>CM060562.1:77039289-78514289 GCA_030625065.1 Alectoris magna
AAATAAACTGTCAAAACTTTTACATCAAGGTAAGATGCTTAGATTTTGATCAGGAGTGAAAACAATTAGTTACCCATTCCATAAAGAACCATTCTGACTTGAGTAGGGCCTTCAGCAGTACCTTCGTTCTCACGTACAAAATAAACATCCTACAAAGAAATTTCGTCATGAGGACGAGCCCCACGTCCTGCTAACAGGTCTGACCGTATTCCCTCCCCAGCCAGTCATACCACTGCGTAACTCAGATTTCTCTCCAGCTGCCCAACACGCACAAACCAAACCAAGGGTCAGCTCTGTGCTTTCCACCTAAGCCCCGAAGCCGACTCACAGGGCGCGGGCACCCCATGGCAGCAGCGCGGCCCAGCAAGAAAGGCCCCGGCCCTGCCGCCGGGAGCAGCCGCAGACCTTCGGCCTCGCCTCGCCCCACCCCACCGCCGCCTCACGCCAGCCCGAGCCCCGTCACGGGGTGTACACAGCACTCGCGGCGGGGAGGGCCTCCGGGAACAGCGCTCCTCTGGCGGGCTGCGCTAGGGAGAGGCAGGGCAGCCCCAGCCGGCCGAAATCAGGCTGAACGTGAAGGAACAGAACGGTACCCCACAACACCGAAGGGAGGGAGAGAAAATGGGAAAGGAAGAGAGAAAAAAAAAAGCCCACACCCACCGGTCAGCCCCAACCCGCGACGCCCTACAGGCCGCCGCCGCTGCCGCCGCCGCCGGTCCTGCAGGCCGGGCGCCGAGGAGGCGGAGCTTCCAGAGGCGGCAGCCAATGGCAGCGGACGCAACTCACGTCCGCAGCCGCGACGTCCACAAACCCGACCCCCCAACCCTGAGTATTTGGCGCCAAAGTGAGGAGAGCGAGGCGGCGGCGCCCCGCCCCCTGAGCCGAAGCCCCGCCCTTGCTTCAGGTTGTGCCGGGCTGTGGGTTGAGGTGCTGGGTGCTGAGTTGTTTCCATTTGGGACTCGGCCGCTCCTGTCAGCCAGCGCTGAGGTTCGCGGTGGTGCCGTGGGCTGCGCTGCGCTAGCTCTGAAAGGCCTGAAGGCAGCTCGTGGCTCTACCTCTTACGGGTCCCATCGCAGGGCCACCTGTGACTGACGGTACAGCTGCCCCAGCGAACAGTGCAGCACAATCAGCGAAGCCCCACGCACGGGAGCTCCAACCCGGATCTCTCAGCACCCCGTCGGAACACTACGGCAGTTTGGGGGACTACATATCCCAGCATGTAGCGGCCGCCCGGCGGAGAGCTGCATGCTGGGAGTTGTAGTTTAGCGCGCACGCGGGGCCGGCCCGTGGCGTCACTGCCGGATGACGGTACCGGAAGCGGAAGTTGGGAACGAGGTGCGCGTCCCTCGCGCACCCCACGTGTCGCGCGGCGGTGTCCGGAGGTCGGGTGTTCCGCCTCCGCAGCTCCGCCGGCCCTAGCATGGCCGATCTGAGGCTTCACCTGGCAGACCCGCTACAGCTAGTGGCGCGCAGGAACGAGAAGAGCGGTGCGGAGCTGAACAGGTTCCTGGGCAAGCAGGTGAGTGGGTGGGGGCTGGAGGGCAAGGGCGAGCTATGCCTCCTCCCTAGCCTTACCTCCCGACCGCGCCGCCGTGCCCTCGCTTGGGTTCTTGGCTGAAACACCCGTCTGCTATGTACAGGCTTCTTTATTCCCCTTTCTTTCACCGTTCCTGTGTCGCTTCTGCCCCTCGTCAGGGCGAGTTTTGCTCAGCAAAGCTCCGGGATTTTCCGTATCCCTAAGGGTGGCTCAGTGCTAGGTGGTAGTGAGGGACAGCAGTCGTGAACCGCGTAGCGACGACGTCCCGTCCCGCAGCTGAGTGCTTTGCTGCCTGTGTTCGCCTTAAACCAGCGCGTGGAGTGGGGACGGGACTGGATTTCCTGCGAGGTACTTCGCTTATTACCGTGGTGGTGTTGAAAACACATACTTTGTTTAGTTGCTTTCACGCTTCAGCTCCACGAGCTGTGAGTGGCATTCCTGCTTTTAGGATCCCAGCTTGCCTGTGTCTGTGGTGCACCTGCGGAGGTCTAACAACAGGATAGCAGCACATCAGGTGCCTTATTATTGACACTATTCATTTCAGAGTTTCTGGAGACCCTAAGTTATATGCACACATTGATTCAAAATCTGTTTTCTTTTGAGTGTCTAGAAGATCATAGAATCATTAAGGTTGGACCGCTAAGACCAACTGCTCCAACCATCAATCCATCACCACACTCACTAACCATGTTCCTCAGTGCCATACCTGCATGGTTCTTGAACACCCCCAGGGACAGTGACTCCACCACCTCCCTTGGCAGCCTGTGCCAATGTAGCGCCACTCTTTCTGAGAAGAAATCTTCCCTAATAACCAGCCTGAACCACCTCTGGCACAACTTAAGGCCATTACTTCTGACCCTGTCGCTCTTACCTGGGGGATTAGGCTGACACCCACCTTGATCTAGCCTCCTTTCAGGTTGTTGTTAGAGTGCGATAAGGGAGTCTACCTGGTGCCTCCTTCAGACTGAAAAATCCCAGTTCCCTCAGCCTCTTATCATAGGATTTGTGCTCCAGTTGCTTAAAGGTGAAAAGTAACCATATTTTTTCAAAACACCGACTTTTTCACTCAAAATTCTTGTCTCCTAGGTGAGAGTCTTTTATACTGATGATCAAGGCTGTCTGTTGGTAGAGAGACAACAGATAGATGGATCAGTGAACAGGGAGTGAGTTCTGGGACTGCTAGAGAGCCTGAGCCCCTTCCTTTTCACGGGTGCACCAAGGGAGGTGTGTGCTTCTAGTGTGAAGCTCTCGCTAGCTGGATCCTACACAGAGAGTCTGGAAGAGCACACTAATCAGCAATCAAAAAAAACATTTTCTTGAAAACTGAATTTCATTTTCAAGCTTTGAAGCTACAGATTAAGGAGTACTTAGTTTGCCACTAGACAGCCACAAGCTCCAGTTATTTTACCTGATTTTCCTATACTGATATGTAACATAGGAAGCATTTATTCTGGAAATCTAGAGCCCTTTGCTATGTCTTCCTGGCCTCTTATTTATTCAGTATTCCACAAAGTATTACTAATGGAACTTGCCCACATCCTAAAAAACAGTTTTTGAGATGTGTGGTAAGATGCTATGTGATGGAAGATCTTGCTTTAGTAGGAAACAGGGATGGAGCCTTTTATGTAGAATATTAATATACCATTAATTCTGCAAACATACAGCAAATTTGTGTGTTGTTAATGAGGAAAATGGGGTGAAAATGGGACAAAAAGATCTCTAAAACAGTTTTGTTGTTTTTTTTTTTTAAATGATTTTCTATTTCAGAGTAAGCTTATACCTATATGCCACTGTGCATTTCTGTACCATCTAGAAAAAAAATCAGCTTTACAAAGTGTCAGAGCATGCTTCTGATTCTGTGCGTTATTGGAGGCCTATTTGAATCCAGAATGTCTTCTTGTGTAGTACTGCAAGTGCAGACTGTGTGCAAATGGGCATGCTTTTGGCTCTCTGTGATGGTGTAATATCAGTGGAGGTGTTCGTTATATGTGAAGAATGAAATAGTCGTAGGAAGGGAACAGTGCAAAAATGCCCTCATTCCTTTTTGTTCTTTACACGCCTCAGAGTTTTAAGCACTGCACAAACAGTGGAAGATAAAACTTGAAAAAAAGACCTTTATGGTTGTTTTCTTCGTTTATTTTATGGAACTATTAGGATCTCACATTCTTTTCTACTATTTTAGCTGTACATCATTTTGCCATTCTTTTTCCAATTTAAGAGTGAAAACTGTATTAATAATAGCTCCAACATTGTATTTATAGCCCTCTAATTTTAGGAATTTTATGGCAAGGTTTGCCTTTGTTGCTTTATTTTTTAGACAGATGTAAAAAAACAAGGTGACCCGTCCTAATTTTACCGAGTTACTCAGAAAAATGTCCTGGTAATTAAGGCAGACTACTACTTTGTAAAACACGGCTTCAGTTTTTGTTTGTAAGTTTAATTAGGATTACAAGATGCAGCCTTTTAAGTAAGGGAGGGTGTTTTGCACTTTCTGCCCTGGTGTGTATTCTCATGTCCTGTGTCTAGTTTCGAAGAGCTGTTATTTTTGTGAGGCAGTGTGTTACAATAAGTTAAGGGATACACTGGTACAGAAGTCAGAATGTCCTCACTTATTTTGGTGGCCTGTGCTGCTGTGTTGAGCATGAAGTGCTGGAGGACATGTAGGATACTTCTGCCTTGTTTCGCAGGAAGCTGAAGTTACCTTGTTTTCCTTGTGATGCTGCACAACCCTCTTTTCATCATGAAGCTTAGAAAAGTGCAAGTTTTCTCCTTATCTTACTGAATTTGGGAGGAATACCTGAGAGCTGTGACCAGACGGGTGGCTGTCCTGCAGACTCAGGTTTTTTCCTGCTGTAATCCCTCCTACTGTGGAGTTTCGGACTCAGTTCTTAAAAAAGACTTCCATACTCAGTAGGCAATGAGTAACCACACAGTGCAGGTTGATGTACTGCTGGGGGAGCAGTCAGGGATCATCTTTAATTCCAGGCTTTGATCCTGGCTGTGTTTCTCCTTAGTGTCTGTTCTGCTAACAATGCGTAGTGCATGCATTTGTTGGATATTTGGTGGGAATGTTGTTTGCAGTGCTTTCTAGGCAGAGTTACCATCTTGGACTCATAGACTAATACTGAACACTTGCAGATCAGCTGTCCTTTGCTATTGACTGAGAAAGCTGTGTATTTCATAAAGCTACCTTTCATTATAAATTCCCTGACATATTATGTTTTTCCATAAAGTTTTTCATTTATACTGAGAGGCTGTGGAATCAAACATACAGTTTCTTTGCAGAATGAGAATGTTGCCACTGTGGTTTTTTCTTCCTTTATTTTTTTTCTTTATATCACTTCTATAGTACCCTTAGGATATACAGATGATGATTTAAAAAAAAAAAAAAATCACTTGCTCTCACAAAATTTCTAATTGATTTGGTGCACAGTAGTCAAGTAACTAGAGAATATTACCAAATGAGACTGATCCATTACACTCATTTGCTGCTTTATTGTTAATTGTTTCTTTTATTTGATACTAAAAGCTCTGGTTAATGAATAAGCACCCTGTTGTGCCTTGTTTGGGTCACCAAAGACTTTTTTGATTAGGAAACAAAAGATACTTGTTACTTGCTTGTTATTGTTATTAACCACTTGAGGTTAATGTGATAGTTTTAATGTTTGTAATGTGTATTGTGGTTTCCCTGATTTCTTACATGTTGGATTAGTGAAGTCTTGCAGCTTGAACAAGTACATGCATATGCTAAGAGGATATCAACTGTAGTAAAACATTGGGAGATCACCTTTGGAAAGCAGCATTCAGGAGCTCTTGTAGCAATGAAATGATCCTGTCTGCATGCACAGCAGCAGGTTTTACACAACTAACAAAAGTCCAGTACAGGCAGAAATTGACAGCATGTATTGCTAAAATACATGCTAAATTGCAAAGTATTTCCATATAAATTCAGTAAGTGACTGTTTTCTTTGGAAAGCTTCCCTGCCTAGCTGATATTTACTGCTGTTTGACAGGAAAGATAAAATAGTGGTGATGTGAGTGTTTGCTCAGTCAGTGAAGGAGGGGAGGGTGGAAGGTCAAAGCTGAGAACAAAACTGCTGAAGGCAAATTCATGATCTTCATTTTTTCTTAAGTCAAAGCACTGTTACGTGCTAAACATCACCAAAGTGGAACGGTGTTTGGATAATAGCATGAGGTCAAAGACCAAAGAAACTTAAGCTTAAATACACAAGAAACTGTGGTTCTTCAGTAACAGTTTGGAAGATTGTGTATGTTTTAGTGTTTTATTTTTTCCCTATAGTAGATCAGAATCTATTCTGTGTATGTTCTGAAGCCTAACGTTTTACTTTGCATAAAGGAACATTTTTTTGTACAAGAGTAAGAAAAAATCTCAACTCCAACTTGCAGATGTATGCTTTTTGTCATTATTCATCGTAATGGCTTCTAATAGGAAAGTAATAACTTTCTTGAGAACTTGAATTTGTAATTTTTTTTAATAATTCCTATTTAATGTGTCATTTTTCATTACATTCATCTTATTTCCAGTTTTTTTTGTATGGAGAACTGCATCAAATAAGTTCTTCCACTGGGTATTTTCTTCCTGTAAAGTTCACTGTGAAACCTATATGAATAGTCCTGAAACTAAAAGTCTATATAATTTCCCTTTAAACCAGTTCCTTCTTTCTTTTCTCTAGACTTGGACTCAACAAGATCGACAGTGCATCCTTGATACTTTAGCACTGTTATTATTGGATAAAGAATGCACTCTATTAATTGGCCGTCAGCTTCGTCCAGTCTTGCTGGACTTGTTGGAACGAAATGCAGTTGCCATTAAAGCTGGTGGCCAAATCAACCATGATCGGCATGAAAGGCTGTGTGTAGCGATGAGCAAGCTGGTTGCTGACCATCCTGATGTTTTGCCGTAAGTAACATAGTGCCTCAGAGTGTGTTTGCTCACCAGTATTTACTGGGAGGTGTTACAGTGCTTCTTCAGTAAACAAGAGAAATCAGAGATTTTACCACAGTTGGTGCTGTTTCCCCTTACTAATCAAATAATAATCTCTAATGAAGTAAAGCATCTATTGTAAGCTGATAGTTGAAGTGGTTACCTTTCCCAGGTATGGACAAAGTTAAATACAAGGCCTCATTCACAGTATGTCATCAGTTACTGTTTCTAGACCTCTGAATTAAAACATTAGTGAGTATTTTCCTTTGCTCTGGCTTAGATGTCTCTGTTTCGCCTCTTTCTCTCTCTTTTTTTCTTTACAAAGATTTGCTCTAAGATATTTTAAGAACACATCACCAGTTTTCCAGAGGCTTTTCTTGGAGAGCTCAGATGCAAACACAGTCCGATATGGACGCAGACGAATGAAGTTACGGGACCTCATGGAAGCATCATATAGATTTTTACAAAAGGAACAATCAGTTTTCCGGGAATTATGGGACTGGAGCGTGTGTATTCCACTTTTAAGGAGTCACGACACTTTGGTCCGTTGGTAAGTTTAAAAATTTCAAATCTTTTTCTGTAGGGAAGACAGCTGTATCTTGAATTCAGAAAGTACAGCAACAAGAGTGTTGTCAAATACAACTGCCAGGATGACGTGCACTCAGCTATTTAACACCTTTATCTGTGACATAGATGATGGGACTGAGTGCACCCTCAGCAAGTCTGCTGATGACAGCAAGCTGAGCAGTGTAGTTGGTATAGCACAAGGAAGGGATGCCATCCGGAGAGACTTTAATAAACTCGAAAGGTGGGCCCTTGTGGAACTAATGAGGTTCAACAAATCGAAGTGCAACTTTTTGCACTTGGGTTGAAGTAATCCCAGGTATGTATACAGTCTGGGAGAACTCCTTGAGAATAGTCCTGCTGAGAAGGACTTAGGGGTGTTGGTTGAAGAAAAACTTAACATGAGCCAGCAGTGTGCACTTGTGGCCCAGAAAGCCAGTGGTATCCTGGATTTTGACAGAAGAGGGATGGCCAGCAGCGTGAAGGAGATGGTTGTCGCTCACCACTCTGCCCTCATGAAGTTCCAGCTGGAGTAGTGCATCCAAGTCTGCGGCCCCCAAAACAGGAAAGATGTGGAGCTTTTGGGGAGGGTCCAGAGAAGGGCCACAAAGATGATCCAAGGGCTGGATCACCTCTGCTATGAAGATAGGCTGAAGGAACTGGGCTTGTTCAGCCTGGATAAGAGAAGACTGCAGGAAAACCACGTTGTGGCCTTTCAGTATTTAAAGGAAGTTTATTAACGTTAGGAAAATCAACTTTTTACGTTGGTAAATAGCAGTAGAACAAGGGGAATGGTTTTAAAATAAAGGAAGGAAGATGTAGGTTGGATGTCAGTGGAAAGTTTTTCTTTTTCTTTTTTTTTTTAAACTGAGACAGTGGTGACATGCTGGAGTAGGCTGCGCAGAGAGTTTGTGAATGCCCATTCCCTGGAGGTGTTTAAGGCCAGGTTGGATGGGGCCCTGTTTTAATCTAGCAACTGGCAACTCTGCCTGCAGCAGGGGGTTTAAAACTTCATGGTCCTTGAGGTTCCTTCCAACCTAAGCCATTCTACAATTCTATTATATTCTTGGAAAAATGAGTAGAGTTACTAATTAATTTGTTGACTGAGGTGGATTTGCCTGCTGTTCAGTTAAAAGCAGTGGTATAATAAATGAAAAGTGGTTTATTACTTTTATGAAATGTGTTGGGGCATGTGTTATTTAACATCTTTGCAGGTGACATGGACAGTGGGATTGAGTGCACCCTTGGCAAGTTTGCAGATGACACCAAGCTGAATGGTGCAGTTGACATGCTAGAGAGAAGGGGTGCTATCCAAAGGGACCTGGACAGGCTTTAAGAGGTGGGCTTATGCCAACCTCATGAAGTTCAACAAGGCCAATTGCAAGGACCTGCTCCTGAGTCAGAGCAATCCCAAGCACAGATACAGGTTGAACAGAGAATGGCTTAAGAACAGCCCTTAGTAGAAGGATTTAGGAGTGTTTGTTGATGAAAGATTCAGCACAGGCTGTCAGTGTGCAGACCAGAAGGTCATCTGTATCCTGGGTTGCATCAAGGGAAGCATGACCAGCAGGTCGAGGGAAGTGATTCTACCCCTCTACCGTGCTCTCATGAGATCCTACCTGGAGTACTGCATCCAGTTCTGGGGCCCTCAACTCAAAAAGGACATGGAGCTGTTGAAGAGGGTCCAGAGGAGAGCCACAAAGCAGTTCAGAGGGCTGGAGTACCTCCCTTATGAGGGCAGGCTGAGAGAGTTGGGGCTTTCCAGCCCAGAGAAGACAAGGCTTCGAGAGGGACCTTATAGTGGCCTTCTAGTACCTGGGGAGGGACTTTTTGTAAGGGCATGTAGCGACAGGACAAGGGGAAACAGTTTTGAACTGGAAAAGGATAGTTTTAGATGTGATATTAGGAAGAAATTCTTAACTGTAAGGGTGGTGAGACACTGGAGCAGGTTGCCCAGTGAGGTTGTGGATGCCCCCTCACTGAAGACATTCAAGGCCAGGCCGGATGGGGCATTGAGCAACCTGGTCTAGAGGGAGGTGTCCCTGCCTGTAGCAGGGGGTTGAAACTGCATGATCTTAAAGATCCCTTCCAAGCCAAACCATTCTATGATTCTTTTGTTGTGAGGTAGCTTTATGTTATTATGAAGCCAAGATATAGGAGTTGTATTCTTTGGCACTGAGTCTTCAGTTCAGTGTATTATGGTTATTTAGAAATAACTTGAAATTGCACATTTGAAGGGTAATGGTGACCATTTGAATGGGAAATGGGGAATAAATAGTTGGGCAGAGAAAATGTTTTCATTCTTTTATATGTTTACCTTCATTTGTTTAGGAAAGTTGCATCTTTTACTGTATTTCTGTTGTTTTTTCAGCATTTCAGAGGAATGTTAGCTAGTTGATATGTTAATGATACATTATATAATGACAGAATTTCTTTTCTCTGGAGAAATGTATCAGAAAAAAAAAATATAAAATGTTAAGCATAGCTTTAAAATAATTTCTAAAGGGAAAGTTATCTTCATGTTTTTCCAAAATTGGTATTTTGATTTGCAAGTAAGAGTTGTCAAGCTAAATGTTTTACAACTGTAATTTGACATGTTTTGTTCTAAATATAATTTTTAGGTATACTTCAAACTGTCTAGCTCTGGTTACATGTATGAACGATGAACATAAATTGTCTTTCATGAAGAAGATCTTCAGTCCTGAGGAGCTGACACATTTCAGACTAAAGTAGGAACTTTTTCAATATTGAACAGAGTTGATTTGTTGATGACTTCCAGTTGAATTAATATACATGGATGTGGATTTGACAGGCTGCTAGAAGAATCTCAGGTGCAGAATGTGGAACAAGCCCTTGTTTTGGCCAATCCAGATTCCTCATTTTGGCAAAAGGAGAAAGAAGTGCGATATAAACAAGGTCATATTGTATCGGGTGACCTGTCTGCAAATGTAGTAGCTGTATGTGGTATTGTGCTGCCTAGATTAAAGCTTGTTTCTGAAGAACAGCAGGTATGTAACCCAGTGTCAAGCCTGTACCTTTTTTTTTTTTTTTTTAATAATTTCTTCTGCTGTGAACAGACATTATTCCTACTAAAAAGTTATTGGGATACTATGGATAATTTGTGTATCTGTTTTTTTGATGTATGCTGTAACTAGTGATACGTAATAATTAGAACTGCAGGGAAGCTTTGCTGTGGAATGCAACAGTGAAAGTGTAATAAAGCTTCCAGTACCTAAAGCCCTTCCAATACCTGAAGGGGGACTACAAGGTTGACAAGAAAGCTGGGGAGGAACTCCTTATAAGAGCATGGTAGTGACAGGATGAGGGGAAATGGTTTTAAGCTGGAGGAGAGTAGATTTAGACGAGATATTAGGAAGAAGTTCTTTACTGTGAAGGTGGTAAGATACAGGAAAGGGTTGCCCAGCAAGATTGTGGATGCCCTGTGCCTGGTAGCATACAAGGCCGGGCTGGTTGGGGCTTTGGGCAACCTGATGTACTGGGAGGTGTACCTGCCTAAGCAGGAGCTTGGAACTAGATGAAGTTAAAAGTATTTTTCAATCCAAACCATTCTGTGATTCTTATAGTCCTGTTGATCTCATCTTCTTTGTTGCAGTACTTAAGAAAATACTATAAGAGAAGTAGTGCTTTGTGCTATACAGGGATATTATTGATAGCCTTTCTCTGAAGTTATGTGCTTAAAGGAAAACAAGGCTGCTCCTTACTCTTCTAGAAGGCAGGATTAAGGAATTAAGGAAGAACTTACTTTCTTCATTTCACTTGAGTGCAGTGTAATGTGGAATGTAGTGTAGTGCTTTACAGTTTTAACAAAACCATCAAATGCAATAGTGTGTTTAAGTAGCATTTCTTCTAACCTATTTTTTCTTGAGATGCTATTAATCTTGAGCTGTTCAGGTTCTTTTTTGGAGCTGCAGTCAGTATTCTTGACTAGTTTTCTCATTAAGGTACAATTTTTGATTGTATTTGGCTTGAGTGTTGTTACTTAATTTTATAACACATTTATAAATGAAGGACGAAGAGTTAAATGAAGACTACTCATATCCAGAGTCCCTTGAGTAGCAGAATGAGAGAGTTTTTTCCTCCAATTTTTTTTTTTCTTTTGCCCCTCTGCTTCTGCGATTTAATTGGTATCTTTTAAATTTGTGTTTGTGTGTGTGTGTATACATTGAATTGAGTATATGGTTTGAAATTCATTGCAGCAGGGAGAAACTTTTGGAACACAGTAGTAGTCTTTGTGCCATATACTGACATATTAGTGAGTGTAGAATGATTAAAATATTTGGAGAGCATCTGTCATTGATGAATTACCCTTCAATAAACCGTATCCATTGCGGTTTGAATGAAGTAAAAATTCTTCTGAATTTAATTACCCAGTCCCCCATGCATTGTGTTTAATGACCCTATACTTTGACCTGTGCAGCAAGAAGCAAATACAGTACATCAGTTTTTATGTTCGCACGTAACCTGAGTCTAACTGCTATTTGATTTTATTTTTTTTTAAATTGGGATCCATTCTGATGACTTAATTTCGTTTGTATTACAAATTGTATTTGATTGACATGAAATGTGATGATTGAATAGTTACTGTGTCTGCTGACAATTTAGCGTGAACTCCCTTTGGGAGTTGTACAAATTGTACATACACTAAATTAAGTGTTTCACCTATAATAGGTTTTTGATGAAGTCTGTTTTAATATCTGTCATTACATACAGTCTTTATAGTCCACAGCTTTAGGAAGTTTAATTTTAGTTGATGTGTGTTGACAGATCTGTAGGCTAAAATTTTCTGATAATCATACTTGCTTTCATAATCATTCTGTGTAGTAAAACCTATTTAAAAAAAAAAAAAAAAAGCTATTTCGGTATAGTAACTCAAATTTTGTTTTAACAGGAAAATACCACCAGCCGTTTTGTTTTGGTTGAATCTGCCTGCACAAATCTTCAAAACCTTGCTATTGCTGTAGCATTTCAAAGTCCTGTTTTATTGGAAGGACCAATAGGATGTGGCAAAACTACTTTAATTGAATATTTAGCAGCTGTTACTGGAAGAACAAAGCCTCCTCATATTTTGAAAGTCCAACTTGGGGATCAAACTGATAGCAAGGTAAACGATGACATTGTTTTTGTGGTAGGATGATCAGACATTATTTTTAAATTATGGACATGCTTTTCTAATGATATAATGTATAAATTTTGGGCTAAGACCTCACAACCTTCAGCTTCTTTCAGTATTGTTCTGGCTATTAATGAGAACTGTAGATTCGAAGAAAAATCAGTTCAGCTTCCTTATTTAAATTCTGTAAATAATCATAGAATCACCAAGGTTGGAAAAGACCTACAAGATCATCCAGTCCAACTGTTCACCTATCACCAATAGCTCCCACTAAACCATATCCCTCAACACAATGTCCAATCGTTTCTTGAACACCCCCAGGGTCGGTGACTCTGCCACCTCCCTGGGCAGCCCATTCCAGTGCCTGACCACCCTTTCTGAGAAGTAATATTTCCTAATGTCCAGCCAGAATCTCCCCTGCCGCAGCTTGAAACCATTGCCTCTAGTCCTATCCTACCTAATTGTGCATTATCCATTCTGTTTAAGTTATGGGTTTTGTCTGGGTTTTTCCAATGTTTCCTGTGTTATGCTGTTGATTTTCTCCATTAGGTACAGTGGCACACCTATGTACTTAGACATCTAATTACCTAGTTCATTCTTGTTACTATGCTTCAGTCTGGAGGAATGAAACATTTTTCTTGAAGTGTAATGATGAACCCATACTACTAGAATTAGCAGATAGTGTTATTTACATCCCAGTTTTGGTCATTTTCACTTTCAGTTATGAAGGCATGTAATGAACAGGTCTCTAATTTACCACTTGTTTCTGTCATAGACGCTGCTTGGTATGTATCGTTGTACAGATGTCCCAGGGGAGTTTGTTTGGCAGCCTGGAACCTTGACACAAGCTGTTACCAAGGGTCATTGGATACTTCTGGAGGATATTGATTATGCTCCTCTGGATGTGGTACGTAGGTTCTTGTTCACTATAAGGTTTGTCTTAAGTAGTACAATTTTTGGATTCCAGTCACTGTGAGTTCCGTGACAATTCACTGAAAATGATATTTCTTCAACAGGGGTTAAAAAAAACTAGCCTGGCTTTCTGCAAAGATAGTTACACTGCAATTGTTGTCACTGCTATAGAGCAGTGATGACATTGCACCTGATTTCACTCTGAAGAATTGCAGTGATGCTGGTAATGAGCTATGGCTGTTTTAAATAGTGTTCCAATGTTTGAAAACAAATGTGACCCAAAAACCACAGAATATCAAAGTATTAGGCTGATATTGATAGTAAGATTTTTCTAGTGCCTTTTTAAAAAATATATATATTTTTTCTGTTGGTCCATATTTCTTTCCTCTAGCTTGGTTATTAAAAAATATAGTGTTATAATAAGCAGTATGGATTTTAATTATTTCCTGTATTCAAATTCAGAGCTAGTACTTGCTAGAAATGTCATCTTCCCTCTTCTAAGTAACGGCTGCTGAAATCTTATCTCTTGCAGAAATGATGTTATAGAGTTGTTTTGCTGTATAGGCCTACTGGACATTCTGCAAATAGTTGTTTTCTTTTATATCTGTCTTGTAAAGCATCCTTTATGCAACTAACTAACCCGGCATCTTGCTTTATTGGTTTCTAACCCTACAAAGTATAGAATATATAGAAACATGTAAAAACATCACATGTGTGTATTAGACAGTTTTTTAGTTGCCAGAAGCTCCTGCAGATCTTTGCTACTGTGGACTCTGCACATTGCACTCATAAACATGCCCCAAGTAGTGTCCTGCGTTCATCTCTTTTTCTTCTGGTCTGCCCTGCAGACATCCCATGTTTTTTTTTCTTTTCTTTCCATTTCAAAAGTTTCCATGCTTGCCTTCCTCCCTGCTGAAGGAGTGTTGTGGAGCTACCTTCCTTTTCTTTTATTCCACCTTTATTACTATCCTGCATGGAAGAGTAGATTCTTTAAATACATCCCTTATTCTCCTGGAGAGTAGCAGGATATACACTATAACACTGTTAATGCTTTAGAATGATATATTTGAGATGAATATTGTCTTTGCTCAGGTAGATAAAGAAAACAAGACTTCTGACACTTCTGAGAACAAAGTCAGTCATTTGACAACTCAAAGTTTTAGTTTGGATTTGCAGTGAAAACTGTCATTGCCATTCTCATATTAAGCCTGAATGGAGGAGATAGAAGGTAGGGAGGGAATCATAGCTATGACTTCAATTACGGAATAAAATTAATGGAGACTTAGTGATTAGTGTCACTTAAAAGTCCAGTCTGCAGGAAAGGCTGTTACTGACAGTGTAGTGAGGCTCATTGGATAAGCATTTTATATGTGGATTGAGTGTGACTGGGTAGGATGTTTGTTAGTGTTTCCTCATCCAAAAAAAGAATGCTTCATAGAGTTTCTTTTCCTCTCCAGATCTCTGTCCTGATTCCTCTTTTGGAAAAAAAGGAATTGCTAATTCCTGGTCGTGGTGACTGCTTGAAAGTAGCACCAGGATTCCAGTTTTTTGCAACCCGAAGGTAAGCACGTAAAGTTAAATGAGTTAATACGAATTGTCATATTTTTAAGTCAAATAACAGCAAGTTTAAAAGTTGGTCTGAGTGTTCTAGCAATTTCCAGTTGTAAGTTATAATGGAAGTTGTGGAAGGGACTTTTTCCATTTTAAGGGAACATTATATTACTACTGGGTAGAGCCAGTCTTTGAACAGAAAAGCCACTTCAACAAAGTTAAAGGTATAAAACTTCTGGAAAAAAAAACACACTATTAAATCAATTCTTGCCTGCCCTCACCCTCCCTCCCCCTTCCCCCCCAATAACAAAATACAACTCTTTGTAATTACTTTGTGAAGAATGTTTATGGTTGATACTCACAAGGTATCTTGTCTCTGTTTGTTGCATATGATAGGCTTAACTTAATGTCTGTCATCTTTATGTAAGTTTCTCTAAAAGGATTTTACAGTAGAGGAAAAAAAAAATAGTTATGAAAGAACAGGTGATTTTGAAAGCAAGGTGTGCATGACAGTACAATGACTAATGAAGGGTAAACAGAATCAAAGAATGGCCTGTGTTGAAAAGAACCTTAAAGATCATCTAGTTTCAACCCCCCTGCTATGTGCAGTGTTGCCAACCACCAGACGAGGCTGCCCAGAGCCACATCCAGCCTGGCCTTGAATGCTTCCAGGGATGGGGCGTCCACAACCTCCTTAGGCAACCTGTTCCAGTGCACCGGACCCAAGACAAACCCTTGGGCTCACCACTTGTAACTGGCCTCCATCCAGACTCAGAACTGTTGATCACAATCCTTGGGCTGCCACCGAATGTAGGCATACACCTTATCCGGTAGCAGCAGTGTTTAATGTGTTCTCTGCATTGAAAATAATGAATTCTTCACTAAGATACAATGTGTACATTTCTTCATGTTACTTTTATTTAGAGTATTCAGTTGTGGCGGAGGTTGGTACAGACAGCAAAGCAGCCATGCTTCTCTCCTGGACAAGTATTGGACCAAAATACATATGGATAACATGAGCAAAATTGAACTCAAGGAGGTATGATGTTTTGCTCTATTGTGGCATGTGAAGATGTTCTAATTAAGGACAGTAGATGGTTTTCATTACTAAATTTGATCCGTACTTTTCTCTGCAAGTTCAGCAGTATACGCACCCTTATGACTTCAGAATTCTGTCAATTTTGAAGTAAATGTGTAGTTTGATAGGAGAATAAAAAGTTAATAGTATGAAGATTGTTGGAGTTATGCTTTGAATGGATCTAAGAATCAAATTACTTTGCCTTTTTGTAGCCCATAGAGATTTAAAAACACAAGGGGGGGGGGGGGGGGGGGGGTAATGGAGCTTATTACAATCCCAAGTCCTAAGTTTTGAGATGAAAAGTAGTTGCTAAATTATCAACTACAAATGTCTGTTTCTAAGAACGTCTTTTGTTAAAATTTCTAAGGAATTTTTGCATAGTTTAGTCCATCAGCAAAATAATGGAGCCCAGGACTTACATAAATAGGATTCTCTAAACGTTCTCTTTGAATGAGCTTAAAACAGTCCAATTGTAAAAGAGCCTTAGTGAAGTGAAAAGGGGGTGATTATCTCTGGCAGAAAATTTGAAAGAAACTTCTCAATCTTTTCAGAATGGAGAAGTTTTTAAGTAGAATTCATCCATGGTCAGCAGCAAGTACAGTTAGGAGTGATCTTAAAATATCAGTGTATTTTCCTATTTTGTCATTTACCAGCTAATTATCAGTAGTGGGGCAAGAGCAGCACCTTCTGCTCTCCTGGCTAGTCTTAGAAGTTAGTTTGACAGGGGAATATCGGTACTAGTTCCTGGCCTGTTTCTGTGAAAAGCTTATTTGCAGAAGCAGTGATTTTAGTTGGCAAGCTTTAGCAGAGAGCTGAGCTGAAAGGAAATTAAAGAAGAAAACTTAGTCCCATGTGTATCTTAATCAGGGCAGTGAATAGGTAACTTGAATGCTCAAAAAAGTTGTCATAAAATGGAAAAGGAGATAAGACCTTCTGTGGCAAGTTTTAAAATTGTTTCTTTATGACTTGAGTTTGCAGATGGAATGAAAGTACATTCCACTCTTCCTTTTTGTGCAAGGTATTAAATGAATTGCAGTAGAGTTTAATTGGCATAATTCTCTTTTGGCATTCAAATTGTCATCTTAAAAATCACAGTGACTTAAATTTGCTTAAGAAAAGAGATTACAAGGGACTGGTTTTGTGCAGCCTGCAGGAATGTTGGTTCCCATTGAACTGCATCCTCTTGAAATTTGCAAGGCTGATGGTTTCCTTCTGCCGATAAAGGTTTACTTATTTATTTATTTACTTTTGCCTTTTTTTTTCTTCTTTCTTTATCTGTTTTCAGATTCTTCAAAGCAGATACCCCAACCTTGCTCTTGTAACTGATCACTTGCTAGACATTTTCATTCACCTTACGGGAGAGAAATATCAGGCATCAGAGAGCACTGATTGTGGTTCCAGGCCCATATCAGAAGATGCATCAGAATCAAGTTCAGAAAACAAGAAACCAAATCTGGAAGGGCGAGAACTTTCTCTAAGGTTGTGTTTTCTTATATATTTATTAGGAAGAAATTTTATCAGCTAGCTATGGTGTTCAGGTGGCTTTATGTTTTTAAACTTTTTTTCTTTTGACATTGTTAGAAATTCAAATGATTAAACTGAAAATGGGAAGAGTCAGTTTTGATTATAAAATCATGTTTACTGTATCTTTAAAAAGAAAATCTCAATTTAAGTCATTTCCCTTACCTTCCCATTATATTTAAAAAGATTTTGTTGTTGATAATCATCTGATATCTTGTGAAGTAGTTCTCAGTACCTTTCTGGGTGAATAACATGCTGGTTTTCATGTTTTCAATTTCATAATTAATCACAATAATGGTTTAATGTAATATGTATTATCTATTTCCAGTCAACTTTTTAGAAAGCAATAAGTGTTTGTCTTTGTGTTCATCTGTTCCTTTAAATATAGCATCCTTCTTTGTGTGTGCCTTCCTGTGTGCATCTTAAATTTATTATTTAAGTGTGTGGAATTGCCAGATGACATAATGAACTAAGCTGAACATGAGAAAAGATGCTGTGAATTTTTACTGTTATACTAAATCTTTCTCTTTTTAGAGACTTATTGAATTGGTGCAGCAGAATTGCTTACAACTTTGACAGTTCTTCTTCAACCACAGCAATGAATATTTTTCAGGAGGTGCGGTAAGATTTAATCTGGAAATTGCTTTCCCAAATTGCGTCACAAATCTTAAAATATACTGTTTGGGAATGTGAGACAGAAATTTATATTTAAATATTTTTATTTATTTATATTCCTCGGAAGCAATTGAACCGTGGTTGGAGTGTTTGTCTTCTGTGTATTAGAAGCTTTTTTTACTATTAGGAAAGCTGTTTGTGTTAAGGTGCTGAAAGGCAGTCCAAACTTACTGCTGCCATGCAGAAAGTACACTGCCACAGTTTCAACTGATGTGAGCTGGAACTGCAAGTGACCAAGGAAATATTACTTCTCATTTATGCATTTGTTTCATTCACTTGTGTTGCACATTGTGTATGCAATAAGAAAAAGGCTCTAGGCTTAGTTGAGGGAGTATTTAAAATAGTAGATGTTCTTGATGTTTGCTACTAGTTGCTCAGGAGCTGTATGTACTTCCAACTACCTTACTGTAGATGTCTCAGAGAGAGAGAGTAAATGTAAAAAGTATTTATGATAAGTGCTTCCAAAATTAGAGTTAAAATATGGAGTAAAGGGTATAACAGTATAGATGCATTCAAAACTAGATCTAGCAGCTGGATTTATTAGAATGAACATAATCTTCTCTTTTCTACAAAGACGCTGGACTGCTTATCCCTTGGTGTCACGTCTGTTCACTGGTGGGAACTTGTATCTAGAAACAGTGCTCAAAAATACTAAAGGTTGTTTTTTTATTTATGTTGGGGTAGATTTACATGGCATGTAATAGCTGAAGTGCATTTCTAGATCATTTAAAAATAGCTTCTCTTTAAGGTTCCCCTCCTTTGTATTTATGCTTTGGAGATGTAGGATTTTACTCTTCAGTTTTTCACTGCGTAGTTAATGAAGCACTTGTATGCTGCTGCTGCTGAATAAATACATTTTAGGTAATGTAGGTATTGAGGAGTATGTCACTTAGTGATGTCCATTGGCATACAGAGTAAGTATTTGGGTCTGTTCACAGAAGTGGTGGAGCTCTGGTTTTTTATGATACAGCTGGTACTGAATCCATGACATGCACTGGCATAACACGCATCCGTGGGGTGTGTGTTAGTTGCACAGTGCGTTGTGTTACTTGGCATTCAGTAAATTCAGACAAGAGTGCTTACTCCCTTCACTTCTTCTCTCCCAGGTTATTTTTGGCTGATGTGCTGTTCTTTGACAGTAGCCCAGCTCAGTGGTGGAGCTTCTTGGCCTTTCTATTTCAATCTGAGTGGGATCCCAGTGATACCCATCAGCTCTGTTCTCAGTAATCTTGTATTCTTCATGTAACTTAGTATCTGAATCTCTCAGTAGAAGTAGATACTTACATTTGCAGGATGATTTTAAGGTTCCTTTTTCTTGAAATATGAGACATCCTTCCAACTTCTTTTCTATAGAGGAGCTTATATTCCAGATTCAGAATTTTTCAGGTATTCATCAGTCAGAGGCCTTCTTCATTTTTAGTTCGTTTTGTTCCAGTCATCTAAAAATAGCTTTTGTTACTGTGTTTTGAAATGTTTTTACATTCAGTAGAAACCGATACATTGTAGAGTTCAAAACTTCTTATTTCATCCCTTTGAACTCCAGTTAAATAATTTTATTTAATTTGTCTGGGTTGGGTTCAGCCTCATATAAATTAAGGTAGTGCTTCTCATACAATGTAAAATTTGTATTGAAAAAGTTGGTTTGTCTTCCTCCTCACAGGCATTGGACTGTTTCACAGCTATGCTGTCCAACCAAGGAAGCAGACTGAAAATGGCAAAAGTTATTGGCAGTAAACTAAATATTTCCAAGAAGAAGGTATACTGAGCTATAATTAATTCAACATTTATCAGTATTAGTCTATAAATTTTCTCTGTTTGTCCTTTTCTTCCATTGTTTGATAACAGGAATGTTTGTCCTAACCATTCTTGGTTACAAAGTGGTATTCCTCATGGTTTATTTTTATTTTTTATTTTGAGGGAGTTTGTTTTCTGTTTAACTGTTCTCAGGTTAAAGTTTGTGTAGTTGAGCTACCATAATAAACAGAGTAGCATAATGGTATAGATCTCATTACTAAGTTGTTAAATGGAGAGGCATTGTTTATACAGTAGATAATATCCTTCAGGATTTTAGGTGGTGAATATGTAATAATCCATGAAATACTAAATAAGCTAAGGAAAAAAACTATTTGCATATTAATACCAGTATTGAGGCAAGAGTGTTTTCAGCATTATGTTGCAGGCAACGTTGCTATCGGAAATCTTGATGCTCTCTTCACAGGTAGAGTTCTTTTGTGAACTCTTCAAACCAGAAATTTTAGTACAGGAGCAAGAAGTTTCTGTGGGTAGAGTGCATCTCGTGAAGAAACAAACCCTGGCTCTTACTGTAAAAAGGTAGAATATCTTGCAGTTTTCATTTGAATAGAAACATCCTGTGTTGGACTAGAATATATTGGAAGTCGCATAATTAAAAAATGCAAATCAAGTAATTCACTCAAATGAAAGGAACGAGATGAGATTTCTCTTGTAATCTGAGTTTTACTTTGTGCATCTTTGAGACTGTTTGTGTCATAATTCTGGCTGCCGAAACATGGGGATTTTCAAATTCTTTTATACAAGAGTTTCTTCAAAGATTTTTTTGGTTCTGCAGTTACTGTAATAAGATTTTGATGACTCTTTATTTGTGAAGGGAAATATTTGTAGTACCTGGCACTAATTCCACTGGCCTGAACCCTCTTTGGGAACCCTGAATTTTTAGGTTGTATGCTAAGGAAAGTAAATATCGTATGTAATGCTTATCAGGATATCTTGGAATTAATTTTTTCCAAACCTCTTTTCTAAATCAATAATAATAATCCCGAATTCAACTATTGCTCTGAAAAATAAGATAGATAAAATTGAAATGAGCTCCTGGGTAAGTCTTGGCTTCGAATAACTTCCTTTATTTTTTCAGAACAAAGCAAACTTTTGCTGCCACTCGACCATCCGCAGTACTGATTGAGCAGCTTGCAGTTTGTGTTGTCAAAGGAGAGCCTGTGCTCTTGGTTGGTGAAACAGGAACTGGTAAAACCTCAACTGTTCAGTACCTCGCTCATGTTACAGGTAAATGCAATGTGGACACCAACTTGTGCAAAGGTTATTTAAGAAACAAAACACGTAAACAAGTTGATATGCTTTCTGTTTCTTTTCTAAGGACACCATCTGAGGGTTGTCAACATGAACCAACAAAGTGACACCGCAGATCTGCTAGGGGGGTGAGTTGTTGATTACTGTAGGGTTTGTTTTCCACAACAAACTGGCAGTATAAAGAACCGCCTTCTAGCGCAAACATTGTTGTATTGTCAGAGAATTGTGTCAGATGCAGACCAGTTTCATAGTTTCCTAAGATATTTATAATACTTGTTTGCATGCAGAACCCTTGCTTTCCTTGCCGTAGAACACAGAACAGGCACTTTAACTGAAATGCATGCATGTATGTGGTGAAGTAATTTAAAAGCAGAACCTAAGGTTGCTTTAAAAACATCTAAACTGTTCAATGTAAATCTGATAAAATATGCACTAGGCACATTAATAGTGGCAGAACTGTTTTACTTACTAGTGCCATTTTGTCTTTTTAAAATTGATTGTATAGCGTGGTTTAAATAAGTGCTATTTTTCTTCAGTTATTATTTTAGTGGTAAGTAAAACTTTGGAAACCTGGGTTCTTCAATGCATAATCTTGTTTCAGTGAATGCTTTTGTTAGTATACAGGCTTGTTTATCACAGTTGCAAAAGAGCAGGAACTAATGAATAATTACTCCTTTCCTTCTTTTCAGTTATAAGCCTGTGGATAACAAGTTGATCTGGCTACCTCTGCGAGAGTCTTTTGAAGAACTCTTCTACCAAACATTTTCTAGAAAGAAAAATCAGACATTTCTGGGCCATATTCAGACCTGCTACAGGCAGAAACGTTGGCATGATCTGCTAAAACTAATGCAACATATTCATAAATCTGCTATTAATAAGGAAGCAAAAGAAAGCGCATCTGGTAAGAATTCAGGCTGATTGAATGCAGGTCTTCAGTGGTGAACCGTTACAGACATTAGACAAGTAGTGGTGAAGTTTTTGTTCCATGATTGTCTCTTTATTCTGTCATTTCTTCTGGTTTTGAAAAACACAGTTTCTTATCTATAGCAAAATATGCAAGATACTGTTAGAATAGTCTTTTTTTCCTAACTGATCGCTGCTGTCTGCTATGTCTAACAGTGAAGATTGGCGTGTCTGAACCATGGTGCTCTCAACATTTGATCTCTACTCAGTGTGCTAGAACAAGTCCTAGTTGTTCATGTGTCATTCTGGCAAATGGATGCATTCATACTTTCTCTCAGACCTTACTAAGTCTTGACAAGTATCACCTATTTTAAAAGCAGAAAAAGCTTTTAGTTATGACTTTAAAAGCTTTCTGGGAGCTTGTTGATGACTTGATTTCACTGCTAATTACACGGACTTGACAAGTGCTGTACTTTGATTTATTGTTGTTGTCTATGTGCAACATTTTTTTCTTCTCTTATACTTTGCAACCAATTTGGGACAGAGGCAATACTGATAGTTGCCTTGCATGAAGTGGTTTCTGGTCCAAGGTCTAGTGAGCGAAATTGCAGCTCTCCTTCAGAATGGACTAAGTGAAATTAGTTATGAACCTCTTCTCCCCCTTTCTTTTACCTGATTCTTTTGAAGATACAGATATAAAATTAAATGTACACAACTATCAGAAAAGATGAGAATGTAAGGTCTACTCTGTTTGAAGCAGCTTGATAGCATGATAGATGTGGATGTGAATTAGAATTCAGTGATGGGACAGAGTGCATCAGGCTTATGGTTGGACTTGATGGTCTAACCTAAACGATTCAGTGATTCTATAAAATACTGCTTTTAAACACTTCTGTCCTATTCTACTGATACAGACATAAATTTTGTTTTCCTTGCAGGCTCACCATTGAAGGAAAAGTGGGAGGCGTTTGGTCTTAAACTGAATCACGCTCATCAACAGATGAAGATGACAGAAAATGCACTTCTCTTTGCTTTTGTAGAGGTATTTAGAGTTTTACATTTTGATGCTAGGAAAAATGAGGAGGACCGTTTATAAAACATTGTGATCAGTATTGTATAAATAACTTCCTGTCAGGAATCTCAATGCGAAGTAAAATTTGTTTCACAACAACTATGTGGAACAGAGTGATCTACTTCAGGGGGCTCGTGTTTAGATGGAGGGAGGAGAAAAAGAGTGTTTGGTGGTAGCATGTTAATTTAATGCTGTGTAATAAGGATTAAGACTGTGTGATAAAAGGATATTGGCAGTATGGCGTATCATCTTTTCAAATTGATAAGATTACAAAATACATCTCGACCAGTCTCCAGTTGGATATCCTCGTACATAGGGGCTCCAATGAAGTATTTAATAAGAAGAATGTGTACCATGTATGTATCTGGAAGTGATTTGTGTAAGGTTCCAAACCCATGGTATTATAGTCTAATGCCACTATGTGTGGTAGGGGAAACTATAATGTTTTATGTGTAGCTGTACTTGGTCATCCTATTAGTCTGAGTATGCTTTCAAATTTTATAAAAAGACCGGTTCTCTTTCTAAAAAGGACTATATGAATAGATGGGGAATGTTTGGATGAGTATAGTTTTAATTAAAGGCTCTAGCTCTCTGAGAATTGTAATGCTGCTTTTGTCATTGTTTGGATTTCTTTAGATGAACCATCTTGAGTGTTGTCAGTGGAGCTTTTGCACCACAGTGATGAGTGTTGCTGACAGGCAACACTGTGTAAACAAGAAAGCCTAGATCTGTTATAAAGGAGCAGATCTAAATGGTGAAAATCTTATGGCTTTTATGACTTAGAAAAGAATTGCTGTTGTTGAAGGAGATTAGTAAAACCGCCACAGCTGTGAAAAGATCTGGGGCTGCCTTTTTGTCTAACGAACCCATAGACTAAAGTACAAACATTTCCTATATGCAGATGATATATCGCTGCTGGTGATATGAGTAACAGATTGATCTTATTTTTAGGGTACTCTGGCACAAGCAGTAAAAAAAGGAGAGTGGATTTTATTGGATGAGATTAACTTGGCTGCAGCAGAGACCTTAGAGTGTCTGAGTGGTTTATTGGAAGGATCATCTGGGTCGCTGGTGTTACTAGATAGAGGAGACACAGGTACTGTTTCTGTCCTTTATGCAGGTTTTTTTTTCTGTCCAATCTGTTGAATTCCCAATCCTACATAAATAATGAACATTTACCATTATAGTCAATCTGTGTTCTTTTTATACTTCACATTTGTATGCAAGAAGTGGGAGTTTAATTCACTGCATCTCAAGAGACTTCAGATAACATATTGTTGTTGCTTTTGCCTGTTTGGACTCTACATGGAATGGGACTCTAGTGCTTACATTAAGCATTATTGTCTCTGAAGAGTATTCAATGAGTGTTTTTTTGGTTTTTTTTTTTTTGGAAAGCTGAGGCAGAAGATGATGCAAAGTCACTAACCATCTCTCTTGTGCAGACCACACTCCAGCCATTCACAAAGCAACAGCCACTTCGCAAAGGAATAGTCACAAAAACGCCCACCCCTTTCTTCCTCTGCTCCATTTCATATTGTTTGGCATGATGTGTTTTTAGTAGAATGTGTCTTTTGACCTACTTGGGTCACAGCCAGACCCAGTGCAAATCTGAAGGTGAACAGTAAAACTGCTGAATATTATTTTCTAGGCTTACAGCTGGAGACAAATGTTGCGTGAGCTCCCTGGGCTGTGTTTTCTTCCTGGCTGAGGGAGGTGCTTCCTATCGCTATGAAAGAGACAAAAGGAGTTTCATGTTGAGGGATTATATAATTTATGAAATATTTGGTGCTGTTAAGATATCCTGTTATGCACTAATCAAAGGTTTCATTTGTCTATGACTGTTGTGTAAAGGTGTGGGGATACTTCTCCTAAATTATATGGGGTTATTCTCTGAAGACTTACTACCCTAGCATTTGAAGAAGGTGTAGCAGTGCAGTAATAGAAAACTGGCTTAGAAGAAATCTACCTTATTTAATGTAATAAATATCCTGGGATCAGCACTAATTAATTTGTTTCATGTTTCTGTTCTTCTTTAGAGCCTCTAGTACGTCACCCTGATTTTCGCTTGTTTGCATGCATGAATCCAGCTACAGATGTTGGAAAGCGAAATCTTCCTCCAGGAATACGGAACAGGTTAAAAAAAAGAACTCTAACAAAATTCTTAAACTTTGATAAAGACAGCAGCTTTTAACTATCTTTGTGAAGTGATTCAGCAAGGAATGCCTTATTGGAAGCCTGAGAATAAAAGTGTGAACTCTAGCTTCATGTGGCAGATGACTTCCACTTCATGGTGAGGGTTTTTGTATGAAATAGTGTCAGGAAAATACTTGTGTAAAGTTGCCAAGGATGAACAAGGGGTCTAGCAATAATGGAGAGTGCTGTCACTGGCGATGAGGTAATAATAATTCTTTACAATTAAATTGTCAATGCCTAGGTGTGCTCTTACAGCTTATGTTCCTGGTGGGGATTATAAAGGGAAGTGCTTCATGCCTTCTTACTCTTGGTAACTCAGAACTGTTGACGATCCTTGCCAAAAGCTGTATATTCAGACTTGTTCACTCGGAAGAAAGGTGGACTACATGGTAGAACAAGTATGTATTTGAAATACTGGGATTTAAGCTATGGCCAAGAAAACTGGAGATGTGGCTTCTTTCATTCCTCAGTAATACCTGCCTCCTGAGTGTATGGATCTTCTTGTATTTGATGTAGTTTCTTCAACAGCTGGACATGCAGCCCCTTAACAGATTCATAAAGATTGTGTAAAAGTAGTCATTTGCAGTTATTATTGATATACTGTTACTAGCTCCCTTATGGTAATAGTGAGAGGGGAGAGGAAGAGTGTGGTGCAGAAGAAAGAATATTTCAGTTTCAGCCTATCTCTTTAAGTTTAAATGATTTTGTATTTGCAGTTGTCAAAAATGACATTTTGTATTTTTTCTGTTATTGTAAGATGTCTAAATGTTATGAATTGATTCGACTCATACAGGTTTACAGAACTTTACGTAGAAGAATTGAGAAGTGAAGGAGATTTGCAAATTCTTATAATGGATTACCTGAGAGGCTTGAATGTGAGCAAAAATACAGTACAAGGAATTGTGAAGTAAGTTGTTTGTAATTTCTGGGAATCTTTGCTAAAATAAGGGACAAAAAGGAAACATCCAACTAATCTGTGGTTAGAATGTTTTGGGAAATACAGTAATATCCCATACACAGCAACTGCCACAGCCTTGGGAAACAGTTAAAAAAGCATTCTTGTTGCAACCCTTTTTCCCATTTCCTATCCCAGTGATGAAAATGGTTTGTTTCTTTAGATCACACCAATGAAAACCTTGTGTTTTTTAACAAGTAACCTTTCTTTCCTGTAGAATAAACCATGTAATCTTGTTCTACAAACCTGAAGAACTGTTAAACGCTTCAGATACTAGTGTAAACTTATTCTCTGTATACCAAGCTCTCAAAAAAAATGATTCTGAAATACTGTGTTGCTTTGTTTCACTAGCTGTACAGATAGCAGAGTTTGGCATGGCTTTCTCAGCTTACAACTTCTGAAAAAACCTGACAGTTGAAGATAAGCTTAAGTGTTTGTACTTTTAATTCCTTAGAGGAATGTTGTGATCCGAAGCTCTGTGTAACTGGAACTGTTTTCACCCTTTCTTTTTTTGCAGCTTTTATTTAGCTGTGAGAAAGGAAGCAGAAACGAAGCTGGTAGATGGAACTGGCCACAGACCTCATTACAGTCTCCGTACGCTTTGCAGGGCATTGAGATTTGCAGCATCTAATCCATGTAGCAGCATACAACGCTCACTGTATGAGGTGATTACCTGCATTGAGGTTTATTTCAGTTTGTGTATTCACTACAGAGTCTGTTTAGGTAAAGGGAAATCCTCTCTTCTGGGTGCAGTATTGAAGACAAATGATGCTTTAATTCTGACGTGTTCCATTTGTTTTTTCTCCTAATGGTTTATCACTTAATTTCTGACAATAACTTTTCTTCTTAGGGCTTCTGTTTGAGCTTTCTGACACAGCTCGACAGAGTTTCTCACCCAGTTGTTCAAAAGCTAATTTGCCAGCATATAGTCTCTGGCAACATCAAAAGCCTTCTCAAGCAGGTACGTAAAAATCCTACTTTGAGCTGGTGAGTAATCAGAGTAGAATTTATTTTGCATTACTTTCTCTGCCTTTTTTTCTCCTACATTTCCTACACACAGTCTTGCAGTCATTGTTTTTTGTTTGTTTTTTTTTTGTTCTGTGTACAAAAAACCTAAAACTTTTTTAAAATTTAATTCCTTAATAATTTTTGTTTCTATATGAAATACCTGTATGTTAGATGGCTTGCTTACAGATATGAAAAACATGGAAGACTGGATGATTATAATATTGTGGAGTGTAGGCAGATTAATATAGTGACTCCAATAGTAAAACTTTACAGGCTTTTGTGAACTTTCACAGATTTTTTTGTTTTTAGATCCTAAGCAAGAATCTTTGCTTTTTTTTTCTAATGAGAGAAGAAAAATCTCACTAATTCAGGGAGCCCAGGATGAGTTTGTGTAGCTGAATGGACAGCTGGGATAGGGGAAGCCAGTTGTAAGATAAGCGTATTTGTTTAAGAATAAAAATCGTCATGTCAGAAAATATGAATGTAAGAAGCTAAAAGCCAGTTTGCCATTTGAAAGTGTATTTCAAAATTCAATGCTATGAGAATGCCTTTAGAAACTTTGTGGTGCTGGCAAAGGTTCCTGCTTCATGACCTTGAAATAATCCACTCAGGCTTTTCATTCTGTGACAAGGGAATGGTTCTTATTGCAGGAGTGCTCAGGGAGCAATTTAAAGTGACTTAATTTAGAATGTTATAGTAGTATAACAGTAGTTGTATTCATTAGCAAATTAAAACTCATTTTTATAATCTTTTACTTCTGTCATTTCTCCTCAGCAAATACCAAAACCCCAAGGAGGGACATTTATGCATATAGAAGGATACTGGATTTCTGCTGGGGATAAAGAACCTACAGTAGATGAGACTTATGTGCTAACCCCTTCAGTTAAGCTTAATCTGAAAGATATTGTCAGAGTTGTGTCTGCAGGGTATGTCTTTTTTTTTTTTTTTCTGCTACTAAACTAAGTTAAAGTTGCTTATTTATTGTGTCCATCTAGTCTACATTGTTTAGCACGAGAAATAGCTAGTTTACTTCTATTTTCATTGTACGGTGACTTGAGTTTATATTTCTTTGTCTTCTGAAACCATCTTACTGCTATACTGTGTTATATTTCAGTGATTATCTAGAAATTTTGCAGTTGGGATAGCCAGCTTATTTCACGCTTCTATATAGTAACGTCACAGCTAGCAGTTTGCATTTGTGGGTAAAGTTCCTCATGTTAACCCTTTAGTGTATGATCTTGAATTCAAAATTAATTAGTGATCTTTTGGTAATAAAGAATCTGTAGAAAATTCAAATAATGCTGGTATCTTGTATATGAGGAAGATAGGACTCATACTTCTAAACCACTGTGTTGGTTGTCCCTCTTAGGACTCACCCAGTACTGATTCAAGGAGAAACCTCTGTTGGTAAAACCAGTTTAATTCGCTGGTTGGCTGCTGCTACCGGGAACCACTGTGTAAGGATCAACAACCATGAGCATACTGACATCCAGGAATATATTGGCTGTTATACATCAGATGCCTCTGGGAAATTGGTATTTAAAGAAGGTGGGCCAGCATACTGCATTTACTTCATGCTCCTGTGTTCCTTCCCTGGTTCTTTCTCTTTTGCCTAACTTGTCTCCTTTATTGCGATGGAGAGATAACTGTCTGTAAAGGTAGTATTTACCTATTGATAGTCACTTATGCAAGTTACAGTGAACTTTTAAGAGTTTTTCTCATCACTATTCTACTACTTATCCTTTTGTACGTAAAGAATTTAACAGTTCAGGCAATTGCTTCCATCTCTGAATTAGTTTTTACACTGAGTGAAAACTGATTACTGAAATTATCTAAATGCATACTCTGTTAGATTTAGTTTGTTAGATTTTTAACTAGAACTCTTTGTGTTCCCTCCAAGGCATCCTTATTGATGCAATGAGAAAGGGTTACTGGATTGTTCTAGACGAACTCAACTTGGCTCCCACTGATGTTCTGGAGGCTCTCAATCGATTGCTGGATGATAACAGGGAGCTGTTCATTACTGAGACGCAGGAAGTTGTCAAAGCTGACCCTCGCTTCATGCTCTTTGCTACACAGAATCCTCCAGGACTCTATGGTGGCAGAAAGGTCTGTATAATCTCTTGTTTTGAGTAACTGTGACTGTAGAGAATTAACCCCTATTGTACATAGAAGTGTGATGTGACAACCTACTGATGCATAATACAGAATGAATATGGAACTCTAAGGAGGTAGGAGGTAGAAGATGCATCTGGAATGACTTCAAGTACAACTGGATTCTTACTTAGATTAGATACAGATATCAAAGCTCTAATTAATTTTGAATAGTTGAGATTTAAGTGCTTTACTGAACTGGAGTTGATGTATGTTATAATTGATGCGGTATTTCTTGTTCAGGAGCACTGGAGGAGAGACTTAAATTATTTATGTATGTTTCAAAGCTCTTGTCCTCATCTAGGCCATCTGTTACACTTTTTTTTGCATCTATGTGTATGTGCTAATTTGCTTACTATGAGACTAGCCATATTTCCTTAGGATGTGTAGGAAAATATTTATAACATAAGGAATATTGAAGGAAAAGCTCAAAGTAATAGCATGTTCTCGTATTTTAGGTTTTGTCCAGAGCCTTCAGAAATCGTTTTGTAGAACTGCATTTTGATGAACTGCCAAGTGCTGAACTGGAAACCATCCTGCACAAGCGATGCAGTTTACCACCTTCTTATTGCAGCAAGCTTGTCAAAGTCATGTTAGACCTGCAAGTATGAGAGTCTTTCTTCTTTTTGTAGAAGATTTCGGTGTTAAGTAATAGAAATTCATTTTTGGGGGGGGGAGGTGTGTTGTGAACTGATTGATACAGAATGCAGTTAAATGAAGAAAATCCACGATGAAGTACTTAATTCAGTGGTTAGGATAGAGAATAGGGAAGATGATGTCAGATTTGGAAGAAGGCCAGCAGCAGCAACAGCAGCAAAATTAATAACTGAAGACCTTGTGTTTTAATGTATAAAACCATTTCTTGGCCTGAATCAGAACTATAATAATAGATTTGTAGCAGCATTTGGGCCATGCCAAATTTGGTACTATTTTTGAGCAATAATTTTGACTGTGTTCTGGTACTCCTATGTGTTTAAATAGCGAAAACTATCTTGTATTGTAAAGCAATTCCAGCAGCACAAACTGAAGCATGCTCTTTCTATAGCTTTCTTGTACTGAATATCTTAGTTTATTTTGCTGCATTGAAGTAAAGTAAAACTTAAAAATTGTTAGCGTCCCTTTTGGTGTAGATCCACCTTCCTTGTTTGGATTTTGCTTTATTCCAGGTACCTATTTTCTTAATATTTTTACTTACTATAGTATTTTACTCCTGGGAACCTATCAAATTCATTTACATGTAGGTAATTTGGGACTTGTGACGATACTGGATTTTTTTTTTTTTCCCCATACAACTCATTTGAATGAATGTCATATTAACATTGATTACAAGAATTCAGACAGACTTGTAAGGAAATGACTTACATTTTGTTTTTATGACAGTCTTACCGCAGAGGTTCAACAGTTTTTGCTGGAAAACATGGGTTTATTACTTTGCGGGATCTGTTTCGTTGGGCTGAAAGGTATAGATTGGCAGAACAGCTGGAGAAGGATTATGACTGGCTTCAGCACTTAGCAAATGATGGTGAGCTGTGCTACTTTTCTTCAGTTGTTTTGAAGTGTCTCTGGGGAATTGCTTTGTAACCCCAATAATTAGGTGTAAGCTTTTGTTTCTAGTTAACTAGATAGTAATTGGTTTTTCTCTTCCTCTTTTTAATAGGTTTTATGCTTCTGGCAGGAAGAGTGAGGAAACAGGAAGAGGTGGATGTTATACAGAGAGTCATTGAAAAGCATTTCAAAAAACGTATATATCCCGAGTCTCTCTTCTCAGAGGAAAGTGTCAAAAAGTTCCTGGGTGAGTCTTGTAGGAAAAAACGTGTTTGTAGTTCTCTAGATGTAACTGAGGCTGACCAGTTGGGTTTTTTTTTTTTTTTGTTGCACAGCTAAATCCTCCACACAGATGTCAGTGATGGGCAGAGATTTTAAACATATTGTCTGGACTCAAGGGATGAGGAGACTTGCAGTTTTGGTAGGAAGAGCCCTGGAGTTCGGTGAACCTGTGCTACTGGTGGGAGAGACTGGGTATGATACAGTTTGTTTGTAGTCTTCCAACAGCCGCAGAGTTGAATGCAGAAAGACTGACCAGGCTTCAGTGCTTTTTTGGTCTGGGGCATTGAAGTCTCTGTCATGGCAGACTTGCAACTGTTGTTTTTTCACAATTCCGTTTTGAGGGGAGATAATCATATCTCTTTCAGCTTAAGTCTTTAATAAGATTGTATTGTATGTAACTTCATCGAAATTATACAGAAAATAGCAAAACTGACATTCCATTTCCACTCTTCACAAACTGCCCTCTAGAATCTTAATATGTCTCACTGGGAAGCCACTTTGAGAAGTTGTGTCAGTTTGCTGTTTGAGAGCATGTTTATATTTTAAGGGTCAAGAAGGAGGTCATGAAAATAGACGCCATCTGCTCTTGAATTTGTTACGAGTTTGGAGAGTAGATTTTTTTTTTTTTTTGTGGACGAGAAAGGAAGAAATACACAAGAATACACAAGAAAGAGAGAAGTAATGTTTTTTGTGGGTTTTTTTTGTGTTTTTTTTTTTTTTACAAAATGGGAGGTCCAGGTCCTCAGCAGTTTATTTCCTCAGACTTAGGTCAAGACACATGGCATCTCCAGTTCAATGAAGCATTAAGCTAGTTCAGTGACTGCAGGAGCAGGCTGAGATAAATTTGTTTTTCAGCTTGTAGAAATCTTATCAGCGCAGATAATAATATAAATTTTAACTAAAGGCATCTTATGCAGGTCAGCAGCAGTTGTGACAAAAATGGCTTCACACTGTGTACGTTTTAGTTCAAGGAAAGGAGAAGCAAGAAATTTGCATCCCGAGCCTTTGTGTGGTAGATATTCAATGAAAGTGTGAATCCTGTCCAAGTGAGCTGGTTTTTATTCTCACTTTTTCAACTACATGGCTTTTTGCAGGTGTGGTAAAACTACCATTTGCCAAATCTTTGCAGCATTAACAAATCAAAAGCTATATTCAGTGAACTGCCACTTGCATATGGAAACTTCAGACTTCCTGGGAGGACTGCGACCAATCAGACAGAGATCGAATGACCAGGTGTGTGTGACGTTGGTAGTAGCTGGTAGTTACGATAATGGAAACAAAGAGTAACAATTGTTAATAGTTTTTCATTTCCTTTTCCATTTCTTAGGAGGAATATGATGGTTCTCGACTCTTTGAGTGGTGTGATGGACCTCTTGTTTTAGCAATGAAAGAGGAGGGCTTTTTTCTCCTTGATGAGATTTCTCTAGCTGATGATTCTGTTCTAGAGAGACTTAACAGGTATGCCTTAAATATGCTTAATATTAAGTATATCTTCAGATGGATATCATACAAACATGGGTGGGGTAAATCTAGCTTTTTAGGAACCTCTGTTTCTTGACCTAATTTTAAATTAACTGATTTTTTTTTTCCTAACCCTATAGTGTTCTTGAAGCTGAGAAGACATTGGTTCTTGCTGAAAAAGGTGGTCAAGATGATGAGGATAACGAAGTAGAACTGTTGGTTGCAGGAAAGAAATTTCGTATCCTTGCAACTATGAACCCAGGAGGTGACTTTGGGAAGAAAGAGGTAAATATCAAAGCCAACTGGAAGTATAATATACTTCTGGTCGTATTAACTCTTTCATGATTAGAGGTGCAATGCAAAAATGCACCAACTAGTTCTGGCATTCAGTGCTTTCTGGTTGGAGCCTGCCACACTGCTCAAAAGGATGATTAGGATACACCTGTTCTCCATCACTTCTCTGTACTCTCATTTTGACAGTACTGTGTCAGTACTGAGCAGAATGTCAAAGAAAACTTACAAGGTCTAAATACAGTAGGTAAGCTTGGTTACCTGAGTATTTCAAGTATGTGAAATGTGGTTCACGAAGCAAGGAAATCCAGCCCTAATGCAAAGCTACAATATTGTGAAGCTCAATCGCAGATTATTCTCCTTAAGACTTTTCAGAAAGTGACAGCTAGAAGTTGTCTTTTCATTGTTACTGAACATTACATCTCCAAATATGTTTCTTGTTAAGTGGAAAAAAATCTGTTTCTGAAATTCTGCTTTAAGTTATCTAAAAGCCAGGTTAAAATATATATATGTATATTTTTAAGGGATATTGAAGCTAAGAAAGGAGCTCTCTTAATGGCATTACAGTAAGGTGGTTTCTATAGTACAAAAAAAACTTGCTGTAAACCAAATTCTTAAAGGGAATTTCTTTCTGCATTGCATTTGCACTGATGAATTTTGTTTTGTTTATTCAGCCAGAGTTAAGAAAAGAATTACCGGAAGAAGTGTTGTAATTGAGGCAATTTCCAAGTGGTAGTTTGTTTCTGTATGCAGATTATGTTGGCACTGCTTGATACATGATGTGCTGGAACGAAATGGAGTTTTGGTGCCTGCAAACCAGCTTTGTTTCTTTCTATATTCTTTTGAATTTTCTCTTTTGCCAGCTGTTTCCTGCATTGATGCCGCTACTAGAAATGTTAAAATTCATGTTCTCTCAAAACTGTTAAAAAGTAGCACTATCAAAATTAGAATTGAGGGTGTAGAATGCTTTCTCTGTTGTTCTCAAGTATGGTGGCTGCAAGACTATCATGCAGCCTCATGTATTGTGTTATGTAAAATGAATTCCTATGTAGTCCTGCTTGTTTGCAGCTTTCTCCCGCGTTGCGCAACAGATTTACAGAGATATGGTGTCCACAAAGCAATGGCCGTGATGACTTGATACAGATTGTAAAACACAATCTTCACCAAGGATTGTCTCTGGGTGGAATAAACCATCAAGGTGGGTATTTTCCTGTGTGTCCAATTATACAAGCATTATTGAGAAAATGAGTTGTCACCATTAAACTTTCCTCAGAATTTACACCAATGCGTACGTTTTTATTGGAAGTGTGTTTGTCTTTGGAAACAGTTCTGAAATACTTTAGACTCTGTTCTTCCTTCGTGGTGTGTGTTCTTTGATTAGCCAGAGGCAAGATCAAGGCAGATGATTCAATTATCCCCAGCTCCTCAGTTCCCAATCTTAGTTCCAGTGTAAGTTATTGAGAGAACTGGCGTTCTGTTTTCTGCCAGCACTTTGCTGTTAATATTAATAATTTGATTTTGTCTTCGTACTTGAATTTAAAAGGATCTGTAATGCAGCACAGGCCTGGATTTATTCTTCAGTTGTCATGCTTATTAGGGTATAGAATACCCATCTGTGTTCATGCATTATGGCTGCATGCACATGAAAATTGTGCTTCTTATATAACAGTGTAGTATATTTGACCAGTAATGTTTTCTTTGATAACTGGTTTTTTTACTTTTTTTCAGGAGCAGACATAGCAGAGCTCATGATGGACTTTGTTGAGTGGCTGACTAATCAAGAGTTTGGTCGTCAATGCATTCTCAGTGTGCGAGACATCTTATCATGGGTTAATTTCATGAATGTTGTGGCAGAGAAGTCCAATTCTGCCAAGGAACATAGTTATCTTTATATTTCTCCACTGATGTCTTTCATCCATGCTGCGTGTTTGGTGTACATTGATGGAATCGGATCAGGTTTGTCTTCAGTGCTCACTTTGTAGTGGAAAAATAAAAAGATATTTGTGTTGATATGTTTGAGTTGAATGCTGACAAAATGCTTTGAGGCAGCAGAGGACTCTAACGGGAGTAGTTTTCATTTCCATTTGACAATATCCTTTTATTCTTTGTGTTTTATTAACTAATGTGGATAATACAATAAGCATAAGTAAGTTGCAGGCAGTAATAATAACATTGCAAAGGCAAACAGAGAAATAAAGAAAGCCTTTGTTTTTTATCAAGTCTTCTAAGCTGATGTATTTTGATATGATGTTTAATTATATGACTTTGTATTACTGTCTTCCTCCTAAACCAGAGGCTAGCCAGTATCATGTGCATAGTTTAGAATGCATGTCTGTCTGTTTGGCCACTGGCTGAGGGAGATGGGAAAGGTGGGGAGAAATTTAAAAGCCACAAGAAGTGCAGGTGAAGAAGGCTTGGGAAACTGTGGTAATTGGTCAGGATGACAGTGATGGTAGCAGAAAGGCTTTGGAAAATATGTCCTTAAGTTCTGTTGGTCACAGAGCAGTTTATCTACGTTAAATAGTTGTGGAAACACTGGCATGTAAAAGCAGTAAAACCTGAACAGACTACTGCACAAAACTGGCATCTGTAAAGGAAAACTGTCTCGTCATTAGATGAGTGTGCCTAGGTATGGATGTGAAGCACACTTTTCTGATTACAGGTACAACATCCTGCTCAGCTGATACAGCTTTATTAGCTCGTGAAAAATGCTTGACGTTCTTATGTGAGAAAATGAGTCAATTCCTTGAACTGACTGATTATCAGAAGAATGAGCTGAAGATTTATGACAGAACGAAGAGGGAGTTTGTGTGGATGGACAACTTTATGGGAATCCAACCATTTTTTATTCCAAGAGGCAAGTGACCATGGGAGTGGGTGGACATTTGTGCTGTGTTTTTTGCTCCCAATAGTTCTGTTACTCACTAGATTCGGTGAGGCACTGGAACAGGTTGCCCAGAGAGACGGTGGATGCCCTGTCCTTGGGGACATCCAAGGTCAGGCTGCACCAGACTTTGGGCAATCTGATGTAGCTCTCAGTGTCCCTTGTTCATTTCAGAGGAGTTGGGCTGGATGACCTGTAAGGGTCCCTTCCAACTCAAACAGTTCTGTGATTGTAAGTATAATATCTAAACAGTTGTAGAAAATTTAGTAGTTTGTTATGAAGTTTAGAAAAACAACTTCCTTATCTCCAATTGTTTCTTCCCAATTGCCACAACCACATTTGTTTCTGTGTTTTTCTGTCACTTTAAGTGATATGGAGAACATCCACTAAGTTCAGCCTAAAGCTTCATGTCATCCTGGCCCTTGTGTAAAGCCTGGGAGGCAGGGATCCTAGGTACAATCCTAGAAAGAATAGAGAATACTGTCCTGCTTTGCTGTATTCTCTCAAAGACTAGCTATGATTTTTGCATAGTTGCTTAGCCTCTGCATTTCAGTTCCTCATGTGTCAAGTTAATACAAATGATTCTATCCAAATACTGCTTTTCACCCCTAAAATGTCCATAAAGTAAGTGGGGGGGGGGGGGACCAAACAGTGGCAGAGGTTCAACTGTGAACTTTCTAGTTCATCTGGCTGATTCCTAGTAGTACTGAACTTATGTAGAGTATATTCTTAATTTCGTATTTGTCATTCATCTTAGAGCATTTTGATATTATGGATTGTGTTAGTCATACATGAAATTGTACAAGATAGTGACATTTGTACATTCTTAAGTTTCCCTCTGGATTTCTAAGGATCGCGGGAGGAAGGATCGCTTTCATACTAAACAAGTATCAAGATCTGTAAGATAAAGTGATGATTAATACCATGTATGACCTAATCAACGCTATTTTTGCAGAATTTGGGGAGTGATGTTTCAATGAGTTATACTGGTTGGAATTTGGTAGTTGAGAGGCTCAGTACTTTCTCCTAATAATATGACCTAACAACAGTAAAGAAAATATGTGCTTAGCACATTTTAATTTAGGTACTTTTCTTTGACAGAATGGGCTATATGTGCAACAGGTTGGCATGTTGTTCTATAACATGTTGGAATTGTATCCTTCAGTGCCAAATTTTCCAAAGCTGTTTTTGATTTTTAGATCCACAGAGGAGGACGGACAGAATTGTCGTTTCAGTGATAGATCTTCAGTTTGGCTCATGAGCCAGAAATTGTCGAAGTTTAATGGCAAAATATGCCATATTCATTTGTTTTTTGGAGCATGCCACATAAATGAGAATATAGGGGCTGAGTCACAGCTTTGGGTCAAATAGAATGCATGCACGCCTGATCTCTGAGAAAGGGACACAAACTTGGTCTCCACTGCTTGCTGTAATGAGATCAGCAGTTAACAGGCAGAATGATCTCCTTCAGAAGCACGCTGTTGATAGCTCCAATATGAACTTCCTGGTTTAATAGTTTTCTTTTCCTTTGTTTTAGGCCCTGTTCTTCAGAGGAACAACGTTACGGATTATGCTCTGAATGCTGGGACTACAGCAGTGAATGCTCAAAGGCTGTTGAGAGCCTTACAGCTTAACAAACCTATTTTGTTAGAAGGGTCACCAGGTGTGGGCAAGACCAGTCTAGTTGCTGCCCTGGCAAAGGCCTCAGGAAACTGTCTTGTTCGAATCAACTTGTCTGAGCAAACGGTAGATTAAAATGCTGTCTTTGTAACTTAATTTTTATAGTAGGGGGAGGTTTTGTTTAACTTAAAAAACAGAGTTCTTTTCAGATGTGGCACTGAGTCTGAAATGTCAGTATTTCCTTCTTCAAAAGATTTGGAAGGAAGGAGAAGCAAGAAAGAACAGTGAACTTATTTGAGTGAATGCTAATTCTAGATTGTGTTCTTTTCAAGTGAAGGCATGCATCTTTCTTTGCTGTGTTTTGCTTGGCTTTTGCAAAGTTACTTGAAAGCACCTTTAGGGCTTTTTATTTTTTCCTTTTTTTGTTGTTGTTTTGTTCCAGTTTATTTTTGTTAAATATAATAGCATTCAGCATCTTGCAGTTACTAATTTATTATTATTCACTTTTTCTTACTCGCGTTTAATCAGTGTTTAAAGAGAAGGTGAAGCTAACTGAACTTCTGTAATTTTTTTTTATTTTTACTTTCTGCTGTTCTTTACTTTCAAAGGATGTGACAGACTTGTTTGGGACAGACTTGCCTGTTGAGGGTGGTAAGGGAGGAGAATTTGCCTGGCGTGATGGACCACTGCTAGCTGCATTAAAGGCTGGACACTGGATTGTGTTAGATGAGGTAAGTTTTGAGTACAAGTAAAGTATTTGGCAAGAGCAGGAGTGGTGATTTTTGGCATGTGGCATATATTTTGGCATGTAGGATCTTCGTGTACTTAGGAGGTTTAGTGACTGACATGGATTTTTGCTCAGTTGTAGTGATTTTAGTCTTGTGCCCAGTTGAAGATGATCTTTCCACTTAAAAGACTGAAGTCCCTCTAGGAGTCTCTCTATCCATTGGATAGGGAAGTGAGTGTGAGAGATCAGCTCTGACTTTTAGTAGGCAAGATGAGGATTGTGTCTCAACCTAATTTAGTACAGAAAACCAAGTCTTTTACATTTTTTTGAGGGAGGAAAGTATCAACACGAATTTTGGGATACATGCTCTCTTATGGGTCTATTTCACTGAAAGGCAAGGCCTTTTGGGGATCATTAGACTGCAGTGGCTACTGATGGAGATCAAGAAAGGATTCATTCTGTGAATATAAAGTATGATGCTACCATAGGTTTCTTCGTATACCAAATAGCAGGTGCTTTCTAGTGTAGACATATGCAGAGCTCACATCTTTTTGAAAGTATGCGTTCTAATTATTGACAAGTGCGAAACCTTAGATTTTTGTTTGCATACCTTCTTTTCCTGTTGTGAAGAATGCCGCCTTAAGTAACCATGAAATTTAAGTATCCCAGACTGTCAGAATGAGAGAGAGAGACTTTGGATGTTAGAAATGCTTCTTCTGAACTTATGTTCATATTCCTTGAAAATACAGATCTTACAATGGAGATTTGTTTTGTTGTCATCATGAAAACACAGTAATAATAACATGTAAATAAGAGAAAGTGTTAATTGTAGTTCTGTTGCTGCAGTGTAATAACAGTCTAGCTGGGAGTAGTAACATATGGTACTATGGAACAGCAAGTAAGTTGAATTTTATCTTCTGTGCATTGCACACAGTTAAGTAGATTATGCAAATGTGTTTTGTGCAGCATTAATAATGTATCCTTATTTCTTTCCTCAGTTGAATCTGGCTTCTCAGTCTGTCTTAGAAGGGCTAAATGCATGCTTCGACCACAGAGCAGAGATTTACGTTCCTGAATTGGGAATGAATTTTCACGTACAACACGCAAAGACTAAGATTTTTGGATGCCAGAATCCATACAGACAAGGAGGTGGAAGAAAGGGTCTGCCCAAGTCCTTTCTTAATAGATTTACACAGGCAAGCATATTTGTTTGATGTAAACTATGTCATGGCCCTTTCTTGTGATTTTATGGCTGTATCAACACACTGCATGTTCTTTGTTATATAGGTGTATGTTGATCCACTGTCAGCAGCAGATATGGAGTTTATTGGGAATACACTGTTTCCTGCCATCGACAAGAGTATTATTTCTAAAATGGTTGCTTTCAATAACAAGGTAAATAGATATTTTGTTTGTGTAGCAATAGGCACAATTCTGTAACATTTAAATTTCTTTTTTAAAAAAAAGAAAAGAATAAAAAAGGAGTCGAATGTTCTGTTTCCTAGCACCTCTGTAGAGAAGTGTGTGGATGAAAGAAAAATGGAAACATATGCAGAGGAAAGTGAAGAACACCAGTAAATACAATGTGAATTCTGTTAGCGCTGCAGTCAGACACATGATAACTTGTATGGAGACTGAGGAAGCATTTACTTTTCGTGGAAGATTTTATATATATACATATATATATATATATATATATATATATAATTATTATTAATAATAATATATGATATTAAATATGATTTTAAAATATTTTGAGATTTTGGAAGTAGTTATGGTTCGATATCTTCATGAAGTAAGCTGAGAAGGAAGCACTGATTATTCTTAAAGTGCAAATGAAATGAGCTATATCTTTAATAAGAATGCAACATATGCTTGTTTCTAATTTGAATTTTTAATCTGCTTTTTATTATGGGCGGCTTTTTGAGTGATAGGATAAGTGAAATTAGCACTTGACCTTCTCATAAGTAGCAGCTTTGAAGGATGTGCAGCATTCTTCTGAAAATTTGAAAAAGAAGAATCTTTCCTGGTAGGGTTTGTCTCTGATGTGAGATACAGAGAAGCTCAGACCTAAACCTGTGCTAATTTAAAAGATGTTCAGTGAGCATTAATTACAAGGCATCAGCTTTAATAACTATTTTTTGGCTTAGATGCTGCCATTTTGTTTGAAGTGCATTATTTAAAATTCACAGCAATAATTTTTTCATCATTATGTTTCTGAAATTGCATTCAGTTTTCATGTCATGAAATAAAGAAGTATAGTAACATTAATAGAAAGGAACATAATGTGGTCCTAGATAAAATACTTATTGGCAGCATCTTACTGGGCGTTCATTTAGAAAATACAAGAGGGAGAAAAAAGTTTAGCTGTGAGTAGAATGATGAAGAATTAATAGATGAGAGATTAATTAAATCAAGCTTTTGTTCCTGACATCTTCATAAAAATGAATACAACTTGTTTTCTCCTGTTGCCTGTCATGTACAGGGTGCCAAAAGCAGCAGTTCAGTTGAGATTCTTTTTTTTTAATATAGATATATAATATTTATATATATATTTGAAGACCAGTACATGGGTTGGAATAAAATGTTGCTTGTATTGCTACTTTTTCCAGATTGATAAAGAGGTGATGGCTGAAAAAAAGTGGGGACAAAAAGGAGGACCCTGGGAGTTCAATTTACGTGATCTTTTTCGCTGGTGCCAGCTTATGCTTGTTGACCAGTCACCGGGATGCTATGATCCAGGCCAGCATGTATTTTTGGTATATGGAGAAAGAATGAGAACCAGGGAGGACAAAGAAAAGGTGAGCTGTGTATTCAATTTGTGAGACTGAAATCATTTATCAAACACGTTTCTCTTTCACTGAAGAGAAATGTTACTTGTAAGTACCTCAAGTTGCAGGAAGGTGGGGTTAGTCCGGGAGTTGCTTCTGGCAGCTCATTCTCACTTTAATTGTTCCTGCACTTTGAATTGAAGATACTTGTGACTAATCTGTATTAGTTACTATTGCACTGCTGTGAAGTTGAGAGGGAAGGCTACTTAAGATTGCAGTCTTTAGAAGAGTAGATAAATTAAGCCTGATTAGCCTCATCTACTCTTTCAACTGTTTCAGGTTATATCTACATTTAGAGACGTTTTTGGCCAGGAGGCTTGCTTGTATACAGGAACAAGAGATTTTCACATCACTCCATATAACATTCAGGTAAGCTGTTGAAGTTTTGGGAGTGGTGAGAGAAGGAAGCAGTTTATACACCTGAGCACACATTTTCCTTTGAGTACTCACCCATGTGTCTCTAATCCCTTCTAGATCGGTTATTCAGTTCTTTCTCGTGGCAACTATATTCCTCGTCCTGGCAGAAATCTGTCACTTCTGCATCATTCACTGCAGTCCCTTGAGTCCATAATGAAGTGTGTGCACATGAGCTGGATGGTAATCCTGGTGGGCCCTGCAGCTGTTGGCAAAACCAGTCTTGTTGAGCTTCTGGCCCATCTGACTGGCCATCGACTGAAAATCATGGCAATGAACAGTGCGATGGACACAACGGAACTCTTGGGTGGATTTGAACAGGTAAATATGGTTTTGGTAATAAGGCAGCATTTCTGCTTCGTACCTAACTGTGGCCAGTCTGCTGCAGTCTTAGTGTTTAACCACCAAGTGGAGCCTTAGGTGCCGTGGTCTTCTGGATGAACTAACTCTGTAATGGCATATTTGCAGGTTGATATTAATAGACCGTGGCTGCGCCTGTTGGAAAAAGTGGAGAATGTTGTGAGCGCATTAGTAAGGGACAGTCTGCTCCTGACAGAAATTTGTGCAGACGATGCTGAACTTGTGCTGCGTGCTTGGAGCAATTTCATCCTGCATTACAAACCCAAATCTCTGGGTGAAGGAGGAAGAAGTGTTACAGCTGAATTAGTGAGCAAACTGGAGGGAATACTTGTACTTGCCCAGCGACTGAACAACAAAATAAGTTCTTACTCAAAGGCAGGTATGTGTGGTGATTTGAAATAAGTCTCTTTCTGTGAAGGAAATGAGAAAGATGTGGATCTGGAGTGAAAGTTTGAGGTTATGTAGGACTTTACTGCAAACTGGAATTCCTTATGGTACTACTAAACTTATGATGCAGTACGGTTCATATCTCATGATCCCAAGTTGGGAATTTGGATTTTTTTCTTGTATTTGATCTCTGAAGCATTAAGTGGATGAGCTCTACAAACTTCAGCTGTATAATGTGTAGACTGCTTTTTTTTTTTTTTTTTTTTTTTTTTTTTTTTTTTTTTTGTAAGGCTGTTGATTTTTAAACATTGCCTAAAACATGGCATTAATATCTTCAGACTTTATTTAACTGAGGAGAAGGTTTGGAGTAAGGTATCTGGCCTGTTTATATTTATCTGTACTTGCAGAAGCATTGTATCTTCATGGATTTTCCCTGTGGGAGATTTACTTGCAGAGTCAGAGCCTCTGCTGTTACGTTTCTTACCTTTTGGACGAGCATGGATGTTTATTAGCAAAATATTTTTCTTGACTGGAACAGGAAATTATATCAGTAATACAGGTCTTGATGTTATATATGCTTCTTTTTAGAGTTTGCTCTCCTGGTAGAAGAGTTCCGGCATTTAAAGCTGCAGCAGGTCCAAGCTGCTGACTCTGACAGCCTTGGCACTTTCGAGTGGGTGGATGGGATGCTGGTTCAGGCCCTGCAGTGTGGTGACTGGTTGTTGATGGACAACGTTAACTTTTGCAAGTAAGGGATTATAGTGAGCATGTTTCCTTGAGTAAATTTCTTGACCTTCTGAATGTACTTAACATCTCAGTGAATGTGTTTACATCTGAACATTTTTGCATTTCATAGCTGTATATGGAAGCAGTAATTTTCATTCCCCGGAAGAATCTTCATCTTCCTTCTTAAACTGCTTAGTAGTTAATAGTTTCCAAGTTACCTTATAACCACAGAAACATGCTTTTGAATGTAGCCCCTCTGTGCTGGACCGCTTGAATGCTTTACTTGAGCCAGGAGGCGTTCTTACCATGAGTGAAAGAGGTGTGATAGATGGCACGATTCCTACAATAGCTCCTCATCCAAACTTCAGGTACTTTGTTTTTCTGCTTTATTTTCTTACTCTTTTTCTGTACATAAAATAGGTTTAAAAAAACAATTATCAGCTGTGATTCAGTGTTCTGGTATTTTGAATGCTGCTCATGTTTCAGTGTGCTGGAGTGTACTACCTGGTAAGGAAAGAAACTGCATAGTGATAAACGTAGGATATACAGCTTAGGAGGCTTGGCTTCACGTTCCTGTTCCCCTACAGACTATTACATTGGAAAATTCATAGCAGCATACTCATGTCTTGATTTATTTATTTTTTTTTTTCCTCCTAATTTAGTATTTCAGCACTTCCCTATCTCACTGTAATGGTGTTCAGGGTACATATATTAAAGATAGTGACATATTTGGTTACGTTGGTAATAAAAGCTGGCATGTGGATGTGCTGATCTTTTTTCCATCTTTTTCCAGTTTTTCTGAATTCATGCTTCCTGCTGTGACAGAACTTAAAGAAACAACAGAAACAGAAAAAAAAAACAAACAAAAAACAAACAAAAGTAACCCAAACCAACCAAACGAAAACAAAACAATCAAATTGTCTATCTTTATTCTATTCTGAAGTAGTCTCTGTGGGAGATGGGAAGAGAACACACAGAATACTCTGTATGATTCCTATCTTTCTTAAATTTGTGGAAGGAATACAGGAACTGGTAGGCTCTGATTCCTCTGAATTGGGAACAAAAGCTTCAACTTTTCGCAGAAGTTCTTTTTACTGCATTGCATCCCAGTTTTTTTTTCCATCCTTGAGTTTAGGAGTTGCTTGCTGAAGTATTAAGTATGTGGATGTTGGCTATTTTGGTTATTAAATAGTACTGATTGATCTGAAGCTATTGCTAAGAATTCTAAGTCTTTTCGGTAGCTTAGAGACCTAGTTAACTTTTTTTAAGTAGGCAAATGATAAACATAGCTGAGAGCTAAGAAAAAAGTCATGCAATATCTCTGGCTAATTTCAAAGTATAATTATACATACGCATCTCTTATTTAAATTCAGTGTCTGTGTCTGGCTTTCTAGATATAAGTATTTTCATTTTTATGAAGATGAATTTACTTTATGAAATAGGAGACTTGGTGGCTTCAGAATGATATTTTATAGCCCTAAGTTACATCTTATGAATATTCAACAGGCTTTTCCTGTCCATGGATCCTGTTCATGGGGAAATATCCCGAGCTATGCGGAATCGTGGGATTGAAATTTACATTTCAGGGGAAAATGATGGAAATGTATTAGACAATCTGGATTTAAAATTACTGCTACATGGCTTGGGCTTAGTGGGAGATAGCATCTGTGATGCACTCCTGGCTGTGCATTCAGAAACCAAGACAACAATACCAGGTAAGAAGCATCTGTTCGATGTTTTACTAACACCAACTTGAGCTCCTCACATATATTTGTGCTAACTCTTTAACATTAAAACTTGATTATTGTATTGTGTAATGTCCAGATATAAGCAAAGGCATAAAAGTATTATCAGGCTTTTGTTTTTTTGGTGGGGTGGTAGTTGGTTTATTTTAGGTTTTTTGCTGTTTTTTTTTTTTTTTTTTTTGTTTGTTTGTTTTTTGTTTTTTCATTCTCAGGAATACAAGCCTGCCCAAATTGTTTAAAAAATAAATAAATAAAAATGGAACTGAGTGTACTTTCCTAGGAGACATCAGACACTGGCACGATACGTATGTTTGTCCCTTACTGGAAGGAAGGCAATATATTCTAAGTGAAAATCAGCAATATGGAGGGTTTGCACAAGGCTCATTTACATTGCTCTTTTGAGCTAGATGGCACTGAAGTTTCATTCATCACCTCAACTACTTGATGTTTTATTTTGAGTTGGTCACATGGTAATTTAGTCTAGTCAGATTTTTCTTAACCTTGGGAAGAACCCATTAAAATCTGAGGGCCTAATAGGATTTGTGCGGTCAGATCATATTCAGAGGATGCAAAAATGTAGATTGTCCCCAGAGTTAAAGGGTTGACAATTACTGAAGGTTCTTATTATTCTAAATGCTGTGTATCTTTCAGGTTCTGTGTCATCTTTGTCACCTTTGCTCCAGGCTGCTGTGTTAATTGTGCAGCAGATGCAAAGAGGTCTTGGATTAGTGAAGTCTTTTTACAGAGCCTGTTGGGAAGTTTATGGCCGCTCACAACAGTTGCAGAGCAACCAAAAGGTAAAAGTCTTGTATTTGAAAGTTCTTCTTGCATCATCTAGATAGGAAACGGAGGATCTCAAAGACTAGCTCTGAGAAATGATATGTTTTGTTTAAGCGCGTGAGCAAGGGGTTGATGAAGATAGTGCTTTTGAAAAGATGAACCAAGCTATTTTTAAACACGCTGTCAGGTGATTAATAAGCTGGATTAAGTGTCATTGGAATATTTTCTATATCTCTTAAGTACTTAAGATTTTTTTTTTTTAGCTCTAGTGTGAGCAGAAGTAACCAATTCCACATGTAACAGATCCATTGCAACTCTGGAAGTAGTTTTTTGTTGTTGAAGGGTAAAGCGCAGTGAATTTCAGCTGTTGCTTATCCATTCGTTACATATTTGATGACACTAAGCTGAGTGATGTGGTCAACATGCTGGGGAGAAGCAATGCCATTCAAAGGGACCTTGGCACGCTTGAGAGGGACCGTACAGTGGCCTTCCACTATCTAAAGGGGGTCTACAGGAAAGGTGGGAGCAACCTTTTATTAGGGAGTGTAGTTGTAGGACAAAGGATAATGGTTTTTAAACTAAAAGAGGGGAGGTGTAGAATAGACTTCAGTAAAGAAGCTATTCCAGTTTCCTCACTGCCCTTGTAGATAGCTTACAGAAGCTGTGTGTTCCCCAAGGCTAGGTTGAATGGGGCGGGACCCTGGGCAACCTGATCTAGTGGAAGATGTCTCTTCACATGACTGGAGGGTTAGAACTACATAATCTTTAAGGTTCTTTCCAACTCAAATCATTCTACAATTCAGATTCTACCAGAAGTCAGATGAGAGTTGTATGTTCTTATTAGAGATATTCTCCAGAGGATAAATATGGTTTGGTTTGTTGGCCATTTTGTAAACCGTGATTCACTCTTTTTGCACCATTAAAATGTTATATTTCATCGTGTGTATTATAGTGTTTGTAGATCATTTGGTTTATAATGATTTGGTAATAAATGCATAGAATTAGAATCCTGTTGTGATTGTACTTGAACGCGTATTTCAATATAATTCTAAACTGGTTTTGTTTTTCTGATTTGTTCCTTTTGTTGTTTTTGTAGCTTGTGCTAGAATTAGTTACGAAGCACATTTCATCTCTGGCTTCTCATGAAATCTGGGGTGACTCCCTGCTTGCTATGGGATTGTGGCCTGACTCCCTACCTACAAGTCTGTTTACAGCTGAAGACTCGCTTCTTTCAACAGTACGGAGTGATGGACAGGTCCTAATGTACTGTTTGAATAGATTAAACCTTAAAAACTGCAGGTAGGCAAGAGCCATTTTTTTTTTTAACAAAATAAATGAGTGAAAAAACGAGATATGTGAGTAATGTTAGTGATGTGATTGTCAGCAATCTTTTATCTTGAGTAAATTGTATGGGCAAAGTGCAGGTTGTACTACCACTGAAACTCCTGTTTTCAAACTTTGGTTTTTTTTATTCTTCAGTCCAAAGTGTTTGCATTGTTCCATCTTTCCGTTTTCAACAAGAATGTTGATTCTTAGTTAAGAACGTTCATTCTTAGTTAAGTTATGAAGTAGGCATTTAGCAGAAGATGTGAATGTAAACACTGGATTGCAAGATAAAAGCCCCCAAAATCTCTTCTTTCAGTTCCCTTGTGAGATGCAAGAAGTTTTTAATTAGTTGTAAATATATTAACGATCCTTAGTGTTTCTCACTTTCATCCAAACAGTTTTTCATCAGGTGTTGTAGATGCAGTAACTTCATGTGAAAGAGGAATGTTCCTCCTTCAACAGAGCTGTTTGCTAGAAGCGTTGCTTACAGCAGCCATGCAACAGAGCTCATTTAATGATTTCTTGTGCCTTGTAACAATTCTTCTCACAACAGTGGTGCAAAATCTGCCTGCCTGCCTATCTGCTTTGCTTAGTGACTCAGACAGTGGGCAGGTATTGTGACAGAACAAGCTTCTAAAGTTTAATGTAGCAACACGCTGGGTATTTCTATCAGTGAAGTTCCCCTTTCTGTCTTTTGTATCTTACTTTCACATGTAATTCTGGTGCATAGATCAAATTACATAATGTTGTACGTATTTACTCCTGACATTTAACATAAAGTTTTGGTAATAAAAGGTCTGTACTAGTAGATACCTCTAACTGATTTGGAAAGTTGGAAAATGGCTGTGGAGCTAAGTAAAGAAAGAGATTATTTCATTGCTACCTTCTTCCCTAAAGATGTGGTGACTAGCTTGACTTGCGATGTGGCACTGGCAGTTTAAGCCATTGATGACTGATCTTCACTTTTTTGTGTTTCAGAACATTACCACTGACTCTTCAAGATCTTCAGAAAATCATGCAATCCACCCATCCTGAGAATCTCAGATTCGGTGCTGTTGAGATAGATGCAGACTGGGTGGATGAAATGGAAGTTCTCCAGGCTTCAGTGAGGTTATTCATAGAAAAGGCAACAAATCAAGATTGGACATTGAGGGTTAAATGGCTTAATTTCTTAGCCAAAAACCTACCACAAGTGCTTGGTATGTAATCATTCAACTTTCATTTTTGCCTCCAGGCTGATTTATTATATTTTCACAAATCTTAAATCTTCCATGAGAACTTCCAGAGCTTTCAAATGAACTGGTTTTCAGTTATCTTCTCCTAGGTCAAGGATGTTGAAGCTCCATGGAGAGAGAGAAACAGGTTGTTCATATTGGAGACTGGGGGAGTCTTTGGGCTACAAGCATTGCCTTTTGTTATTGGAGTACGCATGTAACTTGTACTGCTTCTGAACTGCAGTTACTTTTGAATACCTCTTGGCTTATGTAAGAATATATGTGAAGATTCCCTTCACATATTTATTGGTAGTAACAGTAAAATACTTTATATTTATTTGTTGTTAAAATAAACATCTAATCACTTGGCTAGAAAGTTAAGGAACTGCAAAACTGAGGTTTTGTGAAGCTATGTTGCCTGAATATTCAGCACAGCAGCTGAGGCGAGGCCTTCATTGCTTGATTATGTTAATTATATTAAACTTATGGAGAAGTTATACAGGCATTACTTATTCAGACTGCTTTTAAGGGCTGATGGAGCAACCAGCATTTGCCTAGAGTTCATGCACAGATGAAATTCAGGCTGTTTGTGCTATCTCAGTTGAAGGTATTTATTAATTTGTACTAAACACTTTCCTTTTAACATGCATACTCCCTCACCTACAGATCCAGTACGGATTCAGTTGGAAGCAGGTGCTGTAGCCCTTGGCAGTTTCTATGCCAGTCCCCTCTCATCTGGAATCAGTAACATGATCAAGTTGCTTCAGCCAACTATGACAGGTACTTCTGAAATCAAATTGATAAAAGACATTCATGCTTCATTTATTTGTTCTTTGATCATGCAGCAATGCTTCTTAGGAAGTGTATGTAACAAAACAGGTTAAACTATAACTGTACATCGCTCTTGTTCAGAAAAGAGACAAGAATAAAGCCTTTCTTGCTGTTGAGAACTGCAAATATGGCAATTAAATGTATTCATCTGATGCGAAGTAGATATGAATGCTATGATTGTCAATCCAGACACTATACCTTGTGACCCAGATCCTGCAGCTCCAATTTAGAAAGTAATTACATTGTTAAGAGTGTTGCATATACCCACTGCCTTTCTGACTCAACCGTTGAGGCCTCCTGTTTTTCCCTAGCATTCATTGTGTTGACCTATCCAAAACGTGTGCTGAGGTCTGCCATTTTCCTTCTGTGTTTTATGGGGACTGCTGGTCTGTAGATTCCTTTCAAAGCCTGCTAGATCTGTGAAAGATACATGAAGTGTGACTGGACCCTGTATTGATGATCCTAGGTATTTTCCATGGGCTGTGAAAGGAAAAGGAATTGGACTTGAGTTTCCAGGCTGCCTTTTTGGGTTTTCTGACCACTCATTAATTTAGCTTCTCTGTTTTGTTTTAACGAACCTGTAGCGTAATGCTTTTTTGTTTTTGTTTCTGGAGTGAGGGAGCTGAAGACTCTACCTTTTTCATAGGATTCCATCTTTCTTCCTGTAATGTTTTTGTAGAGACAACGATTAGCAGAAGTCTTTCACCCTATAATATTTTTTCTGTTGTTCTCTCTTGTCTGCCTTTCCAGATGAACATGTGATGCCCCTGGACCCAAGGTGGAACGTGCAGTTTTTGGATATCATTAGAAATTCAATTAACTTTGATACGGAAACAGAACACACAGATCAGCTTCTCATCCTTTTGAAGTCTGTAGCAAACCGGTGCGTTCCAAACTAAAAAAGCCTGTAAAGACTGCCCAGTGCCTTTTGTCAGTACTTTTATGAACAGTTTTAATATCTTCCAAATATGTTTTCAGGTTTCAGTAGAAGTGATCTAAATTACGTGGCATACATTCTTTGGTTCTGCTTCCTGTAGCTGCAGATTGTGAACAGTCATTTGGTACAGGAGAGTAGAACTCCCAGCATTCCTTTAGATGGGATTACTTCTAGGGTAATCCAAAAACGTGGGGTAAGGCATAGAAGGTGGGAAGCAGCATTTTGAAATCTCTTGTGTAAAACTTAAGTTTTATGGCCCTGCTTTTGGATTTGGCCCTGTTTTCTTAATAAGAAGAAAAAGTTCTGATACACAAGTTCAGGATTTACAGTATAAGAAAGCAGCTTCTCACATATCCTGCAAGTGGTTGTGTTGCAGCTGCTTAGCACCAGCAAAGGAAACAACAGTGGGAAGGAAGGAGCCTGCTTCTTATGAAGTGTGCTTTTGTAGAAACCATATTCTGGCAACTAGCTGTGCTACAGTTGAATGTTGTTTCATAACACAGTGAAATATCAAAATCACTTTGTAGTTCAGTGCTCTAATAAGGCAGAGGCTTTAGGTTAACAGTGCTGGATTTCTAATAACTGTATTTCTAATTCAGGGCAGTATTGTTTCTTGACCGAGAAAAAAGGAGCTACACTGAAAAGAATTTAATTATCAGCAAGAAGCCAAGAACTAGTGCCTTAAGAATGTCTCTAGATTTCCACAAAGGTAGTTTGAATTTTCACTGCTTTTTCTGGTTCTGTGTCCAATTAGAAATACAATTAATTTGGCTTGCTATTAAATAGGCACTGTAAATACGACATATCCCTCTTACAAGTGGGATGTTTAATCCTAAAATGAAGGGGAAATGTTTAGTAATGAAGTTCATGTGTTGCGCTAAAGCAACTGATCGGTGTTTCTATCGTGGATTTTTGCTGTATTGGATGCATAGAGGTAATGGGGAGTTGTGTAAATAGTAAGGGGTTTTTTGTTGTTTTTTTTTGCTTCTTTGATTTTTAGATGTTTTCCAGTTGGCTTTGTTTTGTTTTGTTTTCCCACAGAGGGCATCTAGTGATTTTTACAGTCAAGCCTTACTTGTCATTTTACATGGATGGAATATTCAGTCTATTTTTTTTTCCCCCCCCCTCTTCCCCAAACTTTAGATCCGGGAAGCTACAATTCTCTTCCTCATGCAGTTGTGGTCAACCTCGCTGCTTTCTTTGAACTCTGGGATGTGTTTACACTTCACTGGGTGACATCTACTCAGGTGGCCTTAAGTGATGATGATATGCATGATGTGAGTAGACTTTTCATAGTATGTTTACGGAAGCAGTGTGAAATTAGACCATAGAAAGCTTTTTGCTTTCAGGAGCTATGGTGCTTGTGCTTCAGTTGGCATTCAGAATACACCTGACACAAGGCACATGTTCATGTGGTACTCTCACTTGTTTCAGTGGCTGTATTTGTGGTCTTATCTTCTCAATTCTTTTATGTGAAATGTGGATTTTCACCCTGCACATACTTTGTATGGGAATTATCTTTCCTAAATGTACACACCTGGGATATAGATATCCATTTTTGAACTTTATAACCTAGTCTTCTGTGCTTGCTTACAGTAGTCTCATTTGTGCCAAAGAAGTGTCTGTTTCCCTCTCCAGTGATGACAGAGGGAGTATCCACATCAGGCTCACATGCAGCTGCCTAGACTGGGGCAGCTGACTTGGACAGAAGTCTGTACAGCTCACAGGAGTGGTTCACTTCTCACTGTTCATACCACGAAGATAGTTTAGTTCAAATCTAACGGCAACATTTTAGACTTGGTCCAGGAATTACTTGTTTTTCATTCGTGTGGTTCCAGGTGTCAGCGGAGCAATACAATGTTTTTAGCAAACATACACTTGAGTGCTGTTTGTGTGCTACCAGGTATAATAAAGCCATTGCATGATTCTGAAGTTAATAAAAGCAGCAGTGTTTCCTGATTTTTCTCTCGCGTGAATTACAGAGTATTCTGTAACATGCTCAGCAATAAGAAAACCGTAATCTTTTTGTCGTGTTAGATTTTATACTGCTTGCTATGGCGTGATCGGTTCTGGGCAGTCTCTGACACTCTGACGGTGGATTCGCCAGGGTTAGCGCTTCTGTCTTTGCACTGGCACTGGGTTATGAAACATCTAATTGACAGAATTCCTCAGATGCTTATTGGATCAGACCAGCACAAGTAAGTGGCTTTGGTCTGTATTTGTGTTAAATGATTGTTTAAATTTGTGTAAATTATCCATTATAATTACTGTATACTATCACTAATTAGCATTGTTTGCCACTATTGATCAAGTTGCATTCCATTATTAATGCAAGTGCAATCTATAAGGATTTTAAAATAGAAATTTCTTAGCATTAGGCTTCTCCTTCGCTGTGTGATCTTGAAGTTTTATTCATTTTCCATACTTTAAGGGGAAGAATAAGTTACTTACGTAAGAACTTTCTTTTATGATGCATCCTTTTTTTTTTTTTCCCCTCAAACTTCTGAGATAACTTTTGGTTTTTTGTGTGTGTCTTTCTTCCAAGAGTTTCCAAAGAAATTCAGTCTGTTTCACAGCAACTTCAGAACTGCTTGGCCAATCCTGCCTGTACTTCCGCCAACATGAAGCTTTTACAGAAGTCTCTAGGAAGACCCCTTCCTTTCAAGGTACGGATACTTTGCTCACGAACGATTTGGATTTCCAGCAATGTCAAAATATACTTTCATATATTCGTAAATGTTTGCAACATTTTCTTTTCATGCCAGAAAAAAAAAGAAAAGGGAAAAAAAAAAAATTTGGATTTGCTAGACTGATTAAAAAGGCAATTTGAGCGTATGTTAATATACATCTATTTCATAGCATGTATCATTTCTATCTTAAAACTTTTCTTAAAGAAACTATGCTTGGTACAAATAACAGTTATTTAACATGCAGTGGTGCATGAGCACAAAAATACCACCAAAAAATTACTCTGTTCTGGAAACTTGTGAATATCAGTATTTCACTTGCTTACTTAGTGAACTTATGGATATATGGAATAGAACGTGTATTCCTACCCAACTGCATATGATAGGACCTTAAGACTTACTAAGACAACGTCTCATAACTTTGACGGGTTTTTTTTTTCCTCTTTAGTTAATTTCAGCAATTGTTGTCATCCAATAAAAAAAGCTTGGAGTAGTTTTTTTTCCGGAGAATAGAAGTCCTTTTTTAAAGCAGGGCACAAGGAGATGTGGCAGTTGCTCATCTTGGTGATAAGTGATTTGACCTAGATTATTACCGACCTACCTTTCAAAGATATGACAGTTCAAAAGTGCATGTAATTATTTTGTGAGGCTCTCAAGAACATTCAGTGCTCATTGAGAACTTTCAGAGATTTTTCTAGATATCCAAATGTATTTAATTGCATAGGTCAAATGACATTGTCTTTTAAATGACAGTAGCTTCTGGCTTTTTATTTATTTATCTATGTTTGAGTGTATTTCATAGAATCATAGAATGGTTTGGGTTGGAAGGGACCTTTAAGATCATTTAGTTCCAATCCCCTGCTATAGGCAGGGACACCTCCCTCTAGACCAGGTTGCTCACAGCCCCATCCAGCCTGGCCTTGAATGTCTCTAGGGAGGGGGCATTCACAACCTCACTGGGCAACCTGTTCCAGTGTCACCACCCTCAAAGTAAAGAATTTCTTCCTAACGTCTAGTCTAAATCTACCCTCTTCTAGTTCAAAGCCATCTCCCCTCACCACTACACACCCTTACTAAAAGTCCCTCCCCAGCTTTCCTATAGGCTCCCTTCAGATACTGGAATGCTACTGTAAGGTCCCCCTGGAGCCTTCTCTTCTCCAGGCTGAAGAGCCACAACTCCCAACAGGACAAGTGCTCCAGCCCTCTGATCATCTTCTCCTTCTCTGTACCTGCTCCAACAACTCCATGTCCTTCTTGTGTTGGGGGCCCCAGAACTGGACGCTGTACTCCAGATGGGGTCTCACGAAAGCACAATAGAGGGACAGAATCCCCTTCCTCGACCTGCTGGTCGTGCTTCTCTTGATGCACCCCCAGGATACAATTGGCCTTGTGGGCTGCAAGTGCACATTGCTGGATTATTTTGAGTCTTCCATCAACCAGCACTCCCAAATCCTTTTCCTCAGGGCTGCTCTTAAGCCATTCTCTGCCCAACTTGTATCTGTGCTTGGGGATTTATTGCCCTTAGTTTAGGTGAGTTGCCATGGTGAGGTATCGTTTGTCTTCATTACGTATATATTATCTTAGTGAAGGGTAGGGGAAAAAAAAAAAAAAGAAAACTTGTAAGGGAGGAATCGTGGCCAATTTGTTTCAGTTTGTCTTCCTACTGTATTGGGTACAGCTGCAAATGTTAAGCTGTGTATGTGTTTTCTAGTTGGGTTGCGGGAGCTTGTACTTCAGCTGCATGCATATGAATTTGAAATCTTAAAGTTCTGACTACAGTTCCAGATTTTGTTTATTTTGTTAGCAGTGCTGAAACAAGTCGTCTCATGCTCAATTGTCCTTTTAATGTTTCCAGGATAAACTGGGCATGGAATGTTTTTCTCTAGTAAAAGTTCTCAGCAAACCACTTAACATCTTAGAGGCAAGATTGGTCTTTGGAGAAAGCAGGTGGCAGGAAAAAATGTGCTGTCTGAAGACTGTTGCCACTGGATGGAAGTCGAAAAAAGCACTGCTGCAAGCGGATGGTCTCATACTTAGAGCTAATCATTTAGAAGATGTTAGCCTTGGTATGTAACACTTCTGAAGAGCCTAACAGGATGGTTACTGCCATTGTTTTTTGGATAGAAATTGAAAGGATATGTTTGTTGTCAAGAAGTATAGTACAAAGCATTTATGTGCATTTTACACTCTGTTATACAGGCCAACTAAAGAATTTCTTGAAAGCTGTACATTCAGAACTGAGAGCAGAAGGACTTAAATTTAGTCATGCAGAGGAAAGGTTTACTGAAGATACCATCTCCAACCAATTGGACCCTGCTGTGTTAATCCAACTCTGCAGTCGGATTCAGCTGTGGCCTGCAATGGAGTGCATGGGTGTGCTCTGGCAGTACAAACTAACAGCAGATTATGTGGCTAAGGCTTATGCAAGAAGGTAAGGTGGCTGGAGAAAGAAATCCTATGTTACTTTAATGAGATTCAGAATCCCTAGCTAAAAGCTCTAACTCTGTATTTTTATCTAAATCTCTAGTTTTGTGCATATATTAGTGTATATCTGTGTGTGAATATATGATTGTGTGCATACGTGCTTATATTTAAATGTATGAATACACATACACTTCTTGTCTTCGTACAGAATGTTATTTGGGTAGGTATAAAATATGTCAGTGGAAAGAAAGAGTTGTTTATTGTTATATTGAGGAAATATTTTTCTTTTTTTATTGATTTCTGTTGGCACAAATATAGGAACACAGATGTCCAAGCCCCTTGGAGTAAAACGTTAGACTCCAGCTTTGTTAAAGGTAGAATTGGTGCTGAGGGAAGAAAAAATAAAATGTTTTAAGTAAGAGTCTAACTGACAGTATTTTCCCTTTGATGAAACAAGTCCTTCGTATTAGTAATTAACATTAAGATATAACACTGAGAGAGACCTGACAATGAAGGAACTGCACTGACATACGTGCTTACTGCTGCATGCAGCAGAAAGAGCTGTTTAAACTGCATGCATATCTTGTAGTTGTAATTAATGTTACTAATTTTAGAAGCGTTAGCTTTGCTTGAAGGAGCCACGTGTATTTTTTAGGCTGTTTTACCATTGCTTAAAAGAGAGCTTTTGGTTTATCGATTTCAGAGAAAGTGACTTCTTGTGCAGCGAGACCTCTAAAATCACTGATTCAATCTTGAATGCAGCAATCATGATTTTCACAAGTACTGTGAAGCTGGAAGACTGTCCAGTGTGTTCACCTTAAAGTACTGTCATTTTAACCTTTCAGCCAGTCTTTGATATTCTTGTGGCTTTCTGTGGTTCTGAATTAGTTTTATTTTGCAGATAATTTATGTGCCCTGCTTAGGAATTAATTAGGTTGTATTTTCTTTACCTCCTACAGGGAGAACTTCAGTCAAGAATTAGGCACGCGTTCAGATTTAATTCAACTTATAGCTTTTTCTCTGAAGTTGACACCAGCTGCCTCTCACCAGCTGTCCGGACTGTGGCACTTGTTACACCTTCATGAAGTAAGAACAAATTTTAGTTTAAATTGATCTTGCAGAATGTCCCTCACCACATCCTTCTCTCTAAATTGGAGAGGTATGGATTTGAAGGATGGACTTTTCGGTGGATTAAGAACTAGTTGGTTGGTTGCAGCCAAAGGGTTGTGATCAGTGGTTCTGTGTCAGGGTGGAGGCTGGTCACAAGTGGTGTCCCTCAGGGGTCAGTCTTGGGAATGGTGCTCTGCAACATCTTCATCAGTGACACAGATGATGGCATTGTGCACCTTCAGCAAGTTTGCAGATGACACCAAGCTGAGTGGTGCAGTTTATACATTAGAAGGAAGGGAAGCCATCCAGAGGGACCTGGACAGGCTGGAGAAGTGGGCCCATGAAAACCTAATGAGGTTCAATAAGGCCAAGTGCAGGGTGCTGCACTTGAGCTGTGGCATTCCCAGGTATTTATACAAACTGGGGGAAGAACTTCTTGAGAGCAGCCCTGTGGAGAAGGACTTAGGGGTCCTGGTGGACAAGAAGCTGAACATGAGCCAGCAGTGTGTGCTTGCAGCCTGGAAGGCCAACTGTGTTCTGGGCTGCCTAAAAAAAAAAAAAAATGGAATGGCCAGCAGGAGCAGGGAGGTGATTGTCCCCCTCTACTCAGCTTTTGTGAGGCCCCATCTGGAGTACTGTGCCAGGCCTGGGGCCCCCAGTACAAGAAATATGCAAAGCTCTGGAGTGAGTCCAGAAGAGGGCCACTAAGATGATCAGAGGGCTGGAGCACCTCTCCTATGAAGAAAGGTTGAGGGAACTGGGCTTGATTAGCTTGAAAAAGCAAAGGCTCCAGGGAGACCTTCCAGTACTTGAAGGGAGCATATGAACAGGAATGGGAGCAGCTGTTTACAAGGGTGGATAGTGATGGGACAAGGGGGAATGGTTTTAAACTGAGACGGGAGGTTTAGGTTAGATATTAGGAGGAAGTTTTTCACTCAGAGGGTGGTGACACACTGGAACAAGTTGCCCAAGGAGGCTGTGGATGCTCCATCCCTGGAGGCACTCAAGGCCAGGCTGGATGTGGTTCTGGCAGTCTGGTCTAGTGGTTGGTGACCCTGCACATAGCAGGGGGGTTGAAACTAGATGATCATTGTGATCTTTTTTAACCCAGGCTGTTTTATGATTCTATCTTGTGCCTATATGCTCTTGTATATAACTTTGAGAGGTTGCAGAGTCATAAAGTAGTGACTGTATTCTGGAAACTTTCTCTTTAAACTCATTGGGTATTCTACAAACAAGGAGTTTGAGCTATCCAGAAGTGAGCTTTTTCTTCTTATTAAGAAGATACGCCAGCGAACCTGTGTGAATTTGAAATGGACCTTAAGCAGTATCTTACGTCTAGTGGAGAAGTGTTGTTCTCGTGCTTGATTCTCTTTTACTTCCTTTACATTATCCTCACATCCAGGTTTTTCTTTCTCCATAGATATCCGCTGAAGAAATGGCTGTTCTGTCATCTCAGCTAGTTAATGCTGTTCTGGGATGCTTTTGGAGCAGTGCTTTCACCACAGATCCTGACTATTGGTTAACTTGGAGACCATTACCTGCAACAGAGGAAAAGATCTCTTCTGTATCCCATATGAACCCTTCAGTGAAGGTTTGTCTCTTCTTACCTTATTGAGCAACTAGGTTGAAGGCGGTTTTATGAACTAATTCATCAGCTTTCAAAAACAATGCTATAAATTCTAGCATAGCCAATGCAAGATATGAATGATCTAACTCTTAATCTTTTAATTTAGGGCCCAGGTATTTTGACCCGAGCAGTTTTCTCAAAGTGCTTCTTTGAAATTCTAACTAGCAGCAGCAAGACAAGCCAGTGGGATGTCAGTGGCCTTCCTGTTCTGTCATCATCCCATGTGACACTGGGTGAATGGATGGAGAGAGCACACCAACTTCATGAAGTCAGCACAGCACTGTGGACCAACCTAGCTGTTGCTTCAATAACAGACTTTAGGTATTAAGACCTTTCTTCCAAATGTGTTTTACTTAAACTAGGCATGTTGCAGAAGCTTGCTTACCATTAATCTTGTTTCATTCATTTGCCTGCAGATACACAGATTCTAGACTACAAGGAATAATGTTGAGCACGCAACTCTCTGCTCTGGTAGATCTGGTTCCAACAGATCTTCAAGAGGAATTTTTGAACTGCTGTGAGAAACTCTTCATGAAGGATCTTGTTTCATATGAGTACCTTCTCAAGATACTTAAAAGCATCACTGATCAAGAGTTGCTTCCCAAAGAATTCATGGTTCTCCTGCTCACTTGTTTGCAGCAGTTCTTTGGGGAAGGGCTTAAGGATTTACCAGAAACAGCTTGGAGAGGAAGCCTCTGGGTGAATATTGGATTGCTGCAGATCCACGTGTGGCTTCCGCAGACTAGATTTGATCCGGCTGTTAAAAGAGAATACAAGCTCAAGTATGCCAAAGAAGAGGTGGGTGTAGAGTTGGCTTTTTTACCTCTATAATGTATAAAATCTGCAAGAAGGAGTTTGGTTTGGGTGTTCTTGGGCAAATTCTTGGTCACAGTTTTCAAACTGAGTGATTTTAATGTGTTTTATTGTCCAGAATTATGCTGTACCTATTTTATTGCCAAGACCCAAACCTCTGAGAATGGTTTATTCTTGCCTTTTTAGTTACACCAGCTGGAGTGTGAATGGAAAACAAATGATTTGTCATCCCAGCTGCGTACTGGAAAAAGTCTTGAAGACAAAGCGCTCTCCAACTACATTCATCCCCATCTCAGGTGACTTCTTAAGCACTCAGGCTGGAAACGTTGTCTCTGAATACTGAGGCTCAGTTTTGTTTACAGTGTTTGTGTTCTTCTGTAGAACATAGGCTTATTATTTCAAAAGTAGCAATTGGTATATTGACATGATAATTTAAAATGCAGAAGCTGTTCTCTTTACTAGCAGAAGTTAAGGAATTGTCTGTATGCATTTCATACTGTCACAAATACAACAAATAAAGTAGTAACCCTTAAATCTTGAGAAAATTGAAGCTGTACGCAGAAGTGAAAATAGTCACAGATCAAATTATGGTGGTTTTGCTAAACTGTGATGATATTATTGACAATTTGAAATGAGGTGGTTCACTTATCGCTGTAACTCCTCAAAGCTTCAAGATATACCAGTGCTGCTTTGCAGAATTCTTGGACTAATTTATGCTAAGTGGAAAATTCCAGATGCTGTTTTGCTGTCAGCCTTTGCCTGTGCTGCTGTGGTTGAGTTAATTTCTTACCACATGGAATACACGGTGAAAGTTCAGAATTTATAGCCATTGTTCTTTGTTTTTAATCTGAAGAGTTTAAAGAGGAAATATTAAGGTTTTAAAGGGGATGGTAGTCACTGAAAGCCTATTCTGAGTGGCTGAGTTTTACCTGTTGCTTTTTCCTTAATGCTCACAGAACTGTTAGGTAATGAGCAAAAAAAGAAATAAAAGTTTATTGGAGAAACGTTGGAAGAATGAGAAGACAGGGTGTATGTGTGGTATATGGGTGTCACTTCTTGTTCTAACCTCATTACTGTTTTACACAAATTACCAGAACGTTTGTTATGAATCTTCCATTGTGTTAGTGTGCAGTCTGTAAAGTACATTTATTACGGTGTATTTCTGAACTGATCATGTTGTTTCATAACAGGCTCTTGCAGGAAAGAATGCAAAGACTGAATGAGCAAATAAGTAGTCTTTCCAGAAGAAAAGCCTTCAGGCCTCCAGCTCCACTCTACGATGGCTTGTACCAGGAGGCTCACCAGTACATCAACAGCATAGCAAAAGTTTCTTCAGTCCAAGATCTTTTAGCCCGTCTTCTGCAGTTCTTTGGTGGGCAAAGACCTAAATCACTCCAGGCAGTAAGAAATCTGTTAAGTGAAGAAGCATCTTGGCAACAATCACACCACCACTTCAGAAAACACTTAGCAGAAGAATATGCTGTATTCCCTGATACCATCATTCCCCTGCAAGCTGCCATCTTACAATTGCAACATGGCATGCGATTAGTAGCTTCTGAAGTTTATGCAGTGCTCAATGCTTTTGTTTGTCCAACTGATCTCACCAACCTCCTTACTTCTTTGTTGATATTTCCATCTGTTGGCCGTTCTTTTCCCACTTACTTCGCTCGTGCAGAAATTTTATGCTCAGTGAATTCAGTTGAGGTCCTTCATGGGCTTAAAAAGTTTTCTCTGAAGCACTCTGAAGGAGAATCTGAGAGAGTGCAGAAGTCTTGTCCGACTCTGGAACAGCTCCTAGTGAATGCACTGTTGCATCTTCAATGCCATGTACTTTCCAGAGGAGAGATGGACCAGAAATCTCTGCAGCTTTTTAGACATCTATGTCAGGTAATGTCTGAGGCCTAATGGCCAGGATTCTTGCACTGAACTACTTTGGTAATTGCTAGTATAATGCTCTTAAACCTTTTTTTCCGCAGAACCAATGAAGGATAATTTAACATATTACCCTAACTTGCTTGTATTTGTCAAGTCATGAACTCAAAGCCTGTAATGTAAAAACAACTCCCCATCAACCACCATCCCACCAAAAAAAACCTCACCCAAAAAAACCAACAACAGAAAAAAACACCTGCTAAGCTTTGTGGAAAGTTTCTTTATAAAATGGTTAAGAAAGCCTATGACTTGGCCACATACCCTACTCCATACAGTTCAGGTGCTTTTTCTTCACTTGAGAGAGCAATTTACTAATCTCCATTCATATTAGATGGTGTTGATATATACTGCTGCAGACTGTAGAGAGTTAAAGAGCCAAGCAAGTAAGTTTTGCCTCACTGAGACATTAGATTTTGAGGATATTTTAAACATTACTTTGTGTCACGTTATGCTGCTTTGTGGTTTGCTAGGCAATCATAAATGAGTGGGATGAACAGGAACGCCGTGCCCAGGAGCAGGAGGCAATGGAAAAGAGTCTGTACAGGTTCAGAAGTAAAACTCATGGGAAAGGACAAAGTGAGGAAGAAGAGGAGGAGGAGGAATTTAGGAGGAGATTCCCTTTTCATGAAAAGGTAACAACTGTAACTTTATAAAGAAACACAAAATTTATGTCTGAAGTAGCTGCTGAAAATACACGCTGTGAGTAAAATGAGATGAGGCATTAAACAGTTCTTACTTAAGACCATAAAAAATGTGGTTTAGAGTTTAGGATAGACAGATAGTAAATACTGTGAGGTTTAATTTTTTTTCCCCCCTTTAGCTGACTTGTCCTGAGATAAAAACTGAGTGACAGTATCATTAGTTATTCACTGTAAAATTATGGAATGTGATTCCCTGAGCAAGTGGGATCTGCTGAGGTTTCACTGCCTGTCTGGAACGCCGTTCTCCCTGCTTAAATCATTGGATTGAAGCTGTGAGATTTTCTTTCTTTGATGTACATTGTTGTGTGGCTGGGAAGTTGACAGGTAATAATTGGGATCTCCAAGTGATCAAACAGCATCAAGGCAACTTTACAACAGGTACAGCTGCTGGTGCTTGTTCTGGAAGAAACTGTAATTGATCTTTGATTATAATGTAATTTGTAGGACTTTGAAGATATCACAGCTCAGGCAAGTCTAGAAGAAAAAATGGAAACTGGAGAGCCATTGGAAGACCAACTAGAAGTTGATAGAGGCCTTTTGTCCAAGAGCTCCATGCAAACTGTAATGACGGTTCATCAACAGTTGTGCTTAAACTTCGCTCGATCCCTGTGGTATCAGCAGAGTCTGCCTTCTCATCAAGCCAAACATTATTTCAGTGCATTTATTTCCTGCTATCAAACCGGTGCACGTCTGGTGTCACAGTTCTATCCTTTAATTGGTAAGATTACTAGCAACGTTTCAGATGTTGTGCAGTTTTAACTTTGTAATAATGGGTTACAAATGAATTGTATAGCAGATCATTAAACAGGCCAAATATAGGGGAAATGAAATGCACAAAAATTTGTTTTCATTTATAACGGAATGCAATTGAAGAATAAATCTTCAGTGTAGTCAGAAATTTGAAGTGCTTACATCTGCGTAATCCTGTGGAAGACGATGGACTTGCAGAAATTATCCAGAGTCAAAATTGGAAATTAAATTCATAAGGAAATTTATTTCAGTTGAGCTGCTGTAATTTAAAAGAAACAACAACAAAAGGATCGTCTTTACTCTGAATTCTGGCACGCTTTATGAAAATCGTTATAACAGCGTGGAAGACCTCAGGATAACATTTTTCGTCACTTCTTGAAGCAGAACTGTGTGCAGAATACATGTATGTATGCAGTTAAGAAGCAAATGGTGCAGCGGGACTGCTCTTTCTACAGTCATTTATTTTTGTGTTTATACCTGAAGTGTAATGTATGGGAATGTGGTTTTTTGTTTTGTTGGATTACTTTTTCACAGAGCCTCACTAATAATTTTGTAGTGAATGCCTTCTCAGTGTGAATTTATGAACTGAGGAACTTGGATCTCCTGGCTGGCTCACAGCCCACGCTTTTAAGATACTGTTATTTTTTTATATAGCATTTTGATAAAGTAGAGGATGTGAACTCAATGCTTTTGAGTGTCATATGGTCATCTATGCTTGCAGTATATAACATGTTGCAGTTTGGGATATAGGGAAGAATGAACTTTTCCTGTACAACTGAAAAAGAAAACATCACACATACTGTTAATTAATCTTTTTTTGGCTTCCTAGGTGCCGAAATGAACAGTAGTCTTTTGGGAAGCCAGCTTCTAGTTTGCACTCTTCTTCACAATACCTTTTTTGAGGAAATGACATCAGATCTTGTGCTACAGCAAGATGGCCCATATGACTTTTACCAGCATCCTAACATTAAGCAAGTCCGACAGTGCCAACCAGTACTTGAGAATTTCGTTAAAGAAATAAACAGGTTATTGCAGGAATGGCCAGAGCATCCAGTACTTCTGCAGGTAAGGACAACTCAACAAATGTTTGGGGAAAAAAACCCCAAAGCATTTTAGAATTGCTTGTGTGTGTATAGATATAGATAGGCATAGATCTCCTCATGCATATCTGCCCAAACATCAGTATTACTTACACAGACATTTTGTAGTGCCTGTTTCTTCGTGAAGAGATATTTGGTACTCCTAGCAATTCAGCTTTACTTGTGAAATGCTAAGTAACCTTTACTGTGTGATCTGTTCTTACAGTTTTCATCAGTCTTTGATCTGCCATACATAAAAGATTTTTGAAGTATTACGCTATTCAGGCTTCTAATTTTTCCCAGAATGCTTTTTTTTATAGTGTTTTAAAAGTTGATATCTTTGTTATCGCTTAAGGGGTACTGTATGGCTCTTAAGTTATTTTTTGTAGACTAATGAAGAAACTCAGGATCAATTGGAGCTCCTAACAACAGGTTATTTGTGCTCCTTTCTGTGGTAACACTGACGTTTAATGAACTACTAGTAAGTTAATACTCAAATGAAGGAGCAATTGAAAATAAACAAAAAATATTCTTACCTCTTTTGTAGTATGGCAATGCTAATACAAGTTAGCATGAGCGTTTGAGTCAGATTCTGTAGGTTGAACACTTGTGCTTTATTCCGCAGCTGTTAGTTGTGATTGACAGAATCCAGACCTTTCCACTCTCTAGTCCCCTCTCAAAGTTCCTGAATGGCTTGGAAATTCTTCTTGCAAAGGCACAGGTAAGAAGAGGGCTAAGGGAAACTTCTTTTTTATCATTTATTCTTCCTTATTTATATAGGTACTGTGATAGAGAGCTTTCAGTTGTTAATGCTTTCCAGGGTTTGGGGAAGTGAACTGCTCTATGCTGCTGGTTTAAGGAGTTAGGAAGGCAATGGAAGAGTACTGCATGAGTCTTGCTATGCAGACACTAATTTCTTGCTTTCTATAAAGAAACTGATTGTTGTTTTGTGTGTTTTTTTCTTGTTTTGTTTTTGTTTTCCCAGGATTGGGAGGAAAATGCTAGTCGAGCTTTGTCATTGCGGAAACATCTTGACTTGGTCACACAACTGATAATTCAGTGGCGTAGATTGGAGTTGAAGTGAGAATTGTTCTTCCTTGCCGCTATTTCTTAGACACAAAAATTCTGTCTCTATATGGAGATGTGTTCCAATGTATTATTATCCAGTGCCTTAGCCGTGGAGCATTTTCTTTTTGTGTGTGTGAAGCTGCCATAGAGCATAGGAATGCAAATAAAAAAGTGGTTGAGCTGGCTCAAAATGAGCATGTCCATCCCCATATTGCCTTTTGTGGTGACTGCACTTGCATGTATGCGCATGCCTCAAGAAGGACAGAAGCAGGACGCAACTAGAGTAATTCATAATAATATTTTCCCAGCCTTCTGTTTTTATCCTGGCGGTTGCTAAGCCTGTTCGTCACTGTAGGAATCACTATTAAATTTTACCTAAAAATCATTAGCCTGTCTCCTGTTAAGACCATGTAAAATTTTTATGTCCACAATATGCCATGATCAGGAATTCTAGAAGTCCACCTCATATTTTGTGAAAGAAAACTTCTCAGCCTGGCTCTGACTGGTTTTATTTGGCAGTTTCTGGCTCCTTTGTTTTTTCTCATAATTTTAACAGTGACAAAGCCATGATCTTCAGTAGTTAATTGTGTATATTAAGCGTACGTGGAGATAATCTCAGTCTGTAAAATCTTCCCTTAGTTTAGCAGAAACAGAGAGTGAGTGTTGTTTTGGAGCCCAAATGGCTCATGATCTCGATTATTTAATTACTGTTTTTTCCTTCTCTTGCCCCACTAACTGGTTTCAGTTGCTGGTCAGTAAGTCTGGATAATATTATGAAGCAACATGTAGAGAAATCCACAAAGCACTGGTTCTCACTCTATCAGATGATTGAGAAGTATGTGCAAGAGCAGACCAAGGCTGACATGGAAGGTAAGTGCTGTTCTTACACAGATATGTGATACAGTTGCAGCGATTACTGGAGATGTATAACTAAAGCCTAAAATGGCAGAGCTTAACTATGCACTTTCAGGTGTAGTTTTTGTTCCCTTCGCCCTGCAGTAAATTCCATGACCATGTAAGCTTTTCCACACAGAGTGAGCTTGGCTTGATACTTTTTCTGAAGCCACATGTGTGTTGCATGGAGTTAATAGTGTAAGTTGTGTAAGGGGAAAGCTGCCTGTAAAAAGGCATCCTAAAGAAAGTAGAACTCTGTTAATGGTGTGTTAGGGGCATAGAAACATTTCTAAACTGATCTGGATTACAGGAAGCTTTCATTTGCAGCTGAAAAAGGCTTCTGACGTCTTACGCTGTGCAAAGCACACTTCTCACATGCTAGCTGAAATGCTTCTGGTATTTTGTTTAAAGCAGAAATATTTATTAAATATAATAAATAATTAATTCAGTCCATATACTTTTGGCATATACTGTGCCTTGCAAATCTGTCTGCTGGTGTTCAAGTTCTGTAAAGGAGGAAAAAAAAAATACTGCTGTCAGTCTCTAACCCTCCCAAAATGTTATGAAATTGTGAAGATGAAAATGGCATTCTCTGGAATAAGGCAAAGCTCTTCCAATCTCATCAGTAATTTATGTATTGTCTTGACAAATTCAGAACCTTGGGTTCTTTTTGACATCTCCCAGTGTTTTCTGCTATAGGTAATGCTCTGAGGACACTGTAATCTCTGCTAGATTCTTCTAATATCTATTTCTGCCTTGATTTTGAGGCAGTAAGGAACTGATAGTGGCTGATTTGTAGCATGTAGTTTTTCATGATGTCTAAAAAAAAAATCTGTTAATTCAGTAGCAAGTATTCTTCATGGACTTGGTTTACTCTGAAATTGGGCATGTAGCTGTCCGCCTTAATCCGGTCTTACTGCTACCTCTTTATTCTGTCTCCTTTTTTTGGTTTTTTTTCGGTACAATTTTTTGCTGGATTTACTCATTATTAATTTAGAATCACCTATTTTTTTTCTTTGTTTTGAAATTTGCCCAATAGAAGCCTGATGTTTAGTTGGATGTTCACAAAGTTTTCATGTCTACAGTTTTCACGCAGTGTTTTACTTTTGGTTGTTTTTTTTTTGTGTTTTTTTTTTTTTCCATCTCTCCTTCTAAATTTCTGGTGTAATGTTCAGAAACTGAGCAGATGAGCCTAAAAATGCTGGTCAACACACTACAGGCTTTCATTGAAGGATCTACGCTTGGAGAGTTTCATGCACGACTTCAAGCATTGCTGGTTTTCCACTGCCATGTCATACTGATGCCTCAGGTAGCAGAAAAGGGTAAGTTCTTAGCATTAAATGTGGTGAGTGTTCTTTACCTGGCTGTCATATTCCAGGCTTTCCAATCAGGTGGCTAAGAACTTGTAAATACAACAGGAGCTAATGCTGCATTTTCTTGCTCTCAGAAAGTATACCTTTGGTCTGTTATTCTCTTGTTTTCACCAAGCTTCATGATTGCAAAAAAAAAAACAGGATGCATTTCTGCTGTTGATACTGAAGAATATCCTGTTCTGAAAGAAGGTTTTCACTGTCTGTCCTTTCCAGACATCCTGTGCAGCATCCTGTGGAATCTCTATAATTATTATAAGCAGTTTTCAGAGTGTGTTGAGACCAGAATCACTGAACTTCGTCAACCTATAGAAAAGGAACTTAAGGTAAGAGAAAACTTCTCTCAGTCAAGTACGTTCAACTAACTAGAGGAACGGTGGAGCGGGTGTTAGAATTTGTGTATAATAGCTCTGTTAGCCATTGAGATCAATGTAATACTTTACATTTTTATTGACAAGAAGATACTTTTATGGCATGGGGGTTGGTGGATGTTCTTTGGTCTTATTTAGCCATGGAGATTCCTACCAAGTAGTGAAGACCCTTTGGCTCTCACATTTAAGTATGCATAAGCACCTAGCTTGTAGCATAAGACAGATATGCAATAATTTGCTCATGTACTAAGGTGAATTTTCAGACAGCTAGGTCATCATAGCTGGTCAACTTGAGAGATTATTTTTATGTGCAAATGCTTCATTATATTTGTATAAATAATCCCACTGATTATTTCTTTTAATAGGAATTTGTGAAAATTTCAAAGTGGAATGATGTCAGCTTCTGGGCTATTAAACAGTCAGTTGAGAAAACTCGCAGGTAATTCAGAACTTGAGATTTAGGAGCCATTTAGGGACTGATCATAATAAATGGCAGTATTTATGTATGACTGTATTTAGAACTTTTTTGTAGATTTCCTTGATTTAAAATATGAATGCAGAAATGTTTCTTTTATCTATGGAAATGCTTATTTCCAGCAGCTGAGATATTGCCAGGATTAGAACGCTCAGTGACTGCTTTGCTTTCCTTTTGATAATTAGAACTCTCTTTAAATTCATGAAGAAGTTTGAAGTTGTTCTGAACGAGCCATGTCGGCCTGCTTTAGTGGAAACTGGTAAGGAAGAGCAACTGGACTGCTTGCACCAGCAGGAGGAATCTGAGAACAAAGAGGCTAAGGTTCAGAAGCTAAACAACACACTAAGGAAAGTTCTGTCCGCTAGAACAGATGCTGCCAAGGTGACTAGGTCATCTATATGTTGTTTTTCACTGATTTGTGGAGAAAAAATCTTACATAAATGTCAAGTCTGTTGAGTATATCTTTAACTTGTTGGTCTTTTTTTCGTGTTCAGTGTTATGAAACTGCAGGTGGGTGGACATATAGCATGGAAAGACAAGTATGGTTGGTATTGGCACAATATTTACACTGTCCTGGAGATGGTAGCAGTTAAACATTTTATTTCTTAAGTTACTGGTATTTTGTCTGTAACCGTTTATTACTTCTCTACTAGTAGACTGATACACAAGAGCTGGTAATTGGCATTGATTTCTTTTTGTAAACAAGGAGTTTCCTCATGTATTCAGTACTGAGCTATTCTGTACTGAACCATGTTGAGTGAGTTTTGGGATTTCAGGAGTTCTTGAGTGTCAAATGAATGTGGAATTTTGCCCTTGTTTTTTGAAGCAGTTTACTCTGTGTTAATTTACGGACAAGATGGCCTCTGTCATGTGTGTGTAATTGGATTTTTTCCTTAATTTTCCTCAGCAGCCACTAACAGAAGAATGTCAGGATGTTATTACACTTTGTGCAGATTCTCTTCAGTATCGCCTGCCTAAACTTACAAAAAAAATGAAGAAAATGTGTGTGACAGTTACAGAGAATAATTCATTCTTAAGTCTGCTGGAAAGTCTTGACCAGTTCACAGGTTAGATACTCATGATTTGCATGTCATTGTTGACTTTTTTAGTGTGAGTGTAATCGGGAAGCGTGTGGATATGTAATTCCTTTCACAGACTGTCTTCCCATGGCTGGTTAGTGTTCACTAAAGTTTCAAAGCTCTCATTCCCTTCTGTCTTCCATGCAGGTGGTATCATTGGTTCTGTAGTTGAACTGCAGAATTTGACATTTGATCAGACAGCAGATAAGGAGAAGCAGAAGTCAGAGGCCAAGCATATTCAGATGCAAAAACAACGGGCTTTGTCAGATCTCTTTAAAAGCCTTGCTAAAACAGGTGAGTTTTGATTTGAAATGTGCTTAGTTTAAAAGTATGAAGTTACAGAGCATTTTACATTTTTGCCAATACATGTAAATACACAATAATAATATATTCTTGAAGTTACTGACCCATTAATGCACAGAAGCAAGTAAGTCTCTTTCCCTTCCTCTAACATGCTAGTCCTTTCGTATACCTTGTCGTCTTTGTACATTCCACTGTATGCGAAACAGTTGCTTTTTTGAAGCAAAAATCTGTTATTTCCAGTCAGAAATCACTGCCTGGTTTATAAACAAAAGGGAAGATGAAAGTCCTACACCTATTCTCTTATCCAGAACTGAAGTGAAATTAACTTCTTTAAATGAGAGCCTGTCTCTCAGCTGACTGATTGGCAGAAGTCAGATTGGCAGTGGTGCAGTTGAGCTGTGGAGAATGAATAGTCTGTTCATGGGAATCACTGTAGGAACCCCTCTGAGAAGCTCAGTCTCCATTTCCGCCCTTGGTAGTCATAAGGTCAGGGAACTACCCAAGCTGTTAATTGTTGCCTTTTCCTTTGATTATACTGAATTCATCAACTGTTCTTAGTCACTGAGTAGTTTAGAAACCAGCGAAGGCAAGCAATCTTGTTGTCTGACAGCAGAAACAGTTGTGTGACAGCATTCCACCAAGTCATAGCCAGAGGTAGAAACAAACAGAGCTTTGCCAATTTCTTAAATTTTCCTTTTGAAGAGAGTTTCCCATTTTTAGTGCTTCTCATGGAAGCCGCAGCTTTCAGCCTGTGGTGATTTTAAGAACCTTTTTTCTTTAAAAAAAAAAAAAAAATCAATATCAACTTAATCTCTACCTCCTGGCTGCAGAGATTAGGTTTTAGAAGTATGTATCTGTTAATTAGGTTTTATTTTGCACTGTCACATGCCTTACAGGTTGAAGGCTTTTCTTTCTCTTGACTGCCACCGCAAACGTTTTATATATGCAAGTCTGTGTTGCCTTATTTCAGCTGTGTTCTTTAGCTGAAGATGGCTCAGCTATGATGTATTATTTTATGTAACTGGGAAAATGTTCAAAGGCTTGTCAGAATTAGAAAGCATAAGGAAGAAAGTCATACATTGGAGTTGTTGCATCTTAGTGTCAGCTACCTGACTTATGTTTTCTTCATTTGAAAGAATGAGGGCATAAAAAGATGTATTCAATTGTCATTCCAGGCCTGTCATACCGAAAAGGTCTTTCTTGGTCCCGTTCAAAAAGCTATCATGAAATACTCTGCGTGCATCCACTGGACTTACGGAGTGCGTTAGCTGTAGTTAATAACATATGTGAACTGGATGCCACGTATGTATACAGAATTTTTAACTCTTACATTGTATGAGTCCTATACTTATTAGAATTTATTCTATGTGGATTTAGGTGGGAATTTTTGGATATTAATTGATGTAGGGTTTTACATTTATCCCCTTCTGTTTTCTCTGTTTAAAAGTCCTGTATGTACTGTACTGGCACATAAAACTTAAAGAGGTTTGGGTTTGGTTTTTTGTTTGTTCCTTTTTTAGTGTTGGATTGTTTTTAATTTACACTTCAGGCAACTTCACCACCAGTTTCACTGTTTTCAAATAACTCGTTAACCCATTGTTGCCCAACTTTGTTTGGGACAGTTTGTTAACATAGTTAGAAGGTAGACTGCTGCTGACTTAAAGATCAGTTGCAATTTACAAGGGTTAAGTCGTCAATTGTTTTGTTTTCATCATTGGCTAATGGGATATTTCTTGAGAAAATGCACAGACTTCAAAGTGGATATTTGTGCCAAGTCCTGTCTAGATGGAAGATGTTCCTTCAGATGTTTTTCCGGTCTTTCAGGCAGCAAGTCTTCAGATCTGTGGGTTTAGTTTATAATGTGTTCTGTAAGGGCCAAAATACAGTCCTCCTTATCAAGCTTGATTTAGCAGCATTTAAAAAAACAAACAAACAAAAAAAGCCACAGTTTAAGCTCTAAATGATATTCAGAGATTTGGTTTCTGCCTTAAGTTACCATGGGGCTTATTTAAAAATAAATAAATTAATAATTTCTCATGATTTAAATGAAGAATTGAGAGCTCAGTACATGTGCAAAGTAACAAATGGTAAGCAGATCTTTTAGGTTGAAGAGCTGACGTAGTGGTTCTAGTGTGCTGAGGTACTGAAATTACTTACCTTTCTAATAGCAGTGTTTTATACTCTGTCAGGTTTCTGGCAGAGATTTCCTCTGCCTGGGATGGATGCCAGAAGTACTTCTATCGCTCGCTTGCACGTCACTCTCGACTTCAGACAGCATTGTTGGCCCCTGCTAAGGTAAAGCAACTAAAAACAGGAGTCTTACTTGTGTTATCTTTTACTGGAATCTTCTCATAGTAAAAGGGTGACGTGGGGTAACGCTGTTTTTTATATGGTAGAAAATATTTGGGGGACTAATATTAATTCAGCATTTTAAAACCTGTTATTTTATGAGTGAAGGATAAAATGAGCGGATTGTAAGTTAACAGTCTGTGCAGTGTACCATATTTCCATCCCAGCAGTTCCCAAATTGCTGTTGGTTCTTCATGAAGGATGTGTCTCAGAAGCTGAATTAAAACTTACTAGGAGAACAAAATCAGGATTAGTGATCATGAAAAATCTGTTGAGTTTTATAAATTGGAAATAACTGAAGACTATTTAGCACAAAATATAACAATACTTTGCCTTGCTTAGAAGTTGATGTAAAATTGATGGAAGGAGCAGATGTATTTTGCCAAGTCAGTATCACTTCTCCAGGAAACGGGGATCTCTTCTAGATGATTTTCCTCTCGTTCTACTTTGAGCTTCATTTTACAACATGCGATGGCAAATTTTATAACTGGTAGTTGAATAAATAATGGAACACATCTGGGATTGGTTTTGCTTTTTATCATCAACATTTATTCTACGCTTGAATTCCGGATCCTTCCATTAAAAAGAATGAAAGTAATTGTCAGTAAACCTAATGAAATTAATTGCAGCAGTGTTTATGGAAGTAAAAATTTAAGCTGGGATCTCTGATTTTGCTTACGTAAACCTTAATCTTCTGGCTCTGTTCAGTGAAATGGAATGGAAGCACAGCCCACGTTGTTGTCACTTAATCTGCTTATTCATCAAACTGTTCTCTCCCTTCCCTCCTGTTTCTGTTTTCTTTAGGATATTGGGCTAGGTAGTGTTGAGCGATGCAAAGGATTTACTGCACACCTCCTACTGTTGCTTGTCAGACAGAGACAATCTCTTACTGCCTTGACGGAGCAGTGGATCTTGCTAAGGTATTTTGCGTTGTACCATTACAGCCTTGTTTAAGTGTAAGCTATTCCATTCAAGAAAGACAGAAAATGATATGATAAAAAATAAATTCTTCCCCCTGTTTTTCCATTTCTCCTCTCAGTTAAGTCCAGGTAGATAAAAGTGTGTGTTAGGGGTGAGGAAATAAGTATTGTTTATACCGTCGTTGCAGCTAGCATGTTGGAATCAAAACAATGGGAGGAAGAAGTTAGGTGGACCTGAAGGCTATAAAATTAATTGCACTGTTAAACCTGTAAATCATTGAACCTTTCCCATTTGGTATTGGCCTAAGTTAATTTTGGCTATATTCAAGTTTCATTTTTGAAATAATCTAGATTGTCCTTTGGGCCAAAATGAAGAAACCTCAACTGCTCAAGAAGAAACATTCTTGAACGCTGGGAGATAATAGGATGTGTTGAAATGGTAAAAAGCATGTAGGAAATCCTTATTACTTGATGAAATTTCTCCCATTGGATTTCACTGCAAACTCTGCTGTTATGTGTATTTCTGCTCATCACTTATGACGTCTATTAAACTTGAAGTTATGTCAGAGACTTTCCTTTGTACAGGGAGGGAAATCTGTACTGGAGATTAGTGGTGCAAAAACTACGTTAACTATGTTATTACTAAAATAATAATAAAACAAATCCCATATGCATAAGCCTCATCTTATTGTATAACAGTGGAAAATGGACATGTGAGTGTCAGGACTGGAGTCTAAGGGTTATTTCCGAGGTTGGTGTTGATTCTGTCTCACCAAGGCCTGTTTCTGGTGTGACTCAAACATGCAATGGGGAGGGAAAAAAAAAAATCAATATAATCGTTAAATGTATGCATATATCCTTCTAGTTTTTTCCTGGATGAAGTTTGACTTCTGTTGCTTTCATACTGCATAGAATTTTTATGAACTTGGTCTGAAGGCTGAGCTTTTAAAAGAGAGGGAGGTATCATAGAACTCTGTTATGGGGTTTCTGCAGGTTTGTGGTTTTTTTCCTCCTTTCTTCTTAACCAGGAACCTCCTGAGTTGCATCCAAGAGATAGACAAGAGATTGAGTGCTGACAGAGAATATAATGTAGCATTACCTCCTCAACTTAGTTTTCAACACTGGACTGACAAACTGCAGCAACTTTCCATGCAGTGTGTGATGGTTCTCGAGGAGCTGTCTTGGTTCATACAGTGCTGCCCAACAGATGAGCTAATGAAGTGCAGTGACAGTGAAAGGACAGATGTCAAAGGAAATGTTTTTCTGAGTTCAGGACCTGAAGTGATGCTGGGAAATGTTCTCCCAGGAATACCTGACAGAATTCCCTCGGAACTTAAATATCTGTCTCCAGTAACAAGTGAGCAACTGCCTCCTGGATGCAGGATGCGAAATAAGGATCAGCTGTGGCTGCAGCTGTCTGCACAATTGGCAGCAATGCTGGCACGTGTGAAGGCAATGAAAACAGAAGTGGACAAAATAAGACAACAGCCGTGTGAGACCTTGTTTTATTCCTGGTGAGTTCTACATCTTCATGAATTGAATTGCTGTATGTTCATATTAGATGTGTAAATTCATCCTGAAGGTTGCCTTTGCATATCTTAAAAGGTATCGTTTAAATGTTCTTGAAGTTTGTTTCTGTTTGTTTTTCTTTGAAACTGCAGCATCTGGCTTTTCAAACAAGTGAATGCACATCTTCTCTCAGCCCGCTGAGCAGTCAGGAGAAGTTGGGTCCATCTCAACTTCTGTGGTTGTCTTTGGTCCCTTGGGATTTCATCCCCTTTGCTCTTTAGTTAATTAATGATGTAGAGTTCAAATGTAAATCAATAGAAGAAATTTATTTAAAAAGAGGCCTGAAGGCAGCCTATTGAAGGAAAAAAAAAAGCATATACAGTTCGAACAAAAAATGAAATAGGCATAAATAGTATCGCTGCTTGCTGTCGAATCTTGTACTTAAACTCAAGATGGATCAGAGTCCTCACGAAGAAAAGCTGTTTCTTAATCTGAGGGGTTCTTTCTTCTCTCAGTATTACAATCTGTCTTGTTGCAGGAGAGATTTTGAAGTTTGTACATCAACTGTGGATTGTCTGCTGGAAGTTTCAGCTCAGTTACAAGGCGTAGAGTCCCTGTTTCACCTGGATGAAGAAGAGAGGCAAGCTGCAGATCAGATGGCTGTAATCAAGAGCCTCAAGTATATACAAGAGGCAATCAATAGTACATCTACAGACTTCACAGTTTGGAGAAAGCAGGTTCTTGCTTCCACATCAAACTGTAGCGGTAAGGACAATTCTCTACTGATTTTGCAGTTCAGATGAAGATACGAAGAATTCATCAGGTTGATTATTGCAGAAGATTGCTTATTCAATGCTGTTGCCTTGTGTTCACTTGGATATCCATAAACACTTGATGAAATTCAAACTGGGAAAATTTAGTCTGAGTTGACATTGTGCAGTAATACTTTCCCCTTTAGTCTCTGGTGCTGGCAGACCTTGTGTTATAGCTGTACATCAGAATTAGCAAGGGTTTGTTAGTACCACTATCCAGTAAAAGCTGCAAATGCTTATCATATTCCTTGCATAAGAAAACTTATAAACCAGTGTTTACCAATGTGTTTCTGTTTTAAACTGTCTGTGTTATGATTCAGAAGGAAATAAGGAGTCTGATGAAGAATTTGTGGAACGCTTCTCAGCTCAAGTGGAAAATGTTATCCATGGAGTTCTGTATGCCATCCAGTGTTTGGTAGAGAGGAAACAGAAAGGTGGAGAAGGGGAAGAAAAGCCTCCAGAGGAAACCGGTGAGACTGTTAATTTAGTCAAGGGGTAGTGAGAGAGTTTAAACTACTTGAACCTAAAAATACCAATACCCAAGGAGACTTCCATTTCAATAGTTGTGCACATGAACAGATAGCATGGGTATTTCTTGTTTGCTTGGTATAACATTTTAGAATACCAAATGTGACATCCATCTCTTTTTTGGTCCCCTATGTTTCAACCAAAGATGATACAGCTTCATTGGAAATGATTAAAAAAGGACATTTAACTAAACTTTTGGATGAAGATATTTCTGCTGATGTGGAATCCTTGCATGTACAGAAAGTAATTTCAGCAGTTTCAGAACTCATGGAGAGCCTGAAATCTTATGGAGAAGATTGCACCTCGGATAAGTATAAGGTAAAATTGTTTTTCTTGAGAGCTTTTTGGCTCAGGGGTCTGACTGGTTTGGAATTGTCAGCTGTTGTGGTTAAACACAAATTGCTTCTTATTGTTCATCACTGTAGAACTAGAAGTATGTGAGAGAACATAACTGAATGTAGATATGCTCTTTTGTAATGTAAAATGCAGGCGGTCCTTTAATAAAAAGGAAAAACGTTAGTTTTTGTCAAAAGTGAAAGCTTGAAAAAGCTGTAGGAAATTTATATTGTGTTTAAATCTGCCTACTGATGTTTCTGGCTTGAGCATCTGTTTCCAGTCTCTATCATAACACTCTCTGAGGTACATCTCAGTAATTACATTATCATGTTTGACAGCTGTTCTTTGATTTTTATTTTTTTCTTTTTAACTGCAGTTCTTCAACCAGTCCTGCTATTTGCTGGTGCGTCTAAAGCCCATGCTCTGCAAGTTTTCAGACCTTATCCTGTTCTACCTCACTGTTTCCCTGTCATCTCACCGGAGTACTGGAAAACTGCTTTCAGTTCTAACTAGTATTTTCACAGAGCTTGCCCAAAAGGTAAGTTATTAGAGGTAAAGGTGGATGTATGGGAAGCATATTCTTAATATATGCCCAATTCTTATATAGACACTAAGTGTAAAGATGTACTTACTGGTACAGAATGTCTTCAGTTTCTATTTGCCTTTATAGGGGTTTTGTCTGCCAAAAGAATTACTTGAAGATGAAGCTGGAGAGGGAGCAACACAGTTTCATGATTATGAGGAAGGTGGTATTGGAGATGGTGAAGGCAAGAAGGATGTGAGCGACAAAATAGAAAGTGAAGATCAGGCAAGTTGGTTTTTTAGGAGGGGGGGACAAGGGGAAGGTGGGAGTAGTTTAAATAAGACTGAGACTGCATGCTAAAGAAAGGCTGCTTCTGGTTGCTTGTGAGTATGAATGCAGGAGTTTTTAGCTATTTTTGTTAAGTTTGGTTTCACTAGAATTTCTTTCCTGAGCAACTTTGTTACCTGTGCTATCATTAAGGAATAAAAAAGTAATTTATACTGGCTCTGTGTCAGTATTGAGGGTCAGTTCATATTACTGAACACATTGTGTAGGAGGTTTGAATGGTTTTGAGGAGCAATATGTGGAGTAATACAAAATGCCAGGCTTTAGCTTGATGTGTTTGTGTGGAGAGACAGCTCACATGCAGAAGTTGTATAGCGTAGTTAGCACGAGTTTGCCTGGACCTTCTGACTGAGAAGCGCTAGGGAGAGATGTTGAAAAATTCCCCTGATGGCTTTCTGGGAAGTCATGTTGAATGGAAAATGCTAATAAGGTGGCCCAAGATAGTTGATCCAGCTGGTTGTGAGCTGGTCTTTACTAGCTAACTTCAGTTTTCATGGGTTACAATTTATATTTAATACTAGTAATTGCATTCAAGAAATGAGGAGCTAACTTAAAAATGACCAGAGGATAATACAGATAACCTTATGTGAGCTTATAGTTAGGCTACCTACTAATAGGACAGTTCCTTCTCTTGAACAGATGTGATAATTTTTCCTTTAACCCAGCTTTATGAGTGCACGAAGCCCACCAAAACTTGAGAACCATGTTGTGAAAAAACAGAATTCATTAGATGTTTCAGGTTAAATATATATATGTGAAGCTGCTTTCAGTCTCCCAACTAGGTTAGCTTCTGTCTTTCTATATTATTGTTGTAGTACTTTGTGTAAGCTTAAATGTATACGCAAGGTTCATTGTAACTTTTGTCTTTACCAATAATGCAGATAGAAGACAGTTTTAAAAAGGGTGAGGAGAAGGAGAAAGAGGATCAAGATTCTAAGCCAGATATTGAAGGAGAAGACAATGCAATTGAAATGTCAGAAGACTTTGAAGGAAAAATGCATGATGGAGAACAGGAGAAAAAAGGTTTGATCCTTCCACTGAGGCAAACTCATAAGAAGTGTAATAAATCAGTCCAGTGGCTGATGCTTTTGCGTATTGATGCATATGCTGAAAAGTCAGCATTCAGCAACAAAGGAGTAGTGCCCTTTGTATATGAAAATTAAGGAATCTTAATCTGAACACCAGGAAGTTGAAGATGTTCTTCAACTCTTCTGTGGTGGTTTTGGATCAGAGGGAGCTGTTTCCTTTTTCCTGTTGTAAGATGACCCTTGGACAAGTGTTAAAATTAGTTACTGACTTTATGGATCTGTTGAAGATCAGCAGAACGCTTACAAAAGAAAATGTGACAGTAGTGAGCATCCCTGGTCACATTTTAAGCCATGGCTCACTTTCAAGCAAAGGCGACAATTCACTTTTACCAAATGTTACTTTTTCAATTTGCAAGTCATCCAAAAGGTAGCAGTTCTTGCACTTCAGAGGGTAACGCCTTGAACGTCTGCAACTAACATGTATTACAAATTAGGGTAGCGTTAATCTGCTCAAAAAACCCGAGAAGTGCCAAGAATAAGCTCTTCAGCACAAGAAAAGACGTTTTGAAACTAGTGAAGTGAAATGGACCTTTCCTCACCCTATAGTGCCAAAACATTTGGAAAAAGGAAGTGGGAGAGGGGTAAGGATTGGAAAATTAAAATCATCCACATTTAGCACTTGCCACTTGTTAGAGAATGTTGTCTGTCTGTCCAGGAGAGCACGCTGAACCATCTCATTAGATCTCTGCTCTTCTGGGTGTCAGTGCATGCGTGTCTTGTTCTGCATTGCTCCATTAAATCCATAGGGTGATGGATTTCAGATATGAAATGTGACTGTTTTGTTATCTTCTCTGTACTGAGACATATCCTGAACTATACACAGAAAATGATGAAAAATCCGATGAAGAGGAAGAACTGGATAAGCAGATGGGAGATCTCAATGACGCTGAAGCTGATGATAAACTGGATGAGAGGCTTTGGGGAGATGAAGATGATGATGATGATGAAGATGCCAGTAGTAAAGCAGAAGAAACTGGGCCGGGGATGGATGAGGTAAGGAGAAAAGTGGTAGGAAGAAGGGGGTATCAAGGGAATTAAATTCTCTTATGACCTAGACAATGAATTTCCTTACATAGTGGGCTCTTTTGTCTTGGAAAGGGATCGTTTAAAGTATATCTTAAATTATTTAGTATTGTCTTTTTTGTGTAGGAGTTGGTATCTTGTTCATTCAGATGTTGGGAAGCAGGTAGAGTAATTGAAGTTTCTTTGGATTTTTTGTTTAACAGGAAGATTCAGAGCTTGTTGCAAAAGATGACAATTTGGGTACAGGAAACAAAGATAATAAAAAACAGCCTCCCAAGGATGAAAAAACAGAGAATCAAACAGAAGACGATGAAAACAAAGAGAAAATTCATGAGCAAATTGATGAGGTAAAAATTATTTGGACTACATGAAGTATTTTGTTGTTAAACCGTATTCTGTTGCTCACATCTTGCATTTCTGAGAAGTTGAAGTGCTCTTTATTTTAATAGTGAAGTAACCTGAGTAAAGTTGTTCATTTCAGAGTCAGTAATTGACCGCATTGTATCCATTGTATTATATGCATATATGCTGAGGTGTAGCCCCAAAATAATTTTTATTTCACAGAATCACAGAATTGTAGGGGTTGGAAGGGACCTCTGGAGATCGAGTCCAACCCCCTGCCAAAGCAGGTTCCCTACAGCAGGTTGCACAGGTAGGCGTCCAGGCAGGTCTTGAATATCTCCAGAGAAGGAGACTCCACAACCCCCCTGGGCAGCCTGTTCCAGTGCTCCGTCACCCTCACCATAAAGAAGTTCTTGCGCACATTTGTGCAGAACTTCCTATGCCCTAGCTTCATCCCATTTCCCCTTGTCCTGTCCCCATGCACTACTGAAAAGAGTCCGGCCTCACCACTATGGCCCCCACACCTCAGGTATTTATAAACCTGGATCAAATCCCTTCTCAGCCTTCTTTTCTCAAGGCTAAACAGACCCAGTTCACTTAGTCGTTCCTCACAGGGGAGATGCTCCAGGCCCTTCACCATCTTTGTGGCCCTCTGCTGGACTCTTTCCAAGAGATCCCTGTCTTTTTTATACTGGGGAGCCCAGAACTGGACACAGTACTCCAGATGAGGCCTTACCAGGGCAGAGTAGAGGGGGAGGATCACCTCCCTTGGCCTGCTGGCAACGCTCTTTTTTATACACCCCAGGTTATTTGCACTAACCTGAATGTATAATGGCTTCCAAAACAGGCTTTACACTGAATTGCCGTGTTGATGGAGAAAGCTAGAAAGTCCTTGATCTGTTGTGAGTAGCAACAGAAGCATTCAGTGGACTCATCCCAGAAGTCTGCCTGTAGTATCCCTGAAGATTCTGTATAGCATGCAAGATGAGTGCATTTACCATCTGCAAGAGTTTAGATTCTGCTTAGAGTTTTTCAGGAAAAACAGTATTATGAACACAAAGTATGCTGTTTCAAAGAAATACCAATTTATACAGATGGTGGTAGTTACACCTTGGTGAGCCTCTGAAATCTGTTGATCTTTCATTCCCCCTCCTCAGAGGGATAAGGTGAGAAAATACAATGGAAAAAGGCTCAAGGGTTGAGAGAAGCGTAGGGAGCTCACCAATTACCACCACAGGCAAAACAGACTAATCGCAGGGAGATTAACGTAATTTATTGCCTATTACTAACAGACTAGAGCAATGAGAACTAAAAAGAAACTGAAAACACTGTCTTCTTACCCACCCTCTTCTGCCTTTTCCCTCTGAGGGGCACAGGGGAATGGGGGCTGTGATCAGCTCATGATGCTTTGTCACTCCTCCGTAGTCACACTCTGCCCCTGCTGCATGTGGATCCCTCCCATGATGTAGTTCTTACTGAACTGATCCCACTTGGGATTCCCACAGGCTGCAGCTCTCCCAGCACTGCTCCAGCGCAGCTCCGTACCATTGGGCCCACCCTCCAGGCACTCTTCCAGCACTGTTCCCCGAGGCTGCAGCTGTGTCACAGGGCTGTTCCTGTGGGGACTCTCCATGGGCTGTACCTCCTTCAAGCCACATCCACTGTGGCACTGCGGGCTCCTCTGTGGCTGCACAGGGAGATGTACATGATTCCCATGGGCTGCAAGGGGATGGTTTGCTCCTCTGTGGGCCTCTCCAGGGCTGCAGGGAGCTGCTGCGGTGTGCCTGGAACTCCTCCTGCACTGAACTTTGTGCCTGCAGGGCTGCTTCTCTCCCATTTCTACCCTCTCCCAACTGCTGTTGTGCAGCTGGTTTTCATTTCTGAAATCTGCTCTCCCAGAGCACACCCAGCATCACTCTTGGCTCAGCTCTGGCAGCTGTGGATCTCTTTTGCAGCAGCTGGAGCTCTGCTCTGACATGGGGCTCACGGAGGCCACCCATGCAGCCTCCCTGATGCCAAGAAAGTATGACGTAAACCCAGTACAGTAGATGCAGTTCCAAAAAAAAAAATCTTTGCTGCTATTATACACGTGACTGTGTGTCAATGGAAATTAATTTTTAATTGATCAGAATGTAATACTGTATTTGATATTTCCGTGTCCTAGAGAATTCAGTTATATCTTACCTCTCATCTTTGTCTTTTCCCTCACTTACTATATACTCCATCTTTTTTTTTTTCCCCATTCTTTTCTTGCAGAGAGAGTATGATGAAAACGAAATAGATCCTTATCATGGCCAGCAGGAAAAACAGCCTGAAGTTGAACCTTTAGACCTTCCTGATAACTTGAACCTGGAGGATGATGAGAAGAGTGATGAAGAGAAAGAGGGAGAAGGTATAGCTGAAAATCTCTGAAGATTGCCAGCTGAAAACTAAGTGGAAATAGAGAGGGGAGAGTCAGACAGTGAGCTTTACCTTTCTCTCGAGTAGAAGGGAGGTGGTGGTAGAATTCTGTATAACAAGAAGCTACAGCTTCACTTCTGTATATTAAAATACCAAGATACCAAATGCAGATCAAAACTTAACATTGCAGCATTTTTCTTTGCTCACTTTTAATGCGCACTGTGTAAAAGTTTATTTTCCTGTGATCTAATTGATAAATCCTCATTCTAGAAGCTCCCTGTTTCATTCTTCAGTTACTTTTGTATTTTCAGGTTGGTGTTTTTTTTCTGATGCTTAAAAGCGTTTGCACTCAAAGGCAACTGACCATCAAGAATATTGAATTAAACTTGGTTGATGGGAATGCATTGTTTCGTATTGTTAGCTGATAATTGCGACGCTTAAAGAAAATGTGTGCTGTGGAGAACTTGAGATCCTACATATGGAAATCTCATTATTTTCTCTATTATGATTTTTTTGATAGCCTGGTTAGGTTTGTTCTGATCATATCTGTAATATTCACTGTTTCTGTATTTCACTGGAGGTTTTGTATAACTTTCTGATTTTTTTAATTCAGAAGAAGAAGAGAATGCTTTCGAAATAGATGAGAAACCCGTTGATTTAAATGAGGCAGAGAATGCAGAAGGTCAGAATGAAGAGAATGCTGGTGAGGCAGAAGGAGGCGATCAAGATGAAGAACCTGCTGAAGATGGCATTGCTGAAGAAAAGGAGGAAAAGGAAGGTGAAGGGGAGAAAGATACTGATGATCAAGAAGAAGAAAATACTGGGAACACTGAGGAAGCAGAAGAGGAAGAATCACAATCACCTAATGAGGAAAAAAATGAATCTGCTGAAGAGGAGAAGAAGGGAATCCCTGCTGCCGACCAAGGCCTTCAACCTCAGGTACAGAGTCATAAATAAAAGCTTGTGTGCTTTTTTTTCTCCTATATGAGACTGAGTGTTCTGTGTTACTTTGTGACAAAATTGATATTGTGGTGGGATGTTAGTAAAACTCATTAGGAAGGTGAGAGATCTCCTTACTATTAAACCGGTGTATTTCTCTTACCCATATTCCTGTTACTTCTTTGGCCTTCTGCTTCCCCATGCTTTGTAGAACGTTCAAATAAAACTGATCTCATTTCAGCAAGAGGAGGATAAAGATAATCCAGAGAGCGATGAGCAGGTCCCTGAGTCTGAAGAGAGAATGGAACATGAAGCACAAGGGCAGACTGGGCAAGAAAACCTGCAGAGTGACAGTGCTGTAGAGCTGGCTGGAGAGGCTTCAGAAAGAGACCAGTCTAAAGAGGTAAGCTGCGTGGAATTGTATGAGCTAGAAATGCTGGACTTGTGAACATGTTTTTAAGCTATAATCAGAGAACTGCTACAATATTTTAAGAATTGTGTCCAGGGTTCAGTTTTTCAGAGAATAACCTTACAAGTTAACTGGAAAAAATAAAAATAAAAAGATGCCTTCCTAGCAATGAAGTGTATGATCAATTTAGGCCAATTCTTGGTCTGCGGAACTGTCCCTCAGTTCACACAAGAATAAAGTTTGCAGTTGTGAGCCATTTTTCATTCACACTAGAAGGCAGCACAGTTGTTTCAGTTTGATTTCTGACGTTTGTCTGCAACCTTCTTAGCTACAGTTGCAATTTTTTTGGTCTCACAGGAATACGGAAGCGGAGCTGCAAGTGCAAATCAATCAGAAGGCCATGAATCCACACGCATGGCCCAGATGGCTTCTGAAAAGCAAAGCAGGAAGAAAACACAGGTTAACCTCATTCTTTTATCCTTTTTAATCTTTCTTTCTTTCTTGTTTTTTTTTTTTTTTTAAGCTTTGTACTTAATTTGAATGACTTAGTCCTACCTGTTTGCTGGTTAATATTAAGTTTCTCTTTGTTAGAAGTCATGTTCTAATCTGTATTTGGCTGCACATCACAGGAAGTTCATGGTAATAATTTTTCAGAGTTTCAAGAGGAAACCTGGTCAGGCGGACAATGAGCGCACAGTGGGAGATCACAACGAGCGTATCCACAAGCGACTGAGAACCATAGAATCCAGCAGTGAAGCAAAGCAGAATACAACTCAGTCGAAACAAAACGTGGAGGAGGCTGATGCATTTGAACACATTAAACAAAGTTCTGAATGCTATGATGCACAGACCTATGGTATGTGGTGGTATTTCTGAGTGTGAAGAGTTGTCATTCCAGATTCAAATCCCAAAGCTCCTATTTACTGTAGTTTCTTGCAGTACTTCACCTCCCTCCCTCCAGTTATGTTTAATGTCCTTTTTTTTGCAAGACATAAAACTATTTCACTATGATAAACGTTATTCTTTGGTAATCAGGTTCGGGCTAATGGTAATGTATTTGAAAATAATGAATTTACTCATAAAAGTGGGATTTTAGACTTTCAAACCTACTTAAAATTCTTTCTTTCCAAATCTTACCTTATCTGTTTTGAAGCCCATATTGCTGGCACGCTTGCAAAATATAGCTTAAGGCAACAAGTTCCTTATTTTGTATCAAACTGATGATCCTTTAAAAATATTCCTCTAAATTAAGTAAATTGCTTTCTATCAAAGTAATTGCTCGAGTTTACTCTTCAGATTTTCAGAGGAATAGCTCTTTGAGACAACATGGGACAGAACAGTGAAAGATAAAAACAAATGTTCCAGACAGAAGCTCAGATGATCTCTTTTGAAGTTCAGTAAAGCTTCTATGTAGCGGCCTCAGAATGTATGTTTTTTGTAACTGTACTTTTTCCTTCCTCTCTCCTTAATGACTCGTGTTGCCTTTGTACAGACGTAGCTAGCAAAGAGCAGGAAAAACCTATTATGCCTCTCGAAGAAAATGAAGAGGGAGATCCTGAAGATACAGCTATGGAAACAGAAATGCAGAACGAGGATCTCCAAGCAGTGGACACAGAGGAGCTGAAGCCAGAAACAAAGTCTGCTGCCACTAAAACTTCTGGTACGTTAACTTTAAAAACCATTCTCAATGCAAGCTGACATGCATGCTTAGACATGCACATGGATATTTATATTCATGTGTAGTGGATTCATCTGTCTTCTGTAAGACTAGAACGTCTGATTGTAATTGATGTTTCTGCAGCAGTATTCTTACTGTGGCCAGGTAACTAGTGTTAGCCTCTTTCTAAGTTGGTGAAGTAACAGAGTGCTTTACTGCTTTCCTTCACGTTAATGATCTCTGATCTTTATGTACTTCTTTGAAGAAGGGAAAAGGAAGTATTTTTCCAGTATGTTCCAATATGTGGCTGTCACCAGCCGCAGCACCACAGAACTCAACTTTTTGTGGGTAAGTTCTGACAAATCTTCAGGAAGTTGAGGAGCTGGTCTGAGCCAAGTCAGGTGACGTAGCACTGAAGTTGTCCTTGTGCCACTGCTTTCTTTCATAAGTGCAAATGAAGTAAAACAAAACTGAATTGCCTATCTGTATGGGAAACTGTTAATCACAGCCTGAACCTCTGATTAACCATCTGAGGCAAGTGACGGGTCAGCTGCGGGAGCACAGGTGAAGGTAATTCAGCTGTGCTCCCGGAAGGGGTGGAGCTTGTCTCCACCTCTCCTGGATCCCATTTAAGGACTGACCACCACTAAGGCAGCGTCTCTTTTGGAGATTGCTCCTGCATGGAGTTCCTTGTGGTGAGCATCCATCTTAACTGTGAGCCTCAGTGTGGGTAAGTTATTCCTCTATAATCTCTGGCTATCCATCTATTACAACCATCTATTACAACCTTGTATAGTTACAACTATACACTATCAGTATTCAGTTTTAGGTAGAAGTCACTGTAGCCTGGAACTTGGAATGTTTTAGGTTATTTATTCTCTATCAAACTATGCAAAAGCTGGATAGAGAGAGAAAATTAGTTTTGCCAGCCTGGATTTCCCTTCTGTTCTCTTCAGGTGTTTACTCTCTTCACTAACGAGCCTAACCATGGTATGGTATAGGCATGTATGTAAGCAGTCTCTGTTTTTCTACAAAATCCTATAACAGTATGTACTGAGAAACAGAGTCTTGATAAACAAGTTCATATTTTTTTATTCTTGGAATAATTCTTTAAAAGCTGTTGCAGGGTGTAGTGCAGTAGAAGTAAGAGAAAAAATAAATTCTTTAGTCCAGTGCTTTGTTGATAAACTGAATTCTGATTCACAGAAAACCGTTCCGTTGCAAAGCAGAGAATAAAAGATAAGAAATAATTGCCTTTATCTTGTGATCGGTTCTCAAATTCCTTTATACCTCCTGCCACTTTGTCAGAAAAGATACATAGGTTGAGAAATGTGTATCACCGATGGAATTTTCAGGCATTAAAGATTTGTTGACTAACAATTTGTTTCTTTTGCAATACGGTTATAAGAGAAAACAGTTTGCATAAGGAAATGCGTGTTGATGTGCTTGGAGTTGCAAGGCCTTGGATTCGCCCTGTTCCTAGAATTGTTTTAAAGTTTGTGCGCATCTCTTAAAAGTGCTCTTCTGAGTATAACAGAGCATTGTGAGAGATTTTCTAAGAGTCGAGATATATTATTGGTTTCTGTATTGTGTGATCCACAGGGTTAGTAATTAATTCTGTGATTGTAGGACCAGGTGAAGAGGAGTTGGAGACCCAGATTTTAGACTCTGATGATGCCAAGGACTCTACAAGAGAAAAGTTACCACAGGTGACTGAAGAGAAGCCAGAGAGAAGCAAGGACTCTACCATCCATACAGCCCACCAGTTTCTGATGGACGCTTCCCAGGTATGATACTCAACACATCTCTCCTTGCAGCTACAGTAATAGAAACTGTTTGTTTTCATTGACCCGAGTTAATGAAGCTCTGTGAACACCCGAAGTTTAGAATTACTTTGGTTCAGACAATTCAGTACCTTGCTGTTCTTTAATAGCAGAATGAAAAGTAACACAAAACCAACTATTGTATATACAAATGAATGATGCCTTTAAAATGGAAATTCCTCCCTGTCCTTATATGGGAAGATCCCATCCTCACTCCTTAAAAGAAACTTCTTGTTTTGCTAACTGTCAAGAACTGTTTTGCTCAGATGAATCCACTGATAAAACATTCAAGTGGAGCAGAAAGCTATGGGGCATGTGTGACCATAAAAAGGGTTCCGAATGATGAGTGGGCTGTGCATCAGTGACTTTAATAATACTGCTGCAGACAATAATTTAACCTCCTTTTCGTTGCAACACGCTGCTTCCTCGAGGCTGATGGCAAACGTCCTAGAACTTTTGTTAGCCTTTTATGAACTTTGCAATTCAAAACATGCTGTTATAACCTAGAAAAATCCTAGAGTTTCACATAATAGCTGTGGAAACCACATTTTATCATGAAGTTATGAAATGGGGGTAGTTGGTGTATGACGGTGTAGCTGATGAAGTAAAAACTAATACTTTCGATGTCTATTTTTCTGAAGTGTAGAGTTTCCATGCTTATAATGTAGTGCCCTGAGTACAAATACTTGATTGGAGGTATTTTGCTCTTTCTGCACACACCGCAGCTATGCCACGTATTTCTACCTTAGTGCTAAATGTGATAGCCCTTTGGGAAAAGGCTGCTGAATGCAAGTGTTTTGCAGTTGTCAGAATAGGTAGATGCTTCTTTTCAAATTGATAGTCAAATCCTGAAACAGGAGGGGGAGCTCTTGCAGCATCGGTTGAAGAGTAAAGGAGAAACATGAAATATGAATGGGGGTAAAGTGCAAGCTCTCATCTTTCAGAGAGAAAACCCCTTTCATGTACATTATTTCTCCATTCCTTAAGCCTGCAGTGGGTGGCCAGAGGGACTGCTGCTGCTTCTGACAGAATGAAAAGTTACTGGTACTGTTGGATTTGCATTTCTAGGCTTATTTTTCTCAACACAGTAAACTTATGGATTATGCAGACCAGTAAGCTTAGGTGTCCTTTAACAGAACAACTTACCATATGGTAGTTGATGCCAGGCCAAGAGGAAGTGTCATTTGATTCTTCCTAAGTGGTATGAATGAGGATGTTTTGAAAAAAAAAAACAACCTGTAATTAATTGAAGCAGTTTCAATTTTGGAAGATAGTGCCCATGTAGTATTAAAAGGTTTGACTACACTGTCATTAGCTCTGATGTCTGTCAGGATAGTTCATTCAAATTATTTTGAAGTAATGTATTGGTTTATTTTCAGTGTCTATTACAATGTGCCTAGCTTTGTTTGTATGCTGATCATGCCAGATGTAGGAGTCAGCAGCTGGTGTTTATTCTTCCTGTACGTGGAAGCTAATCAATAATGGAGATTTAGAATGGATTTTTCATTCAAGTTTTTCACTTATTTTTGTGTCTAAAGGAATAAGAACAATACCTCTTACTATTTTATAGTCCGCTAAGATTTGGGGATCACCAGATGTGTGAACTTATTTTACCATCTCATAAATCTCATGTTTCTAGCACATTGTTAGAGATCCGGAAGAGCTGAGAAAGGAGCTTGAAAGGCAATTGGAAGCCTGGCAAACACAGCAGTCTGGAAGTCCAGAGGAGGTTAGTGACCTCATTTTAGTGTAAATGCTTTCTTAAGAATTGTACACTGCATTATTTTACTTACTGTTGAAACATCGAGGAAACAAAGCAGGCTGGAATCAGAATATTCTGAATTGCATGGTTTAAATGCTGGGTTTTGTTATATTTAACATAGTCTGAAAAAAACACCAAAACATGCTATTCTTAAAGCAGGATGATCTTGTTTTGAACATGCTGTATGCTATTTGCAGAAAGTTACACTGCTGATAATGACTGATAAAGCTTGTTAAGTTCTCTATCATTATCACAGAATCGTTTACATTGGAAAAGGCCTGTAATATCATCAAGTGCAATCATTGCGTAACACTACCAAGTCCATGGTCGTGGTTTAAGCCAGCAGGTAGCTGAGTACCACACAGTCATTCACTCACTCCTCCCTTCCTCCCAGTGGGATAAGGAAGAGTTGCAAAAGGAAGAAAACAAAGTAAAAGTCATGGATAGATATAGATACCTATATATGAATTTATGTAATGAGTAATGCACAAGCAATTGCTCACCACCCCGTGACTGATGCCCAGCTAGCCTCCTGAGCAGTGGAAGAAGGTTGGATGAACTCCCATCCCCTTCAAAACTCCTGCATGATGTCACATGGTATGGAATATTCCTTTGACCATTTTGAATCAGCTGTCTTAATTCTGTTCCGTCCCAGCCCTTCATAAGTATTAGCTGAGAAGCTGGAATGGCCTTGGCTCCGTACAGCACTGCTTAGTAATAACTATAAACATCAGTGTTTTATCAACATTGTTTTTCTTCCAGTACCAAAACATAGCATCACACCAGTCACTCTGAAGAAAACAGTTCCATCTCAGCTGAGACTAAGACATCCACCACCAAACCATGTCTAAGCACCACATCCCCATAGCTTGCCTCGCTGTAATACCAACTACAAAATGGCAGCCACTGCAAAATTTTCCCATATTACCAGCAGTGCTCAAGCTTCTGGAGGGAACAGCATTGCACATTGTGGTTTTGTAGAACGCTGCTTGCTGCTAAGTTGAATGCAGTTGGTCATCTTTACTTACAAGACGCCCAAATAGTTTTAGCTGATACTCATCTATTAACTAACTCCTCCTTGGTTCATACAGGTTTGTGCTTCTCAGCTTTTTGGTTTTGCATAATTCACTTTTATTTCTTTCTGTGATATGTGATGTTTTTCAGGAGAAGGAAGCAGCACAGTTGTGGCAGAGGTATTTAGTCCTGACAGCTCCTCTGTCACAGCAGCTTTGTGAACAGCTACGACTCATACTGGAACCCACTCAGGCAGCCAAGCTGAAGTAAGTTGGATCTTTCTGAGATTTCTTTCAACTCTTCTTTTTTTGAGGGGGTGAGGTTAACTTAGGTACAGTTGCAGTTCAGTGTTGGTCCTGCTTTAGGGCAGTTATTCCTATTGGCAAATGTATTCATTTTACTTCTGTATTGGAACTTCAGGGTTTTTTAATAAAAAACAAACATTTAAAGTACGTATCCTGAGGATATTGCCTCTAGGCTTTTTTCTTCTGTGCAGCGGTGATGAAACCAACTTAGGCCTCTGAAATGTTGTTGAGTCATTGATGTTATTAAATAGCAAAATGCTGTATGTTTTTCACACAGTTTCAGACTGGAGGAGCATAAAGGCTTCTCTTCCATTTTAGGCATCTAGGGTTAAGAACTTAAGAGCACTGAACATCAATCTTGCATTAGAAGTGTGTTGGGTTTTTTTTTAATCTATACCTAAATATGGATATTTAAAAATATTCATTCACTTACCAAAAATTAATGTAAAATATTGTGTTTTGCTGCATAGGCCAGGATCTCTGGAACGAGATATTTACTTTTGAGTCCCATAATGATGCCTTTTTCTTTCTTGACTTTCAGAGGAGACTACAGAACAGGGAAAAGACTGAACATGCGCAAAGTGATTCCATATATTGCCAGTCAGTTCCGAAAAGATAAGATCTGGTTGCGAAGAACCAAGCCTAGTAAACGACAGTACCAGATTTGCTTGGCTATTGATGATTCCTCTAGTATGATAGACAATCACTCCAAACAGGTAAAAATAAAACCTTGGAAGGATTACAAGGGAACAGTTCGTGGCTGATGCATTGTTTGACACAGAAGTGGTGTCTGTTGGGAAGCCCAGCTTTGGTGGTTCTAGGGCAGTTATTTTTCTGGTCCATGGGCTTGAGCCCTTGTGATTTCGTGCCTAAGAACGAAATCAGTCAGTCAGTGAACTTCAGTTAACTGAAAGAAATACTAAATTTATTAGGCAAAAGGTCTGCACATCCACTCAAAAATTATTTTTGTTCCTTACAGAATGGTGAAGTTTGTCTAGCTGTGCAGGATTAAATATTAGTTCATGACAGATCTCTTGTAGATCTTTATGAAATATGCACGTTTCCTTCAAAACAGTTATTTCAGTGTTTTTCACTAGCCTGCCTGAAGTGGTATTGCTGTCTAAATCAACCAACAGAAATCCTCAGATAGAATTGGTATATTTTTATGGCACTGGCTCTCTCAAATCTGTAATGGGAAAAACGATAGGCAGCCTCTTCACTTGTTTTACTAGATGGTGACAAATATTTTTTTTCAGTATCTGAAGGAGAGCTACAGGAAAGAAGGGCACGGGCTCTTTAGCAGGGTCTGTGGTGATAGAACAAGGTTTCAAAGTAAAGGAGGGAACATTTAGATCGGATATAAGGAAGAATTTTTTCTACAATAAGAGTGGTGAGGCAGTGGAACAGGTTGCCCAGAGACGTGGTGGGTGCCCCATCCTTGGAGACACTCAAGGTGAGGCTGGATCAGGCCCTGGGCAACGTGATCTGTGGTGTCCCTGCTCACTGCAGGGGAGCTGGCCTAGATGGCCTTCAGAGGTTCCTTCCAACTCAGAGTTTTATGATTCTATGAATTTCAGTAACATTCGGTGTATTGAATAATAATCTGTGAGGAAAAAGTTGGAATATCCCATCTTTTAACTTTTTTAATAAATTTAATAGCTTGCATACGAATCCCTGGCAGTCATTGGGAATGCACTGACTCTTCTAGAAGTGGGACAAATTGCTGTGTGTAGGTGAGTTTATTTTTAAATGTGATTCTTTCCTTTAAGATTTCAGAGGGGAATGCGAGTACAGATTTACTGTTCGTTTATTTATTATTTCCCAAAGCTTTGGAGAAACTGTTCAGCTGCTGCACCCTTTCCATGAACAGTTCAGCGACCAGTCAGGGACACGGATACTGCGCCTTTGCAAATTTCAGCAGAAGAAAACCAAAATAGCTCAGGTACACAAGAATGCCTCCATAGCACCGGGTTTGCACAACAGAAGCATCGGCTGCTTGGTGCTTTTGTGATCGCTTCGTAATTTTTTCGGGTTGTTTATATGTGAGTGTGTGATAACTCGTCAGGTAACAAAATGACCACAGTAAGGACTTTTGTTTTTCCACTTTCTGTTCTGATTTATATCAGCGTTCATCTTCCTCTGTTCATGTTTGGTCTCAACATTTTTAGGTATAAGCTGTCAATCTTAGTCTTATCTGTGGCCCAGTGGTGAACCCCATCAAAGTCAATGGGAGTTCAAGAGGCTTTCATGTCATGGATTCCATTGTAGGAATAGGAAGAAGCTTTGCTTGTCAGCCTGAGTGTTTGTCAGATTGGGCTGTTTCTTCCTGAAAAGAGCTTTTTTGTGGTAGTGGTTTCTGGACATCGGCAAAGTATTCTGTTTTTAGCAAGGTATTTGCATTCTTACCATTCCGAACTTGAATAAGATGTTCCATAAATGGAAAAGGGGAAACCAAAATAGCTCAAATATAGTTTTACAAATGGCAAAGTTGGGCTGCATGTGACAGTTGCTGTCTTTTTAATGAAGCATATGTGATTCCGATACTTTTGTTGCAAGTCAAAGCTGAAGAAATAGTGTATTTTTTTAATGACAACATTCATCACTTGAACAATTTACTGAAGTTTTTATGGCCTTATTAGGGTTGGCAATTTTTAAATCCAGGCAGGAATGCTTTCTAAAGATTCCCTATTTCAAAAGTATACGTCAAATTTGAACTTGAGTTAATATAAATAAGTGCCAAGAAATGAGTCTGTGTAGGTGGCCAAGCTAAGCTATTTTGGCATTGAAAATACAGAAATATATTATTTTAAAATGCTACATTATACTTATTCTTTTATGACAAGGTAATTTGATCTTATTTGTTTCCTTTGCAGTTTCTAGAATCATCAGCAAGTATGTTTGCTGCAGCACAGCAGCTGTCTCAAAACATGAATCCAGGTGAGCCTTTTTTCTGACTGTGCTTGTTGCTGTGTCAGCAGAACGCTCACTACTGTCCTGAGGTAACACCTTGCCAGAAAGGCTGGCATGAGACAGGGATGTCTCTTCAATTTGTTCAGTTTTATCCAAAAGTAATCCCTTTTGTGCACTCCAGCATTCCTTTGTGATGTGAGAACAACAGGGAAATGGGTTTCTAAACCAGTCTTTGTCCAAAATGAAACACTAGTGTAGACACACCTGTAGGTACCTGATTTTGGAGTAGTTTTGAACTCCTTTCATTTAATTGCAGCAGCTGCTACTATATGTAGATAAGTGACCTAGTGGCAGCCAGTGTTCAGCTCTTAAGCACCTATCAGGCAGAAAGATGATGCTGAGGCTCAGTTTGTTGGGTATTTTCTCTGCCGTTCATGTTTGTTTATGGTACTGATGGACTGGTTTTTATCCCAGTTCTCAGTGGTTTTATGCAGAGGGGAAAAAACTCCTTTCTTGACCTACTTATAAGCACCTTAATGTTACGTCACAGATTTCTATTGGATAAAGATTTAAATTGTGGGAAAATTGAGGGGTTTTCCGCTATACCCATGGAACTAGCAACAAAGTAGTCTGTTTGCCTTTTGAATGGCTTGCTTTTAACTGTCTGGAATTTAAAATGTTCTTTTTGCTCAGAAACTGCGCAGCTGCTTTTGATCGTCTCTGATGGAAGAGGCCTTTTCTTGGAAGGCAAGGAACGAGTGACAGCAGCAGTTCAAGCAGCTCGGAATGCCAACATCTTTGTTATTTTCGTAGTGTTGGACAATCCTAATTCCCGGGTAAGTGTGTGAACAAGGGAGAAGTATTCAAGTGACGTGAGTGAGAAGTGAAACAAATCGTTTTCTTGCCTTTGTAGTGCTTTACAACTGCGGTATCTTTTGCAGAGGTCAAACATCTTTAGACCAATTACATTTCTCAAGTCTAGGATTTCTCCCAAGTGTGGTGTTCATCCTCTTTTGTATTAAGAAAGGGGGGAAAAAAAAGGCAGCTTCCGTATCACAGAGTTGAAATAGAAACTGCCATCTTAATGGTTGTAGATTTTCGCTAGCAGAGAAGTAACTGGCAGGCTGATAGATTCAGAATTTCAGAGATGGTTTGTTCTACCTCAGCTTTGGTTCAGCGTGATCACTTCTGACAGCAGTCTTCACTTGGTATGAGAGCTGGAGCCAGAAGGAGATTAAACATCAGACAGACAAGAGTTGTAAGAGCTGTGCCTGAATTGAGAAAGCTGGACTCCATATTGAATATGCAGTAGGAAATTAGTGGTTTAGATGTCCTTGGCTGGGAAGCTGAAATACCTGCAAGCTTTTCAGGGAGGCTCTGTGATGTGAGCAGACTTGAACTTTACTTTGAATTATGTAGAGAAGATTCTAATTTTGTGGTTAAAGTTTTCTACTTACACTTCTTTATTTTTCCATAGGAAAGTCCTTTGCTCTATTTATTGTTGGGAAAAAAAAAAGTTATTTTTCAGATAAACAATTTTGATGCTCTGATTCATCCTACTTATGGTAGCAAGCTAGAATTTTGAGCAGTGCAGTGCATTTTTCACAAGGGTTGTTATTAATTTTCTGAACTGCTACTCTGAGCAACTAAGAAGCTCCTTTACAGGAAGCACAGCTGGAATTTAACCTGATAAAAAACACTCAACTGCTTTGTGTTAAGCTTTTGATTTTATTTATCATTTAACACAGCTTTCAATCTTAAAACTTTTTATTAATGTTCCATTTAGGAGAGGTGAAATTATCCCATTTTTCAAATATTTATAAAGGATTGACATGACTACTAAACTACATGCATTGGTGGGTTTTTTTTGTTTGTTTTTTTGTTTTGTTTTTTTTTTGTTTTTTTTTTACAGGATTCCATCCTGGACATTAAAGTACCCATATTCAGAGGACCTGGAGAATTGCCTGAAATCAGATCCTACATGGAGGAATTTCCATTCCCATTCTACATGATCCTTAGAGATGTGAATGCTCTTCCAGAAACTCTCAGTGATGCACTCAGGCAGTGGTTTGAACTGGTGACTGCCTCAGACACTTTGTAGACAAAGCAAGTACCTTACTGCTGCTAAACTGCTGAAATACATGGAACAGCATTTCCACGGAGAGTTCCTACCATCTCTTCAGCCAGGATTAAGGCACAAGAGCTTGCCTTCTGGCAGTCAGCCTAAGAACAGAATGGTTCAGGTGTATTCTCCCGTGTCGGTCAGAGATTACTCAGCGGTGAGACTGTTCTTCTTTCATTGGTTATTCCCTAAATAATGTAAAACTTTCTTCGGTTTCTTTTGTAATAATTTAATACTTAAAAGAAAAACTGTATTTGTAATGTTCACAGAGGTAGAATAATTCCTACCATTATCTGTTGCAATAAGAAATACCAGTCTTGCTTCTTGGAAGGCATTTCTGTATGAGAAGTATTTGAGCCGTCTCACAAAAAGGGCTCTTCAGCTTCACCATGCGGCTCTCTGGGAGGCGGGCAGGAGAAATGGGGAAAGCAGGTACTTTTAAACAACCAAAAAAAAAAACCCAACAAAAAAGTACTTGAACACTTGAAAACGTTCTCCAGTTAAAACAAAGCCTGTGTAGCTATTGCTGATTTTTGTCTTGATAATACCAACAGGGAGTTCTGTGGATAACATCATATGGTAAGCCCTGTGTTACCAGGTTACACTGTGAAGTCTGCCCCTTTGTCCAAGGCAGACACTGAGGGCGTTTTCATTAATCGGACATCTTTAAGCATGGACATGGTTTTTGTTGCAGAAGCTATGCATCTTATATAGTCTGTACTAATAAAAAGGTACCACTTTGTAGTCATGAGGTCTGTCCTGTCGTTTCTGTTGAACAAAGCTTGAATAAATTAACGAAATTTGCCATATGGAAATAGCAGTGCACAAATCCTCACTGTTCGTGCGAAGGCGTACTCTGCTTTATGCCCCTCCACCACCTGCGCTCCTGTAGAGGATACGCCGCCGTCGGCTCAGGGGCGGCTCCGGGGAGGGACTCGGCGGCGCAGCAAATGTCGGCCTCTGTGCCCCGCCCGCCGGGCCGGGAGAGGCGGAGCCGTGCGCCATGGCTGCCAGCCGCCTGCCTCCCAGCGCCCTCACCCTGCGGCAGGTATGAGCGGGCGGCTCGGGCTTCCCCTCGCCCGCCTGGAGCCGGCACGGGGGGCCGAGCCTCTCTGCGGGCTGGGCGGGGGGTTTGGCTGCCGAGGCCGCGCTGTGCTCGCGGGCAGCCCTCGGGGCCGCAGGAGCGGAGTAGGAGCGCTACGCTTCCGCAGCGGCCGCTGGGGGCCTGGTGGGGTATAAATGTATGTGCGTGTCCGTGCCGTGGGGAGGTGGCTCAGGCCGCTGAATGTGGTTTGTTCTTTTCCTCCGAGCTATAGGGCTAAGGGCAGTCTGCTTTTCTGTGTGTGGAAGTTGGTTTTGCAGCGGGAAACCTATGTAGAACGCAAAGCCCTGTGCTGGAAGTAGATGGCAGCAGCGAGGTGCAGGAAAAAGACCTGGGATTGTTGGTCAGTACTCGGCTGAACGCGAGCCAGCGGTGTGTCCAGGTGGCCAAGAAGGCCAACAGCATCCTGGCTTCTGTCAGAAATGGTGCAGCCAGCTGGAGCAGGGAAGTGATCATTCCTCTGTACTCAGCTCTGGTGAGGCCGCACCTTGAGTACTGTGTTCAGTGTTGGGCCCCTCATTACAAGACAGACATCAAGGCCCTGGAGTGTGCCCAGAGAAGGACAATAAAGCTGTGAGGGCTCTGGAACGCAAGGCTTATGGGGAGCAGCTGAAGGAGTTGGGACTGTTCAGTCTGGAGAAGAGGAGGTTCAGGGGTGACCTTATTGATCTCTGTGATGACCTGAAAGGAGGTTGTGACGAGGTGGGAATCAGCCTCTTCTTTCAGGTAACAGCATTAGAATGAGCGATGACAGCCTTAAGTTGTGCCAGGGGAAGTCCAGGTTGGATATAAGGAAAAATTTATTTGGAAGAGTAGTGAGGCAGTGGCACAGGCTGCCCAGGGAGGTGGTGGAGTCACCGTCCCTGGAGGTGTTCAAGAACTGCATGGATGTGGAGGGATGTGTTTAGTGGGCATGGTGAGGGTGGGCTGATGGTTTGACTAGGCGATTTTCTTAGAGGTCTTTTCCAACTGTAACAATCCCCTGATTCTATGAACAGCGGAGGTGGCTGCTGGCAGCAGGACCACCTTGGGCAGCAGGCACTGAGGTAGTGGCCTCCCTCCCTGGGGTGGCTGCAAACACCACGATGAGTTTGGCTTGTTTATCTGTTTGTATGAAATGTAAGTTTCTTTGGTGTGAACCAGAGCAAAGTTAGATCCTCTAAAAGGGGGACAGGGAGCTTTGCCTTGATCTCAGTGCAGTGCAGGGCTGTTGGCACGGGGCTGCAGACTGACCTCTATTCTGCAGTTCCTGAGGCGGCAGCAGGTGCTGCAGCTGTACAGGAGGATCCTGCGGGCCCTCAGGGATGTCCCCACTGAGGCAGACCGCCGCCATCTGCAGGAGTGGGCCCGGGAGGAGTTCCGGAGGAATAAAGATGCTACAGAAGAGGTGAGGAGTGGGAGCTGGCAGTCCCCTGCCATGAGCTGTGTTCCACGCTGTGCTGTGGATTTGTTTGCAAGCATCACAACCAGACTTGCAGGAATGTGTAAGCATCCTTCTGTTCCTTGGTGCTGGTGTTCTTTTTAATCTTTCAACTGTAAGCTAAACCAAACATAGCTGGGCAGCTGTGTACATGAGCAGAAATTGTGGAAACCTTCACATTTCTTGTGTGCCTGTTGTCCTTTGCTTGCTTTCTTTTTCTAACCAACACTCAAGGAATCGGTGGCTGAATTCTGCAAAGCCTAACAGTACTAAGGTAAGTGTAATGCTGATGGAGATACCACTCATTTTGATTAATTATGCACTGGCTTTTTTTTTTTTTAACCATGTCAGTGACTGTAGTGTTAGTTGATATGCTGTAAGGTGCTGCATACACTGTAATGTGTTAAAGTCTTTGCAGTCGTGTAAAGCCATTTTTGTTTTCCAGGATGCAATCCGGATGATGATTACTCAAGGCCACATGCAGCTGCGGGAACTTCAGAGAGCACTGAAGTTGGCCAAATCCTGAGTGCGGTTTTGCTGACAGCTGGACTTTGATCTGCTGCAAATAAGCACAGTATTATTGTTGTCCAGAATACGGTTATATTAGTGGCCTTTGGTGATGTCCTGGTAATGCTTGAAGGTAGATATTCCACAGTGGGTTTGGATTGGTTTTTTTTTCTTTCCCCTTCTTCTTGGCTTGGTTACTCTCACGTGTGGAAATCACTCAGACACAAAAGACCTTAAAGAACTGAATGGATGATGTTGCACGCCCTTTAAGAAAAGCAGAAAGCCCCCAAAATTACAATAGCGGTGTTTTGCCTGAGAGATGGAAGGTAAATAGAAGCCAGTTTGTTTGTCTCCTGCTGTGGTACTTCTGCGTGGTAACATCTGTGGTGGTAGCAGCCTTTTCTCTACAGTGCTAGGGGTTTTCTTTTTCCTAAATGAAGAGAGCTGAAGCACACTGGTTTATGCACATCTTCATTCATGGTTATTAAACCAAACATGGTAAAATAATGTCTCATCACGTCTTTTTTTTCCAATCCTTTCTTTTTCTGAAAGTTACTTTGGAGTTCTTTCCTATGAGGTTTATTTAAGCTGTATTTGACAAAAGATGCAGCTCTGGCAACCAGTGAGACTGTTGGGGGTTGTACAGTCAGAAGCCTTTCAGCTTCTAAATCAGTCAAAGATGCATATTTCTAAATATTTTGCAAAAAAATCTGTATTTTGTTAACACTTTCTGGTAAATGGCAGAGTTGCCACCCACCCACTGGATCAGGCTGCAAAGTGCTCCGTCCAACTTGGCCTTCGACACCTCCAGGGATGGGGCATCCACAGCTTCTCTGGGTAGCCTGTGCCAGCACCTCACCACCCTCTGAAGGCCTCCAGAGATTTGGCAGCCACATTCTCAGTGCAAACGTTACAGTTTTGGTTCTCTACAGCTGATATGTAGCGAGAGGGGAAAAAAGCAACAAGTGAAAATGAGCATTTACTTTGTGGTATCCTTAACTCCATGAACTGCACTCCTGCAGTCCTTGTCGTTGACACGACAGTTTTACTGAGACAAGAGACATAGGGAGCCCATCTTACTGCTTCTTGACAGCTCTTTTGTGCTGTTCTGCTCTCTGAAATAACTCGCAGAGCCACTGTTCCCAGGTGTAAACAGAAGTTTCATTCAGGAAAACAAGTCCTTTTTGCTAGTTTAGTTTGTAAAAAGAGGGTTGTTTTTGTTTTTGTTTTTTTTCAAATAGTACTTTATGAAAGTCTGTGCTGGAAGAGCTAATGAAGACGAGCAGCCTTTGACAGCACGTTCTTTTAATGTTGTGCTTCAATAAATAAACCATGTGGAAAACAGAAAAGGGTAGATGACATCATCTGTATTGCTTGTTCTGTTAGAAAAAATCACAAGGACATCCTGCATCTCGTAGCTCAGCCTTAGAGGTATGATTTTCAAATTATTAAAGCATTAGAGGTCAAGGTTCCAAACTCACGCTTTGACTGTGCTAGCACAAGGTTGTGGTTCTGTCATAAGGACAATCCATAGTGTCACGTTCTTGGCCCAGCTCTTGGTAAAGTGACTGATGGTGTTGTCTGCATCCCTAAAGTTGCCTGAAGAAAACTGGGTGTCTCAGAGCTTCAGAGACAGCAGTGCTGGTAGAGCTTGGAGTTCTGTGAGGTGGTGACATCTGTGATTATGCAACTCAAGCATGTATAAGGATCCTTCTAGTTCCTTTTTCAACAGGTTACTGTTGGCTGTACTGTAACTGGCAGACCTGGCTCCCGGGCTTTATAGGCACAGACACAATGGCTTAGAATTGGAAGTCCAGTTCTCTGCCTCTGATTCAGGTGAGGGGACTTCGCTTTCTCTGGATAGAAAACACTGCCACGCAGGAATTCTGAGCAACATTTATTTCAATTACTTGGCAAAACAGTCACTTTATCAAGGTGATATAAAACTTAAATAGCATGCTTCTGCATTTCTACAGTAGCTTAAACAAAATTGTAAACATATGAAAGTGTCTATATGACTATGGAAGTCAGAGTGATCAAACTAGTGTCTCCATAATGCGTGTACACTTTTCTTGATAGTGCATTAAGAGGAATTTTTTTAAAATATTGATATATAATAGTTGGGTTTTTTTGCCTTATACATCTGCTAAGAAGACAAAAAGCTTAATTACTGATTTGTTAATGGTATCTTCAATACTGTATTTTGTATTGTTTTTAGGGCTCCACACTATAGAATAAATACTTCTTTTCTCCTTGGCGTAACAGTACCACCTTGTTTCAGAATTGGTTTTGTACAATTGTTCCACTGTGATATACTCAGTAAACTTAACTCATATCAAGAAAGTCTGATGGAGCCTTCCCAGAGGCATGAGGAGGAAACTCCACAGCGATGCAGGTATGAGTTTATGGTGTCTCTAGTTTACGCAACGCATAGCACACCAGGACTCAGATATCGATGATGATGAATTTAGGTGTCACTGTTGAATCAAACCCAATTGAAAATGATGCTCTGTGAATTAAAAGTTGGAGGCCATCAGCTTGGCCAAAAGCAGTCATTGCAAATTTGTTCTTTTTTTTTTGTTGTTGTTGCAAAACATCCATAAAATTTTAAAAACTCTGTTGAGTTCTATTTTGTGGAACTGTGTGAAATCAGTCCTACGACCTGCAGATCCTCCAGGGCCCAGCTTCAGAGATACAAAGGGAAGAACAGAGCAGAATCATTCAAAGGAACAAGGGCAGAAAGTCCTGACAAAGCCTATGGGAGAAAATCTTGACCCTTCGGAAAAGAAACATCTGCATACAGGGAGCCAAGCTTTCACCTCTCTGGATAAAGGACTTCTTTCATACTTCTTCAGTATTAGTATAGAATTCAGCCATTTGCTGCTTGAAGGAAAAGAGATTTCTGTAACAATTACGCTTTACAAGTACAGTGTAGTTACAGTGAAATATGTCATCCATGCCCTAAACAAAACTCCATCACATTACTCGACATGGCCCCAACAACAGTGTAACCAACCACGGGGAGCTCTGCCAGCATGATACCAGTAGAACAGCCTAATTTAGCATTTGTTTTAATAATGTAAACCAAACGAAAAGCAACATGGCAACACAAGCCTACCTAACAGGTCAAACTCACCTTGATGTCTCACACAATGGGAGTTTGGCCTCTCCTAGCAGGAAACCTGCATCATTCCCTTGCGTTACGCTTGTAATGCAAGTTGGTTCTGTAGCATCTCTCTAAAGGCCCTGGGAAGCATCTGAAGTAGTATCAATAGCCCTTCATCACCAAGGAATCACTTCATCATTTCTGACCAAGTCGAAAGCTCTTGACCTCCTGGATTTATTTTAGTATCAGTACCACATTTATGTGTGGCATGTAGTAGAACCCAGCCACATATGACCTATGTGGAAATAAGAAAATTCCCTTTTCTGAAATTTTGGTTTTTAACACAATTTGTTTCCAAGCAGCACCTGAAAATTGACAGTGCGATAATTAACAAATCTGGGAAATAACACAGAAAGGATCTCATCTGCAGCATCTCAGTGTCATCAGTATGGTCTGAGTATGAAGTCTCCTTGGTTCTGGAGTTTCCAAAGTTACTTCTATTCCTCCCAAAAAAGAGTATTTTGCTTGGATTTATCAGGCACTACAAATATGTATCAATATGTATTGATACCCCAGATTCCTGTGCAGGTTCCAAAATGAGTCCTGCTGCTTGACTTGGCCTGCTTGGTGAATGCTAGCTTTCTTTCTGCACCTTAGTCCTTAATTTACTGAGCTCCTCTTCCAAGCTTTTGATATGCTCCTTAAGCGCAGCTTTGTCCTGCTGTGCTTTCTGATTAGCTTGGCACCTGGCTTCTTCAATCTTCCGTTCATACCACTTCTCCATCTGAGTGGACACAGCCTCAAAGAAGTACTGAGTAATCTCCAGTGCCTGTGAGGTGTCTCTGAGCGCAGGGCCCGGTGACTGGCCTACAGGCAGAGTGGAGTGCTGCTGCTCCTGGCACTGGGGTGCCCCCGCGTGGTGCAGAGCTTTGTGCCTCGACTGCCCACTCTTGCTGGATTTCTTTGTCTGAGTTCCTTTGTTGAGGAAGTAGCAGCTCTGTGGTTCTGTCTTTGCAGGTTCAGTCAAGGGCTGCAAAGCAGCTTGAACCCGAACATGTCTTGATTTGGACCCCAAAAGTTCAGAGGAGGGCAGCTCCTGCTGGAACCGATGGAACGTGTTGGCACTAACGGCTTTGTCCTTTGGCCTGACATCTTGAGCAGGGACTGAAGATTGTACTGGTCCAGCAACGATTAACTGTTGCTCTGCACCTATGGGACAAAAATATATATTTAGAAAAGCTCTGAGCACTTACTTTGGTGTTCCTTGTATTCTGAAGTGTCTTGTGCAATTTCCCATGCATCACACTGTGTACGTGTTGTAGATGCTTGTACTAGTTCATCACATTATTCTATTGCCCGACCATGAAGAGAAGAAAAAAGAGACTCAGAGAGAGAGGCACTGTGCAGACTACCACCAATCAAAGGTCTTCACAAAAGGACACATAACAAAGATCAGGCTAGGTTCCTGCAGTAATATGTGCCTACCAATGTTTATCAATCCCAACCTTCTACAAGACTTGAAACCCTACTAATGTTGCAAAGACAACAACTTTTGATGCTGCTCACACTAGTTCTGCTGCAAGATCTCTACAGTCCTCTGCCTTTCTTTTCTAGTAGGTTATCAGCATCCATGTCTGTGCTCTTTCTTTAAGTAATGTTTTGGGGGGTATATACCATGTACTTTACAGAAACTCTCCCTGGCTTTGGAGACCTGCGCTGGAACTGTGTTCTACCTGTTTCTTTTTTCCTCAGAAGCTTCCCTGACCAGAGAACCAAGGTCTTCCAGATCCTCACGTGGTCATGATCCCTGCAAGGATGCAATGTTCTCAGCTATGGTGTTTTTTTTCCAGTTCCATAATGAACTAACAATTAAAAAGTGGAAAAAGCACAAGATTTATTCTACAGCCCTGTAATTTATATATTAACAAGGGAAGTGTGTATTTCAGTTTCACATCCTTGGATCCTACCATTACTGGATCCATACATCTGAAAAGCACTAAATGCAATACATTTTCTTCAGACAGAATGGGAATAATGCTGAAGGGAAAGCTGGAGAAATTTAAGTAGATAACGTTATTCAGAGCATAAAAGGTCTTGGTTTCAAACACACAGTGGCAGCACTGGGAAGAGTCTGTGTATTTCCACCCAACCATATCTTAAAATACTTCCAGTGGCTGTCTTCAAGTGTATTCCCAAAACACTGTGCATATAGATGGGAGAAAGCACACAGACAGAATTAATATCTGTGGTATTAACCACAGAATAGCCTGGATTGCAAAGGACCTCAAAGATCATCTAGTTTCAACCCCCTTGCTGTGGGCAGAGTTGCCAACCACTAGACCAGGCTGCCCAGAGGCACATCCAGCCTGGCCTTGAATGCCTTCAGGGAGCCCAGTTCCCTCAACCTTTCTTCACAGGAGAGGTGCTCCAGCCTTCTGATCGTCTTAGTGGCCCTCCTCTGGACTCACTCCAAGAGCTCTGTGTCTTTCTTGTACTGGGGGCCCCATGCCTGGACGTGGTACTCTGGATGAGACCTCACAAGAGCCAAGTAAAGGGGGACAATCACCTCCCTGTCCCTGCAGGCCACCCCTTTTTTAATGCAGCCCAGGATATTAGTTGGATAATAAAAGGATCCCTCAGTTAAATACCTCACCTGTGAATAACTATGATACCTAAGTACCTGACAAGGTTGTACCTGAGGTGCCATCTTGCTGACTGCAGAATTGCTGTCCAAAGCTCTGCTCTGGCACCGGGACTCTGCTCCTTCCTCCATCTTCCAAAAGACTGTTTGGGAGCGCCATGTAGGAGTGCTGGTGGGAGCCCTCCGCTGGCAGCAAGGGCTGGGTGGCTCTGCAGTCCTTGGCACTGTGGGGGTTGTTCTCAGTGTCCAGTGTCTCAGTCAGAGACTCACATGTGGACAGAGTTGATTTTGGTCTTGATGACCTGGAATCTCCAGAAAGCTTGAGTTCCAGATTCTGAATCTTCAGCATGCACCAAGTCTTCAGCTCATCAACCAAGGAAATCTATGAGGAAGAGAAGACACACTGGGTGATCCTGTGATCCTCAGACTGCTCAGAACATGCAGCAAGGACAAAGAGAACCTAGCCTGTTATCAGTGGCCTTAGACTCCTTGGGCAGCTTTGCATGCTGCCACGAGGAGTATTTACAGGGCTACAAATCAGAAGAGATGAGTAACTACACATTTGCTAATGAAAGGCATGAGCAGATGATACAACTAAATGGTAATTTTGATCCACATGATACATCACTCCTTTCTTGAATGGCTTAGACGTTCACAGAAGCCAATATAATAAGTCTCTTACTATAAAGTAAAAACTAAAGTGTTTAAGATTTGCTAAGTACTTCTCTTTGGAGAAAAATGTTTTGCGAGTGTGAGACAAAGTAGCTTAATTAGTAGTTTATTCTGAGATTGTCAGAGCAGCCTGCCTTATAACAGGCGTACAGGGCCCTCTTACAAAGAGTCATGACCTTTTACTAGTAGAAAGTGTATTGACTTCTTAATTCTTAGAAGAAACACGGTAATGAGAAAACAAATTGTATGTGTGAGTAGATAGATAAATACAATGTTCTCACCCTGTTTTAATAGTGTGTTTGTGCAGAAGCTAGAGGGACAAGAGCTGGATCTCTACTGGAACAGTTACTCTTGTAATGTTGGTTAAACAAGCATATAAAAAGAACTTGCTTATTGGCAGCAATACACAGCTTGGAGACGGTGTACTGTTGCCAACATTAGAGGGAAGAACTGCAGCCTTTTGGTACATGGGAAGTAAAAAAGATCAGGCTGAGAGGGGGGAAGATTTCCAGGACACGCGACCAAATGAGAAGTAAAAGAAACAACACGCATCTAATGGCTTTGTTACTATTTGCTGATGTTCCTACAGACATCGTATTATTAAGTGAAAGCTGAAGCACAACTGTTAAAAAGTTAGTTGTAGGAATTTCTACAAATGTCCTTGTTAGAGATCCCAACAAATTCAGTTACAACGGTCAGACTGGGTTTCACTTTGTCCATTTCTAACACAAAAGTTTTGTATGTTTGGTCCAAGAGATTCAGGTGGTGAACAGGAAAAATTTATTCCTTTAAGTTCCTTTGCCTGTTCCACCAGTTTTTACATAAATCATAGAATGGATGAGGTTGGAAGGGATCTCAAAGCCCTCCCAATTCCAAACCCCTACTGTGGGCAATGCCACCCACCAGCTCGGGCTGCCCAGGGTCCCATCCAACTTGGCCTTGAGTGCCTCCAGGGATGGGGCACCACAGCCTCTCTAGGCAGACTTTACCAGCGCCTCACTGCCCTCTGAGTGAAGAATTCCTTCCTAACATCTAACCTAAATCCACCCTCTTAGTTTAAAGCCATTTCTCCTTGTCCTGTCACTATCTACCTGTGTAAATCTCCTCTCTTCTCTCTGCCTGCTGGAACATAGCTCTCAAGCCATTCCATGTGAACTAGCAGTAAGCAGCACCACGAGCCCTACCTGCCGCTTTTCTCCCTCTGTTTTTTCCAGCTCGGTGTGCTGCTGCAGGCGATGAAGGCACTCTGTTCTCTCTGCAGACAGCCGCTCAGCCATAAGTTTGTCTAAAACACGGAGCTGTGGGAAAAGCACAATGCGGCTGAGGCAATCATGTTAAAAAAAACAAAACCTCCATCTGCGAGCCTTGGAAGTCAAAGCGCATTCTGTCTTTCAGTCTTCACTTCTAGGAATGTTGCCAACTGCAAGCTTGCAGAAAGGTTCAGTCACAAAATTATCTGATGAATAAAAATTACATTAAACATAATTTAAAGGATCTTGAACATCAGCACAAGCAGTTCAACAAAAGGGATTTCTACAATTATGAAACTACCAGCTGTAGGATAACATTTGGTCTTTAAAGTTTCCCTCCTAGAGCCTCAAGCAGTCTAGGATTATTGTCTAAAGAAGCACCTGAAGCCACTTACCCATTAAATGCGTTTTTCTCAAGACCGTGGCTTGCAATGTTAGATGCCTGTGGAATGTCACAGTTCCCTGGTCTTGAGTATCACATTTCAGCCTCATTTTTACAACAGAAAAAGCAATGAGCAAACCGTGACAATGAAAATATTGTTTACACTTAGGGTATGTTTCTAATAATCACTTGGGTCATATTCTTACTTGATGTTGAGTTTTGCTTTCCATCTGGCCCAGCTTCATATTCATCTTATCCTGTACAGTCCCAAACTCAGCTTTTATCTCCTCCACGGTTGCCTCCAGCTGATTCTCCAGTTTATTTATCAGGGGCTCGCAACGACATCCATTTATCGGTGCCTGAAAGGAGTAAACATTTGCTTGCTACATCCTGCTGTCCTCTCAGTGCACTTGGAACATTACCAAAGCTTTCTGTAGTTAGCGCTGGGCTGTTCCATACTGTGTACTGTATCTCACCCTCCTGATAATATCTTACAACTCAGCAAACAGTGCATTAAGTTGGAAAAATACAGACTAGAAGAGGATTGGTCTCATCTGTATGAACAAATCTCAGCGCTGGGGCCGTAAGCAGCAGTGTTGTCGTCAGACTGTATATCCTGTGGCGCTGCGTGTCATATGAGAAGGTATCACCTCACAGACCTGTACCCTGCTCTCAGTGCAAACTCAACTGTATGGAGTCTAACTTCTGTTGATATATCTGTCTGCAGCGGACCCTCCCTCTTTCCTTTGGCCCTACAGTGCCATTTCACAGAGCAGGGGCTCTATCCCGGCTGTTCCCGGGGTAGAGGAAGGTGGGTTGTTCGTGGTGCGCTAGAGAGAGCTTCAGAAATGTACTTAAGAAGTTCTGTTTGCTAGTCAGGGCCTGAGGGTATCAAAGACTACAGACAAGCTAAAAAGAAGGGGAGAGAGAAGTGTTGTGTATTTCAGGAAATGCTGTTAGGGAATCTAGCTGGTACTATGCTAATCTCTGTTAATAGATCAGATTTGTATACAAGTCCTATCTGTTCCCTTCTACTTTTCTACCTGCTCATCTTCCCACCATACAGTCCTCGGGGCAGGGACATCCTCGTTTTAGCATCAGGGACGTCCTCCCTCCTTCCTGATACCTGCCATTAGGATATAATGCCCTTGCCTGGAAACTTCCCCCATGTTACACAATGAGATGCTGGAAAACATGGCAAATAAAGCCTCTGAAACCCGACTTGAGTCATCTTCAAAATCTGCTGAACTTAAGTATAACAAGGGAAAACAGAAAACTGTGGATGGATGTGAGAAGCAAATGAAATGAAAGGAAGACCTCCCAGAGGTGCAGAAGGACAATGTTTGGTAGGCAACAATACAGAAGTTTGCAATGTCTACAGAGTAATCTGTTGTCTGATTCTATGCAGCTTCTATGCTGGTAAATATTTGCAGAATAAAATACACTGAGTAGAACAACCATCTCTAAACTTGAATAAGTGTACTTGAGCTGCTACTCCTGTCTGCGAACCAATTTCTGTACAGCTCCTGCCTCCAGTAATCCTAGAATCCCCAAAGACTCTCTGCAATGAACAGAAAGAATTGAAACAAAACGTACTGAGTGCAATCGAGCGCTGAGTTTAGGTAGGAAACATCAGTGCTCATACAGTGCTTTCATTTATTTTCACTGGAAAAGCTCTTTGTCTTTCCTGACAGAAATCTTAATATTTCAAAACATATCATAAAAATTCCAGTGCCATTCCCAACCACTGTTTTACACCTTGTCTCTAAAAACTTACTGAGCGTTGGGATGGGCTGCCCAGGGAGGTGGTGAAGTCACCATCTCTGGAAGTGCTCAAGAACCGTGTGTATGTGGCACGGAGGGACGTGGGTGGTGGGCATGGTAGGGATGGGCTGACAGTTGGACCAGTTATCTTAGAGGTGTTTTCCAACCTTAATGACTATGAGCTATTCCTTAGCACACATGAAATCAGCTTGTTGTTTACCATACTTCATGCCAAAATACATCTGATGCCTGAACAAGGAAAAGAAATCCACTACCGTTATCTCATACCCTTGGAAGTGTAGTTGGAAGGAAGAGCATTTGCCATCTGATCTCCTAACTGTGTCCACTACAGGTGCTGCTCAGTACATCCCTATGAGAGCACAACACACTCACCTGCATCACCTTCCCGTCCTTCCCTCGGTACAGAGTGTACAGCTGGTAGGCCCGCACCTCGTGGGGAGCAGGTGGAGAGGAGCAGTGATGTCTGCTTCTGCGTTTGGGCAAGTTCTGCTGGGGCCGAGGGAGTGTCTGCTGGTCAGCTGGGGAAATGGGGTCCGAGAGCGCGGAAGCCTGTATAAAACACACAACAACATTTTCCCTAATTACTGGCCCCTTAGTAAACTATTCCTGGTGGGAAGTGGACAAAGCCTTTGTGATAACTGCAGCAAAAATCTGATTTACAACACAAATCCATCTGCATTGACTGCACAGTGGAGGTATTCATCAGCACAACAGTCAGATTTATAACAAACCCTCAATGTTAGCCTCAACAAGAGGATTTCCCCAACAGAAACCAGTTTTGTCAGAAGGCTACCTCTGCCTCTGAGCACGGAAGCTCTGGTGCCCTGGTTCACGCCACACCAAAGGAATAGCTGCACTCAGCAATGATCCTTTCTCTCTCTGCTGCTTTAAATCTACTGATACCTTCTCTTTTGTTTTTTTCTTTTTGCTCTTCTTCCCCTTGGGATCTGGGGAGGTTGACCGGGGCTCATCCTTCAGCTCAGTCTTCCCCTGCACCGGCTGGTCGCTGCTCTGTGTGTCGTCAGCAGCTGAGACACTGCCCTGTGCAAACCAAAGGCAGAAACAGGGAAAAGGTGAGTGTTCTTCCATTTGCCAACCTGCAGCATCTCACTGACAAGCAATGCACTGCAGACTCCTCAGGCTGTCCCACACAGAGCTGCTGCTACCATAAGTGGCAAAGCCAAACAGATTTTGTCCCAGGGGGTTTTGTTCATGCTCCCTTTGTGCTGAAGGTGCAGTGGTAATGCCAGGCTGTACCTTGCTCTGCACCACTTCATCCCGTGGTACCGACTGAGCTCGCCTTTCCTCCTTCAGCCTCTCCCTCTTCTTCCTCAGGCTTCTTCCGCGGTTGAAGCGTGAGATCTGGAGGCAGACAGCACCATTACTCAGAGATATCACGTCTCTTCCTGACCAGAAGCTAAGAAATAAAGCAGACCTACTATCACCTCTACTAAAAGGCAACATGTAAAGGAGAAAGCACTCCCAGATGCACGCTGATGGGCCAAGCAGTGCTGACATTTATGGCCGTGAAACACCATCAGGGCACCTCGCTGTACTGAGGCAGAGGATCGCAGTGTTTGACCAAGTGCTCCACAACCAGAGCTGGTCTCAGCCCACCTGTGTCGGGGCCAGAGCTTACTGCCAACAGAAGACATCTGCAACGTACCTGTGAAGCTTTAGTGAGGAGGAGTGCAACCTCGGGATTGTTGTGCTGTCTGGCCACCTCTAGCGGGGTCTGACCTGCCTGAAGGGAAAAAGGACAGCATTTCACTTCTGGGGGAGGATTTCTCCACCTGAGGTCAACACATGCTCTGTGCAAAAGTGAAGTGACTTTCTGCTTCCATTCACCCAGATTTCATTCAACGTGCAAGTATCTTCTACCAGCACTAGAAAGAGTCTTCATTAATACAAAATACCGAAGCAATTCCACATCCTACTTACATTGTTCACAACTGACGTGTCAGCCCCTGCCTCCAGCAGCAGCTTTACCACCTTCCTGTGGTTCAGGGCCGCAGCCACATGGAGCGCAGTGTCCCCTGCCTGTGAGTTACAAAGCAGAAAGCAGAATGTGGCAAACCCGCGGGTCTCAGCCTGCAGAACCCTCGGCTTCCCAAGGAATGCTGCAAGGTCAGCAGGCTGACGGAGCCTCAGTGAGGCCTGGTCCACAGAAGTGCAGAGCTGGGAGGAGGGGGCAGGAGGGTGTGCTGCCCATCTGTTTCAACCAAACCTGGAGACAGGTCAGCTGCACCCCAGCAAGTACATACAGCACCCTTTGCAGGACCAATCAGTCCGCTCGCAGGTGGTCGTGTATCGTGTTACTCAAAAATAACGGGATAATTAACAGCAGGGACATGCTTGGGTTTCTCTTTGTGAGATTCCCCAAGAAAAACAGGCTTTGGAATACAGCCAGGAGGTGATACGGGCCCAGCGCTCACACAGAGACTGGCCCTGTTCCTGTGTACTGAGGTGAAGACTGTGGCTATTGGGTTCAGGCAGCAGAGCCAGCAGCTGTCAAAGGGAGGTTGTGCCTGTGCATATGATGCCCTCCTGCCCCCTCTGCCCTGCAGCTTGGTTTCAGGAAATGACTGGCACATCCCTATCCCCTCCAGACCAGCAAAACCTTACTGCCTCTCCTGGTATGTCCACTGTCCAGCCATCAGGTATGCAAATACAGAACAACCCAAGGTGGTACGGAGGAATGGGGGAAGTGGCATCACCCTGCGCTAGGCTCACACCAGTTGTCTTAAGTGTGCAAGTTAAAAAAAAATAAAAATCCAAATAAAATTACACAGCAAATTTGACACGATCAAGCCCATTTATTTTTTGCTGTAACTATCTGGTATCTAGATACAGAAAACAAAAGTAAAGGTACAAATCAGAATATATCTTTATGGTCCTCAATTGTACATGGAAAATTTCCCAAGAATACCAGATGATGTGGGTAAGCACCACATCATCTATTTATTAACCAGATTTAATACCACCCAAATAGCTTATGCTGTAGGTACAGTGATCAATTCCCTACAAAACAACCACGGATGATTAATCCTAGGTTAGATGGACCATTGCTTTGAATTTAAAGCCTACTTTTTCCTCACTGTTCTGTATCTTTAATTCCTTCTACTGCAAAAGGTAGCAAAGCATTGCAAAGCGATATGCTCTTCTGTGGCAGCTGACCATCAGTGAGCACTGCAACATGGTGTCTCTGTGATGGCTTCGATATCCTCACCATCTGGGGAAGGGAGAGGAACGTGGCCCCACGATGTGGCTGGGCCCCATGTCCATCTTGTTCTGCACAGAGCTGGTAAGGATTCAAGACTGCCATCCCCTCACCCCACATTGCCCTATGTCCTCTCACCCCTTTCTGCCCCAACACACCTTTGTAGAACCTCATGAACAATAAATGCTTGAAAGAAAAGATGCAAATATGATGGCAAAATAATAAACCATTGTTTTTAAGCTACTGTTGGAAGCTCAGGCATGGGGTAGCACAGCGAAATGCACGCAGTGAGGTTCGACTATTGGGCAGGAATTCCTCTTTCCAACAAGGAGCCATATGCAAAGGGAACAGTGTGGCAATGAAATTCATGCACTGACCTGGTTCTTTTCATGGATAGAACAGAAAGCACTGAGCAGCACCCTAACGATGGGCAAGTGATTGTAACGAGCAGCCACATGCAGACAGGTATCTCCTGCCTGCAAACAGAAACAAAGCGCTAAGCATGTCACTGCAGAACAAAAGCTTGTGCTTATCAGGGTGCTGGGGGAAGAAATAAACCCATTAAATCAAAAAGGAGCAAACACCACACATCTCCACTGAGCAGCAATGCTGTCTTCTCTTCAGCACAAAACACAAAGGTGGGAAGGTTTAACAATAGTTGGGGAACAGAGGGTGTGGGCACCAACATTTATCTAATTTATCTAATGAGAAAAGCTGGAATTATGAAGCCCTGCACTCAGATTCTTACACGAGATCTGCTCTCCTGCACCCCAAACCAGCGAGATTTGGGAAACCCCACCCAGTATCACACACAATGAAGAACGTGGGTAGGGGGGTTGGAGCTGAGCCTCAGAGGGGCTCCCACATCTGGGAGCAGAGAGAGCCCCATGCACTCCTCTGCCACCATGCTGCTATTCAGTGGGGACATAATAGCCTGGCTTCTGAGGGCTGCGTTTCTCCATGTCAAATCCCTTACAAAATAGGAGGAAAGCTCTCTGAAACTGGACTCACATTATTCTTGAGATCTGCTCGAGATCCTCCGAGAAGTAAGACACGAGTGCTCTGGGAATGGCTGTTCTGGCAGGCCAGGTGCAGAGGTGTGTTACCTGCCTTGGAGAAACACAGGGAAATATAAAAGCCGTATTCAGAAACTGCACAGGAAAACTCGCAAAGTGAAACCTTGGCAGTACCCCACAAGAGCATCCCCCAGAGGTGGGCAATTCACTTTCAGCCAAAGCCATGAGCTGAACAAACCTGGAAACTGAAACACCCCCTTCATCCTGGAAATGATTTATCTGGGACACAGTAAAATCAGCAACTGTCCAGTTGCTCGAGTCTGTCTGCCAAAAGCAAAGAATCTAGAAACTTCTGGTCAATTAGGATCAAAGAGCAGTATAGCGCACTTAAAGAAATAAAATTTCCCATGCCTTGGTACTCCTCAAGGCAGCCTTGCTTCCTTTCCCTCCAGAATGCTTTCCTTCTTTAGTTATCTCTGCCCATGCCCACATTCTCAAACTGCTACAAATGCCTAAAACTCAAAAAAGGTTCAGGAGAGAAGCAAACATGCTGTTTTTTTACTGAGAGAAAGCAAAATATGAGCTTGCCTGTGTATTGCTTTTCTAACCCTGTCAAGGATCTTAATGCACTTGGCTTTTGCTGGCCTGAAAATGTTTGGGGTTTCTTGTCTCTAGGGAGCCAGAAATGCAATCAGACCATGTAGAGAGGTTCTGCTTACTCACGAGACTGCCTCTTCACCTGCATTATGTCCTTTAATCTGTCCCCTGTGCTTTCAAGACACCGATCAAAGCTACAAGGTTTGAATTACAAAAGGTCAACTCTCAGCATAGTGTGTATGAGTGCCTATGTAAAAGAGTTCCCCAGGCAGTCCCAGGTGAAATTAACCGGGAGTTACAGAAAACACACAGTGAAATTCTCCTGTGCGTTGCTGCTTAGCAGGGCCTGGCAAACCCAGAAGCCCACTTCTGACTGCCCCACCACCAAGGTGGTGAGAGGCATTCAGTCGAAGCCCCCAAGATAAGCCAAGGGACCTCAGGGTCCTCCTACACATGGCACTTTGCCTTGGCTGCCAGAAAAGCCATCAGGAAGGTGATGCCTTGTCATCATGGGCACTAGAAATTGAGAGACCAGAGAAGCCATTTTGGGATTAAGCAGAATTAAGCTCTTTGTTTGTCTTGAAAGCCAAGGAGTGAAACTGAGTGCACGTGTGCAAGCACACACAAATCCCTCATTTTTCAGTAGCTCCAGAATGGGTCCTGTCCATTTGAAAGCACTTGAGTGATCAAATGCAAAGGGAGAGGTTTATGTAGGTATGACATCAAAGAGCAGCACAGGAAGGCCTCATACAGTGCTAAAGGCTGCCAGCCGTATCTCAGATGCTCGCACTGCTGAGCTGTTCCATGCACATGTTTTTTAGGAGAGGTTCTCCAAGCAGATGACTTATGCTGTATTATAAACTACATTTCCTAATACCCTGAGGCATTCAAGCATGCAGGATAACAAGACTTGCCTCTTAAGTCCACACCTTTGTACATAAATATACACAGAGACAAGCAGACCTAGGGGTAGGTGCATAATGTACTACCAGGTTCATGTACTATCATCTGTTATACGTAAACATGGGAAGCTGTATGAAGTACCTTTGATACAAATTTAGATGGACATCACAGGAAAAAAGAATTACAGAAAATTAAAATTAGAAATTGGACTAATGTAAAAGAAGGAATGCATATAAACATGTTGTAAGTACAAACAACAGCCATAGCTGTACAAATAATATGCTTACATGCTGCACAAATACACACACGCACACATAAACACAAAGAACTGTGCTGATCTTAAGACTTTCACCACCTGTCTCACTTCTTTCCTTTCTTCCCTAACACTTCCAGTTGCCATCTTAGTGTGCATTTACTGAAATACTCTCTCACTTGCCTGCGGAATGCTCAGAGGTCCCACTTACATCCCAAAGCCCTCCTGCCTGTGGCACGGTGCCACCCACACCACCTATCCCACCCACTGGCACAGCAGTCTAAGCCCTATCTCAGCTCCTGACAACACTGCTACTGCAATTTCCTAAATTATTTACTTTTATTTACTTTTGAACTAGTGAGCTGAAGACAAGTCTCCCACAGACATTACAGTTAGTGAGAAACTAATATGCCTTGCTCTGTTATTCCTTCCTCTAAAGTGTTCTCAAGATACTATAAGTACCAAAAGAAGGATAATCCAGGTTCAGCATGAGCTTTTGCTAAGAGTCTACTCTTATGTATTAGGAAGAACTCTCTAGGAAAAGATACGCTACTTTTTTCCTCTCTGGCTTATATTCATTTGACTGTTCAATGTCTGAAAAGATCCTGAACGCCACATTCCAATTAATACAATTCATATCCATTTTAAATCACACCACTCACAGTGAATTCACCTAGGTTAAATTAAAGCACCATGGAGCACCACAGGACTGGCACTGTTCCTCAGCTATAATTGATGTAAGAGCCACTGAGTTCCTCTTGTGTCAGCTGTCAAAATACAAATATCCCAGTGCCTGCAGAGGAGCCACACAGGCACAATAAATGCAAAAGAAGGAAAAAAATCCCAATGGGAACTGGTCTCCTACCTACTGAGACATCCCATGACCAGATACCTCCGGTGATGAGAGTCAGCCATCTTATAACAGATATGAGAGCGCCTTCTGCATGTGTCTCACCTTGTTCTTGGCAAGGACATTAGCTCCTGCCTTGACAAGCACTTTGGCAGATTGGCTGAACCCATGCCAACAAGCTTCATGAAGAGCAGTATTCCCATCCTGAGAAGCACATACACAAGAGGAGAAGTTTAGTGCACTGAATCCACACCCCAAATAACACTTTGTTCAGACTGCAGCAGCTGCGCGTGCCACCTGGCCACTTAAAAAATAAAGCTTTTTCCTTTCCTAATAGTTAATTTACTATTTTATTATTATCAGAGGCAGATAGAAACCAGATTAAAAATAACATTCACTAACATCCTGGGTACTTTTTCCTTTCTACTCTGTCTTCAACTTCTTTCTGTCTTCAACTTCTTTCACTACTTCCCACTTGTCCCAGCAAGCCAAAAATAGCACCAAGCTTTGGCTGGGAATGTGGAATTAATTACATTTGTTTACAAACTAAATTTACAGCCTGAGACTCTCAGCTTCTGAGATAATCATAGGAAACTGTGCAGTGCTTTGGGTAGGGCACAGTGTACTCATAATTCCCCCATTAATGAGCAGAGAACAGATTCTTACATCAAAAATGATCGCCTTGATTTCAAAAATAACTAAATCAGTAGCTAATATTAAAAAAAATTGTATGGATTCTTTCTTATTTTAGTGTAACTGTCTTAATCGTTTTTGAAGCATCAGATACTTATTCAGGGGCACAAACTATAATTTCCTCTATGAAACTTCAATACTCCTGGTTGGCAAGGCTGCCATCCTCCAAAGCACTGCTTTGCCTGTTACCTTGTCTTGTCTGTCCAAAGCACACCCTTCTTGAATGAGAGATGCTATGACATCGGTGTTCCCTACGACAGCGGCCCGGTGCAGTGCTGTCTGATCACCCTGCAAAAAGAAGCAGATATTTAATCATTATCATTGCCACCTGATCTTGACTTAACACAAACACATTCAACACACATACACACAGGCTGCATCATCAACACATACGCTGTTTAAATCCAAGCTGCCTTTGAAAAACAGTCCCCATAAACCTATCACTAGTTTCCAAGATCAATGAAGTTACTTTAAGTATCAGAGAGCTACAAAGCAACTGTTTTCAGAAGTTTACAGCTCATCACAATCCCATATACTACACTGAAGTCTTCTAAAAATTTGCCAGTACTAGAAGGCATCGAATCTAACACATTTGGTACTATACACCTAGTAATCAACTGTATCTGTGTGGAACTAAAGGGAATTATGGGCTGCTATAATTCATCACGTTGATCCCCCACTACTTACACTAACAGAATGAGGCTCTCCCCATTTGGCTCTGACTGCTCCATCAACCCTGCTAAGGATAAGGAGCGTGAGATGAGGTAAGGGTCTTCAGCACCTCTGATGGACTTACCAATTAGTGCTAAAAGAAGAGGTAATTTTGCGATGAGGACCACAACTGTGAGATGAACTTCTTCCATGCAAGCAATCGTAAGGTCCATATGACTTTCTTTTCCCATTTACCTGCCACGTTGCAGCGATGAGCAAGTTTCCTGCATCAGTTCATTTCCTTTATTGCTAAGTTTCCAAAAGAAATGATGCTGATGCAGTCATCTCATCTGACTGTCCATCTATCTCCCCTCTAACAACTACTGAACTCATTGCTGAACTACAGAGCCCAGGATTAATTCTCAACAAGCCTTCCACAAATGAGAGGCTAGAGAGACTCAGTCAGGGAAGGTTCAGAGGTCCCTGCACCACTGGGGCTGCTGCTTTACCAGGACGTGGCTCCTCGCACACCAGACATTACCTCTCACCCTGCCTTGCAACACGGCCACCTAAGTACTGTCATGTGCATGTTGTGAGACAGTGAGAAAAGAGGGGAAACGGGAGGATTTGGGCAGTGCTGTAAGACACCAACCGATAGGAAACCAACCCCTGCAGTGTCTGCACTGCTCTCGCAATGGTTGTTCTTTGAAACTGCTTTAAACACGCAATGCAGAAGCACAGCCCTTGAGTCCAGGCAAAAAGACCAGCTTCAGAGCTGCATGTGGCCTTTTTGGGGAAGAATGTACAACAGAAGGGGTGCCCACCCTGCTTCCGCTTACCCAGACAATGTCCACCAAATATATGAAGAGCAGAGATATGCAATATGTCCTGCAGAAAAAAAGAAAGCTTGCAGGCAGATAGTCCTAAATAGATATAATATTTCTCTGCTACAGTTCTTTATCGGATAATTCTGGATTATATTAAAAACTAGACAGATTTCTTTATTTTCTGTCCCACAGTATTTAAATAATTGGATAATTCCAACCATTTGTTCTCAAGGGCAATTAGCAGCTGACTTAAAAATTGCTCTCAGTGGGGTATTTATGCTAATGACACCAAAACAGTTATTACTCCATAAGGGCAAGACAAGCATTGCCAGCTACTGCCTTTCAGTATCCTCTGTAATGCTAACTTTCACCATCGGTAAATCATTAAATTGACTTATTTAATGAAGTTGATTTAAAAAAAAAAAAAATGCATTGAGGGTGGGATGCGTTTCTTTGTTGTTTGTTCATTTTAATTTGCTACCTGATTTTCATCCTTAGAGGTCATGTATTCTTACTTTTGCTTCTGCCCCTACTAAGGACAGCAATGCATTTTAAAAGAACTTAAACAAAAGAATGGTCCCAACAACTGGGACTTTTCAAAGTACAGCAGAATTGAAAGCACTGCAAGATCACTGAGCCTGTGTACTTACTTAAAGATAACCAAAACCTTATGGAAAACCCCAAAATAAACTATCTCACGTGTGCAAGTGTCAGATAGCTTCCAGAAACTGTTCCTGCATAGAAATCTGTTCTCAAACAAGCCAGGGAAGGACTTAACATCCCTAATTTAAAACTGTGGAGTGTCCAAAGGTCATTTCATCCAACCTGGCCTTGAATGCCTGCGGAGGTGGGGGCATCCACAGCTTTTCTGGGTAGCTGTGCCAGTGCCTCACCTCTCTGTGAGGGAAGAATTTTCTCCTAATATTTAACCTGAATCTCCTTTTCTTTTACTTTAAAACCATTCTCCCTTTTATCATTGTCAGACCGTGTAAAAAGCTGGTCTCCATCTTGTTTATTAGCTCCTTTAAGTACTGGAAGGCTGCAGTGAGATCTCCCCAGAGATGACATCTGCCATTCTGACAGAGGAAGCTCCAACTTTTTGCATCTTTGAAGCCTGGAAAATTGATCACGGAGATCAGACTGGGGGCACAAATGGATTGCCTTTAGCACATGCCACTTTCAATCAAGACTGGTCTTGTTATTCACCCAGTCCCCATGACAGTTATCACAGCAGGGTGGCACTGGGAGCCATGCATAGGTTTTGCCCTGTGCTGCATTCTGGTCCCCAGATCCATAAATACCTCATTCCTGTATGAGGGAGTGGTCAGAGGACATCTCAGGACCTGCCTGTCCTAGGCAAGACAGTGAAGTTCACGAAGATCCCAATTTTTTGGCAGTCCCCACAACCTCAGGGCTCTGTGAACCATTCCCTCACACCTCAGCATATACACATTGACTGCATGCCAGGGAAGCTGAACCCAATAGATCATAATTCCTTCTGTGTCGTGAGCTATTGAGCAGCCCAGGCAGAAGTCACATAATGTGGGTATAAAGTGATACTGAGTGCATCACTCTATTTTTAACCTATCTTTCCTCCCCATTAGTAGAGGAGCAAACCATTGCCTGGCCTTTTATGGAGCCAGATGTAAAAGATGAGCTATATTTCTTTCAGACTCCGTACGTTCAGGCAGTGCAATCACTGACTCATGTATCTTTTTTATTAAATTGCTAAAATAACTGTCTCTGAAAGCGTTCATCAGAGTTCCGCCTTTAGCAAGGCACTAAGGGACTGGTCTAGACAGCCAAAGGAAAAAAAATCACCTGAAAGTGCACATTAGCTGCCCAGGCTATTATGCTGGGCACAGTTTATGGTTCTATTTGCAAGTGATTTACACCTTCGGAACAGGCTGCAACCCAGGAACAATGAGGAGCGATAACTCCAGTGTTACACAGATGTGACCTTGACAGAAACAACAGAAGCAAGCTTGCTTAAATGCAGACACAGGCCGGAAGCCAAAAGGACACTGAGGTGCTTAAGTGAGATGTGGTAGATGTAAGGCACCTAACGTAGATGTAGTGATGTAAGGCACCTGTGTCTCTCAAATCCCCTGCCTTAGCTGCAGCCTAGTCCTGAAAGCAATGAAAACTTGGGCATGTCCACCCAGAGTCTGTGGACATTGCAGCTTGCACAGCACCACGAGGCACAGGAGCTGGGATGGAACCCAAGAAGCCTTTGTGCATCTCACACTGTGCCCTGCCTCAGCCCACCCAAAAGTGCTGCCCCTCCAACTCTCAGCACGCTTGCTGGAACCAGTGCCACTGGTTATGAGACTCACTCAGCTTGTCTTTCCATGAGAGCACTTCAGTGTCAAAATTACTCCAACATCAAGAAAAATATCTGTACTCACTGGGCTAGAGAGAGGGAGATGCTGGCGGGAGACCAAGAACACGGGTTTGCATTCCTTGGGCAAAGAATGAGGGACTGGACATCCGGAGTACTCCATATACAACAGAGCAATTGCATAGAAAGGCCTGAGGATGTTTCCAAAATATGAAACTGTGTTCTTGAAAGAGAGCTTAAATGACTGCTTTCAGCAGAGGGCTGCGGGTTATGAATCCTGAAGAAAGGTACATATCTACACATTGACCTTCTCCATGGATTCTGCCATTATCATTTCCTTTAGCACTTGGCAAGGCCAGGTGGTGTTTAAGACTGCCTTCCAAGCTCCCTGACTTTCTTCATTTGATGACTAACTTCAAGCAGTGGATGCAACCACTGGCACCAGATACATGGGAACTGGACAGTTGTCTGTAACATATCTGAAGTTCACTCCATGGGGAAGAAAATAAAGCAAGCAACACATAAAAGAGTTTCAAGTAGTTATTAGGAACTCTCCCGACTCTCCCGCCTCTGTCACAATAATGGAATAGCACAGAGGTACTGGAGTCATTATTACAGACTCTAATTCCTGAATTCAACAAGGCCTACTTTACACTAGTTTGCGATATGTGTCACTTTTCCCATTTTCTGATTAAAAAAAAAACCAAACAATTGTTATAACCACCACATTTTGTATTCCTACACATTCCTTTTCTCCAGAGCATCCTCCAGTTCCTGGGCTCCTTTAAAACTGCCTCCAATGTCAGGCTTTTTCTCCTCCTTGTCTTTTCATGTTTTCAGAAATCATCAAACTATTTTGCTAGAGAATTGCACCAGAATCAAGAGAAAAACCTCATGCATTCAGTCTTTGGTGTAAAAAGCTGGATGGCATTTGCAAAAGTCTTAAACTCTGAAACTGTATCATTACATTTACAGTTGAAAGCTTGAAACATTTGAAAGTGAAAATATAACCAAGTGTCTCAGGAACATACAAGCATATTTGAATACTCTGAAGCATTTGGATACAAAGGCAACTAAATATGCCCTAGCGTTTCCCAGTGCCAGCGTCCTCCTCCTTTGCTGAAGAAAAACAGTCATCACAAATACACAGCAAGAAGAATTTCACTCTGGATGACAAATGATGATGCATGACCAGCACAAGTGATCAAGGCATTAAAAAAAATAAACATGAATGAAAGAAACTACAGCTTAAACGACACTAAATGAGACTTAAATGGGAGTACAGGAATAAGCCACTTCACGTATTTACATTCACCTAGAAATTATTTTGAACCCTGGATCATTCCATTTGAGAGTATTTTCTGCTTCTTAATCTGGAGCTTCCAGAAGACAAGCTCCAGGGCCCTCTCAGAGTTTCAAAGGTAACCTTTTTTTCTCTAGTTAAACTTTCAGAGAGTGCATACAGGGCAGGAAACTATGCAGAGCACCCAGAGCAAAGCTTGCCATGCAGTCATGCACCTCCAAGAGCTGTCATGCCAGGCTGCCAGTCCAAGATTTTGCAGCATGCAGCCACAGAGAAGTGAAGCTCAAGGCAGGATTGATGCACAAATTTCTAACCTCCTTCTCTCTCTCTGATCTTCTAGGTTCCTTTCTAGCCTTTCTCTTCTGGTTTTTCTTATCTTTCTCGTCCTTGATTTCCTTCACATGGACAACTTTCTCCTTGACTATTTCTGAGGTGTGAGCTGTATGAATACTCATTGACCAGTCAGAGATTGCATTGGGATCCCAGTAAGAACTTTCAGTATTGGCAGGGAGAAGGAAAGAATTAGCTCCCGGGGTTGCGTACTCTACAGAGCTGGACTCCGCCGGATTAAATTCATAATAATCCCACTCCAGGCCACTGGAGGTCATTCTTCAACTAATTCTCACGGCTCTTGCTGTGTTTTAAAGAATGTATCTGTAGAACACAAAGTTAGTGTTTGAATCTCTCCACAGCATTCAGCAAATTTAAAGCTTCTGCTTGTCATGTAGCAGATGAAAATTTAGTACTGGATTTATTAGCTACAGTCGACTCCAAAGTAAAACGTTGGGAGATCTCTTGTTATTAAGAGAAATAAAACATATATTTTCAGAACTTGAAGATTTCTTTCTGTTACTGTAATTCTACAGACAGAAGTCAAATAAGTAATTTAACGTTTGTTGAAATATGACACCCTCACCCTCATGAACAATTTCACCTCTGAACCTAAATATGTATTCCTGAAATGAAATGTAATCATGTTAATCAACATTTGATGCTAAAATGCCTTCAGTGCCAGATAAGCAAACAGTAAAAGTGACTGAAGGCATAATCGATAGATGGCAATTTAAAAAGAATATCAGCACTACTGTATGGCATAAATAAAGTGTAAAAATGAATTATACAAGGAGAAAACATAAAGAACCTTCTTTGAAGACCTATGTAAAAGGAAAGCAGAAATAATTAAGTTAATACCTTTCACAAGCAAAAATTCTCACTTGGAGTTCAGTCTTCCTGCTCTGAGACAAGTTGAAACTCACCTTCTAAGATAAAGCAACTACCTAAGCTCTGCTTTGTTTCAAACTGGATGACTGGTACTAAATACTGAGCCAAAAAACAAACTGATTTAGGAAACAGCATCAAGTATGCACCTACTCTGTTCAGAAGAGTCACCACATTAAGGAGCCAGATCCAATTGTTGTGAACAAAGTCCCTGAGAAGACCTTGGTAGGCAAGTGAAATAAGGTCTTTCAGGAGCTGAATGTTTCTGCAGTGCAAGGCTCTTTACTAAAATGAAATGGTGCTAAGCACTGATTTACTATTTTCCTTTATGGTTAATGCATCAGATGAACAGCCCAGAATTTATGACTAGAGGATTGATAATAAATAGGAAAGCAGACTTACTCAAAAGGCAGCTTTCATAGAAACCCAATCTGAGCAAATCAGTGGAAGCTCCTGCAGTCCTAGAGCAGCAACTTGTGTTTCTCAGGAACACTGACTGTATTTGTAAGGTACCTGCAATTTTGTCTTAAACACCTGATGAATCATTTTTACTGGGAGATGTCTTAAAAACACACTCAGAACACACCTGAGCAAACCGACACTCCCATTACACTTGCAAATCTTCTCCATTTCACAGACAGGCATAGTGGAAGCACAAAGAAAGCAGGAAACAAAGTTTATTCCTAGAAATAAAAATACCCCACTACAAAGTTGGATGTAAAGCTGTACCCTTTCCAGACACGGACTGCTCAAATCTCATGGGGAAGCAGCTACTCAGGTGGAGAAGGAAACAAGTTTTCCAGTTTCTATAGACATCTGAAGCTCTCTGGATGCAAATAAATGCCTAAATGGATTTTCAAAAGGCACCCAGACATTTCCTGTGTCTTTTTAATAGTCGTACAGGTGCCTCTACTAGCCACCTTTGGATTTCTAAGTCCCTTGAAAAATCTACACCTTCTTTACTACAGAGGGAAACAAAGCAAATCTTCCTCAAATTTGTGTCAGTCTACAATCAGAAGTTAGCAACAAATCTAGGGGAAATCACAATTATTAAACTACATTTTCATTCATTGGAGTAAGGTAACCAAAACCTTGCTACCCATCCCTCCAACAAGCCTTGAACAAAATTAGATCGATTTCTATGGAAAACCACCAAGTTCCAATAAATTACACGTTACTGAATGAAAACAAACCACCATTTGCTAAACTCAAATCTGGTTGCATTGTGCTGATGCTTTACCATACAACAGCCTGACAGTTGAGACCGTCCCACATCAACCATGGCAGTCAATGGGTTGAGTCTCTAGGCAGTTGTCCAATACGCTGAGGCATGTGTTTACACAAAAGCATCTCTCACTTCAGGCAAACATCACAACAAATACATCCCCTAGCAGATGTCCTCCAGTGGTCTCCCACATGGTACAACAAGCTCTTGTTTAATCCCTGTACTGAACAACAGACAACAGCTCTCAGGCTGCTCGCACCAGCCTGGCACAACCAGAGTGCTCAGAAAGCTCTGCAGCTGGAGCATGAGGAGCAAGCGACTCATTGAAAAACACCATATTTTACTTGGTCTCCCATGCAACTTTGCATCTCCAAATTAGAGGCCGCATCTCCAAATTAGAAAATACAGGTACAGATTTTGAATTCTTTTAATCCTACTTCAAAGTGAGGGCCTATTCTCATTTGCAAAATTACTGATGGAACAACAGAGGCTGTATCTACTTACATCATCCTGAATATCCAGGTCACAACCTGCTTTCAACAAAATCTGGACAACTTGGAGATGACCCTTGTGGGCAGCAAGATGCAGGGGGGTCCGGCCATGCTGTGAACGAGAAGAAAATACCAAGAACAAATCAAGGTGATTTTCTATGTGTAAAAGTTGAACAGAATTGTATCCTCTTTTTCTCCTCCTTTTCCATTTCAAGCAAGACTGCGATAACAACAGTTGACAGACATAGTAGGAAAGGCTGAAAACTCCTTCTCTGCGTTCTGCAACATTTCAGTTTATCCTGATGGTAATAATCTACAAAAGAGATATTCTACTCATGTAAGGATACTCTCATACAAGGATATTTCCTTACAAACTCAGATCCAGTGTTATGTCCACACACAAAGGGACTTCACAACCCTTTTAGTTCTGTCCCTCTGGAGCACAGACTTGTCAACCACTTCTAACTCAACTCAGTACAACAAAGTAGTTGTAACAGGCAAATTCACAGATTGTAATGGGTACCAACAGAAACAAGAATTACTGGACAGTTGTGTACAACATGCTCCCCTCTAAATGAACAGAAGAACCGTAGTCTCTCCAGGTGACTTAATGTATAAGACAGCCAACCTCATTTTGCCAAAGACCTGCTGGCTATTTTTAAACAATGCTTATTTTTAAACATTACCAATCTCTAAGCTACCTAAAAATAGAATTTAAAACAAGAACAAAAAACAAGAAAATCCATCTGTAGTGTAATCAGGGACAATTCCCGAATGAACAGAGGGACAGAAAAGCTTTAGAGTGGTGGATGATACATAGCTTAAGAAGTAAATAAAAAAGACAAATTTGACAGTAAAATCAAATTAAAAAAAAAAAAAAAAGTAAATCCCCAACAAATGGCTTATTGAAATTCTAAGTGAAATTACAAGAGAAAAAGAATATTTACATGTAACTGAGCTACGTTTGATCATCCCTTGGCAGAAATAAAAAGTGAAACATTTCAGGGAACGAGAAACAGGCTTCTCCTAGAAGAAGCAGAAGAATCTATGTTGAAAGAGGTTCAAAGAGTGAAGGGATCATAAGAGAGTGTGTTGTACAACAAAGGAGACCTAGAACACATTATTCCCTAGAATTCTAACACATATAAATCTCTAAAAGAAGATTCAGAAGGGGAGAGTCAAGAACTAACTTCTACCCTAGGAAGTGCATGTGCATGTATACATGTGTGCATGTGTGTGCATCTCTTCAATACACCTCAAAGCAACACCTTACAAACTGTTAAGAAGGAACAATTCTGAAATTGTGCATTGCACATTTTATTTCAGTGCAATTTAGAAAGCAGGGTTCCTATCATTGCTAAGATCACCGATATTTTTCACAAAGAATGCCAATTTTCTGTATCAGGCATTTTATGAGATGACGAAGCATTATACTACCCTTCATCTGTATGCCCGTTTCTCTGTCACTGCTTCTACCATTGTCTATTTTTCAACCCAAGGACTCACACTGCAAGAGAAGATAAACTCTCCTACTGTATCAGCTATAGAAGAAGCAAACACCTCAAGAACCAAGTAAAGGCCTTAAATGAACAGAAGACAACCATTAACTCTCTGGGATTTTACAGAAATTTTTGTGTGTGAAAGCTATTCCAGGTAAACAAAAAAACATGCTCAGGACAGCACTGTTTACACACAGAAATTCCCATCCCTGCCTATCTGGTGATGTCTTCAGAACTCAGTCTCAACAAAGTCACAACAAAGTAGCACTGAAACCCATAATAATGCTGGAGACAAAATGTCTGCGTCAGTAGCTAACAGCTGTTGCTGCTTTGAAAATGGTAAACGTTGATTAATTACACCATGATTGATCTGAAGGGCCAGATCTAAGGGAAAAGCCCACACCCACTGTGGAACTTAGGTCTCTCAAAGCAAGTATTTTCTCCTGTCCCCTTTCAGAAGTAGGAGGCAACAACTCATTCCAGCATGGGAAGCTTTCCTTCCAGCATCTCCCAATGCGTGGGAAGGGCTTGCTTCCTGCTGTCCCCACCAGCTCCTCTATGCTGACTGAGTGGCAACAGCCCGCTGCTTGTTGCTTCTTGCTGGCATCCTCACCTTGATCCTTATGGGTCCATTCCAACTCAGAATATTCTATAATTCTATGATCACAGAATCACAGAATCACAGAATTATCGAGGTTGGAAAAGACCTAGAAGATCATCCAGTCCAACCATTACCAATACTTCCCAGCTAAATCATACCCCTCAACGCAACATCCAAACGTTTCTTGAACACTCCCATGGTCGGTGATTCCACCACCTCCCTGGGCAGTGCATTCCAATGCCTGACTACCCTTTCCGAGTAGTAATACTTCCTAATGTCCAGCCTGAACCTCCCCTGGCGCAGCTTGAAACCATTCCCTCTAGTTCTATCACTGATTACACGAGAGAAGAGGCCGACCCCCAGCTCACCACAACCTCCCTTCAGGAAGTTATAGAGAGCTATAAGGTCTCCCCTGAGCCTCCTCTTCTCCAGGCTGAACAATCCCAGCTCCCTCAACCGTTCCTCATAAGGCCTGTGCTCCAGACCCCTCACCAGCTTCGTAGCCCTCCTCTGAACACGTTCCAGGGCCTCAATGTCTTTCTTGCAGTGAGGGGCCCAAAACTGAACACAGTACTCGAGGTGCGGCCGCACCAATGCCGAGTACAGGGGGACAATTACCTCCCTGTTCCTGCTAGTAACACTGTTTTTGATGCAAGCCAGAATGCCGTTGGCCTTCTTGGCCACCCGGGCACACTGTCGGCTCATGTTCAGCCGAGCATCAATCAGTACCCCCAGGTCTGTTTCCTCAACACAGTCCTCCAGCCACTCCGCCCCAATCCTATAGCGCTGCCTGGGGTTGTTGTGGCCAAAGTGCAGGACCCGGCATTTGGTCCTGTTGAACTTCATCCCATTGGCTTCAACCCAGCTCACCAGTCTATCCAGATCCCTCTGCAGGGCCTCGCTACCCTCAGGCAGATCGACACTCCCTGCCAATTTGGTGTCATCCGCGAACTTACTGAGGGTGCACTCAATGCCCTCATCCAAGTCATCAATAAAGATGTTGAAGAGGACAGGCCCCAGCACCGACCCCTGGGGAACACCACTCTTGACTGGTCTCCAACTGGATTTGACTCCATTTACCACCACTCTCTGGGCCCGGCCTTCCAGCCAGCTCCTTACCCAGCCGAGAGTGTACCCATCCAAGCCACGGGCTGCCAGCTTTTGAAGGAGAATAGCATGGGAGACAGTGTCAAAGGCTTTGCTGAAGTCTAAGTAGACCACATCGACCGCCTTTCCTTCATCCATAAGACGGGTCACAGGATCATAGAAGGAGATCAGATTGGTCAAGCAGGACCTGCCCTTCACGAACCCATGCTGGCTAGGTCCGATCTCCTGGTCATCCCACACCTGCCGCGTGATCTCCGCGTGATGATACTTGTGGGCCCCTTCCAACTCAGGACATTCTATGGCTCTAGACACAGGTTCGTCAGCAATGCCGCGCCCCCCAGCAAAGGGCTGGCCCAGCCATGCAGAGCACATCTTCTGCCCCAGCCTGGAGAACAGCCAGGGCGAAGACACGGTTTCAGGTAACTCAATAGCAGGAGGCATAAAAGTCTCTAGGCAACGTGAAAAAAAGAACCAGAAGCTGGGTTGACAAAGCATTCCCAGCTATGAACAATACATTTGGATTATGGAAATATGCTCAAGCATGTTCAGGTTTATGGGTTCTGAGTTTCTGCATTACTTAATTGCAATAAATAAATCACTTAACCAGGATGTCTCACTTCCCAGTAGATTACTAATGTATTGCAAAAGCAGCTTACTGTTAACTGTGCATGGAGCAGATCTCACAGGGCACACCACCTTCAACTGCCCTTTTGATGCCTTAAGGCACATAAAGTGGTTGCAGGGAGACACTTTCCCTTCGCAGTACGAAATTCTCATTTCACCAGGAGGAACTAACCCACATCTCAATAGCTGGGCTGTTTTCTTGTCTCAGCTTCAGGAGACCAGCACTGGGACAGGAGATGCCCTCAATGGGAGATACTACAGCTGGGCCAAGGAGAGCGGTGATTTCTGTGGTGATAGGAAAGAGGGTGAGGGGTTGGATGGGTAGGTAGCAGGCAGAATTGCCAGCCTCATAAAGGAAGGAAAAGGCTGAGGTTAGTAGAGCGCCCAACTCCATTCTACTCACTTCAACTAGCAAAACCAAGCATCACCATGTCTTCAGTGATGCATGGAGAAGCAGCTGACACATAGCAGCTTTGGCCATTCCTGTTATAGAGCAGAGAGGTTGCATAGTTGTGCTATCCACTGTCATCGTCCCATTCAAAAACTTCAGCCAGGTCTCCAAAGCTCTTCTAGAAAAAATGAGTTATTGAAACAAAAGACTAGAGGATGATTAAATACACTTCAGCTTTTTATTCCATAGCGTTTGTGTGTTTCTATAAGGGCATCCCCTTCAGCTGGAGACCCCTGGAAAGTGACCGCACTTGCTGCATATGTGCAGTTCCTTAGCTCTTCTCAGAGGCTATAAAGGCAGACTGGCGAAACCATGATCCCAGTCAGGAGGGGTGAGCGGGAAGGAGGATCAATGCCAGCACATTACATTGATTAGAAGTTCAAGCTTTTGGAAAAACACTGACCATCACATCATTAATCATAACACTGCAAGAACTGACAATGCCAGAATTTTTTTTTCTTCCCACTTACATCAGAGCAAGGAGAGATGGCACAGGAGGACAGTGCTCTTCTAGTGCAGGCAATGCAAACACTGGAAAGATGCACTCACCCACCCCACACATACGTATACATGCACGCTGTATGTGTGTACATGTGTACCATACCAATCCAGAACAATCCTTCACTGGCTGGGAAGGAGATTGCTCATAGGCTAAGAAAACTTTTTTGTTTTTTTTTAAACTATGCTGTCAGGTGTTTTTTTTTTTCCACAGCCATGTGTCCTGCCTAAAATATCTATGAGGAAGAAAGAAAAGGACAGAGAAATTTCTTAGTTACTCATTACAGGGAGAAAACTCTAAAGCCAGAGGCTGCTTAACATGTAGATTGCAGACTTAACAGCTCATGGGCCTTTACAAATATCAACTATAATGGTTTGGAGGTTATTACAGGCAACTACAGAAATACAAATGAAAGACTTCTGCCACTCAGATTAATGAGCCAATAAAGTGGTCATTCATATAAAAAATATGCAATTTGGACATTTATTCAAATGAAAATAATTACTTCAGCAGGCCACAAATCACACAAATCCTCCCACGTCACTGGCTTATTGACCAAATAAATGGGATTTCTTGCACTAATGCTATGCTGTCACTTCCAACAACCATGACATAGAGCTACAGCTACGGGGTGTATCAGATAGCAGTCAAGCACAGCAAATATCCACAGTAAACATCCACATGAATTTCAGCAGTTATATTTTCTACTTATACTCAACCTGCATTGTAACTTCTAAATGCTGACAGGCAACTGACAATATGAACAGTTTAAAAGCAGAATTTTCTTGGAGTAGCAACTCCAGGTGTGTGCTCTGCAACCAAATCCATACAGGTGGGCCTAACACCAGGAGCTGCAGGCTCTTTCCTTGTGTTTATATATTTGTAGATACTTTTACACAAGTACATTCAGTTCTCCCTGCGCCGTGCTGCACAAGCACTGTTGTTTATTCACCCATTCGGCATTTACACCAAAGCATGCCTATCCACCTTTTATTAGAAAGCTTGAAAGCAAACACAAACTCTTGTCATATTGTTCACGCTGATGATTTGTTATGCTGTTCCCCATGAATAACCTGCTCGCTCAAGTCAGCAGAAAGCTTCTCACTGGCCTCAACAGGCATTAAGCAAGTCTCTAAATGTCTGCTACTTCCCTTTCATTTATTTTTATTTATTGCTTAAAACAGATGCTTAAGTCAATAAGCAGTTTTTCAAGCTGAAGTAGCACAAATATATGAAAGCACTGAACAGATTTCCTTTTTTGTTTCCATCTCAACATAGAAAAAATATTGTTTTCAAGAACTCTGCACGCTCTCAAGTTGAAATCTCGATGACAAGTCTACAAGTATCCTAGCACTATCAAACACTGCCATATGGGAGGTCTGTAACACAGCTAGTTCAAAAATCAAATCAAACAAGCGAACAGATAAACAAACAGAACTGCTGAATTAAAACAGAAGCACTAGCTGTTGTGTTTTTTTTTTAAATGCTCATCTTCTCTTTCCAGAATTAGATTTAACAGCCATGTTCATAAGGCTACGCTCTGCAGAAAAGCTACATTCTGCTTTCCTTTGAAAAAAATACTCATAATCCCCATGGTGATAACCACACTACATTAAAACTGCCTGTGCTACAATACTGCTTCCTCTGGCAATCTTCTTCATGCTTAACTGACCAGTGGCACATTCCTCACTACGTGCTAGCTAACACACGGCTCTTTAGGCCATATTAATTCTGAGTGCTGAGTGCTGGTACCACACTGCAGCACCCCAGTGAATCCCAACACCAAGTATCACACTGTTTGGGTGAGCCATGACAAAGGTTCAGAGCTAGAATTTCATCTCCAGGCATGATGCAAGCCCACAGCAAGTGCTAAAGTTCCCAGCATGTTGAGGGAGACAGGGGTTTCAGCCAGGCCTTAGGATACACCAAAAGTTCAAGCACAGGAGGTGAAATCATGCGTTATCCCCTCCTTTGGGCACCATCCCAAAGACAAGATGAAGAGAACCTGATACATTGCTATCTCCATTTCTCCTCTACCAGTTCTGGTGGTTCTCAGCCCTCTCCCGAATCCATCTCACCTCACAATGTCAGCATTAAAGCAACTTGGGGAAGGGAAAACAGTGTGCTAGGAGGACAGCAAGGTAGGGCAGCTCAGCAAAAGCCTCAGTGCTTAAATTTCCAAGAAGCAGCTGTCAACAACTTTACTGAATGAATGCTCTACTACAAAGGAACTGAAAGATGGGACAAGGTTTGCAAATTGGAAGAAAAGGCTTAATCATACCAGGCTCAATTCTTAATCTTTCAGATTTAGCAGTATATTCACCATAATACCTTACAAACGAACCTGCTTGTTGGAATCAGCCAATCTGTAGTACCAGTTGTTTATTTTTTTTGGTGTGGTTTTTGTTTGTTTGGTTGGTTGGTTTGGTTTGACTTTGTTGGGGTTTTTTTTGTGTGTTTTTTTCCTTTTTCATAGAGGAAACAGCTATAAATTTCAATCCCATGAAGAATGTCAGACAGGCACAAAAATGGAAATGATCTCTTTGTCCAACCAGGCAGAGCAGTGGCAGCACTGTGGCTGACAAGATGCCCAAAGAAGAGCTGAGAAGTACCAGGCACTGTAAGACTGTCCGTCACCACCACCTCGCATGGCTTTGTGGCAGAGGACCCAGCACCAGGACAATGTGTGTGTGTACCTGCAATGCAGTACCACTATCACCCCTTCCCTGCTGTCAGATGGCCAGCAGCGTCGTCACCATCAGCTCTTCTTCCTTTTTTCATGCATGTTTTAAAATGTATCAAATCTGGAAAGAGCCCGCATGCCCTTAGCTGCTCCTGGTGGCAGGAAGGATGTGGAAGCATACACTTTCACACTGGCTGCATCAGGAATGGAAGGCTCAGCTGGACAGGTGACTTGCTATTAATGCTGTCAAAAAGAAACAAATGCACCCAGGAGGAAATGCTGAAGTGAGCACTTGGGCACACCAATTCTACACAGAATTTTGATTCCTCCATATTCTTCTTCTTCTGGCATCATCCAGTTAGAGGTGACAAAATTGAAACGCTGTTTTGCAGCTGAACTACTGTTTACTGAAGCAGCAATTAACTGTATCATATGACCTCCCATATTTAAGTAAAAATAGAACTGGACGAGCTTGCCACCTATCCAGCACTTAATAGTCCTTGGTTTGTTATGGAAAATATGCTTCATTCTCCTTAAGCCATGCTCAATTAATCTGGTTTGAACAAAGAACTCCTCAGAATAAAGGTCCAGGCCCCAGTCCCTTCAAGCTGTGGCTCTGCATGGTGTTTTTCCACAGGAATCAGTCTGTGCTTACAGATGCATACCAGAAACTCATTTCAAGCCTAAAGTGATGAGGGAACCGCTCCCCTCTGTCCAAAGAGCTCTGTCTTGGCATATCTTTTTCCAATAAAACTCTGGTACAATTCAGGAGGAATTTTGGCTGAGAAGTACAAAAGTCATTTTTTCTTTGGAACAAATCTGTAGAATTTAAAATTAATTTGAAAGAACAAACTGAAGATTATGAATAAAAATAGAAGGTATACAACTAGAAGAGAACTAAGGCATGTGAATAAATTTACATTTACTTTTAGCCTGCATTTTGCAATGAGTTTTATCTTGGCTAGGGGAGAAGGCTCTGCACTTCAGTTCATCTGAGAGCTTAATCAATAATTCCCTAATTGTCATCTGATTCCCAACCTAAATTAACAACCCCTATCTTAAAAGTATTCAGTATTTTGGGCCTTTTCTGCTTTTTGAAAGACCACAGAAGAACCCACCTTCTCTGACGGCTGAAAAAATCCCTTAGATTTTCCAGTTTAAACATACATGAGGTTCATTCAATCCTGTGACAACCTTGTCCTTGACTTTAAATGCCTCTTTCTCCTTCCGGCCTCTGTGTCACTAGATTAGTGAGCAAACCTCTTTCAGGGTATGTATGTTTATATAGCCTTTCATAGGCAAATATGCTCGTGCTATCCCTGTGCAGCTGGCTGGGTGAGAGCCAGACGCAAACTGCATGCGGTGTTGACCGGGATGAGACATCACTGAGCCTGAACTGATGGGTTTTGATGAGGGCAGCACTTTGGTCTCACGCCTTTTGATTTGCACTGAGCTCACCTCTACCCGGCACACAACAGGAGAGGAACAAGTGCTCTAGTGCCACCAAAACACCCCCAACACGTAGCCTTGATCACTCCAAGAGCCTCTGCAGTCCTTCACAGTCTTTCAGGTCTGACTTCATCCTCCCTGAACAGAGGTTGCTGCTGGTCTATCCTGCTGACATGCCAGGCTGCATCCAGAATGGCAAGAGGGACAGCTTTCATCACAACCCATCCTGAGCTCTATGGGGATGACACACAGCCTCCAGGTAACAACAGCTACAACTCTGAAGTGCCAGGTCAGCCCCAGGGATGGTCTCAGAGCTCACCTGAAGGCCTGGGTCTCTGCATGACTTTCCAGTGAAGCTGGCAACATCATGCACCTGCGCAGTTTTGCCAACAAGTGGCTTTTTATCTGATTTTTCATGCAAAGTTTGAACAACAAGGCAAGTAATGGAAGCAGGAAGCTATCTATATAACATATAGGAAAGAAATTTTTTTTTCGTATTTGGTAAATCTGCATTCATCAGATTAGCCTGATTTTGTTTTTGAATGTAAGATTTACACAATATGCCTTTACTGTTACTGTAATTTACAGAAAGCATTGATGACTGCAAAGAAGACACCTTAATGAGGAGAAAATACCAATTTTGCATTGGAATTATGGATTATGGTAACTAATTTCACAAAGCAGTAAAAACAGTGGCATGACTATTCTGGCAACTGTTACAAAAAGACACCTCATTTTATGTTCCAAAGAGTGCAGAATTCCAAATGACATCGATACATAAATTTGTATGAAGAGTGGCATTCCTTTCAATGCTTCATGTATTTTCAGGTAGGTCCCTCAGAAACCTCTAAACTCAATAAACTTAAAAAAACAAACAAACAAACCACCAAACCATAGCAAAACAATCAAACAAAACCATTACTATTCAAATGTATTAAGTTATTTCTATTACTGACCACTTCCAATAATTGTTGATCAACTACAGCTGCCTGGACAATAGAAGAGAACAGGTATCCTTATGGGACCATTCATGTTTATTACATCTTTGCAAAACAACACTCAGCTTTAGCACGCAAAATTCACTAAAAATGATTACCCTCAGTTCACTCCAGCTTTCAAAATAAATGCTACCTACAACTCAAACACCACAAAGCAAACAACTGTCACTGACAGATAAACACAGGAAAAAAAAAATCTTATCTCATGCACTCACATTTGCTTTCTATCTGTGAATATTAGCTCCCATGTATATATTGTGTTCAAAACCAATATGGAAACAGAAATAAGACTAGACATGACAGAGAACAACAGTCTGTCAAAACAGGATGTCCCAGATTTTATGTTAGAGCTCCAAAGATCTTGCTTACCTAATTTGCTTTAGGGCTTTTTGCCTTCTCTGCAACAGCTGCATTCTATCTCATCTTTTATTGGCCATTATTTCTAACATTGGATAGATAACAAGATATAGGGGTAGGTGAATATCCATTTGGATTCTCTTAAAATCTAGGCAGAAATCCTTTGATGCTGACTTTATCTCTAAGGTCTAGGGACCGCGGTTTGCAAACCCCAAGTCTGCAGCTGGATGGGGACTACACAGCATGAGAAGGGTGAAGACACCAGATACAAGTGAGACTGTCGTACCAACAGACTCTGACAGCAAAGGAATGCTTTCTGCATGCCTTTATCTTACCACAACAGGTGGCTTTCCCCCTTCCTCTCATCCCCCAGCAGTGATGAATTGTTCCATTCATCATTTTGCACATCGTACAAAAGTCATCAACGCACATTTTGAAAAATGTCACCACGCCTCCACCAGCACAGTACATTGTAAGGACTCTGCATTCACTACAGCTGTACATGCAACTAATGAAAACTGCCTAACTACAAGACATGCACTATTTTTTTAAATTTACACGAGCTAATACACATAAACTTTAAGGAAACCTCAACACCGCTAGCCTCAGTTACATTCAGAATTGCAAAACCACAAGGGCATTTTCACAGACAATGGTTTAGGAGTTATGTTAGTTCCCAGGGATTTTGTAAAGCGTTTTTCTCTTGTTACCTTGGTAACTGCTACCTTGGCACCCTTGTTGATAAGCTGCACCACATTATCCACTTGGCCTTTGTACGCAGCTATGAGAAGCCGTTCTGAAAGCACAGCGACCACATCCTGCTGGCTCATGAATTAGGAGAGAAAGGTTTGCAGGGCAAGCAGCTCACAGGTTTCTTCAGTCCAGAAACAAAGGCTTCAGAGCAGTTCGAGCAGCATGTGAAGAGGCAAGAAAGGACCCCGGCTCCCTGGAAGGCAGTGATGCTCCTATGCCATCTTCTGGACCTGTGGATCAGACAACAACACCGCTGTCAGCAACATTTCACAGACCGAGGCACTGCAGCAGCTCCTCCCCAAGTGCTCATCTCTTCATCGGTTTGGGAGGGGGTCACAAACAAAACACCTCTGAGCCTCCTGGAAAGGACTGTTGCACTTCTACTGCAAGGCAGAGGGAGTGCACATAGACACACGTTTTCAGTGAGTCCTAATTCCTGTCGTCTGTGGACAAAAATCCTTAAACTTTCTGAAAGCATTGCTCTCTTTTGGCCTGATCTGTATTTGTGTAGCCCCTTTTTGTTCTCTCTTTCTCTCTACATCTCCCAGACTATACATCAGCGAAGGATGAGTTAACTCCCTTTGTTGCTATCAGCACCTCAGCCTGTTTTGACCAAGGGAGCAAGGGTAGGTTATAGTTATGGGCTGCAGATATAAATACACAAATCTCTGCACTGGGACTGTGAGCAGTCAGCAATTAAAGGCAGCTGACTGCTCTCTCACTGGTATAAAATGCTTCACAGCCTCCTGCAAACCATTCCAAGGACACCTTTGTCAGGGATCGCAACCTGTAACTGGGAAACACTGATCCTTGCTGTCACTGAGAAATTGCATCCCCAGAGAGGTGCTGACATCACGCCACAATGACCCTGGGGACAATTCAGATTTAGCATTCTTCATGCAAACCAGGGAAATGACTGCAAGCAAGTTCTTCTTTCCTGTCTCCAATGACCTGCCCAATACAACGAACCATCAGAGCTGATAAAAGACTTGTGATATGCTCCCACAAAATCTATCTGCAGAACACTCTGAACTTAAGGATCCAAAACCTCCCAATGCAGGAGGATTTCATCTCTACCTTTGCTTTGGTAGTATTTCACACCTTGCTATTTAACTGTTTCAGTATAGCAAAAACATCGTCAAGGTAGCCAGTGTGTTTGCAGACAATTTATCTTCCTTTCTCTTGAAATACCATTATACTGCTCATTACCAGCTACTAGTACTACAGACTTCACATAGTTTAATAGGTGCAGAGACCAGATGATCTTGGAGACTGACAGTGGATAACAGCTTCTTTCACATTCATGTCGTCCTTTTGAACATACCTCAAAACAGCAATAACAAAAAGCTATTAACTACATCACAGCTTGGCTGCCCCCTAAACTGATCTGGTTGCGTCAGTCTAGCTGACAGCACAAAACCCTTCCACCACAATCCCACCACTCAGAGTATCGACATTCTTGCTCACAGTTTCAGCAGAGGGGGCACTGCCAGGACAGATTTCATTTCCATTCATGTACTAGGAAGAAACTCCCAACAAGAAGGAAAAAATTGCATGGGTTGCTGTGGTACACCATCCTCTTGTCTTCCAGATACAGGGAGCGAGACCTTTTAATTAACCTCACTCCAATGTTACACGGTCATATTCACCAGTACATGTCAGCAACAAAAAAGGATTTGCAACCCTGTGTAACAGAATGGTCAGCAGGGTACTGCAATCCTCTGTGTCATCAAAGTGTCATCCTAAATCTCTGGATGGTTCAAGATCTACATTACTTTCTGATCAAAAGCTCACCTCTATTAAAACCCTGTTGGTTAGTTTGTAGATGATACTGGCAGAAATTAATTAGCATTCCTATGGCAATTTGTATTAATGACTCTTAGAACACTTTCTGAGCATTAGTTTTTATGTTTTTATTTAACATCCTCTGAGGTGAGCATTATGCTTACAGATACTACACCTACTTCAGAAAAGGAGCTCTCTGGAGCACAGGAAAGTTACCTGTTTCTCCAAGGTAAACAGAAAAGTTACGTCAAAGCCAACTCCAGTTGGCTAACTAACTAACACATGGATTTGAAAGCATGAGGTTGTGGTGTCTCCAGGGAAAGAATCCAGGTTGGCTTTTCTTTACCATCCCCACGCTTGCTCATTGCTAACATGTCTGTAGCAACATGGAAACTGCTATGCATTTATTCAGAGAGAGAAACAGGGCGAAAACTTCCCAGGCCTCAAAAGCAGCCCAGCAAGGGCTAACAAGGAAACAGCACCATATCCCAGGCAGCTGGACAGCTGCACCCTGAAGGTGGCCTATAATTAATAATTTAATCTGTGAAAGGTAACACAAATTCAATCTACTTGCCTTAAGTATTTGCTTTTCTGATGTTACTGAAGCAAGCTGAAGCCCCACAACCTGGCTGCCCTGCTCCCTCCCAGGCAGCGTCCCCACTGCCATAAGCACATTCCTGTCCCTCCAAGCCCACCGCAGGGAGCAGGGCAAGCTTTACGCCAACTATGTTCTCTGTCAGCTTTCCAGGCAGTGAAGTTTGCTTTTGTTCCAGCTCCTGTCTGTGCAACAGTGGTTTCCAAATGTACTGTACGGTACCTGTTTGCCCCCAGCCAACAGCAAGCCTGGCTGCCCCTACCTGTAGCCATGCACAGCACACTGACAGCCAGCTCTGCACACTCCAAAACATCTCTGATCAGAACCTGTTTGGTTTTCTTATCCTTTAAATTTATACATATATATCAGTAACGTCGCTGACACTGAGAGATTTTTTTACTATTCACTGAAGAAAGCTGAATGCAAACATTTTCCTAACACACTGACATTTCTGACCAAACTCCCAAAAAAACACAGATGCTCATTATGACTTAGCTGAAGCACCAGAGACCTCAAATACACACCAGTGCTCAAGTGACTCAGATGGTGCAAAGCACAGTGCTGCCAGGGAGCAGTCACGCTAACAGGTATGTACGTACCTCTGAGAGGTGAAGGCTGGAAGCTGCACTCATTTCATAGCTTGTCTCACTCATTTCTGGTGACAGCAGTAAGCTCTCTCTGGCGATCATTAGCCCCACAGCTCAGAGGGACTGCCTCTGGCAGCTCTACTCTGTGATGTATTTTGCCTTCTTACCTCCTCTGGATCACATACAAAAGCATATTAAGAAACTGATCCAGCTGTCAATCTCACATGGGTTTCCATCCAACAGCAGCAGGTCTCCTTTGCAGCAGGGCAGTCATGTAACAAGCCACGTCCCTGATGCCAGCTGCCTTACGGAATGGTTTTCACACAACAGGTCACATCCCTGGCTCCAGCTGCTTTACATTTCCTCAGCTGCATGTGCTTTGGATGCTTCACAACTCAGAAAAGTGTGTCTGATCACAGGACACGAAGCCCTGACACCCTAGCGACCAACTTTCCTTTTCTCCCAAGCTGGCAGAGACAGGCAATCGGCAACCTCGGAGAACGGCAATTCCTCACTCCCCTTCTGATACCAACCCCCTCCCCGCCAGCTTTAACTCTCCATGTTCCTCAGACACACAGAGCATCTTCTCTTGGATGCGTCTGTACAAGCAGCCTGAGGGAGAAGGCAGCAGATGCCCAAGTGCTGCAATTAAAGGCTCCACTGCTCTTTTGCACCCAGGTTGTGCAAAATAAACCAATAACGTGATTACAGGCGCCGCTGCATCCCCTGCTACCAGTGCCTAATGCCCAGATTTAAAGCCCTCATTACCATGCCAAATCACTGCCACTTCCTCCAAGCAGCAGAGCCCTTGTGCCAGGGATCCTGTAGTGCTCCTGCTACTATCCTTTTAGGAAGCACAGAGATATTCAATCCTGCCAAGAAATCAAGATAGGAAGACCAAATAAATAAATAAATAAATAAATAAATAAATAAATGATTTTCTTTTACAGTAAGCAGCAGCTCTTGCTGTGTTTCTCTGGTAAAGATCAGATTGCTTACCTGGGGTGGGTAGGGAAAGCAACACCCAGCTCCAGCACCTCACAGGATGGCAGCCCGGGGCAATGCCCATTGGTCCCACTGCTACAGTTTGGCTTGGCACAGGGAAAGCAGCACAGCGTGACAGGGGACACTCAGGCTGATTTCACCAATCAGTATTTCAGACCCACAGCAATGAGGCAATGTCTCCAGCCAGCAAGAGCCAGCTGCATCTCCACAGATTTCAGCAGCTCAGTGAGTCAGGCATTCATGAGTACAGGAGCTCCAGGAAATGTCTGGCTGCTGGAGGCTGCTTCTGGAGCTGGAGAAAAGTCCAGCACACAGCAAGCATCACAGACACTGCCAGGCTAGAAGATAGCCTCTTCTATATTCAAAGAAAGGATGAAAAGAAAATAAAGGCTTCCCTTGCAGGAAAGAGAGAAAAAAAGGTGGAAAACTCTGAAAGACTCAAGACTTATAAGTTAATCAACTTCATAAAATCCCATGTGGTACATGGAAATCACACAGTGCCAGAGCACAGGTCACACTCAGGAAGACCACCAAGTTCAGTTACTATCTGAACACTAGCGTAGCTAACAAAAAGCTCCTGGTTCTACTACCACTGTACCAAGGTGCAATAAAAAAAAACAAAAAAAGAAAAGAAAAAGGGGCCCCCATTTTCTGCATTAGGCCCCCAAATTCTCTAGTTCATTGCTAGAAATGGTGCTGAGTATTGCAAGAAAAGCACTCATCACCTAGCAGCTTTGTTCTATGCAATGTACGTAATAATTATTCTAAATGACTTTAAAAGAGTCCTGTGTAATTTAGTCAGACCATTTGTTTTATGAGGTGATATATAATAGTACTCTTTTATAACAATCAGAAACCTTTCTAAGAAAGCTTCCAAGAAAACTTCCTATTTCTAATGCTGACCATCTTTTCATTGCTCTTCTCTCCAAGGAAAATGGTTTTCTTTGCTTATGAGTACATAACAGTATATTAAAATGTACAGCATTCTCTTTTTCTTGTCTACCCTCTCTGAGAAGTAGCTTGTCATATTTAAAATATGACACAAGCACAAATACTGTACTCAGAATAACAAGGTGGGTTACTGCATTAAAGAATGAGTTTCCTGGAACCTAGCTCATTTTATCATTTATCTCAGGATGCAGATATACCTTCCATTTCTGTTAAATGACTTTCCGTGTTTTTTCAAGATCTGCTGCACTGCTTTCCTTTGAATGATTTTTCTCCAGTTCCCCCCATGAATCCAGTACAAACCTACTGGGAAAAAGGTATATGTTTTGCTAAAGGGAGGACTCTGTGTCTCACTCTTTCCTGCCCTCAAGGACAGTTCAGAAGGGCCCAAGGTGTCACTATGAAAAACAGAACATAGAATCATTAAGGTTGGAAACGACATCTAAGATCACCTAATCCAACAACCAGCCCACCCCCACCATGCCCACCAATCATGTCCCTCAGTGTAACATCCATGCATCTCTCAAACACCTCCAGGACAGTGACTCCACCACCTCTCTGGGTAGCCCTTTCTAGTGCCTCACCACTCTTTCCAGCACAACTTAAGGCCATTTCCTCTCATCCCAGTAATAGATACACCTGAAAAATGAGAACAGACTACCAATTCAAGAACTATCTGCTTTTGATACATATTTATCAATCAACTACACCAATACTAATTTTTGAGCTGGACTGCATACTGCTGAACATTTTGAAACCAGACAGCCTATTTTCCTGTATTTTGGTCTCTGATGCTGTTTACTATCACTCTCATTGCATGTTTTGAAATGCTATCAATGCAAGTAAAATTATCCAGTTTTCATGCATACAGCTGTGTAATCCATCACCTCCAGAATCATCACAGTCTAGTATATCTGAGAACTTTTTTGTGTGTTTTTTTTTTTTCTTTTTTGCTTTTTCCCCCACTCTTTATTAATTACTTCAACAATCACCTTAGCAGTCTCCCAAGGAACTCCGTGTACCAGCAGCTCCCCAAGTTCCCACCGACACTAAACAGCCAGGCTGATGTCCCCGCTCTGCTGCCAGCGTGGATCTGCAGCCCTCTGTCCACCACAGCCAGACACAAGCTCTCAGCCTCCTGGCAGCTCTCAGACAGGCCTTGTTGCCACCGCAACAGGCAAAGCCGCACCTGCTAACATAGGCACATGAAGAGCAGCAATGGAGATCAATGCTTCAAGTCATCAGTTATACATCACCAATCTCAGGGCATGTAGACAACTGCTTAATTGTTTTTCTTCCTCTTTAATTATCTCGTTATTCATTAGGCAGGCTCTACCCTTAGCGTATTCCAGAGCACCTCACAGGACAGCTGCTCATTTTGTCTATCTCACCGAAGTTTCACAACTTTGTTATTCTCCCACCCTCTCTTTCGCTACATGCATGTGCACACACGTCAAAAACATTCAGCAGAAGCAAGATCAGCTCACAGCAAGCATTCTTCAGTTAGGCAATGTTTACACAGTAAAACAATATCCATTGTTGGCTAGAACGCAGTGTAGGTGCACAAACACACAAGAAAAAGATGTCCCGGTCTTATTTGCATAAATGCAGTTAGGAGACCTTTCCAGCTCACTGCTGCTCAACAGAAGTGCTGGGGCTGAGCCCTGGGAACAAAGCAGGATACAGCTGCACTCATGAGAGAACAGAGGTTTGTGTTATGCTCGCGTACAGTCGTATTTCTGGGTGGGAGACATTATAGAATCGTCTAGGTTGAAGGGGAACTTAAAGCCCACTCAGTTCCAACCCCCTTCCATGGGCAGGGCTGCCACCCACTGGATCATGCTATCCAGGGCTCCATTCATCCTGGCCTCAAATGCCTTCAGGGATCCATAATTTCTTTGGGTAACCTGTTTTAGTGCCTCACCATCCCCTAAGTAAATAACTTTCCCCTAATATCTAACCTAAATTTACCTTTCTTTTAGTTTAAAGCCATTCCCCCTTGTCTGTCACTATCAGACTGTGTAAAAAGTCGGTCCCCCTCCTGTTTATATGCTCCTCTCCAAGCTACATAAGCCCAAATCCCTGAGCCTTTCTTCAAAACTGCCTTCCTGAATGGCACTTTTCCATCTACCTCAGCAGCCTACAGGCACCATGCTGCAATGAGAAACTCTGCTCCCTACAATTTACCAACGTCATGGAAATGTAGGTTTTTGAGTATTGGTGCCACCCTCTCTCAAGTTAGTGTCTGAAGTAAGCTCTGTAACTTAGCATAGGAAAATCTTCCTCAGCTGGGGAAGTTACTTCCCATTCTCAGACACCAACAAATGTGTTTGTGTTGTGAGAGGACAGAGAATCATGCTGACATCATCCTAATACCATGTACAGTATCCCTGATTTTAATGTTCATGTTAGCAGGCTGTCAGATGAGCACTAAATATCTTCAGAGTTTGTCCCCTTGATGTATTACATCCATAAAGGACAATATATACACAACATGGTGAAGGATATCTAAGTACTATTTGCTTCATAAATCTCCTTGCAAGTTGTGAAAAATCAATCACTGTGGGCTAAAAATATTTGTCTCTTAGACGATCATAAATCAGTTTAGAAGCTTTCTGCAGATGTCTTGATTTCTCTCCCAGCTGCTATACCTGAAGGGGCTGCATTGGAGACGGTGAATGTTGCTACTTTGAATGGCTGGGCACTCTCTTGAACAGGTCCATAAAAATGCGTTGTTAGCAGTATCTTACAAACAAACTATGGCTACCACATTAGGAACCACCTCCAGAACTTCTAGGTCTGTCTTAGCTAATAAAGCTTTGTAAACTCTGGCAACCAAAAACCCCTACAATTCCAGTAGCAAGCATAGCCGTGGAATTTCTGTATGACACAGATGAAGACTCAGCAAGTGGAAACACATTCTGAAACAACAGCTGAACAGCATGTTCAAACGGTTTTTCACATAAAACACCAATGCCAATGATTACTGTATTATTCCTGTTACAGTAAATGTCACAGACCTAACATATGTGCTCTGCTTCACTGACAATTTATGTAAGTTGGGCCATTCCGAATTTATGAATCAAGTACTCTAACTGCATATGTCAGCTATCAAAGGCAGTTTTAAATGCCTTAAAAATCAAACCCAATATGGTAACACAAAAGTAGCACCAAATTGTCTCTGAAGTAATCAGCTATGTTTTCACTTTTTTTTTTCCTGGGGATTTGCTCTTGAGCAGATGTTTAGTACCCTTGCCAGGAGCCCTGTACAACCTTGTGATAATTACCAACAAGGCTGGCAACAGCTCACGAGGGACAAACAAGCCAGTTCTACCTAATTAATGTACAACCACTTGAAGCCACTGAAACAAACAACATGCTTAAAACTGCACACATGGTTATGGGGTCGAGGTTTATACCACAAGAAGAGGAAATTATTTCTTCATCCAGATAACAAGAAAGTATATAAAATACCAAACACACATAGAATAGTTTGCACAGCAAACAAATTAATTCATTATACTTTCACTTGGAATGAGATGAGGAAAGCTGGAGATTTTCCCCAGTGGGATGCAAACAGCAGGACAACCTCCGTAGAGCAAGCATACTCCTGCAGTACAGCACTGCAGAAAAAGCACAAGACTTTTTCACAACATTACCAGCATTCTTGTCTGCGGTTTCCTTCCTTCTTTGTTGTTTCCTACTTCTTTTCACACATACAGAGCTTCAAAACATATATCCAAACCATGCCCATCCTCCCTGTACGCAGCCTGTGCTCAGCCTCATATGCTGCATACTCTGTTCACCCTTATACTTTCCTTCCACCAGCTCTTCCATTAAGGAAAGTTTTTGCCTGTTAAGAAGATGTTATGATGATGTTAAGAAGACGTTAAGAAACTATCAGCTCTGCTCCAGCTTCTGTGAGGTTGAAAAATCTTCACAAGAAACCAGAAACATCCTAACTCCTCTGCCATCCATCTGAAAAACATATTTACACTCTAATAAATTCTTATTTTATAGGTTGCATGGCGTGGACTATACTTTCAAGACACAAATTCATGGGCAAATTTTACCACAGAGCTAAGGTTTATGTAACTGTTAAAAGTTATCACTTCCATTGTACTGTTTTCCTCCCAGGACAGTCACAGATGACTGCAGCTGAATCTCAGATTCTCGAGTAAGAGGAAACAAAAAGACTGAGGAACTGTTTGGTACGACCTTAGTTCTGACCACAGATAACAGAATGCTAATTTTCAGGACTCCCCAAAACCAGATACATACAAAAGGCAGGACAGACACCACCAACTTACTTTGATAGAATCCCTTTAGGGTTAGCAAAGGACATATCATGTCATCCTAAAGTACATTTCAACTGTCAAATGAATCGCATTCTAAAACTAATTACCTCATTAAACAGTATCTTGGAAACTATACCTTAAACATTTCAAGCTAGATTAAAAGAAGCTCACAGTATCTGTGAGAAACATTCTGCTTTCTGCAATTTGCCAGAAGACTGTCTGCCCAGCTGCATCATGACATGTCTTGTCAATGGTAAATCATTGTGATTTATGAGAATTAAAATCCTCATACTGGAATAAAATGTAAAAAACAACTGATGCAGAAAGTCTCAACAACTCTCAGTAATGACTTGTTTCTAATGTGCGGCAACCCTGCCACAGCGGGGGGGTTAGAACTGGGTGGGCTTTAAGGTCCCTCTGAACACAAGACCTTCTGTGATTCTGTGATGCCAGGGAGACAGTGTCTCTCTCTGTTGAAACAAAGCAAAACAAAACAAAACAAAACAAAGAAGAATCATCACCAGTCTCATTTCAGCTGGTTCATGATAAACCTCTGACAGATGCTTCGCATAACCAACTAAGGAACACTTTATATCACATCAAACGTGTTTTGTTGAAAACCTTCAGAGTTCCTGTGTGCAACTCTCCTGCATGTGATGTAGGCCAATTAGGAAAAGCTAAGTTATTTCTTTTCTTTCTGTATACCATGCATACATATGCACAAGTATACATATGACAGTCCTGCAGCTCACTTCTGTACATAATTGCATCCCTCAGCTTTTCTGATTCTAGGAAAACACTTCCCCATGTTTTTGTCCTCTCACATTTTCTACACATACCTGAGAGGATGAAAAAACTGCTTTATGTACACATACCTACACAAGAACAAACATACACAAGCGTGCAAAAACAGAAATCTGATTTTAAAGGAAATTACGTGGATCCTTACAAAATGTATGGCCTTTTAACACTGACAACTTTCAGAGGCTAAAGTTTTAAGGAACTATTTCTCCAGGTGTTGTCTTTCATCTTCCTTTCTACCTTGTACAACAGACTTGCTTTGCATGCCAGGGAAATGGTAGGTACTGTATGCATTCCGGTGTTAAGTTGTCAAGAACACAGCGTTCTACAGAAAGCACTACAAGCTCTGTCTCAAAAGCCAGCATCTCACAATGCTTTTTCTGTATCCGAGTGCTTATCCTGCTTAGGCATTCATATAGCTGTGACTACTTTTGAAGTAGAAAACAAGAAATAATCAACTGCAAATTATACTTCTTCTCAGTTTATCACTGCTTAAATTATAGGACTTTTAGCTGAGATTGCACTGGGATTTCTTCTTATTCAAGTATACCAGAATTGCAGGTGTGCTGACATGTCAAGCAAACCTTTCATTTTAACATAGCCTCAGAAGACACAAAGCTTGCTTTCACTCAAGGTTCAGGAGCCAGCAATGCTGTATCATGCATTGAAAGTTAATAGCCTATAATGTATATTATCTTAGAAAAACAGCTCATCGAGCACTCCATGAAAGGAACCTACCCATGGTGGGGAGTGAGAAACCACTGAAGCTCATGCCATTTTCTCCTGCCCTAGCCCACACAGAGCACAGCAGATGAGTCTCCAGTCTCTCACTTAGAGAAATCTCATTTCAATACAACACTGGCCAACTTATCCCACCAGCGCTGAACCTCAGACATGCGTTTCAACAAGGGTATAAATGGACAGCAGGGGAGGCAAGGGACTGCATACTTCAAAAGACACTGCAGCGTGACAGTATCTTGGCTCCTCATGCAAACTCTGAGCTCTTCTCACTTGGTTATTTACCCAGGAATTTTTGTGCATTTCCAAACACACTTCTGCACAGACCTATTTTCAAAGCATTGTAGACAAAATAAATAGATAGATAGATAGATAAATGGCTGATTTGCTTGTTACTCACTCTCATGGATCTATTGTTTAGTTTTTTCTGATGAACATTTTACAGCTGTGCTGGGCAGCCTCTGGTGAGGGTTAACAGAGATGGCAAGTTCAGTCTTTTCCTGTGCTGACAGCGCCAGTGCTCTCAGTACCACAGTATGGTACACTGCTTCTGCAAAAGTAGAAACACATAATAAATTGAGTGTCAAATCACACTGTGGAGTAAGGAAATTTAACACCAGTGCCCTTTGCAACACAGAGCTGCCTAAATACACCTGGGTAAAACGAGTTATTTCCTCCTGAAGTTTTCACAGGCACTTTCTACTACAAACAAGTTCAAAGCATGGCTTGCCAGTTTGGGTTGCACTGACTGATACCTGAAAATGCCATCAGTGAGAACTGCATGATTACACGAGCAAGGAGAATCAGGCATAGGCCCTGGTAACTTCCCAGAAATCATATGCCAAATGAAATCAGGGAAAGGGCTCGTTCTGCTTCTCTCTCTTACCATTCTCCGTGACACTGTATGGTCACCGCAGTTTGTATCTTCCATTTCAGGATGTGAGAGAATAGACTTTTCACTGGCTACAGGAACTCATTAGGGATATTCACTTAAGCTTCCATTTTCAGCCCATGATCCTTCTTTTGTTCTCTTTCCACAAATACTTTCATCAGCTCCCCGCTGCTGCTACTTTTTCAGGTTTCTTAGTTGCCATATTTGTTATTACTTCCTTCTGGAAGTCTAACCTCCAGAGAGACTACCATTTTTGCAGTATTTGTGAGCTGCTGGGAGAAAGAATAGGCGAGAAGATTCACCTGCCCCTGTCAAAACAAGCAGCTCTCTACATTCCTGGGGTCATAATTTATCATGTATGCATTGGTACTGAAGTTATTTCCACTGCCTCATGCACTGAAGCAAGCAGCTCCTGGGTGTCAGGGCAGCCCACACCACCAGGTCAGCCCCCTCCATGGACAAACTGACCCATAAGGGATGAACTATCCAACTATCCCATATGTTGGGAGAAAAAAAAAAGAAAAAAAAAGAAAAAAAGAAAAAAAAAAAAACATAAAAAACCACCTATCTCTGGTGCAGTCTCCTGAATGCTTTGGTTAATGTTGATGCCCAGAGCAGCATCCTCATCTTATACTTTGTTTGCTCTCAGACCTGCACTGTCTTTTTTCCCTGTGCTGGTATGTGCATTTCTGATTGTACGACAACCTGGGTAGGAAAAGAGGTCATGCCCACTCTGCCTACCTGCCATGGGCAGTGTGCAGCTCACCAGTTCAGGCTGCCCAAGGCTTCATCCAACCTGGGCTTGAACACCCATAGCTTCTCTGGGCAGCTGTGCCAGCACCTCACCACCCTCTGAATAAAGAATTTCTTCCTAACATCCAATCTAAATTTCCCATCTTTTACTTTAAAACCATTCCCTGGGGTGCTTTTAATCTCACTCTTTTAAGGGGAAATAAACAGTGCAATCAGCAGTAAAATCAACTCAATTTGTGGAGGTCTGGTACTGTAGTTATAGACAGCTATTTCAAGGTGTCACTAAATTTAACACAAGTTCCCCTCAACATCTTTTCTTTAAGAAAAGAGCAAGGAGAAAGATGGCAGACCTGAATAAAAAAATCATTTCTGCTGTGATAAGAAACGTGGATTCAGAAGTACCTGAAGCTCTCTCAGGAATACTGCTTGTTTATCAGATAAACTGCAAGAGTGTACGCACCTGCACTGCCTTCATTTTGAGAGCCATATACATGCCCTGACAAGCACCAAGTGGGCTGCTCCCCAGCCTCTTCTCACCAATTTACTTTCTATACAGAAAGCTGAAGCTGGACACTGACATAGCAAGGACTGGCAACAGATGGAACACATTTTCTGGGGGGAAAAAAGCCTCCTTATAAATTAAGCTTTTCTTTCCCCTTACATCCACAGCAGCATTAGTCAGCTTCCACTTCTAGATATTTTTTTCATGGAAGCTTACACAAAGTGGTTTCCACGTTTTGCTGAGTGTTAGAATTTGATTGTGTCCTCATTTGTGCAAGTAGTAGATTTCCAAGGAGCTGGACAATATTTGGATGGCTCCCAAAGCCTCAGAAACATTCTTCTATTTTTACTAGAATGATAATAAATGTATACCCATTATTCCCATTATACTCTAAAAAAGATAAAGATGAATAAAGACTTAAGTGCTTATTTGTGAGCTGGGGCTTGGCCTCTTCTCTCGTGTAACTGGTGATAGGGCTAGAGGGAATGGCTTCAAGCTGTGCCAGGGGAGGTTCAGGCTGGACGTTAGGAAACACTACATCTCTGAAAGAGTGGTCAGGCACTGGAATGGGCTGCCCAGGGCGGTGGTGGAGTCACCAACCCCGGAGGTGTTCAAGGAACGTTTGGATGTTGCGTTGAAGGACATGGTTTAGTGAGAACTATTGGTGATGGGTGGATGGTTGGGCTGCATGATCCTGTAGGTCTTTTCCAACCTTGGTGATTCTGTGAGTTGAATTTTTATTACCAGAAAAACAACACAAAATGATTTTTTCAGGAAAACATTCTTAGATTCATTTGCTGCAGACATTAAGAAAGGAAAAAAGAAAGTATGACATAGAAGATTTCTCCATGCTTGCCCTATTCTTGCACAATTCACTACATATCTGCTTTAGGCCACTAATGGGAGGTGGATTTCTGGATTAGTCACACCACGCTGTCATCATGTACAGGAGAAAGAAAGGCTGCAAAACAGTGCATGGACTCCAACAAAAAGCACAACCTTCATAAAACTCACATTCATATTATATGAATGTCGCTGTCTGTGTAGCATGGGGTTTTGTTGTTGCTTTGTTTTGAAAGAATGATGCATTTTGAAATGAACCTTTGTGCTAAACAAAACTGGAACACTGGTCACCTCCTTCCCTTACAGTTAGAAAGGTGCCCAAATACTCTATCTGAAAGATGGTGGCTGCACAGAGGGAAATGATCCCTTGAGTCTCAGTGCAGTTTCACTGCTCTTTTCAGCAGTGTTCACAAGTGATGGAAGTCACTTGGTCTGCTTGAACTTTTGAGAGCTGCAGACAGGAAAGTGCTAAGAATAAACAATCTCTCTTGATCTTTGAAGCAGAAATCATTGCTGAAATCCCAGTTCTGTGACTTCAATTAGAAAACGCTATTGTAAGACCTCGCCATCCCCAATTACTACTAATTAACATCCCCACATAATTCAACCACTTTGCCTATCTTTTCCTCCATGCATTCAGATTAGATGTGTTTATGCAGAAAAACCTGGTAATACAGAAAGACATCAGAAAACTATTATTTATGTCTTTGTCTTGACCTTTTTCTACTGTTTTGCTGACTACATAATAATGGCTTTTTCATTTGTCTGTCATGATAAATTGGATGGAAAATGGGAAATGGCAACAGTAATTTCTGTAAGAAAATCTTTCAGTTATTGTAAAGTTCAAACAGAAGCAGGATTAATTTATGACTACTATAGTTATTCTCCACTAACAAATGCTTTTTATGATTTAGGCAGATTTTTTACTAATGTTTTTTTTAAAACAGATGGGAGAGAAAACAAATTACAGACAAAAACAAAACAAAAAAAAAAAAACCCACACCAAAACACCACTCTCAATGGAGTACACATTAAAAACATCATTATTTGAAATAGTATGTACATGTATTTAAATGTAAGCTGGAAAAATATATACTTGTCAGACAGCAAGATAAGTTCAAAATTCCTTTTAGCCAAGCAATCCAAATCTCCATGTAACACACAATAAAAGCAAAGTAAATTACAAGGTAGGACCAGGGCTGAAGATGCCAGTGCCTACCTCTCCAACCGTACAGCTGGCCTGCACCTCAGGTCTTTTTCACTAGTTATGTGGGTACCAGCATGATTTTTTATCATCTTATTCTTGCTTCTTATTCTTCTAATTTTATTTTACACAAACTCAGTATTTGCTTCCTTATGCACAGTTCAAACAAACTCACTGTTCTACAAGTTTTCTTTTAAGGCAGAGTGAAGATCTCGTAGCACCTTAAAATACCCCTGGGGAGTTTAGACGCTATGCTTTAAAATCCTTGCTCATATTTCTTCAGCTGTTATTTCTGTAAGAAAGTCAGAACATGTAATCTGATGCTCTAGTAAGCATGTAAATAAGTACAAAAGAAAAAGAAAAAAAAAACCCTAACTGCTAATAATGAAACAGGCAATAGCAGAAGAATCACAGGCATGGAACCACACTTACATTGCAAATGCCTAATGCAAACACAAAGGCCGCTGCATCGATATGCAGGACAGTCCTAACCCAACTAAAGCAGCAATACATGGGCTTGCTGGGCCCAGCCTTGCTTGCTCCAGCTCCTCCTCCAAAGCACATGCCAGAAGGTGCTGTGTGTGAGAGGCCATGGCACCTGAGGAGCGAGACTCAAGTCCTGGGCCACGCTTGGCAGCATGGCTCCCAGTAGGGAGGGCCTTGCCGTGTGCTGCTTCTGCCATTGACCATGCACCATGGCCTCTCCAGGAAAGAACTCAAAAAGGGAACTAAGAGCAATGGGCTTCACATCCCATCTACAAGGCTTGACAAGGTGAAACCCAAACATTTGATCTCACACGTTCTTCCGTTACCCCAGACATGCTGCTGGATGCATGGCCCTGTACTGCACGACCCTCAGCACATCTGAGGAAAAATAAGCTCAGCTGAACTAAACAAAACAACACCTGGGAATTTGACCTTGTTTTTTAATCCAGACACCACACTGATCCTAATTGAGACTACAATTTAACAAAAGCTGTCCAAGCCTTTTTCCCCTCGCAGGTAAATCTAGATATCTTTTTCTAGTGTGTTCCACTCAAACAAACTGTTAACAAAACAAAATGGAGTTAACAGTGAACCTAGAGTGTTACTTAATTCAGAGGCTGCATAAAAAGATTATCTTAACAAGATCCGTGTTCAGCTCCTTTTATCCTTTGCTGTATAATTTAAGTCATCACCAGTTAGTCACACTTTTAAGAAATTCTTGCAAATAATACAAGTGTTGGCTGTTACATTCCTGTTCATACCTTGTTTCAAGATTTAAATCATGTTTTAGTTCCTTTGACAAACTCAAAGTATCCATGGATTAACTTATTGTCACTGGACTAAGTGACAGAAACAAAGCATGGACTGTTTTCATAAGTCATGTAAAAAGATTTGTTGCTTTCCATTTATTCTGTCTGCTTTATAGTACAGGCCTTGTCTCTAGGGCTACATATTTTAGCTTAACAGGAACTATGCTGATAGTTAGCAAATTGGAATATAAATCTAAGTGTTCAAGCCACAGAATTAAACTCAGGTATCTGATTTTAGTACCCAATTTAGAAAACAGCCATTTCTACACCGAACAAGTCTGCTCATATGCCTTCCAAAACTGTTGTTCCTCTCAAAATTGCAGTTAACAGGAAAAGGAAGGGCACAGAAAAAGTTAGTTCATTCATGAATGGAGAAAACAACCTACTGAGTTCAACCTTCTAGCCAAATATGAGCCGTCTGAGGCATTCAACCTGTTTTGGTTTTTTTCACCTTCAGTTTTAGTAAGTAAAGTCTAACGTCAGATCTCTGTGCATACCAAGCACAGCCAAACATTTTAAAGCAGAGAAGATGATTTAACAAGGGACAACAGGGGCAAGTTGAAGTTAGGGAGATTCACAATCGACATTTGGAAGGTAGTGTATTGCTCAAACAGGTGACAAAGAGACATAGCAGAATCTTCCCTGGAAATATCCAAGGCCCAGCTGGACAAAGTCAGGGCTGGCCTGAACTGGTGCAGTGATAGGTTTTCTTCAACCAAGAGATTGGACTAGATGGCCTCTTGAGGTCCCGTCCAACCAGCGTGTAATGAGTCTACTGCAAATAAAGCCACCTTACCTGGACGTGTATTATCCGCACAAAAATAAACAGCGATAGAAAATGTAATACACCTACTCTGCCTCTTAAATTAAAATACAATTTCATTTTTAAAAGGTGCCAAATCCAATTAATGTTCTATATCTGTGTATTTCTTTTTTTCTTTCTTTTTTTTTTTTTTAATAAATATTTCTTTTTTACTTCAAATTCCTACAATTCTAGACAATTTTAAGACTTGGTATTTTACAAGGTCAGTGCTCTTGTATTTAGATATGCCACACCACAGAGAACATAACTACGATTACACAGGTTCACGCTATTATTGAATTTATGTAACTTCCCCTTCTCAGTCTATGTTTTCCAAGAGCAAAGACATGCTGACAACAGCTGCTTCCATAAAAGTGGTCAAAACACCTTCACAGCATAACTTCCTGTATCACTACACAGACATCTCAAATGAAGTAGATTTCCTTATTTGGTAACCTCTAGTGTTTGAACACCATCAGAAGATATTACTGTTCAATTCCTTTCCATTTTTTGTTATTCTTTCTTGGATGAGCCTACACACTCCTGCTACTCCGGACTAAATGCCATACCCTGAGAAGAGGTTCCTAAAACGTCTCAGAGGCTGGAAAAGGAAAACAGGTTGCATGTTGTTCCAACTAACTGGAACTGGTAACTGGAAGAACAGTAGGTTTCTTTAAAAAACAAACAAACAAAACCAACAGAAACATTAGTGTTGAAAACCTAACCAAGCCTAATTCAATTTAACTTTGATTAGCTCTAAGATTCTGTTCACCTCACCAGGTTCATCAGAAACACAGCTAGCATGAGTTTACTTGGGCATCTTATTTCTCATCTGTAATTTCTGGAAATTCTATACTGTCCCCTGACTAACCAAAGTATCACAGAATCACAGAATCATAGGGGTTGGAAGGGACCTCCAGAGATCATCGAGTCCAACCCCCCTGCCAAAGCAGGTTCCCTACAGCAGGTCGCACGGGTAGGCGTCCAGGCGGGTCTTGAATATCTCCAGAGAAGGAGGCTCCACAACCCCCCTGGGCAGCCTGTTCCAGTGCTCCGTCACCCTCACCGTAAAGAAGCTCTTGCGCACATTCGTGCGGAACTTCCTGTGCTCTAGCTTCATCCCATTTCCCCTCGTCCTGTCCCCACGCACTACTGAAAAGAGTCCAGCCTCATTCACCTGGCAATTAGTAGCTAGCATACAGACTGCAATTTATGAAAATGTCACAACATGCAGGTAACTTACACATTATTTGTTCAAGACTATTACAGCATGAAATTTGGTTCAGTGAGCGTGGTCTGGGGAGTATAGCAGGTCTCAGTGAGTCTACTTTACATTTGTTCAAATCAAAAATAAAGTAAGCTTTTCTAAAAGCTTTCAGAACAACAAAAACATTTGGAATACAAAGGGCACATTTTTTTCCTTTATTCTACCACTACAGCCTTTACTGAGAATGAAGTTTGTCTTCACAGTGGCATCTCCACAGACAGATTTGCTAGAGATGTACTCTCCTAGACAGTTTCGAGAGCACCTTGTCGTTGCTGGGATTTTTGTTCATTCCTGACAGTAAAGTATAACTCTAACAACTGAAATACATCAGCTCTGCAGGATAAAAAGGATGGTGAACTTGCACAGTTTTCAGGACACTGCTGCACATTAAAATAAGCTCAATCTATCTTTTGAAGAAAATATCTTTTCAGCACTTTAGTGCTAAGTACTGAACAATGCATTAAATTGATTAAAAGGGAATAATTGATAACACTAATAACATGCAAGCTCTTACCTGCATGATATGATTCCCCAATATTATCAGCTATGACAAGAGCTTACATGGTACACAAAATTAAAACACGTAGTTGGCAGTTAGTATATTAATGCCTTCTATGGGATAGTTTAACACAGAATCTGTAGATCACCTTTAGGCCTGACTCCTATGTGGGCAGTTACCTTTTTTGGGTGTTTTTTTTCTTCCATTTATGCACTTCATTGGTTTGCTTGGAGAATTTTTGGACTTCAAGTCACTGCCAATAATTTGAACACATGTCCTTTACAGAAATACTGGCGCTAGTGCTGCTGGAGACTGGTAGTGCCTTTCCCATGGATGAGCAAAGCATCAGCAACTCATTAGCAATTAGTACACTCCTTGCTTAGTAAATAATTTCTTAACACTGACAGTCTTGGCACCTCTCTCTGCCACTAACCTTGGGCTGCAGGAAGGTTACTGTGGAGGTGAGGCTGAAGAAGCCCAGCATCACCTGACAGCCACAGATTTACTTGAACGCATAGATGCATACACATGAAGCTAAGACATTGCAATGAGACTGAAAAGGCACAAATGGTCAGGTATCCTTGCTTTTTTTTTTTTTTTTTTTTTAATTGAAAAAGAGAAATCTGCCATACCACACCTGTTGCTCAACATTTGAAATGAGATGATGGGCAACAATGAGTAATTCTACACCTCCCCATCACTTGCACATACAGGAGACTGCTGAAGGACAGATATTACTCATGTAACACTGCTTCCTACATCATTCGTGAAACGAAAAGTGAGCACTTCAAAATTCAGGTGGGGTTCCATTTGACCAAATCAATGTTTTCAAGTTTCCTCAGTTCATCGCAAAACTGCAATTGCTGTGACCAGCTGTGACCAGTCAGGAACCCAAAACTGGAAGCTTGAGCAAAACAGCCCTGCCATGACTATAATCATAAATGCAGTGGCTGAAAGATGGCAGAATATCACTGTAGTCCTCCAGAATGCAGAAAGCAAATGACAGCAGGAGAAAACTTGTTTTTCTTCAGTAGACATTTCATTTCAAAATCCATTTCTTTGAATCATTTCTTTTTAGAAATTTGTAACTGCTTGCTGGTTTTCATCCTTTCAGGCTGCCAGAAAGCAGAATTCTACAGAGGAGAAATCAGATTCAGTCTCAATTTTCCACGCTTACGAATTTCAGTTGAGAGTGCGTGAGTTGAATTGCTTTTTACTCACACTTCATCTTCCCCTGCAATAGAATTTGGGGACAGCAATGATAAGGCTAGATCTCTTACTGTAAAATCATTATTTTACATTTGAATACATACAGTTAGATATTTGTATGTGAGGCAGCTTTCAGCATTAATTTTATAAGAAATGTGAAGAGGCAGCCATAGCATACTGTTTTTCTCTCAGGTTACAAAGTGAGGAATTAAGAATAAAAGAAAATACTAAAAAGTAATTAAAAACATGAAAAAAAAAACTGAACAGAAAAGGATCTCACTTGCCACTTTTAAGTGATGCTACTGTCTCTCTGAACTGTTCTTTTTCTACTCTCTGTTCTGCTTCTATCTTTTCATGCCTCCACCTCAAAACCCATATCCTGTCAGTCACCTGCCCTTAATTTGCTTGCTAATACCATACTTTGCTTCCGTCCTTTGTGCTACAGCCACTAAGCTTCACAGTCTCCTTTTCTTCATGGAGATGCAGATCAGCACTTTCTACGAAGCCTCAGTTCAATTCAGTGAATCAAACAGGACATTTTCCTCTTTTGTAATTCATTTACACATGGCTAAATACTTCTGAAATGTACAATTAGTTTACAGTGCACCTTTAAGAGGTTGCTGCAAACTACCGGTGTAAATGCCTTTACTTTGGGACCATTTATAGGAACCTGGTGGGAACCTGTGTGCTGCCAGGCAGCAAAACACCAATTCCTCACTTTTAGTGTCCAAGAAAAGCAGTTTGAAAACCAAAGATGCATGAAAATGGCAGAAAAATATAAAGAGCATATATGGAGAGGAAAAAAAAAAAAAAAAAAAAAAAGGAATATTTTTACTTAGGTTCAGAATCTTATCTGTGCGTTCAAAAAACGTTCCATCAGTAACCCTTTCTATTTTTCACATTTAGTATCAAATATACTTTCCTGCAAAAATAAGCCCGAATCAGGCTGTCAAAATATTTTGGAAAAATCATAACTGGCCTGAAATAAGAAGATGGAGAGTATTTACAGGATGCTACTGATTCAGCCTCGCCTTTTCCTGCCTTCACCCCAATATACCCAGAATCTTCTCCTGAAACATTTTACGTTGTTGCCCTTTTTCTACTGCTCCATTGCTTTTCCTCCTGTTTGCTGTTTTGATGTCACCTCCAAAACAACAGAATTTATGGCATATATGAGAACAAATCCGGGCAGCCCCACAGTGACACGAAGCCAAGCACTGAGCTTTGCATCAGCACAAAGCCAGCCGAGGAACACTTTGCAAAGATGCCAGAGAACATTCTTGTATTACTCCAACAAAGAGAAAGATGATGCATTAGCAAAAAATCACATATCCTTAAACATCCTTAAATTATCAGAAAGATGCTTGGTATATAGTAAAGGAGCAAACACAGCCCCAAGGGATCAACTCTGTAAGTTATGTTATAATGACATATGCACTGCCTCATTCACGAGTTGTTAAGAAATTCCAGTTTTTAAACTTACATACTTTCTGACTTAAGGCTTTCTGGGAAACCTGAACATTTCACTCTACCAGGATTTACCCAACAGAATGAGAGCTAAAAGGTGAAATAATCAATTGGCAGACTGCCATACTAGAGTAACCCTTTGGAATCTTCCCATTTTTCCTTATGTTCATTGCTTAAAGCAAAAGACTGGAGTATCTCTCAGAATTTGTAGGAGAGATATTATCTCAGTCTACCAATCACTGCATTCACCTTCTGAAAACAACCCAGGCAACACTTAAGTAAATATTTATAATAAATTACTGCATCCCTATAAACTGTCAGATTTGCTTAGCACACATAATTCAAGAAAGATACCGTTATTTCCCACATTTGAAAAATGCCTGTCCATTTAGGAGGAGGTATTTCTAACCACCTTGAGCAGGGAGGGATTACATCCCACTGTCTTCTGTCTTAGTTGTGCAAGTCTTCCTTGAAGGAGTTTCAAGTTTCACAGCATTCTTTTTTTTTTTTTTTCTTTTTTTTCTTTGCATTAAACCAGAAAAGGAGTACTTCTGGAACAGAACCTCACTTTTTTTAATTTACTATTTAAAATTACTTCTGTGGATGCCCCATCCCTGGAGGCATATAAGGCCAAATTGGATGGGATCCTGGACAGAGTGGTATTGTGGCTGGCAATTCTGCCCATGGCAGGGGGCTGGGAATTAGATGATCTTTAAGGTCTCTTCCAATCCAAGCCATTCTATGATTCTAAAATATAACAGTAACAATAACAACACAAAAATAATAATAATTTCTGGTTACGTGCTTGCGTCAGTGGTCGCCTCCTACTGGTGCAAACCATTGGTTCCATGCCAGCACTGGGCACTTCCCAGCACCAGTTCTGGACTCTTTAATAGCACATGGGGAAATCTAGCTGTTTCTTCACTCAGGGCAAGGAGAGATTCCCCAGAAACAACAGAGCCTTACCTTGTCCACCCAAGCAAGTTCACAGCTGAGTGCATAGGAAGAGCTGTGATTCATGCCCAGGCAAACAGCAGGGCACATCACTGCAGTTATGCCACACCTCCAGGGCCTTGCAAGCATGCAGTGCTGTACTGGTGCTGGCTGCAGTCTAAACTGACTGCACAAAACTGAATTGTTATGCTACATGCAATTTCCCACTGCAAAGTTAAATGCACTTATACATGCGTCCTGATAGTCTTTTTCCTCTGGAATACAGTATATCTGTTTCTGCTTTAACAGGAGCTTTCATAGAATCGCAGAATGGCTTGGGTTGGAAGGGACCTCAAATATCATCTATTTCCAAGCCCTCTGTCGCAGACAAGGTTGCCAGCCACTGAATCAGGCAATTTGATTGACTCCAGGGTTGTTAACAATAAGCAGTATTTCTAAACTCGCTAACCACATAATTCAATTTCATTTCCAAAAATATGTTATAAATCTCTCTTCCTCGGTTTCCCTGAAAACAGTCTTTTATGAACAAACTGTCAGTGAATGAATTACACCAGCTTTCAGTATCAGATCTTCCTCAGCTACAAAAACTTGTGCTTCTGATGGATGCTCTTCTCAATTAGAAAACAACTCCATAACTGTGATATATGTAAGGGAGCAAATTCTAATCACTGGAGATCGACAGCAAGACTTTCATTTACCAAATCAGGACAAGAATTTAAACTTAAGAAAACATGAATCTAAAACACTTATAAAACTATCCTCATCTCTGAACTGCCGCTGCCAGTGTCACATAGCATGCATCTGATGTACACAGTTCATTTGTACTCTGAATGCATACAGAAAAGCATACAAATTAAGCTGTGTGAGCTCTTTTTTTCAGCCAAAAGCAGTACTTGTTATGCATCTTGTATATATATATAGCAGCATAAATACTAGCTATTACATTATACAAGAGCAGAGTTGTTCCTCAGTAGAACCCCCCAATTAAATATATTCATATACCTATATTCAGTGAATAAGATGCAAAGCAACCATTTCACTACTGTCTTCAAAAGGTAGATATCTAAGCTCCTGCATTTACCCAGTGTATTTGGCAAAGTACTGACTGATGTCAAAAAATACAATGACTTATTAAGCCAAGACTGGTAAGCTTAGGCAACAGTGATACTGCTGCCACAACTCTTATTTAGCTTTTACTTTTAATCTTAGGGGATTTCCATTTTTTATTATTATTTATATTTAATAACCGATTTATCAACGCAACAGAATCTTAGCAAATCAGTTACTCAGGATTTCTTGGTCTGTCGTGCTATACAGGCAACATTTTTGAAAAAAAAGACCAATCTTATGGAGAGGTGAGGGGCAATTAAAGCCTCCTACATATCAGCCACAGAAAACTGACAGGAAACATTCAGCACATGCAGCTGCAGTGTAATTTTTAACTGAACATTGGATTGATTGTACAAGCATGCCCTAAAAGAAGAAAGCCAAAAGAGAAATGGCACCATACTTTGTGGTACATGGAAGGTATAGCATTCAGAAAGGAAACTGTTTAGCTGTCCACAGATCATGCTTGAGTTACTAACTAAATATATCAGAACTCCATGTGAAAGCATTGAATACAATGTACTTTCAGGCATTTTTGCAAATTCATTGCAATGCACTCATGACATGCCCATCACTCAGTCTCATCCTGCAAAGCCATTTTGTGCCTTTGCACCTCAGGTAAGAATTTTGGCCAAGAAAAGATACTTTACAAAGTGCAAAACTGTAGAACTGGCTGGGCTTAATAAAGTGTACCAGACGGTTAACACCTGAAGAGTATTCAGTAATACGTATTACCAGGTCGTGATACAAGGAATTTCTTTCAAGACGACTGCATTTGGCTGTTTGAGTAAACCAGTCCTCAGCACAGGTGTTGAGCTTATGAGGACTGGCAAAATCCTTCCTGAAGCCAGGGCAGGGCAGCACAAACAGCCACCGCCGCAGCTCCTCCCTACCTGCCTTCCTAGAACCGCACCGGCCATTGGGTCTCTGTGTTCACTCAGCTCTTAATCCGTTTATTCAGACTGACAACAGAGGAGGCCATTAGTGTCAGCTCTGCTAGGACTCTCTGCTATTAGGGCTACTTAAGCTTTTACAAGTAAACTGCATGTGTCAAACGAATATCGCTCAATGACGGCAAAAAAAACAAACAAAAAACCCAACCTTACCCCTACTGCTCTCCTCTCTTACCGACCCACTCAGGAGCAAGGGGAAAAGGCAAAAACGACCCTGGAGCTTTCAGCCAACCCTCTGTGGTTTCTTGTTCCTCTCGCTCACTATTTTGCTATTTTACATGATTTACAGATAAAACATTAGTCATTCCCTCAAATCATTCCCTATAAACTAATTGGAGGTGAATGACTGTATGCAAGTGCCTCTGTCAAAGCCTCACGATAGCGACCTGGCTGGATACACTTTATCAAACTTTATACAAGATTTAGTTTAAAGTAGTTTAATTTCCTTCTGCAGTTAATGGAGAAAGAAATTGAGGTAATGCTGTCACAGGACGCGTGTTCCAGGTTCTTTCTGACCCTTCCTCTGACTACAAAGGGACCTCACCTCCAATTTTACACCTCAGCCTAGGCGGTGTGAATGCCACAAGGAGCTGGCCATCCACGAAAGAAATACTTTGCTATTTCAAGGCTTCCACAGTCTTGCAGGAAGAGCTAGAACCTGTTTGTAGCCTGTCTTCTGAGCTGTAATTATAGCCCTGAGCTATGTGTGGGCTATGTGATTCCCAGCACCTTCTAACCATTGCTCATTTATCCCTCATTTGGCATCATTAAGCAAAAACACTCAAAGTAGATTTAATCTCACAAATGCAAAACTTTTAAGTAGAAAATAAGTGTGATTCTTGACCCAATTAAGTCACTGGGAATTTGCTGTTAACTTTGATGGGTTTGGATTTCACTCCAGCTTCTGACAGACAGCAGTAGGCTTATTATTGTTTCTATTTGCAAATGGCTTATATTTTTTCTATCTCAGAATATAGTCCCTTTTCTGGATCTCACATCAGTCAATTTATAAGTCTTCTCCAACACTAGCTACCTGTAATACTGCACACTTGAGAATTCCTTCTGATGGATCTAATGTCTGCTGTTCATACACTGGCCATGTTCTTTCAAGTGAACAGGATCACCAGCTTGTGATACAATTACAGAACACAAATTTAAAAAAAAAAAAACAAAAACAAACAAACAAAAAAACCACTAAAAATTATCCATTCAGATATGCATTTAAGGTAGTTACACCATTTCTCCATCGTGTCTTCTTCCCTTTTGCCACTGTCTTTGCTACTTTTCAGATGGAAAAACACAAGACAAGGCAAAAATATTAGGTGAGAATTTTAAGCACATGAAAGTTTGGCAATTCAAATTTATTGTTGCCAAAAGAACATTAATTGAGCCAACAGTACATGCACTGCAAGGTATGCATATTAGAAGTATATACTGCAAGGGACTACCATACAGACACTAAACAACTGTTACAGTTCTTAATAGAAAATGTATTTTAACATTTGCAAACTTGCTGGCTTAGTTTATTCTTTGTTTAGATTCTTTGTGATGAATGTAACTAGCTGTATCACTGTTTCATTAAGTACTCTGACATTTCAGCTGGATATTTCAAAGAGATTTATGCTCCTCCATCCAAAAGGGGCAAAAAAGAGAGGCAAAGATGAACAAAAGGCTATAGAGCAGTATGACCGTGGGAATGAGGTGCCCTCCAAATTAAAACAGCAGAGCTCTTTAGGTTAACAACACACATGCTAACCCGCAAAATGCCACTTATTTGGGTGTCTCTAAAATACAGGGAGTTTTAAGAGCACCAGCTCCAGAAATTCACTCAAATCAACAAGCTGGCAGACTCTCTCTCTTTCCCCATCCATATTCCACAACGTACTCTGATATTCACAATATCCCTCTTCTCACCCTCACAACCATACTGGAACAATATATATATAATATATATATATAATCTCCACCCCAGAAGACAAACAAGTGACACTAATTCCTATCACCCAACTATGGGTGTCTTCACTGACTGCAGAACAAATTTATGAAGACAGACAGAAGTTCCTTAAGGAAGCAATCCTGATTAGGCACTAAATTTTGACATTTTTATGGTCCTCTGAAGGAACTAATCCTTCCCATTCTCTAGATTACAGTCCAATTGAAACAGGTTGACTAAGAGCAGTGTTCAAATTTGACCAGCTTACTGTTTCTCTAATACCCAAAAGAATTCACAAAATGACCACTTTATTAGTTGTCACATTTATTCAAATTGTTATGATAAAAATATGTTAGTAAATACAAGAATTACTGAATTATAAGATTATTGGTATAGTGAGAATGGTGGGGGAAGTAATCATCCCCTGCTTCTCTGCCTCTGTGAGGCCCCATCTGGAGCATCCAGGTCTAGGGTCCTCATCGTAAGAAAGTGGAGCTGCTGGGACAGGTCCAGAGAAAGGCCACAAAGATGATTAGAGAGCTGGAGGACAGGCTGAGGGAGCGGGGTTTGTTCAGGCTGGAGAAGACTCCAGGGAGACATCATTGTAGACTTCCAGTACTTAAAAAGAGCTTATAAACAGGAGGGAAAATGACTTTTTACATGCACAGATAGTGACATGAGAAGAGAGAATGGTTTATAACTAAATGAGGAGAGATTTAGATTAGATGTTAGGGGAAAATTCTTTACTCAGAGGGTGGTGAGGCCCTGGAACACACTGCCCAGAGAAGCTGTGGTGCCCCATCCCTGGAGGCACTCAAGGCCAGGTTGGGGCCCTGGACATCCTGAGCTGGTGGGCGGCAGCCCAGCCCATGGCAGGGGGGCTGGAACTGGGTGATCTTTAAGGTCATTTCCAACCCCCAGCCATTCTGTGATTATTTGGCTTTTCTTCTCTGAAGACAACATAAAATGCCTACTTTTAATAAATTTGTGTCAGTGCATTAAATTAGTCCCAACACATTAGATTAGTCCTATTTCTGTTTTGGATACTGAGACTTAAATACAAGATTTGGACTCACAGCTGAGTCACACTACAGTGCCATTACTGAGCCTTCACACACAAAATCTATCTCAGAGCAAAGGCACAGGTATGACTAGACTACAGGTAGACCTGTTTGAAGACACACTTGCTATCTTGCGACTGCAAACCTGCCCAGAGCATTGTCTGCTTCCTATCAGTAGCAGAAGTAAAAAGTGGAAATGGTTCCAAGATCAGCTAACACAACTTAACAGCTACTTTTCTGAAATACTTGCAAAACAAAAGCCCCAAAAAATCTCAAATATTTTCTGCTTTATTTCCTCTCTTGTGAGTAACCAAGTAACTTTTTTTGAGGTCAGTCCCACAGACCTCAGTAAAAAGAATATATGAAAATGGAGAGTAAAAGGCCTATTAGAAACAATGCTGTTGTCAGTTCAGATAAAAACACTAGAAAAAAAAAAGAAAAAAGATCTGAAAACACTCAAAAGAAAAAATGATGTAATTTCAAGTTTTCTTTGTGGGATTTATGCACAGAGATTATTTTACAAGGTTTTATTATGTATACTCTGTACATGCATTTCTATAATAAGTCAACGGTCAGTTCTCCTTAAAATAAAAGCCCATAAAGATCCATGAGCCATTCGTTAAGTCATGTGTACACATGAAAGTAAACCAGGAAACCCATACTCCATTTGCCCTGTTTGACATGGAGGTCTTCATTGTCAAAGGCTTCACTCCTAAAAAGTATTTAAAGAAGCTTAAGTGAGATATGAGTAGATTCCTGTACTCTGTTTATTTGCACAGCAGGTCAACTTCCCCTTAGTGTGTACACAAGGATGAAGTCTTCAGTAGTTCCTTGGATAGTTTTTCCACAATGAAGGAGAAAGAACAGAATCTCCACACTTGTTTGTAACAACGTTTGTTAAGTCTAATGACTTTAGATGCATACAAAAATAGAGCACGGGAAAAAAAAACCTGCATGGACTAAAGAAGTCATGCATTGTTCTCTCCTATTTACTCAGTTCTTAAGGTTTTTTTTCGTTTTTAACTCTGATGGTTGCGTGAATGTTTAACGGTTAATAAAACTGTCTGATTCCTTGCTTAACTGTAACATAAAACAACAAATAGACTGATAACTAACATATCCTAGCCAAAGATAACAGTAAGGAATTTCTGGAAGAAAAAATAGGGAAAAAAAAGGAAAAAAAAAAGTCAATAACAGGTTAAAAAAAAAAAAAAAAGGCACTGAAAGAATTTAAATGCCCATCTCTTTTTTCACAATTTAAGAAAAACAAATATTTGATCACTCAGCCAATTTATACTAGAACAGGAAGACAACTATGTAATGGCAGTATTATACAGGGTTATTACACACCACTTAAACAACAGCAATGAGGGGCAGCAGTTAGACTGCCTGCAGCTCTAGCACATGTTTTGCTCCCCCTGGCAGCAAAAACAGAATGTTCCCAGGGGGAAGGAACACATCTGTAAAATCCACAGCTGTGAGGTGAATCATTCTCAATAGCTAATCAGTACCAGCCAGCCCTCTAGCCACATAACTGGATTTAAGGTCTTCCTCACCTGCAATGTGACATCTCCATTTTAAAGAACAACAGAAGTCCTGTTTATCTGAAGAACTTCCACATGCAAGCAAGAAAAGACGGGAATGAAGAAACACCAACAAAACACTTCAGTAGATGTCCGGAATCCCAAGAGACATTTCCAAGTTGAATGAGACGTCAACAGTGAAGTGACCTACCATCAAATCAAAGGAAAAAAACAGTGACAAAGTATGACTGAAATTAGATGTAGCCTCTGAAGGATCTGTCTGTCCCTGCCTCAGTTATTTTTCAACAAGTTAATTCTGTTGGGAAGGACTTAAAACTATAGTGTGCTGAAACCATGGGAAACTTCATTACGATGACAAACCCCCATTACATTTTTTGAGAAAATTGCTTTTCACTGAACTTGAAACAGGGCAAGTTTTTGTCTATCTTGACCTACATTACAGCAATTCACAGAAGGGGAGCATGGCTCACGGGTCTTTATGGGCTTTTCTTTGTTTTAAGGAGGAGAACTACTGCAGAACATAAACATTTGCTGGTTTATGTGTATTACATAAGTCTAAGAGCAGCTGACATAACACATAACTTAGAAGAAATGATGCAAAACACTTCCAACCAGTGAAGCATCCCACACAGGCACTGCTGCAGGCAGGTGATTCATTCTCCTCAGTGTTGCACTCTGCACTCTGGACAGTTCACAAAGGCTTTCCACTCAGCACTGCCCTTCAGAAAAGGCAGTCTCCCACCTGTCTGAAATCCTCAGAAACAGCACAGTAGTCTTGCACACAGAACTGCAGCTTTTTGAACCATCAGGAACATACCAGTATCAGATTCAACATGGGTGAACATACAAGGCTGTGTATCTGGAAAGCACCCAAACCAGATGAGCATGTGATTTAACAAAGGTGAAATCACAACAGTTGTTGGCGAGGAAGACACAAAATATGCTGCAATAAGATTTGAAATTACTATTATGATTTACTATGCTTTCATAAACGTTTGTTTGGTAGAGAGTATTAGAAAGCAGTCAGTTGTTGGTCATAGCCTTTGATACAGTTAATACTTCTCCAGATTGTGCAGGTATGCTTTTAGAGGTAAATTACATTTCAATTACAATGTAGAAAAATGGTGTTGTAGAATAGTTTTATTCATTTGTCCAAGACCACTCCAAACACTGGTTTGTTGAGCATGTTTTTCCTTTTTAATATTTAGTTCATTATTGTGAGGTTATCCTTCAACATTTCAGAATCACAGAATCACAGAATTGCTCAGGTTGGAAAAGACCCTAAAGATCATCAAGTCCAACCATGACCTAACCATACTACCCTAACTCTAACAGCTTTCCGCTAAATCATGTCCCCGAGCACCACATCCAAACAGTTTTTAAACACATCCAGGGATGGTGACTCAACCACCTCCCTGGGGAGCCTATTCCAGGGCTTAACAATCCTTTCTGCAAAGAAGCTTTTCCTGATATCCAACTTAAATTTACCCAATGCAACTTGAGGCCATTTCCCCTCATCCTGTCACCAGTGAGAAGAGACCAACACCGCTCTCGCTGTAAGCACCTTTCAGATATTGGAAGAGAGCAATAAGGGCTTCCCTCTGCCTCCTTTTCCCCATACTAAACAGCCCCAGTTCCTTCAGTCTCTCTTCACAGGGCATATTCTCCAATCCCTTCACAAGCCTTGTTGCCCTTCTTTGGACCTGCTGCAGCACCTCAATGTCCTTTCTGTACTGAGGTGCCCAAAACTGAACACAGTATTCGAGGTGAGGCCTCACCAATGCTGAGTACAGGGGCAGGATTACTTCCCTAGTCCTGATCACCACACCATTCCTGATACAGGCCACCTCTCAGGCTCTCATATCTTATTTTTACTCTAATACTAAATGAGGCAGAAGAGTTTTCTTGATTGACCATACATAAATTAGTTTCTCCATTCTGAATTACATTCTGAATTAAACTAAACAAAGCAAGGAATATCTCCCTAAATCTTCAGGAAAGCATATTCTTCGCTGAAGCTTATTATTTCTACAACATCTACATCCACACCCATAATCTTTGATTTTCACCATTCATGGCCTTTAAAGTCTTTAAAACTTCAACAGCAAGAAGGCATTCATTCAACATTTATATTGAAACTGCCATTGTGAAAGTCTGGGAAATACAGGTTTTGAAATATGTTGCAAATTCACATTTACCTACGTTTATTTTTATAGAATCATAGAATCCTAGAATACTTAGAGTCGGAAAGGGTCTTTAAAGGTCACCTAGTCCAATTCCCTTACAATGAACAGGGACATCCACAGTGAGATCAGATTGCCCAGAGCCTGATCCAGCCTCACCTTGAACGTTCTCCAGAGATGGGACATCCACTGCATCTCCGGGCAGCCTTTTCCAGTGCCTCACCACCCTCACTGTAAACGTTTTTGTGAAATTGTAACTTAAATTCTAGAAATATTGACTTTCAATAAATAAATAAGATATATCTACTCTCTGAAAGATAACTCCTCTTTTCCTACTAAAAAGTATTTTTCTGATGGAGTCCTTGTAAAGTTGAGAGGCACTTTGCCACAGGCCTGAGCGCACCTGGGTAACACCACTGCTACTGCAACTGAGTGCCCTATGCAACATGTCTGTCTTAAATCATAACACTGGTCATCCTTTCAGTAGAAATGGTAAAGTCCAATATCAACTGTCCAATATCAACTGGAGAGGAGCTCTGCAGAGAGGGACCTGGGTGTCCTGGTGGACGGCAGGTTAGCCATGAGCCAGCAGTGTGCCCTCATGGCCAAAAAGGCCAATGGCATTCTGGGGTGCATTAAAAAGAGCGTGGCCAGAAGGTCGAAGGAGGTGATCCTCCCCCTCTACTCTGACCTGGTAAGGCCTCATCTGGGTACTGTGTCCAGTTCTGGGCTCCCCAGTACAAAAAAGACAGGGAGCTCTTGGAAAGAGTCCAGCGGAGGGCCACAAAGATGGCGAAGGGCCTGGAGCATCTCCCCTGTGAAGAAAGGCTAAGTGAACTGGGTCTGTTTAGCCTTGATAAAAGAAGACTGAGAGGGGACCTGATCCAGGTCTGTAAATATCTAAGGTGTGGGGGGCAAAGTGGCGAGGCCAGACTCTTTTCAGCAGTGTGTGGAGACAGGACAAGAGGAAACGACCAGAAACTAGAGCATAGGAAGTTCTGCACGAATGCGTGCAAGAACTTTATGGTGAGGGTGACGGAGCACTGGAACAGGCTGCCCAGGGGGGTTGTGGAGTCTCCTTCTCTGGAGATATTCAAGACACGCCTGGATGCCTACCTGTGCGACCTGGTGTAGGGAACCTGCTTCAGCAGGGGGGTTGGACTCGATGATCTCTGGAGGTCCCTTCCAACCCCTACGACTCTGTGATTCTGTGATCAACTGGATCCCACAGTAAGTGCTACTTCTTTAAAGAACACAAAAGCATACAAACTGACCAGTTTTTGGCTGCACTGCAAAGTAGTTAATAGAGAGAGTAATAAAGAAACAGAGTGGTTTTTGAAGCATGTGGGGGGCTGTGTTTTGTTTTTTGAGGTTGGTTTGGGTTTTGGGGTTGTTTTTTTTTAGAATTATATTTTGATTTGAGTTTTAGCATGCTTTGTGTGGATTGATAGTTTGTTTTTAAATAGTTAGTACTCCCTGCAGGACAGTGTACTCTTCAAAATAAAACAGTATCAACTCAATTTTGCTTCAGTCTTAGAGACACAAGACCAGCTTGTAAGGTTTTGAAGCCTTTCACGTAGTACACAACAAGCAGCTTCTGACACACTCAACATTCTTACGAAATGCAGCACACACATACTTCTAACAGTTGCTATGAAACAGCTAAAGGAACAACATTCTTTAAGTGAGTATTTCCAAATTAATTACAAGACTTTCAAAAGAATAAAGACCCCAAAAGAAGTAACAACTATTTCTCAAATGAAGCAGCATACTGCATAGCAAACGCCTGTGCCACTCCCGCAGTCAGGCACCTGTAAGCTGCAAAGCCGAAGTCCAACAGAAACATAAGCAAGCAGACATCAGAGGCAGATACCACACTTTCTGCCAGTTAACCTACCGTGAAGCAAAACCATCTTCTCACCAGAAAAAAGACAGATGTGTAAATGTGTGTGTATATATGTATGTATACATAACACACACATGTATGCATACATATCTACCTCTGCATGGTATATGTCTCTTATCATTTGCATAAAAATACACACCATCTGAATTTTTAGGAGTAGATTACATAAACGAACGTTTGCTATAATGAGCAGGAGACTACTTCCACAAACCAGCAATATTACTTCCTCAAACTGCCTGAGAGGCAGGGAAGCTGAGTCACAAAGAACATCACCACATACAGTGGCTCTGCTCTGCCCTGCCCACCTCATGGGTTCACTGAATCAAGTTTTTGGGTGGAAGGGACCTTCAAGATATTTTAGTTCCACTAGATCAGGCTGCCCAAAGTCCCATCCAGCCCGGCCTGGATCAATTGTAAGGATGGGGCATCCAAAGATTCTCTGGACAGTTTTCTTTTCTACCTCCATCAGTGGAAGGATTGTTCCTAACTCCTGGGATGCTTCATGTCTCGCTGTCATCCATCTGATTTGCAAACAGGCCCAGAATGCCTGCATTATTCTCCATTCTGCAATCCAGGCCAGTGAAGGGAGGGAAGGAACCCTCTCTGCAGGGTTATAGGGGATTATATTTAGCCATTAAAGTCCCAATCTAATCCCATTGTCAGTAATTTGCCAACAAAGAGCCTCAGCTCAGCTAGAGGTGGGGAAGAAGGGAGTATCTCTCAGTGAGTCTGATTCTGCTGTAAGTAAACAAACTAATACCCTTCTGAACTAGCTTAGCCATCCTGAGCAACAACTTTAGAAGCTGGGCAAAGACACCAGCTGGTCTTTATTGTGATTCTGTGGGAGGAAGCCAAAGGTGAAGCTGGCTGCTCTCAGACGTGCTGCTCTTGGACAAACTCTCCCATTTCTTTCATGTTCTCACAGATAACCAACTAATGCACAGAGTCACCTCTAAAAGGATGCAGATCTCTTTATGAATATAAAATTGGTAATAGTCCAGGAGGCCTGAGCACATCATTTATTACCATGAGACTGAGAGAACGAGAATTACAGGCAAACACCACATAATGAGGGGCATTGTGGGCTCATGATAAACATAAAGCATTTTAGGAACTCCACAGGCGAGAGATGTACACTGATCAAAATGCACAGCACAGCTGGGTTTTCAAAAGGCAGATAAGAAGCTGGGTTAGAGCTAGGAGTCCCCCCACAGTGCACTGCCCACCACAGCACTCATTTCCCAAAGGGCACAGAAAGAGACTGTGAAAAAGCCCCACGGGGTCACCCTGTCTCATCAAAGCACAACGCAGAAGGCTAAAGACAATGTTCAAAACCCAACTTACATTCTGTTCTAACTTCAGTCCTTTGAAATAGCACAGAATAATCAGCAAAGGGAGAAAACAACTCAGCAGCTAAATGCTTGCCTCATTAGCTCCAGTTTGTTTGCTTTACAGTTAATTCCTTTCTCTTTGCAAGACAATCGGCTAAGAATTACTCTTTTCCTCAAAAAAGCACTCAAGCAGAATAAGTAGAACAACTAATATAAACTGGCAGCTGTAAATTAATCTATATGGTAGGCAGTCCGGAAGGCTTTGTTCCTCCCGGCAGCTTTGTTGGCCGCACACCAGAGGAAACAAAACCAACCCGAAATATTCACTCACATCCGCAAATTAAACATTCATGCTGTTCATTAACAGCAGCGCTAATGCTTAACCTCACCAGATGCTGGGATGAAGCAACCAGTACAGTCCCAGCGCTCTGACCTGCTCCAAAGCCATGCAGCCCCACTGTCCCCACCACAGCCGTCTGGAAAACATGCACACATGCACAAGCTGGCAAACAAGGAAAACACAGTTCTTCAGTCACTACTTCATTACCTTCCAAACCTCTCATACTTTGTGAGCTGGTATACGTGAGTCTGTTACACACAGACTGCAGACTATCTTCTAATTCTTCAGGTGCCCCTGATTCACACTCAAGTATCGTTAATGCAGAATGCTCAGTGTTTACATGTGTTTTTCTCCAATTTATGTCGAGCTTCTCGTCAGCGTAAGCAAAGTTGAACACAAGAACTGAGTTTGCACCTCGAATAAATTAGACCACCCTAATTTATAACCTCTCCAGTAAGGAGAGCAAAAGTACAGCTGATCTGTAATGGCGAGTATAATGTTATTTCATTAAGTGCTTTGTTTGAAACAAATAATCTATCAAACAGACGATTACATCTTAATCACTCTGAAACCTGCAAGAAATAAACAGTTTCTCAAAACCTCTAATGGAGAAATGTACAACTGTGCTGGGAATGAGAATAAAACAAAGAAGGCTGACTGTTTCCTATATTCACCTGTATATTACCCAACACAAAAATATACTGCTATACTCAATATAAAGGTAACAATGTGCTCGTTTGGAGCACCCAGATCTAAGCTCCTCCTGGGTTTTTCAAGGAATATGGTATCACTAAAAGTCCCTCTTCATTTATGGTGTCCTATAAAGAAAATAAATCATTATATATAGTTCCTCGTATTTCATACTGCAGTATGCAAACACAATGGGGAAAAACAATCAAAGTAAATCACAGCCCTCTCCTTCAGTGTAGTTTAAATGTGTTTCATCCGGGAAAGTAACCGCTAGCTGATTAACTTGCAGTATCATCATGAATAAGAGCATGACATGTCACAGCTCATTTGGCAAAGCTGCAAGAATTTAGCTCATCCTATGCTGGACGCCTACTTCTCTAAACAGAGGGAGTGGACACTCTCAGAAATACCCTCTCTCTGAGGTCTAACTTTCGGTTTCTTGATCCATAGCACCACTGCCAAAGAAAGCTCCCATTTTTCTGCTAGCCGCAGAGCTTAAAGCATAAAAAAAAAAAAACACCTTGATATGGACCTGGGATTCTTACCCAGACCAATTGATAGAGCAGTAGTGTAGGTTTTGCAGGGAGATGCTGTGATCAAAGCTCACATTACTACACTTAAATATTAAAAACAGATGTAAGACCAACTGAAAGGTAGAGGCAGATGTTTATGGCTGCTGCTAACTTGTGATTTAGGATGAAACCAGTAAATTTTGGGGTGGTGCACTGCCAACACAGCAAACAGCCAAGCACCCTTCATGGAGAAAGCAATTCTGTTATACCTACTCTTCAAGTGCATTTCTTCCCATCCATATCCTTCACGCCACCTGAGTTTATCTTGAGCCAGAGGATTTTATTCTTGATTCTTATTACTGTCAGATACTGAATTCCCAGAAGCACAGGTCTGTCAGGGCTGCCAAGAAGGAAATGCAGAACCACAGCCAGCAGCCACGCTCAGAGCAGGCATTAGGTAGCACTGATCTCCAGGCATGCTGCACAAGACTCTGCCCATCAAGTCCCTGACATCTGCTCAGATAGATGAGGTACACATCAAGCCTAAAGTAGTTCTGGATGTTTCTTAAGGAGATTTTGTTTTATATTTTTCTAGGAACTTACTCAAATCAAGAACGTTTGCCTGTTTCCACAGTGTAGCTGTGTGTTCACAGCGTCTCTGATATACAGTGACCTGCCCAAACAGGTGTATTTTGCTGTCTCTGTTTGTATAAGGAAAAGCTGGCGCTCATGCTGAACTGGTTAGGCTGGGAAGAAAGGACTGTTTTTGTTTTTTTTTTCACCAAGCTTCAGGCATACAATTTGGTAGGAATGAAGCATCAAGATTTGTTTCTGCTTCAGCAGAGACCAAAGGTTTGTTCTGGCTGCAATGATCCACTAACTACATCAGGTAAGGTGCATGTGCAGAAGCAGAATTACAGAAGTAATACAGAAATAGCCAGCAGTGCACGCAGAAAGGAAGCAACTACCATCTCACAGGTGCCTGACATTCGTCATTACCATGCCAGGGAGGAAGATGACAGAGAAAGGCCACCACAGTCCCTCAGTGAGGTGGTTCTAGAGATGGGCAGGAATGGCAGAGGTTCTGCCTAGGGAAGTCTGCTTCAGAGAAACTGGGAACATCAGAGTTTTGTGAAAAACAGCAAAGTTAAATCCATACATATCCACGGCAAGGGACATGGAAAGAAGGCAAGCAAAACTGCCTCTGAGCTGTTCAGATGAAAAAGCTCTTCTGTGCCAGTGAGATGACATTTCCGACACACCTTCCAACCATTCACTGCAAAGGCAATGTACCTCACAATGAACTTTGGGAAAACATAGCAGAAACAATAAGGGCTTCAAAAGATTATTTTTTTTCTTAAATGTTAAAAGTCTCTAAGTAGGTGGAACAGCAAGAGATAGAAGCAGTAAAGACAAGGAGCATCACTCGTGCTGCTATGCCTGAGGAACATACACCAGAAACATTAAAACAAGCACTGGAAACTTCTACCTGCTACAGAGAACACTGCAATGACATTCAAATGTATTTCTAGAAAGGAGGCTTTAAAGTAGTGGCTGTAAGCAAGATGAGTCACACGAAGCCAGGCGAAAACCCAACACGTTACTTGTTCAAACGGTTCTTCTGTCTGAAAACAAGACGAAGCAAAATCTTCTACAATATCTGGATATTTATTTGCAAGGAAAACATTTCACATATTTTTACTCCAATGGGCCCAAGACTACAAAAACCCAAATTTGAGCTACTCTAGTATCATAGAATCATATAATCTTTAGAGTTGGAAGGGACCTTTAAAGGTCATCTAGCCCAACTCCCCTGCAGTGAACAGGGACCCCACAGCTACATCAGATTGCCCAGGGCCTGATCCAGCCTCACCTAGTCCCTAGGGATCGGGCGTCCACCACATCTCTGGGCAACCTGTTCCAGTGCCTCACCACCCTCACTGTAAAAGATTTTTTCCTTATATCCAACCTAAATCTACCCTCTTTAAGCTTGAAGCCATTTCCCCTTGTTCTATCACCACACATCCTGCTAGAGTCTGTCCCCTTCTTTCCTGTAGCTCCCCTTTAGACACTGAAAGGTCGCTATCAGGTCACCTCACAGCCTTTTCTTCTGCAGGTTGAACAGCCCCAGCTCTCTCAGCCTGTTTTCATACGAGAGGCGTTCCATCCCTTGGATCAGTTTTACGGCCCTCCTCTGGATGCACTCCAACAGGTCCATGTCTCTCCTGAACAGAGGACTTCATTTTTATTTCAAATACATTAAAGTGCTAGCTCACAAATTTCTCCTCTTGACCAGTTTTCTTTTCTGAACCACAGACATTTCAGTGTATTTAGTAATTAGGGAAGGAAAATCTTTCCTGACAGCTCCTTCCTTCACGCTGCCTGGAGTTAGGCAGGTCTTCCCAATTCACTGCCATCTCAGTGTAATGCAGATCTTTCCTGATGATGCATTAATTCAAAAAGATGCATGTAAATACATTCTTATACTTTATGGTTGTAAACTTATAAGTCTACCCTTGTCCCCTCTCCTTTAAAACCATTTTCCATGGTGGCCTGGTAACCCTGTTCCTGGTCCCTGACATGTTTCTCCATAGTCAGGCTCCAGTCTGCTCCAAAACCTGCAGCCTCAAGGTCCAGGAAAACCAACACCGCCTTATGCTCTGAAGATCAGAGTGTTTTGCTGCATCCCTAAAAAGCACAGTGGATATAACCACTAAAAGGGTTACAGCAAACTATCGATGTTCTCATTTCCAACTGGGTAAACTGTGCAATTCACAACAGCTAGGCTTGTGTCCCAAGGGCATCATGCTTTGGCCAAAACACGCCTATGCACATTTCCACAGCAAAGAAATATCCTCTCTGTTGACACCGTGCTGTCAATGTGCTCGCAGAAATGCTCAATAGCTCAAAACAGCAATACCAAACCAAACCTCCTAAGGACAAAGAACTGCAGGCCACCATGTGACTTTACCAAAACATAAAAACAAAACAAAATCATACAACTATCAGTTATTCTACCCATGTGTACATACACACAAACATACATATTTCGCTGCCGTCTGTCGTGACTTCCCCTAGCAGCTGCAGAAGGCAAACGTATCTCCTGTTTAATCCCCTCTCCATGTGGGAAAATGGCTCCTTTTACCAGCTGAATGCATGCTCTACATTTTATTTATCTATGTAAATCTGTGCTGCACCATTAGGCATTCTTTTGTCAGTGTCATGAATGAATTGGTGAAGAGTCACTGGTTTTTAAAGGGGAGGACCAGAAAGACAGTGACAATGAAGAGGCCCTATATCAAAAAGACATCCAGCCCAGACAGCTCTGTTCAGGCCTTAATCTCCATATGTAAGACATGCCCATGAAAGCTTTCACTCAAAAGAAAAAGAAAGATTTCACATGGCAGGTGCTCCGCTTGCTGCTGAAGGGAAAACTTCCATTATTTCGGGCATTAGGCAAGTGTTAGAAAACAAAGAGCGAAAGGGAAAGGGGAACAATACAGGCAGAAGCCTCAATACAGAGCAAAGCAGGAGGAAATGGGATCTCTTGCTAAATTCTCACATTATTATTCATTAATAAATTTCAAGAGACTAAATAACATAATGGTCCAATGCACTTGTTGCTCACCTGTAAGGAAATCGGATGAGGCCACTACAGAAATAAGTCTGATTATCTTGGCCTCCCGTGGACCTTTGTCTGCCATGTTTTGTTTTGGCACTGACTTCCAAAATTACGCTGTCACTGCTGGTGCAAAACTCTTTCTGCAGCTCATGTCATCTGGAGAAGCCTTTATGCATCTCTGTGCTTCACTGGGTTTGCAAGTCACTCCAAACCTCAGGTGAAAATATATCTTTCCTTTCTTGTCTGAGCTTTTTTAATTTCTCTGTTATTAATTACCTCTGCGATAGTATTATTAAAGTCACTGAAGCATTGCGGCATAAAAATTGTGCAAAAGACTCTCAAAAATGATCCACTGCAGAAAAACTACCCTGATTCTCTATATCATTTAGGTGAGGAGAGGAAAAGCTCCTATTTATCCTTTGCGTTAGAAATTCAGTCTTGCCTCTGGCAGTCTCCTGGGATGTCTCATGAACCACTGGAAATGCCTTGTCAGAGTAATCCGCATCAGTGTAAAAGTTGCAAAGGAAAGGAAAAACACCCCCTGCTACTTTGTTTGTTTGGACAACATTCAGGAAGATGCAACCCTCGATGCAATTGCCCAAGTAGTACTCCTCACATTAACCCCCATTTGCAGTTTAGATGGAGACCATCCTAACCACACTGGTCTTCCATGGAGACCTCCAGCACCATCAGAAATGACGTTACCAAACAAGCTTTGGTGTTTGAAACACTATTACAATAAAAGCAAAGCAGCCACGAGAAACAGCAGAGTATTTCAGGCTTACTGAATGCAATACAATAATTAATTTTCTTCCTTCCTTCCCAGATCAACTGCAAGTAAATAAAGCAGCATGACCCCTAGAGCTTTTGAGTACTTCACAGAGCCTAACCTTCTGTCAGCAGTTTCACCTTGTTGTAAAAACACAGAAGCAACACTGACATTTACATCTCACAGACCGACCTCTTAAGACGTGTAGAAATTTCCAGCTCCTTCCCCAGAGCAGAGCACCACGACTTCAGTGTGTTCACACAGCTCCTGAGCATCCACCCCAAGCCTTGCACTTCTCTCCTTCTGCTCTAGCCAACTCTGTCACCGCTTTTAAACCACCCTTACCAAGGAGAAGGTTATTTGCAATGCTTCTTGAATATTTTAGATGTGTTCGTAACCTGAAAATGTTACCGCCAGTCATTCAGTTGACATACAGTACATGTTTGCTTCAGTTCCATAGGCCAGATATGCTTCCAAAACAATGCCAGTTTGTGATAACAAATGCTATCTGCAGTTACAAGACTGGTAGAGCCAGAACAGGAAAATTACAAGAAAGTTCTGCTGGAGATATAAACAATTATTATGTGAGTAGAGCCTGATAAAATATTCAGCAACACTGCAGCAAAAGAACCAGTTCACCTTAACAAATTAACACAAACATCTGTTTGAGAAATTTAGAAAATAAGACTAGGCCATTGGTACTGTCCCATTATTCTAACACAAATCCAAAGAACGTCTATAACTAACCTATTATGGACAACAGTTTGGAGAGTAATAAAACCTCAGCTCTGAATTTTTCAGTGGTTCTCCCCGAAGCGAAAAAGGCAGACCTATTTTGAACACCCAAATACATGCACTGCAGTCTCAGTGTAGGAAAATCAGCAGGATTTTATTATCCCACACAGACAAAATCTGGCATCACAAATACTACTCACTGATCCCTCACAATCGTATGTGCTGGTGAAGCATCTACTGCTGGTGCTGTAGCAAGGAAGGATGCAGCAGTAGTGCCCATGGCTCTAGATCAATCCAAGCTGACCATTTACATGTCAATGGCTGCATCTCCAGAGACCACCAGCTCCAAGGCCAAAGGCTTGAGCAGTCACCACCATCCAGCAGGGCACAGTGAGCCGATTCATCCTTCATGAAGGAGTAAGATTAGAAGTTCTGCACTTAGTAATCATCTAGGAATACCTCCAGTTTGTGTGACCCGTGTGCTTAAAAAGTGCTTCTTTTGGCCTAACCCTAACCCATCACCATGTACTCCTGTGCTTCACTCTCATCCCACAGCTCCCCTCGTGGATGAGGAAGCCCTCACTCTTGGCTGGGAGCTGCCATTGGGCCATCCTGCGGGGGGTTTTGCAGGGAGGTGAAAGTCCCTAAGCTGACAGTATTACAAGAGACTGTTAGGAGGAAGTAACACTTCTGCAGTTATTTTTGATTTTTCTCTTCCTCAGCCATCTACTTCTGGCCACTGTCTGAGACAAGGTAGAAGAGAACTTCTGATTATTAAGCATAATGCCAAACTCAACATACACAAAAGGCAGAGATGAACCTTCAGGATATCTTTAGAAAGTCTTTTGGAAATAAGAAACGAATCATAACACATACAAAGACAAGTAGAGTCATGTTGAGATAAAAATCAGACGGGGATCAAGTTCAAAAAGGACTCAAAAAACAAGTTTCCAATAAATGTTTTAGAACTAAAAGGAGGAATTAACCTATTAACAACAATAGATGATGCAAGCAAGCCTATATACTTTCATGCTTTTTTTTTGCTAACATCTTTGAAGAATCAACTGCAACCAAACACTCAACAATTAATTCAAGTAAGGTTTAGCCCCAGAAACTATCAAAGATAACAGGTCTAATATTAATTGATTATGCTAGAAGATACAAGTTGCCAGGTCCTAATAAAATTCACCTTAACATACCTACATAATAACCAAAACAATATCCAATTCATCATTACTCAGAGGAACTCACTAAGAAGAGAGCAGATGAAGTCTACAAAGGAAAGTAAACACTGTCACTGAGAAGATGAAAGAATTAAAACAAATAGAATTACAAGCTGCAATCCTACCTTCACCAACCAGAAACAAATTGCTGAGCAGCCACAACGTGAATACAGAAATGACAGTGAGGTAATAAAAACCAAACTGTACAGGAACTGTCAAAAAATGCATCTGATCTAAGATCTCCTTTGATAGGATAACCTGCCAATAGGCAAAATAAAAGACGAGACTGTATCTTGATGTCAGTAAAGCTTTTGACACTCGTGCACAAAAAAATAGAAGAAAAAGAAATAAAACAGTAGTGTGCCCAGGTGGCCAAGAAGGCCAACGGCATCCTGGCTTCTATCAGAAATAGCATTTCTAGCAGGAGCAAGGAAGTGATCATTCCACTGTACTAGACACTGGTGAAGCTGCGCTTCATGTCCTGTGTTCAGTCTGGGGCCCCTCACTACAAGAAAGATATCAAGGAGGCCCTGGAGTGTGTTTGGAGAAGGGTAAGGAATCTGGAGCACAAGTCTTATGAGGAGCAGCTGAGGGAACTGAGATTGTTTAGTCTTGAGAAGAGGAGGCTCAGGGGAGACCTTATCACACTGTACAACTACCCAAAAGGAGGTTTTGGCAAAATGGGGGTCAGCCTCCTCTCACAGGTAACTAGTGATATGACTAGAGGGAATGGCCTTAAGTTGCACCAGGGGAGATTCAGGTTGGATGTTAGGAAAAATTTCTTCTCCAAAAGAGTGGTCTGGTTGCCCAGGGAAGTTGTGGAGTCACCATCCTTGGAGGCGTTCAATGTTAACATGTTGTATTAAGGGACATATAGTTTAGTGGGGAAATATTAGTGGTGGATGGACAGTTGGCCTGGATGATCTTGGAAGTCTTTTCTAATCTTGGTCATTCTATGATTCTATGAAAATTTATACACGTAAGATAGGTACATGTGTGGTTTAGAAAATCTACACAGAGTAGTTATTTGTTTATTAAGCTGTCTGGCCATTTCTAACAGGGTCCCATACACACCGCACCTATTCTAAGTACAGGTTTTTTTTCAGTAGTCTCATTTGTGACCAAGGGAAGAGAGATCACACTTCTAAAATCTGTGCATGACACTGGAACTGATAAGGATTCAAGTTCTTTAGAGAGAAACAGTATCCACAATTAAAAGTAATTTCAAGTTGCGGAAGTGGTCTATAATAAAAAGGATTCAGTCAATAAAGTGCAAGCTTCCATATTTAGATAGGGATAATCAGCTGTACAAACGCAAAAATAGGGATGAACTGATGAAGCAGCAGCACTGGAGGAAACCACTAGTTAGGCACAGTGAATCACAAATGAAATGCAAATAAATAAAATAAGGCTGAGTAATATAAGATAACTTTCAGGCTGGGACATGTTAGCAGGGAATAGAGAAGAGCGGGTGTTAGTAGGCAAAATAAGAAATAAATACAGTAGCTCATTTCTGGGAACAAGATATGCCAGTATGACTTAGGCTATGATTTAGAACCAACAATTAAACTGATGAAAAATGTAAAGTAATGGTAAAGTACGCTATGTTTGAATCACTTAATATACCTCGATAAAGAAATCTTAGGCTGTGTATTCAAGTTATTCATGTTCCTCCAGATCTCTCCACCTCAACAAGAGATAAAATGAAGTACGAATGCTGACATGTATATTTTTAATATTAATCACTTTGCATAGGAACACTGGACTGTGTTAAATTACAGTAAATCTCACCCGTGTATTTCACCTCTAAGAGAAGTAGCTACTATATCATCCAATTTTTGCTAGAAAAAAAAGAATTACTTTAAAAATACACATTAAAAGCTGAGCATTTGCAGTTGTTTTTGAAATCCTTTAAGCTGTCTGTAGAGAAGGTAGTAGAGAAGTATGGCAATTTACAACGTTTCATTCAATATACCCTCCCTACAGCATATTATTTGTATAATACAGTCAGTGACACAAAGTAACTTTAAATAAAATGCCAAGAAAAATTCTATTTCTAAATATAGTGCTGTACATAAATCAGAAATAATCCTGTAAGCCGTGTTCTCCATGGGTAGCAATAGATCCATGCTCTGTAATCTTCTTTAGTAAGTAGTCAGTCTAAAATCTGACTACAGTAATATATTTATGTTATCAGCAAAAAAAGTGTCCTGCTTCTGCTATCACCACGATGCCAAGCATCACGGAAAGCCAAATGAAGAGGCTTTTCTGTATGTACACGTGTACCCCAAAGCAACTGCAGAGTGCCCAGGCTTGAAGCAACCTATACCAACAAAACAGAGCTCAAATCAGGAAAAGAATGAGGACAAAAAGCCAAAAAGGTCAGTCAGAGAAACAAAGCAGTAATTAGACACAGAGGTAACAGGGTCTGGTGATGTGACCAGAATAACTACATTCCATTCCCAGGCTTGATAGTGACTTTCTTTGTGCGGTTCATAAATTCAGTTAATTTCTCTATGCTTTTGTTTTACAAGCTACAAAGATTCCAGCTCCAGATTTACTGTGACATACAACGGTAATCCACTACCTTTTGCGCTGAGATATGGTTCTATAATGAACATAAAAGATGAAAGGATAGCCACAGAAAGTAAGCTAACGGACAAGACAGAAAAAGGACAAAATGAAGAGGAACAAAAGGAGAAAAAAAAAAAAAAAAAAAAAAGAAGTCCGAAACAAACTGACTCTTTAATCCAAGCTTAAAATAGTGAAAAAACATTCATGTTTCTGAAACACAGATTTCTATTGGGTACATGTAATATTACAAAGCAAGCCATCCTCTTTGTACAGCAAAGAGAGATGTGTGAAAATAAGGAAATTGTTTATATCAGTTATATTCTACAGGATTTTGTACTGAGTGATCACAATGAATCATGTTCTAGGAAAATGGCATATTGAAAAAAAAATTATAATTAAATAAACTAAGAGCAGTACAAAAATTGCTGATTTGCTTTTTGAAGATTTCTTTAGGACACATTATCAAATTAGCCTTGTGGCAAAGCTCTCTCCTTGCTATACAGCATCTCAATCTTCCCCAAGCTTCAGACATATTTCCAGGAAGAAGGAACACGGTGTAAGTGTCCTAAAAATGGGCTTTGCTGGCTCAGTCTCCTACCTTCATAGGAGTAGAGGCTCATACAGAAAATAATATCAGAAATGACTAATGCTAATCACAGTAACACATGCCTCTATTTTTACACTGTCCTCCCTTCTTCTGCCAGATGCCCCTTTATATTCTTTTCATCTCCTTAATGAAGCTCATCTATTTAGATATGGTGCTTTGATTTTAGAAAATTACATAAGACACTTTATAAAAATACACTACCATTATTATTAAGACTGATGGCCTCAAATGGAGAAGAAAACAAACAAACAACAACATTTAGTTTTCCTATTCAAAGAGATAATCAGCACTGCCAATATACCACAGCCTCCAGAGTTTGAAACCAGCAGCAAACCTCCAGCCATCAAACTGACCGTCTGAATTAAAACCAGTATAGGATATTTGTTCGCTGCAGATATGGTCCTATGTGTAGGATTGTACACGATGTCTTGTCCCCATCTGGGTGGGTTTTGTTGTTGTTTGCATTGGCAAAAAAAATGATGGTGCCTTATATAGACTGATGAATGATTTGGTCATATATCTGGGATCCCCCTGAGTCTAGCAAATCTGTCTGTTATTTTGCTCACTGTCAGTGAATCGCCCTCCTAAGACACCACTAAATTTTTCATTTTGTTTTCATGCCTTCATCATATGCAGTGAATTTGTATCGCTAACTTGCATGATCTTATCACGTAAGCTTTTATACAACTGATTTTTAATTTGCCTTATCATTGGACTTGATGATCTTAAAGGTCTTTTCCAACCTTGATGATTCTGTAATTCCAACTGAAATAGAAGAAAGGAATTTAAAAAGTAAAAAGCAGTATAAAGTCAGCATTTCAAACTCACATTTATCACTGATTTCAAGGGTAATTTTCACCTATCCTCAGGAAGCCATGAATGGGTAGAAGTTCCCATTTGGCTATTTTCTGTCATACCAAGGAACATGGTGATAAAAGCAGAGCACAGCAGCCATCAAAAGTTGTCCTGCTTTGAGTGCAGAAGGCAAAGGCATGGAGCAGATGCAGCCTCCGTAAGGAAGCCTCTCAGCCCACCACCCTTCTTGACACAATCACTGCTTTTAAGAGGGAAGAGGAAAGGCTGTTATAACTCACAGCTGCAGCTCCTTGGGATCCAGAGCTAGAAACTGCTGCTACCCCTATGGTGATGTGAAAAGGGAGTCTGAAACTGGAGCACAGCTCCCACCTCATGAACAAAAGCATCTGAACTGCCTCACAGCACACAACTGCTCAGGTCTGAAGCAGCCTTCTAATGCAGTGGGCATCCCAAAATGCCTAGGAAAAGTGGTCAGCAGTGGAGAAGAGCACGAAGGTTAAGTTAACTTATTTAGGTTTCAGACCTATTCATTTCTGTTAGGCAGACAGGCTGCACTTCTATACCATACGGTACTATTCTGCACATACAGTGAAAGAGTATTTTTCTTAGTAAGTGAGATGGGCTTTCATATTTCTGATCATGGCTGTTTTTACTGACAAGCAAGATTAAAAAGACAGGCTAAGCTTCTTGTATACAGTAACGCAATTAAGAGAAAAAGAGGTCCCTGAGGGTAGCAGGGAGCAGATGATCACACAACGCCTCAGGCAGTTTGCTCAGCATTAGTCTGTTTGCTTTACATTTAACAAACCATGACCTAGCTAGGAGCTCTGACTAACAGTCAATGCTTTTAGCACATATATAAAACAGAAATAGCTCAGGGAAAAGGTTTGCTCCCAAGGTCAATCTAATGGGAGGAAGTTCACATACGGGTTTGCATTGATCTAATTAAAGGGTAGCACAGACCAGGGTCAAATGCTCTGCACAAATGATGCTTGCGCAAATGTGCCAAAAGGGACAGCTAGCAGGTGCTATAAAGGCCAGTAAAGGAGAGCCTGCTATGGGCTTTCAGGAGAGGTTTTCCAGCACATGGTGACCCTCCTTCCTGCCCCACCTTCCACAGCCAGCAGACCAGCAGCAACAAGCACAAACAGAAAAAGCGCTGTGTGGGATACAATAGCAAAAACAGCAGAAGAGAGTAATGCCCTTCTGATCCAATGGCTAAATATGGAAATTCAGCAGTTTTCAGCAGGAATCTTTCTGGCATACCTTATGACATTTGTAATGCAGATAAAGGGTACTGCAAGAATCCCCTTCGCATACTGGAATTTACCAGGGCTCTTTTTACCTTTTCACGCAAGGATAACACAATGGTTCTCAAACCCTAATACATATATTGCTTGTGATTTGCATCTAACAGCAAATAACCATGGGTGCTTGCCTTAAAGGGCTATAAAATAAGTCAGACTATTACAATATTTATTTCAGTTCTCATATACCCATGGAGACGAGTGCAGTGGAACTGCAGCTCTTTTAACTTGTTGTATGGATTCAAAGCATTTCTCTTCTGCTTGCAGTAGTTTGCTGTGTTTCTTGTTGTTGTTGGGTTTTTTTTTTTTAGGACAGGTGGAAAATCAATCTTTTACTATAGAAACAGCTGGATCCAAATAAACTTGCTATACAATAGGCAGAAAGATACGCAGGTCCACAGGTCAGGCTATAAAATCGTTACTGAAGTAAAAAAGAACAACAACAACAAAAAACCCAGCCAAATGTATAAATAAAAAAAAAAAACAACTTCCCTCCCCCCCCCCCCCCCCCCCACACACACACACATTAAGCCACCCTTCCCCCCCCCCCGCGGTAAACACATGAGTTCAGGCACACAGATGAATGCATCTTTTGCCAACAGGATTGCACCTCATGCTAGTTCTGAGGAAGTTAGGCTTTGTGAAACACTGCACTGAGCTCTTTGGCCCTGGAGAGAGGAAGGCAGAGCCAGGAACATGCGTGGAAGTGCAGCACCTATCAATAGGAAAAGCCCAGCGCTCCAGCAGAAGGTGGTAAAGCCAGAAGCCAGGCAGGGCTGCAGCAGTTGTTGAACAAGCCACAGGGAGGCATACCCCAAATCCTGCATGGAGGGAGAGCAGGGAGCTGCCCCAGCCTGTCTGGGAGCAGGAACCCCCACTCCTCACCCTTCTGGAAAGCCACAATTACATCACCCTTTTCTCTTAAAGAGCAAGTAAAGAGAATGGAAATCCTAAATTTATCCTCCTTCCAGCTTGAGGGGACTGAAATGTCCATTTCAGGATCCTACCATTAAAAACACATGAAATATAACATATAGGAACTGTCAAAAGCTCTTGCGTGAAAAGTGTAGGTCTAGAGGTGGCTGGTACTCACCTGGTCACCCTATTCCTATTGCCAAATTTCCCTGATTGACTATCCCAGCAGTTTTTTGGGTTTTTTTGTTTTTTTTTTTTTTTGTTGTTGTTGTTTTTTGTCCTTAAAAATATTAGGAAAAGAAATCTTGCCTCCTTTCCAACATAAGAATGGAAACTGGGAAAACTGACTCCACCCATGCTAAAACCCCAAGTACCCCCCAAAAAGTACTGGATGTGCTGTCATTCCAGTCTGGATAATTGTACTACTAGTCTGCATTTGCTACAGTAATGTTATTTAGGGATGAGCGGTTGGTCTGGCATCTGATACACAGACCAAGCCCACAGCTTAGCAAGGTCACCATAAGCCCTTACAAATCATCAAGGGCTTATATTCCTAACAGTATGTCCATCAGAGATCTGACAGACAGTAAAGCAACCAGTGTGAGACAGGAGCGAATATCTGCAGAGACCTGTGAACTACACACAGTTTCAGGCACAAGCAGGCCATAGATTTACCATGGAGAAAAGAGATGCCATAGATTTGTCATGGAGAAAGGAGAGACGAGCAGAACCATCAGAGTAGTCAAACTGCTAACTGAACATCTAGTAATGACAGAAAAGGTGGAGGAGAGGCTGTCTTCCTAGAGCCTAGCTTGTCAACAACTGGATATACTGAACACTTTTCAAAATAAAGATCAAGAGATGACTACTTACTAGCTTGAGATTTTGATCAGTGTGATCTAGCCTCATAATTTTGACCAAATAGCTTCCGATCAAATCTTACAATGCCTTTGTTATTTTGTCCAATTACTCCTGGAACAACTGACCTCTGACAAGATTTCAGTTTCACCCATGAAGCCGAAAGGACAACGTTAATGCAAGCAACCCTTTTGATGCAGGAATCCTTAATGCCTCCTTCTGAATAGTTACATTATCATTGCTTCATCACCTTCCTCAGACACTCACTGCTCCAAAGCTCAACCAAGGGTGACAAAGAAAGGACAAAGACGTAAGGGTAACTGAGATAATTACTAGACACAAAACAATAGTGGTGTGTTACTATTTGGAGATCAGCAATACACTTGAAAGCTTTTGAACCAAAAATGGTCTCACCTTCAATCAGAACAGCACAATGTATGAGGATTTAGACCCCAAAAGAGCTGTTCTAATACTGAAAGTGTGCATATCTTCCACAGACCTCCAGAGGTCCCTTCCAAACTCAACTGTTCTGTGACACAAATGAGGTTAGAGAATATTAATAAAAATATGTATCATTAGGTTATGAGAAAGTACTGTCACTTTAAAAATTAATTTGTCCTACGAATGTCGTAAGAATCCAGTTGCAAGACTGATGTTGCATTTAATCTTCTTGCCAGAAGAAATGCAAGAGCAATGAGCCTAAGGAAGGTTTCAGATAGGAATAGAGTTAGATCCAGTGATGGAGGAATCCTTCTTCATCAGGTAAGTATTTGGAATAACCCTTTTTAAAATATCTATGTACGACTGAAAACGAAAAGCAAAACAGATTTCTCTCAGAGAATGGTAGGTTGACACTGCTAAGTCATTTTGGAAAAGCTTTCCAAACCTTGACTCCCTTAGAGGCTTAACTATTCAAGGCAACCACTGGCAGTGTCTTATTTTAATCATATTTTTGGGATAGAAGCTCCAAAATGAAAACAATCTTTAAGAACGGGAGAATTAAACTGCTTTTCTCTGTAGTCTGTGTGTGTTCTCTGTGTTAGAGTGTTTCACTGCGTGTTCAAAACCTTTGCTTCCAAAGAACATAATGAGTTTCATGAGCCACGTTTTCAAAAATGGAGAAAACGTGTCCTGCTTATTGAGTTTGCCTGCAGAATGATGGATGTGTCTTCCAAAAAGCAGTTATGAAACAACCATTAGATCAATCCTGCTTTATTTGTCCATCCACCAGAAAAGACAACACTGCAATCAGTTTGGGCTCACCTTGTATAAAACAGAAGGTGAAACAGAAAGAGCAGGAATACCTACACCATCAGATTACCTGACTGGCAAACTAAAAGCACATCCTATAGTAAAACCTTAGCTTCCTCCTTCCTAAAGGGGCAAAGGCAACATGATGACTTCATATGACAAGAGATCTGTTTGCATCATTTTTCCTCATGAAAAAAGTTGTCTAAAATAGCATTTTCTGGAGACTCTATGAGACTTCATATCTATGTGGTTGGCCAAATTCACACACAAAACCCAGCTCCACATTCACCCATATCTGAGCAGCAGATGTTACTCCTCCCGAGGAAGTAAGCAAGGACTGAGCTCGCACCACCACTTGCATCCAAAGCCCCGGGAAGGTGTGAGGCTGCATAGATGGTGCCACACAATGAGGCATCCCTAACCTGCCACTCCTTCCTGGAAAAGAGAAGCCATTCCTACAGTTGCAGATCTCCTGTAAACAGGAAATGAAAAGCACCTGGTAACGACCATGGAGCATTAGCTTAAAATCACAGTGTTTTTTTCCAATCTTAATGATTCTAAGATCATCTAGTCCAATCTTCACCACTCTTTCAGAGAAGAATTTTTTTTCCTAATATCCAACCTGAACCTCCCCTGGCACAACTTGAGGCCATCACCTCTCATCCTATCGCTGTTACCTGGGAGAAGAGGCTGACCCTCACCTGGCTACAACCTCCTTTCAGGTAGTTGTATTAATTCAGGCTGGTTTAGCAATAGAGATCAGTACATTAGTTTAAGGACCGATATATTACAGTAGAGAGAGTTAAGTTCTCCCCAGGCCCCCTCTTCTCCAAACAACCCCAGTTCCCTCATCTGCTCCCCAAAGGACTTGTGCTCCAGATCCCTCACCAACTTCTCTAGACATACTCCATGGTCTTGATGTCTGTCTTGTAGTGAGGGGCTCAAAACTGAACACAATACTTGAGGTGTGGCCTCACCAGTGCTGAGTACAGTGGGATGGATCACCTCCCTGATCCTGCTGGCTCCACTGTTTCTAATACTAGCCAAGACACCGATGGCCTTCTTGGCCACCTGGGCAAGAAGGCTGAACCGATCCTCTTCTGTAACACTATTCCTATACGTTATGAATATCATACAATAGAGAACCCTCTGTCTTCAAAAAAATTGGAAGAGGAAGTGGCAAGGTGAGGTTTGGGAGGGTAGGACAGCAGCCTGCATGAAACACGATCAAGTCTGGATGCTAGGTTCTGGAGATCTGCAACAATAATACCACGCAGCAGTCCATTCCTTAAAAACATACATGCCTTCAGCTTGGGCAGAAAATTCCTCCCCTCCTCACCATTCTGCAGGAAGAGCAGCTTACAGCTGTGACTTTTCTTGGGCAACTATGCACTGTGATTTTCACAGCACTCAGCATTTTCTGACTTGAATGAATACTTTCTACAATTTCACAACAAAACAGGGCAAGGTCTGAAGGGAAGTGAAAGTGCCACCTCCTCCTGTGTTACTAGGCCTCCACCTGAGATCTGAAGGGGTCTCAGCTACTGCAGCTGCTCAGAAGGACAAAGGGGCAAACTCTCTCATGCATCCCTCTGTCAAACACAGAACTTGGATACAGTGTGGAAAGAAGCAGCCTAATTCTCAAATTAAACATTTTGTCCAGTAAATGTTAAAACAAAGTATGGATTAGGATCCTCTGAAAAACTCTCCCAGAGGAGAGCGACTGCCAAGCAAACACAGCAGCAGCCAGCACAGAAAGCTGGCAGCAGCATGTGGAGACATGGCCGCCCCTGAAGCCATGGACAGGCAGATCTGGCAGCACAGCCAAAAGGATGCTGCAGTGTCTGCTGTAATGGGACTGCACACTAACTTAACAGGAAGGAAACATCTTGTCTGCACAATGCAGGAGCTCATACATTTCCTGTAGGGCCAAGAAGTACTGAATTATTAAGAAAGGGAACTTATTTCTTGAGGTGTTCAAGTTACACAACACAGGAGTTTCAATTAATGGATTAATAATATTGCCAACATTCTTCCCCAGAGATTTGTATGACAACAGGTTGTACCTAATGGAAAACTAAGTTTTAAGACAAGTTTAGGAGAACCAGTTGTGCATACAGCAAGCTTCCACAAACACGGGCTCCTAGCACAAGCAAACATGAGGCAACTCCTTTACTCAGGTCCTTCACTACATCAAGTTCCCCAGCACATTCTTGAAGCGACAGCTTCCATGCTTATGTTTACTAATAAGTAATAATTAATACACAGTCAGCTGTTATTATGCCAGGTGTGGTGGATCATTTTCCTGAGGTGTGTATTCTGGGATACAGCACAGCTGCCCCAGCCCTGACCACATAGTCCATGCCATGTAGCTAGCTACAAACTAGCCAAGGGATAAACTGACTGCCGTTCTGACACAGCCTAAATAAAACACAAATGCAATCCAAATACACCCGGTAGGAAATACCAAGTTGTTGTATTAACAAAACAAATCTTGTTGTTCTAACACTGTTGGAAAATAATTTACTACTGAAAAAATGCTCAGTTTTCACAAATCTATTCCAAGGGACCGTGAGTCAACAGGATCTGAATGTCTATTAAAAAAAAAAAAAAAAAAAAAAAGATTATTTTTAAACTGAAGGTTTTCTTTATCATCTTTCAGCTCAGATCAATATAGATCAAAATCAGTTTTTCAATGTGAATTTAAATATCCCAAACCAGGTGGCTTTAGAGTGAAGTAATTACACTGATGCGTCTTCAGATATAATAAATAGCATGAACTTCCTCTGCATTTTCCCCCATTCCTCTCCCACTCAATAATTCAGGTAGGCTAGAGGCAAGTGTCATAGGACAGCAATTAACATCTCCTCTTCTCTCTTCCACTTCAAAAGAAGGCAACAAAAGACTCAGTAATGGAGATTCGCTCTCTGAATGAAAAGGTCCAGTTTTACAAGATTCATTACAGTCTCTTATTCACCAGGAGCCTTGGCATTCTTATTCCTCTCCCCTGCACAGACATTTCTGGAATGTGTTTGAGGCTACTGAAAAAATAAAATAAAATTGATAGTTCAGCAGAGAGCAGCAAAGGCTAAAGAAACAAAGAATCTGACATCAATCCTGCTCCTGTCTTAAGGAACATAATTTCTGCCAGAACCATCAGACTGTACTCATTGTGAACAAAAAAGTTTTTTCTGCTTTTTCTACTTTGATGCACACAGTAATTTGGAGAAGCTACTTACAGAAGAGAAGGATGTTTGTGGTTTTATACCAAGACTTGTAGATCTTATGAGGCATTTGTGACTTTATAACAAACAGACACAGAAACCAAGACCTACAAATCTGTATTTTCATCTTCTTAGGAAGAATTCTTCTTGCAAAGCTTCCTCCTTGCCTTAATGTATGTTGATTAAATAAGGGTCCTTTCAGAATGAGCATACACAGAAAATCGTATCAAGAGTTTCAGGAGGTTTTACTGTCATTATAATGAGAAGGATATTGCTCCTGCTTGCTCTGATTGAAAGCTCACAAAAATCAATTATGAGATTGAAACAAAGTCTGCAGAGCAGCAGCAAGAAATTTCTTAATCAACTATTGGGCCTGGCATGTGAGCAATCCATGTAGCAGAGTGCCAGACTCCTCTTGAAGAATACCTTTTCTGCACTTTCTGAGGACAGACTGGCTCAGTATCAGAGACAAGAGACAAAATCTGGTCAGTATTCTGCTCTTCAGATTTAAACTGAGGTGAACTGACTATCATTAGTCAATAATCGAAACTCCAAATTAAAAACTGGTGAACTGACTGGGGTTGGCCTCTTCTCCCATGTAACTAGCAATAGGACTTAGAGGGAATGGCCTCATGTTGTGCTAGGGGAGGTTCAGGTTGGATATTAGGAAATACTTCTTCTCCAAGAGAGTGGTCAGGTACTGGAATGGGCTGCCCAGGGAGGTGGTGGAGTCACCGTTCCTGGAGGTGTTAAAGAAGCATTTTGATGTCGTACTGAGGGACGTGGTTTAGTGGGAAATATTGGTGATAGGTGGATAGTTATACTGGATACTGGATTACCTTGGAGGTCTTTTCCAATCTTGGTGATTCTATGATTAGTATTGCACAAAAAAATGTCCTGTCATCTAACCCCTTTTGGTAATTTTTGGTAATTATTTTGGTAATTATTTAAAAAATATTAAAAATAATTATAAAAAAATTTGGTAATTATTAAAATACGAAATAAATATAAGAAAATAAACAACACTTTTTCCCCCAAATTTATGTGATGCAAATCAGTGCCCCGGAATATAGCAAAAGAAATGGACATGCAGAAAATAATTCTGATCCAAATTAATTCGTTGGTTTCAAATGGCAGCAAGAAAACCAACAAAATGTTTGTCCTGAAGGAGTTAATGTAACACCAAAGTTGAATAGCAAATGATAGGCCAGGAACCACCAGAATTAGTCGACCACTGTTTCTAAGAGTGAAAACTTGATCTTGGGTTCCAGTTCACAGCTTCTGCACAAAAGCACATTCCTACCTCTCCAGAGCTCTGCCCACTCCATTTATCCTGTATGCCATGCAAGGCAGGTCTCCCACCGAGCACCGCAAACATGATCACGTCTTGAAGATTTGCATCACAGAATTCTTTTCTTAGTTTTGTATATTTAATTTACTCTTTAAATAAAAGACACGGGGAAAAAAAAAAAACCAGAAACAAAAAAAAAAACCCACACAAGTATCTAGCAGCTCTCCATGCCTCCACACTCCCTCCTGCTAATTGCCTGTACCAATGATCTGCAGGATTTGTACCAGGATATTTAAAATCACAGTACCTACCTCCTCCACTACTTGAACTACAACAATAAGTGCTACTAGAAACAGGCACACAGGACTGTAGAAGTGGACTGGCCAGTAGTGAGTAACGCAGTGAGTCTCTTGCCAAAGTATACAAATATTTGCAGGATATGAGAGGAATGCTGGGAGTCTAGCTTTTTTTTTTGGAAAAAGGGAAGAGGGAGGTGTCATTGAGCAGTAAGAAAAGATGTCTGCTGCTGGCTGGTTCAACATAAAGGAGAACAGGTTTGGCACTTTCTGAAAGGCAACACAGATGCAGATAAGACTGAGTCCTCGGCATTGGCTGGAGCAGTTTTCTATATCTATAAACTACAGAAAGATTGCATATGCCTTGTTTCTGTAGCTATAACAGCTCAAAAATAAACAAAAAATAATAATAAAACAAATGCATGCATTAATATAGCTGGGTTGAGGAATGGGAACTGAAAGCAAACGTGTTACCTTGCTCTTCCCACTTCGTAGAAGTTACCAAAAAAAAAATTCAGTTTTACTTCTTATAGACAAGTTACAGAAAAAGAAACATCCAATGAAAAAGTCCTGTAAAAAAAAAATTAGTACTGAAAAAGTACTAATTTCTTTCAAAATTTAGAACAAACGTCTTTACTCCTATACCTTTCCACTGCTTGAAACTGTACTGCTTTTAAGCAAAGAAAGAGTTTACACTCCTATGCACAAAACAGGCAAGCATTTGACTCCTCACTTTGCATCTGCAAATGTTAAGTAGATATCACCATGAAGTGGAATGCAAACATTTTAATAGGTTAGAATACTGCCTCTGATTTTTTTCTTTTCTTCATAAATCAGGCCAGGAATTCTGAACCTATTCTCACTAATGCCCCTCAGGTTCTCTGAAGACATGTGCTAACATGACAGCAGGAGTTTTATAATTGCAGATTTGTGGGAGAGAAAGGAGGGGTTACACTTGAGAAAGTTGTTGTCTGGGACAGAACACATGATGATGTCAGAAGCAGTTTTTTGGTACGAGATCTTTGCTTCATTGAAATGTACTGAGCTGAATATACCAGCAGGACACATTTGCTGACTCACAACCTGTGAGTCCAGGAATAAGTTTAGTTTATGCAACAGACATTGCTTTCTGAAGACAGCCCCAGTGCATGGGTGAACAATCTTGCTGACAGAAGTCTAAAGATCTACCTGCAAAAGGCTTCAGGCTGCACTCACCTGCCTCACACACACTCACTCTTGCTACACTTTCAAATTAGGATCAGCAAAGCTGGAATTGTTTGCCAAGGTCTCAGTCCTTCCCAACTCTTCGACACTTAAATACTTCAGATACCAAGCATTAAGTAACATCCTAAACCCCTCAAAAACACACAGTATGCAAGCGTTGAGGCAAATCTCCTCCCACTCCCTCCAACCCCAACCTTTCACTGAGGAATCCTTTTTTTTTCCTCCAGTCAATCCATCAATATACCCATTATCTGCAGTTTTTACAGACTGTACAATGCTAAAATTGACATATGATCTTGCCTAACAGAACACAGTTTATCCCAAAACTTGCAGTAATTTTTCAACAATGAAAAAACAGTTGAAAAGCCCTTCTTAAGAACTACAGAGCCCTAATATAGGGATACATCAATTCCTTTTAAGATACTGACTACTGTAGTACTTAAATGTATACCTCCAATATAAAATACTGAGAAGAAACTAAGTATCTTGTTCAAGAAGCTATAGGTGGCCCTGCTAGAGGCCACTGGGCAAGATAACCTGCAGAGGTCCCTTCCAAGATAAGCAATTCTGTGATGTGTCTAAAATATATCCATCAACTTATTCAATACAGATTTGTGATTTTTAGTTAACCACATAAAAGTGAATAAACAGCACGATCACCAGATAAACAAGAAACCAGTCCAAACTGTCCCACACAAGTAACATGAACTGCTTCACTCTCACTTGTTTCTGATTTAACTACTGAAGGAGAAACAGTATAAAAAGAGATGTAAACATGCAGTTATTTTGTGTTAATCATTTAATTTGGTTGAGTGAAAAGATAGTAAGCCTTTCAATGACTGCTTTGCTAACTAATACGCAAGCTGGTCCATACACATTTATTGGCACATTTCTATGAGGAGGTCTTGCTGGGTCAGTATGCCTCTTACAGAAGACGTGAACATTGGCAATATCTTCAAGTATCTCTCCCACACACATCTGCACATACCCCACTTGACTCAACATAAGGCAATCTCATTGCAGCAAACAATTAAACCAGTAATTTCAGTAGGTATAAAGTTCATTTTCCTTATAAACTGTGTTTAATCCAGAGATGCTCAGTTCTGTCACACAATTTTTGTCAGTACAGACAAACACAGGAGTTTAGAACAGGGAAACTAGCCTCACACTCCACGATTCTGCTCCACTCACATATTCATTCTGCAATTGAAGTTTTCAGTGCATCAGCCTAATGGACTTCTAAGTGAGCGCCATGATCAAGTACAACAGGGTTACACGTGACTTTGTAATTCCTGAAGGTTTCGTTATTGAAACAAGAAGATAATACAGGTAATGCAAAGAAGCAGGAGACTGAAACAGGATTTATCCCTTAAACTGCCAAGGCAGAACACTAGCATGGAAATTATCCTATGCTCAGAAATAAACTTCCCAACTACTATCTGAAATATCAGTTCACTCAATTTTTATTTTTTTTTTTTAAAGTCAGTGGATAACTTGCTTTGGTGAAGAATAACACCTGTCAGGATAGTTGTCATGAAACAGGAAAAGCATACCTTTCAGAAAGTCTGTCAAAGCACATGGATGAGACTTGCAAATTACAGAGAGCGAATAACTGTCTGTTCTTTATATCCTGAATCAGCCTGAAGTTTTTAGGAAGCCTTTCTCACTGAATGCTTCAAACAACAGAAAAGAAAAGCTTATCTTTACCCTCAGGTAATTACAGAACATCAGTGGAAGGCAGATGTCTGAAGCAATTAAAAAATAGGGTAGGATCAACAAGGTTGACAAGTCTGAGTACTTAACTGGACTTGATTCCCTAGCAAAACAAGATTTCAGGGCTCAACGTGCTCACCATTACCAACAAACCATCAGGGACAGGAAGAGTGAGATGCCACGCAGATACTGACATGCTCCAAGGTCTTCCAGAAGGAAAACCACCATAAAGTACCTGCAGAAAGTAGTCTTAATCCCACTATGAAGCTCTAATGCTATTAAAAAAAAAAACAAAAAAAAAGCACACACACACAAAAAAAACAACAACTTATGCACAGCAAGCAGTAAAGCTCTTTTTTTCTGGTGTTTTCTGACGGATAATCAAGGTGCCCCACATAGCAGTGCCTGTATAGGTAAGATTTCTAAGTAATCTCCATACTGGTCATGACAAACAAGACTTAAAAAATCCTGACGCCTCCCCAATCTGAGCCCATGGCAGACAGAACTGAATGATGGACTGTGGACACGCTCTCTCTTTTCTCTCTTTAATATTTGCAAAATTCTCAGAAGTTCTTCAGAAGGCTGCTTCCCACCCTACACAGGAGTCCAGCAGTAGGAATCACAGTCTGGTATCAGGAGTCCAACTTACCAACTCTGCCCCAGGGCTCTTTTGTTCCAACACTTTAACTGGCCTAGCCTTCCTCTTTGTTCTAGCAGAGTAAGGCCATTCAGAGTAACACTGTTACATTCCGCTCAACATCCGATTTATTAGGAAAGCCTCCACACCAAGTTCAAAATAAACATAATGCATGTTTCTGTTCTACTTACCTTGCAGACTAGGATCTCCATTAATTAATTCATTTTAAACAGCTGTCAGTTGACACAAGGCACTTCAATGCAAAGTAACTGAAATTAATGTAACTTCCCTCAATGCAGGCTGCAGATGAATTAAACAGAACTCACCTAAAATACCACATTGCTCTGCTATGCATCTCTCAACAGTCTTGCCAATTGGACAAGTATACAAACAACAGAAGAAAGCGGGTTTCTCAAAAGCTTGCACCAGGTGACTATAATGAGCACGGCGCAAGGGTGTACTTTAGGTGATGTTACAAAAGACCAAGGAAAACACCAAAGGTTTAGTGCATATTCCCACTACGCTTACTCCTACCAAAGGCCATTTGTCAGACACATGCCATCTGCCGTGCTGAAATGTGATATCCAATCTGGTAAAAAAAGAAATCTCCTGTGGCAGCAGGCTTGTAGCACGCAGAAGTACCAGCACTAACAGACAAGCCATTTCAGGTGATTAAAGAGACTCTTTACTACAGAGATGACTTTTAGAAGCTCCTCTTCCTAGCAGGACAGAATCACAGCTCCTGATGAAGACCCTGCCCTACACAAGTGACAGGTTCATAATGCAAGTAGAAACTAGAAATATTTGTGTCAAGTACAGTGAGTTAACAGTGCCATGTGTACACAAGTGTCCTCGCTTGCCTGTGTTCCTCCACTTTTCCCAGCACACACATGGGCCCTTGGGGACCCAAAGAACTAGAAGCTCCCCTTGCCTGGGAAGTCATTTCAGGAAGCAGAGACTGGGTTTAAGGAGACTCAGTCTCCTAGTGCTTATGGAGGTTTCCCACAGCTTGGAACAAAGTAAAATCTGGAAAAGCTTCCACAAAGGCCAGGCTACTGTGCCTTCATAACATCAGGGCATCTTCCAGCAAGCCTCTCTTTGGTCAGCCACTGATAGGAGCTGTGGAGGTGGAGAACACCACTGCACACATTTCAGTCTCCTTATGTTTCTAATTGTCCACAACCAAAACCAGATGCATTAGGCTTATTTCAAGAACTGAAAAGGATCACATAGCTCAGTGTACCTGCTTTATAGCTAATAAATATTTTGAAATTTCAGCATATCTGAGTCCCCTTTGTACTATTACAAGGATCCAGTTTACACAAGCTTGCATTACCATGTGGAGAATATCCACACCGCCTGCCCACAAAGGCTGCTCAGATCCTGAAGGGAAATGTAAAGTAAAAACTTAAAGAATAATGGAATAACAGAGAAGGGAAGGTCCATGTTATAGAGTCTTTATGTGTCTGAAACATGTTCCCAGAACAAGTCAGGATTTTCCTTCCAGCCTTCTGCTTCCCTGCCCTCATGAAGCTCAATCCCCAAGTCTTTCATGTTCCACAAAAGATACTTTCCAGACATATCCCAATTTCATTCTTAGTACATATAGGGGGACCTCTAAGGCTAAAAGGCAGAAAAAAAAATCTTAAGTGAAAGCAAAAGACAAACAAACAAACAAACCAACAGCCACCACCAGATTGCCAATTAAGAAGAGCAAAGCATAGAAAATAGGGTATGGAAAAAAATACAGCACAGAGGTAGCTGGCTTTTAACAAGTCTTGGAGGAAGTCCTACAACAGTCATTGTGAAGAGCACCTGCAAAAGCATGAGAGATGCAGATCCTTCTCAGCTCTCTCACAAAACCTTTTTAAAATGTTTTTAAACTATCTTAGATTCTCTTCACTTGGGTTCAAAGCTGTGACTCAGCATTCAGTAACCCCTGCAAGGAGCACAACTAGCAAAACAGGAGGAGATTTGTAAGGAAACAGATCAAAGAAGACCAGACAGTTCTTAGATCAGGGATGAGGGAGTACATCTAGGACAAAAGAAAAGAGAAGGAAGGAAAAAAAAAAAAAAAAGTGAAAAAAAATACAGAGAAACTCTTGAAAGTGGCAAAGGACAAAGAGGAATTTGGCATGGGCAAATGAGACAGCAGTGCACCAGAGAAAAGGTTGAGGGGCATCTTCTTTACCTTAAAACCACAACCATGGCCTAATAGGGCTAAAACACACTTTGTCACTTCAGTGCAGGCAGGAGCAAATTACATTACTGAGATTTTCTTCATCATGTTAACTACTCCTGTGATAGTAACACATTTATAGAGAGCCTACAAGTATTTTTCTACTGAACATTTTCCACCAAGAAAGCAAAACGTATCAGCTTCTTTTGTAACAAACATTATTTTTGTCAGGCTATCCACACCTTAAAACACTCAGCCTATTGTCTCAATAGCAGTGCAGACCTGCATGCTGAATTATATAAATTGCCCAATATCGTACCACCTTGGCTACAGATTTCATTTCATGGGATACAAGACGTCAGTGAAAAAATCAATATACACTGAGACAGAGAAACCCAACCCATGGTTTATTTGTTTTTTTTGTTGTTGTTGTTGTTTGTTTTCTGTGAGTGTATTACTATTATTATTTTTTATTTTAAGTGTAAGCCTACTACATTTCCTTCTGGGAAGATGTTTTTCACACAGAGCCAAATTCTTTGAATATTATTCACATGGACATAATCACTGGATTAAGTGAGATTTGATTAAATCAGCTTTCCGTCTGATACCGCAAAACTACAAAATACAGCACTAAATTAATTTTTAAAAGCCTCTGATAATATGCATACATCTTTAAACTATCTAATCATGGAAAGTCTAGTTGAAAGTTTTGTTTTCCTGGTCTCTTTCTGAGGGTTAATCAGTAAACTAAAATTGTGCTGTACACAAGTTGTTGATAATGTCCTGCCTATTGGCAATACTATTATTCATGTATAAAACAATGGATTTTTCCTAAAAGAAGAGTCATTATTTTGGTGTAATTTTATTCTTAATTTTAAATTAAGCAAGGCCTGAAAATTTCATTTACAGAGCATAAGAGGCATGGTGGGTTTTTTTTTTTTTTAATGCTATGTGGTGACATCTGCTAATTTTCACATTGCAAACACTTTTGTGCTATCCTGTTTTTCTTGAATGACTACGTACATTTGGAGAACTAGTAAGTTTAAGATACACAGACCAAAGAAACTGCTCTGTTGGCAAAGAGGAGTGAATATGCATGTCTGTTGCTTTAAAAAATAAAGCATGGGAACTACTAAACTAAGGGATTGTTCGTTTGTTTCTGAAGTATAAAGCACAGATATGCTATAGTTCCCTGCCTGCTCTATTTGAAATAAAAAAGCTAAGTTATTGAAAACAACCAGACTGAGACACTGCCTTTATGGCTAATGTTTTTCAAAATATTAGTATTTTGGAGAAAATAACAGTAAATAGCTCCACGGAATTATATGAGAATCCATTACCTTAATATAAAACATTGCAGCACATAACGCAGTTGGGGCTCTTCAGCCTAGAGAAGAGAGGGCTCCAGGGGGACCTTATAGCGGCCCTCCAGATCATGAAGGAAAGCTGGAGAGGGACTTTTTATAAGGTGACAGGACAAGGGGAAACAGTTTTAAACTGGAAGAGGGCAGATTTAGATGAGATACTAGGAAGAAACTCTTTACTGTGAGAGTGGTGAGACACTGGAACAGGTTGCCCAGTGAAGGTTGTGGATGTCCCCTCCCTGGAAGCATTCAACGCCAGGCTGGATGGGGCTTTGAGCAACTTCATCTAGTGGGAGGTGTCCCTGCCTATAGCAGGAGGTTGGAACTACATGATCTTAAAGATCCCTTCCAACCCAAACCGTTCCATGATTCTATGATTGTAATTGTGTGCTGAGAAATTTCTCCATATTTCTATCAATCTACATTGCTAACCCCCCAGCTTAGCTTACGAGAAAAGTGCATTCAGAGTTTTTTCCACCGAAGTAGAGCAAACACGTCTTTTATGAGCACTATGGAGACATACATGAAAGACACAAAGATTTCCATTTCAGTGACACTGTTAGTTCCATATTGGAGAAACAGAAGCAGATCCCAGGATAAGTGGGTTTTACCTTGCAACCTTATGATTCACTTAACACTTGGCTTCGGCTTAGTCAGGGAAAGAGGTTCTTCATTTCAAATCATGAGACAGAGAAAAAAAATAAAAATGAACATTCAATATGTTGTGGGTTTCTTTTGTTTTTGATATTAGCCTGCCCGGTTCTACAGACACACCACTACCTGTTTTCTTGATTTGTCTGGGAGCTGCCATAATGAGCTCATCCCATGTAATTACGCTCAGACACTCGTTGGATGTGCAAAACCACGTAGGATAGGTAAGTAAAGTCATAGTAATACAATATTTCAAAAACAGTTATTAACAGCTAGAAATACAGGCATCCAAATTCTAGATGCTACATTTTGAATAAAATATGCTTCTAGCTTCCACGCCAAGTGCTCCACTTTGAGGACTAAAAACAAAAAGAAGAAAAACTTGACATAATTCTAATAACTGAAGCTGCAACATCCTCATTTGTATGTCTGCAGTTGCTAGACATTAAAGGATAGATTATCTGAAAGAGTAATGAAGCGCAGAAGCCTGAAATCTGATTTCAGACTTCTCAAGCACATGTGTTGGTGGACAGATAAGAAGGAACTGGGAGAAGCTAGAAAAAAAGTTTGTTTGTTTTTTTTTTTTGTTTTTGTTTTTGTTTGAAGTTACTCTTGTAAGTGCAAAATGAATCTGGGAATTCTGTTTTAAAAATAGTTTCTTTTCAGTTAAAGAAATTCTCTCAAAGACTGTATACCTGAGATTGTAAATACCCATTCAGTGCCAATGTACTGGTGTTGCATGCTATATGATGCATGTATTCACACTGATTTTTTTACTTTTGCCATCCACTTTTTTATGTTAGGTCCCCATCTTACTTTCAAATAAACAAAGTGCAAAATTGTCACTGAGAAAAGGACTGGATACCTTCTGAGCAAGCAGAGGAGGCCTGCACGTGAAAATGGTCTATCTGATCTGAAAAGTAGGAGAAACAAGGATTAGAGATGATTTACTCTAAAGAATTTACATTTGAGATCTGTCAAACAATCTCACCCAGGAAACTTGGAAGGGAATTTTTGGGAATTTAATTTTGACTAAAATTTAATCCCAAAATAGCATACTCAAGCGAAGTAAGCTGGGATGTGTTTGCAATGTAGACTAGTTACAATTGAATGCTGATTGTTTGGACACAAGAAAAATGTCCGAAGCTAATGATTTAAATCAAATATAAGAAAAAAAAGGTGCTTTTGTTTGTTTGTTTGTTTACTATGAAGGTAGTAAGGTTGCTCGGAGAGGTGGTAGATGCTCCACCCCTGGTGACATCCAAGGTCAAGCTGAACTGGACTGAATGTACTGCTTCAACAACCTGATCTGGCTGTGGGTGTCCCTGTTCATTGCAGGCAAGTTGGCCCAGATGATCTTTAAAGGTCCCCTCCAACTCAAACTACTCCATGATAATTCACATTTGCAGTGAGTTTGCATCACTGATGTAAAGCTGTGCTCAAGCCATGGTAAACTGTGTCTGGCCTCCAAATACATACAGTAAGAGTAGCCTCAATGGACATGCTACATTCCACTGCCAAGCAATTCTCCCCCTGCACTTAGAGAAATTTACCTCCTCTCTGCTTTCACCTGCACCTCACTCAACAAGGTGAGGGCAAGAGCCAGGTACTTAAGGCTGCAAGCTCCAGTGCAGATGAAGATGAGCAGTTGGAACAACATCCATTTTACTATTTATTTAATTCCGCTTTGGAAATCTGTCCCCTCAAAGGCTTCAGATCAAAGGTTGCTTTAAAAAAGCAAAACCCAGTATTACAAAAACTAAGCAGCTATGGGATAACAGGAAAAGTCCTCATGTGCACAAAGAAACAACTAAAAGACACAAAATAAATGGAACAAAGAAAAAGCAGTCCATCATCATAATGGAGGGACATTACTCATGCAGCCCCACAGCCATCTGCACTATGAATACATTGTGTTCAATATACTTCCTAATGAATCCCAGCGGGGCGACGGAGAAGGATTACAACAGTTAAGTGACAAATTTTACTGGTAATACTAAACTATTGACGCTAAAAGCAAGTGTTGATTGCTAAGAAATACATAAGGACTTAATGACAACCAATAACTAGCCAGTAAAAATGCAAGTGAAATTCAATACAATTTAAATATACTCTTATATTCATGGCAGGAAGAAACACCTTGACTTCATACGCATAATGATGGGCTCTGAATGACTTGAAAATGAGATTTCAGTTTTTTAATAGCTCACTCTACAAAAGCACAGTCAACAGAGCAATGTAGCAATTACTGCAGCAGAGAATGAAATCAAAACCATCTTTATTCAACAGTGTAAAATATTGAACTGCATCCTGAAAGTTGTAAACAACTCGCACACCCTCTTCTGAGAAAAGAGTAAGCAAAACTAGAAGAGTTATAAGGAAGTATAACAGAGACAATAAAAGGCCAGACATAATTTCCATTTGAGGAATAATTAAGCAGAGGATAATCAGCTTGGAGAATACATGAAGGCATCAGGTGAAATGAGCCATTGTCAGGCTCAAAACAGAGCCACATCTCACCTTTTTCCTCTTACAGAACTTCTCCTAGTCTATTTCCAGCTCACACTCCCTCCTCACTGACACATGGACCTCAAATGAGGAAAAGGAATTAAGGAGAAGACACATCATTCTCCCCTGCAATAAAATGCACCCACATGACACAGGCCACTGAGGTGTCCAGCTAAAACTCTGAGGCAGTTTTGCTGGACCTGCAGGCAGCTGACCAGCTGAGCCACTGGCCTCTGGACAAGAAGAACCAAAATTTATCTCTGGAGATGGACAGTCCTGTCCTAACAGCAAATGAGAGAGGCTGCACTCTCCCTACCTTCAGGCTGACTGAAATAATCTGATTTCTGAGAATGGCTACTCAGAGAAACAGCCGGCATTGTGCAGTCTGTTCTTCCAAGTTACGGCAAAAGCACTGTATCCTACTTCAGTTTTTGGAGGCTGTTCTACTAGGAATCAAAAAGGGCTGTCCTGCCTCACCCCAACCCAGCCCTGCCAAGCCTGATTGTCACTCACTGCACACACAGGCAGCCTCGTTTGCTATCAAGGCATCAGAAAGTGAAGTGGATTTCAACCTCAGCCAGTGCTTGCTAGGTGGGGATTTCTTACAGCTGGGCCTCTCCAAGCTGATTAAGTGTAATCTTACAGTGAACAAAAGGATCCGACTTAGCAGCTGATTACTCACTAATAAAATACTGTACTTTGAATTCACAGCTCAGCTTATCCCATACTGAAATCTCCCATTTGCATCAATAGACTTGAACTGTAGTTGAACTGATGCAGGGCACTAAAGCACCAAGCAGCTGTTCCTGGAAGAAACTTGCCTGCCTTGGGAAGAAATCAGCATGCATTACAGCTGGGGCACAACTTCCTATGTTGAAGCATGAATCTACCTGTTCCGAGGACCGTGACATGATCCTCCACAAACTCTTTCCAGGAGAATTCCTGACACAACTCTGACAAGGCCAGAGGCTAGAATTCAGCATGTCTAAGACTATCCAAACCCATGAAATAAGTGGATATTGCAGGTAGTGTAACACCAGGATAGGAGGAAATAAGCCTTTTAGCTACTTCTTGCCAAAGAGCTTTTTCCACACCATCAATTTTTTGGGTCAGACACTCTCACATTTGCCTGTAGGGCACCATATGACAGCACATAACAATGATAGGATGCTACCTGTCTAAATATAGCGTTTATTATTATGTTTCCTAACTACCTTTGGATGCTGAAGAAAAAAAAAAAAAAGGCAGCTGCTATGATGTCTGCCTTCCACTCAGTCATCAGGTAGAGTTAAATGAAAAAATGTGCCATTGAGACGGTACTTCAGTGGTACTGCTGCCCACAGAAAATCCGTCCAAACTCGAGCTTTCAAACATGCAAATTTTAGATCTTGGGACTAGGACTCAGAAGTTGCTATAAAGTCTGAAAAAGACAAAGGGATAAGAAAGCACTGCTCTTTCGACATCTGGATATAAACCAGAACAATAATGTCACTGAAAGACTGCAGATGGCAGATGGATAATTCCACAGCGCTAACTGCCTCAAATCCTTTCAGAAGGCAGACATAGTCTAATAACAAAAGTGGTCAGAAAGAAAATGACAGAAAATTACTTATGTGAAGGCTACAATTTATGCAGGTATAGTACACCCACAGACAGCAAACACTTAATAAAACATACCTGAAATTATTCACTGTGATCATCATTAAAAAATTCACAAATCCTGAGGTGACATATGACTACCACACATGGTCACTTTTTTTTTAATAAGAAACAAACACAAACACAAAGCTGGCACTATCTGAACACTATCGAAGCTGACCCATCTGAGACAATATAAGGGATTTTGACTCAGAAGCAATCAGCACAGTAGGATGGTAGCAGTTAAGATGTCTCATTGCAGATGTCAATTAAATTAAAAGAAAATACGTTTGGCTTAAAGTGATCAGCATCTCAAACTGGGAAATAAAACGATCCTGCAGATGAAAATGCTTTTGTCCATCCCTATGTCAGGTCACACATCCCATCCAAAAAATTTATCTTCAGTAGCTCACTTCACAAGAGCAGATGGTGCTTAGAGGTGAAGGAATGCAAGTCAGGAGAAGCGAAGGGAAAGTAAGGAATGTGCTCGCAGAAGAAGCTTGGCTTAAATCAGGGTTTAAATAAGATAAGAAAGCCTTCATGATTTGAAGAGTACTTAAAATATACTTTTGATCACAGCATAATTTTAAAAGACTGGCCCAGTGTCAAGAAAGGCAAAATAATTACTTTTTTTTTTTTTCCCTCCAGGGCTAAGTCAGACCTACACTTAGTGCGTCACACCACAACTATTCCAGAGCCTTGACTCCCTCTACCCTCAAGCATCTGCAACATCCACACTAACTGCTGCTCTCAGAATCTTCCTGTTGATTCCAAGGACCCTGAACTTGCCTGAAGCATCTCTGATATGAGGAAAGGCTGAGTAACCTGGGTCTGTTCAGCCTGGGGAAGAGAAGACTGAGGAAGGATCTGATTAATGTTTATAAATATCTAAAGGGAGGTGGGAAGTAAATGCATGAGGCTGGGCTTTTCTCGGTGGTGCACAGCAACAGGACAAGGAGTAATGGCCTAAAAACTGAACATAGGAAGTTTCATACAAACATGCAGAAGAACTCCTTTACAGTAAGGGTGATGGAGCACCGGAACAGGCCGCCTAGAGAGGTTGTGGGGTCTCTTTCTAAGGAGATATTAAGAGCTGCCTTGATGCCTACCTGTGCAACCTATTGTAGGGTACCTGCTTTGGCAGGGGGTTGGACTCAACAGTCTCTTGAGGTCTCTTCTAAACACTGCGACACTGTGATTCTGTGAATTTCATGCAACACATGGTGGGATCACTGACAAGAATCTATGGGAACAAAGTGAAGTACTGGAGGAATAATATAACTGTCCACAACCTTGTACCATCACATAAGCTAGTGTACACTCATGCCCGCAATAGTGCATCAGAAGTACACTGCTGAGGGTAGCAGTGCACCCAGATAATGTAGGAACCCACACTGCCATGAAGTATTAACTACACCACCCAATGGGTACCCGTCGAGTGCAAGAGCATTGCTTCCATAGGGCAGCTTCCTCTTTCAACACACAGCTTAACTAGTAGTAATAACATTCTGGGTTCCTTTTAATCAAGAAAGTAACACTCCTGTTTCATTTATCAAACACTGGAAAACAAAAACTTAATAACATGTCCTATGTGAAAACACCTGTATGGCCAGATCAGTACCAACATGAGTACAGAGCACCACTGTCATACACAGCCACATCTTCTAGAGAAGCAGTACATTCAGAACAGCCAACATGCATGCATTTGAAAGCTATGCAATAAGTAATCCAGGAAATTCACACATTTATTCCAGCTCTTCCTAATTTTTGAGCACCTACCTTCAAAGCCCAATACTCTTTTGGATGATAAAACAAATATAGACAAGAGGAGAAGAAAAAAATTAGGAAGAAGTCATAACAAGTAATTCAGTGAGGCTTCCTCTTATTACATGCTTGCTAATCAGAAAACTACCTGGATAATTGAGTTTTCTTTTTTATTTACTATCAGTTAAAGAATCAATCTTTACACTGAAATATTTATAAGCTATACTCAAATAATTCATGGTTGGGTAAGCACTGATGACAGCAACAATTTTAATAACCTTTTTCCATCAACGTATCTCAAAAAATACAGATAAAATAGACAAACAATTTAAGTGCAAGAACTTAAGAGTCAGAAACAAAGGTCCTACGGCATAATCAGAGCTTGAAGAGCTCTGATTATAAAATAATGGATTAAAATCAATGTTATAAATTGCAATTTAAATAAAAATTCATCTCTGCTTGTATTGCTCCTAAATAATCACACCTTGTACCATAAAACACATTACTACCTACTACCTGTCAAGAACAGCTTTGTTTACAACACGTAAAAAATAAAGTTGTGACAGGAATTCATGTATATTTTAAGTTATACTAATTAGCACTGTATGATGCTTAGAATTTTAACTTTTGTAATAAGTAAATTTGAACTTGAAACGGGAATTTTTAAGAAATTATTTCATTACTGTAAGGCCTTTAGTAATTGGCCCACATATAATTATTTGTTTGAATTAGAACAGTCAGAAATTAAAGTATTTTTTCTGATTGAAGTGTTAGGATGAAAAGAGCCTTTGGTTCAATTGCAACAAAACATCTAGACTAAATTTCAAGACACTAAAATCATAGTTGCTGTAAAAATATTTATTTATCATTAAACTGGTGGCTGAATTTATTTTTCCATAGTGGTGCACTTTTGGAAAATAACCCGTGACTGCAATCATTACATTCTATAATGTGCAGATGAAAGCACCAGTAATTTTTGCCTCTGCCAGTCCTTAGAAACATTATGCCTTTGAGCTCCAAAGTAGTAAAAACAAAAACTTCAGCAAGTATCCCTTTAATCTACTACCATTAATATCTAAGATGTTCTGGAGTAAACTGAGAGACCTCTAAAGAATTAAATACTAAGAGCAACTGCAGCTGCCAGGGATACTGAAATTTTATTTCTGCTTTACCTCATGTAAATTACTCATCCAAATGATAATCTGAATTTTGCTTAAAAGGTTTTCTACCAAACATGCAGCTCTGTTGAAGAGTAATTTCCAAGGAAAATAATAGCAACAGGGAGCTAAAATGACTTATTTCCCAGCCACCCCCTCTTTTTTTTGTTTGTTTGGTTTTTTGTTTTTTGGTTTTTTTTTGCCTGAAGCAATTACAATTCATTAATGTCTCGTACAAATATCTTCCTAGGCCTATCCTGCATGTGAAATATGACATTTCATTTGTAGTTTTAAGTAAAGTACTTCCTCTGCTGACACGTTGCACCAATGCATCAGCGAGAAAAGATACAACTATGAGTTCTCTGCAACTTTATCAAAAGTCCTATCTGCTGAGGAAAAGAGGAATTGCAAGTCTGAAGCTAATGAGAGTAAATAAATAAATCACCGCTGTCAGATGGTGTAAACAATTTAAGAACCTAGAAGCGTTTTACAAATATTCTTTGTTATGTCATCTGTCCAAACATATAAATATTGTTGGTCCTATTTCACAAATTTAGAGAGTAAGGGGCAGGAAGGTTTCTCCTTACATTACAAGGAAGGTTTCTTCTTACATGACAAGATGAATCAATGGCAAAGTCAAGCAAAGGGGAAGGTAAAGAGAAATGGAGAAATACAACTCAGCGCTTAATCACTGTTCCCATACCCTACAAGTAATTAAGATATCATTTATCTAATCAAGTGCAAGAGAATTATAAGATTGACAGTGTGAACTCCAGAACATGCCATCTCAGACAGGGCATGATCCTAAGTTAGGTGCTGCAGGTTCACTACATCAGCATACACCAATCAAACACTCCCACCATTTCTGTTTTCAAAAAAAAGCTCTACAAAAAGCTTGCAGAAAAGATCCTGCGTGATCAAGAGATCAATCACTTTACTTCTACTGATCCTTTACTGATCATTTTCTTTCTAGTGCTCAAAGCCAGTCTCCAACGTGGGATTGAAAGCACAGTGCGGGTGAATATCAAGAAGCAGAGGAAAGGAAAAACCATTCCCAGCTGAGTACTGTCACAAAGTCATTTTTGAATTTAATTGAAGTTTCTTTTCAAACAAACTACTGGGAAAGAATTAAGATGAGCACTGCCATTACAGGATTCCCATCCACTCCTGCCAGGGTCCATGGGCCTCACTGGCAGAAGCAGGCATGCAGCACCTAGTATCTATGCGGACTGCACTGACCTCAAGCTCCCACTGAAATCTAAAGGCAGGTGTTTGAAACATACTGTGGGCTAGCTGCATCATATCTGCTACATCCAGTGGATGTAACTGGTATTTTCTACTCAGAAATTATTACTAAGTTCTGAGTTACCATCACCATGCCATGTTATTCTGTCTGCATTGTAACTGATGATTGGAAATGCAATCATACATCTCTAGAAACAGTACGTTACCCAAGTAACCAGGGAATGAAGATTGCAAAACATTTTGGCAGGCTCGAGCTCCAACTACGTTGTTATAAAACTTCCTGCACACCTGGACGTATCACACCAAAAGCAAACAAGTTAGGTAAATAACATTCTTCTGAGAATAAGCCATGCACTCTTCCTACCCTACTAGGGGATTTGGACCATACCTAGCCAGTGCCACAAAACCGTTCATTCTTGGATATCTTTTACATCCTTGAACAGAGAAGGATCTACTGATCTTCCCAGTGGGTTCCTGCTTTAACATCAGGAGGACATTTTAAGCCCATTCAACAACAACTCCTAGGAGGCGCGGGGGGGAGGAGGGGGGGAAATCCACCCCTCCACCTGCCTCTGGGGCATCTCGGATACCTCTCAGTGCTCTCCTTAAGCACGAAAGGTATTCAGCAGCCAACAACGTGCCTTTTGGGTCACGAAAACGCTAGAAATCCCAAACACAAACCCAAGTAACTGTAAAAATAAGAGTGTAGAGAGCTGTCTACATTCCTGCTGTAGCACGCGCCGTACGGCAGGGCACGATGCACGCTACATTTTATCGAGATTTGCGATAGCGGGACCCGCATCCGGCCCCTACTCACAGAGCAGCCCCACACTTGCAGCGCTCCCGTGGAGATCTCCGGCGAAGTTTTCAGGTGATGTCAACAACAGGAAGGACGACTTCGAGCCAGGTTTCCATATCTCATCAGCCGCTGCCTTAGAAGTTGGGAGGAGAGCGCGTTTACACCAAACCCGACGCGGGCTCCAGCACCCCGCCCCTTCCCCCGAGCCAGGCTTCTCCCGCTCCTGCCGGAGGGCCGCGGTACGAGACGCTTTCATCACGTGGACACCGGCCCCCGTCCCGCGGGGCCCACGCCCCTGTATGCGCACTTCCCACGGCCCCCTCACCTCCACACCGCTGGGCTGCAGCCCTCGCCACGCTCCGTGCCCAGGACGAGCCCCACCGCCTCCGCCACCAGCCCGTCCGCTTGCCCCGGAGGTGGTGCCGCCGAGCCGTGCCCGCTGCGACGGCGACACCCAGCGGCAGCGCCCCGCCGGTCCGGCCCAGCCGAGGACAGGAGGGCGGCCCGCGGGGAGTCGTCGCGTGGAGCTGCCGGGCCGCTGCCGCCCCGGTGTCCGGCTCTCCCCAGTGCCCTCGCGGTGTTCCAGTGCAGAGACGGGGAGGGCGGCGAGTCACTCGGCAGCCCTACCTGGTGTGGGCCGGGCAGGTCGTAGAGAGAAGCGTGAGGCTGGGAAAGGGCAGCCTGGTACTGAACCAGAGCCTGGACGCGGTCCTGAGGTGCTCTCCTGAACGCAGGCTCTTCTGCAAGGTAGTCGTGGAGGTGCAGGAGCAGAAGTCCTGCTAGAGCACCGAACTCAGATGGACCAGGTGCTCTTCTCCCAGACAGCAGGCTTCCAGGGCTGGGCTGGAAGTCAGATAGCCCTGGGAAGAGCTTGCTGCACCAGAGCACCGCAGCACCCAGCTTTCTCCTCACTGCAGGGCCCTTTGGTGCACCTCAGCCATATGTCTGTGAAGGCAATTATGTGTGTAAATTGGTCATTCACAAACAGGCAGGAAGGTGAGTTAGACAGGAACATCTTTGAACAGAGCAGGAGAAAGGGGTTGGTATGAGTAGGCAAAGTAGCGTAACAGAGGAGGGATCCAAAGAAAGAGAAAGCAGAGCAACACAGTTCATAATGTAGAGATACTGTGGGCATTTTGGTGCAAAGTCCTCTTCCTCTGCCAGGAGGCGTTCTCAGGATGATGGCCGGAACAAAGCAAACGTCGAAGTATCACAGGCACTAAAACTTGCAATGAATATATACTTGTGAATGGTTTGTACCAGTCCCAACATAATGCTTCTGTCTATACATTTTTCATGAAACAGTTATGATGGTATTCATCGTCCTGTGCCAGTATTCACACCAATTCTTCCTTCTCAATGTTCTGCAGGAGGTCCACTGACTCCATAGTTTGGTCAGCATTGCTGTGCTAGTCTGAATTCTGGCAGTATTACCGAAATCAGAATATAATTGCTGAAATGCACAAAAATAGGCTGTGATTGCTTATGCTACAGCTTTGGTTCCTCATTCCCATATTCAGTATAGGCCTTCTCTGTGGGAACTTCATTGATACTGTGTAATATTCTGTCGTGGGAACAGAAGTATTGGTGGTATAACAGTTAAGCTGTGTGTTAAGTTCCACATACCACATTCTTGCAGGAAAACTTTGTGTTTAATGGTATGATTGAGAAACAAGAAAGAACAGGAAAAAGAAAAAAAAAAAAGGTTTCCCTGGCATTGATCTACAAGCAATCTGATGGGAGTTTTTCCCCTTTAAAGAAGCAGGATGAGATGCTGTCATGATCCCACAAACGTTGATGTGGGTGGGCTCCCTTGAACATGGGGATGTCAGCGGGACCACACCTGTACTTAATTGTTGTTAACCTCTTTCATCCAGAGAGTGAGCTTTGTATTCCAGCCTTTAGTTTTCTTTTCTATTGGAAAGAGAAAGTCATGAGGAATTCCCTCACTTGCCTGAGAAAGAAAATATTTGCCATGTCTATGAAATGCAGCTCCCTCTGAAGGAGTCCAGTCACATGGGATATCTTACAGAGTGTACATTCAAAGACTCAGCCCCATGTCCTCTTTCCCCTAGCAGCAGTCTGTGAGTGCAGGCATGGCACTGCTTCATTGTGTGCAACAGGCTTGGGAGTAAATGATCTGATGAAAGAAGAAAGAGATTAAAAAAGAAAGAGAAAAGGGGAAAAAGGAGAAAAAGAAGGAAAAGAAGGGGGGAAAAAAAAGGTGAAATGCAGAGGGGATAGAGCAATGTGGTGGCAAAGGGACAGAGGAAGAACAAGTCCTGAAGTTCAAGCAGAGCCCAGGATGGATTATATTACCAAGGAGTTGGCAGAAAGGCTTCAAGCTCTGCACAAAAAGCCCATCTGGAATTGAGCCTGGCATTTATAGGGCTCTGAACCTGAAGCTGATGTCAAGCAGATGGTCACTGGCTTTAATGTTGTGGGAACTGTGTTGTAATCAGTGCTGTCAGACCTGAGCTTCTACGCCTCCATTTGGTATTTCAGTATCTCTAAATTATTCTCTGTGACTGATGCTGTTTCACAGCCCTTTGTGTAAAAGAAACCTGATGCAGTCAACCAGGCCTGTGGGCAAGCCCTGCTTCCCCTGGTCAGCTTTGAAACCAGCTGTGCAGATGTGATCAGTAGTGTGCGAGACAGATGGGCCTTTATTAGCAACATGGAAACTTTCCTCCTCTTTCAATCAGGAGTTTTCAACAGATTGGTGTCTCTGAGGGCTGTCCCAAGACAGAAACAGTACTGGTGTACGTTCCTGCTCTACATTTAAGTCTTGAATCCTTGTAACGGACTTAATGTTGAAATATTTCACATCACATTTTGGAAAGCTGTTAAGCTGTTCACAGGAAAAACTTCCAAGCAGGTGGATGAGTTGAGAATAAAGGAAAGGCATTTATTGAAATCTGCGTATTGGTAGATTTGTCATTACATGGGATGTAAAGGATAGATTTCTCCTCTCTTTCCCCTCTGGAAAAAGCTGTTCCTCCATTATCTCAAGTGGATTAGAGCAGCCTTAAGGCCTGTTGATAAGAGGAAGAGGCAGTCAGTGGACAGAGACACAGAACGTACTGGTGGAGCCCAGATACCAGAGATGACTTTCTCTGGTCGGGCTGCATGGGATGATGGCCAGAGGGTCAGCGCTTGAAGCAATGCAAGAAAGCAAAAACATCACCAGGAGCCCTGGAAAAGAGCTTTTAAATCCTATAGGAAGTCTAACTGCAATTACAAATGATCATTTTGGTGTGCCTCACGCCCCACAGCCACCGTGGCCCCGCGCACCCAGCGGCCCTCCCCTGCCAGAAGCCGCGCTGTCCCCACGGACGGCTTCAGGCCCCTGCGCTGCGGTAGCCCTCAGACCGCCGCTACCGGCCTCGCGGCGCCAGGCCTGGGCTCAGCCCGGGGCCGGTATCGGCAGCGGCGGGGCCCGGCCTGCGCGTCAGGTGACGCGGGTCGCGGCGCCGCGCTCTCCGCCCAGCGGCGAGCGGGGGAAGGGAGCGGCGGCGGCGGCGCGGGGCCGTGTGGCGGCGGCGCGGCACCTGGGGTCCCCTCGAGGGCGCCGGCAGGCAGAGGGGCTCTAGCAGCCCCGGCGGGGAGCGTGGCCGGCATGAGCCAGGTGCCGAGGAAGCTGCCCCAGGAGGAGGGGGACGAGGAGGAGGAAGAGGAGGAGGAGATCGTGGGCTTGGCGGGCTACGCGGACGGGGCCGACTCCTTCTCGGACGGGGACGCGGAGAGCGGCGGTGATGAGGCGTGTGAGTGCCGGCCGGTGCGGGTGTGGGGCGGGGGAGCAGGCCTGGATGGAGCCGGGAGGGGCTGCGCTGGGAGCCGGGCGGGCGGCGGGGTTAGCGGGAGCGGGGGGTTGCCGGGGGCTGAGCGAAGGCTGGCGGGCAGCGGCCGGCTGCGAGGGGGGAGAAACGCAGACAAAGCGCTACGGGAAGAGGGGAGAGCCCCCTCGCACGCGTTTCCCCGTCTGGGAGAGATGTGAGTCGGCCGTGCCAGGGAGGGGTGCTACCGGCTATAAAAGGCAGCGGCGGCCCCGCGCTGGTCGGCAGCTGCCGGTGTCAGTCGTCGGGTTTGCAGGCTCGGCCCGGGGCCCGCGGGTCCCTGCCGGCCGGCGGGAATGAGTGCGGGAGATAACGGGCGTCCCGGGAGGAGCAGCCGCAGCCGCCCCGCTTTGTAGGGAGAGGCGCGCCGGCTCAGAGCCTGTTGCTCTCCTTCAGAGCGTGGGTTCTTTCTCCTGAGGCTGCTTCTCTCGGGAGCTGGGAGGGCTCTGGGGACCTCTATGTGAAATGAGAATTGCTTTCTAATAAGAGCAGAACAAAAGGCCGCGTGCTGTAAGGCTACGTGGTGGTCAGCCTTTCCTCAGAAAGCCCAGTGCTGCGAGCTGCCGTGGGAGGGGTCTCGCTGAGTCCTGCAGTTTGGGGGCAGTCAGAGCTCCAAGCTCTGACGTGCGGCTGTGAGAACGCTGGGATGCCAGAGATGTAACTAAGACTAATTGACGTCTTGTGTGAAGCTGCTGAGGAACTGCCTTCATTTTGATGCAGAGAGAATGTATTTCAGTGCGTTTATTTAGTACTAAACCGACAGCACCTTCTGCAGAGAAGTAATCCATTTTCTGTTCTCAGAGGAATTTATTTGGAAATTTTTCAATGAGAGCTTTATTAAATTTCTAAAAAATTGCAATTGCTTCTTCACAGTAACATGAGAATATTGTACCTAATGAAAACAAACCTCGGCATCTTGAATAGCAGGCAAGTGAAGAGACCTCTCCACTCCAGGGTTAACACAAAGGCTTATTGTACCATCCAGACCCCCTGCCTTTCTGCTCAGTTCTGAAGTCTCTGGAGAGAAAAGAGGGGGTTGGGATTTGGATCTGAGCTTTGTGTATCTGAAACTGGCCGAAGGGCAAGGGGCTTTCCTTTTCCCAGTTTCTATCCTGTTTCTTCCTGCTTTTGTACAGTAAACAGTCTGAAATACAGTATCCCAGCCTCCATGTGTGGCTGTTGAAAGTGAAGGGAGAAGCCAGGCTTCAAAGTAAAAGTGTAATTTGTGCACGTAGGCGCACAGGATATTTCAAAACTTTGTGTGGGTCATCTCTCACTCTCTGCTGTTTTCTTGTCTCCAACCTGAGTTGAAATGACTGCTGTTTGTCCTCCACTTCATCTTTTGACTTTAGGCACGGGGTCATACTCAGAGACCTTGAAGCACTTGGTTTATGTAAAGCCTATTCATTATTTTGATACATGCATTTAAAAAGTATTTACAAGCAGGGAAACCTGCAGAGCGTCCAAGGAAGTAGCTTGAAGTTGGATCCTTGTAGAGTGCCGCACTTGTGTTAGCGTAGAGCCAGGCCTTCTGGTTCTGAGTCTTTGGCCACAAGAATTTCCTTCCACCAGGCATTTCTGCAATGTTCGTAAACCCACAGTAGCTGAACAGCTTTCTTGATTGCACGTAAGCTTTTTCTGTTAACTCTTCAGGCTCAGGCCACTTTCAGCGTTGAAGATGTGCAGTGTGTGTATTTATAAGGCTGTCGTCTTACAAACTGCAAACATCACAGCCCCAGTAGTGCTGAAAATGCCATGAGTTGAATGGGCTTGTAGGTACCTGTGGAAAGTATGGGACTGGTAGTTCTCCTCTACAGAAAAGATAAAAGCTTAAGAAAAGAATGATGTAATTGCGTTAGTAGGCCAAAAAAATAATTGTTCTTAGCTCTATTAGTTAAAATAGTCTCGGAGGAGATTGTTAACATGTGCATAGTAGAATGAACAGAAATGTAACTTTTGGTTTGGCGTAGCTCGAGCAGATGAGCTGCTATGCTTTGTACGTTTGAGAACTGCAATCTTCTTACTGATGGGACCTGAACCTTCCAACATGGCATCCCCTTCACACGTGGCTGTGGAGCAGTGATAGACCCAGCCTTCTGAAAAATAATTGTAGCTGATGTGGAATTTAGGATGGGTTTCAAAAACTGTTAATTCTTGATGAATATCTTAAATACTCTAGCTGTGCATTATTCATGCTGTTTGCGTCCTAGACGCAAAATAGACCAGGGCTGCTATGCCCAGTTCCCAACTCTTTACAGCTGAGCTCTTCTTCGTGTTGCAGTACACACAAATAACACTCCACAAACAAGTACTAACTGCCATTAAAGAAATTTTGTCAGGAATTGAGTACTTCTGTGTTGTGAAAGGGCTTTGGGGTTTGTTAAAATTAGTTTGTGGATACTTCAAAGGCTGTAGCCTCTAACCAGAGTGTTCTTCGTGGCTGCTTAGAGGAGTTGAAATGTGAAGGAGGACTGTTGGTATGTGCTAGAAACTGGCATTTTATGACTCTATGCAAAAGTGAATGAAGCAGGAAATGTGTCTCATTCGATGACATGGAAAATTATCTTTCCCATTATGGAACAGAGAATAGTTTAGTGTTTCTCATGCATAGTATAATCTTGCTTAGTAACCCAGTCTGGGAAGTTGCGAGGATACATCTACTGGCATTGCTATGGCAAATTAAAGAAGGAGTTGTCATGTACTCTGGAAAGGAATGTGGGCAGGCGGTGTATCATCCAATTCCTTTACATATAAGGTAATCTCCTAACTCTCTCTCCAAGGAAAGTGCTACAGCAGAGCTGCTATCTAGTCAGGTTTGGGTGATATTAATTCACATTTCCCTGTCTTTGAACTGGCAGAATTTCAAGAGCTAAGAAGCACTCCTACTAGCAGAAGAGACAGAGTTCTCTCTACTTGCTAGTAACTGCACTTCCAACTCTGTTCTTTAATATGGTTTTAATATGAAGTGATTCCTTTCTAGTAAGTATCACGGTCCATAAAAATGTGGCTACCTGGGAAAACATAATATAGCAACAATTTAAAACTCCAGGTTATTTAAAATATTTCTTTTAGGTACCTGTGGGTTGGGGTTTTTTTTGCCTATTTCTTAAAGAAGTAGCTAGCCTTTCTTCTTGTTGTCTCATGGCCTGTCAGAACTTTGGGAACTGCTGACCTCCTAAACCAAAATTTGAAGGAAAGAAATCTCAAAGATGATTGAGTTCATGCAGGCTTGATGAAAGGTAGCACTCAGGGGGGAGGGTCCAGTGAAAGTGTTCTCAGAGACAGGCAAGCAGATGGATGCGTGCTGCGGCAGCACTTGGCTGACCAGTGCACTCCTGTTTGCTGTTGAGGCGTGTGGTCAGCTCCAGATCAGCCGCAGCACGTCACATCAGTTTTTTGGAGGGTATGTCATAAGACATACAGGGAAGTTGGTGTTACTGTGGTGGGGAGAGGAAAGGGAAACAGTACAGAGCCGCAGCAAACCAGACTTGGTGGGTTCTGTTACGAACAGAGCAAAGTGAAGGTTTTTTTAATAATTCTTCGGAACATACAATAAAACATCAACCCCAAATCAGGTTTTTATATGCATTTTGAAAATAATTTGCTCAAACTAGTTCTTGTAAAGCTTTGACTAAATTATTTTTCCTTCAGGTGGTCAGGATGTAGATTGCAGGATGTATGGACATACGAACATTAATAGAACATTGGCTGTGTTTTTGGCAGCTGTGGAGAATCTGTGCGTTAAGGAGAGTGGAGTGAAAGAAGCTGTTAAATGTTATTCCTTTGGTTTGCTTTGTTGACAAGACTGTGCCCTGCAGAACGTAATGAATGCTGTCACGTTGTCTTAGAGTAGGGGCTTATTATTCCTCTCTCTCTCTCTCTCTCTCTCTCTCTCTCTCTCTCGGTTTGAAGTGTCGTAGGCACGTATTTCATGCAGTCACAGAACGATATTATTGCTCACGTTGACAGGAAGGGTAGAGCAGTGTGTTGACTGCAGGTAATTACTTCCTAAATATTGCCTGCGGATCAGCTGCTGTTGTCCATTGCTGCATCAGGGGATGAGCACCTTACAGTCCCCAGCAGCCTGCTGCTGTTTTGCTTGAAGGGTTTCATCTGTGTGCTACTCCAGGCTGGCAGTGTCCTATAGGTGAGGCATGACAAAGCACAGTACATGGAAATAGCTGCCAAGGCCTGTCAAAATGCACAGGATCTCAAAGATCGGTGGTCTGTCAGTCACTGTGGTACCAGGGGCTCATGGTGAGAGGCATAAGTACTGGTGAGCCAGCAGATGGTGCAATTCCAAATTCATCTTAGCAGAAAGTGAGGAAGAAATGCAATTTGCCTCTGCCTTGACTTAGGTTGGACAGTCTGCTATGCAGTAGGTAGGAGAAGGCCTGCCTGACATCTCATGTGCTTGGCCTGTTGTCTGATCTGTGTTTTAAACCTGACTGGTGTGTGCCAAGAGCCTTATTCTGCAGATATATTGGCAACTCAATATTTTGTGTTGCTAATGTTTGGTCCTGCAAACAGGATATCACAGGATTATTTTAAAACTTTTTTTTCCACTATATTCAGCACTAGGTTCAGCTCAGCACCACAGGACATTTTATAGACCTACTACATCTTAGTGAGAATTTAGATTGTCATAGCTATTTTAATTAGACATTCCTGAAACTGAAACAGGCGTGATCTCCGGTGTGAAAGGCTATATAGTCATATCCATATGAATATGTCAATATAATTTAATCCTCCAGGTCCCTTTATGCTGATACAACTGCATCATCCCTGAAAAATGTTAACTTTTAGTTGCACGAGTTTTAAATTACAGTAGGTAACACAACTGAATAACGGTGTTTTCAGGCCTTTGTTTTGCAGGTAGACAAGGGTTATCCTGTAATCTTATTTATTAGATAACGACTTTGTATAGATTGTAACAGAAATTATTTAACAGCAGGTGAAATCATAATGACCTTAGAAATGGACTCCCCTTGAGCTCAGTTCTGTGCATTAAGTTCCAAGAAGAGAAGGTGTGTGCTTGCTGAGTCGTCCTTTTCCTATGGCTCTTGGGATGTGCGATTCCTTGGCTTAGAGGAAGGAGAGAAGCCTTTGTGTAGCTTTACAATGTCACACAAATGTAATTAACACAAACTCACTTCTTGCTTCCAGCAGCATGATATAGCTGTTGGTTGACTGAGGTATTTGTTACTGGATACTCTTTTTTTAAAAGTCAACTTAGGATGTTTTGTTGTGTTACAATAAAATTAGGTATTTTAGGATGGCTGTGGGATAAAATAATTTTCACATACAAGCTAAGCATACTGTCTGCAATTTCTGCTATGGGTAAAAAGTAGGTTTTCTTTGTCTGCTGAGGGGCGAAGAATCCAGGCTATAATGTCTGCAGTTCCCTCAGTTTAAAATCGGTAATATTTGCATAAATCCAACTCAAAATGTCATGAAAATAAGTGTCAGGTGCATGTTATCTGTCAGTTACTCATTAATGATGTTGCTATAGTATGTTACTCTTCTTGTATGATTTTATTCAGTTTTGGATTTCAATGATCCCTTCAGTACTGAAGTTAAGCCACGAATCCTGCTCATGGGTTTGAGAAGAAGTGGGAAGTCTTCCATTCAGAAAGTTGTCTTTCACAAAATGTCACCAAATGAGACCCTCTTCTTGGAGAGCACAAACAAGATCTGCAGAGAGGATGTATCCAACAGCTCCTTTGTCAACTTTCAGATATGGGATTTTCCTGGGCAGATTGACTTCTTTGACCCTACATTTGACTATGAGATGATTTTCAGAGGCACTGGAGCATTAATATTTGTTATTGACTCTCAGGTAAAAAAAAAAAAAAAAAGGATGGGGGGGGTGCATTTAAGCTGCCCTTTTTTTAGCAACGTACAGATGGATTAGAAAACACAGATTCTTCAAAGCAAGTAAATAACTTACAGTTACAAACACACATTTACAGGAAGTCATTAAAACTTGAAGAGCTGCTCGGCTATTTTTAATCTCCCCTTGCAAGATGTCTAAAACAGTTAACTGCTTTAACATCTCAGGGTTCTTGTTCAGACTCCCTAGTGGTGACAGCCTAAGATCAGTGCATGTGCTAGGTACAAGCTCAGTCTTCTATTATAAGAAATAAAGAACCTAAGATATTGTTGAGCTGTAGCATTATCTAAAAGTAATTACTGTAAAATTTTAGATATCTTACACGTCTTTCCTGCAGTTTTTATTTTTCCTTCACTAGGATGATTATATGGAAGCATTAGCTCGACTGCATCTTACTGTGACCAGAGCATATAAAGTGAATCCAGACATCAACTTTGAAATCTTTATCCATAAAGTGGATGGCTTATCTGATGATCACAAGATTGAAACACAAAGAGATATTCACCAGAGGGCAAATGATGACCTTGCAGATGCTGGATTGGAGAAAATTCATCTCAGGTGAGAAAAGCTGCTGTACAAAAAATCTTAAGTTGGAGAGGAGCTGTTTATTTAAGTTAATATTTTCTGTTCTCTTGAAGTAGCAAGCAAAAAGATTTTGACATATGAAGGAGAAGGTTAGTCACAGATAATTTGTTTGGCTCAGGTCAAATGCAGCATCTTATTGCTCAGTACTGTCTTGAAGAGAAGATAATCACACAGAATCACAGAATTGTAGGGGTTGGAAGGGACCTCCAGAGATCATCGAGTCCAACTCCCCTGCCAAAGCAGGTTCCCTACAGCAGGTCATAAGGAGTGGAAATGTTTAAAAACAGACAACAAATATGCCAGAGTCCCACCAGTTTTTGCTGCTGTCTCTCTGTCTTGAAGTTATGGGCATTGGCAATCTGTAGAGTGTGTATGCCATCTACATCACTTTTGCCTTTGAAACTGCTCTTTGCCTCACAGTCATCTCCCAGTTACTAGTTCTCATTGTTGCAGCCTCCTCAGAGCCACTTGGGAAGGCAGAGAGAGAGCACCAGTCTTATATCTGATGATAAAGCAAATTATCGTAGCAAACAGTTAAAAACAGTGAACTTCTATAGACTAGAAACTGGGGGGACATCAAGTTTCCATATTATTTTTAGTTCTTATAGCCAAGTACAAACAGATGTATAGAAAGACATCCATTTCATGAACGTGTCAACGCTTTAGAGCTCTTAAAAACTTGACTGCATCGGGCATTGTTAAATGGGTTCAGCTTTCAAAAAGTTCAGTCTTGGATGTGCTCAGTAGTATTGCTCTTCTGCAATTTGAAAAGTATTTTCGTAAGATTACATCATGAAGGGGAATTGCATCATGAAGTCCTACATCGGGTTCTCATTTGCATTGTCTAGGTGTTTTGTTGTTGTCTGTTTTTTGTATAGAGGTGTGGCAAGTATAATGTTGAAAGTTTAGTTTCTGTGTGAAGGCCTATGCTTCAATCATAACATGTGACTTTTGATCACAAGGGGTAATTGCGTAATTGTAGGCACTTGCTGTTTAACAATATTTCATTTCACTCATATTGTGAAAGGTGTATCATGTTCACAGTAAGTAACTAAAAGAAAAATCTGGTGACGTTTTTTTTTCCAGCTTTTATCTGACAAGCATATATGACCATTCTATATTTGAAGCATTTAGCAAAGTGGTACAGAAACTGATTCCACAGCTCCCAACGCTGGAAAATCTGCTTAACATCTTTATTTCAGTAAGTATTTGTTACGTATTTTATCTATAGATGAACCTATGACCATCATGCATGTTGAAATATCCTGTTTGCTGCCTTCTAAGAGATTGTGAGCAACGTGAACATTCAGATGAATTATCAAAACATAGTTGAAATGCACTCACATGCAGCTAGGCCTCCCTTCCTTGTCTGACAGTATCGCTGAGCTGCTGAGATACAGTATTTTCTGAGTGAAAATGGCACATAAAGTGCATTAGCAGTCATGGCTTTCCTGCTTTTAATTTCATTTGAATGTTGCAAAGGTCTGTGCGGCATGCAGATTTTTAAGTAGTACTTGAAATTTGTGTTGATAAATTCTTAAAAGAGCATCTTCTGGTCTGACCTCTTACGTAAGAGGTCTATAGTACACGTAAGTTTATAGTACTTCCCAGAATTTATTCTATTTTGTATTGACATTTATCTCTCTTATGAAAATGTAGTCTTAACATTTTTAGAGGTAGAGGACACCACAGCTTTCACAGCTTCCACAGTTACTTCCAAGGCCAGTTAGGGAACTTCACACATCTAATGTCCTGCTGTTACTGTGAAGGTAATTGCTTGTTCTACTGCTCCTGGATGTGTGGTCTGTTCCCCTCCTTTATACTGGTTGTGACACCTGCCTGTTCCCTCATGGAGTCACTCTGACACATACTAATACAGCAGAAGACTGTCCAGTTCTTTTGCCTGTTTCATTTAGTCAAAAGCAGCTCATGAAGGAGATCAACATACTCTTTTTGTGGCCCAGGATTAGAAATGGGAACATGTGACAATGAGCAAAGGGAAACACAGTAAATAGTTGTGAAAAAGGGGAGTTCCCCCCTTTTCTTGATGCATTAGTTCAGATCCTAGTGGCTCCTGAAACTGTACAGTGTCACATTAACACTAGTCAAACTTTAGTTTCCAAGCAAGGCATTTTGGTTTGCCTTTTTGTGATTCTGAAGTCATGAAATTATTTAATATCATTCAACAGCCTGTAGGATAAAATTAGACTTCACAGTTTCTCAGTGTGGGGTGTGAAAATTGGGAGAGAGGGAGGTTGGCTGTTTTGCTGAAAGGGAGAGCTAGGATTAAAGAACTGTCTTTCCCAAATTTATTCTCTAACTATTAGGCAACCAATTCATAAGGAATGGTTTATGGTTTACCCCTTTCCACCAGAATGGCTGGACTGCATGCCAGTTATCATCCAGCCCCACATTCCACTTAGGGTAGAAAGGTAATGATGATTGCTGATTATAGTTCTGGAGCAATTAGGTGTTATTTTGAATATGCTATATAGTATTAATGAGAAAGCTGGCTGAATGATAATCTTCATAATTCCAGAACTGCCCTAGTTACTCATATCATGTGTCTGATCTCTGCATAGGGTCTTCTCACTGTTTGGAGTTGCTGAAAAGCTTGTACCAAATCACTACATGACTTGAGTATGAGCTGTTTCCTGAATGACAACAGTTGTTTGTGCATCTGGGGCACCCAGACTGAAGGCCCCATAATATCTAGAGTATCGGATATGACTGGTAGGGAAGAACAAGTCATTCAAATGAATGGGAAATTTAGAGAAGTATTCCTGAGAGAGATGCTATTTCCTCTGCCCAGTAGGGCCAAGAATCTCAACCTGTTTCTTAGCTCCAAATAGAACGTAACAGTCAGTGGCATAGAACAAGATATAGCTGCTTCACTGTGTCCTCAGAAAGCTGGCTTTCAGTTTATAAGAGCATCTTTCATCTGCAGACAGGAGACTCAGAATGACTCTTGTTTGCAACCATAGGGAGACTAAACATCGTTCTCTGGTGTAGAATTAGTGGGCGCCTCTTTAGCAACTTAGTGACAACAAATCAGGTTAGGAATCTTGACATAGATTTTGTTCATGCCTTACTTCAGGAAGTCAGTGTGTTGGTTATCAGAGTGTGGGTGTGTTGGCGTTCTAGTTTGGGTTTGCAGCAATATTCATGAGGATGTGCTTTAATTTATGCCCTGAAGACTTCCAACACAAAAGCTGGTGATTACAAAAATAGGTCTGTGATCACCCTTGAGTTCACCTCAGGTTTTTAACCAAGTTTTATAGTGCCATGGTGTGCTAGCTCATATAGCTTGTCCATTTGATCATGCTGCTTCTACATTCTTTAGTTTAACTGCCTGTAAAACAACTTAAGAATGGTTTGGTGTTCAAAACCCTTGTAAATTTTGGCTAACACCAGCTTCATATAGAGGGATGTCTGTTTTTCTTATTCCTATGGCCTTACCCAAGTAGTCAAGTTGTGTGATGTGGGAACGTGTAAAGACTGCTTTTTAGGGCCAGCTTCCGACTTAGTCTCCATACTTTCAAGAAAGATAAATGGGCTTATCATTCTCTAATCTTAACAGTTGATTTCTCACTGTCATTTTTGCTATCTGTGTGCTAATGATGTCTCTTTGAATAGTAATTTTTACCCAAAGCTCCCTGACTTCTTATGGCTTCATGGTTATTTACTGGTACATTTATCTTGATAAATATCCTCACAAACATTCTGGCAAATCCTTTGCTTTTGTAATTTAAGGCAAACTAAAAACTCCAGCAAATGAAATCAGAAAGGTCGTGCTGGTACAATTTAGTGGTTACAACTATTGGCAGCCCGTCCTACCCTTTTGTAGAGGTTTCTGTCACCATACGAAGTTGAACAGGAGACTTGCCAGTTTCTCAGCAGATCCTACCATGGTGTATCAGTTTCAAGTTAATGCAACAATGGTTTAAGATGCCAAGTTTTACCCTACTACCATGTGTAATTTCTGGCATGGCAGACATCTCGGAATGAAAACCTTTTAAACTGCCACTGCAAGTGTTGACAGGCTGCAGTTGCTAGAGTTCTGGGATGGGTATATAGCTTCTCATTGTTAAATGTTACAGTATTGTCACTGACATCTTAATATTTTAAGGTACTTCTTACATGTGCAACTGAATTTCTCCTTACATAATAAAAATTTTATAATTGACTTCTCAAGAATGACACTGCAGGGCTCAAGTTCCAATCTCTTTTGTTTAAAAGTAGTTTTTGTTTTAAGAAATATATTCAGATGGCATTTATAGGTAAATCTGGTGATTAATCTTATTTGGCAACATCTGTAGAAGTATGTGCAGTGCTGTCAGAATTCACATGTTGTCTGAATATTAAAATTGCACAGCTATTAAATGTGGCCAGAATAACCAAAACAAACACACATATAGTTTTGTTCTTAATGCTAAAATAATATAGACTCATAGAGCCGCATAAGCTGAGCAGGACCTTCAGTGGTCAGCTCCTGCTGAAAGCCAAGCTACTATATGCAAGTTTGCATAGGGCTGGGTCCAGTTCAGCTTTGTGTATCTCCAAGGATAGCAACTCCACAATATGCTCCCAGTGCTTGGCCACTCTTATGGTAAAAAAGGTTGTGTTTGTTGTTGTTTGTTTGGATTTTTTTGGTGCTTTGCTTTTTTTTTTTTTTTTTAAGGTAGAATTTCAGCTTGTCTTTTGCCCCTTGCCCTTCAGCACTTGTTCTGAGAAGAGTTTGGATCTGTCTTCTACATATCCTCCCAGTAGATGTTTATAGACAGCAGTAAGCTTTCTTTTCCTCAGACTGCGTAATCCCAGTTCTCTGAGAGTCTCCTTGTATATCACATGCTTCAGCTCATGTATGTAGGGTACCCAGAGAATATACTTTCTCTTGAATATTTTTTTTCTATTAACGAACTACAGATATGGGCCATTCATGAAGTCCTTTTCCATAATGAAATGTAAGAAATTCACCTCTGTTACCACTGTGGATGAATATTTCCAACTTTATTTGGATGCCTAGCAGTGGAAGAATTAATACCTAAGGTTGAAATCTTTCTGCTTATTATGGGGAATTTGGAAAGTGTGTGGGTCACTTTAGTCTCTAGTTATGTGTTATTCACTTAGAAAAGAAAACACAAGAAGAAAACTTCTATAACTACGAAAGAATCATAGAATCACAGAATGGCCTGAGTTGAAAAGGACCACAATGATCAAACCCCCCTGCTATGTGCAGGGTCACCAACCACCAGACCAGGCTTCCCAGAGCCACGTCCAGCCTGGTCTTAAATGCCTCCAGGGATGGGGCATCCACAGCCTCCTTGGGCAACCTGTTCCAGTGCATCACCACCCTCTGTGTGAGAAACTTCCTCCTAATATCTAACCTAAACCTCCCCTGTCTCAGTTTAAAACCATTCCCAAAAGCTGAAACTATTAAAAGTTACTATGGGTTTTCGGAGTTTTTGACAGTTACAGAACAGTTATGGCAACGGTCCCACATCATATTAACAGGGAGGCCCATAAATGGAAAAAATATAGTTTAATGGGAGAAGATTACTTCTGTTCCTGCGTACTTGGATTCTGAAGCATGTTTGTCAGCTTGATCTTCAGCAGTCTTGGGAAGTTATCTTTTGTGTTCATGCTGGGGCAGCTGCCCAGGTGCAAACCCTTGATATGACCACACAAAGCTACTGTTTTCAGTTTTCAGTATATGCGTTGAGTTTTTTTTTTTTTTTTTAATTCTCTCTGTAGGAAACAGAGGCTTATGGCAGTTCACCTTATCTACACAAAGTGTATAAGCTGAGACTGAGCTAGCATTCCTGCCTACCATCTGAGAGTTGCAGTTACAATACATATTCAGTACGGAGAGAATCTTGATTAACTTGGCAGGATGACAGAAGCATAGATGCTGTCACGTTAGCAAGCCTTAAACATGTCTTTAACCACAAATTCTATATGAAAACTGAAAAGTCACCATCAAAATACTGGTCTTTTGACTGTGGTTCTGAATAAAAAATGTTCTAAGGAACTATGCAGTAGAACAGCTACTGATGAAACAGTTTCTCGGTTTCTTTGAGAAATTAGTTCCTGATTCCTACTGTCTTTGTCAATCAATTTTTTCTGTTCTTTGTTTTCACCATCCTACACATCCAGTTAGAATAAAGTATAGTTTTGGTTTTTTTTTATGTCCATTGCTGCATTCAGAAACAACACCCTAGAAGCTTGATCTTGGATTTTTTTATTTTTTTTTTAAATTTTGTGTTTTACATTGAAAATAATTGTAATTTATACAGATGTTTTCTAGAGAGGAAGTTTGGGAGCCTACCTTCTATCAAAGACAGAAGCGCATGGAAGGTCTTTATCTATCACAGCTTGCTACAAATATGTCAATGCTCAAAATGAGCTTGATTGCAAATTAACTCCTACTTAACCTTACATTTTGTGCAACAGGCAAGTAGGGAAACAGAAAATTTTGGTACAAATTCAAACATGGGGCTTACGTTTTGTTTTTCTTTCTTTCTTCAATAGAATTCTGGGATTGAAAAAGCATTTTTATTTGATGTAGTAAGTAAGATCTATATTGCAACAGACAGCACTCCAGTGGATATGCAAACTTATGAGCTCTGCTGTGATATGATAGATGTTGTGATTGACATTTCTTGTATATACGGGTAAGTAAATCGTGTGGTTTTTTTTTTTTCATGGAGCTATGTACCTAGAATCTGAATGACCTCAAAATAAGAATTATATGGATGTAAAAATAATGCAAATGAGTAAGGGAGAAGGGGGAAATTAAGGGCCTCTTAGGTGCAGATCACCTGCTAGCAACAGTGTTCCCTGCCCAGCTTCTCCTGCGAGCACCTTCCTCTTTCTATGTGAGTAATTTATTCTTTGTGGGAAGGAGTGGGAAGTAGCCATCCTAAAATAGAAGGAAATATTAACTATCTTTTTGTTCCTCAGGGTCAAATTCAACAGAAGGATGTCTCTCATTTAAAATAAATAATTAAATGTGTGGTTGTATGTAGTTGTGTTTAATAGTTAGTGGCCTGTGCTGGCCTTGAAGAGCTGCTTCACTCTTCCATCAGTTTTTTGCTTGTCTTCTTTTCCCTGCACGAAATTTGCATTTTTCTGCTTCCTATTCTTTAGTGGCTGGAGAACTCCCACAGAATGGCTTAGGTTGGTGGAGACCTTAAAGATCATCTAGTTCCAAACTGTGCATTAAGTGCATTAAGGTGCATAGACTTGGAGTCTAAACCACAGTATCTGCTTCTGAGAATGTGGTAGTCTTCAGTAGTCTGTATACAGATCTTTTACACTCTTTGAGAAGGTATGGGGGAGAATCCTGGTGCAGGTGTACAATAACCATTAGAACAGCAGAAGAACAAATTGTTGAATACCTATGTAAAATTTATTTAGTTGTGTGTTCTACTGTACCTTTCAGATTTTAGATTTCATCTCTTGACTGTACAAGAACTTGTGTTTTACAGAGGTGTACAATGAAGGATTTTGATTCTGTAGCCTTTTTTGTATGTGTGGAGAGAAAGACACAGTTTTGTGGTTTAACATTATAATCTGTATAACACAACAGGGAGGCATTCTAGTGAATTTCATTCTGCCACTGTCTCTTATGTAATCATTTAGCATTTGTCATAGAAACCTGCCTGTCAAGGTTTTTAGCTGTAAACTAAAAGCATGATACTGGAGTTCATTTCTTGTCCTCTGTTCCTGGAACAACGGTGAAACCTGTTACCTTAAAATATTATTGATGCTAATTATTCTGGGAGATTGGTGATAACTACCCATTTAAAAAGATCTCTGTGTTGACAAGGTCCAAAGCCAAGACGGTGATTGCCATGGTGTATCATCTGTGAAGGAGAAATGTCGTTGTGATACGAGGTTACAAAAGCCAGTGTCTCACGAGGAAGGTCTCATGATGGTGTAAACTATCAGCCAGCTGCCAATACTGAAGCAAGGTTATTGGATTTGGAATTATCAGTACAGCCTTACTGGTTCACATGGTTTAGATAAGTTTGTAATATAGTGCAGTGATTAAAAGGAAACGTACAACTTTATGGTAAATGGTTTGAAGAAAGTAGGGCTCCATGTTAGATTCTTGGAAACCTAATGATCTGATTTCTAGGTGTATTTGAATAAACAGTTTAATCTCTGTCTGCTTAGTTTATGCATTGTGCTTGAAGAATTTCCCTGAAGGATTAAAATCAAAATTTCGTAAGGATTGAGGTTATCTAGTGAGATACATGGAAATACTTTTAACTTATCCAATGCCTTATCTTGTTTGTTTGTTTGAATATTGCCTTTCAGGCTTAAAGATGATGGCACTGGAACTCCTTATGACAAAGAGTCAATGGCAATCATAAAACTGAACAATACAACTGTCCTTTATTTAAAAGAAGTGACAAAATTCCTTGCTCTTGTTTGCTTTGTAAGAGAAGAAAGCTTTGAGAGAAAAGGTATTTAGCTCTTTCTAATATTACATTATTTTACCTTATACGGACAAGTTAATGAATAACTCTGATTGTCATTAGCTGATACAGTCTCTAGCTGTATCACAAATATTACAACTTGACAGAGCTTGCGTAACATGGTTAAAGGCATGAAATATTGTGCTGACATTAAGATGAAATCATAAATATATTTGACTGCTTTCTGATAAGAAAGCATACAGTTTACATTCATTGCAATGAAGATTCCATCTGCAACAGTAGAATGTGTCGATTTATCTTGGCTAGCATTGCTTTGTACCTATTGGCACTAGCATATGCGTTTGGAACAGTTTGCGTGCCATAACCAAGGGATAAGTATTAAAACTAGCTGAGAGAAATATGTTCTCGCTTTTCTTGACTTTGAAAGTAGGCTTTAAAAAGCTGCACATTTGGGAACTAGGCAGCACTTTTATTTTGTAGTTAAAGTGCCTAACATTTCTTATCCTGCTCTGACCTTAGTCAAGGTCAACACTGAAAGCTTAGTTAATTACCACATTGCTTGCTGGTGTGGTGTTCACTGAATTACTGGGCTTCAGATGTCCCAAGACTGGAAATGAGCAGAGGAAGAATGAGCCATCATTTTGGCTTGTGACCTATCTCTTGTGATACTAATTCACCAGTCAGTGTCATCGTGTTTGTGAACGCAGTACTCATGTCATCTCTGCTGAACCATTTGACAGGCAGTTTAGCTTTTATTTTATAGAACTTTACCTCGTCAAATTTCTCTCACGTATCTGTACCACTGTTACTGTCTATGAAAGTTAAATGGTGCCCGTGTTGGTTTTGCTGTAAGCATCAAAAAGTACTACTGTAACACGCCCACTAACAGGACTGTTTCAGAAAAGACACCGTGTTGAGCAAATACTTGTTAGGCTTTGTGCACGCTTGTGTCAAATTGTTGTGTCTACATAATTCGGGACACTTCGTGTTGAAGTCAGCACTCGTGAGCAGTACGGTTTGGTATTATAATCCAGTTTTGTTTTGGTGCCTGGAAACTTCAACTGAGTACTTTGTCTGAACTCAAGAGAGAAGGAAAGCAATTTCTGGAGAAAAAAAAAAAAGTATAATGTGTTGAGCATAAACTATGTCAAACTTGTATTATCTCTTGTTAAGGAAGTAGAGATGGAAAACACAACATTAGGAAAGCTTATGGCAGTTAACCCTGTCTGAGGTCATCAGCTCAGTACCAAACTTTTAAAACTGTGTGGCAGTATTAAACAATTTATAGCACCCAATAAGTCTTCTGATTGACTACCAGTTATGGCTTTACAGCTTTTCTGTGGGATAGCAGTCAGCCCACTCACATGGTAATTTTAACTGTCTATTATGTATGTATGTAATCTAACAACATGACTGCTGTGCTAGTTTTCAGTTAGAGTGTAAAATGAAGTATAACTGGCTGCTTTTTGGTAATATAGCTGTAGAGTATCTGTTTCAAAAATTATATATTATTAAAAAAATGATTTTTTTTTTTTTTTTTTTTTTACTACTCGATGATACGTATTTTTATCATGGTTCTTCTGTGAGGTAAAGTTGCAAAATGACACCATAATTTGGGAAATGGTTTAATTTATATTGTAATGTCCTGAGTGCTTCTCCAAAGCTCTTTATTAAGTTAAAGCTTTCTTATCTGCCAAAGTACTTCTCTTTCTTAAGTCCAAAATGTGCTGTTAATACAGGGTACGATAAGAAACTGCGATGCTCGCTGAATTACTTGTATTTGTTAAATGTACTTCTGCTTAGCACAGAAAAAATTGCCTGGAGAATTCACTGATTATGACCTCTAGAAAGAATGTGGTATTTCAGTAAATGTAGAATATAAACAAATTTGTGATTACTTCATTTGTGTAAATGTTTTTTATTAACATGGAAAACATTTCTGTCTCTGTAGGATTAATAGACTACAATTTCCATTGTTTTCGAAAAGCCATACAAGAAGTATTTGAAGTAAGAATGAAAGTAGTAAGATCTCGAAAACATCAAAGCCATGTGCAAAAAAATAAGAGACCCACTCCCAATGGGACACCAAGAATGCCACTGTAACTGAGGTTTTCTGGCACTGTGGCGAGCTAAGTTTTCACGAAGTTGATGTGACTTCTGCATCTCATTGCACTGAGTGAAGAGGAAAACCAATGGGACTGATGTATTATATGAATTTTCCCTGAACGTTCAGAAAGCACTGTTTAAATATTTTTATCCAATCAGTTTTTTTTTAATATAGTGAGCACTTTGAGCAAAATGTTGTATATATAAGCGTTGAGGTGAACACTTGGAAGAATTTTCTTAATATATGCTGTAAACCTTTTTCATGCCATATTAAGAAAAAAAACAGCTGTGACAGAGATACTGGGTACATAATTTGCACTTTTTCATGTTTTCCTTGTGGAGTTGGACTTTGATAAACTTAGTTTTTATGGTGATTTTGATGCATGGCGTCAGGTAAAATGTATGCTGTAGTTTATTTACCTGCTACAATCAAATTGGCTAGTAAACAATTAAGAAAACTTGGTACAATGCCTTTTAAAATTTGTTACAGCTAATACCTAACATTCATACCAATCTAATTTCGTATATTTTTCAATTTGTAATCTGAAAAGTAATTTTGAAGTATTACAGCAATAAGTACCCTACCGGCAATCATAACTGGTAGGTAAATATTCGTAACTGGTAGGTAAATATTAGCTTTTATAAAACAGGCTTTTGGCCAAATTTCATCTGGAGTTCTGCATAACACTGGTAATGCCCTCTGGGTCTACTTTTATCATTTACCTCAGCGTATACCACTGAAATACCTTTCTATAAAGACAGTTGTTTTGTAAAACGGCTCTATGTTGCACTGGTATTTTTATAGGGTTTTGGAGGAGGGCGGTGTATCCGAAAGGTTGAATTTATGCTGCTAAATTTGTTTTGATAGCCTGCACAGTTCTGGTTGTTGTGGTGAAGAATCTATGTGTTTCTACCCTGCCATTCAGGTGTACTGATGGAAGTCCTAAAGATGCGAGCACTAACTTCTGATTCCTTCTACTTATGGGTACATCTGCAATTGAAATCAAAATGAGTACTGGAGAAATCAACCTGTTACACTAATCAGAATATGTTGCTACTTTTAATATAGAAATGAGCAGATTTGTCACAAGATCTGCCAGGACATCAGAGTACTATCAAACTTTAAAAATAAGTAAAACTTTCTGAATTCTGTATTTACTGGTTTTGTTTAGTTAATGATACAAAAGTATCGTTCTGAGTTGGAAGAACAACTCTTTTTTTCTTTCCCCCCAATTCCACTGCAAACCAATTGCATACACATTCCAAAGGTGTTGTTGGCAGCTGCTGGGAGTGGGAAGAGCTTGATTTGGAAGGCAACTTGCAGTACGCCAGAATTGGGTAAGGGGAGCTGCACTTTACTCAGTCATAAACTTGTCTATCCCTACCTGAGATAGCTCTGGAGATAGTAAGGGAGATGGAATTTGAAAGTTTTCCTTTGGTTAAGGCAAGGAATAGTGCTGCATGTCTATTAATGAGTTAACAGCTCCCAGCGTTTGCTGGCTTTTGTTGAAAAATAAGGAGTTTAACCTGTGAAACAAGTCTAAATTCAGCGGTGGTTTGAATGCAAATGCAGAGTTTCTGTATGCCGTACACATTTTGAGGCTCTAATACTGCACTGAACACATGAGCTGGGAGAGCTATTTGGCATTGAATGCAAAGGCTCTCCTCACAAGCACCTGCCAAAAGAGAAATTAGTAGTTTCCAAGTCCTTTACTGCTGCCTAACACGAATGATTTATTTATCTTTCTTGAACAAATTGGCCATTTTGGCATGAATGTACTGAATATATGGGGAGTTCTTAGAAATAGGTGTTGGCTACTGGATGGATCTAGGCTCCAAGTCTCATTTGATCAGGAATGCAGTTCTAGGTGCTGAGGAAGGTGAAAAATGTTGAGAATAACCAAAAGTGTTGGTCCTGGCAGCAGTGTGAAGGATAATTATGGTAGCTGTAATGAAAGCAGAATGCTTCAGAATTTCAAAGAGTTCAGTTTTGGTCCAATCACCACTTGTGTTAAGTGAGGGTGGCTTTTCAGACCAACCCTTCAGTTAAGGCAAAGCTCTCTTCAGAGTTCACAACAGAAATGGTGGGTAAGTGCTGCCTTTCCATAGCCCTCCAAACTGGACTTTTATTGAAGTGCAGCTGTAATTTTTGACCATTTTGTTGAGATCCACCATTGTGACCCAGCCTCAGTCTTTTCTCCCTTCCCTCTTGTCAGGTATACGTGATATATGTGAGATGAACAACACATACCAGCATGTATTCATTGTTGGACAAGACATTAAGAAAAGCACACTGGCTGTGGTATGAATACTGAAGAAGGTTGTTCCTTTATATTTGGCCTAAGATCTGTACAGTCATGTGTACCCTTTTACTTAGAGAGACTATCAAGTTAATTAAGCTTTACCATTTACCATTAAGTTCCCTCCTGAATTTGACATCAACTGTAACGCATAATTTAGTGAAGGTGACTTTGGCTAATAAAAATAATCAAATTGGATATTATCTAAGAGCATCATTTTCATCAGTTTTATTACACTTCAAATATATTTAACATTGAATGCTAAAATGCATTCATTAGACTCTTCAAATTTGATGTTTCTCAGTTTAGGCAATGACTTGCATGTAGCACTTTTAAGTACTGGTTTTCTATCTAGTATCCCAGGTTTTCACATACTAGCTGAAGTGATTAAGCACTGAGGCGTGTATGGGCTTGTTTTGTGTTTTTTTTAAGAACATTTTTTTTTCCCAATCTCTTGCATTTTCTTTTTGAATTTTGCTGAGGTTCTAGTTTTGTCTTAAAGGGAGGGAATACCCTGCATGCTGCAAGAGCTAATTCTGACAAAGCAATGTAGAGAGATTTAAAAAAAAATAACACCAAAGGACACCTAGAATTCATGCAGTAAGTCCTGAGTAGTACGATACCTCCAAAACAGGTGGTCTGTTTGACATTTCTGCATATCATCAGAGTTGTTTCAACATGGGAGGGGCTGTTGCAGATCTAGCAATCTTGAAAACAGTTTTAGAATAAACCCAAACCAATTCAGTATCCCACTACCTTTTGAAGTTAGGAGCTGAATATCTTTCAAACACCAATTCCAAAAACTTACTGTTGAGGTCCATACAGAAGAGTTAAAATACATCCCTGAACATGCACTGGAGACTGGTTATTTAAAATTACAGAACCACAGAATGTCTTGGGTTGAAAGAGACCTCGAAGATCATCTGGTTCCAATCCCCTACCATGGGTAGGGTTGCCAACTGCTAGATTAAGCACTAAATCATGTTTCCCCTGGGCCCCATCCAACCTGGACTTGAACACCTCCAGGGATGGGGCATCCACAACCTCTCCGGGCAACCTGTGTCAGCACCTCACCACTCTGTGAAAAACTTCCCCCCAACATCTAAGCAAAAACTCCTTTAACTTAAAACCATTCCCCCTTGTCCTATCACCCATGTAAAAAGTTGATTCCACTCGTGTTTATAATTGCCCTTTAAATTCTGGAAGGTCACAATGAGGTCTCCCTGGAGCCCCCTCCATACTGAACAAGCTGAGCTCCCTCAGCCTGTCTGTGTAGGAGAGGTGTTCCAGCCCTCTGGTCATCCTCATGGCCCTTAAAATTATGCAATATTGGAGTGTCTTCTTAAAAGTATGTGGATACAAATGTACTGTGCATTAGCATGAAGGTGTAAGCAACAGGAGAATACTTGGGTCAAGCATAATTCAAGTGCACCATTTGAGACCTCATTTTTTTGTGATGGAACATTTTTTCTCATTAAAAATTGTTTTCTTACATGTAAAACTGCAGTACTGTGGCAAAGTCTTAATTCACGGTGTCAAAGCACTGCAGTGATTTCTTTCAAGACATTTTTCAAATAGCATAATTCCAAAATCACTGACCTATAACCTTTCTCCAATTTTACACATCACCAGTTTAAGCTGAAGAGTTAAAGCAAATAAGCCTAGACAGGTCATGACACACAGCACTGTTTGCTTAAATGACTCATATATTGCCCCTTCCATTGGCAGTACTCATTGCAGAATTTGTCTTAAAATGAATGTTAGAGTTTTTCTATTTTCCTACTGAATGATACGCATAACATTACATAGTGATTTGTGATGCTGCAGGTTTATCTGTGTCCTGTTCTACAGAGAAACTAGGTCGCTGACACAAAACTATCCCGTCATAGATCATGATGGGTTTATTTATACTTACTCACATAAGTGAGTATAAATCAGACGTGAACACATTGTGATTGGAAATCTGTTTCCAAATCGAGAAGGCTGTGATGTTCTGAAGCCTCTACTCAACACAGGCAGAGCAAGCAGCCTGGCTACTTCTAAGAGAAACTTGGCCTGTAAATGAAAGGGTTCTGAGTTGTGGGAATTGCGTCAATTCCCTGAGAATGCAAACATCAGAGAGTGCTGCAGTCCCAACCTACTTCCTTGTTAAAATCTTTCACCGGCACTTCTAGGGTTTCTAGAAACCCCGCTGTCAGCTTTGCAGTGGTATCCCTCAGGAGTCCAGGAACCTGTGATACAATTCCTACTTGTTCTGGAGTTGAAATGGTTGTTACTTTGAATTTCCCAATGGTGCTCATGCCTATTCACATCAGTTCTGGGGCTATTTTGATAATTACCGGAGCCATCTGAATGCAGGAAACGTCATCTGTTCCAACTCCTTTTGTAAAACAGCATATAGAGAGTACAGGAATGGGCTTTCAGTGTGAAGGTTTCAATAGGAACAAATCAGAAGGATGTCACCTTGTCCTAGCGGCCAACATCATATCTCTTAATCTTGCACAGAGGGATGCAACCATACTCTGCTTTTCTGCAGTGCTTTTTCCAATGATCAGGTTGTCCTCTGGCGAGCCAAATGGTCTGATCCACAAATTCCTTCTTTCTAGTTCTCCCTTCCGAGCTTCTTGAACTTGTTTCAGTTGCCAGTGTGACGTTCATCCCTGGTCTCACATTGTAACTGCTGACTGCAAACTCTCTGTGGTAGGGGAATGTCAGTTCAACCTCCCCAGTCCTGTTCCTTCAGTAATTTTGTCTCATGTTTCAATTCCACATTTTTGTATCTGTAGAGCAGCGGGCAGCATTCCAAGTTCTGCAATTCTTCATAAAGTCCATAATACAGCAACTTGAGTGATGGCTTTGAATTTAGTGTTCTTTCGACAGCTGATAAATGCCTGTCCTGCTTTTCTCATTGCACTTACCTCCCCCCGCCCCCGCAACGAACACTTCCTATTGCCGTGGACTGAGTGTGTCTTCAAAGAGTGTCCTTTAAAGGTGCTCTTGGCACTGCATGTGGCCTTCAGCTACTGCCTCTTTCAGAACAGCACCAGTATCCTGTAAGTCTCCCATAGCCTCCATTTCTGCTCCATATGGATGTCCTGCATACCTCAGGATACCTCCTGTCACACTGGGTGCATACGTGTATTTCTCCTAACCACCTGAGAAACTCCTGGGTGTCCCATACAGCTACGTGTGGCTGGCAGAGATGACTGATAACTAAATACATCTTGGTTAATGACATAGTAAGCTTTAATCACCTTTACACTGATAGTAAAACACCTTTTGAGGAGCTATAAAATAAGAACCTGCTCTTAAATCCTTTATTGGCTCTGCTGAATCAGCAGTAGTTGTATACAAGCAGTTGTACAAGCAGGTACAGGCAAGAAGTTCATGTTAGGGTCCTGAGGAACGTTTCTGGAGTAGATGGGATATCAAGTCTGCTTGGTAGTAGTCCAACAGGCATAATCCTGACTGCTTTGTAATCATAAAGACAGATGTTGCATTCCCAGAAGGAAGCTTATGGGAGTAAGTTAAAGCAAAAGGGCATCTGGAGCAATTCACATAATGAAAAGTATGAAAAAAAGAAAAGAAAAGAAAAGAAAAGAAAAGAAAAGAAAAGAAAAGAAAAGAAAAGAAAAGAAAAGAAAAGAAAAGAAAAGAAAAAAAGAGAAGAGAAGAGAAGAGAAGAAAAGAAAAGAAAAGAAAAGAAAAGAAAAGAAAAGAAAAGAAAAGAAAAGAAAGAAAAGAAAAGAAAAGAAAAGAAAAGAAAAGAAAAGAAAAGAAAAGAAAAGAAAAGAAAAGAAAAGAAACTCCCTGCTTAAACTTGGGCCTGAAGAGGGAGGAGTGTGAAAAGCTGGTTGTGTGGCAGGGGTCAAGGGATATGCCTGGCATTTTATCCCTATATAGTGGCATAGGAACAAAATAATTTTAGATTGGAGCAGTTCACAACTACTCTCCAACTATCCAGCTCTCTGCGACTTTCAGTGTAAAGAAGATGCACCAGAGAAAATGTATTCCATTATTGTTGTCTGAAAAGCAGATTTGTTGCCTGGTTAGCAGTGAGTCAATCGTCACACAGTCAGGAAAGATACTGCTTATTTATTTCAGGATTGCACAAGCCAGAGTGCTCAGTGGTTTCCCACAGGTCAAGCGCACACACAAAACTATCTGCTCAGTATTTACAAACGAAAGTTACACAGTTAGTAACTTTCCAGTCCATTCTCATGATGATGGGTTAGTAATTTTCATACAATTACAAGGATTCGCAGATCTTGTGTTTTCTTGCCAAGTTGGCAATGTCCTCCAGGTATCCGGATTAATCTTCCCTTCATGGGCTACTGACTCTGGGAAGTCCCTGATTAAGGAAATAATGGATTTATTCTTCTTATACCTGATACAGTAGTAGGTCAGTTTGTTTAGCTTTCAACATTATATGTAGTTCTAAAGATATACTAAGTAGATCAGTGAAGCCAGGAATTGTGAACAGCTGTCACTCAGAAGCTTTGGCTTCAACATACGCCTTCTCAGATTTATTCTGAACCAGGAAACCATGAGAACTATTACAGCTATGGTGCCAGTGAGGAGTGAGCCAAGCAACTGGAATGATTCTTCTCATTATTTGGGGAAACAAAAAGGTGAAGTCAGTATGTCTTTATTCTGATGTCTTATAATGCAGGCTACAGCAAGGTACTTCACGAACTCAGCACTGATGATCCCAATCAAGCATTTGCTTGCATGAGCAGTTGTAGTGATCTGGTAGATGATTACTTTCTTCTCTTTGTTCCATTTCTGAAATAACGCTAATTAAAAACCAGCTGGCAAAGCCACAAGTTTTATGAAGTAGTTGTTTTAGAACTAAGCCTGATGAAAAGACGGTAATTGCTTTCCTTAGAAGTTCAGCGCATGGGTGCAATTATTACAGGACATTTGGTTACACAATGCTACATGCTTGTTCTGTCAATGAGGAGGAGGTGCACTTGTATCCATATTTAACAGGTCTGAATTCACATAAAAGATTTTAAAAACCAGGACCGTATTAGTCATCAATGAACACAATAATGATTTCTCCCCCAAGTGAGTCATATTGGTTCTCACTGATAAGACAGACATATTAATATTGTATTCTTTAATTCCATTGGATTTTAATCCTGCAGCCAACTGTCTGTACTGAAGGAGTAGCATTATAAATGAAGCAAACTGGTATACATTTCGAGAACTTGAAAAACTGGAGTATGAATGATTTTTACAAAAACTCTTGTATTTTCTTTTACAGTCGCAAACTTTCTTTGAAAGAAACAATTTGTAGCTGAACTTAAGAGCATACAAAGCAGAAAGGGATCTGGGGGTGTTGGCTGATGGCAAGTTGAATGTGAGTCACCAGTGTACGCTGGTAGCCACAAGGGTTAACTGTACCCTGGGGGGCATCAGGCCCAGCATTGCCACTGGGTGAGGGAAGGGACTGACCCCCGCTCTGTGCTGTGCAGACTCACCTTCAGCAGTGGGTGTGGGTTGGGTGCCACAATATAAAGACATGAAACTATCATCAGAGGGTGCCCAAAGGAGGGCTTTGAAGATGGTGAAGAGTCAAGAGGGGAAGGCATGTGAAGAGTAGCTGAGGTCCCTGGATTTGCTCAGCCCTGAGAGGAGCAGAGGGGAGGCCTCATGGCGGCAGCAGCTCCTCAGAGGGAGTAGATGGGCAGTGCTGAGCTCTGCTCTCTATGACAGCAACAGGGCCCAAGGGAACAGCATGGAGCTGTGCCAGGGGAGGGGCAGCTGGGGGTTAGGGACAGGGTCTGCACCAGAGGGTGGTCAGGCCCCAAGCTGCTGGACTTCAAGGAGTGTCTGGACAGCACTCTCAGACATAGGGTTTGACACACAGGTGGTCCCATGTGGAGCCAGGAGTTGGGTTCGATGATCCTTGCAGGTCTCAGATATTCTGTGATTCTATAAAAAAAAACACTCTGAACTGTCACATTATCTAACTTAATTCCAAGATCTACAAAGGATCTTTTTTTTGCAATAGAAAGGCCCGTTGGCTCCTTTGCTCTAAAGCATGGTGCCTGTATCAGAATTGCTGTTTTCATCCAAAAGAAAAAAAAAAAAAGAATTAGTAGACCACGACTGCAGGAAAGTATTTGAGCATGAGCAAAATCATCTTCTCAGAAAACAGAAATTAAAAAATATATATCTTAATATATATCTTAGATTTTTGTGTGTGTGTGTGTTGAACTGAAGACACACTTCACTGTAGATGTCTAAAGTGATTATTATTGCTGTTTGGCAACTAGTTTGGTGAAGTTATAAAAAATCTGCAAGATCTAATACTGCATTTAGCGCATCATTAAATAAGGAAATCTGTGTTGTAGCTGTGTTCTGGCAAAGTTTCAGTTTCTATATGCTTCAGCTGAGCATGTTTCATTTTCCACCAGGGTAGATCATATGACAGGATACACAGCCAGCATGAAGTGCTGTTAATGTCTGGGATTTGACTGCAGTTTTGCTAGTATATTTGGCATTTAAAAAAAAAAAAAAAAAAGTTCTGGAACAAAATGGCCCCTCTGTGCAAAAGTCTAAACAAAAGGGAGAATGAAAACACAAATAGGGCACTCCCGGTCACATGAAGGAAGGGGAGGGAAGCTGACTCTCTATTTTGGCAGCACTGACTATGCACAGGCTGTGCAGTCCTCGCTCCTATCTGTCACACGCAGCCGGTGACAAGCAGCACTGGGAAAGTAAGCCCTGGATTTCTGTCCGTGCACACATTACAACACTGCCTCGCAGGCATCAGTGGTTTCACAACTGAGTCGCCTGGCAGCATTCATCGTCTGTAGCCTCAACTGTCAGTCAGGCAATGAGTCTGAAAATAAAAGCAGTCTCTTACTGCTAGCTCTGCGCAATTTCTTGTGGTTATCCAGCACCAATACAGGCCATGAAGTACCTTAATTAAATGGAGAAAACATTACGTCCCTTCAGTGAATTTCTGTTACTTAACATTTATGTCTATTCAGCTTATTTTCAGCAGCGTTTAGCTGCTATGCAGTTAATGTATATATATTTTTAGCTAAAAACCCCAGTATCATGTCAGTTACAGGTGCTTCCTCCTTGAGTTGTACAAAATTACACTGTAAATGCTGCCAGGTTCAAAACCAGAGCCCAGAAGAGGATGCTGAACTCTGTACTGCTCTAGTTCATAATAAATATCACTCTTCTCAATTTGTTCCATTATTTCAATGATCATACTTTTATTTGAGATACCTTCTATCAAAGTAGATCCCAGATGGTTTTTTGTTTTTTTGTTTCTTTTTGTTTTTTTTTGTTTGTTTCCCATGGAATTCCACATTTCTGACTGTGAAATACTACTGTGCTGCTTCAGGGCAGGACAAGATTTAGTCAGATCCCAGAGCCCTTCTCCCACTGCATGGCAAAGTGGCTTGGGCAAGAGAGGAAAGCTGGGACATAGCTAAGAATGACTATAATGGTTTGTGAATGTGGCACCCGGTGCCTGCAGCTTGCTGTCTCCATATAAAAGTAACTGAGGCAAAATACAGGGAAACTAGAAACAAGAGTGTCAAGTGTATGTTGTTGAAGACATAAGCACGTAAAAGCTCACATTTCTTACACCTTCCAGTGAATTAACAGAAGACCAAAACTGCTGAGAACGTGACCACTTTAATTTGGTATTCATTTCCTTAGTTTCAAGTTGATTAAAGTGCTGTCCCAATGTATTGAGGCTGTTAGCAGGCAGCAGAGAAGCCAATATTGTAAAAGCAACCAAAATTTCCTCCAGCATTATGAAATGGAAGAGGGGATCTGATCTGCTCATCAAGTCAAGCTTCTGCTGGTAATTCTTGCCTAAACCAATGGTCATTGGTGTGTGGCCCTATCTCAGTCTTGTGCGAACCTGAAAAGAAACAAGCATGATGCTACCGCACCCTACAGCATCGTTAACTGTTTTGGATGAGTTGTCTGGCAGCAGGGGTGGAAAGCCAGTGGTTTTCAAAGCACCCCGCTCTGGCTGTGAGGTCCCCAAGTTCATTGTGCCATGACTGGCAGCTTGAGATGGAGAGGCATACTGGGGACAGCAAGGCCATATCCCAGTGGTTGGACTCCTTGCCTTGGCACAGCCCATTTCCACACCTCTCCCCTTTCCAGGCACGTGCAGGGTTGCTGCTCTGGAGCACCTCCAGCATTTTGCAGGAAAGAAGAGGGAATGCTGCAAAGAGGGAACAGAGAGCAGTCCAGCCCCAGGCCTAGTGGATTCAGTATGGCATCGCTGCCATCCATATACACCGGCAATGGTGGTCGTGCTCAGGCCCTGCATTCCACCTGCCAGGACTGAAGTGAGCACGTTCCTCCCAGTAGTAGCATGGTGGCACTCCGTTCCGAAGGCAGACAAGCCCGTGGCTGTGTGATGGGGTGCCCACGCTATCAGCCCGAGGCTGCCATCGACCTCTTCCTTCTTTCCCGAAGGAATCACACCCGCGGGCTGCTGCCACACCGACGCTGGGCGCAGGCCGCGCGCAGCCAACAGCCACGCAGCCCGGCCCTACTCGCGAGGCGGCCCCGGGGGCGGTGCCGGTACGGCAGGTGCCTCCCTCCGCCACGTCAGGGGAGTTTCCCGAGGCGAGGCGGGCCGTGCTGTGTCTTCTTCCTTCTCGTTTGCTCCCGGCCCCCGCTACCGGAGACGCCGCGGAGGGAGAGCGTGCCCGCTGCCATGGAGGCCCGCTACAATCTTAAGAGCCCGGGTAGGCCGCAGCAGGCCGCCTTCGGGCCGCGGGTTCGGCGGGCGGGAGTGGGGCCGGGCTGGGGCGGCCGAACGCTCCCAACAAAGGGCAGAGTTGCGGCCCGGTCTCAGAGCCACGGGGAGGGGGGACGAGGGCCGGAAGGGGGGCTCCGCCCGGTGCGGGAGGCAGGGCGGGCCGGGCCGGGCCGGGCCGGGCCGGTACGGCATTGAGGCCGCCGTGGGCGGGAGGAGACCGGGCGGGTCCGGGCCGTGTTGCTGATGCCGGCTGTGCTGGGCGGGTCGGCCCGCGGTGTTTTGAGGCGTTGGATCTCTTCTTGAGTAGAACACAGAGTATCTCAGGTCGCTGTCGTGTGTGTCCACGCCTTTTCATTCTTTTCGTAGTTGGTGGACGTGTACCTTGGAACTGCTGCCTGCTGGTGTGCGAACGTGGCTGTGCCCGTGCTGCCAGGTGTTTGTTGGCTCCTCTGGCCTGAGCGTGGGGAGGGACGGGCGCTGACGTTGGCTGAGTCTGTGCAGTGAGGCTTTTTCATAAGCTGTTGAGCAGTGTTTTTATGTGCTGCACCTACATGTGTGTGTATACGTGTGTTCGAGGGGTTCTGCAATGAAATTCATGTGTTGCCAGCACTAGGCAGTATTTTGAGTCCTTAAGTGAGGAGTTTTCTCAGGTGAGTCGAGATATGTCCTGAGAAACAGCACAGAAAGGGCCGAGGGGGTTCCCTTTCCAGCAAGGGCCCCGAGGCCAGGTGGGCTCCCTCCTGCAGGGCCATACTGGGCAGCGACCTGTCCGTGGTTGTGTGCCTCTGTGGCTTCTCAAGCAGAGCTTCAGGGACTGTGAGGGCTAGGTGCCTTTCTGGGTCAGACGTTGCCCTGCCCTGTTGCCCCAGCCCACCTTTGGGCAGCAGGTGTTATCAGCTTCCTGTTACTGTGATGAGTACTGTCCTATTGCCAGCATGGGAGGCGGGGAGAAGCTTAGCATCGAGATGACTTGTGCTTTGCAAATGCAAATGACAGGCTTGTTCATAAAACATGCCTCTTGTTTATTGCTAAATTAAGTTTTCTTTTCTCTCCTTGCTCCTCACGCCCGACTTACATAACTGAATAACGAGGAGCACAAAGCAAATGATGTGCTTGTTATATTTTAAAATACCAGGAAGGCAGATTTGTTGCTTTTTAAAAAAAAAAAGAAAAAGTTTCTGCTATGCTGCACATGTGTACTTCAAGGGCAGGCAAACATGCTCGCTAGTTCAGGTTTGCCACGTCACTGAAAGTAGTGGTGATGATGTACCTCTGGGATCATGGTAGGTATTTGTGGTTTCGTTTAGAAGCATTTCTCTGCTCTGTTGTTACCAGCCACTTTTTGCAAGTGAAAATTCTCTTTACTTACTTTAGTTTTCACCACCTGTGCTGTTCTATTGCAAAACAAACCTCTTTCAGGAAAAATAAATGACTCATACAGTGGGTCGATATTGCTTCCCCAGATCAAACATGCTCAGTAGCATATGGCTGGTGAAAGTCTGCTAAAGATTTGCTTTAAATCACTTGTTTCAGAAGCCAATAATACACTAAATCTTCCTACAAAATTATGAGCAGAAGATACTAAATACCAAAAAGAAATTTCAAGCAAATGCTGTTTCTTCAACTGTTATTACCCATTAACATGAGTTGATTATTTTCTACACACAGCGCTTAGTCTGCCACTTCTTTCTGCTGAGCTAGTAGATGGGCATATTTGATTATTTAATATTCCTGCACGTTTTACAGATTTTGTTTGTTGTGTTTAAATGTGCAGTAAACACTGCATAGTTTGTTTTTTTTGTTTTTTACCATTGCCGTTCAACTGAATGCCAAAGATAGAAGTGCACAATGCTCTAATTTTAAGGTGGCTTTAATTAATGTAAGTGTACTTGATATACTTGATAACGAATCCACCATTACTTTTCCAGTAATGAGAAGCATGGGTTGGGATTGGGGCCTGTCCTTTTCAGTGTCTTTATTGATAACCTGGATGAGGATGTCGAGTACGCTTTCAGTAAGTTTGTAGATGATACCAAACTGGTAGGAAGTGTTGATCTGCCTGGGTGAAGGAAGGCCTTGCAGAGGGATCTGGACAGACTGGATTGCTGGGTTGAGGCCAGTAGGATGAAGTTCAACAAGACCAAGAGCTGGGTCCTGCGTTTTGACTTCAGCAACTCCAGGCAATGCTACAGACTTGGGGCAGAGTGGCTGGGGAAGACTTTGTAGAGGGAAATGGACATGGGAGTATTGGTTGATGCTTGGCTGACCATGAGCCAGGGGTGTGCCCAGGTGGCCAAGAAGGCCAGTGGCATCCTGGCTTGTATCAGAAATAGTATTGCCAGCAGGAGCAGGGAAGTGATTGTCCCTCCATACTCAGCTCTGGTGAGGCCACACCTGGAGTGCCATGTCCAGTTTTTGGCTCTTCCCTGCAAAGAAAGACATCAAGGCCTGAAGAGTCTTTAGAGAAGGGGTAAGAAAGCTGTGAGGGCTCTGGAGCACAAGACTGATGGGGAGCGGCTGAGGGAACTGGGATTGTGTCCTCTGGAGGAGGCTCAGGGGAGACCTTATCGCTCTCTAGAGCTACCTGAAGGAAGGTAGTGGCAACGTGGGTGTCAGCCTCTTCTCCTATGTACCTAGTGATGGCACAAGAGGGAATGGCCTCAAGTTGCACCAGGGGAGATTCAGGTTGACTATTAGGAAAAATTTCTTCTCTGAGAGGGTGATCAATTGCTGCCCAGGGAGGTGGTGGAGTCGCCATCCCTGGAGGTGCTTAAGAAACATTCAGATATGTGCTCTGGGACATGATCTGAGAAATGCCGGTGATAGGTGGAAGGCTGGACTGGATGATCTTGGAGGTCTTTTCCAACCTTGGTGATTCTGTGATTCTAATAACTTGTTCTTTACCAGCACAAGAGGCTTTGCCTGTTGAAATCTGCTTCTGGACTTGAACAAACTCTGGTTCCAGATGCTGACTTCTGTCTGCTCAGTAGTTGTAAAGAGTGCAAACGCTACTTACAAAGATTAGGAAAAGTTTATTCAAAAGTGGTAGTAGACATTAAAAAATTGCTTGCTATTAGAGAAGAACATACTTTAAATAAGAAAATTTGATTAAAAGAAACCTGTTGGGTTTTTTTGTTGATCTTAAGCCAAATTCTGCTGTGAAGCTGTGAAATGAGCTGAAGTTCTTCACTGATGCTACATGGGCACTATTTCTGTGAGTAGGTGCATTACACTGGACTTACGACAAGGATCAGCTGGTCTTTCTGTTGTGGGGTTTGGTTTTTTTTTGCCCTTCTTTTTTTTTGTGTGTGTATGTGTTTTCAAATAGGAGGGCAATGCCACAAGTGCTTCAGCAGCTCCCATTTACCCAGAGTGGTGTGTTGGAAGTGCTGTGGGTCTGGACTCGGCTGGTGCACAGAGCTGCTGCTGGCCTTTGTCACCTGTCCTCTGTAGGGGTGAGGAGGTGTGGAGCAGCCACCTGAAGTTGTCCCTCACATAATCAATGAATGTGATTAATCTACAAAAGAAAATCTTTCCCACTCTGTGCTTCAGACTTCTTTGTATTGCCTCAATAAGGCAAAGGCTTTTAAGCTTTTGCTTCATATTTTTATTTCTGTTCTTGGCACTTCTGAAAGGACAAGCTGCTTTCTGTCTTGGAATTTCAAAATGCATTAGGCAGTGTATATCAGCCTGCTACCATATGGCTGATAAAACATTTGTGTTAGTAGTAAAGCTCAGTGCACTGAAACACGGACCTCATCCACTTCGTGCTTTGAGAACATCTCTATTTCTGAAGTTTATGACAGCTACTTGCAATAAGCGCTTTACCATTTTTATCTTTATTTTTGCTTTTTTTCCCTAAATACTGTGACCCTCAGCCTGCTGCAAGGTTAGACGTCAAATCTTGCAGCCACTCTCCTGCAGTGACAGGATTCCTTGGCCTCCTACTTCACATGGCACATTACCGGTCTTAGGAGCAGGTATCAGCACAGACACATATACAAAACTGCAAACAGCTGCTTAGTGGCTCGCATCGAACCTGCAAACAATAATGGTGGTGTTTGTCTTAATTTGGAGTGAGTTATTTGTTTCCTTTTAGCAGGGCTTCTTGTGTAGAAATATGCTGGTGTGGGACAGCAATGGAGTGAGGCATGGAGCACGTATCCTGCATTTGCATGCTATTGGTGGTGCCCCGGATCCTGATGCATGGGGAATGTAATGTGCCTAGGTGATGATCCTCTTAGCTGTCATCTTTAATTCATTTACTGCAGGGTGAAGAAACACTTTCCTACAAACTACGCTTTTCTCTCCACTCTGTATTTCTGTGCAAGTGAGGAAGCATTTCATGCCACCAAGCATCGGTTAGTTCTTTGTTGCTAAGAAACAGTCAATAGAAAGTAAAGGAAATATGTTGAATGGATGTTAGAAATTGAGGCAGGTGGAAGATATTGTTTGGTCTTAGTGTATTCAACAAGCACCTTACACTTGATAAGCTTTATCCTACTTTGTGTTGGCTGAACAGTTGTTTGGAAATGTAGCTACCGTTCTGAGGGAAACAGAGAGTGAAGGTGTGTTGCACCCAAGGGTGAGAAGAAGGAGAGTAGGCTCAATAAAAGCATTCCTATTTGTTTTTCCTCTCAGTTCTCAAAACTCTGTATGAGTGCAGGAGTCGTGTGGGTCTTGGGAGGGGATGGCAGTGAGGCCCCAAAGTTGGAAAGCAGATGTTTGGCTTCTGCTTCAATAACAAATGAAACCCCATTTGACAAGACGTCAAAACAACTATCAAACTGAATTTTAAAATAAAAGCAATTTTGGAACATGTGGCTGCCCCAGACAGTTAGAATTCTGCAATCGTACGTTTCAGATCTGTAAGATTTTTTTTGTTATCTCGAAAGATGCCCATAGGATGGGAACTTCTCCAGTAGAGAATGTAGCAGAAGCAGCGCATGGCAAGTGGCATCCTTGTGTCTGTTTGCTTTTATTCGCACAGAGATGTGTGATTTCTCTAGTATAGTATTAGTGAAACTGTTTTGAATACATTAAGGTCTTTGAAGCAGTACTGAAACTGAATCAGATCTTGGTTAGAGATGACTTTTAAAATGTTTACTTGAGACCAACTTTTTAATTTCCTATGCACTTTGCCCATTCCCTTAATGCTGGAGGAGGTGGGTTTGGTAAGGTGGTCACCAGTGGTGTGGGTTAGTGCTGTGAGTTGCTTGTACTATTATCTTTCTAGTCCAGATTTTCAGTCTTCCAGAACATCTTTGCATGTAATTGAGCTTTGGTCTGATGCAAGTATGCTTTTTTTTTTTTTTTTTTTAAAGTGCTTCTGTTGCTGAATTGTCAGAGTAAAGGTTTTTAGTCCTATCACGTATAGAAGCAGTAGGGAATGCTTTGGTAAAGAGCGTTAAAGAAACAGACTGTGGAGCATGTTTTCCACATCGGTGGCTTGAAGACTGGGGTGACTGGAGCCTTCATCTGTCTTCTCCAGATGTGATTTATGGGTGGGTATGACTGGGGCGTGAGCTTTTCTTACAAAAAAAAGTGTATCTCAGTCCTCTAAGGAAACTTTAAGTGTTGTCTTAGCTCAGAATTGAGTGTAAACAACTGTGTAAATTGTATGAAAATATGGTCAATCTTTTTTCATGAAAAGATGTGCAAAAATATAAAGGAATTAAAAAAAAATATCTGTTTGAAGGCATATTGTAACTCAGAAGTGATAAGAAAAGTTAGGTTAAAAGTGAGTAGACAGGAAGAATGAAGAAATGGAGCTTAAAAGCTTTAGCCATGTACTGCTTACCTGTAAGTCTGATAATAGTCTTATTTCTAGAGTAGTTATCACTAGGTACCCTATTTCCAGAGTAGAAGACACTGTTTTGCAAAAGGATTGTAACTTTGATTTCGTGTTACTTTCCTGACCCCTCTCCACCCTGTTTATTGTTTTAATTACTGCGATTGATTATAATTGGCAGGTTTTAAGCTGTCCAGGAAAATCACATCTGCAGTGGAGCGACCCACAGTTATCTGGCATCGCTGTGCAGGTCACACACAGTTATGTGTTAGGCTCCCTGTGTGTAGTTCTAATAAATCAGTCTCTAGAGAGTATAACATGACCTGAAAAAGTACAGTTCTCTATGTAACAGCTGTGTAACTCAGCTTGAAAGATAAGGGGATCTCCAGCTTTATGACAGTTCTTTAATTTGTAAATGTATGTTTTTGATCTTTCTTGAACAGGAGAACTGAAAATGGGTGGACTGAAGTGGTTGCTCTTTTGAGGCAGGTGCTGTCGCACACGAGCCTGGTGGCTTAAATAGAGATTTGTTTTACTGATGATCCTGTGGTCACCTTTATGTGTGCAAGATGATTTCCCTTTGCTTGAGGACATAGCAAGGGCTGAACATTGCTGATTCAAGGCTGTGCTGCTGTGGGCTTCACACCATGAGCTGAGCCTGCCTTGCTGCTGCCCTTGCCCTGCAGCTCTGTGCTGCTACTTGGTGTGGATGTTAGGACAGGTCTTTAGGAAGCTTGTAGCGATGCACAAGGCTTTATTTTCTGAGTGTTAGAGTCGAGGCTTCCAGTGTGCAAAAGTGTCTCCTTCCTTATGCTGAAATCAGTCTCTTTGCTCTGTTGCGGGATATTTGCGTGAATATAACACTCTAATCTTGGTCAGCTCATTGGATTGCACCACATAGTGTTCATTGGTGATGCAAAAATGAGCTGAAATCCCTCCTTGTTAAATACGAAGACTCATATCAAAACAAGGCTCTGTCAGGCTAAATACAATTGTTTTATTTTAAGGCTATCTTTGTTTCCATGATAGACCTTATTTTTAGAAACCTGTTAATATTTTGCTAAGACAGATACCACAGATATTCAAATCCCATCACAGCCAATAATATTTACATTTAGGAGGTTGGTGATTTACATTTGCTTTGTATAGAGTGTTTTCCTGAGCTCCCAGGTGCAGGGTATTCTCAACTGGGCTCAGTAGCAGGAGGACATGAATAGGAATTCAGGCATGGTCCAAGACAAACTGCAAGATGAATTAAGCATAATAAGAAGTAGGGTTTAACTAAAATACTTTATGGATGTTAAGGTCATGCAAATGTACATCACACAGATTTTGCTAGTTAACAGTGATATTCCTCCCCACAAGAGTTAGTGATACTATTTGACTTAGTAACAGTTTGCAGTTCTTTGTATTGAATGAATCCAAATTGTTCTCATTTTTCAGAATTGCCATTGCCAAGCACTCACTCAGATGACTCAGTGTGATATTGTGTGTGTGTGTGTGGGGGGGGGGGGGGAGGGGCTGTTTGAAATGCCATATTTCACATCAAGATTCTCTTAAACCAAATTTGGATGAGTGTCATGTACTTCTTGTTATCAGACTGCAGAAGTTACTTTCATTTTTTCCATTGTAGTTTCCTGTAGCCAAAGGAGGGAGTATGTTTACTTGTTCTGCAGCTGTCCTTAATGAAATCAGGGCTTCTGAAAAACACTAAATCCTATGCTGTCAGGCTGAACCCTGTCAGTCAAGCCTGATCTCTACTACCTGTCAGCTGCACCTGTCACGTGTGGAAATACATGCAGTGCTTTTTCTGATGACATGCTACCTTGTTTAATATTGAAAACTTCTTACAAGTGATTTATCTCTGATATAGAAAAGCTAAGCTGTATATTTTGGTGTGTTTCATGTGCCAAGAGTGGAATAGGATTTTGTATTCTTTCAGTATGTGTTTTGCAGGCTTATATCTGTAGTCTGACTTACGTTTAAAAAAAATTAAAAAAATTCTTAAACTTCTTATGTTGAAGTCCTGCCTAACGTGAGCCCAGCTGTCTGTTCTCCATGCCTGGCAGCTGCCTCGGTTAATTCCTGGTGCAGATCTTTGTGTTCCTGTGCTAAATGCACACAGGCTGCTCCTGATGGGACAGGCCCAAAGTGCTGCTGCGCGTGCCCAGAGCCCTCCTTATAGGCTAGGTACAAACTAACTCTGTTTGTTCAAACAAAGCCAGCCTTGATAGGCTTTGTTACATTAATTTTTCAGATTTTTCACAGTTTTGCTTGGTGGGGTTTGTTCCACTGTGGAGTGGGTGACCTCTGGGGCTCTGTGGGGAGTTGTGAATACTTCCTGATGCAGCAGTGAGTTCCTGTGGAGTATGTTTGCTTTCTGGACTGAATTCAATGAAATTTTCCAATTTTATCCTGTTTATAGTTATCAAGAAGTATGAAGAAGAAAAAGAACTGCTCACTGTAAATTGAAATTAAAAAAGAGGGGAGGTTAGAGTGCTTCCCTCATAGCACCGTGGAAGCAAGTAATTCACAGAGTTGGGTGGTGTAAATCCAGGAATTATGCTTTTTTTGTGCACTTGGGTATAATTGCATGAGTGGGAGAGACATCCATGGTTTGAACTGGCCGTGGCTGATGGAGTAGGGCATTCTGTTGCTATTATATCTTCTTAAAGGGGTAACTGGTATTTTTAGGTTTTTTTCTGGAGTAACAGGAGGTGGTAATGAGTTTCTTTTTAACCTTGTACATGAGGTGACATCCTTCAGTTTCTTGTCTGTGATTCTTGTGTTCAGTCTGCTTTTTGGATTGGCTGGGCCTATTGGGAGTTATTGAGTGATGCTCATGAGAGCATCTGGCTGAGCACGTACTGAAAACAAAAATTGCAGAAGGGGAAGGAAGAAGGTGATGTAGAAAATAAAGGTGGTGCTGGTTGTTCTGAAACAGAAGGATGGAGAGAGTAACTGAAGGCTATGCTGAACTTAGAATAGAAGAATGCCATTGTGTCCATGTTTGTTAGTAAGTTTAGATTACAGAGAACTGGGCCAATTATTGACTGGGTGAATGTATTTTCTAATCTGGTATAAACACAGATCTCCTTGTGCTGCTGGTCTCTCAAGTCTTACTGTGATCTCCTTTGGATTGATTAAGGAACCAGTCACGTAATAATCACAAGAGGTGTCAGGTTAAAGATTTCCAGTAGTTGTTTAAATATGAATTATATAACTCTTCTAGTAAAATACTAGGATTGGTAGTCTCTTACATCTTGTCTTTAAAAACTGAAGCATGGTTAATGACATTTGTTTTTCCTCTTAGTCTTTGGTGAAGTTAATAATACAACACTGCTTTAGTCCTGCTGCTAAGGCTTTCTTTTGAGAATCTTTGTGACCATGCAACGTTTTTCATAACTCTGTGCTTGAATGAGTCATTTAAAAGATGTATTCAGCATGAGTAATTTATTTTTATCTTGGGTTATTAACTTAGTACAGAAGCTGTGATGTGTTAAAAGTATTAGTTAGCTGAAAGGAGCTCTTTCCGAAGTGTTTACGTATGTTTGTGTGCTGTAGGTGTTAATTTTTTCCTTATTTTCATGTTTCGTGCTTTCTTTCAGCTGTCAAACGTTTGATGAAAGAGGCTGCGGAACTGAAGGATCCTACAGATCATTATCACGCACAGCCTTTGGAGGTTTGTTTCCCCATGTGCTTGCAGGAGCATGTAATGAGGCTCTGTAGTATATGCTATAAGTCCTCTTTATACATTTAGACGTGCATATTTAAATAGCAGCAAACTATTTTAAAGTAAATTCAGTTCTTCAGATGTTTTGGAAATCAGGAGCAGAATTTCATAGTACTGTAGACTGAGATTTTTAGGGAGAGTACACAATGATAGTGTTTTCACATTCCATGTAAGTAATTCTGTCACATGGGTAGAATACATTTATTCCCCCTTCTCCTCCCTGAGACTATTAAGTTTAATTAAGCTTTTTTACAGTAATTGAATAATTAGTGTTACCACCACTATTTTCGTCCCAAATCCAGAACATGGCGTCATGTGAAGGTTTTGGATTGAAAGGACAGTGAAATTCTGGTGCTTAGAAGCATAAAAAGAAACTTATTCTGATTTTTCTGGAATAATCACAAAAATAAAAGTTAATGTTCTGCTCAGTTTGGGGAATTGATTTAACTGCTTACAGAAATGTGTAGCATATTAAACATGCTTGTACCTGGTAGCATGTTTCTGTTTCGCTACTGACTAGCCTTGATCTCTACCTTGTTTTCTTCTTTCTGAGGTGAAATGTAAGGTTTAGTTCATGCTATTACTTGTAATTGAAATGAATACCTTATTTTGCAGTTTGAACAGTGACTCATAGGGAAGTGAACAGTGATATATGAGAAGAAATGCTGGAAATGTTGACAGTTCCCTTCCTTGGGAAATGTTGTAGCTAGATGAGCAGTCACAGGCATGTGATACCTGTGTTCAGCATTAGTTAGGAGATCTCGTTCACTGCAGCGTTAATAGTAGGAGTTGTCTTGTTTTTGTCCAAGGAGTCATGAGCATCAGGAGATCTGAAGCACAAAGCCAAACTCAGAGCCCCCAAAAATAATGCTTAAGGAGAAGTTATTTCCTTGTCCAATGAAAATATTCTGCTTATAACTGTAAGTTTGAGCTTCAGAATATTTTCATTGGACAAGGGAAATAACTTTCTTTCTTTCTTTGTGGTTTTGAGTGCATTACTTTATTTATTTGCATTGATTTGTTTGACAAAACCTGACTGAAGCTGTAAGGTGGGATAGCGGTGGGTCTTTGTGGAAAAACAAATGAGGATGGGAATTCTCAGGAACTTACATCAAATCCCTGTGTTGCCCTGGCACAGAAGAGTCCTTGACGTAGAAGGCTGTAATTAATGTTCTTGGAGCGAGCCTCTCAGTTCTGTATAAACTATTATTCAGTGGGGCAAAGACTGAGTTTTCCCATATTTGACTCCATATATTCCATCTGCCAGGAAATGAAACTCTTCTAATAATAGGCACAGCTAGACTGAAGACCTTGAATGATGCATTTGAATTTTCCAACTAAGTCATTTGGTAAGAAAATTACCAGGAAGCTACTTCATTTATCCTTTTCAGCAAAATCTTAGCATACTGTTGGTTATCTTAATCTTTATCTGATTTTTTTTTCCCTTTTTTTTTTTTTAAAAAACTTGATGTTCATTGTTTCCTTGGAACAAAGGCTAAAGAAATGATGATTAAATGTCAACTTCCTTGACACTTCTTTCTTTTTCCCTTGCTCTGGGCATTTTAGGATAATCTTTTTGAATGGCACTTTACTGTTAGAGGTCCTCCAGATTCAGATTTTGATGGAGGAATTTATCACGGACGAATAGTACTTCCACCTGAATATCCCATGAAACCACCAAGCATTATTTTGCTGACGGTAAGAATATGTGCTAGTTTTTCGTTTTTAACATGTTCAGTGTTACCTTGGGTATCTGAGAGAAAGATGGTAACATTATTTTTTGTAAGACGGGGGGCATAGTACAATTAATGCTGCCAATTTAGTGACAGAAGTCTTTTGAAGAGACTTTGGTATTCTGTAGTTAGATGAAGTTTTGGATCTACAAGTGGAAGATTTCCCCAAGACTAATACTAATTGCTTATATGGATGTCTAATCTCTCTGTTGTCTCTGTGGGTCATAGAATAATAGAGTAATTATGGTTGGAAATGACCACTAAAATCACCTTGTCAAATTGTCAGCCTACCACCACTGCGCATGTGCAAGGCTAGGCTGGATGGGGCTTTGAGAAACCTGGCCTAGTGGGAGATGTCCCTGCCTATAGCAGCAAACATGATCTACATGGTATGGGTGAAGGCCTATATTTCTGTGTAATTTCATAGAGCTATAGGTTTTCAGACTCTCCACACGTGTGTGGATTACAGGAGCAAGAGGCAAGCCATGTCACACTGGGACATATGAGGTGTCAGGTAGGGGTCTCTTTGTGCGTGAACGAAGGTAGTTGGCAGACTTCTTTGTTCAGAAAGCTGAATGCCATATTTGTGAAGTTGGTAGTAATACAGTTATCAGGTATTGTTTGCATGTGGATTTATGATAATTTTAATAACTTATTTTCTTTGTACAAATTAACTTTACGTTTAGTTATATCCTCCTTTCTTTAAAGGCTAATGGCAGGTTTGAAGTGGGGAAGAAAATTTGCTTAAGCATCTCAGGGCATCATCCTGAAACATGGCAGCCTTCATGGAGTAGTAAGTAACAAATTATTTGGAAATCATTTTTACACTGAAAAATCTCACAAAGAATACTACTTCACTAATACTTTTCTTGATGCTTGGACTAATTCTTAGTATGTGTGCTGAAACTCCTCTCATATGCTTCCCTGAATTCTAGGAAACTCTGAAATTGCTGTACCTCTGGTCTTCACTGAGGAGTGAGCAGAAAAAAAACACAACTCTTTGTGGTTTTGAGTGCATTACTTTATTTATTTGCATTGATTTGTTTGACAAAACCCGACTGAATTACAAGGCAGTGCTGCTATTGTCAGGATTTATTTATTTATTATGATAATAGGAGAATAAATGGAAATTGCACTGATGCTGCAAATGTTAAACAGAACAGAAAGATTGCTTTCCTAGCTGTGTGTAAGAATGAGATGTGAGCAAAAGAATGGGGGAGTTGTAGAAATGTAAAATTGTGGAAGAGGGATGCAGGAAGGTTTGGAAACTATGTTAGTAAACAAGCTGAAAAGATTGAGAACCTGAGGAGTGTTGATAAGCTGTTAGTACTTGTGCCTCCAATTAAAAATTCTTGGACTTGTTAAGATATTCTTGGCTTTTAAAAATCTTTCTTACATAAATATTTTAAATTCCATTATTTCACTTTTTTTCTCCTTGGTCTAATCACTAAAGTCAGCCTGAGTGTTGATTGAGAAGAGAGTGGTCGACTTTTATTCTAATGCTTTACCTCTGAGCACTCCAGAGGAAAGACGTGATCTAAGCTGAGAATAACTGAATGTTTTCTATGCTTTTTTTTTTTTTTTTTTTTTAAGAAGTTTTATTATCTGAAGAGTTTCAGAGTTGTCACAGTTGATCCAAGGTGATGTTTCTGTGTATGTATGTATAAGTTCTGTCTTGCTGAGTACAGGATATCAGTTATTTCTTTAGATATTAGTTGCATGTTTTAAATAATGTTGATAAGATTTTAGGAATTCAAGTACTGTAAAATGTTTTACTTTTTTTTTAAAGAGCACAGAATAGTCTTTGGAATAGGAATACATACACATCCCGTATTTATTTTGTGATGCTTGGTTCATATGATATTTATTTACCAAATCTTCTGGCGAACTGCTTTGAATTTTTAAATCTCACAAACATATGTAAAGCAAAATTGAAGGATAAATATTCCCAAAAAGAGATGTTTTAGGCAAGAGTTCTGTGTTATCTGTATTTAAGTTAGCTCCTTACCCAACATGATGACATGAAAGGGAACAAACTGCAGTACACTTCATAGAAGAAAATCACTGAGCTTCTGTGCACCAAGTTGTGGAATGTGTGTCTGATAGGAGGTATGCACAGAAAGAAGGATGCCTTATGAATCTGCATCTTTCTTCCTTCTCATTTATATGTCCATTTTTATTTGGAGCATAATAGTAAAGTTTGGAACGCTATGCTGATGTGGTATTTTTGTGACAGCTTAGCTTTACTTCTCTGTGTTGGCTGATGGTAAAATAAGACCTTGACTTGCATTATAACGGGAAGTTCAAAAAATGAAAAGTCATGTTCTGTATAAAGAGACAAACAGTGCTGCTTGGATGAAATTCAGACTGCTCTGTTGGACAAAAAAAAATGTTTTAGGGCAGTACTGCAACTCTTCTCACTCACTGGGGAGTAAGATAAAGTAACCAGTATTTCTGCAACTTTGTATCTGTTTTCCTATTTTAGTAAGAACGGCTTTACTAGCAATTATTGGATTTATGCCAACCAAAGGTGAAGGAGCAATAGGATCTCTGGATTATACACCAGAAGAAAGAAGAGCTCTTGCCAAGAAGTACGTATTAACTTTGTTACTGTGAAAAATGTACATGCTATCTTTTTTGAGTAAGGCATTGAGCAGTAAATAGTGTTAAGTCAGAAGACTGTTCTCTCGCACTTATTTTATGTTTAAATAACAAAACAAAGAAACAAAACCAAAACAGTGGAATATTCTGCGCCTTACATCTTTTTCCTTTCCTGAATATTGTGCAAGTTGAGGACTTATGGGTGAACAAATTACTTGGGGAGGGCTGTGTTCCTGCCAGCATTGTGTGGTCAAATTAGAAGTTCAACTGTAATTTGTTTGGTAGAGATGTGAGTAACATTGTTATACAGTGGTAATCGTACTGCTTAAGGAAATTTAATGTGATGGAATAAGTGTGAGTGATAGAGAAAACAGACAACAAGGCCTCTTTTCGCTCAGGGATGTAATAAAACAGCAACAGCAAAATCTGAAGTAATGGCTTCTGAATAATTTTAGTAAATTAACTTAAAATTATGTTTGGGGTTTTAATGAAATTGTTAGCTTGGTAGGCAGGGAAGAGCAGTGGGTGTTTATCTCTAGTTTAGCATGGCTTTTAGTACTGTCTTCCTTTTAACATCCTTGTAGGGAACAATTGTGACACAGCCTAGGCAAGTGCATAGTGAGTTGGACTGAGAACTGGCTGAGCAGCATGGCTCAAATGACTTGTCAGGGGTATTGAGTCCAGCTGGAGGCTGGTCACTCGCTACTGGTGTACCCGAAGGGTTGATGGTGGGACCAGAGGTATTCAGCATCATTAATGACCTGTATGGTGGGACACAGTGTGCCCTTGGCAAGTTTGCACGTTATTAAGAAGTGGGAGGAGCCTCTGAAATGCCAAAGGGTTGTGCTGCCATCCAGAGGGACCTGGACAGGCTGATGGAATGGGCTGAGAGAAATCTAAAGTTCAGCAAACCAAAGTGCAAAGTCCTGATCTTGGGGAGGAATAAGGCCAGTATCAGCTAGGGGCCGACTGGCAGGAAAAGAAATGCGGGTCATGGTGACTCTTAAGTTAGCAGTGAGACAGCAGTGCACCTTTGCATCAAGGAAGACCAGAAGCCTCCTGGGCTGTTAGGAGTGGCATTACCAGCATGTGCAGAGAAAGGTGATCTTCTCTACTCATTGTTAGTGAGCCACATCTGCAGTGTTGGATCTGGGCTGGAGCTTTGTCTAATTCAGAATACAATGTAGATAGGAATTACTGAGGGCAGTCTAGCTGAACTAAATGATCAGCAGAGGCCTAGTGGATTTTGTTGGGTTTTTTTTGTTTTTAACAGGCAGATGTGAGTTTACTGTGCCTGTGCTCTGGGCTAATCAGAAGCTTGCAGCATGGCACTGTGTTAAAGCTAATAAACCCTGCCAAGAGGAATCTCAGCACTTTTTATTTACTTTGGACATTAAACTAGTTTTAATGTCTTTACAAATTACTAATCTCGTAATAGATAATAGCAATATATAGGTAAGGTAATGTTTTCCTAAATGATAGAGAATATGTATTTATAGTATAGATTATATTAAACAGTTCTTAAGGTAACACAGTTTATGGGGGATGAGGGGTTGGGAAAGAGGCTTTTAAAGCTATTGGTCTTGAAACTACATCTTCACATGGACTGCTTTGCAAATACTTTGCTTAACCAAGCATACAAGAACGTTATGAGAATGTGTCATTCTGAGCTCTGTCATTTTGTGGCCAGGTCACAAGACTTCTGTTGTGAAATGTGCGGCACATCTATGAAGACAGCCCTCTTACCACTAACGTCAGGAAGTGGGTCAAGCCAGGCAGACAAGGAGGCTAAAGAACTTGCCAGACAAATTAGCTTCAAGGTGTAGTAACTGTTTAAACATTTTTTTTTTTTTGTCTGCTGTACAGAACTTGGGGAAAAAAAAGTAAATTGCAGGAAAAAAACTTATTTCATAAACCTTCATAAGTTACTACATGGAAACTTGTTTTTCTTTTAGGACAGGCTGAAGGAGAAAAATGGGAATGGATCTCTGGAAATGGGACAGTTAATAAGCTGTGCATCTCAAGTACTAATTAATTAGCAATAATTTCAGTGATAGCTACTTGGGTAAAAACTGCATATATTGCTTTCAGTTCTTTGTTTTCACTAATAACGTGATTAAATTCTCCAGACTTTGTCAGAAATGTGCTTGGAAAATTTGGGCAAAGCTAATCTACATTGTTTTTCTGTGATTTTTTTTTTTTTTTTTTTTTTCCCTTTTGGCTTGTGGAAGGAATAAAACCTATTCTAACTGAAAAATGGTTGCACATGCTTTTGAACTACTCTGCAGCTGAAGATACTGAAAGTTGAACTCCAGTATGAAAGTTGCTTTTGCCCCCAAATGTGTTCTCTAGCTTGTGTTTTGGTGAAAGTGAGGTTTGTTTAGCAAAATCTGTGCCTTAGGAAATTGCACGTCTTGCTTGTACAATATATTTTTTTTTTCATTGGGTTTTGCACTAAACTCTGTATTTTTCCACTGAGGAAGGGTGCTGCGCGTGAATGCAGGGATCAACAGTGAAATATAACGTGACTGTGTGGCAGTGGTATAGAATGCATCCTCACTGAGGGAAGGAGTGCTAGAATGTCCTCTTATATCACCCATTTTTTTCCTAACACTGTCCTTAAGACTGTGGGGGTTTTTTTGTGTGCTACAGGAGTGAAGATTACCTCCTACTGAGCATCGCTGCCGGTTTTGTAAGACAGGTGGATTCCTTTGTTACCTCACACCTACGCGTGTTAATATAGGAGTCTACATGTAATGCTTATGATTAACGACTCATCCAAATATTTCTGAGGATGAGGAAGTACAGACATAAAATTTTAGAGCTGAGCTACCTGGCAAAGCAATTTAGATTCACTGCTCATCTTCTTTACAGTGCATAAGCTTTAAGAAGTGTGAGCTTAGGTTTTTAAGTGCTGCTATTCTTTATTGCAGAAATATCTCAGTACAGTTTCTTTCTTCTTTTTAAAAGAACTCATCTCTCATACTTTTTTTTTTTCATTTTTTGAAATGAAAGATTTAAGGATGTCAGTCTCTAAAGACCATTGATGCATTCTGTGTATCCATGTATTTAGCTCAATTTCTGAAGGGAAAAAACACTGAAGGAATAAGTGGACATGATTCAGGTTTTAACATTCTCTTTACAGTCTTTCAGTCTGTTTTGTTTTAATGCAAGGTAAATTGGCCCTCTTCTGTGGGTGTTCTTCAACTTCCTTTCTCAGATCACTTTTAAGTTTCCTAAACCTCTGTTGTGCTTGGCTTTGTTATCATTCATGTTGTGTTAGACTGAGGCATACAATTTGTGTGTTTGTAGCAAAATAATATGAATTACTAGCAGGGTAATACAGAAGTTTTTAATAATTTGAGTATATTTTACGTCAGCTTATGGGATAGGATTTCTTATTAAATAACCTATTGGATGTATAATTTGGGTGAGCCTCTCTGCTAGTAAAAAATACAAGCAATATCTACATTATCTTCATCCTTGTAGAAGAGATTCTCTTTTTTCTAGATCCTAGGATTATAAGAAATTCTTTCATAGCAGCCTTAAGCAAAATGATAATTTTTTAAAATACTCACGTTTGGTCTTGAGAAAAGAGTATTAAATTCAAGAGCAAAAGGTGTTCCCTTAAATTTCCGGCTTCTTTGAGCTTACATGTTTGATAGAGATCTACAGTTTTTATCAGGAATAATATTGACTTGCAAATCTTGTACGTTTTAGATGTTATATTCCATAAATTCCATTCCACTTAAAAGATATGACTAATAGTGTATGCATTTATTCTGTAAAACAATATGGTATATCCGTGCGTTGCCATTATGAGGCATATAATGCAGTAAAATTAGTTCTCTGTCCACTTTCATTACTATGTTTAAATTTGTTCATCTTTCTGTGAGGTCTCTACATTTTCCAGGAGCAAAGGTAAGTCCTGGAGAAAAGAGAGACTAGGCTGGAAAAAGATGTTAAGTTGATAAACAAAAAATACTCTGAAGTTATTTAAAAAACTTTGACTTCAGTCTAGTATTCTAGCCTTAGTACTTTAATAAACTCAAGTAAATCAGATGCATACTAAAGAAGTAGAAAAGCAGTGGTCACAGTTTTGAGGAAAGGAAGTACCAACTGAATGTGGGGGAGGGGGGGAAATTCACCATGCAGACTGTCAAACACCAGAGTACCATTCTTAGATGAACTGTGGCATCTCCAGCTTTGGAGGCGCTCGAAACTTGAGCGGACACGACCCTACTTTGAGGAAACAGTTGGATCCATTTATATCTAGAGGTCCCTTCCAGCCTAAATTATTCCATGATTCTGTGTGATTTGTTTCTGATCCACATTTGAGTCATAAATCATGCTGTCCTAACTGTCTTATAATAGAGTCCACAGTAGTCAAGTGTGAAAAGAAGTCAGTATTAATATTGTCAGTTTATAAGTATTTGTAAATCTTAAAATCATCTTCAGATCATTTCAGTGGCAATAGTATTTCAGAAAATGAGAAAATTTAGTGTCAAGAAACAGGGAATTTGATTTCCCCACACAAAATAGGAATGTGGAAGAATAGTGTTGTTTTGTGATCTTCTTAGCTTGTTACCTACGTGACCGGTTGGTTTCTAACGTTTGTATTTCCTGCTACCTTTACTTATATTTCCATTTGAAGTTGGGTACCAATCATTAAACTTGGAACTGTAATCTCTGGAAGAAGTTGAGATCCTGATACCAGTCTGGGGAGATATAATGTCACACCCTTTGGGCAGAAAGGCTTGCTCACAAAGGGATTGGGGAGAAAAAAAAAAAAAAAAGATGATCTGGTCCTGACCTTTTAATTTTAAGGTTTTTAAAGTTTGGATGTGTATATGCTGTAAAGCGTTCTAATTCAGGAGTATGGTGATATGTCCCTTTCTATCCCTAATGGGTTATTGCAAATGTACTGTTTTAGCAGGAGGCTTACTAATGATCCTGTATATATTCCTACAGATCTATCAGTATCTCAAATTTCCAAAAGTGTGAAATGTTAATTCTGGAAAATTATGCTTAGTAGACATTTTATACGTGTATATAATACAGTATTATAAGGGTATGTACATCTACCTTAGTTCTTGCACAGAGACTTAATGAAAACTTAGTGCCTGTTGCAGGGTAGCACCCCACAGATGCGCACTTTCTGTCTTTGAGGCAATTTTAGTACTCAAACCATTACAGCGAACTTAACGTAGCTCTCACTTGAGGCAAATTAGCCCTGCTGAGAAACAGGCTCTGTTAGTCGTGTGACAGCATGGTCAGCTCTTAAGGAAGAGAAGTTTTATGCCAGAAATAACACCAGCTTTATAATAATCTTTTGAGGAATTTTCTTTTTTGTTCCGATCCCATGTTGTTTTATTAGTGTTATACCTATTATTACGCATAAACAAATAGAACTAAGAAAATCCAAAATAAAACTGGGATATTGTCTCAACCGGTGTTTATTATCTGTAGTCTTATTTCATAAGAGTTAGATTTTCATAAACATGTTGATGTGTTGAAATGCAGTTGGCATCATTCTTGGCATGAATTTCCAAGGAAATTTAAATCTTGGAACTTTGATCTCATCTCTGACTTGTGTGTATGTATTCCTTGCAGGCAGAAGTCAATTCATCCAGGAAGTCAGAAGCAGAACCTTCAAATTCAGCAGGACTGAACTGCTCTGCTACTTCACCTGAGCCCCAGCAGGACGGTGCAACTCGAGCATTCCAGGATCCAGCAAGTGCAACGGTATGGTCCATGTCTGAGCTTTATCAGTGCAAGTATGTGCATGTAGTCTGAATGTGAAATCTGCACTACTGAACTGATAGGAGGCTTCATTACCAGTATGCAATCCATATATTTCTTGTAGAATTTCTACATTTCTATGTAAACTTCAACAAACATTATGCGGGATGACCTCTGAAAACAGAGATCTCATGTTTTCACTTTCTTCTCTTAAAACCAAACTATAAAACTATTCGAATAGTCTTCTTGCAGTTCTTTTTCCAGTAGCTCATTAAATAAATGAAGTTACACTTCGTTAAAGTATTATGTCTTAGGTACTGTTTACCATCTGCAGAATTACAGAATCATAGAACGGTTTGGGTTGGAAGGGACTTTTAAGATTGTGTAGTTCCAGCCTCCCTGCTATAGGCTACACCTCCCTCCAGACCAGGTTGTTCAAAACCCCATCCAGCCTGGCCTTGAATGCTCTCTGGCAGGGGGCACCCACAGCCTTGCTGGGCAACCTGTTCCAGTGTCTCAGCACTCTCACAGTAAAGAATTTCTTCTAGCGCCTAGTCTCAACCTATGCTCTTTCAGTTTAAAACTGTCTCTCCTTGTCCTGTTGTCACTACATGCCCTTGTAAAAAGTCCCTCCTCAGCTTTTCTGTAGGCCCCCTTCAGGTACTGGAAGACTGCTGTAAGGCTCCCCCTGGAGTCTTCTCTTCTCCAGTCTGAAGAGCCCCAGCTCCCTCAGCCTGTCCCCATAGGGGGGAGGTACTCCAGCCCTCTGATCTTCTTTGTGGCCCTCTTCTAGACCTGCTCCAATGGCTTCATCTATCACAGATGTTTGGTTTTTTTTTTCAATTGTGTTCTTAGTGAAAGGCAAAAAATGTTGCAGCAGTGATTTTTAGCTTTTAAATTTGACTAAAATAAGCTTACATTTGAAGTAAACTATATGACATTTACATCATCATACTGCTAGGTATAGCGCTTACATAATAGTTTCAGAAGTGACCGAGGCCTGGTAGTGGGCCAAGGCAGCTGCTGTTGTGACTCTGGCAAATGCAATCTAAAGTCACTGATAAATTGCAGACAAATCCCAGCTAAGCTGTGTTTTTTAGAGAGGATGGAGCTGCAGATTGGTTAAAAAAACTATAACACGTCAAAGAACGTCAGACCATCTGTTGCATCTTTGCAACATATTTTCAAGCCATGTAGAAATATAAACATGCTAATAACATATGTTTTTTCCACAAGAAGGATTTTTCCAGACTGTTCAGAATTTAATAAACCATTTTGTTTTATTCTTATCAGTACAAATCCTGGCTTATATAGTAAAACTGGCCAAAATGCCAAGGCACTGGTAGCATTTTCTCAGGAGGAGTGGGGATGGGGAAGGAAATTTCAGACAAAATTGATTTATTTTTTTTTTTAGTTACTCCTATTTCTGAGAACTCAGTCGGTTATGCTGTCTTAATTGTTGCTTACTAACTTAATTTGCAGCAGAATAATCCCATGTGGAACGAATGTTTTAAACATAATAAGAATGTATTTTTAAAATGTTGATACGTCATAGACAGTAAACAAAGAAAAAGTGAATTCACTTGTTAAGGGATCAGAACATCACTGTCTAATGGGTATTAATTTGATTTTTGAAGAAATACCTATAATTGTGAGCTGCTAGTTCTTGGACACATGGAGTTTTCTGGAGCCGTTTTCATAGAATCATAGAATGGCCTGGGTTGGAAAGGACCACTATGATAATCTAGTTTCAACCCCCCTGCTGTGTGCAGGGTCACCATTTTCCATGCTATAACTAATAGAAATCTTCTCAAAGTATGCAGGGTCTGGAGAGACCGCCTCCTGTAGCAGTGGTCACTTAAATGTTGGTACCTGTGCTCTCATCGTCATGTGTGGGACTTGTTATTGGAGGCTGGAGAGCCATGCAGAGACTGGTGGGACACACTGCCCTTCTATCCCTCTAGTTATTCTGGCTAGTCCTGTGGACTGTTAGGGGAGTATGAAGTTCAGCCCATGTTAATAGGCTAAATGTAGGTGGACAGAGGTGTGGTAGATGTCCCACCTTGGTGCGTACAGTTAAGGAACAAAATCGGTAAGAATTATAAAGTGACAGGCTAGAATCTGGCTATAGCATTTTTTTTTGTAAATTAGGAGGATATTACAGCTCACTTGTTATTAAGCAGTGTACTTGTGGTAGTGTCTTGTACTAAAATACTGGCTGGATGAAGGGTATGAGAGATGAAATAGTGTAACTGAAGTCAACTAATATTCAACTACTGAGAGCAGTTTCTGTGTGAAAATGAAGCTACGTATGGATACGTGAGATTTATAGAAGTACATATTTTCCTTCTGCTTCTGTGTGATCTTTGTTCTTTCCTTTGAATTAGACTACTCCTTATTTCAACCCACAGTGTTGGGGTTTTTGATTTATTTATTTATTTTTTTAAATCATATATTTTCCTCCTCTCTTTCTGAGAAGGAAAGAGGAAGAGAACAGCATGGTGGAGCTGACCTGCCTATCCAGTGCTATACCGCCAAGCTGCTTGTGATGTTCTTGGCTGGCTCTGCTGATTAAAAAAAACAAAACAAAACAACTCAGGTGGAAATACATCTATTTTAAAAGATTTTTCTTTGGAGCATCCCAGGCTACTTGCTTACTTGGGCAAGAAAAGTGCGTAAACTGGCAAGCTGTCAGATGTGTCAAGTAATTACACTGGGCTAAAAGCATCCGTTTCAGACCCACCTTTTTGTTTTAATGCTTAAACATTTTGCCAAGGCTCAGTTTTAAATTCCAGTGTCTCTGTCACTGTTCTTCATAATGTAACACTGCGAATTTGATCCTTTCAACCCTAGAAGCAGGATTGGGACAGTGAAATGTCAAATCCCATGGCTTCAGACCTACCAAGTGAGAAGTGGATCGGGCTTAGGATGATTCTCTCCTGAACTGAGCAGCAGCTGCCATAGCTTGTTTTTCACTGGACGTAGCGGCAGCCAAACCTGTTACCAGCAGAGGGCAGTAGTTGTGTGCGTGCATAGGTACAGTACTGGGACCTTGCACAGGAATCAGATGGGCATTTGGTAGGGATTTTGTTTTGTCTGTTGCTTTCCCAGTGATGTTTATGATGATGAGAGTGGAATTTTGGACCCAACTGACCACGGGAAGCAGTGCAGCAGAACTTAATCGCAGCCCTTTGTACTTTTCTTGCTGTTCCTTAGTTGTTTCCCCGTCAGTACTGGTGACTTAAAGATCCTAAGACTTAACTGCCTGATTGATTACTAAAGATTTCTTGAACTGCAGGGAGTTGAGCAAATCATAGGCAAAGGTACTTGAAGTATCTCGAATTGAAACTAAGGTAGATCTCAAATATTGTTTGGTAGACTTTCTTCAGACGCTTCATGTCCTTAGAACTGCTTGAAATAAATTTCTCAAGGTGGAGTAAGGACAAACTGGTTGTACTTAAAAACGTTACCAGTGCTTACTACATTGTTATCGGCATTAAGAATTATCTGAAGAGGTCATTTTGGTTCTAAAGACTGTTCTTGTTACCAGCTTTGCCTACTGCCTTGCCTGACAGCTCTTCATGTTTCTCTTTCAGTCGGAAGCTCAGCCCAGCAGCACAGCACCTGGTCAGGAGCGTGCTCCGTCTGTGCCTACAAACACATCCCTGAGTCCCCGGCAGCGTCGTGCCCAGCAGCACAGCCAGAGATGGGTTCCGGCTTCAACTGACTTTAATCGGGTGCAGCAGCCCAGGGCCAACCCCAACCACACTGGATCCACCGTTCTGATCGTCCTTCTGACCTTCGCGCTAGCGGCTCTTATATTTCGGAGAATATGCTTGGCTAATGAGTATATATTTGAGTTATAAGGCTGTTTCTATTGTAAGAGCAGTGATTTGGATGCTCCACTGAACATTCTGTATTGCGTTTGACATGAGAACTGTTTACAAAGGTTACTTTTGTATGTACGCTTACGTCCTTACGAATGTTAATGTAGCTGCAGATACATTACTTGTAAGAGAAGCCAAGCTGGACGTGTGACTGCAAAAAGTGTTAACTCAGTGCCCAACAGGTTGTTGGAGAGAGTGTGGTGAAGTATTGAGGCTAAGGGATGTGCGAGGGGAGCGGTGCAGTAATTTATTAATTAGAAAAAGGCATTTTTAAAAAGTGGCTGATTCACTTTTTTCTTCAATGGACCGTAAATGCAGTTAATGACCCCGTGTAACTTAGCGTAAGATCTAGCATTGGAAACACGATTACAAAATGAATGAGTAGGATGTGTTGGGGCCCGGCGAGCTCTTATTTGAGAGGGGGTACAGCTTTGTAACAACATTTATTTACCGTGGCACATTTCTAGAGAGCAGAGCACATACAGATGGGTTGAGATTCTGCTCTGTGCGTGTGAAAGGGGGAAAGGAGTGGGGCAGGAAAGAAGGGGCCAGAAAACTATTGGGGTTATTTTGTTTTTTATTTGTTTGGAGGTAAGATTGGATAATCGTCTGCAAGGTATTGAATGTCCTCTTCTAATGCTCTCAGCTGTATATCTTGCTCTTTTAAAATTTGAAGGTTAATGTAAAACGTGTCTATTCTTGCAACAGTTATAAATATGTAATATAATTATTTACCCAGAGTAATTGTCTTTTAATTATACCAGAAGTATGCATAGTGCGTTAAGCCAAATGTTTCACTTGTGGTTTTATTTCCTAAAGAAAACTTAAACCTTATTATACTTAAGCTCTCATATACGTATGAACGTGCTTAAGAGAACTATTTATTAAAGCTTGGTAGTAACGGACTGTTTCAAGCCAGTCTTTGGTTCCATTTTAAGTATCTCAGAGCTTTTTATTTGTTTTGTTTCGGTGGTCTGTAGCCTGAAATCAACATTGGACCCGGAGACTTTCTGTATTATTATTTTATTAAAAATAAATAACTGGTAAGATACTCACAAACGCTGTGAAATCATATATTCGGGCAATAGACCAAAAGTTGTTAAGGTTTGAGAGGTTTTGGTTGTGGAATCTTCTTAGGCATTGCAGTGAAGCAGAAGAAAGCAATTGGTGGGATAATTTTCCACCCTTGTTATTGTAACTAATCTTAATTTTGTTGTTGTCAGATAGCACTGACTTCAGCTGCGTTTTCATCCTGCTTCTAGGCAAACCCTCGTTAAGCCACCTACAGCTCTCCTAAATTTTATGAAGTACAGGATGTGGCGGTGGTTTGAAACATTAATGTGACTATAACAGCCTCTAAGATAAATAAAGCCCATCCTATGCCTAAAGGGGCTAGTGACATCTGATTTTTGTTTTTTGAAGACAGCAGAACAAATCTTCATAGCATTGTTGATGCTCTTGCTTGTGGAACAGCAATGGAAGAAAACCACGGACTTCATTAAACAGGTCGCATTCCGCTTGCAGAAACAGTTTGGTGTCCTCTGTGAAGCGATGCGTTTTTCCCCTTTGTGTGTTTATTTTGTTAGAAATGTTAACAATAATTTGCAGGCCCCGTGGTCTCTGAAAGCGGTATTCCTGGTTGGTGTGGGGTTTGGGTACCTGCTCTGTATTGCAGACCATACTCACGGGAGAACTGTGTGAGAAGTCTGACCCACAGGAGTGTGGTGCTGGTTTCTGGCCTTCCTGCTCCTGTGGAAGCTTTGCTCCGAGTGTACATTTCTGTTTCTGGAGCCACGCTGCTGTGCCAGCACGCTTGTTGTTTAGAAAAATAAACATGAATGTTTATTCACTGGCACATAAATAACTGGCTGTTGATTTATGTGCCGAGTCTGCTGTGCAGGCAGATAACTGCTGGGGGGTGGGAGGGGGGAGGGTAGCTGTGTTTTAATTTTTATCCGAAATTTAACAGGAAATAAAACAATTTTCTGTGGAAATAGCTTATCTTTTCTCTTCAACAGCATGAGGAGCCAGAACCTGGGGGGGGAGGGGGGGGGGGGAAATTCAGCCATCAAAGTATGTGCACTGTTGTGAAATGTCTTTAGCAGAATGTGGTGGTGGAGGCAGTGCCCGGTTGGAAAAGACACCTTGTGAGCAAACAGAAAATCTGAGAGGCTGATGAGAAGGGACAGCCCAGTTTTACATAGCCTGGCAGCAGTGCCCTGAGATTAGGGGATTGAGCAAAAAGCCAGCGTGCCGAACTGCCGTTTTTATATAATGGCTTTAGCAAACATCCTCTAGGACCCAGTGGAAATGCTCGCTGAGGCAAACTTGGGGATTAATGGCCAATCATTGAGCGTGGTGAGGGAACGGCTCCCAGGGAGAAGCCTCTGAGAGCCTGTCTGGAACAGGGCAGCGGGAGATCCCGCCGCTATCGTGCAGTGGGTGGCGTTGGGGTGCTCCGATGCTTGGAGCTGGGGGCTGCTGTGCTGCGGGGGGATACGGCCGTGCAGTGTGTCCAGGTGGGCCCAGCAGGATGCCTCACTTTGCAAAACTACTTCTGTTAATCTTCTGCTTGGTGCTGCTCGTGGAAAGCAGGAAGCACAGGAGGAGGAGGTGGACGAGCCAGCTGGAGCTGCAGAAGGCTGGGTAAGGGTGACAAGAGCGTGCGTGTTCCTTAAAGCCTGCCCTGTCTGTGCGTTCGTGCGTGTTGTGAGAACACCTTTACACGTGACATTTTACAAGTTGTCTTTGTGTTCATTTCTAACTGTACACAGACGGGGTCAGTGAGGCAAGGTTTGCAGCCAGCTTGGCAACTTCTGCACGCTCCGTGACAAAGCTGTCCATAGGTGTGCACGTGAACAGCCGAGCTGCGGGGAGATTTCAGAGACCCTGCAATAAAACACAGTTTCCAAACCTGTGCGTTCTGCCAGCGTCAGGCAGCAGAGGCATTTCAGCAGTGGGCTGCGTGCCATCTGCTGTTGTGCCCCTGCTGCTTTGTTCCCTCAGCATGCAGTGGTGGTGGTGACAAACAACCGGAGGAGTTGGTTTGCATGCATGGCATTGATAACACGTAGTTACCTGTGATGGTGAAACCAGAGATGCGTTTTGAAGAGTGTTTTAAATGTTTTTAAAATACTTCAATGTCAAGCAAACGCATGCAAAGGGGTTAAAGGTCTTAGTAAACTTTATTAGATTTGCTGTTAGTGAGATTTGAGCAGAGGTTTACATTAGAAAAGATAATCTTCCAAACCTGCTGCACAGCCCGAGGGATGTTATCCTTTTTTGTAGTTATGTCATCCAGGGGCAATTATATCTGACAGGACTGTTCATAGTTCTGAGGGCTCAAAGACAAAAAGGGGTTAATCCATCTTATTAAATGGCTTCTCTTGGGCTGCAAACCCTTATCTTCTGGTTTTTCTCTTTTATTTTTTGGTACGGTACTTCAGTTGTCATTTTGGAGGACGCGTGCTTTAGCGAGACGTGTTGTGATACAGTTAAAAGCAGAGCGTCCCTGATGTGTTGGTAGTTGTATACAGCTTCCTGAACAATGCGGTGTTCTGTGCATATAGCGACATGTCATGTTGCATGTTCGGAGACATCAAATATGAATGACATTTTAAAGACAGAGAATTCTGCAACATTCTGCAGCTCTTTTGTATTAACAGCAAGAAGCTTGGGTAGGTTGTGCCTATGCAGAACTCCTCTTTGTAATGTGAAGACTTTGCAGAGGTTCAAACCAAAGGTGTCTGAGCTGCTCCAGGACAGTGTCTGATGAGTGCTCACAGAGATGAACCTGTGCCTTTCATGGGCAAGGTACACACTATAGCAAGGCTAGGGCTGTGAAGCCTGCAGCCCCAATTAAGAGCTGCCAGTTTAAGGGCTGCGCTTAATGTCAAACAAAGGAAGTAATTAAATGCTGCAAGGCATTATATTTCCTATGTGAGTGGTACCTCATTCACCATGTTGAATGGGTAATACTTAATGCAAAGCTGCCCGCCTTTCCCTTACTCCCGCACTCCACCTTGTGTGTCGGCTGGCAGAAACACTGTGCTTCCAGCACAGAAGTCCCTCAGAACTGATTTTTGGAAGCAGTGATTTGGCTTATTTCATCTATATGGTAATTCTCGGGGCAGATCCCTGTGCTCTCCGTGGGTCTCTCAGAAATGCGATATTCGGAAGTGGTTTGGAGGTTAAAATACGGTAATAACTGGTTCCTTTTGGGTGTGCTGCTCACCCGGGTAGTGCTGTGTAATGATCTGTAATAAGCTTAAAAACACAAACAAGATTTTTTTCATTACTTACTTCTGTTTAGAAAACATTTTTCATAATATCAAGATAAAATGGAGGATCCTAAGCAGCTGATGATAAGGTGCGTTGGGAGTGTGACCATGAAATAGTGTGTAATCCTAAGGGTACAGTAACAGTGATAGTGCATGTTGTGTGAATTTCTCCATTGTTTTCCAGGGTCTGATTTATTTTTTTTATCTTAAAATTCTGCAAAGGAAAATCGCTTCCCTTTCCTTTTTGAGGATACCACCCCAAAATAGAGGACCTTGAGCTTGCCAGGAAATTCTCTGCTGTACTTAGGTCCAAATGGTCTGGATTAATTGATATCACACAGCATCACAAAGGAAATCACAGAATGGTTTAGGTTAAAAGGTCCTTGAAGGTATCTAGTTCCAATCCCTTGCCATGGGCAGGGCTGCCCCCCACCAGCTCAGGCTGCCCAGGGCCCCATCCAACCTGGCCTTGAGCACCTCCAGAGACAGGGCATCCACAGCTTCTCTGGGCAACCTGTACCAGTGCCTCACTGCCCTCTGAATAAAATATTTCTTCCTAGCAGCTAACTTAAATCTACCATCTTTTAGTTTAAAGGTTTGGGGGGGGGGCAACTTCCCCACCCTTCCTACCTCACCTGTCCCTTCTAAAAATCTCATAGCCCTAACCATGATGTTCCAGTTATGTGAGTCATCCCACCATGTTACCATGATAGCAAGAAGATCGTAGTTTTCCAGTTGCACCACAGGTTCCAGTTTCTCCTGATTATTTCCCATGCTGTGTGCATTGACGTAGAGGCGCTTCAGCTGGGCTTTTGGCCACATTACCTTCCTAGAGGAACCCTCCCCAGAAAACTCTGGGACAAATCTGAGGTTTTTTCCCCATTGCTTTTTGAAGCAGCAGCATTCTATGACTCTCTTCTGTCCATCAGCAGTACATCTCCTCCCCGCGTCAAATCTAGTTTAAAGCCCTGGTGATGACCCCTGCCAGCTTGCTGCCTGGTATATTCTTGTCCCTCCTGGCCAGCTGTGGCCCATCCCACATCAACCTTTCCTGAGTTGTCAAAGGTGCATCCTAGACTGTAGAAGCCAGATCCCTGGGCATGACACCATTCACACAGACCACCATTCAGTTGGTCTGTTCTACTCCTTCTGCCCAGATCCCAGCCTCCAACAAGGAGGTCTGAGGAGAACACTGCTTGCGCTCTCAATTCCTTCAGCATATTTCCAAGTGATGTAAAATCTTCTTTGATATTCTTTAATTTCCTAGTCACAGCCTTGTGTGACTTTGAAAGACCAGGAGTAGATTGTAGTCCTATGTTTTTTTTTCCTTCTGGTATCCTCTTCCTGATGCGACAAATGAGAGCCCCTGGCAGGCAGCAGACTTCTCTAAAGAGTTTAGCTAAGCAGCAGATGAGTGCCTCAGCGCCCTTCAGCACAGTCTCCAGTTAATAAAACCTCTCACTTTTTTAGTGGTACTGGTTGCGACTCTGGTTTTCAGCTGGACTTTCTTAATGCAGTTGCCCCTTTCCGGTTCTGAACCACTATTCATGCTGCCTTCTCCTTTCATTCCCAAAGATTTGTATCTGTTGGCTAGGGAGAACAAATTGGGGATGCTAATCAAGGGGTGAGTTAATTGTTAGGACAGTCATAAATGTTAACTGTACTTTCTTTCCCATTTTTCTCCCAGGAGAACTTTGCAGCCACCGTATGATGCATGGGTTAGAAAAAGAGAAGGCATTCTGCCTTTCCTGGTGCTACACTGCTGTAGCTGCTACACAAAGTAAATGAATCATAGAATGGCCTGGGCTGAAAAGGACCTCAGAGATCGTCTTGTTTCAACCCCCCTGCTATGTGCAGGGTCGCCAACCACCAGACCAGGCTGCCAGGGCCACATCCAGCCTGGCCTTGAATGCCTCCAGGGATGGAGCATCCACAACCTCTTTAGACAACCTGTACCAATGCATCACCACCCAATGAAGCCTCCAGCTAATGCTTTTTTTCAGAAAGTAAACTGAAGTACTGCAAGATTTTCACTGAAACCATAGGACACCTTTCCAAACCCCAGTATGAAATAGCGTAACAAGAACCAATGTACCATGCCTATGAGCTGCCATCTCATTGTGAGAGAGAGAGGTGCAGGTCTCCTCCAGCCCTGGCTGCAGGCACTGGTGCCACACTCGGGCCAGCTTTTCAGTTTACTGTCAGCCTCTCCACTTTAAGCAACTGGCTTATTGCCTAATACACGAAGGCTATTTTATAAGCTGTTTATCTTATTCTGAAAAGTTCTGAATATTCTCATGGATGCCCAGCTCTTGTCTGAATCCTGATAAGCTGGTACTTGTGATTTCTTATGCCATAATAATTTAACTTCGATATATTTGGCAATATGGAAAGGATCCATATTATGCAATTATGAAGACTGCTGGGGAACAGCGGTTGGAAAGAAAGCTATAAATAAATGATGGAGATTTCTTTACAGCAACTTAATGGGGTACCTGTCCCCTTCTCTTTTAAAGCCCTCACAAAGGCAGTTTCATTAAACTCATCCCACTTGAGTAAATTATAAGCAACTCTGCAAAGGCACACTCATTGCGATCCCATGTGTTGCTGATTGATAGTGAGAGGCTTCCTACTCCCAACCAGTGGGCTGCATGGATTACTGCAGGAGAGGTCAGAGGCACAGCCATAACTGGTGCCATTAGATGGTTGATTTTAGTCAGTGGATTTGACCTTGTAGATCTCTACTACACCTGTAAATTTTGAGCTGTTAAGTACAGCTCTTTGTGCAGGAAGATGATTCAGTGCTGGCTGCTAAAGGCAGCCCCTGGCTCTGGAAGCTCCTAAGGAGCACTTTATTCTCCTTTAACCCTGCCCATGCCCACAGCCTGCCTTGGAAGCCCTCTGGCTTCAGAATTGTTCTCAGCACCTGTTGTGTGCCCTTTGTTGTTCAATGGAGTTTAAATGCATGATCAGGCTTTGGTGCTCCTGTGAAGCTGTGCCATCAGTTTACAAGACAGCGTTATAACACAGTTAGGGTTTTTCATACAGCATGCAATCCAAAGTTCAGATTGGAGTATTTATTGCTGTTTACTGTTATCAGCTGATAGTGGCAGCTATCAGTGTCCCTTGCTCTTCTGCTTCTTTGCTAAATTGAATGCTCTGTGGGAGGAAACCGTTTTCTGATTTGTGATTTACGCACTCATTGTGATCCATATTTTAATGACTTTTAAGCACATCCATGGACTTTTCACAGCCATGTTTAAGAGAGTGGAGACTGCTTTGTAACCTCTCAGTTTTTGATCGATATTTTAATCCTAATTTACTCGAGTTTTTGTATCTATCAGTGTAGTCCCTTTATTTACTCCTCCATTTTGTTCTTTACCAGACAGTTATATTCCTCCCACACAGGCAAAAGGATCTTCACCTTTTGTACACAGTTTTCTAATTATTGTTGTTACTTTCCATAAGCGGCTGACAAGTGGCTCATTGCATCAGTGTTTACTGCTCTGGCAGATCCAATGCCCAGAGCAAAGGGGCTGTGGAATGCCATGGTTCCAGGCCTCCTTCCTGCTTTGCTGAGGCCCAATCATGGGTGCTGAGCGGGGCTTTCTTCTGAGGGTGCATTTGGTAGGCATGGTGGTGATGAATTGGTGGCTGGACAAGATAATCTTAGTGATCTTTCCAACCTCAGTGATTCAATGCATTTATCTCTCTGCCTGATCTTCAGTTATCCTCTTTTGCCATTTTAGTGACTTCTTGCCCTTCCATCAGAGCCTTGTTTTCACCCTTGTCCTCCTGTTCTTGCTTAGTCTCTTACCTTCAAATAAGAAGTATGTTATTTTACACCTCCTCCCAACGGGTATTATTTAATACCTCCCGACAGGTATTCAGAAAAGTGAAGGATTGCAAATCTTGCTGACTTTACGTAAGAATGTGTCCTGCAGCTGTGCGGGGAAATGGGTGGATTTGTCCTTGTTTAAAGCCATAAGACAAAGCCCTGTGCCCACATGCAGCTGATACTTACAGCTCACACCACTTGGAACAAGTTGCATGGCCACCATCCAAAAGACAGCTTTCTCATGGTAAGGCCCTCGTGCCTGGCCAAGGCACAACAAGGCGATGCATGGGGCAGAGCTGGCTTTTGTTTGTTGCCTGCTTAGGGCCATTGCTTGCACCAAGGTGTGCCTCCTTGCTGCTCTGTGTCCTGGCTCCTTGCAAGATGCCATGCCCCAGCCCTGTGGCATACCAGCTGGGAGCTGGGCTGGAGTTCGACCTGGTCAGCACTGGGAGAGGCTCTGGGCCTGCCATGCTGTGATGCCGCTGGCTGTCATGCTTTCTTCCTTCATGGCAGAGCTTTACCTCCTGCCAAGGGTCTGAGCAGTGATTGTGAGATCAGACAGCTGAAAATCAGCTATTGTTGTCTTTTGCAGTCACATCTACAAGAAGAACCACGATGTGACCAAAACTCGGAAGGGAAAGACAGAACAGCTTCTCAGAGTCGATGACCATGATTTCACCATGCGGCCAGCTTTTGGAGGTGAGGAGCAAGTGCTTCTGTTAACTGCATACTCCTATTGTATTGCTGTTTTTTTAAAATGATTTTCTATTCCATCAGTGTGAACAGAAAGGATGGAGTGGTTGCAGGAGTAAGCTTCCAGATAGCTCCTCTTCACTCCTCCCTCTGCTAATGCCAGCTCCTTCTGCTGGATTTCCCCAGAGCACGGACTGAGCTTCCCCGTGCACATACATCTCTACATACCAGGCATGCCTTGACCTGCTACAAGCTCAGAGGGTTCCCCTTACTACCCTTGTATATCCCTTGCCCTTCTCAAGGTGTTAAAAGAGAGAAATGTGAAGTGCTCCTCTGGCTGCTTCTGAAGCAGTAACTACTTCTTGGCTTCGATTGTCGGGCCCTGGAACAGGCTGCTCAGGGCAGTGGGCATGGCCCCAGGCTGCTGGAGTTCAAGGAGCATTTCAACAGTGCTCTCAGACATAGGGTTTGAGCTTTGGGTGGTGCTGTGCAGAGCTGGGAATTGGACTCTATATTTGTGTGTCCCTTCCAACTCAGAATATTCTGTGACTGTGATTATTCTCCTCCTACATTCAAATAGGAACTACTACAATATAATCTTGCTAGGAATGTTTTTCTATGACCACCTTCACTGTTTGATACAAGGCTAGTGTATGCACCAGAATGGTTCCTTTTTCCTCATGGTATTTGTGGTGCTGAAGATCATCCCTGCTCACCACCACCATGTGCTTGTCCCAGTAGAGCTCTTGGATCAAGCAAGAGGGGAGTGAAAAATGCAGAGGCAGACTCAGATCTGAAAGCACACAGGAACCCAGCCTCAAAGATCTGAGGACAGCTCCAGTGTGCATTGTGCATGGTTGTAAGTGCTGAGAAGACAGGACTGTGTACAACTGGTAAACATGCATCAAGCAGTGGGAAGGAGGAGAATCCCAAATTTTTGCTTTGCTAGCTCAGGGGACAAGTCATCGCTAAACTGATCCATGATTCTGTGGTCTTCTCGAGGGTGGCCACCCAAGTCATATTTCATCTGCATCTATGAGGCAGTAGAGCAAGCAGAGAAATATGGTCAGCTCAGAGGGAGGGTGCAGCTCTGGGACCTTTAAATGACGTGGTGGCTCCAGGCTGAGTAACTGGTTTTAACAGCAAATTGTTTTAACAGCTATCACTGAAGAAAAAACAGTTTTGAGTGACTATAAAATGCAGAATGGTGTTTCTGTAATTTTTGCTCAAATCCTCCTCACTTTGTGGGGCTACTTGAAACAGAGTATTGCCAAAATTGCTCTGAAGTTGCACAGAATAAGGAATAAAACATGACAACAATTTAGCCAAGACTCCAGCCTTGGAAAACATGACCCATGCACAAGGAGATATCTTGGGTGATGAAGAGTGCTTCTAGTGACAGATTATACATTTGATTGAGATATATAATGGAAAGAAAACAAAAGCCTGGTAAGAGGTGATCCTTGTGTTTTCTTCTGAAATGCTATCAGGAAGCCACTGTGATTTGCTATGTACTATGAGTTCTTTCAGATTTTTTGCAGGAGTAACGCCAGTCAGATTGATGTAGTCTGACCTGCATGTGATTACAAAGGCTTTTGTACTGTGGAAGCAGAGCGGAAGAGCCTATGGGACACATGTGACTTCAATTGGTCACTGCCCCCACGCACTTTATGCTCTCTGAAAGTAGCTCAGGGACCATTGCCCAATGGAGAGTGCAGCCCTATGGCATTGCACTGTGACATCATGTTCCAAGTGGGATAAGCAACTCATCTCTCTGAAAAGCAAACAAAATAATTAATACTGTAAGGAAACGGTGATGTTAGACTTTACATAATAAAGTTCTTTAAAAATCCAATTCTGTGAATGTGATGTTCCCAGGCTTGGTGGAATAACGGACAGTTGTTAACCTTCAGAGTTTGTGGTGGGCAGCACACAGCTTCATCACTGAGCTTTAAGAAGGGGACAGAACCTGCAGCTGCTGTCCCATGCCGACGGTGACTCGCTGGTCCCAGCAGACAGCCAGCAAGATGCTGCCCAGCACAGCTGTGAGCACAATGCAAGGCAGGCTGGGGCTGTGCCCGGGAAAACAACAGCTAAACTTTAGAGGAAGGTGAAAGGCTTTTCTAGTAAGAGTATCTTTCACAAAGAGCAAGTGAGCAGGCGGGTGTTGTGTAAGTCATGTTGCTAACAGCCCAGTGAACGCGGCTGTCTTGCCTGCTCTCAGCCCATTAAAGAGCCCCTGGGCGCAGTGGTAATGACAAAGATTTTTGCTTTGCTGCTGTTCAAAGTAGCCTCCGTAGCCTAAAATAGACTGAGTTTGGTGTGACCCTTGGGGAGTTATCTCCATGTCAGTGACCTTGTTCCGGCTAGCAGATGTTCAGGTATTATTTACAAATATTAATATTTAAAGATTATGTAAATGTTTGTTTTGCTGCCCGCCTTAAACGTCCATTTTAAGCATTTCATCTATGACATGTCGTATTTTACAGGAAGCCTGTGAATAAGCAGCTTTAGTTGATACTTAAAATAGCTGTATCTTTTCTGCCTCGGAACAGCCTCATGCTGTACTTTTATCATATTCCTTCATAGCCTAATAGCCTCCATCAGCTGTCCCTGCTGCCCTTTCCAGGCAGTATTTCTGTCAGGATGGGTGAATGAAGCTTTGTGTCACTGTCTGGAATAAGACTCGCTCATCCCTTGATGACACACAGTCAGCAAAACGTGAGGGCTTTGCGGCTGTGTGGCAGCTGCTGAGCATACAAAGGACCCAGAGATGCACATATACATATGTGTTATGTATATACGTTCGCACACAGAAACACTGAAGATTGTTGTACAGCTTGTGGGCATAGAACTTATTTGTAAGACTCTGGGCGTGCACAAACTATATGGCAGCAAAAAAAAAAAAAAAAAAAAAAAGGGTCTCAAACCTGCTTGTTTTACTTGCAGATATTTTTGTCTTAGAGACTAAGTCTGCCTGAGCCCTTCAAGGACAGGGGAGGGGGCAGAGAGACTGTCTTAGAGAAAATAATGAGCCTTTGAAAATACTGCCAAAGAGAACAAACAGTAGCTCTCGCAAAGCTTTAGTCTCAGAGTGGGAGTGGAAGACTGACTTCAAGCATTTTCACAGCAGCAAGTTTTCCTGTATCTTCAAACCTACTGCAGTGTTAAAAATAAACATCATGTTTGAAGCCTTCACCTCCTGTGGCTCTGTGGGCAGCTGACCAGCCCGGTGCAGTCTCCTTGCTACACTGGGATATGACAGGCTTTGGTGTTAGGCACCTTCTGATGTTGCCCCTGGACTGAATTTGTGGAAGCTCCTGTGCTCCCCAGAGAGATTAGCCCTAAACTGGATGTCCCACACAACCTGGGAAAGGATTTGGTGTTCAAGAGGGAATTTTCACAAGGTGAAGCCATCAAGTCTTCTCAGTTCCAGAAACCACCCCACATGGAAGCTTGTGCCCAAGCTTTTGGTTTATCTGTTATTGTCTGACCACTGAATGTAGAAGTAAAATGAGCCTTCTGTAAAGGTCTTCTGTCCTGGATCTTTTCTATAGGCAGCACTTCAGTTGAATGTTTAATGCCTTTTGCTGAAGAGGAGGTGACAAAACTCAGCACTCTACTGCAGAGGGAAGAGAAAAGATGGAACGCTCTCATCGCTGATCCTCAGGATATACCCAGTTGTGAGCTTAGCAAAGAAAAATAGTCTATAAAGCCACAGGCACCATGACAGAAGATGGGTCCCTCAGTGTCTTTTTGACACCCAACTCTTGTTTGAGGCAAAGACACCATCATGCAGAAATTTACAAAAATAGAACATGACAGAAGCAGCTTTGGAAGATGATACAGTGAATGGGTGCAATGTTGCTCTTATCATAGAATCACCAGGGTTGGGAAGGACCTCCAAGATCATCTGGTCCAACTGTCCATCTACCACTAATGTTTTTCCACTAAACCATGTCTCTCAGTACAACATCTGAATGTTTCTGAACACCTCCAGGGATGGTGACTCCACCACATCTCTGGGCAGCCCATCCCAGCACCTGACCACACCTTTGAGGATGAAATTTTTCATAACATCCAACCTGAGCCTTCCCTGGCACAACTTGAGGCCATCACCTCTCATCCATTTGCTAGTTATACAAGAGAAGAAGCGTAAAAGGAAAAGTGCTCCCATCAGCCTCAGGTTGTGCTTCGGGTCACTTAAACTCACTCTCAGCTGTGTCAGAGACACAGAGAAATAGTTTATAGATGGATAGATGAGTTCATTTCCATATTGTATGTAGAAATCTGACTTTCACAAAGTTGTGGAGCTATTTTTGCTTGTTGGTTGGCTGTTTTTTTCTGTCAAAATTTGGATTTGTGTTATGCAAGATGTTGCTGTGGACAGTGTTGGAGATGACTGATGCTGTTGTGCTTGCTGTTTCTGGAAGAAATGTCAAGGCTATACAATTTATCTCTAGACCCTGAACTTCAAATACTTGAGCTCATGTTTGAACAACCCCGTGGATTGGAGTGGTGCTTCTCAGAGACCCCAAAGTGTGATCTGCAAAGCTTTGGACAAAAGATCCACTGCTTTTGCTGGGGATCCATTTAGTCTCCCATCACACCTTCCTCATCCTCTGTTCACCCCAGTGAGGGCATTTTGTCTATTTACTCATCACTGGTGGCATTTGATAGGGAATTTGGGGAAGCATGTGGGGCCTCAGTAGTTGAACACTTCAGTTTACAGAGAGACAGGATTGGAAGTCTAGCGGATCCTGACTGTCTCTGAGGATTAGCGAGACCAAAAATCTCTTGGCATCTTTCTGTGTCTGATCAACAGCTGTTTAATTCAGCGGTATGCTCTGTAGCCAGGCTGTGACCCTTAAGGGAAACCCAGATTTATTTATGAGGTTTAAGGAGGGTACTTCTTTCCAGGGCTTCTTCTCATCTTCAGACATTGCCTGCAGTTCTGATGTTGTTTACACCAAGTGTGTCTGCAAAACAACATCTAGGAAGGAGTTTTGGAAGGGTGACGGGCTAAGTGAATATGCAGAATGTTTGCTCTCAAATTCAGATATAGCATGGTGTTTACTTGGCCTTAGAAGCCTCATGTGCACAATTTGAAATTTTGGCATGCAAATCAATGTAAAATAGTTTTTACTATTTTACCAAAATTAATTTTACCAAAATTAAAACTGGAGCCTTACGTTGCAAAAGCTTCTGGATGGGTTACCTGGTCTCTCCTTGCAATGAGGTGATGTCTGTTTATCTGGGATCCAAGCTGAGCGTTTGGTGCAGGAGCATGAAATAAGAGAAGAAGTGTCTTTTCTGAACACTGGTATGGTATTTTATCTCTGTGAGCAGCTAGGGAAGGAATGAAGAGGAGGGCAAATACCAACTTGGCAGTGTTCTTCTGTTGTTATTTGTTTTTAAATCTGTGATTAGTGCTCAGTCAAGCGTGGAAATTGCAGCAATAAATAGACTTTGGATGGTTGGCGATTTCCTGAATGGAGGCTAAATTAAGCAATTCACGCACAGAGAGCGTCTCTTGCCATCTGGAAGCTGGGGGTACAGCCCCTCGGCACTGGGGAGACCCAGTGGTACGTATGTGGCTGAGGGATGCCTTCCTTGGTGAGCCAACAGGATGGTGCTGCAAGGCTGTTCTGGCAGAGGCTTCCCCTTCTCTGTGAGCATTGTGTCTGCCATGGTGCGGCTGCTTGGTGATGGCAGCCAGTGGGCACCACTGCAATTCCAATTATTGTGTGCAACAGCAAATAACAAATGATTGGTGCTTTCTAGAGCAAGAGACAGGCTAATGGCAGCCTTTTGCCTGCTCCAGCATGGACTGCCTTGGGTTCTGGAGCTTCTCTGAGCCAAATGGAGACAAGCAGCATTGTGTGAGAGTCCATGCTCCAGCTTCACACATAGAGCACAATGTCACAGCAAGTTTTGGAGGGCTTCTGTTTGTTTGTTTTTGTTTTATTTATTTATTTATTTATTTATTTATTTATTGGAGGTTTTGGAAGCAAAACAAGTTCAAGAAATGATCAATCATAGGAACATAAAATATGCGGATCCTTCTGAGAATGAAAGCCTTTGTGCTAGCGTACAGATTGAACTCTTATGAGACTGGGACTTCAGTGGTTTTAATAGCCCGTAATCATCCTTCTGCTGCGTCATCTGATGTGATCACATCACTGGATTTGCTACAAATCAGGTCTAAACTCCATCATGCTGTGCTTTTTGGAGGGAGGAAGAGACCAATGCCAAGGAGCAAAGCAAACAGTCAAGCATCTTACTTCTGAATGCTGAGGATTTCTGTTACAGCAGCATGTTACATATCAAAAACATGGTTACACTAAAGATCTATTGGCTAACTAAAGGCAACAGCAGGATATACAAGTACTGAATCATTGCCTATGCTCTCCTTGACCACATTGTACGACTTCACTAGGTATCTGAGCAAAGAAAGGTTAACTGCCTATCTACAGGGCACCACCTATCAGCAACCTCGTGCTCTTTCTGCACTGATTACCCTGCACATCAAAGAAGCTGTTATCACCACAGATAAGCTGCTTCTTCCTACAAAAAGTCTGTCTTGTTTTCAAAAACAACCTTTTTCTTTTTAATTGAAAGAGCCAGAAGTAACAAGCCAACCCCTTAATAACAGCACTATATGAGCCAATTTGCTTGTTAAATCTTATCATCCCTCATAACTACTCAACTGAAGAGAACAAAACCATTGCCACAGTATTTTCACTTAATGAAATAAGTTGCTGTTGTTTCTGGTCACACCAGGAGTGTTTGTGGGGTGACAGAATGGCCGTGGGTTGGTCCTTGCCCACTGGATGCTGGACTGCACACTGGGAAGCTGCAAGGGGCCTAAGCAATTTCTCCTCCCAGGATGGGCAAAGAACAGAACAGAAAAAGGATTCTTGGCAAGGGAATCAAGGAAATCATGTCTGCAGAGCAACTGCTTTGGTCTGTCAGTCTGTCCCAATGAGATTGCAAGGTTGGGGGCGTGTTCCAGGTGCCTGTGTTAGTGCAAGACCTACCAGACCCACTGCTCCAAGCTGAGAGCTGAAGCTAGCACTGGATCCACAAAGGCTGCTCCTCAGCAATTCCTGCTGACCAGCCTTGGTGTGCTTGGTGTGCATGTCTTTGCATGCACTTAACTCCTCAGCACAGAGGAGAGATGGGATACCAGGAGATATCTCCAGAACATATGAAGAATCGATGTATGTTGCAACAACAAACTGTGGTATGCAGCTTTGTCAACTCTCCTCACTCCTCTAACTGAGAAGCAAAGTAAGCAGATAACAACAGCATTCTCCAGGCACAGTGCAGAACCATTTTGGAGCAAATAACAGCAAGTTTTTTATTCACAATTCTATCATCTCCTCAAGTTCAGATGCGGAGAAGAGAAAAAGAAAAGGGAGAAAATTTGTCCACATTGGAAAATGGAAGAAGCTGTGGGAAGATACGCTGCAGGGAACTTGAGCGGGTTTTGGCTATTAATGAGCAGCAATCTGCAGAGAAACTTGAATATATGGGTCTTCTAGTAACAGAGGATTTTGCATTTTTTAGAGCATGTTTTCTCTTTATTTATTCTTTGTGAATTCTCTGGTTGCTAATTTTAACACTGCTTTGAAAAGCTATTAACGTCATCAATGAGTCATACGAATGAATATGGTGGGGGGCCTCTTGAGAGATTAATGTAGCTGTCTTGATGAGAAATGAGAAACCCACAAGGAAACCCACATTGCTTCCAGCTTCTTCATTTCAGTCTCTGGTTCTCAGGGCTAAATTTCCTCTTACAAAGATGTAAAATGTATAATGAGATGGCTCAGCTTCTAAAAACATATGCAAATGTTTCAACATATAGCTCGCCAAAGTGTCAAAACTGCAGGGCATGCAATAGAGAAGAGAAGGCAATGCTTCATAGGGGGTCTCACATGATTATTTGCTGACTTCTCTCTCTGCCCTCTCTGCTTCAAGAATCATGGACAGGAAAGAATACCATAAGCTCAGAAATGTATTGCATGCTACCTCATGATGTTAATCAACTGCAGATGATATAAAACGGTCCTTATTTGCATATCTAAATCTCATTCTTTTACAGGACCTGCAATTCCTGTTGGGGTGGATGTACAGGTAGAAAGCTTGGACAGTATTTCTGAGGTTGACATGGTATGTAATCCTCTTGATCCTCTTTTATGGCTAGGCTCAACTATTCCTAGTGATAGAAAGTCCCTCCTGAAACCACTGGTTTTCAAATTGTTAGCCAGGTGAAAGCACTGGCGGTACCTGGCAAGTTCACAGAGACTTGACAAAACCAGATGAATGTCAAAGGCTGATCTCTGTATCTTCAGATGAGAACTACAAAAGATAAAGAGAACTTAACTGGTGCTATGAAGGATCTACCACAACATAAAAATGAAAATAGCTGTATGGAATGTTTGAAGGTATATGATGAAGGTCACATAAGCCAAGACATTTACAAGAGTTTTCTTTGTCAGGGAGCCATTGAGTCTATCTTTTGAAATGCCTAATCTGGGGAGGTGCATTAGAAAAAAAGTGTTAGCATCACAAATGAGAATGAGCAGTTCCTGCTTCTTTGTCCCGAGGAGTAACCGTCCTGGGGCCTATGAGGGGAACTGTCAGCATGAGCTTGAGCCACCTCTGCCAACATACAACTTGGTGTGTGGGAATAATTATTTAGTCACTGAAGCTGTTCAAGAAATTCGTATTAAATTCAATTGTGTTTTGATATCTTTGCTTTTTGTTACTTAAAAAAGAGGAAGAAATATGAGAAGTATAACATTCAACACATTTCAAGATATTTTCACTGAAAGCAGTATTTGTAAGCGCTTTCCTGGTTTGGTTTTGTTTGTTTGTTTCTGGCAATAGGTAATGGAATTAAGAGTGGAAAGAGAAGTGGGAAGGGGAATGTAGAGGAGAAGAGGAAGCTTCTTGATTCCTTCCTCCTTCTGCCTTCTCCTCCTTGTTCTTGGACACCATCCATGGTGGTATCCAAGCAAAAGCACGAAGGCTTACTGGAATAGATTTATGTTGACTGCATTTTACATATTTTACATTACATATTCATCACAAGAATGGGGCTAGCCTGCCTGGATATTGAAAGAGAGGGTTTGGGAGATGCACGCAATGAACTGTGAGAGAAGCATCTGTAAGCACGTGCAAGGGCTGTAATGAGGAGCTCTGGAGCTCTAATAGATCAAGGTAATGTCACGGTAGTGAGGAGAACTAATTAGTACAAGTAAATATCTCTCAGTTCTTTCTCTTTAGAGCATCTGAGTTCAACAAAAGTCTTGCCTATCAGAAAGCTGTGAAGTCAGCTCTCTTTCCCTTTGCTATAGATAGATCTGCAGTCCCAGTTTCCCACCACAGGACAAACACTTCCCCCAGCAGCTGCTGATTTGCATTCATGGTAGGAAGACAGTCTGTCAGATCAGCCTAGGTTAGGTTAGTTTGTTTTTCCAGCAGTCTGTCCCAGTAGGGTGAGTGGTGTTTGTGGAAATCCGCCAGCCCTTGCAAACGTGTCCCAGTTTGGGTGCTGGAGGCTTCTCCGACACATTCCTGAAAAACCCGAAGGCAATATGAGCTTGTTGCCAGAAGAGCCCTTTGAAATGGAAAGTCAGGTTAATCGATGGCTTGGCGTCAGCAGAACAGGAGGAGGAGGTGGTAGCAATTTTAAAGAGCAATTGCTGAGTGGTTAGGAAGGGATCTGAACCTGGGTTGTTGATTGCCCAGTCTTGGCAGCTTCAGCTGCTGTAACCACTTTCTTAATAGGGAATATAAAGAAAACAGTGTGTTTGATTTCTCAGCGTGAAGGAGTAGATGCAGCTCTGAAAGCAGCAGCTGCCAGGTTGGGATCAACAGATGTTTTCCTTCGTGTGAGTGAAGTTCCTCCCCCCTCAACGAGATTAAAAGAGGTTTATTTATATGCTTCTGTGATAGGAAAAACAGTTCTTCACTTGGGTGCTGTTTGCCGCAATTTAGTTCTTTTAGAGATAAATTACTTGTGTTTAGCCTGACCATTTATCTTATTTTGAAAGGTTTTCCTCTTTATCATGCTACTGATGCTGTAGTCCTTCAAGATAATTTTGCCACAACTGAAGAATGCTTTCTGCAGGGAAGTGCTTCTCTTGGCACATGTTTATATCACCTTTAAGACCGTGTGCTGTTGGGTACTGAAATACACTGATTGTGGATTTATGTTCTGTTTTTGGCTGAAATGATTTTTTTGTCAGGAATATCTGTTTCAAAAAACCATTGGTCCTGAAAAGGAATAAAAGTCTAGAAGGGGTGTATTTCATCTATCTAGTGGGAGTGAGTTTTCTTTCTGGTGTTTTGAGATGTGAAAAGCAGCACTGACAGTCCTCTTTCTGCTTATCTTCTTTTTTCATGAAGGATTTCACCATGACTCTGTACTTGAGGCACTACTGGAAGGATGAGCGTCTCTCGTTTCCCAGCACCACCAACAACAGCATGACCTTTGATGGCAGGCTGGTGAAGAAGATCTGGGTCCCAGATGTCTTTTTTGTGCACTCCAAAAGGTCCTTCATTCATGACACAACCACAGACAACATCATGCTGCGAGTGTTCCCTGATGGTCATGTCCTCTACAGCATGAGGTAAAGGTCCTACACCAAAGGTCCTAGACCAAAGGTCTTCACCATCCATTTTGCCCTGGTGTGGCTTTGGTGACCTCCAGGACTACTGTTGCCAACACTGCTACTCCTGCAGCTAATGAAGAGCTCTGTGTCCGTCAGCCCTGGTACCAGATGCTTCGCAGGAAGCTGAGAGAAACCATGTTGTGGGCAATAACAGGATAATCTCCTCCAGGGAAGCATTTCCCTAAGTCTTTGTGGTTAAAGGAGGGCTTAGTCAAGCAGGGATGTTCGTCCCGGGGTCAGTGTGTGATTAAACTGGAAGCTGCTGATATACCAGATGGTGACCTCTATAATTATCCTATTTTGCTTCCTGTTTGTCTGGAAATACTTCTTCCTTTTTTGATTGGAGTTTACGTGTTAATACAAAGTAAGTTTACTGAAGCTGAAACAGCAGTATTAAAGACACCTAGGAGTCCCTGATTCTTTAGCAGATGTTGACTGGAAGAATCTTGAGACACATCCCAGCTGACTGTATTTCCTTCAGATGGATGCAAAAAGAGAGGCAGAGAAAAATATAATGCCATAGAAGAAAAACTCAGGAGCCCAGGCAGGGGGACATTTTCCCCAGAACAGTAAACTTGCTGTCAATTACAGAGACTTTCAAATGTTCCATAGCGCAAGGATTTATTTTCTAGGACCTGGATCTTGTTCGTTTAAGTTATGGCAAAATAATGCTCAAAATCTAGAAGATGTGTTTCCCCCTCCCCCACTCCCCCCCCAAAAAGAGTTTGATTCAGGAGGCTCTTCAAAGAATAAGCATAATGTGCAGTAATTTCCGAAGGCAATATCCAAACAAACCAGGGGTCTCTGAAGTTTGCTGGTTTCACATTCCAACGGTAATTATAATGAATTCATTTGAAAATCCTAGGCTAATTATTAAAACCACAAAGGAAGTTGTGTAGGGAAAAAAAAAAGAGAGAGACACACACACAGTTACTTCATTTTACTTTATCTTACTGAGCTATAAAATCCCACCTCCTTCAGGCATCTCAGAACCTGTCCTCTGTTCTGAACCCATTTATTGCGTACTACCTCAAATAAGCTCAAGATGCTGCCCACTTTATTAGAACTAGGTGAGGATAAAAGTACCATATAGAATGAGAGACAAGAGAGCAGAACAAAATGAAGAGGGATGTTTGATGTAAACTTGGATCAGTGCTGACAGGAGAAGAGCAGAAGTAGGAGGGCAGAGGTCTTTTCGACTGATGTTTTAGCGCAGCTGAGTATCAGTTGCACTGCTCTCGACCTGCAGTTGTCATGCAGTGACACCAGCTGCACTCCACTTGTTAGCAGCGTCCAACAACCAAAATGAAGAATGAGTATGTCTAATAGCAGCATTGGCTCTATTCAGTTCTTCTCATTTGCCCTCATGCAGAGCATTTAATTTCAAAGTTTTCTGAGCCATTGAAAGGGTGACGTGAATTTGCAGTGTCACACGAGAGAAGAGTGTGAGCAACCACGGCTGACTACACAAGAGTTACATTGATAATTAATTAATAAAATCCAAGGATAATGAGAATCTGCATGATATTTGGGATTGGCAGTGTTTAGGACTCTCGGAGCAAGATGTGGTTGCCCAAGCATGAGCACCCAGTGCTGCTGGATATGCCCTGGGGTATCCAAGATATCTACATGAGGTTGGCATAGGGTTGAGGAGCATTTCATTCCCTGTCAGGATCTTGTGCTTTCAAGGCCACCTGAACGCTGCACTCTAATTGAAGGATATCTTACTGATGAGTTCAGTTTCTGTGCTGTCCCTGACTAACAAACTGTTAATGACCACAGCTTGTCTTACAAATTAGGTGACACTGATGGAAGAAAATAGCTGACTTGCAATAAGGCTTATCATGTTCCTTAGAATTAGGTGGTTGGTGGTGTGACCATGGAGGAAACTGAGAAAACCTTAAGCAAACTGGACAAAATGGGGTCCTAATATGTAAATGGTGAAGAAGTATTTTCAGTTGTTGTTACCTTTTAGGGAAATAGTTGGATATAAATCAGAGTGTCTGTATTGGCAGTATCACTGCAACGTAAGAAATAGCACTTTAGTTCCTTGATAGGTACTGAAATTACAGCTACCATGGGAGTGCAAGAACTGCTAATCTTGCAGATTTTTGCTGTTTTTAAAGATGCCAAATTGTTTATATGTGTTAACATTCTCCCTTCGTTACTCCTCATAGAAAACGACCTTTCTCATTTTTGACTTCCAGGATCACAGTGACAGCAATGTGCAACATGGACTTCAGCCGCTTCCCCCTGGACTCTCAGACGTGTTCTCTGGAGCTGGAAAGCTGTATGTTGTATCTGTGTTTCTAGTTAGGCATGCTCCACAGCTGCTGTGCTCACAAACACTGGACTGTTTTAAAGCCTAAAACAATTTCACCAAAGCCACTGAGAGTTTTTCTATTAATTTATTGGATTGTATACCTGGACCTTGCACTGCAATACAGGGGAATTTGCAAGGAAAAACTTGTTTGAGTTTTGGTGAACAGCACTTTCAAAAAAACATAATAATCATCATCATCATCAACAACAACACCCAAGCCCCCATCAACAAGGGTGTTCATCATAAGCTGGATCTCAGCAGCTTGCCGATGAGAAATCTGAGGGAGAAGTTGTATTCTGTTCATTGTTTCTGATTGGGAAGGGACGCTTTCAGATGCCACAGTAAAAAGCTGAGTATAACGATCATTGATTTGTCTATATTCCAACAGCAATATGGTGAATGTATGATAATCATGATCCTGCGCACACTGTGGCTTGTGTTCAACTTCTTTGAAAGGAGTTATTCTGTGGAGAAGGTGATTTGAACAGTATAATTTTCATGGCTCTCCTGTAAACCCTCTCCACATTGTTACAGGCTAATGCTCAAATGTTTTCAAGTCTTCCCAATTACTGAACTGGAATTCTCCTTTAGAAACATCAGAATCCCAAAATTATGAAGTGATTTATGTCGGGGAAGAGTTTTAGGTTGGTTCTGAGGTTAACTGGCCCAACATGTTGCTCAAAGCAGAAGAACTTTAGAGAGGCTTTCTCAAGGCTGTGTCCCATTGAGTTTTATATCTGCAAGGTAATGGAGGCTCCACAACTTCTCTGTGCTGCATATTCAAATGTTTGACAGCTCTCATCATGAAAAAATTGCCTTAGAAAGAAATCCCTTGCTGCAGCTTTTATTCTTTTTGCCTTGTTCTTTCACTGCATGCTTTAGCACTGTGGTTTCACTAAAGTGGAGTAAAGAGGATGTATTTCCTGAATTAGGATGCCCTGTTTTGTTGTTTCCACAGTATATCATACATTAAGATCTTTTTCATTCACTGCCATTAGCAAACTTTTGTGGCTACTGCATACTAAAGGTGCCTTTCTGTTTGTTAATTTTCTCTGAACCCACAAACCATTTTATTTCCACCTAAACTAAATCCACACTACACTGTTTCTTCTTTCCTGAAGATGCTTACACTGATGAAGATCTGATGCTGTATTGGAAAAATGGGAATGAATCTCTGAAAACGGATGAGAAAATTTCTTTGTCTCAATTCTTGATACAAAAATTCCACACTACATCAAGACTGGCTTTCTACAGTAGTACAGGTATTGGTCTTTTCTGATTTAAGGCTATTGTTGAAGATAATGCTGTACTGCCTACTTGCAAGAGAGTTATGAATCCTTCCGTGCCTGTTTTGAAAGATGAGTTTCTTTTTCCTCTGCCCTTCAGAAACAAAACCTTTTTCCTCTCTGTGGCTACCATTCATTCTGATCTCACTGATTCTGCCTTCCCTTCTTTCTAAAAGGTTGGTACAATCGTCTCTACATAAGCTTCACTTTACGCCGACACATCTTCTTCTTCCTGCTCCAAACATACTTCCCCGCCACTCTGATGGTCATGTTGTCCTGGGTGTCTTTCTGGATCGATCGCAGGGCAGTTCCTGCCAGAGTGTCTTTGGGTGAGAGCAACCACAGTGAGCCACAGCTGTGTGAAATTCTTCAAATGTGAAAATTTTGGCAGGAAATGGGAACTGTTCACTTGGATGGTCAAAGTTTCTGGGGAAACAACTGTCTTTTATCTGATAATTAATGTAATGAAAAAGTTCTTCATTGCTAAGAAGTCTTCCTGATCTACAGTTAGCTCAGGGCAGAGCTGTGGTTTCAAAAAGGAAGGTGGGCAGAGAGCAGAGAGGAGAGATTTCATTATTTATAAGCCAGTTAATCAAGATTTATCCTCATTGTCCAAGCCTGCAGTATTGAGACTTATGTTCCCATGAGTGAGAGTTGTGTTTTAAAGTTTAGGCACCTGAACTGACAGAAAGGCTTGTGTTACAAATTTCATCCAGAAGAGGATCCTGGCAAGGTATGTGTTTTCTCACCCAAGGGTGCCTTGCATTAATGGTCCGGGCATTCTGGAGTGGGGAGAAAGAGGAAGGAGAGAAGGAGCTGCTTGAAAATCCTGCATGCACCACTCTGCATCTTTGGATGTCTAAAGACAGAAAAAGCTTCTCCTGTGTCAGAGCTGGAGGAAATTCTTTCATCTGAGCATAAAAAGAGCTGATTTGTTTATCACTCCATGCAAAGATTAGAAAAAGTAGAAAAACCTCTGAATGTTGATATGTAAGGCTTCCAGTGCTAAAAGCGTAAAACAGTATTTTAGCCCCACACCTTGACTTGATTGGAAAGCTGTACACTGCAGCAAACCTGTGAGAAGAGGCAGCCAAGAATCTACTCCATCAAAAGAAATGTGTTGACTGGATATTTAAAAAAAAAAGAAACCCCTGAAAAAATGAGCAGTAGTAGCTGTGTTTGTAGCAGTCACTACTATAAAAAGGCTGAATAAGCTATGAGTGCTTTTTGGCTCCGTTTTCTCTATTTCAGTGGCTTTGACAACTTGCAAATATTTTTGTCGCCACAACTATCCAAACCAGATATAAAATCATGAGAAATTGTATATCTAAGTATATGGACACATACACATGAACACCCCTATACACATACATATTGCATATACAATTATACGTACATATGTATGTATAAACACCTACACATGCTAACATCTATCTATCTATCTATATAGTATATAGTATAAGGGCCATTTTCAAAATGTTTTGATTCCTATCAATCCTCAAAACCCAGCCCTTCCAGCACACAGAAGTACAGGCAGCAGAACAGTTCTTCATCAGTAACAGAGATACTTAATACCAAACGCTTCACATTTAATTTCTGATAGAGCATTTTGTAGAGGGAAGTTCTATTTTTCTAGAGACTAACGGCTCTGTGGACTGCATCAACTAAAACCATTCAATTCTTTTGTTTCTTTCCAGGGATCACCACCGTGCTGACCATGTCTACGATCATCACTGGGGTGAACGCCTCCATGCCCCGCGTTTCCTACATCAAAGCAGTGGACATTTACCTGTGGGTCAGTTTTGTGTTTGTCTTTCTCTCGGTGCTGGAATATGCAGCAGTGAATTACCTGACCACAGTGCAAGAGAGAAAGGAGAGGAAATTCCGGGAAAAGGTATGATAGCCATTCTTTCCTTTCTCCCCCGCCCCAACCCACCTATTTTTTTTTTTAATCTGATATTTGTATTGGATTCAATTAATGTAATATTAGCATTGCTCCATGACATCAAGTGTCAGCAGTTAGCCAAGGTTATGCCTGTGATTTTTGATGTTTCTATGCTAATGCCCAAACCATACATACAAATTTTTTTGTGCTAGTTGGTCTGGACAAAACTGAGGCTAGAAACCTTTCTGACACTTCAGTAATGTTGTCAGTGAAGTTCTTATGCCCAGGGACACTCACTGGCAATATTTAATTTATTAATGTCAACATAGACTAAAATCATGTGGAATATTTCTGCATGTCCATTGGTGATTTAAGACAGAGTGAAGGTGAGCTTCTAATATATTAGACTCCCATGTCCATGAGGATGATCATCAGCACATTTAGCCAAAGGAACTGTGAGTTGACCTGGGTGGTAAAAGTACATCTGCACAATTTCATTCTCTGTTGGGTCCCGCAGTCATAAACTTACTGCCTTGACCTGCTGTCACTTCTACCCTCCAGCTCCTAGCTGTGTCACCAGTAAGTACTTGATGTGACTTCTTTTTTTCTTGAGAGTGAGAGGAGGAAGACATAAGGGTTATTAATTTATCTTGGGAGAGAGATAAAGTTAGTTTCTCTTCACACAAAAAACAAAAAACCCCTCAAGTTCCAAGGTACAGCTGCTTCGTAATAACATATGTCTTAAAACCCTACCATTCAACTGTACCCATGGACTGCTCAGAAAATTTCCTGGAGTGATGGGTCTAATGAGTGGAGCAAACAGGCTACAAACTTGTCATGTTTTTTTCTTTACACCATCTGCCATCAAAGCATTTGGTTATGACTAGAACACGGAAAACAGCTCACACACTGTTTTTCAAGCTTTCAGTGAACAGCATGAGCTGTTGGCTAAACAATTTGAAGAGCAAGCCTTGAGTGTAGAGTTTTTCAGTAGCATCCTGAATATACTGTATTTCCGAGTATATATACTTATTTTAGCTGAACCCTGTCCTTATAAAAACTCCTTGGATAATGCAAACGTCAAAACTGCCTGAAGAAGGAACAGAGGGCAAAATGTTACTGGGTGAGGAAAGCAGACAAAGCAGACTGTGGGGAATCAGAGTCAGGAACTTCTTGCTGAAAGAAGGCTGATTTTTATTGCATACAAATGTATTATCTGTACTGCTAAGACAGAAAACACAGATTTTCACTGTAAAGAGACTATATTTCCTATTTAAAATTCTTCCTGCATTCACTATGGGATGCATTTTGGCACTGTTGAAATCAATGTGAGTTTTGAAATGGACTTCAAAAGAGCTGGGGTTTGGCACCCTTCTTGTAACTGTTTCTTGTCTTTTTAAAAACAAACAAACCAACCAGAAACGTATTCACACATAATGCATATATCTGTGAAACCATATCTTGGCCTCTCTTCCCATAGTGTGTACTGAGTAAGACATTGCTACACAACACTGTATCTTGCCCTTGGGTGACGATAAGCACAATGAATGCATAACAAGGACAGTGAAGACAGCGACATCTCAAGACAGTGAAGCTAAGACCTTTTGCTTAATTTTTCTAACTGCAAAATTAGCTTCTCTAATCTTTCTGAAGCTTCTTGCCAAGTAGTGTAGCTAAACCACATCTCTTCCTTTTGGAATACGAGGAAAAGAAGTGATTTTGTTTTTTTTTGTTCCCAAAGTGATTTTTGCATTATGACACTTCAAACTTTACTGTTTAAGAGCTGTCTGTTACAAGAAACTCACTACTTCTACCCCTAATGTGTTCTTCCGATTTTCAACTGCATTTCTCGCTTATGTTCCTAGTTTCCTTGCACGTGTGGGATACCTCATTCAAAAACTATGATGTTGGATGGAAACTACAGTGAATCAGATGCCAACAGCCTGGCAGGTTACACAAGAAGCCAGATGGTCCCAGAAGAAGAAAAACAAGAAAAGATGGTTGTGCACTTAGCCATGAGCAATGCTTCTAATTCATCAAGGAAAAGAGGCCTGAAAGGCCACGTGAGCTTGCGCATCATCCAGAACACTCATGCGATTGATAAATACTCCAGATTAATATTCCCAGGCACTTACATATTTTTTAATTTGATATATTGGTCTGTTTTTAGCTAGGCATGCTGGCACAGCAGTGACTAAAGAAGACAGTTACAAAACTTCCTTTATTAGTTAGTACTTCTTAAAGTCCACTTTGGGTGCAAATACAGAAAACTGATCATTTTACTGCTGCTTTAGAAGATAAAGAGGAAGACACTTCCAACTGTGGGCAGTTCCACTCACAGGCATCATGGAGGAGCTTATTCTGCTTGTTGCTCTCTACCCCACACTCCAGCTCTCGTTGGCTTTGTGGTACATGCTGTTTCTCATACTTGAAAAATCTGTTCTCTCTGCCCAAAAGGTGCTGTATGTGTGTTTGGGGGTTGCAACATTGGAGGTGAAATGGACTACTACAGATACAGACTGTCCTAGGGGATTAGACGCATGCAACTTAATCTCATGAAAGGGTCTGCATTGTATTTCTTTCCATTGACTTGTGAACAAGACATCCTTTTAGGGTCCAAGTTGCATTCTCTCTGGACAGGGCTTACATTAATACCAGAAGGATTACTGGCTGACCAAAGTGCTGGTGTTATGTTTGAGTGGGTGGTCTTTTTATTTTGAGATGTGAAGTAAGGAGTGATGATAAAACAGAGCAAAGAAATTCACAGACTCACAGAAGATGTCTCCCAGAGTGCATGGGTAGTTAAAACAGGGAGTTTTAGGGTTTAAACATGCTTCCACATAACAGAACTGCAACATGTGATATGCACTTCCTGCCTTCTCTAAAATGGGTTGTGAAACTTGTGTGTATCATGCACAGTCACCACATGGGAATGAGCAGCATCTCTGGGACCCATCACTCTCTCCAGAAACAGAAAACTGTCAAGGGCAGTGCTAGTAGTGTTCAAAGATTTTCCTCATCCCTTTGAGGAAAGTGCAGCTCATAGAGGAACTGTATATTCCAACATGCTTCTCCAAATCAACACATTGCCCTTTTGTTTAGAGTTTCTGGATTGAGGGGGAGAGATGCCTGCCAGAATATCCTTCTGCAGAAATATAGGCATGCCAGAGGTCAAAGCAGCCAAAATAATACTGTGGGATTCAATGAAACCCTCTCTGGCTTCTGGCTCCAAGGTCAATGTAAGCCCTTTGAAGCAGCTGAAGAGCACTGTAACAAGCCTTGGTACTTGGCTTTTCATTTTTCATTCCGTCATATCAGCTGAAAATGCTGATAACAAAACCCAAATCTTTCTACATGATAGCAACTAGACAATGTTGGCCAGGTTTGCACACCTTTTGCTTCTAAAAAACATCATGTCTTTCTGGCTGTGGAGGAGAGTATTATGGTCATCAAAATGTTTGCTGTCAAGCTGAAATGCATCAGAACGGACAGAGACTGAAGCATAAAGACCCAGGGCTGAAGCTTGACGCTGATTCAATGATAAGATTCAATTATACAATGTGATTGGGGTTGGGACATGAAAATTCAACTGAATCACATTAATGTAGGGGGAAAAAAACAAACAAACAAAAAATACTAGTAAAACTGTAACTTATTTACTGGTGTGAATTTTTATTTTTTACTTAACACAGCAGTAAATCTTGCATCTGAAATCTCAAGGGACATTTCCCAGTGGGCTGGGAATTGCCACCTCCAGACTGTCAGCAACACCCAGAATTTTCTTTGTGCCTCAGATATTGCTGCTTAAGTCACACCAGTGGTCACACTTATTTACTGGGAACAGAAGCTACCAGAGAAAATGAAAGGGAAGAAAATGAAGTGTAGTTCCTCATTTCATCAGCAACAGTGATATCCGAATTTAACAGAGTTCTGGGTGGATGTAAAAGTAGGAAAGTACAGCCGTGAAATCACTGGAGAGAAGGGAAGCTATGGAAGGGCAGCATCTGAGAGGAAGGCTCATCCTGCATCCCAGCCTGATGTTTCTCTCCTGAGCCACCAGATTCATACATTTACCACTTATCACCCTTGAAGCTGAAACCCAGATAGTTTTTGCAGGTGAAGATAACTGTGTTAAAGAGACAAATCACTAAAGAAAAAGCCCTCTCAACTTTTGTGAAGTTAAAGCCTGGACGAAACAGGATGGACCACTTCAGTATTTACAGCTTTGAGCATGAGACAGTGAGCAGCACGGTGCTGAGGCGATCCAGTGGAGCTGGCAGAAACCTTTGCTGTGGGATGAACACTGCAGGAGCCAATAGGGCTGCACTGCTGGGAACTGGGACTGGTGCTGCTATCTTCCTAGACAACCCATGCACATGGGTTCAGCCTCCTAGTGCCTCTGCTTCTCCGTCAGGAAAATGGGGAGCAATGACATCTACCTACCTCAGGAGGTGATGAAGGGTTTAACTGACTTAAGGAGTGCATGTACAAAGTAGTAATGATTTTTGAACAGGACTACCTTACTGTTATAGTATATGCTGGTGTACATGACTGATAGAGTGGTGTGTACAGGAGCATTCACACCCGTTTTTACAGCATGTAACATCATCAAGGAAGGTATATTTCCACTAAAGAAAAACAAAACCTCTATCTTGAGCACCACTTACAACTACTACTCACTAAACAAAAGATGAAAAATATAGATGTGAATAAAAATCAAAACATCCACCTCTGCCAGGTTATAAGTTTTGTTTTTCTGATTATTAGGAGGAGCCTGGCTAGACATGAAGCTAGAGTAAATATTTAAGTATGATACTGAGAAGTAATTTCAACTCTCATTTCTCCTGAGTTACAAGAGACTTCATTAGCACTAACTTGCAGCCACAAGATCCAACCAATGCTTTGGAAAATAGTGCCTGAAGAAGCTGGGCTCTGACAACTGCATGATGGATGCAGCCTAGTTCTACAAAGCACTGAGCATCTGGACAATTAACCTACCAAAGGACAGGTTTTTCAGAAGTGCATAAGGGATTTGGGGAAATAAAGCCTACTAATGAGTGCACCATCTCTGCATAACCCAATCCAACTGCAAGGAGACAATGTCAGTCCTATTCCTATGTCTGCTTGCATCGTATTCTTACTTCTGTCTTACCAAATAGTGTATTTTAAAAAGCAAAACAACCCACAACATACACACACACATATATATATATAATGTACATACAGGTAGCACACAAAAGAAAATACTGGCATGTGTACCTATGTCAAATAGTGTATATAGGTGAAACTGCAACATACTGAATGTAAAATACATAATGCCTGAGAAAACTTATAGAATATGCTGATCTGGAGAAAGGCTCTTATTGATAGCCAAAGGCAAAAAAAAAAAAAGTACAGGCCAATTATTCCATAAACAGTACTTTGAGTGCTCTCATGTTTTTCTTCAGGAAAAAGGATGCACTGAGAAGACTGCAAGATAGGCTGATGCTAATCTGGATGTACAATGGCTACAAACCTGTGTACAAAACTGTGCTGGTAACTGTAATCAAAACTGGTAATTAAACAGCAACTGGAAAAGGTGGAAATAAGTCCGCTTCGTGTTGTGAACTTTAAAGTTTGGAAATAGAGTTTAAAATCATACATCTGCTACATGCAAGTTACTGACCAGTGGTATAGTATTTGAATAAACATCTTACTTGTAACCAATTTTAAATAAAAAGTGTCTCAAAAGGTGGAAGAAATTCAGTGGAAGCATGCAAGTTCTTAAGTACATAAAGCTCCTTGGAAAACCAAAGACATTAATTACTGTTATAAGACACAGACATCTTTTGTGATAACTGCAGCTCACAACTGAAGAGATCTTAATAATTAAATTTTCAGGGCACATTTTCAAAAGCCTGAATGGCAGGTAGATTTCTCAGTCTCCATTTGACTATGAATGAAATTTTGTCATCTAATTCCTCCTTTTTGCCTTGAAAAGATTCTCTCCGTATGTACTAATGGAAGATAAAACTCCCTGTAGGCCCCAGCTGCCCAATCTTAGCTATTATCCCTCATGCAGACAATACAACTGAAAAGAAACACATACAGGCTAGACTGATAGCAGCACCACTGAATAATGGCTCTTGTCTGTCAAATTTCCCCAGCCAAAAGATTAGAGTAAGGCACAGTCCAACTGGGATGCTACCCTGCTGAAGTTTAAAGAACTGAAAAATACATTTAAAAAACAGCAAGACTTAGCACTATTAAAATTAAAATGTAATCCAGCCTCTCACTAAGCTGATTAATTCCTTTACAAAAATGACATTTGAAATAATGCATCAGGGTCATTACTCTCCTGGTTAGAGGAATTACCATTTCAGATGAAGTGAGAACAGTGGGGAGAAATACCAGTCACGAGCAGGGCAGATGCTGCTCTTTGTGTCCAGTTTTCGCAGCCATGCAGGGCAACCACAGGAGAGGAGGGGGAGACCCAGCTCTCCTGGGGCACCTGGTGCCCAACTATCACACATCACCATGCGGTACTCTGTTTTGGGCAAGAAGCTGTCCTGCGCTATATGGGACAAGTCCTTCTGCTGGCTCCCTTAGCTCAGGCTCTGCTCTGGAAACGAACAAGGCCCCAGACTGACATCCCACATGGAACTGCCTCCAAGAACTTCCCAAGACCCTTGGCAGAAAGGCTTCTGGCTCTTGGTTTTTAAGAAATGCTCAGGCTCAGACACAGCTTTGTTCTTCAGATGAATTGTGCCTTGTGCCACCAGCTTTTATTGCTAGTTTTCATCATGCCAGTGAAAGAAGACTTCACCTGCCATTGCGCATCTGCTGCAGGATCACAACTAGTGAGCAGCAAACCAGGGCTGGAAGTCAGCCCTAGCATGCCACACTGTGATAGCTGGTGGGTGTACGACATAGTGGGGTCCAACCATAGATTTATTTCCAGACAGATGCGATGACCTTACTATTCTCACACATCCTGCATTCAGCTGTGTAACACTATAATGTGAAGGAAAACACAGCAACGACAGCAGAGTAGTAGAGTCCCAGGCTACAGCAAGTGAGGATAAGACCAAGTGCAGTAATGATGGATGCAGAAACAAAGGGGGGGAAAAAAAGCTGCTTACCTTTGGAAGACCTCAGGTAGGCAGGGATCTCCAGCAAGATACCCTCACCTCCACTGCCAGCCCTTAAATGAGGTCTGGGAGGGAGTCGATCCTGGTCCCACCCCTTCTGGTCACTCAGGTGCATGGCCCTGCCTTCCCACCAGGTGCTCAATCACTGGTTCAGGCCATGACATAGCATTTCTGCTTTAAGCTGGCAGCCCCAGGGCCCACCTCTGAAGCGATGAGATTCCCCCAAGTCTTGAGGCAGTGGTACAGAGTGGTGGCACACAGTGATGTTGCTGTTTTGACATGAAGGTTTGGCCTACAGTTTTGGCTGCATGTTGTTACCTGATCCTTAGCCAGCTGGGGCATCCACATAATATTGGTGTGTTTTGAAGGGCATCCCCCATCCCTGTTTTCGCTAGAGACTCCCTAACTAGGACAACCATGTGTTGTCTGCTCCCCAGAGCAACTAGAAAGTCCTTAGAAAACGATAAGAAGACAGATTCCTGCCCCTGAGAAAACACATAAGACTCACTTTGGCCAGTTGACCAAACTGAATTTCTCCCTCAAGTCTTATAGGTTGCTGTGAGTGTTGGTATGTGCCCTCACAAGCATAGAAATCAGCTTAGAAAATTTGCCTGGGAACCCAACCCATGGAAATGCATATAAGTGATTAAGGGAAAAAAAAAAAAATCTGCTCTACTTGTCACACAGATTTATAGACAAAAATTTTGTGTTTAGCTTAGAGGGAATTCAGAGAAGAAAATGAAAGGACAAGTTAATGGCAATGACAGTTTGAATTACTTGAACAAATATATTTTGGGAAATGCAACAGAATGCTGGGGTTGTGAAAGTCTCTAGACTCCTGGATCTTTCCATTTTATCTGGATTTTTGTTACAGTATAAATTCATTTCAATCGTGAAATTTTAAACCTTTACTATTAAGGTGCATAATGACCACATTTTATAGGTAAAGTTGTGAGGAGATCTTCAGTGCCTCATGCCAACTGTAACCACAATGGCCTCCAAGTAAAAGTACCTCTATTTTGCCAGCTACTGTTTCAGGACAGAAAATGGGGAAGGTGGAACTATTCAACAACTAGGTGGGGAAACATGACGCTCTTCAAAGAGCCAGACAAGTGAAAGGCTATGTAATTACAGGAGGCAGTGGTCTTGGCTAGCACACATTGCTGGGTTGCTAGATGCTTGGTGCAGTGCTCAAGCAGACTTTGTAAGACTGCATGAGAAGGTCTGTTTAGGTCACATCTGGAGACCATAACCAGCTCGGACAGTCCCCCCAGTTGTGACCGTGACATGGATGCAAGCAGCTAAAAGGTGGATAACAAGGACATTTCCTCAACTCATGTTCCCACACACTATGCCCCTGAGGGCACCCTTTCTTTGTGGGGTCAGTGCTGCCAGGTGGCTGTGCCCTGCCCGAGGGTTGGTGTGTGGAAAGAAAGGCTTCTTTTTCCCAGGGGCAGGGATAGCCCTTTCTGTTTTGTCCACGGAGGTGCTCAGTGCCCCGGTGTGATGGCTGTTTGCAAGACTTTGCTGCCAGATCCCTGTCACATCAGACCTGCCATACCTACCTGCGATAGCCCAGGGGAGGAGTAGTAGCCCTTGCTTCATAGGGTTGGCCAGATTGAAGAGCAGCTGGTATATAGTACAGAATGCAAGAACAGGATTGAAATGGGAGGCCTTGCTGATGACATGCAGCCAAATGGCCTGCCCCAGGCTCTCAGGCACTCTGTGCCCTAAATGACCAAAGAAGTGAAAACCATGTAACTCAATTTTGAGTGGAGCTGTTAGATGGAAATGGCACTTTGCTGAGTTGCCCAGCACCCTCCCCAGCATTTGTACAGAGCCAGGCTGGAGCATGAGCTCAGTGCGTGTCATTTGTTACCTCAGAGATGCAGTAAGGCCTGGCATCGGGGTGATGTGGCCCAGGGGTGATGCTGCCCCTGGCCTCTCTTCCCCAAGCTCAGCCCTCCCACAGAAGGGCTTTCACCATCTGCTGTCCATCCTGAGACTGAGCTAGGAAGGACACAGACTCCATTAAAAAAAAACACACCAAAACCAAACAAACAAAGAAAAAAGGGGGAGAGAAAGAGGCAAGACCCAGAAGCACCTCTCCCCTTCCCCCCCCCCCCCACCTCCCTCTCCAAAATGAAAGTGTTACTGTGACCATGCCAAAGGCAGGGTTTTGCCAAGCCCTTAGCTGTTCCTTACTTCTCTATTTTTTCTTTAATCATGGCTGTAACATTTGTGCTTTCTCTCCCTTAAGGACTAAGGGAGCTGATGTAAAAATTACAGCATGTCAATATTCTTCCCACATCACAGCTGGTGACAAATGGCATGAAAATACGTGACTAACTGATCCAGTGCTTTGCCAAAGGAAGAGATCACCGGGGCTGTTATGCAGTACAGACCCCATCCGTAGGGCCTTTTCCTTACCATGTCAATCTAATCAGCCAATTAAGTTAACCAGGTTAATTGGCAGGAGGTGAAACAACTTGATACAAATAGAAAAAATATTCTGCACAGCTTTACTTGCCCTCTCCTGATGTTTTGGGGGACAAATTCAGGCTTGCATACACTGGTTATTCAGCACTGTAGTGGCTGAAATGCATCCCTCAATGTGGACATGCCTGAGCACCGTGAGCACTTTGCTATGTCTCAGGCCTACTTTCTGCTTTCATTTCATACCACAGATAACAAACTCAGAGGGGAGAACTTCATGCTGCTTGGCTGCCAACCCTCTTCAGCCATCTGCTGGGGTCTGCCACCAGTTTCTGCCCCTGGTAAGGTGAGCAGGCACTGAACAGAGACAGGTGAATGGCAGCCAGGTGAAGAAAGAAGGGGAAAGAGGCTGCAGAGATTTTCAAGGTGTGGGAAGATGGGGTTGGACATACACTGAGATCAGTCTTTGGGTGCTTCAGGAGAGCTTGGAGCCAAGAGCTGTTGGGCACCAGAGCTCTGGCACAACACATCAAAGATTCCTCAGCTTATACAAAGGAAATCCGCACAAAAACCTCGTTGCAGCTCTGCCAGCCTGCACTGTTCCCTGGGTATCCAACTGCAGACCTTTCCTAGACTGGCCTAACAAAGCTTATTAGAATCATAGAATCAGCAAGGTTGGAAAAGACCTCAAAGGTCATCCAGTCCAATTGTCTACCTACCAACAGTATTTCCCTACTAAACCACATCCCTTAGCACAGCATATAAATGTTGCTTAAATGCGTTTCTTGCATGCTTTAGCTCCACCTGCTTTTCTGCTAACTGAGTGATGGTCCCCCTGCGTGCTCTCAGTGTCCATAGCTCATGGTAGCTGGCGCAGGTGTCTCTGCCAAGTTTCTCTCAGCCCACGGGTAGCATTTCCCAGCATAGGTAGGGACATTGCTCAGGGAACAATATCCAAAGAACGAAGAGCTGTGCAACTTTGGCACTGGATTTCAGTGCCCGCTGAGGACAAGCATAGTCCCTCCCAACCAAGCAGCAACAGTCAGGTGGCAGAGCCCTGCCCTCACTCCTCTGCAGTGCTGCTGGTGTAGGAAGCCCAAGAGCTGGGCTCCTGCATCTGGGATACGGATAAGTGCATTTTCCTACTGCATCTAATGTCATAAGTCAGATGAACACTCCTAGCCTGGGGTAGGCAGCATGTTAATAACCCCTTGTTACCAACAGCTGACAGTTGGTTAGCACAGATTAATCCCTAATGAAGAAAAAACCTCTTTATGTAATGTAACGCTTCTGGCCGTGGACCAGAGTTTGCAATCATTCACCCACAGCAGACCTCCAAATCCGGCTTTGTTCCACTGCGGGAAGTATAGACAAAATGTATACATGGAGAGAGAGGTTGAGGCTCAGCCAACATCAATTGGATCCTAATTCCAGGAGAGCTGCACTTGTGTCCTCAAGAGCACAGTACGCTTCACTACAGGGTGCTGATGCTGAGTGGAGGAAGTGTGGAGGCAGGAGGTTCCCTGGCCACAGCCCCAAGTGTAGAAGCAGCATGTGGGAGCAGGAGGTGGCACCAGTGGGGCTCTGCAGCCAAGGATGGGGGGTTGAGATCTTCCCCAAAGCTGGGAGATGAAAAGCAAAACCAACATGAATGCCAGATCTGCTGAAACATCATTGAGTAATGTCAGTAATAAATCTAGTCACAAAGAAACATCGCTGTGGTCATCCTGTGACACAAGGATGCTAATACAACAGATGTGATTCACACACTGGGAACGGAAAGAGAACTACACATGTGAGTGCTGGCGTCTACTGCCATTTCATCTAACTTATTTTCAGATAGACAGCTTCCTACTGATTTACTGATGATCTCACAGGAAATAACAAGAATTAAATTCACAACTGTAGTTAAAAGCAAGAATTGCTCCATTTTACTTAATTATTTAGTGTTCCACGGTATCTTGACATAAAAAAAATAAATGTTCCTACATTAAGACTCCCCACACCCAAGATGTGCCATGTAAATAAGCGAGGACAGATAAGACTAATCTCGCCTGCGCAGGTGAAATGGGAAAAGACAGAAAGAGATGGGGTGTCTGAGATGTTTGCATTTTCTTTCTTCTTTCTCTTTCTCCTCGCCTTCCTGCAGTGATGCTACGGCTGCAGGGAGAAGATAAACTTGGAGGAAGCATAGAACAAAGCCAGCCCTGCACAGACAGGGGCTTCAAGCAGCAGGAAGGACTGGCAGGGAGATGTTTCACAGCAGAGCCTTCCAAAGAGGCGCAGCAGGTGATTAATGCTGTAACTAATTGCTGAGGCCACAGGGAAGCTGAATACTCATCTTCCTGTTTGAGATATTAATTCAAGCTCTTGCCATTTGTGTGAGGTATAGGAGGGAGACCTGGATAAGCATAGCAGCGCAGGAGCAGCTCTGGGCTTCTCAGCACAAAGCAAAATCCACCTCCTTTCTGCCCATGTCCACATGTGATATAATGGAAATTATATGGCATATCCATAAACACCTGAAAAAGTTGTGACACTAGCATGAAGTGAGTAGTGAGGTGAGTAACTTTGAGTTATCGACATCACAGAAGTATCAACCCTGCTAGATCACCTTAATCATCTCTCAAGCACACTGAATGTCTTCTAGCTCTTTCTTTGGCCCACAAAAGGAGTTGCTTTTAGAGGGTTGCCAGCCTGGAGGCTGTAAGTGACTCTTTGGATCTGGCACACTGGCCGTCTTTAAGGGAGAGATGAGTTTTCTGAGTAGCTGCAGAAGCCACATGCAGAAAGCATGCACAAATTAACTATATGTGTATATATAGTTAATTTACTCCATCACTAGAGAAAGGCAAAAAAGAACAGACAATAGTTTGCAGGAACACTGAAGTGTTCTTGACTTCGGGGTTGTAGAAGAATCAGGTGCGTGAGACCACATCGCAAGCCCCTCAATAACACTCAGAAAGTGTCTACCTGTAAGGAATACACAGTTCCATTTTCTACAGTGTTTCCAGGTGTATAATGCAGAGAAGAGAGTAATCATGTAATATTTCCATTTTTGGTCATGGGAAAACAACTTTCTCTTCTTGTTAAAATCAAAGGTGAAGCTAGATCTTAGAATATTCACTCTTTTGATAATAACGCTTTGTTTTCCAGACATGTTATTCATTATATATTCAGCACAAAACTCAGCCATCACGTTCCTACATACCAAGGGCTGAATTGCCTGAAGATATTTCTGCTGCTTTTGAAGAATTCCTGGGCTCACATCAGCAGCTCTCCCAGCACACAGTCTACTTTTTGGGTCCTCGCCCAGAGCATTCCAAAACAATGATGTCCCCTTTTCTATTAGGTCCACTCTGGTTTTCTCTCTGAAAAAAACACAACACCTTTTGTCTTTAAAGATAAAGCACTCAAATGCCATTAGTATCAAGTCTCTGATAACAAATTCCCTTCTTGACCTAACAAATCAAGCCTGTTTTCAAGAGTCTGAGGGTTCAGTGAAACTCCTGTTTCAACCAAAGGCATATGCAAGACCCCTAATGCTGGGCAGCTTTTCCCTAATTAGCCTTTGGGAGAGGGGTAGGGGAGAGAGGTTGGGCACATTTTCTTTTCTTTTTGATATCTCTTTGTCAGTCTTTCTATCCCTGGAAGTTGCTTGGTTTGTTGGTTCCTTCCAGATACAAACACTCATCTAGTTGCAAACTCTTTATCATTCTGGGGTAGCTTTGCTTGATACACCCAAACTTCCTTCACCTCCTAGACTAGGGGCTGGGGCCTGGAGGTGCTCACCAGCTCTCTGCATGATTGGAATAGCATTACTGGGCAGCCGGGAGAAGTGGTTGTAGAGCTGCCTGCCTCCAGCAGGTGGGAGCCTGCCTGCACCACTGCCCACTTTCCTGCCTGCACTGCTGCCTGCTCACTCACAAACTCACCCCCAGAAAGGTGGGAGCTGGTACAGTACCAAGGCAGTGTTCCAGATTGAAAGCACAGGAAGAAGTAGAATGAATGACCAGAGAGGGTAGAGAGAGGACAAACGTAGGAAGAGTACAGATGTGCATCAAGAAGCGATGATGTGAGAACACACAAAACCTGTGTTAGCTGAGGATTTCTTATTTTATGGGTGTACCTGTGCTTGTGAGGATGCATGCATTCAGTTCACTTTGTCTGAAAACAGAGCAATGTGAGTGAGATCAGAACTCTTTGGTTTATTCCCCCTCAGTGGCTGCTAGGACCTTTCTGGCAGAACTTCTGTGCCCCGGCTCCCTGACACTGCTCTCACACACATCAGTGGCTCTTTGCAGTGTCCTCAGCCTGTGACCTCTGTAGTGCATGGGGGATGTGCATGGATTCATATAACTGGCATTGACCTGGTTTGGAAGGGACAATAAGAAACAATGGTGAAACCACGTGGGTAAGTGGAAAAAAAAAAAGCACAACAAAAAGCAACATTATCTTTTCCTGTAACACAGCTCATCTACCACATTACAATCCTGACACTACAGCCCCTTCTTTTTCAACATCTGGTGCTCTATTTTTCCTGTGCAGCTTCTGCTCATTGCAGGTCAAGTCCTTCCTGCCCTTGCTGAGCTGGCTGTCCCCTGCTGAATCACTGCTCCCTTCTCAGTGCAGGACATGTTGCTTCCCCCAGTAATGACAGCTGCAAGATACAGGGAAAAAGCTGCTCACAAAGGCTGCAGAATTGTCACCCTTGAAGGAATCCAAAATTCAACTGTACAGGGCCCTGAGAAACCTTGTCTGAGTTGGATCTCCCGGGAGTAAGAGTAGAAAGTACCCTCAGGACTTTATTAGTAGATCATAGAGGAATCAAGCCTGTTCCTTGCTGTGTACTGATTAAAGAGGAAGTACAAACATCAAGATTTTCTCTGAAGACTCAGTTCATACTCGTATAAAGATTATGTTATTTTTGCAGACCAAAGAGAGAAAGTAAAATCATGACAGGCAGTAAATACATAATCTCTAGGCTGTGGTTGTGTCCGTGAAATGTCTGGCTCCCAAACCATGTCTGGGAATGGGAAGAAATCAGATACCAGTGCTGACGGTCTCGCATCAAAGCCCCATTTCTTTATGACATTGATATGAAAAGAGCCTATCAGAAAGAGCTCAATAACACAATAATAATCTGTCCTGCAAAAAGAACTTCAAAATTCCACTAATAAAAAAACATAGATGGTATGACTGGGAGAGAAAGGGCAGGTGGCCTCTAGTTTTGTCTTCGGATTGTGCAGCAGGGATCAGCAACAGAAGGAGGCAGGGCACTGAGTGCTGACATCTCCCATTCAGATCCTTCTGTGAAAGTTTTGGTGTCTGCTTGATGTGTTTTCTTGAATGCGCCCAGAATTAAGCTGGTTACCAGTTTTATACTTCAAAGAAAGTTTGTTTCTTGGCTCACAATGGCAAAACAACAAATTGGTTCCTCTGGGTGCCTTTTCTGTGCCCCATCAGCTTCTTCCAAGAGTGGTCTGTGGTGATACCCGAAGAACCCCTTCTTCTTCCTGAAGAGGGACAAGTAGGACCCTCTGGCACTCAGGAAGCTCTGCAGGTACACCGAACTGGCTCAGTTGCCAGTGGCAGTGATTTCTGTGCTACATACTTCTCTGTTGATTCCTGCTCACTTGCAGTCTCTTGACACAAAACAAGACCTCTTATTAACATTTTATTTCAATTAATTATTCCAATCAGACTGTTTTCCTAATTACAGTCTTTTATCTTCCCATGTTGCACCATCTGTTATCTGCAGAGAAATAATCATAGGAGCAGAGGCTAAGTTATAGCTGGCATAAAAATTTTTGACAGGAAATTAATTGGTTGAGAAAAGGGTCTAAAATAAATCCAGTTTTCCTACGTAAATCTGGAGAACAAAGGAGTGGCACTGCAATGGGATTACACTTCCTGGCAATGGGCTAAAGGGAAGCAGGGTGGGGAATGCCTACTGGGACATTTCTGTTTTGTTGTGGTTCTGAAGACCAAGAGCAACTGCAAGTAGAGTGAGAGCAGGAGGCAGTAACCATCACCAGCTGTGGCAGTGAAGTCTTGTCAGATGAGTCTATCTATCTGTGCAATTTGATAGTCATCTTTAATAACCCATCTGGCAGCTTTTAGAATGTAGCCATAGACATCACAATGGCATATTATGGATTTGTGGTTCCAGTTTGCTGTTACCTTCCTATTTATGCAGGGCTGGTGTGTTTCTGTGCAGCTGATGATATCTTATCAGGTTTTGTGTCTGCGTGTTTACATAGGTTTTTTGCTTGTTTTTTTTGTTTGTTTCTTTTTTTTTGGGGGGGGGGGGGGGGGGGGAGGGAGGCATCAGCTTTATGGTGATGAAGGTGAATTGCAGAGAAGAAGGAGCCAAGTGGTAATTTTCCAAATGATTGTACAGTTCACAGAGCTTCAGTACATCTAAGCAACAGACTAATGTTATTTCAGCACAGAAATTCAAGTGATATTACAATCAGAGCTGCCCAGATCTGTAGTCATATTCTAATGTTAGTGCAAAACCATGAAGTATCTCAGAACGGGCTGGTTGATGGGTCTGTCAGATGGCCACACACGGAAATGAGTAATTCCAAGGTGGGGATCTCAAGGCAAGTCCTCTCGAGATCGAATGTTTAGACAGAAACTTTACAGTAACTGAGGAAAAGACATGCAAAGATCTTTGGAAAAGAAGCCACAATGAAGTAGCCAGGAATATATGAGGGACAGGGTTAACGGGCATGGTGGTGATGGGTTGATGGTTGGACTAGATGATCCTAGTGGTGTTTTCCAACCCCAGTGATTCTATGATCCCATATGAAAAGGTGGTGGCTTTGATAAAAACAGAGCTGAGAGCTGGTTTACAAAGTCAGGGTTCCTGGGCACAGGCAGAACTGAATGCATTACCTCAAAATACCGAACAGTAATCCTGAAAAGAGAAAGACTGTGCAGGTAGTGTGTCCTGCTGAAGCCATCTTCAGGTCATATAAGTGTATTCTTGATGGAGCATTTGCAGAGAATTTACCTAGTTATGTTCTTCATGAAACAATGGAAAAATACATTTTTGGCTTTTGGCTGAGTAGACAAAAGGCCCCCTTATTTACTGGACCTTTTCTCGTGTAACTCCATGTGCCACATATTCCAGTTTTTCTGAGCTGCTTTCTGTTACTGTAGCCGTAATCACAAAGCAGTCTGTGTTGTATTCATTGGTTAGAACAGAACAGGAAAACGAAGCAGTCTCTTTGGGGAGATACTTTCTTCTCCTGATGAAGGTTTTCCATTTACAGCCACATTCAATACACATTTTTAATCCAGTTTTTAAATATTCTCATTATTTTGTGAATAATGTACAATTGATACTGTGTTATTGTTGTTCTTTATTCAAAATACCATATGGTGCAATATCAAATGCTTTATAGAATCGCATTGCATAGCTTCATTTTCCCAAGCAAACACATTTGAAATTAATTGAAAAATGGACTAGCTTGAAAAGATCTATTTTCTTTTAAGCCATGCTAATTGACGTCAATTAAATTGCCCTCTAACTCCTTATTGAATATCATATCAGCCTTTCTAATATTTTGCCTGGGATCAGTGTCATGCTGAGGGCTGTAATTACTCTGGCTGTTCATTTAATCCCCTCTGAATATTGGCAGAACAATTCTCCGATTAAGCATTTCTCTGAACTGCTGGTGATGGTTCTGTTACTGTTACTCACACCTCCATTAGGATTAGCCTTGAGATGGCCCTGTTGGGGCTCCATGTCTGCCTTATAAGGATTTCTGACTTCACCCTTCTTCTTTCTTCCATTTTGTTGCTGTCTTTTTAAAGGCACTTTGAATTATTTCTTCAGGGGCACTGAGTTTATTACTCATGAAAATTCTGATGGCAGTAATGCAGATGGGCTGTGGAAAGAGCAGAGGAACCTGAGAAACCCTTCCTATCTAGAAACACATCAATTGCAAAAGAAAAATGAATGACGTGGGCTGGATAATGAGAACTGGGGTCCACAGTAGTCACAGCAAAATCAATCCCTCTATCCAGGGGATGAGGATGTACGGGGAACGCCAGGGGAATCCTCAAAACCCATAGCATCTCCTCTCTGCCTCCTGCTAGTGTATCTGCTAGCAGCAGACATAAATATTTTTCAACAGTTTGTGTTAAGCAACAAAGTGCCTATTTCAGTTTTTCAACTGAGCGCCTTGCAGTTGCTCAGGGTAAAGTATCTTTTTTTTAAAACGTATTTTTTTTATCTTTTGTGTATCTTTCTCTTTTAAAAGCGTCTTTCCTCAGTTCTAGCAGCAGAATCTCCATGTGAAAGCCCCGGTGCCGCTGCCGAGCGTTCACAAAGCCTCTAATCCAGCCAGCACAGCTCTGGGAAATTGCAGGACTGGCTGAAACAAAAGGGCACGGCTCAGCACGCAACGCACATAATCTCTCAGACAGAGCGTAGGACCACATAAAGACGCTTCTGAACCCTCAGAGGTCTCCCTGGGCGCAGTATCACGTCGTGCAGGGAGAAAAGAATCGTTGGGTGGACAAAAATCTCTCTGAGCAAAGAATTCTAGTGAAAGCAGAGCGGTATGAAGGGTTGCCTCGTTGTGGTGCTGTAGCATCGTTGTTCATTCCAGCAGTGAGGGACAACCGCCAAAGGCATTAGTCTCAAAGCACTGCAATTCACTCAAGCACATTGTTTGCTGTGGCCTTTCAGGTTTCTGCCCAGTGCAAGCTTGGCCCATTTCCCTTTCTTTTTATACAGCGCACAATCCATTTAGGGATTTATAAAGGCTTAGAGGCACATGTACAGTGCCTTACCTCTATCTGATTTTCATTCTGTGATAAGAATGCTTGGGGTCATGGGTTCATAGGCACTCCTCTCCTGCCTGCCATTCACACTGCGTTGAAATCTGATTATTCATTAGTGTTTATGATTTCTTGTGGTTCATCAGCATCCTCCTCACTATCTGCAGAAATCCCAGTGTTAGCTACGAGGAATGTGTGAGCCCAGCAAGGGGTGCAAGAGGGACTAGAGGCAGGAGCATAAAGACAAACACGATAAAAAAGAAGTGCCAAAGCTATTTATGGTGAAATCTTTGGTCTCTATGAACAGAGGTGTATGGTTTCCATCATGTTGAAATCTTATTCTGGGTCATTCACTGATCTTTAACACTGAGAAGTGAAATCTTTCACCACAGTGATGTCCAAATTTCATTCAGTGTCTGTGATAACACTCTCCATAGAGACGGTCCTGTATCTAACAAACACGAAGAATCCAGCTGACATGTTTCAGTGAGCACGTTTCTTCTGTAAGCAACCCGAAGAATAGAAGTACACTTGTTAAAGCGAGCACAAGTAATGGCTTCAGAAATGCCACTAACTTCATATTTAGCCTAATTTTTAGTCTCTGACAACATCCATAACTGAATTCGCTTAACATCACTCTGGCAGCCTGCCCTGGAGACACAGAGTGCCATTTCTGAAAGAACCAGAGCTGCATAGGATAAACAACTTCCCAGAAGTCAAACAGCATCGCATCAATCATGCAGGTGCCTTCGTGCTCCTCCAGCTACTACAAACATGAATCTCAGAAGAGATGCAATGACACATTCATCCATATTTGCACTAAAAGCTTTTGGACAAAGGCAAGGACCCATTAGGAAGAGGTTAGAAAATGTAAATGCTACGGAGTCTTTTATGTGTGGCTGTTGCAGGCTGATTCAGGGATATTTTACACTCTGTATACTGTATATTAGTGTGCTGTTCTAAGCTTTATGTAACTAACTGAAGAAGAGAAGGCCGAGTTCATGATTTGTGTAGAGTTGTCATTGTGTCAGACACTTGCATTGCACTTCTGGTTACCTGTGATGGCTGATGACTTGCATGGCTGCTCTTCAGACTGGATTTCTACTCCTGCCAAGGTCAGCATCTCAGTATACAGCTGAGTCAGAGTCTTTGCTATTGTTTTGAGAATAGTTTGGTTACAAAACAGAATCAAGTGAATAGTTGACATTCCTTTGGTCAAATGGAAAAAAGTACTATTTTATTTTGCGCAAAATGTATTTATTTTACAAACTGTTTGACTCAAACTAGAATAATGTGGTTGGATCAAGCGGAATGAAATATTTACTTCTTGGATGTTTCTCATCATCATTTGTGAGTGAAAAAAAACCAAGAAACATACAATTCGACTCCTGAGCAGCCTGGTAAACATGTGTAACTAAGTCAAAGTGCAAGGTCCCACTGGAGCCCTCTGAGGATCAAAGAAACAAAGCTCCTGAACAGAGGCAGCAGCGTCAGCCAAGTGTTATCCAGCAGGTCTCCAAGTTCAGCAGGAGCTGGGGGCTGCATCCCAGTGGAGGCCATGCCTCCATGCATGGGGTGGATACAGGGGGCTGCCCTTCCTCTGGGCCAAGACTGGATTCACAAGGCAGAACAGGGAACTGTTCTGGAGGCAGTGAGAAGAATAGAAATGGTACATTTTCCGCTGTGTTGTCCCCCTGGCCTGGCTCAGTGTTCAGATCCTTTGGCAGAAGTGTGAGTGCAGAGAAAAGGAGGCAGAGTACACCCATAATGAGGTCATGAGCACCCACTGATGCCAGCAGACATGGAGCTGGACTTTAGGACAATCAGGGCTGGAGTGAATAGGGATCAACACTGAGAATTCAGGTATTCATTTCTGCTTCTGCAAGTGCTCTACATTTTTTTTTTTTTACCTTCCCTGTTCAGTTTCATTTCATTCAGTTGCCTGAGATTTACTTTTTTTTTTCATCGTAGATTAGCATTTGCATTCAGCTCCTACTCTAACCCAGATAAATCTGGTATCCAACTTCAAGCACACAAGCATTCCAGGAAAGATGCCTTCAGTCATTAAAAGGAAATAAATCATCTTTCCTTTTATGAAGCTCAACATCACTCACTTGTCTTCATCTCAATAGTCCATTCTTACTTCTTCATTTGCTCCTGGATGTGCCTATAGACTGAATGTCTACAAAGGATTTGGCATAAACATTTCACATTCTCTCCTGCATGTGGAACTGGTACTGTAGTAATCAAAGGCAATACCTTAGAACACATGCTGCTACTTGGGAACATAGAATGAAGGGTGTATGTTTAATTTTATATTTGTGAGCAGTCACTTGATGGGTGAACCGGAATAAATGGTGTGGGCTTATCAAACCAGGTGAAATTAAACAGTAGTTCACATGTACGGTGTTTCACTTTGAATCCCTAGGAAACACTTCCCAACCATATCAACTGAAAAACTTAAATAATAAATTCACTTGAGGAAACAGCAGTTGTCTCACAGTTAGTCTACAAGCTGCAAAAACAGACTGATTTTTTGAAAATACTGTTCATTGCAAACTAAACTCTTTTCTCATTTGGTATCCACAGACTTTCTACATCCTAAATGAAAATATTGCTGAATTTTTAGTCTCCTGCTAGTCTCACAGAGAAAGTAGGCAAAGTTAACTCTCCATCTCCTCAAGCTCAAGGCTGAGCAAAATTTAAGGATAATATTTAGAAAATATCTTGTTTGAACACAGTTTTGGGCCTTCACATCTTCTATCTACCGATAACCTCGGTTCATCAGAGGATACTTCTCTTACATATATCAAGGGACCTCAGCTTTTCCTGGGAAGCTGAGTGGATTCATGGTTGTTCAATGTCTGTGAACCTTCCATGCTCCTGGGAAGCTTTCTTGTGTATTAGAAAGGGAGTAGCACTTTAATAAAATAATAGAATCAGGGAGTTATAGAGTCATAGAATCATAGAATGGTTTGGGTTGAAAGGGACATTTAAGATCATGTAGTTCTGACCCCCTGCTATAGGGAGGGACACCTCCCTCTAGACCGGGTTGCTCAAAGCCCCATCCAGCCTGGCCTTAAACGCCTCCAAGCTGGGGGCATCCACAACCTTGCTGGGCAACCTGATCCAGTGCATTAAGAAGTTACAAAAATTTATTCCGAAGAGAATAGAAACTTTATACAGTTTATTGCAAAGACTGAGAGGTGATTTGATTAGACCATACCTAATATCATTAGGTGAAAAGAGCAGCCATGAAGGTACATTTTATCCCCACTGAGAAGGATGTATGAATCAGTGGAAACTGAAAACAAGTCATTTTTGAAGATAAGATGGGTACAACTTTTTTGAACAGCACCGGCGATTAACCTTTTAAGCAAACTAGTGGTGACTGATTCCTTATCTCTTGAAGCCTGGGTGACACTGTGAGGGCACAGCTTTAGCCCAGCAAATCATTATAATGAATATAATTGGTTGATAGAATGAAATTTCAGAGGTTTTTGATGTGTTGATTCTGTGGATCCCATGGCAGTGTAAATGCTCACTCAAGATAATAAAGCTGTGGCAGCTTAGGCAAGGTAAAAGTCTGCTCCCAAGCGTTTTTGGAAAGGACTTCCTTGAAAAGAGATGGGTGACTTGATAAGTTGCTCTAAAATAGAAACTCGTGGGTAACAGGCAGAAGAAGTGCCTTGTAAGCAAAGGGGTGGATGGGACAAGGCTGTCCTTCCACACCATGTGATAGGAGCAATTGCCATGAACATTCTGACAAGGTGATTGTGAAGCCTTGTGGGAAGATGCAGAGTAGAAGGACAGTGAAGCTGAAACGGTGAGCAATACAGAAAGATAGGGAGCTCCATGTAAGTGAGCAATGTGACTGGCTCAACCATGTGTTTCTGCCCATGGTATTTTTGGTAGCAAGAATAGGAATTTTGTTAGCCCCATGAGACAGCAGCCCTCTGAGCTCTTCCACAGCTCTGACATAATGCTGTTCTTTGATAGGATCCTTCCAAACAGCCCTGTGTTCATGCTGTCCTTTTGTCTCACTCTGTCCCCCGCTGGTATGCTTCCCAGAGACCCTGCCCAGCTGTGAGGTTTGTGACCCACACCTTGAAGGCGCTGACTTCTCCAGTCAGACCACCACTGATTGTTAAAGTACTTAGAGAAACACAGAGGAACGAAACACTATACTGCAGATCCAAGTGGAAATGAAGACTTTTTGCTGCAAACCAATATGTTTATTAACATTTTTTAATCTATTGAAATATCTGAAACAAATGTTACTAATATACCGGTAAGTTCAGTGATCAAAAATGACTTATGACACCTGTCTGATCAGTTGCACTACTTTGGTTAACCAGAGAGAAATACATATGTGCCACTTACAATAGATACTAAAAAAGGGTTCAATTTAAACCAATTAATAAAATAGCTTGTTTGGACAAAAAATAATTGTTCTCTGAGAATACACGAACACTGCTAGAAAATCCCTGCCATCTGACGTAGAGGGATTTATAGGTTTAGTGGAAATTGCTTTCCCCACTGTCCAGATTAAATACTGCAGGATGATTTTTTGTATGAGTAAACATCCTTCCAATAACGATCAGACCGATAATGTCTTAAAAAGAGAAACAGGATCTACATTTTGGCTTTCCCCTTCTTGTATGGACTATTTCTGGACACAGAACCTTCAGGTAACATGTTGACTGTCCATAAAATGCATTTTAGCATCTTCCTGCTGTTTTGGGGATGGGTTTTATCCACTGAATGCAGAGTCCACCGACAAGGAAAAGAAATACACGAGGTATACAAAAAAGGCAGGTGAGTTTCATTTTTTTTTACATTCAAATAGCTACTGTTTGGACAAATACAATGCTAAAGATCAAAGCATAGTGTCTATCAATTGTTTTGAATTTGCAGATTGTGATTTATCAGTCAAAATATTCTCTTTTGCAGGTTTTGACAATCAGTAAGTCCTAATGTATTTTCTACAGTGAAAATCATTGTTTCCCACCTCCCCCCCGAAAGCAGGGTTTTGAGGTATCTCGAAGTTTGGTAAGGTGCAGAAGAGAAGCATTTGTTTGTATTTATCGGGGTTAAAATGTTGTAGAGTATTTACGTGATAGAGGAAAGGAAACTTAGGTGCTTGAGGATTGTTGTATTCACTGAAGATGATTGTATTCACTGAAGATTAAATTGACAGGAGATGTGAATTGAAAAGATTCAGAATTTATTTTCTTCTTGCCGTGCTGTTTGTTTATAAAGCTTTTGAGGAAAAAAAAAAAATGCAAACCTCGAGGATATGGTCAGTTATCAAAGGAAACAGAAAGAGCATTCAGGGTATTGAGTGAAGATACGCAAAATGAATGAAAATATTCAGTTTATTCTCCCCTTCCCTCTCTCCCTATTTCAAAAAGGAGATGTATACGATGTTTTTCTCCTGCTGTCTTTTAGACTGTCATTTTAGGAAGTTTTGAGTTGAGGAAGTATTTGTTCGGGTTTTTTGGTTTGTTTGTTTTTTTCCCTACAACTTTGTTTTGATTACTTGCATCCTATCTGGGGAGTATTTGAAAATTTGTATGAGGATTTTCATACTCAGACACATTACAAGGTATCTCTGGAGGAAAAAAAGACTTTTGTATGTGTGTGTGTGTGTGTATGTAACTGACGTATTTAGATCACTGTTCAAATGTTGTAAACTTCTGCTTGTGAAAGGCTGAACCTAGGCAATCTCTGCTTTGCTCTGGTCACTGTTTCTGTTCTTTAATGACTCCAATTTGCCATCAATACTGTACAGAGCAAGGGGATAGAAATGTGGGAGTGCCACTTTCCTGAGGAATTCAAGCCATTCCTTTAGCTTTCAGGAAAAAAAAAATAATTGAAAAGTGTAAGGGAGGAAAGTGTAATGCCTTTTTATTCTCCAATGTTCTTTTCTGTCACTGCTTAGGAAAACAAGGCAGAGCAACTGTAGTGTCACGGTGGTACATGAGGGTCCCTGAGCCATCTTCTTATACACAGGAAATGGCTTTAAGCATTGATGACACCTTCACGGAGGTACAACTGGCAAAATGGGTGCTCTGCTCACGGTCAGCCCCCAGGGATGCATTGCCAGAGTCACTATCTGTGGGGAATCTCAAAACCTCTGTTCTCCTTGAGGGTTTATGGCAGGAACGGTGGAGGTGGTATGCTGACTGTGGCAAAAGGAAGGCATGAGAAGCAAGGTGCTTCAGTTTGAACTGAGAAGCAGCCAGCAGGGAGGAGTGTGTATACCCAGCCATCTTCTTGTCCAGCATCTTCAGCACCAGCTCCCACTGCACCAAGCACAATAGCAGTGGTGTGATTAAGTAGCAGTGTACCAAATCTCAGCAGAAGCGTCAAAATTGCATGAAAATGGAAAATAAATACCTATTCAATTCACATAGGAGTGGCCCTTTTACCCACACTGGGTGCGTGTGGTATAATTGTGCCAGCACAAGCCTCTCAGGCTGCCCTGAGGTGTTGCAGCTCCCAAGCCAGGCTCACCGCCCTCACAGCACTCCCACACTGGCCCAGGAGCCATTTCTGGCCTACTTCTGCCTCAGCAGAGCAGTGCTGATGCTGAGGAGGGCTGGCGGGGACAGAAGAGCAGCACTGGTTCATTGTCCATCAGCAACCCAGTACAGTGCTCGTCTTCCCAGTATGGGATGGGCCATGCAAGACCAGTGGTCTGACAGCCTTATCATTTATAAGAACAAAAAGATGGCTCTGGCCATCCATGTGTTTTCCTTCTAACTACAAGCAACGAAGCCTTCTGCGGTATGAATTATTCTCTGTGAACTCCTAATTTCTGATAATTACCTTCAGTGCCAGATAAAGAGAAAACAGTAATAATAGTATTGTACATATTATTTAACTTCAGCTTTCATCTGTTTTCTCCTATTCTTTGCTACCTGGTCCCTTTTTCATCCAGGTATTTGTAGGTGTACCAAACCCACTCTTCGTTTCCTCTTAGATATATTCAGATCAAGCTTCTTAAATTTCTCAGCATAGAATGTTTCCCACACCTTGGCTCTGTCCCCTCACACCTTTCCAGGGAGACAGCAGGACTGGGTGCAGTATTTGTATGTAGGTGCTGTCAGTCCTGTTGACCTCCTGGCACTGTGTTCAGAGTCTCAGTAGCAGTCTGCAGTAGCAGTGGAGATCATGAACACTTGACATGACTGGGCACCCAGGTGTAGCAGGACACAAGCCCTTGTCTAGAGGTACAGCCAGTCCTGCTTGCTGTCACATGCAGGATCCAATAGGTTAAAATGCTGATCATATGAGACTGCTGTGAAGTAGGCATTGTTCCTTTGCAGTTCAAAATCAGTGCCTTTTCCCATCACAGAAATAGAGCCTGGGAGAAAATCAGAGTGCAGAAGGATCCTATCTAGGATCAGAAGAAACTTGTTGTGAAGATTGCTCCTGACCATTTAGATTTTAGATTTGGTCAATGACTCTGCTTCTCCTTCCCTCAAGAATCAGTCCTGAAGCTGTTACAGAAATGTACTTCATTGCTCCTTTTCAAGCACTGTTATTTCTTGTTCGACAAGGCTTGAGGCACCAAGATGGAAATCTACTGCAGCTTTTGCCTTCTGAAGAGGCTCACTGGAGTCTGATGGAGCAAATCAATCTGAAGTGGAGAAGGTGCTCACCACATGACCACAAAGCGCTCAGACTGGCTTTAGTTTGCACCCACAGCCTTTCTAGCTTCCATAAGTCATTTGGAGACATGAAGCCTTCCACTTGCCCACCTGCCAACGCTCAGCACGAGCCACCAGTGCTGGCAGGCAGAGTGGACACCTGCTGTAAATGCCTGCCACCTTGAGTGTGCTGCCAGTTTCCTGCTATCCTTGAGAGACCTGTCCAGCTCTACTCCTGACTCTCATGTGCAGGTGATGGAGGAAATATGCACTTTCAGCTTGTCTCTTTGGACGGTGATAATTGGCAGGCGTTACTTTCTCCAAAGAGACTCTCTTCCTCTGAACTCTAATTTCAAATAAAACCTCATCTGCCCAAATCCATCTGATCCCACAGACTGCTCTCCTGCTGATAGGACGAATGGGGTAAATTTGGGCTGCAGTGTCAGACACCATCTTTGTCACAATTTTTATCACTGCAGGTGCCCCAAAGCAGCCATCTAGTATGAGGCAGGATAGCCTTGAAGAAGGATGAGCAGAAAGTCATGGTCCTTTGGGGACCGGGTTTGCAAGAGAGGAATTTTGCAGAAGGCTCCTAATAATTCCTGAGATAAAATTGATGCTTCTTTGGGACACGAGGCAGAGTATGACAAATAACAAATAAGCATATGTTGAAGTATATACACACAGTGAAAGAAGCAGTCTAGAGGGTGTTATTGTATGAGACTTTCTACAGAGGCTCTCAACATTGTAATTCATAGTCAAAATATCTGTATGCAAGTCAAAGACTCAACCACTGATTTCTGTTTATCTCCAGGACAAATCACCTCAAAGGAATTTCTCTTTAAAGAGTAGCAAAATAAAAATAAATCCTTTCGCATCATGCAGACCTGCTCACAGTTTGCCGTCAACCATGTGCAAATCCTGTAGAGTTCGCAAAGCTAAATTCATTCCTGCAACATTCACAGTGCCAAAACTCCTACAGATCCAAGCTGTGACCCTGGGTGCCAGCACAGGGGCTGTTTACTGTGTTCCCAAACGCTCAGGCTCTTGGAGAGCCACCAGGTTGTGTGGGGTCATCGGAACAATAGTCTAAAGGCCACAAAATCATTAAGCCAACAAAATGGCCTGCATTGCTAATTAGACTTGCAGAATCTGCTAGAGAGGATGAGCAAAAGGAAAAGAACTGGCCTGGAGCTGAGCCCAGGTTGTTCTGCTAGAGCTAACTGCTGGGGGAAAAAAATCTCTTTTAACACTAAAATCTCCCTGGACAGCATTATAGCCACCTTTTAGACAAGAAATTCTCAGCAGAAGAGATTTCACTGTACAAGATTTACAGCTTGTGTTTGTTTAATCTCAGCTGAGAGACTTGTTTTATGTTTTCAGTCTCGCCCCTACCTTTCCTTGTCTATATTATAATACCTCTGCCTCACTACAGTTTCCAAACAGTAACTCTCTTTATGCTCCTCTCCATCTTCCTGTCCATATCCGTCAGTAAAGCCTATCTTTTGCAGCAGTTGGTTGATACTCTCTACAACACGCCTTCTCAGGGTCACCCTCGTGGCCAGGGATTTTTCTCTCTATGGCACTTTCAAATGTCACTACCATTAGTGACACTCCTCTTACACGATGGGAGCCATCCTGCATCATTATGGCCATGGTTCCTTCCCAGTCCTTTCTCAAAGGCTCAGCATCCTTCTGAACATTTGCTAAAGTACACTGTCTTGTTATTTATTTTTTTTAACAGGGCCTCTATGTTACCAGCTCCTGCCTTCATGGCCTCCAGAGATTTGATTTGGACTCATAAATTCACTCACAAGCCCTAAGTTTTCCTTTACTTCCCAGTGTTCCTTGAGATGTTCTCTTGTCCTAGAGTTTTGCTGTTGTGTCTTATCTTCAGGATTGATTCTGAAAGCATCTATTTGCATGAACAAAACTTACTAATGTAAGCTGTCTTCAGATCATATCTTTGGAGTGCACACTAAGCCCGAGAAATGCCCATGAAAGCAATGTCCATGTGAGCATATTACCAGGAGCAATCCAGATCCAGTGGGGTGCTGAGCACCTGCAGCTCCCAAAGGACTGTGTGTTCAGGTCAGAAGTCCATGCTGCGTCTGGCACCAAAGGCACTGCAGTGCCTTGAAAGCAGCAAGAGACACAGAACAGGCTCCAGGCCAGTGCAATGGAAGTTTCTCCTCCTCCCCTGCTGGAAACCTGCCTTTCTCTTTCCTCTTTTCAGCTTCAACTCCTTAACTCTCCATGCATGCTTCCTCCTCTTTTCCAGCTTGCTCTTTCTGTTTTTTTATCCCTGACTTCTTCAGCCTCCTCTTCACCTACCTCATCTATTTACCCCAAGACATATCAATTTTCTCTGTAACACAGCTCTGCCAAGTTTTTTTTCTGCTGCCTTTATCCATTGTTATTCTGTAATTTCCTTCCCTCCTTTGCAGCTGCTGCCTGTTTTTCCTCCTCTTCCACTTGCCAGAAATCTCTTTCCTCTGTCCAACAGCACTCATTTTCTTTATTATATGTTTTCTTTTTCTTTGCTATTTCTCTGATTTTTCCTTTCCATCCTTGGCGCTCTTTCAAGCAACTTCAATCCCACAAGGCATTTTTTGTTGGAAATTTTGTGTGTTTTTCTCAAAACCCAGCTGAAGGAGTCCTCTTTCTGCTTATCATTGCAAATGATGCTTCTCTGAAAACGGTATTTTCTACTCTCATCTTTATCACCCACCTCCTTTCATCCTTTCTAGACCTTATTTTGGGTCTACACTCCACATAGCTCTCTATCTTTTCCAGTGATTTGTGTTAGAAAATTGTCTCTACTAATATTGCTGTAGCTACATTCATAGACATGTACTGTGCCACTTTACTAAGCCACAGATGACAAAATCTCCAGTCAGTGCTGCCACCCCATAATTTGCTCAGGACCAGCAGCTCTGTTATGTCCTCTAGTCCACTATTACCCCAATGTGTTTTATAAGCCGGTGTGAGGAGACATAACAGGCACTAAAAACATTTGCAGCCAAGCATAAGACAAAACAAAACCACCAAACCAACCCAGAGATACTGCAAGGCAGTTTCCTCCCTCCTGACTACATATAAATTGTTCGATTTTCTGATTCAAGGGCTGGATTCACACCTGAAATGATCCTTATGGTCCTTTTTCTATAAATGCCCAGCCACCTTTCAAACTCACTTGTATTTTTAGCACCTTCAGCTTTCAGTGAGAGTGAATTTCACAGTGACATGCTGTGTTTCTGCACTTCCTTTCAAATTTCCTCTTGTTATGTGTTGTGTAAAGCTTTGAGCAACAAACTCCTGTTCATGTTCACCATGTCACCTCTGATGCCATAAATAAATGACCACCTTTTTTCATGGTAAAAGCTCTCCCTTATTCCTTTTGGGTTTGTTTTTTTTTCTGTTGTAGCCATTCACATGTCATTTACATGCCAATCTCTGGAAAAAGAGCTCCAAGTGGAATCTGAGATGTTACAGATTTCTCCACTGGACATATCACCTACAAACACAATAAAAACCAGCAGTAATAGACAGCAGGTAAATAGTTTAAATTGACAAAGAATGAGGGACAATTTACTTTTCTTGAAGGATGTTACACTCTGTAAATATATTAGAGTACTCAAAAAATTAATGAACTTGCAGATAAAGGTGATTGAGGTAACACCATACACCTGAGTTTCTAGCAGCCCATTGACAGGTCCTTCCCAAGGACTGACTCTACTTGGAGATCTTTTTCCAAAGAAGAACAAAGTTTTCAACTTATATCCTATGGTATCAGGAGTCATTTTAACACCAGTTCAGCATATTCTTACTTACTTTCTTCCAGGCAAGAGCCTGTAGTTTTCCTACTGTCTTGTCCATGAGATCTGTCTCTGATTCTGGGCAAATATAAATATTTCTTAACATTTACCCAACAGTGGATTTATTACCATCTTGTATTTTTTGTAGTGCGAACAAATCCCTTAACTAACTGTTGATGTTTTATTGACCTGTTTTATCGCCCTTCTCATTCTTGTAAATGAGGAATTAAGACAAGTGTAGTCTTGCTCATTAGTTAGTTATTCCTTGATCTGCATTTGTACAATTGTTTTTCTGTATTTCACAATCCTTTATATTCTCTTTTACTGACATTCATGTTATAAATACCAGATCATACCTGCAATGTGCTTTGAATTCTGATCCTAAATCCCAAAGTGTCTGTATTCCTTTCTATCATGCTGTCACGCACAAGATTTACAGTTCTGTCATCTGCATTGCTATTGAAAATATTGACTAGTACTTCCCTAGATGAAATACATGAGATGTCATTTTAAAAGTCTCTGCAGCTTGACAGCAAAGTAATAGCAGTTGCCCTAACCATTGTCTTCCAACTATGCCCAGTCATACTTGCATCTAAACCTTATTCTCTAGTTTAGTAATGAAATTTTAAAAATCTCACTCAAATCTACTTTTCCTCTTGCTTACACTAAGGCATCCAGTTACACCATCAGAAGGACATCAGACCATTTGATGTCAATTACTGTAAAGATTCACACTGAGTGATCTTTATAGTCTTGTTACCCCCAGAGGGATCTTGTTACAAACAGATCATGAATTTTGTCCCAGTTTGTTTCCAAATGTAAAAACTTCAACATCCCTGTTTTCCTCCCTGCTTAAAAACTAGGTTTGGCGTTTGCCTTCCCCCGTCTCAGGGGAATCTATGTGGAGTCCTTGGTGGTATCTGCTAATGACTTGGAGTCTGTACTGGCTGATACTCACGGCACTTCTGAGGATGTGCCATCGGCCTCAGTTGATTTAAATACCTCTGGCTTACCTACATGTTCTTCAGTGTGCCATTCCCTGATCTACGCTCCGCTGCCAGCTGCTCACAAGTCAGTGTTTCTTCAAAAGCCCAACAAATGCACGTCCACTGGGTGCAGTTTTTGCCACACAAGGGAAATGTTATTTTTGCCACTTCAGGCACAGTGCCAAGACCTCAGGTGACATGACAATTTCCTGTAAGTTTCTTTGTTATTTTTTTACTTTTGCCAACATTCATGACCAGCCAAAGAACAAAGGAAGAGCAGAACTTAAAGGGTGTTTCTGCATCTTCTGCCTTAGGATATTTTGAATTCTACAGTTTATCTGTATTCCAGTAATACTGGATTAAAATGTCATTTTCACTGAATTTTCTATATCATTTGAAAAGAAGATGGCTTCGAATCCCACTGTTTCTCAGACTTCCCTATGTGAATACAAAAAACAGCTCTCCCTGTTTCTTTTCAAAGTTGTAACCACCTACAATAGCAAGAGGTGATATTTCTACACCAGCTTTAAACCTACTAACCAGGACACAAGACCTAACATAATTACAAGCAAACAAGAGCTGCCAATTGCCAAGATAAAATACATACTGTGATTAACTTCCCTCAGTTTTTAGTTGCTTTTCTATATCTTCATAAGCACTTTGTTTAAGCACAAATTAATGTGCTTCCATTCGCGCTGTCCCTGGAAATTGGTATTCTGTACAGTGTATCCCATCTCTGGCAGTGTGTGCCACTGGATTCTTATTCAGTCGATAATTTATGCAGTATCATCTCCTATAGCAAGTTTGCCTTTTCCTCCCCAAAGGTACTGGTTGTGCTTTCTCCTGGTTTAGCTGCATGGCTTTTCTTCCTTTCCCAGAGCACATCTTTGGGCTCTGAACTGCCTCCCAGTCTTCCCCCAGGCCTGCTGTACCACCTGCCCATCAGCAGCTCCTGCCTGCTGTAAAGGTTTGAATTCATTTGCAAGTCAAAAGCATATTACAGGAGAACTTCACGAGATAGTCCTTCCTCCTAAACTGCTTTCATTCCTTTGGGATGCAGCAACACCCAGGAGATTGATCAACCCAGTGAGGACCATGCTGGGCAGTGCATCTCCTGGGCCAGGCAGCACCTCCACTTAGCACCGCTCTGTGGTGAGGGGACACCCCTACTCACGCAGGAGTAAATGCCACAGTAAACCCTATGCTACAGCCACTTGACGGCTGCTATGATTATTCAAGGCACAGGGAGATTTCCAAGCTTTCTCTTGGTTCTGTAACAGAAGTGGAAATTGCTCCCACACCTTGGGCTAGCAGCCCAGTCACTGGCAGCCTTCCTCTCTGCATCTCCACAATATATTTCATCAATTTACCTTCACTTTTTCCTTGCTTTTTTCCTGAGGAAATAACTGTGTTTTGATTTAATTCCTCAAGGGAGAAGTAGTCTCAGATCCTATCGAGATTATCCTAAGAGTGTAAAATTGATCACTGTCTGAGAGAGGTATATCGCTTCCTGTAGAGAAAATACAGTATGATTTAAAGATAGGAAATGTGTCCTGCAGAAGTAATTACAAACCAAAATGCTAGAATATGTAATGACTTCTCTCAAGCTCGTTGCCTTTAGAAGTTCTTGTTTAAATGATGAAGAATACTGAGGGTAGTATGGTACACAGTGTGAACCTGGCATTCCTCTGGCACACATGCTTTGAAGCACGGCATTCGGAAATGCTTGCTGTGTCCATCAGATGTTGCGTTTGGACCATGTCTTCTGAAAACAGACATGGCTATCTCTAACTCTGCAACTCTCTTTGCTTTGTTGGAGGGAATATAAGTGCCATAGGATATTTTAGGCTTTTTTTTTTTTTTTTCTTTTAAGTAGCAACTTTGTTTTGCCTTGTGTAGATAAAAAAATATACAGCTCTTTTGCAAAACGTTTTCTTCTCTAGGAGTCCTAAGGTTTACTCACCTAGTGGGGGTACCTGCTGGGACAATAACAACTTTGGAGGGTCTGCATCACCCAGGTGCCACCAAGGGCCTGAGAGCTGCTCATGCAATGCAAAAAAAAAAACAAGCAGGGAGAACTGTGAATAAAACCAGTCTGATCCAACGATGAGTATTGTTTTTTCATAAAGTGTCTGTGATCTTCAAGAGAGCCATGAAATTCTTTTTGGTACTATAGCCGTTAGAAGTTAAATACTGCCACTGAAATAATTTAAAAAAAAAAGAAAAGAAAAAAAGAAAAAAGGTTGTTATTCTGATAGAACAAGGGGGAAGAGTTTTAAACAAAAAGAGATTTAAGTTAGATGTTAGGAAGAAATTTTGCTCAGAGGGTGGTGAGGTGCTGGCACAGCTGCCCAGAGAAGCTATGGATGCTCCATCCCAGGAGGCACTCAAGGCCTGGTTAGATGGGGCCCTCAGCAGCCTGACCCAATTGCTGGCAACCCTGCCCATAGTAGGGGGATTGGAACTAGGTGATCTTTAAGGTCTCCTCCAACCTAAGCCATACTATGATTTTATGATGGTTCAGTATATTTTACCTCTACAGCTATTGATTAGTTTTAAAGACAGCCTGTCATCCAAGTGAAGGCAGGGGCATTATGGTCATGTCCGTGTAGCCATACTGGCAAACAGTTGCACTGAGTAGTCTGTAAGCAATGACTGGACCAAAACTCCCGACTGCAGCTATGTGCTACAAAAATGCAGGGACAGCAGATGCTCTGGGGAGAGCATAGCACCTTTCAACTGATTCACAGCCCAAGCAGGCAGGCTAATGGGGTTCCATAATGTAGCTGCTGCTGATCACTAAGCCAGCAGAACATCCCCAAAAAGCAGAACAGAACAGTTATGCATTGAGAAGAAAAAGACAGGGCTTCAAATCACAGTAACTGGGGAACGGCTGGCAATAGGTACACATGTTTTTCTGCTACAGAAGGAGGCAGAAAAGTGAGGCAAGCTTGTTAACCTCAGAGCTGTGACAGGGAAAATTGAATGAGGATGGTGTTAAGAAGTGAAGGAACTGAACCAAAGCACAAATGAACACAGTGTCCTGCAGTGTCTGGAGCATGGTGAGCTTATTATGCTGGTTTGTAGTACAGAAATAAAGCTTAGTACAGGGGGTCTGTGGAGAATCAATTGGAAGAGGAACTACATGAGTTTGCCAGGTGCAGAGGATAGGTAGGATTTGGCCACAGATTCACGATGACCACTCAGCAGTCATGTTAGGGTCAGAACCAATACGAAGCCTTAGATCAACTCTACAACAAGGAATGAAGAAAAAGGAAAAAGATTAATTACTTCAGCCCTGTTTGAATACCAACATTACAACCAACCAGCAAAGAGTTTACTAGGGCACTTTAAAGTCATGTAAGTAGGTCAGCTGTTCACCAGAATCTGCTTACACCCAAAACAAGTGATATTACTTCCTTAGGGCCGGAAAACAAGTGTGCAGCAGTAAGACACATCAGCAGCAGCCTAAGGGCATATCCAGAAAGTAGAAGTTTCCAAAAAGTGCATTTTGCTGCGTGCACCAAAGCTGCTTCTTACAACAGCAACGGTGCTATGTAGCTCAAAGCTCCCCAGCAGGAGAGTCTGCATGTGGATTTATTTTTAGCCCTCTTCTACAAAACACAACAGAACACAACAAGAAACCAATCTCACTTGGCAAATGCTTCATTTCAGGGTGATTCAGGGTCCTGTGCCCACCACCAGCCTGCGCAACATGGAGATTGCCTATAACTCCGTATCAGCAGCAACATGAATTTTCTTACAACATTATTAGTTTTCAGAGAGTTCCCTGACTAAGATAAAATCAGCCCACAAAGCCTGCAGTTTGGCCACCATTCACCCCAGGGATGATATCACTTGGATAGTGACAGTGATTGCAAATGAAGATTTTCCTCTGCCAGTCTCAAGATTGGGATCTGAAATGTATGTTAATGGGCAAAAAGTCTCATTAGCAGAGTTAAGTAGAGCTAGTGTTTCTTTCAGAGATAAGATAATTTTTTCAACTTTTAATTAAAAATCAGCTGAAAGAATTAAATGTTTAAAATGTTGTTTTTACTCAAACTAGCACTTATACTGCCAAAACATTATTTGCTCTAATGATAAAATAAAACATTGTCCCAACACTAGAAAGGAAGAGATACTCTCTTGAGAGCCAGATGCAAGAGAATATGAAAACGGGAACACACAATTCTAACATTTCTTTATTTCTTTTCCCCTTGGAATACTTTACAAAGGTTGTTGTCTCAGGAAAACATTCAGTTGCCTTCGCTGAATAGATGCAATGTATAAAAAGAACTGCTTATGCCCACTTTTTCCTATTCTATTGTGGCTTTGAGTACAATGTATTTCTATTTTTTTTTTCCTAGCATATGTACACCTATAAAAGTCTTCCCCTACAGAAGAAAAAACACAGACTTCCAAATGACTCTGTTAATGTGATGCCCTGTTTTGTTGGTTGACAAGCCAGGGCTTACATCTTTAAAGGGTTTATTGGGTTTATGGTTGTGTTGTCCCATCAGGACCAGTAATATAGCAGGTCCTCTTCCAGCGGACACCACTGTGTAACCTGCATGAGGTGTGACATGGAGGGATGGAACCAAGGCCTCCACAGCACCCTGAGTGGAGCAAAACACTTTCTGTTGGCAGAAAAATGACCCAAACTATTTTCTATCTAAAACCACGCCTGTCTCTGCCCTCTGGTCACAGGCATGTGTTGATGGTTGGACTGGATGACCCTATTGGTCTTTCTAACCATAACAATTCTGTGATTCCTCAGACAGCCAAAGGGCTGTGAGAAGAGCAGCCCTTTTTTTCAGCCTTCGATGAACAAGTAAAAACAGGTAAGAGCCATTCTCCAGAACTACAAAAGGCAACGTTGCAGGATTTCTGTTTTTCCCTCCCCAGCATGTTTTTCTCCCAGCGTTGTTAAACTGTATGGTGGTAGCTGTGCCTCCTTATGACAGGCTGTTTCAGCTTTCCCTTTTCTTGTTGTCTCCCTGCAGCCGGCCCCAGCGGCAGAGGCGAGAAGCCCATGGCGAGGCGCACAAGCAGGGCAGGTAGGTGAACGCCCAGCCACTGCCTCAGGCTTCCCATGACAGGGCCAGCAGAGCAGGGGGAGCAAAACTGCCCAAAGCCTTTAACAACAATCTAGCACAAACATTCTAAATGGGATTCATGCCATTAAGAGAGTTGAGTGAGGCTTGAAGGAAGCCAAATTCCCCTTGAAGAGCCATGGCTAGATACCAGGGCCATTTTGCATGCCCCCTGGTCTTTACACAGCAGTGCTGCGTGTTTTGTGTCAGGTGCGGGGCAGTATTTAGGTCAGGTATAATCCCCTCCACTCAGGGTCACTACTGTGGCCACTGGCACCTGCCCAGCATGGCATGGAGCACAGCCATAGTCAGACACCTGAGAATTTGGAGCTGCTCAGCCAGGCCCTGTTGGTGCAGAATTGCAGCATGCCCTGAAAATCTCCTGCTCCCAGAGTGGCAGAGCCCAGACCCCAGGAGGCTTCCACTGTTGCCTGTGGGGGATGTTTCCTTTTTCAGAAGTGAAAAATTGTAAAATCACCTCATACAAAAAAAAAGTCCTCCAACATCCCCCCATCTTAGTTTTAAACTGATCTAGCAGAATCAAAACAAATCCAACTGTTTTACTTGAAAGATATTTTGACTTTCTGTATTTTAGTAAAGGGTATAAAAACAACAACAAAAAATAATTAAGTTGGAATAATAATAACCTACATTTTATAGCTTTATTCTCCCAGGAGAAAATGTCTTTGAATTTAAACATGCTTTCTGCATGCTTTCTGGTAGAAGTGTTATCACCTTTCTATTCTGATTGCACATCTGTCCCTCTTCACCAAACTGAAAATAGAAAATTTGAAGGGAAAATAGAAATTGAAGAGAAAAAAAAACACCCCACATCAATAACCAATAATATTAAATCCTCATTCTTTCATCTAAAATAGAATAAAAACTATTGGTTTGACAAGTTTATCCAAAATAAATAGCACCATTCGTATCTTCTCACATTTTTATGAAAAAAAAAATCACAACTCAATCCTAGAACGTTTATTCCACTTCATACTTTTCTGGCTTCGTACTTACATTGGGGTTTTCAAGTTTTTAAAATGAGCCACTGTAATAAGGACATGGCCAAAAAAACCAAGACGAGCAAAAGTGATTCCCAATATCACAGGCATCATTCAAAACTGAGAAGTTGAGTTCAGTGGCAGGAAAAATAAAAAGCCCTACAGCCATAAAAAAAAAAAAATGGGAATAAAAACTGAGAATGCAAAAAGCCCCCCAGTGATGCCATTCATGCCAATATAAAAGGAAACTTTTTTTTTTTTTTAAGGCTCTATTAAGTTTAGAAATGAAGTTCTAAAAAATATCCTCCTTATATTTCAAATGAAACTGTTATAGGAAGCTGGCAAATGTGACAAAGGCCAGAATGGCCGTATGAGGGAGTCAGGCATCCGTGAGGTAGTTGATATATAGTCAGGAGATACAACTAAGCCCTAGCAGTAGACAGCAGTATCATGCAAATGAATTACATATCCATTATAAATTAAAAACCGGGGAGTTGGTGTCTTAGAATCTCATTGTATAAGGAATTATTTCTGAGCAAGCTGTTTAAAACAGAAATGCAAAGAAATCTATTATCATCTGCTGTTATTCAGTATTTTGAGTAACAGGATGATAAAACCCACGAAACTATTGCTAGTGAAACTTAACAAAGAACAAAATGGTTGGTGGGGAAGCAAGTAATTGTAGGATCGGCCAACCATCCCAAACAATGTAGGCCATAGCCTACTCGGGCAACATGCCAAATGCATGTGAGTGATGGCGTGGTCATCAGGCGTGGTCCCAAAGGGTGAGGGATGCACTTTGGAATGAGTAACCCCATGAAATGTATAATGTATAAGCGCACTCAAAAGCAGGGAGCAAGGAAGTGTCCTTACCACTTTGTGTGAAATGGGAGGACTACTGCACAGTCTCTAAAAGCATAGGAGGGAGAGGGACTTTCCAGTAACTACAAGGACCATCTCCCTGCCACAAATGAAAGAAACATTCTCTCTAGCCTTACCTTAAGGAAAGCAGAGCCTCCCTGCTCGGTTGATTAGAGACATTAATTTTTCCCCTGATTTGATCCTAACCATTCTGTACCATTTGTTCTTAGCTGACGTTGCAGTTTTGGTTGGCCCTTTCACCCTCTGCTGACACAGCCACAGAGCCCTGCAACTTCCCTTCCCTTGGAGCCTATCTATCTCCTGGCTCTCCATCACACTGCTCACCCTTCTCTCTGCTTGTATCAGGGAGAAAGTGCTGTTCTGAGCATCAGCGACCATGACTGCTCACAAATGTCTGAGGCTTTGCTAGCGACCTGGTAATAATACTCCCCTGTCTCAGCTAGGTATAAACCTTCCCCAAAGCATGTTTGCAATCCCATGGGTGTTTCCATAGCTCAGCATTATGCCCTATGTCCACTATCCAAATAATTCCCTTTCTCCTATGTCATTGCCTGTCAGCTGAGGTTCTTAGGCAAACCTTTTGATATTAAACACTTCTGTGTTATTTTCTTGTACCTTATGCCTATTACTTTACTCCTTTTGTTCACCTACTTCTTTCTGGATGCTGACAAATAGGAAGAACTACAGTAATTCAATATTTGGGAAATGAGCTTTTCATCAACTCAGGAAAAATACAGTATAAACAGAGAGATTAGAAATTATTTTGGTTAGTAGGCTTCACATTTGTGTGGTCACTTTTATCATAGGAGCAGAGTGCCATGGGAAGACGTTGAATTAAACAAATTTAAAGCAGAAGAAAGGACCACATTTTAAGGTGCCCTTAGGGATAAGTAACAACTTGAAGAATTCACCAATGGATGTAGGCAACTCGCCACCCCTAGAAATTATTAAATTGAGACTGAGCATCTTTGAAAGACACTCTGTAGTCCAGACTCTGTTAGGAGATTGTTGTCTTGATATCTTGTGGTACCGCTGCCTGTGGGCCTCTGAGAAATACAGCACGGTTAAGCAATCTCATTTAGGAAGAGTTTTATCACAGGAAAATATTCCCTGTCAAGTTTCTTTTTTGTTCTGCGTCTCTTTGATCTATTGCAGACTTATCTTCTGCATAGTCAGATAAATGCCTCTTGGAGCATATCATCTTTTTTTCAGATGAAGAAACAGCAAAATCTTTCCTCCTGTTTTTGAGCTCTCCTGCTGTCCTAGCAGCTGTCATATGGCTGCTCAGAGTGCAGCAAGGCCTCACAGGCATGACGTAGCTGAGAAGAGCTGCTGCAGCTCCCATCCTGGCCAAGGTGCAGGGGAGTCAAATAGTACCTTTCACCCTCAGAGGTGGATTTGAAAGAGGAGCAGAGCATCCTCTGCTCAGTGCTCAGTGCAGCTCCAATAGCTTCTGCAACAACCATCCCATACTCTCTTGTATTTAATGCTCCTTTTTATCTTTGTTAGAAAACTGGAGCAGGAGCTAATCAGTTTATCCCCAGTTAGGGGATGGCCTGCCTCCTGGCCTGGTTCCCAGCCTGTCTCCATTTTGTTCCTGGGCAACAGCCAGTAGCTTATTTTATATATTGTTTCTCTAATTCCTGGCCTCATGTCCATCAGAAATCAGTGTCAGAAAACTTGTCTCTTATTTCTGTTTCCTCACTTACCCACACACATAATTTCTCTAGGACATATGTTTGAATGATTATATTCAAACTGTGTTATAAGCACAGGTAATTTTACAAAGACAAAAACTCACATAACAAATGTTTTCTCAGAATGTCAGAATTATCACAGATGCCTGAATGCTCCATATTGAGCACGGGGGTCATTTTGTAATGACATGCTGCCAAGCACTGCAAACATTCACAAGGCTATGGCTTAATGGGAAAATGAACACAAGCTGGTTCTGGTTTTTGGACTGGAGAGAAGTGGGTCAGTATCTCTCACAGGCACTGCGCGGGACTCATAGCTGTGTTTCTCTCTTCCTAGTAGTCCAATCCTAAAGCGAAGCCCTGACATCACGAAATCTCCACTGACAAAGTCAGAACAGCTGCTGCGAATAGATGACCATGACTTCAGCATGAGACCAGGTTTTGGAGGTACACAATCTACGTATTTGTTACTGTTCCTATTTTGCACTATCACTTTAGTCGGGCCAACAGGCAGATGGACAAGCAGAGCCTTTTCTTTCTCTAATTAGTGTTTTTATTGTAAATTCATAGCATGCTTGGGGGGACAGTGGTGCAGTGAAACGGCCTTCTTCCTCGGAAAAACGAGCAACTTAGTTGAAGTCATGGGGATTAGAAGCAATATAATATCCCTCATATTTGGTGACACTTTCTTTTGATAAAACCTCCAAACACACCTTGCATGTATTCCTGGAAGATGGGAAAATTCTACAGATGTGGCTTCCTATGGCAATTTGTGTGTATAATCAAATTATGAGGACAGAAGCACGTACCGTGCTTGCTGACATGGCTGTTTCATTTCTAACAGCAAAGAAAATATTTTGACTGCTGTGTGCTAATGCTTGCTCACAGTTTTGTGGCTGTGCTGTACAGCAACCAGAGCTTTAAGGGAACAGGATGAAGGGGAACATGCTTTCTTTCAGCCCGTGGATTAGAGAATGATGAAATTTATCTACCCTTTCTGGCTGACAGATGGTCATTCAAATCCAGGATACCATTATATACTCTCGTGAAAGTAGGTTTTATTGCTAAATGCTCAATATACCAAGTACCAGCATGTTCAATTAATTTAAAAAGGTTTCGGTTTCACAGCAGCCCACTGATGTGAGCATTATTTATCTTGACATATCTCCTGCACTGTAATTGCCAGAGGTATGTAAGGGGCTCGTCAAAGTCCGGAGGAAGGAAAAAAATTATATGAAAATCCCAGTTATGGGATGTGACCTCAGCTCCAAGGCACAAACCTGCATTCTGTACTGTAGTCCTACCCAGCACCTTCTCCTTTCCACGAAGCAATGAGTGATGTGAAAGCCAAATATGCAGAGCAGTTCTCAGGGGTGGTATTAGCTTGAGAGGTGAGCAGAGAAAGTGATGAAAATTCTGAGTAAATCTCTCACGTCCCCTTAGCTGTGCCATCTCTGCTCTCCCTGCACATGGGAGCACTGTGCGCATCTGTCTGACAAGCAATAACCCCGAGCACTGGTAACTTTACTTTTAAATTTTGAAGGAATGTCGAATGTAACAATAAAAAGAGAAACTTAGTAATAGGTCATTCTCACTGCTGAATTTTATTGTTACTGGGAGGTTTTTGGTATGAATTCCAATTGCTTCTACTTTTAATTGTTTTACGGTTGTTTCTATTCCAGACTGAACATTTGATTTATTTTCTAAGATGTGAAAACTTTATCCCATCAGGCTGATACTTCCTCAACTTTTGTGTGTGTGTGGTTTTTTTTTCTAGGTCCTGCAATTCCTGTAGGCGTGGATGTCCAAGTTGAAAGTCTGGACAGCATTTCTGAGGTGGATATGGTAAGCGTCACAGAAGGGCTGAGGCTGGACTGGACTGCTGGAAACCACCTAGTCCAAACCCCTGCTGAGAGCAGGGTGAGATAGAGCAGGCTGCTTGGGGCTCTGGCTTTTAGATTTGAATTCCTCCTTGGATGGAGGCTCCAGTCTCCTGAGCACTTTGTTTGAAGTGAATCTGCTGGCAACTACTTCTACTGACCTTAACTTTTAATCCCTCTAAATGTCTTGAAGCAAAAAGGATAAAAGTTAATCTGACATTTTCTTTTCTCTAAGAAAGACAAAATGACAGAACAGTGCCGAAACTGCCCCAAAGGATTTGGGTTTTCACATTTCCCTGAGAAGTGGCAGCATGTAAAAGCTCTGAGGAGACCAGTTACTGTGTTAGGCTTAGGGTGCTTTGATATACTGCCGATAAAATTTCACTTTGGCCATGCTCTGAAGCGGTCAGGGGAGAGGTTGGTCGCAGACAGAATCTGTCCTGAGAGCTACACTGGTGAGAGCATATTTGTCATATTTGTCACCCAATCTTTCAATGATGTCCCCTCTCTTCAGAGGAAAGTTTAACCCTTTCAATGAGTTACCCATCTCACTGGGAAGTCTGTAGTAATAAAGCAAGGGTTTTCAGAGGACAGAAGTTTCTTCAGAGCCCATTTTTGGCTCAGTACCAGCTGTGCCATCTCTACTGTGTGCTGGGCACCAGTGTAAGGCTTTGTGAGTCCATCCTGAACCTTCATGCTGGTTCTAAATTAGTATTTCAGGAGCATGCAGCACTGGTGCTGGCACTCTGCACAGGCTGATTTAATTACTGAGTCTCTGTCTTTCTTACCCAATCATATAATTGGTAAGGTGGAAACAGTTTTCAAACGTTGTTTAAGTGGTCTGGACTCTGCTGGAGGGGCTTTCATCACCACAAAACACCATTGAAAGTAAGGCATGATCTCTGCAGGAGATTTTCCTTGGGAATATTTTACGTGCATGTGTGACACAACAACAGCCCATGCCAGAGAGCAGGAGTACAGAAGGAGAATAGGAGATAGCCCTGTAACCGGCTTGCCCTGTTAAAGCATTCCCAGGGTCTCTGAGCAGCTATGCTTTAGCTTTGGAAGAAAAAAAATCACACCCCATTATAAAGTATTTTCAGAACTGTTTTGCTGCTCCAGCAAATGCATTGAACAGCTCTGAAGCTTTCACAGAAAGCTCAGACATCTCTGTACTCTTAAGAGCACTCACCTCACCTCCTCCTTGTCTGAGTAAGTAGCACAGTTGCATGGCAGCACAATTGGTGTTGGGCAGCTGCTTTGGGTGCATGTCAGCTGTTCCTATGCCTCACTACCCTCATGGTAAATAATTTCTTCCAAGTATTTAATCTAAATCTACTCTTTTAGTCTAAAGCCTTTACCCCTTATCCTATGCCATGCTCATTGATCTCCACCTGGACATCAAGCTGTTGACCATAACTCTTTGAGTGCCACCATCAGCCATTTCTTTACCTATTGAGTTGTCCATCTGTCAAATCCACGTCTCTTCAATGTACAGATATGGTTCTTGTGTGGGACAGTGTCAAATGCCTTGCACAAGTACAGGTGTTAGACACGCTTCCCCTAGATTATGGGCAACGTATTATGTTACACTCTAAGGTACCATGCTTATAAAAACTTGTGAATGTATTTTTCATCAGATACGTGAGAAATTTCTTTGAAATAAGTAAAAAGACAAACCCAAGCAGATATCCTGCTGGGATCAGACTCAAAATACAATCGAGTGAAAAGATTATGATCATGCTTTAGATCTAGAATTTGCAGTACGTGGGGAGAATCATACAATAGTTCAAGTTGGAAAAGACCTTAAAGAACATCAAGTCCAACCGCAACCTAACCATACTACCCTAACTCTAACAGCCCTCCACTAAGTCATGTCCCTGAGCACCACATCCAAATGGTCTTTAAACACATTCAGGGATGGTGACTCAACCACCTCCCTGGGGAGCCTAAGAGCAAAATAAAATATTTCAGTCAAATACTGAGTCAAAAACATTTCAGTTGCTATGCTGAAGGAAGATCTCTGTCTGCAGCACTTCTCTAGCTGTCCAGAATAAGAAAATTGCTATAGCAGCTGCTGGAGCAGTTGTTCTCAGCTCCAGAAATGCAGCATCATAGGGATGGGGGGTTAAATTGTTGGTAGTGCTCATTGCTGACAACTGCTTCTGTGTATCTGCCTTTTGGTCCCTAGAGTGACTCACAGGCACCAAAATGAAAATGTTTGAATTTCAGAGGTAAATTTGCCTCTGGATGAATGGTCGCTGATTTCTGAACACATTAACTCATGTTCCCTTCATCTTAGAGAGTGGATGTGCCCTCGTGAGCAGTGCTTTGTAATGTGCAATTTGTACCAGAGAGGAGAAATCATTGCTATGCTGATAAGGCATAGGTTGTGACACAAACCTTTTTGTTGCAGGACTTCACCATGACGCTTTATCTGAGGCACTACTGGAAAGATGAGAGATTGTCCTTCCCCAGCACCAACAACCAAAGCATGACATTTGATGGCAGGCTGGTGAAGAAGATCTGGGTCCCTGACATGTTCTTTGTCCACTCCAAGCGTTCCTTCATCCACGACACCACCACTGACAATGTCATGCTGCGTGTCCAGCCAGATGGGAAGGTACTTTATAGCCTCAGGTAAAATTGCATTTGGTCAGTGTAAGCCATTAGTGGTATGAGAGGGGAAGTGGTTTAATTGATTCCTGTATTTCATTTCCACATGACTTCACATTAAAAAAAATTAAAAATGTGAATGCATTGACTAGCCACTAACATCAGGAGGAAGAGGCTTTTTCTTTATCGTAAGAAAAATGCTCATATGTCCAGGGAGAACAACTGGGGGGGTATTGGGTAAGTGGCATGAGAAGTAGGACTAAAGCTTAATTCCTAGGAAGTTTGTGTCCCTTCCCTTTCCTTCCCCTTCCCTTTTTTCCATAGCAATGATCTCAAGTTTCAAACATAAATCAGATGCCTCACTAAGGAGTTGAACATTACTGACCATGAGACTGAAGATTATTAAAGCAGTATTTTTCTTTTTCCTAACTGCTGCTTTCATGTGTGGAGATGCTAACTAAGGAGCATCTGTCACTCTCCAAAAGAAACTAAAATCAGTGCTGTTTCTTCATGCCTGCAGCTCCATTCAGTTACAAAACAAGTGTTGCCAAATGACCCATAAAAACCTATGAGAGAGGAAATTGCTGCACAATATTCTGATGCAAGAATGTCAACATCAGCTCCATAGCAATGAAATAGCAAAACACGCAATAAATAAGCCAAACAGCAGATAGATAATGTATTCTGAAGGACAAAAAGAAGGAAAATCTGACTGTAGGAGGTCAGTAGCTTCAAGAAGCATAGATTTAACTTCAACTAATTGCAAAACATGCAATTGTTGCAGAACAATTGCAGGTTGCAGAACATGTTGGCTGGGATGATTGTGGAGGTCTTTGAGGGCGTGTTAATAACATCCAGGAGTGGCGGAGGTAGGGCTGAGCTCAACTGCTCAGCCTGGCAAAGTGTCTTTCCTTTTATAAATGGAAACAGTAGAAAAAATGTAAGGCACAAAGTCTTTTGCAGTATCTGTTTGACAGGAATTTTCTTGTTTCTCTGATATTTTTGTACTGTTTGTTGGGATTCGCAGCCTGGGTAGTGCTAATCTTCTCATTACTAAAGTTTTTTTGTTTCTTCCAGTTTATTAAATGGGGTTCAGGTGTTCCTCGTGTCTTTGGAAAGTTTGCTTAGATCCTTAGCACAATAACCAAGACAATAAAATGACATAAAATTCAACTACAGCCACATGCTGCAAATCATCCACACTGCAAGTGTTTTGGCTATTTAACAATGATGGGGAAAGAATATCAAACTACACAGGTGCTGCCATATGCAGGTCTATGTTCAACAGGCTACTTTCAACAGTCCTTCATGAAATGGTAGTGAATATCTTGAATAGCAGGGTGGCAGGGCATCATTATTGTATTCAGTGATGTCTGCAGGCCAGAGTACTTTATGGTTAGAAAAGAAATGTGAATACTTAAAAACAAAGATGTCTTTGCTGACTGACAGCCTTTTCTGAATGCCTTTGCCTGTATATATATATATTTTTTTCCTCAGTGTCTGCCTTTTTAAAGCTCTTACCAGACGTCTTCTCTTTTCTTGGAAAGCACTGTAGACCTCACTGGCACCTAAACAGTAAATCTGAGCCAAGCAGCTTCACTCTAAGATAAAATCCAGATAGGGAAGCAACATGAACCCAGACATGCGTAAGGAGTACTAACATAAGAGACTGCGTCTTGATTTTATCATTATGTGGCAGTTGTCTGTCGAGCTTTAATCCTGCTATAATTCATTAATTCTTTCTCCATTGCAATTTATGTTTTTATTATCATTTACTTCCCTAGAATTCAAGCCAGTGGAGTAAAGACTTACAGATCCTTCCAAGTGCAAACACAGATTTATGCCATTAAAAATGACATAATCAGACTACAGCAAGACTGGGGTTTTTGATATACGAGGTGGAGCATTTCAGTGGTCTTGGTTGTGCACCAACTCCAGCCCTGACTGGAGGCACTGCCTGAGCCCTCTGCTGGCTGACACCCATGGGTGATCACTGGGCTGACACTGAGCAGATGGAAGTCACGGTGCACGGAGAAAACTGCCCACATCCTGCATCACTGGGCTTTGACAAACCCAAATTACTCTGTTGTGCAAAGCAGCTGTCGAAAACACAGATCTCTGCAGTGATCTGACAGCAAAAGGGAAAAAGTGTCCTCTCTCTCTGTCATTTCCCACTTTCTTCTTCAGTATTTGTGTCCTTTGGTGGTAATTTGTTATGGCCAAACTCTCTAGCCACCTTTTCTAACAGTGGTTTGCTGGGAAGAAAAAACAGCTTTAACTTCATTGGAATGTCTTTAGCTAAATGGAAGGTGTTTATTTCCAGTGACCAAGTAGTCACTCAAAAACATTTTGCAGCTTTACTATTTTTCAGTCACACACAAAGCCAAGTTTTTAATGAGGTGGTTTTTATTGTTCCTAGAGTTACAGTAACAGCGATGTGCAACATGGATTTTAGCCGCTTTCCCCTGGACACACAGACGTGCTCCCTGGAGATTGAAAGCTGTAAGTAAGCAGAGCCATAGGGAAGCTGAGTGCTGTGCCCTGTGGGGACCTGAATGGTGTTTAATTATATCAACCAGCAACTGCTACACTCATGAGGGCTCCAACTGTAGTCAGTGAACTTCAACAACCGAAAAAAAATTCGCTGCCTGTAATTTTTCACTAGAATGAGGTGGAGTTTGCAACAAGGCAGTGTTTGCAAATGGCAGCTGTGAGTGCTGTTTTGCCATTGTCCCCAGCATTCAGTTGGGCTGCCCTGCTGCCATCCCATCCACAGAGAGCACTGAGTAACTTGCCCACAGGTTGGAGGTGTGCAGCAGCACCAACTTCCCCAGGTACCTTCCTGCACCACAGCTCTTAACACAGAAACAAATGGCTCTGTGACCTTCCCATGCACATCTGCTCATCTGTGGTATAGGAATCACAGTGGAGCCATCAAATTAGTCACCTTCCCTTGGTGGTTCTTGCATCCATAAGCAATAAACTCAGCTTTTACCCACCGGCAGCTCCTTTGTCCCAGGTATGATTTACATAAAATTGCCATGCATTTTGTACAACTACATTTCAAACTTCTAGCTTTTTAAGAGTTGTTTCTTCTCCTTCTTAAGTCTGAAATACAGAATTATAATCTTAATTATATTTTAATAAAGTTATTACTGATTTTTTTTTCCTCTCTGTCTGGAAAGGGCTATTATGAAAGCCCACCTGAAAGGATCAACATTACTATATTTCCATATGCATTAAAAAACCAAGACCTGTAATGTTCATATGTGCATTACAGACAGAAGGTTTACAAAAGAGTTTGTCCTCCCGCATGCCTCAGACCACTGGTAATAGCCTGTTCCTCCTGTTACCCTCTTTCCTTTTCTTCTGAGTTTAGAATGGGACAATTTCTGTTGTGGTGGGTAACCTGATATGCCGATTATATGTGTGAAATAACGGTAAGAGAAACAAAAAGGTTTACAAAATGCATCAGGACTGAGTACGGTGATGATGAGCTTGTCCATGCTTTGCTGCAGCCATACCCACCAATGCTGCAGATCCTAGTCAAATGATGGCACTGTCCCTCTCAGCTGGAAGCTCATAGGTGTGTGTGAAAGTGTGTGAGCACAACTTAGGCTATAGTAGCTGGCTCACTGCACCGCGCTGAGGCTTGCTCTGTTCCCCTAGATGCTTACACAGAAGATGACCTCATGCTCTACTGGAAGAATGGAAATGATTCCCTAAAAACGGATGAGAGGATATCACTGTCCCAGTTCCTGATCCAGGAGTTCCACACTACCACAAAACTTGCCTTTTATAGCAGCACAGGTGGGTACTAGAATCCCTACCAGAGGCCAGGGGAAAGGGCTGCAGACTTATATCCTTGGCCGCTCCATCTTTAGATTTCCATCATTAGATTAGATAGTCTGGAAAGACAATACCTCTTCAAGAGCACGCTAATCTTTAATGTGAATTACAGTTCCTGAATGTACAGGTTATATTATCTTCACTGGAAGATGTGATCCTGAGAGGTGTTTTGACTATGATAGTTGGTTCAGCAAGGAGTCTCTACTGTAAGCTGCAATAATCTCTGACTATTAATTCTTTTCCTAAAAGCAAATATGGTGCTATTCCGCTGATACACTGCCTTATCTGAAAGTAGTTCGGTGGTGAGGTAACTTCTTCTTTCTCCTCATTCGGCAGGATGGTACAATCGTCTCTACATCAACTTCACCTTGCGTCGACACATCTTCTTCTTCTTGCTCCAAACCTACTTCCCTGCCACACTCATGGTTATGCTGTCCTGGGTGTCCTTCTGGATTGACCGCCGAGCAGTTCCTGCCAGAGTCCCTCTAGGTAAAAGCAATCTTGCAGTCAGCACACTTGAGGGGCAACTGTATGCAATTATGGCTTTGACCATCAAGACAAAATCACCTGTGCTATGCACTGCCTCTGCGTTCTCCCTACATTCCCTGGTGGCACAGAAATCAGCTGTGCCACACATTCCCACTGTGCTAAGGACTGGCCCTGGTACCTCTCTCCATTTGCCCTGCAGTGCCAAGTGAATTGCCTTCCCTGTTCTGACAAGTGCTAGTTGCACATGGTGCAAATCAGGGAGCAAATGTCAAGCTCTGCTTCTATTGCTGCTAGCAGATACACTGGACGTAGAGAGATGAAGTGCCAGTATCCTTTGGAGACTTCAATGAGTAAGAAGGTGAAAAACATTACTAGCAGCCATGACAACATTTCAGTTTCTTGAGCTGTTCTAGAAGAGAGAGCGTGGAGGTAAAACAGTAAGCCAAGCTTACTTGTTGTTCAACATGTTAAATAAGATTATGGAGTAGAGTGAGGGATGGAGCATCCCCTTCTGAAACATGTTTCAGCCAGATGAAGCCATATGCCAGAGAAATCGCCATGGGAGCACAATTATGTTGTTGACATAAATATTCCGAAGAAGATTATTTGCCCTTAGCAAAGTGCCATTGTATGTTTGCAGACTTCAAGCCTAAGTTTGCTTCCATTTGTTCCAGGGGACACATCTCAGAGTTTTATTTATTGTTAAAATTATGTCCTCCAGTAGAGAGAAAATGTGAATAACAGATATGGCAACGGGCCACATGTCTGCTTAGAATCACGGTCTGTTGCCATGAAACATCATTCAGGGGGAACTAAAAGTTTTGTGCCATGGCTTGTTGAGACAAAGGCACTGAGTTTAGGAGAACTTTTCTGAATACTCCAGTGAATTCAGTCCTTTATGCTTATACATCATATAAACATAGAAACAAATAACTGTGGAATCATATAATAATAGAATTTAGAGTCACAGAATGGCTTGGATTGGAAGGGCCCTTAAATATAATTTAGCTCCACCACTCCGCCTTTCTGAGCAGGGCTGCCACCCACTGGGTCAGTCTGCCCAGGGTCCCATCCTACCTGACATTGAACCCTTCCAGGGCTGGTGCACCCCCAGCTTCTCTGGGCAACTTGTTCTTGTCCCGCATTTCCCCAGAGGGGAATTCTTACGCTCTGAGAGTTTCATTCTAATATCTAATCTAAATGTACCCTCATTTAGTTTAAAACTGTTCCCCCTTGTTCTATCACTATCAGACCATCTAAAAAGTCCATCCCAGTCTTTCCAATAAGGCCCCCTCTATGTACCAAAAGGCCACTTTAAGGTCTCCCTGGAGCTCTCTCTTCTCCAGGCTGAACAATCCCAACTCTCTCAGCCTCTCTTCACAAGAGAGGAGCTCCTGACCTCTGATCATCCTTGTGGCCCTTCTCTGGACTCACTCAAACAGCTCCCTGTCCTTCTAATGCTGAGGACTCCAAAACTGAACGCATTACTTCAGATGGAGACTCATGAGAGTGTAGTAGAGAGAACCACCTCTCTTGATGTGCTTGCTGCAATTCTTTTGATGCAGCTCAGCATACTGTTGGCTTTCTGAATTGCAGACACACTGTCATGTATAGACTTTTGTGTAGGTTTGATTTAGTAGCAATTTAGTATTTATTAATACTTCTATATAAATCACAGGTTAGATTGTATGATCCTTGACATCACTTTATCCACACTTCCTCATCAGCCAGTTTAAAACCATCATTCAACAGAAGTTGCTACAACTGAAAGAGCAACTTGGTTAAAGATTCAAGAATAGCAAGGGTGATGTGAGGCTTACTGCAGGGTAGTTGGGGGGTTCTAAACTCAGTTGCACACCCAAAGATTTCCCCCTTGGAGAACTACTCACCCTTCTTTCTCATTGGTGTTTGTCAGTGAATGAGCTTTGATCCTGGAAAGGTCTGTCCTAAGAGGTATCCCAGCTCAGAAAGATAGTAGGAGACAGCCCAGTGTGATCCTGGAGAACTCAAGGGGATCTTTGCTTAGGACCTCTGTTTATAGGTCCACAAGGTGACTGTCTTCATTCAGTGACATTCCATTCTGGACACAAGGCAGCTGGGGCAATTCTGGAACATTCCATCAACCAAACAATTCCAGTCCTTCACAGACCATCCAGATCTGGCACCTTATAGACTGGACTACAGTCCAGGCAGCAAGTGCTCCTGGTGCCTGATTATTCCATCTCCCTGCTCTTTTAACAAAGATGGGAGCACAGTGCTGCCTTATCCTGAGATACAGGGTGGCAGGGGGCTGCACCAACCCAATCCACCCCATGGCTGAAGTCAGTCATTGTCTCTTGAGAGTGGTGGTGTGGTCTCCTCTGGTCACCTGGCACAGGACATGTTCAGGAATGGTGAACAGGTTGGTTTGATTGTAGAGATATTGACATGCATCAGTTCAGCTCTTTTAAGAGACAGGAATCCATCATGGTCATTTACAGTCCAAGTTCAGAAATCTGTGGGGATAGAATCTTCTTATCCTTTACAGTAGAAGCAGATGTTTTATATGTTGTTGTACTAAACTTAGTAATGCACATTTTTAACGTAAATGATAACTTCCCACTACGGTGAGTCCAGAGGCAAGCTACAACAACAACAACAACAACAATAATAATAATAATAAAGTTTAAGTCTGTTTTAGACTTCACTCCCAGATTTATTATACTCAGCACAGGCATGTGTTCATAGCCACTCCCAGGCTATCTGATCATGGGTTAGGAAAAGTAACATTACTGATGTCTGGAACAACATGAACAGCACACTTTTGTCATCTTGAGTGCTGGAGGAGAAAATAAAGACTTGTTCTGGTGGGGAGGTTCCGAAATGGTTACCTACCCCATTAAAAAGTAATAAAATCAATTGTGCAGTACTTGGATGTTTTGCACCGCTATCAGTAATTTCTCATTCCTGGCTGCAATGGTGTTGATTATTTTCTTGACTTATTTGATTGACTACACAAATGAAAGGTAAAAGGACTTTTGTCTATACAGAATATCACTGTTCTCTGTCTTTGAAAGCAGCTGAATTAGTTGCAGAGCTGCTGCTGCTATCCTTACCCTTTGAGGGGCTGTTCCTCCAGTTACTGTGTATTATGTTGGTGCAATTTCACATCTTTTGGGGGTGGAACTGTTCAACATTCAACATGTACAGCACAAATGGTTGTGAGGGAAAGAGATAGTTTGCTATTTTTTCAAATCTAATGATTTAAAAAATTCTACCCTGTGTCGCTACAGAAATTGTGTATTGTGGTATGCTAATAATTCTGAATTACAGACTACAGGGGCTGTGAGAAACACATGCACTGTAACTTCCCTGTTCTTAACAGGGTCAGAGACTGATGTTTGAGCTGAAGGACCTGTTGCCAAAGTTGTCCGTTTAAAACACTGAAATCAGAAATATTTTTCATGGCAGTTTAACATTGCAAGCAAGTAGTCAACATGCGCTTCTTGTCTGGGAGCAATAAATTGGCCGTGGCAGCCTGGCAAATAACATGCACTGCATTCAAACCACTAATTTTAACTCTTTGCCATCCAGGTCTCATGCTCAGTTTCTTAGCATCTGGCTGTTTTCCTGTTAACATTTGTTCTGCTGTATTTATTAAAAAGACTTCACCAATTTTTCTTAAGGAACAGTTGTTGGAATTTATATGCATGCACTCATACACATACATATAGAGATACATGTAGAAATAGACTATTATTACCTACTTACAGATAAGCTTTTGCTCCAGCAGGCAGCCCCTGTACTTTCTGTGCACCAAGTGTTCTTACTTCTGGCCTTGCAATTCCTCCCTAAGAGGGGCAAAGGAGTTTGCTCCTTTCTGGGCCTGGCACCAGAGGAATTATAATGCACTCCTTTCCTTCACTGCTACCTCATTTTTGGAATGCCTCAATTAGACTCAAAATAATGCTAGTAAGTAGACGGTGCATCACTGCTCTGGGAATGCCTAGGGTTAATGCTGTTTTCCATAACTCCTTTCTCTGTTCTTAAAGTTTTATTTGCAGGGCTTTGAATTTATTTCCCTCTAAGTTTCTATTCCATGTTTCATGGGTCTCACTTTATAGTCTCCTCCCCGGGGCTTCAGGGCTGACGTCATGCCTGCCCATTTCATGGCTGTAGTTATCAATACTGTATATTAATTCTGCTCATGCAGGGAGTTGTCTGAGAGCACTATGAGCATTACTGGCTTGTTTTTTGTTACGTTCTGTGTCACTTCTGATTTTATTCTGATTTGCAGTTAGGTAGGATTTTAGAATTCCTGGGACTCCTCTCATCTGTGGTTTTAACACTGTGAAATTTACTGTAGCAAACAATATGTCCTCACAGTACTCAGCAGAGTGGAGTAAATCATCTTGAGAGTGAGATCACACAACATGTTCAGGACAACCAGGGGATCAGGCTCAGCCAGCGTGGGTTCCTGAAGTGTGGGTCCTGCTTGACCAACATCATCTCCTACAACAAGGTGATCCACCTGGTGGATGAGGGAAAGGCTATGGGTGTAACCTACCTAGACTTTAGCAAAGCCTTTGACTTTGTCTTCCATAGCATTCTCCTACAGAAGTTGTCAGCCCATGGGCTGGACAGGTACACTCTTTGTTGGGTAAAGAACTGGCTGGAAGCCCGGGCCCAGAGAGTGGTGGTGAATGGAGTTAAATCCAGCTTGTGATCAGTTACGAGTGGTGATCTCGAGGGGTTGGTAGTGGGGCCTGTCCTGTTTAATATCTTTATCCCTTAATGAGAGCATTAAATACACCCTCAGTTGGCTTTCAAGTGACACCAAGTTGGGATGAAGCATCAATCTGCCTGAGGGAAGGAGGGCCCTTCAGAGGGCTCTGGACAGGCTGGGCTGAGGCCAATTGTATGAGCTTTAACAAGACCAAGTGCTGGTTCCTGCATTTTTATCACAGCAGCCCCATGCATCACCACAGGCTTGGGGCAGAGTGGCTGGAAGAATGTGTGGAAGAAAAGAATCTGGGTGTGTTAGTTTACAGTTGACTGAACAGGAACCACCAGTGTGCCCAGGTGGCCAAGAAGGCCAACAGCACCTTTGCAATATATCAGAAATAGTGCAGCCAACAGGAGCAGGGTGATTGTCCTTCTGTACCTGGCACTGGTTGAGTACTGTGTTCAGTTTTGAGCCCCTCACTACAAGAAAGACATTGAGATACAGGACAATTTGCAGATATTTCTTTGTTGTTCCTAAAGCATCTGTGTTCCCTGGCTCTGCTTTGTCAGACAGAAAGAAATACATCTCCTTGACCTACTAAAATATGTCATTTCAACTTTCAAGGGGATCATTAACACGCTGTGATTATCCCCTGTGATAGAAGGAGCCTGGATAACACTGAACTATGGGGGCTCATGCACTTCCTAGTAGGTTCATAGCGCTCACCTGCAGGGTAATGCATGGCGGCATTGCCCTGTGGGCCTCATTAGTCCCTGAGAGGAAGACACACTCCAAGTTTGGGAGCTGACTGGTGACTTCCCATGAGGCAAGACTTCCTGGGGCAGATGGAACACACAAGCCTCAGGGAATCTGGTGGAAGCAGCAGCTGGAGGAGCTGAACTAGAAGCTGTGACATTTGTACTTTCCACAGGACTGTCCTCCATCTGACAATGGGGCACAGGTAGTGCAGGATCAAATCTCTGCTGCCTGCCATAGGATGGAGGCAGTGGTGTGGAGAATCAGAATTAGAGCTGTTCTCACAGAAAAGACGAGAAACCTAAGTAAGAAAGGCCTTCCTCAGGCAGTGAAACCCACCACACCGATGTGAAAAGGTCAGGTTGGTTGTCAGGAAATGGTAACTTTATTTGTGACGAAGAGTTTAGGTTGAACAAACCTTACGGGATTGCTCTGCTGCTGTGTTCCCAGGGATCACCACCGTGCTGACCATGTCTACGATCATCACTGGGGTGAACGCCTCCATGCCCCGCGTTTCCTACATCAAAGCAGTGGACATTTACCTGTGGGTCAGTTTTGTGTTCGTCTTCCTCTCGGTGCTGGAATACGCAGCAGTGAATTACCTGACCACAGTGCAAGAGAGAAAGGAGAGGAAACTCCGGGATAAGGTGAGTTTTGCCGTCTCTGATGCAGTTTTATGCCATGGAGAAAAAGTGGGGCAAATGTCTGGAAATGTTCAGAAGTTTAAACAAGCAGTGCGTTGCTCTCAGATGCCCTGGGAAAATACAGTGTATGCAAGAAGACACCAGCAGTGAAGCATTCCTGGTTCTAAAGATTCGCTACAGATACCCAGCATCTCAGTTAGCTGTTTGTTCTTCTGGATCTGAGGGCATTATGTCCCTCCACACATAGCCCTAGTCTTATAAACAGTGATCTGATTTCCCCCTTTTGCCTTCATTACCTTAAATTGTAACTGCCCCAAATTTCAGCCTAGGCTCTTCTCTTCAGATGGGGCAAACCTGATACACTTCTCCTTGGAGTTCCCCTCTGCCTCCTTCTCTGAATTTCTCAGCTTCTAAGTACAGATCCCACCTTTATTTATGCCCTGATACCCATGCTTAAACCAAAGGAACTTTCCCACAGACAGCCTCACTCTGTGATTACGTTGTGTCTGGCAGACGTGAAATAACAGAAGCAAAATGCTGCAACTCCTTCCACTGTCTCATTGTCCATTCTATATCCCAGCCATCTGGCTTCCCCAGGCTTGTCTCCCCTCTGCTTTCATAGGGAGTGTAGGGCTGTCCGTACATATCCGGACATAACTCCAAAATGCTCTTCCCTTGTCTGCGCCCACAGCCCCCCTGTGCATGCAGCCTTCCTCAGCCCCGGCCGATGATGATGGACGGCAGCTACAACGACGGTGATGTGAACGAGTTGGGGCACTACGTGTCCGAGAACGGGGACAAGCAGGACAGAATGATGGTGCAGCTGGCGCTGGGGTCTGAGAGGGGCTCGGGCAGAAGGAAAAACCAGAGATACGTCAGCATGCGGATCGACACCCACGCCATTGACAAGTACTCCAGGATAATATTCCCTGGCGCATACATTCTATTTAATTTGATATACTGGTCCATTTTTTCATAAACATACGTAACTTCCGTAGTCACAGTGTATTGCGGCAGGATATCGGGGTACTGTTTCATAGGCTAACAAAATGAACATAGAGAATTAATTTGAAGATTGATTTTTTTTTTTCAGGATTTCAATTTATTTATTTTTTACTAGGTGCAGCTCATCCGTGGCATAAATAACAGTGCAAGTTTTACGTTTCAAATAAATATAGGATATCCAATCTAAAACTTCACACATATTTAAAGCTGTGCTATGCTTCTCCTTGTGCCTCACAGGCCACTGTAAACTACTTCAATGAGTGACACTAATTGCCAGCTGCTTATATATGGTGCAACTTCCATTTCGTGCCCCCAAGTCCCAGTTCTCTCAGTGTTTGAGCACATGCACACATCTCTGAACTCAGCAGACTGACAGCATTTAGCACCGATAAGTACAAAAGATATGCAAACACTTGCATGCTTGCAGGATGAGGTCAGAAGCAGCTATTGCAAAAACAGAATATCCAATAGTGGGAAAGACTTCAGCAAGACTCTTAATGGCCAAAGGCGGCTTTCAATGCTCCGTGCACACTGTGCAGGCAGTGCTGCACTGACAGAGCCAAGCAGCAATACCTTTCACACTTGTGCTGTCTTGATTGTACTTAAAAACAAAGAAGTATTTCCAAGCTGTATTGATTAACCGTTTAAAATACAACTTGAAGTGTACATTTACCAAGGAATCCATCAGTCTGAACAAAAGTTGGACATTCTGTGATTCCAAACCCTCTGGGAAACACTGGACCTCTCCTTGGAGCTGCTTATTTGGGTCAGTGGGAGTTCTGCTTGAGTTTCCTAGGAGAGGGAAAAGATTTCTCTACAAAGTGATCCAGTGAAGACAAGCGGGTGTCTACAAAAAAGAATGCAACCACTGTAGGAGAAGCCACTTCTCGCTGGGACAGCCTCAGTGCTACTGGTTGGTACAGGACTGCAGCCTGAATGCCAAGAACTGCTGCAGCTGGTAAAGTCCTGCCCCTGCCAAAGCCTTTGGTGTGTGCAGGCAGTTCCAGAAGAAGCCTGGTCCATCCATTTTTAATGAAAGGCCAGCGGAAAGATGCTCAGCAGGTAACAAAGCAGATGCAATGACTTCATATCTGCCTTACTAATGTAACCGTGTTACAGTTGTAAAATTACCATGCCGAAAGCTTTGGAATGAAGTGGAAAAGAGCTCCCACCATGAGAGAGACCCAGGTCCATTTGAGCAACTCCGTTTCTCCCTGGCACCTCACAGCCCTCAGAGCAGGCACAGAACCATCCAGGGCAGGACAAGAGGACAAGGCTGGCACTGGGGGCATTCAGTACTCACCTCAGTCCCTACTTGACATCACAGCTTCAGAGGAGCAGTCAGTCAGCATAAATTCTGCATCCGTTCGATGCAAAATCTGTAGTGTAGTACTAGTAAAATATTTCAGGAAATTAGTTCAGAATGGGTCGAATGTATTCAGGGGCCTTTGAGGTAATAGCAGCACTGAAGGTATCTCAGAAAATCGGTCACTGAGTTGGTCTGCTGCCATGTCACCCACATACACAGATAACTGAGGTGTGGCACTAAAAGGACTCGAAGCACATGGCACGCTTTGCACAGTCATGGAATTCTGCGGGCACACATTTCAGGTGTTGTACTGAACAACACCATTCCTCACACAGTAGATGCTCTTGTCTTTCACAGGTGTAGCTGCTCCAAAAACAAGGCTAAAGCAGTGGTGTTTCCAGAAGGAACGTAAATCTTCGTACATGAAACCTGCCCTGGACTACATGCATTATACTTGCAGCACAGACATTACAGCTGTTTGAACACTGTTGGTTGCTGCTTTAATTTCATATGTAAATAAATATCACGTACAGGTACTCAGCACTTCTTATAACTGCTGAAATCATGAGATGCAAAATGTACCCACACTGCCTCTACACGCCACTGAAACCACAAGAACTATGATTACTGAAAACAAACCCGACCGCCATGAGATAGCTTTGTTACTGAGACTTTTCTTCACATACATACAACATCTCAGCTTCTTCTTACCATACCATATTTCTATCCTCTGAGGTTGTCAGTTTGTTTTGGTTTTGGTTTTTTTCCCCCCCAAAGATTAAAAATACATATTAAAATGTAACATTTTAATCGGATTAAAGTAGAAAGATCTCTGTGGTAGAAGCACCAGGACTGCCTGCTCTCCTTTATTCTGGAGGCACCTTTCCTCACAGAAGGCTCCAAGACTTCTTGGGAACTGCTCACACAGGGACACATTTAGGTCCTTGGTATCGTTAAGAACCCATTTCCTCCCTCAATTCTAAGAGCAGCACAGACAGGAGCACCAGATACTGCAGTAAGCTATCCAGCTTCATAAGCCTACACAGTGTAACCCGCTTCGGTACTATACATCTCACAGGACCATTAACCAGAAAATTAAGAAGATTTCGGAGATACAAATGGGAGTTGGACTTTCAGATTCCCTGGCTTCCAGGGGAAGACTGGTTTCTAACTTTCCATGAGATTCTGAAAGCTTCCCTTCTGACATGGTGTCCTAAACAGACTCTGCAACCTCTGCATCAGGATTCACGTTGTGAAATGACTTGTGTTTTATTTTGGAAACTCTAGTGCCTTTTCAGTCTTATGTAAATGTGTATAAAGACGCATTGTATAAGAACAGGATACGTCATATACAGCCAGCGTTTGCTATTAAGAACTGCGATCATTAAACATACTCCATACGCAGTAACTACTTTTTTTTCACCTTCCAGTATATTGGTTTGTATCCAAATGCTCTGCTCCTTCTCATTTTCACAATAAATTAGAGTGGTTTCTTTGTTTTGGTTCTAGAAATGCTCATCATCAAAACCACAACTCCATACTTGTACAGCACTATGTTTCCCACCTTCAAAAGAGTGATCTCTGTGAGTTTATACATGTAACAAAAGACCTTTTTGCTCTGGATCTGATCAAGTCAAATACCGAATGGCTTTAAACCCCACAGCACCAGAGAGCCCCAGGATTTCACAGGCACAGCTCTGATGAGGAGCAAACCTGCAATCACAGAATCAGAGAAGACAGCATTTAGATTCATCCCCTCCCTGAGACTGTTCGGATTTAACAGTTCTCGCTCCTCTTGCCTAGGGGCATTACTTTGTGATATGATTAACACCGTTTCTCAGAGGTCAACCCAAAGCCCCCTCTGGGATGGTGCTGCTTTTAGAGGTTGAAGTCTATGGCTGGTCTGGGTGGGTTCTGGTTAGACAAATTCTGCTCAGGAGCACGTCCAGGTTAAAAGCTTTGGAGATTGAAACCTTGAATAGTTTTTAAGGACGTTGCTAAGTACTGAAAAGATGAAGGAGCAAAAAGGACAATTTCAGTCAGAAATATCTAGAACAACAAGAAGGCATGAAGAGAAACAAATTCTCTTTTCTAGTAAAAGGATATAACAATATATAAAAAATAATTAGATTTCAGTCTTCTATCATGCTTGGCCAAGCAACACCCAGTACTGAACAGAACCCAACTCCCTGCAAGCCCTATGGGATAAGGAGAGAGCCCCAGGACCACCTTGACAGGCTTCAGAAACTGATTACAATCCTTCATCTATATTGATCTCTTATTTCTTGAAGCAGATACCCCTCAGCAAAGGTAATTTTCAAGGGAGCTTTACCTCCCCCCATCTTCTCTCAAACCCAAAGCCTTGGTTTACATAAGCACCACTTGCTGTTAAACATATGTAGCACCACTCTAGGTCAAAAAACAACCACACCCCGAAACTGATCCGTCATATACAGCGTTCATGCAAAGAGTAACTTTCAGAACTATTTGTTAGCAAAAGCTTAGCATAAAATCTAGACAGTCACACAGCTACACGCCTCCAATGAGAAGGATTGGCAATACCTGATTCTTGAAAGAGCAGTGCCTCCTCCAAACTAGTTTCATGAGCTTTGAAATACTTTTGCTGAAAACATACATATCAGCACAATGATTTCTTACCTTAAATCTCAAACTACTTTGGTTCTGAACATTTAGAATCAATGTTTTGAGATAAATCAGGATTCATTTGCCCAAGGAAGCTGAAAATCTCAATCCTTGGAGGCTTTCAGGATTCAGATGAAGCCAAACTAACTTGATCCAGCAGTGATGATTGCCTCACTTCAAGCTGGTGGCTGGACAGGAACTGCCCGAGTTCCTTCTGGAGAACCCTGCCAATTCCACAAATTCTAACAAGTTTTAATAGCTGAAACAGCCTGAGGATGATAAAAACCCCTATTAAATATTGTATTTGAAAAGCACGATGCCCCTAAAAGTAACTGTCTGCTGGCAGACCAAAATGGAAACGGAGAAGTCAAAACCCCCTCGATCTTGCATAATTATATCAAACTAGAAAAAAAAAAGCACAGTATACAAATGAACTCGCAGAGCATCCCAATATTAATCAGTAGACAAAAAAAAAATCAGTCACAATTGTGATTGATATAAATTCATCTTTAATCAGTACTTTGAGCAGTTTTATTCTCACTCCAGCGATGGTTACAACAAAATTAAGATGTGCTTTCATTACTGACATGTATGAATGATCTTGGACACGATACAATCAACAGCCAGCTAGTTGGACAAACTACTGAGAAGGCAATAACTCGCACCAGCTTGCACAGCAACATAGCACGTATTCCTATCATTGGGATTCTGCCACTCCATCTAAAAAACAGCAACGAGAAACAAGAAATGCAGAGGGAGTGGAAAAATTTAACCAGTGAATCTGTGGCTTTTAAAATTATTTTGTTTTTCTTTTAAATTAGAAAATATGATTTGGAATACATATTTTATTTTATTTTATTGGATACAATAAAATTCTGATTAACCTTCTAGAATTTACCATTTAGAGATTCGTGCTGTTAAAAGCAATGTTTCCAAAATTGTTTTTAGGTACACAGACTTCCTTATTTCTCAGCGGCTTACTGCTATGCTTAGGAAAACATTAGCCAATAAGCTCCTTTTTGCTCAGTCTGTCCAGTAGCTCAGTAACTTGCATCTGCAAAAAATTAGTTCCTCTCCTATGTATTCACAGGACAGTTTAAAGAATCCATTAAGAAACATAGCGGGTTTTCACACAGACCACCCCCTCAAATAAAATCTGTCACATAAATGTCTGCAAAAAGTCAAGTAATAAGGATCAAAGAAACTAAACACACTACACAGAAAGGACAACTGACAAAACTTATCAGATCTGACACTTGGGATATAGGACATAACAGGTTTGAGGAATCAGTTCCTTCACAAGAAATTTTCAGTGCAAGCTTCTCAGACCTTACTATCAGAGTCTGCACAAAGCAAGTTTGAAGTTACCTTCAGCTGATGTTCTATGCTATCACACTTGCATTCTCAAACAAAACAATTCCGCTGTTTCTGCTGTATACATTCATTAGATCAGGCTAATGCAAATGTTTCATAAACATTTGTTTTGTTCTGGAGAACTTTAACACATACAAATTAGCACTAGACAAAAGCACTCAGCTGCTCATTGTTTTTTGAGGACTAAACAACACCTACAAAATTTATCAGAAGGACGGTCAATGCATTTCAGGACGGTCAAACTTAACAGATCTTGTCTGTATATAAACAGTTCTCTTCCACTGCTAGAAGCTACTACCAGCAAAAACAGGCCTGCTTCCCAACATATTATCCTTCCTTCCAGTGAAATCATCTCAGGTTTTAAGTTTGTCTTGTTCCAAGACAAGGTAACTGGCTTTGCAGGTCAGAATCAGCCTGTGATCAGAGTGAATAATGCTTATTTCAGAAGTTGCCATATAAGCGCTGCATGTTCCATAAGGGACATTTCAATAGCAACAGAGAATCACTTAAGAGATCTAAATGCTACCATTTATTCAACTCTGTAACTGGCAGACAACATATCTGAGGTCTCTCTGAAATTCACTACCTTACTGAGTACAGCAGACATTACAGCTACAGGAAAGTGTGCATTTTTAAAAGCAATGTTATTATTTGATTCTCCTCAAGTCAATGTTCCTTCAGCTACTTGTCTACCCCAGGCCCAATTGACATTCAAAGCGTCCCCACTGAATCAACTCTATTGAGAGAGGTTTAATAAGGTTTAGCGTGAGGCACATGCTCCTACACCAGCACCAGGCTTTCTGTCAGTTTCTGCTGGATTTAATTGTCCCTCTTCTTTTAGCTTCATTTGTCTGAAGTCTTCTCTAACTTGTTCTAGTAGATCTGGATTGAAAATGACATCCAATGCTGTCATAGCTAAAGCTTTTGCTGTGCGCAAAGCATAGAACTGGGCATTCTGTGACCCTACAGAAAAAAGGAAAGAAAAATGTCAGGTTAGATAACCAATATTAGATTCCAGCTACTAAATCATCACATAAAACATTTTATAAAGGAAGACCCTAGAGTTTCAAGTGCAGAAAGTTTCCCAAAAATCTAACCGTGGGAAGCACAACTGATGCCACAAAACAATTTTTGACACGGAAGTGCTTAACTTTCTGCTTCTTACATAAAGAAGATGGAAAACAGAAAAACAAAGGTTCACACTTCCATTTTTAGAAAAGGCAGAGCTTTACAATGTCACCTCTACTTGCAGAACATTGTGCTTTAGGAATAAAAATTACTGCTTTCATCTCTTGACTTATACTTAGAAACTCTTTGAACATGCCACCAGTGCTGGCTAATACTTCTAACTTCTTGGTAGACAGTACTCCAAAGAGAAGTCTGGCTTTTACTATAAGGAATGGGTCGTCTATTCCACACAAAATTAAATACAAAAATAGAAATACTAGACATTTTCAGCTTTCTCTCTGTAGCTCTGCAATTAAGTTGTCTCAAGATCCAAATTCAGCTCATGCCTCATCATGCTTGAAGAAAGCAACTCCATTTTTACACAGCCAATCACGTGCAATCACTTTTAGATCCGGTACTTGCACTTCAGTACATTTACACATTTACTATGCAGCAGCTCTGAACACTACAGAAGCACAAAACAGCTTTAATCTTGTGCAATTCAAAATATTTAGTTCCTTAATCATACTGTCGCAAAGAATCAGCAGCCACACCATCCAGTACTTCAGGGTTCTAGATGTAAGCTTCTGACCACTTCCACTCACCTGCAGCTTCTGTGTATTGTTCAGTATGATTCAATGCATCAGAGCCAATATAAAAATAAGGATGAAGCCCAGGGACTACAAAGGTAACATTTCCAAAGTCTGTGGAACCTAGAAGTAGCATGAAAATCCTCAGTCAATGTGCGGAAGAGTTTTAAATGATGTAGGAAAATCTATGACAGACATCACCTCCATCCCTCATTTAAAACAGAATAACCTCTGTCCCAAATACTAATATGTAAGCACTTCCAATGAGTCATTATCCACACAAAAACCTCCCATCAGAAAACCAAGTTTTTCCTAACTAGCCATCTTCAGATGCTCTCCAGTGTGCTTCTGGTCACTAATCTGTTACTGGAGTGCAAGAAAGATACATCAACCTGTTCCTATCCCATTTACTGAGATTCTCATCAACCACCTCCTGAGTAAGCTGTTAATTCAGAAAAGAGGAAAGCTCCAAGCCTCTGAGTTTGGCACAGCCCAACTACTTCAATTCCTGCTCCAGCACCTATCAGCAGGTCCAACAGTTACCCCTCTTCACCACTACGCAAGCGTTTTACAAGAAGCGGAAACTCTAAAGTACAAGCAATCTATTCTTAAACAAAAACAGACTGAGGACAAATATGTGTTCTGTCACTTTTTCATCATTCTCAGTTACAGAAACATTAACTGCACACTCTTGAAAAAAAACAAGATCCGAACTGAACTCCACACAAAATGCTATTGATTTATAGATATAAAGAATTATTGATAGTCATACCTGACTAGCTAGCACTAGCTAGCACTGGCATATGAGCTAGCAACAGCAACCATCTTTAGAACTACAGCATCTATTTAAAGATACCATCCCAAAGCAACACATTCTTTATAGTCATCCAAGAGTTCATAACTATGTCCTGAGAGCGTTTTTAAAATTATTATTAATAAAGCCAAATAAGCAATCCTCTCAGTTCTTCTGTATTTGTTCAAGAGATGTTTAGATGCAGGAGAGATAAACACACCAGTTACTGTGAAATTCAGGTAACAGGGAAAGCATAAAATGACCTTGTTTCAAAGGGGATGGGTAAAGAGGGATGACCAACTAAGGGATTCTCATCAGCTTTTTTCAGGTCAGAGCTGAAAGAGTTTCCTTCAGAGGTTGCTTTTGAAGGGACTTTTCCAACTATTTAAATTCTTCCTAACACATCAGGTAGACTCCATATCATTACATTGCTGGTGAGAACACATCAGCAATGCTTTGAGACTCGGTAGTGAACTGATTGAAGAATACAGATTTTTTATGTTGAAACATAGTTAATAAAAGTGAGTGCACAGAGACTGTATTCTGTGATAAAAGAGGACAAGACTAGTTTAGTACCTTCTATGCCTGTACATAAGTCAAATGAGAAAGACTTTTAAAAAAAAGTGTTATTTTCCATAAATGCAGTTCAAATTTGAAAAGAATCCAACTCTTGGCACAGCACTAAGTTGTTTTCATTTTCAGGACTCTTTACTATTCATACATTCTTTGGTAAATCTGGAAAGACAAATCAGGAGTCTAAAAGGTCTGCCTCTCCTCCAGACTAAACCAAGAGTTCTAGACTTGCCCTAATACACAACCAGCTGGAAAGACTGTGCTGACTTTTTTCCTGCTTTCAATCAGCAAATGAATCCCATGTCCAGCGCAGCCCAGTTCATTATCACGTAATTCACATGAAACCATGTTCATCTCCAATCACATCCAACAACATCCAGTTCTGAATTATTTTTGCTGAATGTAAGGTATTTAAACCAGGCATTGATAGTTTAAAAGATGAGAGAGAGAGACTGGATAAAAATTCATTTTTTAAGTACAAATGTGACAGTCAAACCTTCCCTCTGTCAGAAAAATGTTAACTCCTTGGTGATAACAGCCTATCAGTATGTTTAAAGCAACAGCTTTCCCAATAGCTTCCAGTCAAACACCTGAAACTGTAAGCTTGCCAGAGAAGCACAGATCAGATTTCCTTCAGGAAGTATGAAGAACAGCAGTTATGAATACAACATACATTCATGTACTATCTTCAATAGAAATGTATCGGGACTCCAGCCTCTCAGAAAAATACCCTGAAGCAAATACTGAAGCCCATAAAAGTCACTGAGCGCATAATGGAAGTCTGTTATTACCACAAAGTATGAGTGGAAGAGAAAAACGCAACTGATGCCAAGAAGCCTTTTTATTCAGCCCCAAAACTTCAGAAGGAGTATTTTCAAAACATACTGGCTCCTTAACTTCATCTACACCAATCCTGTGCACAGGGTACCAGCAAAATCTATGAATCCTAAAGATACCAGAATAAGTTATTGTAAGGGTGGGTGCTTTGGGATGTCACCAACATCCTGCAGTAAAGCAACCCTATCAGCAGGAGGAACAGGTCACAGCACCTCCTTAGTCTAACTCAATTCTTTCACATCTTTCCATTTGCGTGCAATATGAGCGGGCCACAAGGCAGTGTGATTTGATAAAGACAGACTTCATGATGCTTAACTGCCTAGAGAGATACCTGTAAGCAGACCGACACTAATACGTATGTAGAGGCGGCAGTGAGTATGCTCATCTCTTAACGACTTTTCTGCTGCACAGACATGGAGAAGCACCTGAGCTTTCCTTCCCTTTCAACAGAAGGAACTGATCTCCTAAAAGAAAACATTGAAAACCATATGAAAACTAAACAGAAATAGAGGTCTTGAAAAAGATGACACAAAACACTTGATCCTCCCCCAACCAGGGTAGCATACGAACTTTTGCTTCTATGTCTCTGGAGACTGTGCTTTGTTACTGCTCCCGCAGCCCCAGCACCACAAGAATTCACAGGAGAAACTGTGGAAAGAAAAGTCAGTAAAATCCTACTGCAGCATGCAACAGCAATATAACTTCTTAGCCCTATTTTGACACCTGACAAGCAGTCTAAGGGCAGAACAGGCACATGATGAGTTTCAATTTAAGCAAATTAATGTCTAATGTTTAAGGTATCACCTAACTTACATATGAAAGCACTACTACAAGTAGATAGATGTTTGTACCAAGTTCATTCAAAGGTTGCCTGAAGAAGCGGGACCACAAGTTGTTAACGATCTTCTGAACCCTTAACACAACACAAAGGGAAGCAACCAGTAGAGTTCCAGAAAATTTCACTACAGTAAATATTCTAAATAAGGTCCCTCCCTGCTTTGCCCTTTCGTAGGCTAAATGGGCAAAGTAGATCTCACTTGTACCATGCTGAAGGGAGAAAAAAAGAAACCTGGCTTTCGTTATAAATGGATTTTATACCCAACAAACCAAACCAATTGGTGAAAACATGCTAGCATTGTCCCAATTTGTAAGTGATGAACAGAGGGGAAAAAAGCAACCAGAATACCATCAGATCTGTTATGAACCCCATCCAAAGAGTTTGAGAAACCTGATGCCACACTGCAAGACCTCACCTGCCTAAAGCTAATCTGCGTTTAACATACAGGATATTAGTAACACAAACTAATTAGAGTAACTATTTTTACTGAGCACAGTCTTTTCCTTCTAACCAAAGAGAAAGGCGTTTAACACGAATGGACTAGAAACATTATATATAAGTAATGACCAGTCAAAGCTATAAGGTATTAGCAGCACTTACAAGACTGGAACAGCACTCCTGCAGGAAGATTCTAAAAAAATTGCAAAAGGTAACAAGAGACCCACCTGAGCATTCAGGAATTCAGTCCTACTACTCTACGTAGGTCAGAAACTAAGAAAACAGTAGCTCTGAGACACAGTCAAGACAACGAAATGAGCACCTACTTGAAACGCACCCTGTGGAAAACTAGTCAGCTGAATTTGTGAACTAAAAGCACAGAACTACCTGTTCATGGAGTAAGGTTTTAATCAGTTACTGAGATGCCTAGGACTTCACTCAGTCACTTCAAAAAAAGCAAACTCTTAGTTAGATGGCCATAAATTTGTTTGTACGTTAGCTCAACAGCACTATAAGACAAGGTTTCTAAAAGATAGTCTCTATTCATAGCATAAAAGCAGAATTCTGTATTTCAAAGTAACACAAGGAGCCTCAATTCATCCCAAATCTGAGTGTTCCTTACTTGAAATATTTTCAGAAATATTACCATAAAGCAATTATTACTTTCAGCATGTGTTGGGAAAATTTCTCTGCTTCTTAAGCAAACAAGCACAGGCCAGAGGTATGAACCTTTTACACTGTTACAGATTTCTAATTTGACCTTTTCTTCTGATCAATGTTTTGTTTAACCCACCTCTGTCTCATCCTTTAACACACTTAAGACTTGTCATAACAAAAAAATAGATCGAGTTACCTGACAAACCATTCAAAACGCAGTCTTCTGGTATAAATTCTATACCAAGCTTCTTTCCATTCTCCTTGTAAATCTTCTCCAGGCTCTTATTCGGAAGCACATTGTAGTAATCATTTTTACCCCCTTTTATTTCCACCTAGTCAAGAGAAACAAGCTGTTAAGACACCTTTCTCCAACCTAAGGCAGTTTAATGTAAACAAATACTGAAAAAGTACATGCCCATACTTGAGAACCACATCAAAACAGGAAAAAGCACAGTTTCTTTCAGAAATACAACAATCAGTCAAACGTTAGCTTTATTTTCTGTCAAGCTTCCAAGAGACAGTCAAATACCATAAGGATTTCACAGACTGCATCTCTAAAAAGAGCAGGAAAATCTTCCTGTAATAGCTTCAAATGACTTTCACTGCAGGTACTATCAACCCATGACAAAATCAGTTTAAGTCTTCCACAAAATTCTGTTTCACTCTTTTTCTTTAGAGCAGTTCCAATAACGCTTATGGAATGAATTCACAAAATAAATGTTTGAAAACAAGTGTAAAAAAATATCTATCGATGTCAAGTTCCAAAAGAGATTTTAGCTTTTATTCAGAATGAAGCAGACTTCAGGAAGCCCTTCTCCAGCTGTAGTGGAGAAGCCAAAACAGGCAAACAGCACCTAACGCCTAAAACACTTCACAATTCACTGGTTCACTATTATACACACAATACCTCTTTGTACTGATGAGCTGTATTAGCACCCTGTACCAAGAGCAACCAGAACCTCCTATCTTATAAATACACAGTAAGGCAAACTTTCCAATTGTTTGAACCAGCCACAGGAGAGAGGAATGGGAGGCACCCAGGGTGCTCAGTGAGAAAGGAACACCACCACAAGTCATGAGCTATCAATTTTTAAATGTCAGTGAAGTACAGTGATGTCCCAAGTGACTGAAAAAATGCCGTCGTGCTCATCTTGAAGGGTCAGGAGTGCCTTGGAAATTACTATCCTATCCTCAAGCTCTTGGGGAGATTATGGAGTTCATTCTCTCTAAAACCAATGTCCAGGTACAAGAATCATAAGGTGAGAGTGAATATCCAGCACAGATTTGCTGAAGACTAGATGGTACACAACCAAGGTCAGCTTTTCATGATGACATTTGGCTCAGTGGACATGGATGGCATTCAGTTTCAAGTTTGCCAACTATACCTAATCAGTGTGGAGCAGGCAATAACGTGAAGGTATGTAAAGGGAGCAGCTGATAAGCTGAAGGCTGAGCTATATTCTATTCAGAAGGATGTCAACATGACAAGAATAGAAACATGCTGGCAGGAGCCTCATGAACTTCAACAAATCCAATGTCCTACATCTAGGAGGGAAGAATCCCATGCAGCAGTTCTGTCTGGAAGCCAACTGGTGAGGAAACACAGTACACTGAACAGGATTCAGTAGGGTGCCCTTGAGGTAATGGGACCAAATGTAAACTGAGCTGTATCAGTAGCCGGCGGGATAAGAAGAAAGATTCTTTCCCTCTCCATGATGTTAATTGGTGTGCTGTGTTCAATTCCATGCTCCTCAACTCAAGATCAAAACACACAGCCGTGAGAATATGTTCATACTTTGCATCCTGTGGCCAGTGCTGCAGCTTTGAAGCAGTCCTCGACCTTCTCTGTCAGAACAGAAAGGTCTTTCATTGAAGGGGCACGCAAGTAAAACTCCAGTTCAGTGTAAGAAGGAATGATATTAGGTTTCACACCACCATTTTTTATAACACCTGTAGAAAGAGGAAAGTCAAGTTAAACTATCAGTGTCAAATCCTACTGCTTCATCTTCATCCTTGTCATGAAACTCTTCATTCAAGAACTAAACACATACAAAAACAAAGCATCAGTTGAGTACAAAATACAAAATGCCAAAAAACATAGTGCATTGGCAAAATTTCTTTATCACATCAGATCAGATTAAGTGGGATGTGTACATGCTTTCCAGCGTGATTTCACCCTATTCTTTGGTTAGACATCTGTTATAAGCCTAAAGACAAACCAAGCTAGCATTTGTAATTAATCCCCTGGAATCCAGTGCGTTATAGCTGCAAGGTAACCTGGTTGTCAATGACAAAGAAAATAGCCTGTTATAAAGGCTGCCTTCATTTCCAGCTTTTAAAGGTTTCCTCAACTACGATGTTTCCAACTTCTACCAGCTTGTAGAAAAAATTTAATGAGCTACATTACTCTGCAGTGCTGATACGTGCGTGCTACATGGGACAGAAGGTCTATTAGATTTCTCATACTAATTCTTCAGAAATCTTAAAAAGTGTATGCTATATATACAGTTTTATTGGAGAGTTGAGTTTGAAGTATTCTTTCAAGGAAACACGACAGCAACATCCTTTGATTATGACATCGGAGGCGTTATCATAAAAAACACAGTATTTAGCAATTTCAACAGTAAAATACTGTAGTCATCAATACTACATGACAGCTAATTGCTTCCAACAAGCTGCCTTTGTTCCAGGCCTCCTGCTCTCAATATATATATATGTGGAATATGATTTGTTTCCCATTGAACCTAAGACACTACCTTATCTACTTTAAATGGAAATAGTGCACAAAATGACTGATGTATGTAACTGAAGCCTGAAAAGGCCGTGCTGTCAGGCTGGAAAATCTTTATCCTTGATGCAGAAAGTCTATAAATACTAGGAACTCCAAAGTCAACATTTTTAATCTGGAATAGTCAAAGCAAAGTGCTGAATTGAGCAACAATCAGCACTAGTCCACCATAAAAGGAATAGCTCAGATGAGACAGACAGACATCATAAACTAAGAACCAGAAAGTCAGCAAGCAATCATGCAGATTTGCATGACATATCAAAACATGTCTGCTCAAAACAACTAGCTTAATGAGCAAACAACTCTCCCTTTTCTCCAATGCAGCGCTTTCTAAGTATAACTAGATAGAGCCTATTTATGCATTTACTTAAATATGGATACACAACAGTAAATGGACAGCAGATCTTAAAAGCAGTCCGCTCTGCAGACAGAACCCTGCTTCTAGACAGAACTTCACTTTAACACACTGTTTAATATAACTTGTTGAACAAGAAGAAAAAGAATCTACTGTTTTTCAAGTTGCAACATTTACTCATAAGTGGGGAAGATCAACCCAACAAACACAGGACCAACTCAATATAACATGTTCAGTTACATAAAACAGTGCTCAGAGATTCAAGGCTTAAAACAATGGAAAAGTATTTCAGTGCTTGTTAGTGCGTTAAGACTACGATTTACAGGATCACTTAGGGCAGTCAGTTAATGCAAGCCTGTAACACAAAACATCTAATACACAGATGTAAGCAAACCATTCCTAGAATTAAATCTCATTCTGGTTGCTTACACCTTCCCAACAGACATTTTAAATTTTTTTTCTGCTTGACAACCAAGTTTATGACAGTAGATATATCAACGCAGTAATTTAAGGTTTACCGTAGTTGTGAGAGCATTACCTCAACAAGGATTGGTTAGGTCTTTTTTGCTAATGAGGCTTGCAGAAACCAAGAGAAAAATAGAGGAGTTAGCTACCTCCAAGTCCCTTAAACTTGCAACATAAGTTGCATACACCCAAACTCAAATGTCTTGTCTCCTATGGAGCAATAGGTTAGAGAGGTAAGGCACACCCACTGAAACTCATTTGGGTAAGCTGCGCAGCAGCACTGCAAATGTTATCTTCATCTACAGATTAGGGCTTCCAGACTCCATTTAGATATCCTGGAGAGAAATATGCACGTGTGTTAGAGAGCACAAGCTGCCACAATATGTAATGGTCATGAGTTCAGGATGTCTGTAATAGTCATTGCTCATAACAAGTTTTCCAAATAAACAACTCTACATTCGTAAGTCCTTTAGCAATGGGCACACTTCTTAATTTAAACTTTGAGAAAGCTGTACTGGACTGGATAGAGGAGAGGAAATTTGGGCTTACAGCCAACAGGCAGCTTTCAGCCCAACTTCTGCAACTTTCTCACCGTGCAAAAAGAAATGCAAGATTCTGAAAGTAAATGAAGCTTACCAGTTAGCGTATCTTACTGCAAAAGAAAGGTGTATTTCTACTTCAAGGTCTACAAGATATTCAATAATAGAATCCAGCACATCTGACTGGACCACTATTCAGAACTACAGACTCCTGCCACCACTTTTCTTAGCACTTCCTAAAATTAATTTAATTCACTGAAACACTACATGAATGTCAGCATGAATGACTACAAAAATGATGCAGAAAGTAATACTTCTTTACTCAGAAGCACTTGATCTTAAGCCTCTGCAAAAACACATACAGATTTTAAGGAATTCTGTTGAAGCACACTTAGCTCCTTCTTTCTGAACTGCAACTCCAGGTACAAAGACTTAAGATTATTTTCAACAGTTCATTGTGACACAGAAATGATTGTAAATATTACATACTATTTAAGTGAAACAGTGATACTCCACAATATATGAAGCAAAACTACTAATCTAATGCAACAGTGCAGTATCTCAAATCATGGGATTTTGCAAGTTAGTATTTGAACAGCCTAAAGTCTTACGTGCTGGACATCAGATTTAATGAAGATCTCACCATGAACTCTCCAGGTAGGTTTCATTTGCTGTCTTAAAACAGACAGATTGTTGTATGCAAGAACAGCAGCATCTAATGCATTAACTCCTTCCCAAGGATAAGCAGCAGCATGAGAAGCTTTTCCAAAGTATTTCACAGTCACGCTAGGAAATAAAAGGCATTGCTTATTTGCTATTCATTTAAAAAAAAAAAAAAAGCCTCTAAAACAAAAAGTTCCTTTTTCCAAAAAGTTCACACAATCACATTTAAGCCTTGTACAGCAGAACACCAAGTAACAATTTACCTAACATGACACTGTTGCAAAGTTATACTACCTTTGAGTGAAGCAAGATGTTGAAAGACTTCTAGAAAGCTAATGATATCAGATAATATCAAGAGCCAATCAGGTAAAACAGTTCCCGTAAAGTACAGTCCTTCCTGCAGATTAAAGGCTTCCTGTAGTACTTAAATTTCTCCAGCACTTTTTTATACCTTCCCTGATGGTTCTGAGATACTTACTAACAGTCTTCTCAGAGGATAACTGATTCAACATTAGAAGCTGACTGTCCTAATTCTTGCCAGACTTTTAAATTTGCGCTGTAAATTATACATAATTGACAGTACATTAGTAACATCACACATAATCCCAAGTCTAAACAAAAAAAAAAATCAAGTTTTAAGTGTAGTAAAAGCACAGCATAGTATTAAAATGTACATTACGCTACAGTAAGGATGCATCTTCCCTGAACACCTCAAAAAATGCTGGGAGAAAAGCTGCAATGATGAAGAAATGCACTGCAAAAGGTGTCCTCCAGCTTTACAGCAGTCACAATACCACACCTCAACATATCTGATAGGATGAAGGCAAGCACGAATTCTTCTGATGAGTGCCATTTATTAGCCTTACAAAGAAATTTAGCGTCTTCACTCATATGAAAACTCTCTACAAATACCGCAGATATTAAATACTGACATCTCTATTTAATACCATTTCTCAAGTATGCAAATATCAGCTTTTATCAACACCAGAGGTTTTAGCTAAATTGGCTGGAACTCCAATCCCAGACCTTTACACACAATGCTCTATCCTCAGGCTCACAGTGTTTCTCAAAACACACATTTGTCACTCACCCAGCTAGGGAAAGCCTGCCATGGTCGTCCCTGTCTGCACAAACTCCAACTCAGCCACTTGTCCTCAGCTGACCCCTCAGGCCCGGAACCGTGCCACAGCTGTAAGCCAATACTGGCACTTAGATACCAGACAGCAAAAAAGGACACAATGGAGTCCCCTGTTGCAGCACAAAATGACTCCTTTAAGCGTGTACAATCTAAACTAAGCAAGCTTTTGTAATGCCCTTTTTCCTTCCTCTCTCGTTCTCCACAAGGATCACTCACTCCACTCTGCAGAGTATGAATTTAACATCCCAAGCATGAGACTGCAGCCTTCAAATCAGCTCATAAACATGACAGGACAAATCTCTGAATATTCTCCAAGTTAGAGAGAAGACAAAGTAAAGATGAAAGCCATGTTGCAATCGTTTTCGTCCACGAGAAACATGAAGCTGCTTATTAAAAAAACTCAGCACCCCTTCTCTTAGGGCCTCTATTGCAACATAAATGTCACATACAGAATAAAAACAGATTTTGGTGGACAATGCAATCCTCAAGTTTTTGTTTGACCAACAACAAAAACCCCAGGCTAATCTGGTGAGAAGTGAATAAGAATTACCACATTATGGCGTGCAATCACAACAGTTATCCCAGGGTGTTGATTTTACCTGAGGCTTAAGTCAGCCTGAGTTTGCAAATAGATACACTAATAATTTAGTGATTGTTAATTCTTAAATTCCTTAGAAACAACCAAAAGACCAAATGCAAAGCATGAAAGCAGTCTTTGTACGTTTGAAATCTCACTATTTCAAGCATGGCATAAGCTGTGTATTTCAAGCTGTTGGAGGTAGCAAGCTGTTTTCACTCAGTTCTTCCAATTCCACGTCTCCTCTGCCTTCAAGCTTTAAAGGCTAGCTGGGATGCGTACCCTACAATAGGATATCACCTCTGAAGGGAGATTCCCAAATCTTACTGTATCAGTCTCAAGGGGCCATTACAAAAAAATGAAATGGAGAAAGAACTGCCAATGAAGACTACAAACACAGTCTTAGAGGACAGCAACTGAAAGTCTAGCTGAGCTAAGTGTCAAAAAATTAAACACTTCAGATTAAACAGTTCAGATTCTACACACGATGAAGGAATCTAACAGAGTCCTAGCTATAGAATGACGACTAGGTCTTCTTGCCAATCTTAACCATAAAGATAAGCAGCAACTGAATAAATTATTCTCCAGGAGCAACACTGAAAAAAAAACAAAGGCCAATAAAAGCAAGCACACACACAGGGCTGGGAGGTAACAGCCAAGATGAAAACAGTACTCAGTACTCAAGTGAGATGGCTGAACAACTGTTACAGAATTTAAGAGTGCCAATACATGTGGAAAAAAAATCACTAGAAAGAGGTTACAAGCAAAGACCCTGCAGGCCAAGTCCATGGGATCAAGTACCATTGGTAACCATGGCATAAAAGGTACTTGCTGTTAAAAAGCTGCTGACAGAATACAGCTGAGACACTAAAACAGTGGAAGAGGTTTATAACGCTAAAAGAAGAATGGCATGACCCTGAGGACTAATATAGCAGGAAACAAATTCAACTCAAAAATACTTAAAATCACGCAGTCCCAGACTAAGCATTTCTGTGTAAAAGCTGCTCGCTTGAAAATAAGTGAAGAGGAAAGCCCCATAGATGCTACCTGCCTACAAAGGAAAGCATCAGTTTACTGAAAGCCAAGTCACTCTTAGATTGCATATATGTTGAAATCTCTCAGAAATGAGACACTGTGGCCCCAACACTAGCTCAGTAATGCAATTCCACCCAAAGTGTACAGCTCTAGTTACACATCCACCAAGGAACAGGTCAAGAAGTCTCTGCAAGAACAAGTACAGAACAAGTGCAGAAAATGAACACATGAGCTAATCAAGAAATGACAAGGCAGTATTGCCAAAGAGTTGTGCTGTCAGCTGACTGGAAAAAGGTGCAAAGAGGTACATGACTGCTACCTGTACATATAGTGATGTGACCACCACTATGTCAGGAAATAATGTGAATCAAAAGACAAAGCTGATATTAGAGTTAATAGATAAAAAAATAGCCATAATTAAATTCAGGCTGGAAATTATTCAGGACCCAAACAGCATTCAGACTCAGCTGGTTGTCAGCTGTTTCCATAAGCAAGAGATAAAAACAAGCACTTTCAAAACTGATTAAAATAAGACGTATTGAGAATTCCATGATCTGGTGCCCAGAAAAGCAAGAAACTACAATTAATGAGACATCTCCCCCCACCCCCCACTGTATGTTCTGAAAAAGAAAAAAAGGTGCTTTTTAAATGAAACTTTTTTTTTTTTTTTTTTAAAGAGAGAGAAGATTATTAGATGCACATATAGAAGGAAATGCCTAAAGGTATCAGAAGAAAAAATGGATTCTGAGGACACACAAGATCCGGGTTCTTTAAGGCTAAGGCTGAGTGCTGCCCTTGGGAGAGCAGCGTGCCCAACAGCGACCTACTGACCACAGTCCATTGACTGCAAATTCCTCCTCCGGAGAGCACCTGCAAAGTCCCAGCCTAACCTCAGCCTCCACCAGGCAGCAACTCGGGGAGGGGAACGAAGGACAACAGCGAAGCGACCCTTTCCACCCAAGCTCGCTCACTCACTCGTGCTCAGCCACATCGGGCAGATACGCCGCGTTTTCCTGCGAGGGGTGCGCCATGAAGACCACATCCAAGCCGTCAAACGCCCCGGCGTTGATCAGGTCGATCTTGCCTCCTCCCTGCTCCTCGGCGGGCGTCCCTAGCACCGTGACCTGCGGCACAAACGCACACGCTCAGGGCCCGAGCGGCCACAGGGCTGGGCCCCAGCCCGGGGGAGGGCTCCCACCTGCACGGCGACGGGCGCGGGCTGCGGCAGGCTCTCCAGGGCGGCCTTGAGGCCCAGCGCGGCGGCTGCCCCTACCTCGGCGATGAGGTTGTGGCCGCACGCGTGGCCGATGCCGGGCAGCGCGTCGTACTCGCACAGGAAGGCGACGCGGAGCGGGCGCGGGCCCTGAGAGGGGGCGGCCGTGCCCCACTCGGCGCGGAAGGCCGTGTCCAGCTTGTAGCGGGGCCGCACGGCCCAGGCGGCGCCCGGCAGCTCCCCGCCGGAGAAGAAGCCGGTCATGGCGTCGTGCGCGTGGTGCTCCTGGTAGGCCAGCTCGGGCCGCCGCCAGATGCTGCGGCTCAGCTCTCCCAGCCGCGCCGCGTTCAGCTCCACGCTCTCACACGCCCGCCGCTTCAGCTCCTCCAGCACCGAGTCCTGCGGCCCCATGGTGAGGCGGCTCCAGCGTCACCTGCCGACCTGCGTACTAACCGACCCGCACCGCTCCTCCTCCCGCACCTGACTGCTGGAGAGTAAACCGGCCACCGGGGCGCCACCGCCTTTTATTGCCTCCGCCGCGCCGCAGGGCGCGCTGGGGAATGTAGTTCTGAGCCCCGGCATGGGGGTGATGATCAGGTGCACGGGGTTTGTTTGTTTTCTTTTCCTGGAGCTGTTTTGCAACACAACATTTGTCTAAAATCCTTTATGCGTGTATCGCTAATGAGGGCTTATCAGTAGTTGGGGTGGGTGTGAAGTTCTCATCATGGATTAATATTTGATAACTAGCTGGGCAGCGGGGACTTTGCCTTTCTAACTAATCTGTGCCTGACAAAGGTGATGTCAACAGAAACAAAAATTAAGGCTTTTTCCCCTGTGTTTATTGACTTACTTCATTTTACTGAACAAAATTCTTCTCCAGGCTGTTTATCAACTGCTTATCAACTGTACCCCATCTCCACGATGTTTCTGTCACCTGCAGGAGTACTCTGTCCTGCTGAATGCCAGATTTCCCTTCTCTTTTCTTGGTGCCACCCAAGCCCTGCATGACCCTCGGTCACTCCAAGCAGAGCTTGTGCTCCTGTGCCCCTGACACAAGCATTTGTCACAAGCTATTTTTACTCTTGTAACACAGTCCAGCAAATACTGTGGTCTGTTCTTTCCCCCAAATACTTCCAGGCAGAACAAATCTCTCCACCCAGAATTATGCACTGGACTTCCAACTGTGTCATCTGTACATGTAGTCAGTAGCAGAGGGTGCCCATACACAGAAGAAGAGTCACGTAAGTTCTGCTTTCCCAGTGATTTCAAGGGCTGGGAACCCTTTGAGGCAGGCGGCCTGTTGCCAGCATGCTTTAGAAACAGCCACTCTGGGAAAGTGTCTCTTTTCTCAACAAGAAGGAAGCAGATGAAGCCACCAAGCAGAGCATACCTGAGGGTGCCGTTCCTCAAGCGGGCTTTGCTGGCCTCCATGCTTCCCCATGCCCAAGAGCCTGCTCCTGCTGCTTCTCTTGTCTGGGTCTGGCAACCTTTGCATCTAATTAAGCCAGTGAGAAGCAACTCAGAATATGTTTTTTCAGCTGAGTACTGTTTCACAAGGCACATCATGGCCCTCTGATGCCTGTGGGTCTTCCTGATTCCACCAGGACTGTCCCTCTCCTAGTCAAAAACTCATGCCACATGCCATGTTGTCTTTGGCATTTGTTGGACCTTTACTTGAATGAATGCAAATCACCATAATGACAGAAAAAAAAAAGTTTTTCAAAAAGTTATGTAATTTCCTGCTGTTTCTTTGCGTTAAACTGGCTTGAGCAAAGGTCCAAAAAGAGCTGGAGCTGGGATTGGGGTGGAAGAATGAAGGATAAGGTGTATTTTTATTTGTAAGCAATGTATGCATGCTAAGTGAGGCCTCTATTCCTTTTATACAAAGCTTTTGCCCTCCTAATGTTGCTCCTGTCGCATCTCCTCCTCATCACATACCAATTGTTTGTGTGGAAGAACCACTGGGTATTTACACCAGAGATGTGATGGTACCACTCAAATCTAGCAATAACGATCTTGCCCACTCATGTAAGAAAACTTCAGATCACAGTTCTTACACTATCACAATTTTTTTCCTATTTTCAGGTAAGGCACCAGACTAATTTCACTTTTCATAGGTTGAACCTTGGCTTATGATCATAAGAATGTCACATTGTAGCTGATCTAAATAAGATCAGCTTATATATAAAGATGTATATCTACAAAATGCAAAACATATACCCAAAACATGTTGCGGTTTACTGGATGCATATGAATGCATTTTTTAAAGACAAGGTCAAAAATATTACACTGATATTTCTGTTTTGCTAAGCAAATTATAATGCAATATTAGCTTGCTAAAAATACCATTACTATACAGGTGAAATATAATCTAGACATCATCACTGTTTGGAAGAAGCAAGAACTGTGTATATATTTATTTTCAAGTAAACAAGAAAAAACTTTGCAGCTGATCAGTCAACTCATATTCCTGGAAGCAAGCTGTAAATAAATGCTTGTATTTTTGTTTTAGAGGGTGGATGAGGTTCTGGACCTTTTCATTGGTCTAAAAGAAGGAACATCTGTTGTGGCCATAAAAAACTTGACGATCAAGTTTACCTCATCCCACATTAGCAACATTAGGCATTTAGGTCGAAATCCAGTTCTGACTGAACTCAGTGGAAGTGCTGTTATTAAATTCAGGGTGGCCTGGATTTCAAGCCAAAATCTGAAGCTATAAAAACAATAGGACAGTATGTAGTAAAAACAAAAGTATGTTGATGCTGGGAGTAGGATCTATATGCTGACTTACCTAAAATAACATTATAACATTCCATTCTTGTTTACAAATAGCTTTATATTAGGAAGTACTTATCAAGACATACAATGCTACGAAAGTGGACTGTGTGTTTAAAAGTAAGCGTGATGGAGGATGGTCTTTGGTCGGATTGTGATATCATTGTCACAGTAGAGCGGACATTTTAAAGATCTGAAAGAGATCTTTAAAGATAATTTTTTAAGACATTAAGACATTCTTAAAAGAAAGGTCTTAAGTCACTGAAGCACATGGTTAATGAATCAAAAATGCCGCTACATTTTCTACATTGCTTATGAAGGGAAAATAAATGCAGGATAGGTTGGATTCGGAAAAACAAAGCCCTCTCCCTTTAGAAACCTCATGTCCACCTCTTAAGAGGGACCTCACCATATTGAGGTCAATATTTCATTAGCTAGAGCAGATCAAGTCAGAAAATATGAACCTGATATTTCCCTTAATGTTCAGATTTGGTTACCTCATGTACTTGGAACTAAATGTGAAATTCCTCACATAGCACTTTTATTCCTCTATACTTTTTTTCATATTCCTTTCCCAGTCCCCCACGTGTTTGCTATTTGGCTTAACAGTTACAACCTCACCAACTGTCCAAATGCTGTGAACCTCTTCCCAAAAGGATAATGCAAAAACTGTGCTTGGATCTTGGATACATTCACTCAGAAGACAGCTGTGGCTGTTTGGGCTGTCACTGCCCCCAAGCTCTTTGTAACTGCCGGGGATGCCTGCCCCAGCTCTGGTGGCACAGTGAAAGACGCCAATGTCTGGGAGCAGTTTCAAAGTCCAGGAGCTTAACTCCAGCTATCCCTAGACCCACAAAGCATTGTATGCTTTAAACAGTGGACTTTATCCTGAAGCAGCTTAGAATTATCTGCATTTTCAGTCTGCTGACTCTGCTGTGTGGGTGGTATCCACTGGGACAGAGGCAGTAATATTGTAAACGGACACAGTTATTTTCATAACAATCGCTTTCATGCACCATTAACCACAGAGACTGGTGTGAGCTTTGCTGGCTTCAGACTGGTATAACAAAACAATGCTCTTGTATCTAGTGAAGATTTTCATCTGCACTCAGAAAGTTGTGTGGCTGCAGACTGGATTTAGCTGTATTTTGCATTTTTGCTGCTTTTCTTTCCCGTCTGAGCTGTGATTTTTTAACTAACTTAAAGAACAGTTCAAAAACCACCTGAGTTAAGTATTGCCGGCTAGGGAAGGAAGCTGTTTGAAAGACAGGGCTGGGTAAACTCTCATTTCTTTCTTTGGTTACATAGAGCTTATCAGCTGCTATGGGGCTCCTTGAAGTCTGTACAGAAGAATATAAACAGAATTAAATCCCTAGATTTCCTGATGGTCAGTTCTCTTAATGCACAGAACATACTAACTGCTTGTTCTCTCTTCCATATTCAAACTTCCTTAGTTTTGTAACTGCAAGAAAAGTGGCAAATGTCAAGGATTTCTCCTTGAAGAAGAATGTCTTGAAACCTTCCCACTGCTCCAGTAGAAAATCCTGCCTCAAATATCCCCTTTTACTTTTTACACTGTTAAATTTGCCGATCTGTATCAAGATATATGACCACCTATTTCACATAGGTCAGATGTTATTTTCGTGGGTTTTTTTTTTTTTTTTTTTTTTTTTTTTTGTATTGTTTCTGTAGCAGCAGCATCGCTATGGTCATCATGCTATCAAAAGTTGAAAAGATGTGTGATGAAAATGTTCTGATCACATAGATATTCCATCAAGATGCTTAAACAGCTCCATTGTTGACTTTATTAGGTACTATTTGATTGCATCTTAGGTGTCTAACTCCTTTCTACCTCCAATAGGCAGGTTTTGTTCATTTGAGGTCAGATAAATTCAGAGATTGATTGAGTAGCATGACCTATTAACTGGGCTGTAAAAACCAACAGTCAAGAAGGGAGGGGAAAAATGGCCATGAGATACAAATGGCTTAAGACACTATTGCTGCAAAAACCTCTCTAGAGTCAGAGAAACAAGCCATCTTACCCCAACAACAAGCTTGAACATCAACCATTACTTGACAGCTTTCCTGCTGTTGTTCACTGACTTATTCAAAGACTACTTATGTTGTGACAGCACCATAAGCAGCTGTGCAGAAAACAGGCAGATGTAGAATGGCAAGGATTGTGTGGATTCATGAGGCCAAGTGTTTTCCCTCTCAAATCTTCATGCAGCTAAAAAGAAACTAATAAATGTTACACTAGTCTCCACAATTTAATTGCTTCTCTCCTCTACCAAATTTTAAAATGATTGGTATTGTTATTAATATTAATAACATTGCAAATGTAAGTGAAAAATGAGATATAGACTGTGCTAATCCTTTCAAAGTAATGCAAAAAAATCTGATCTTTCTTGATGTTAAACAACCTGTTCACTAACATATGTATACCTCCAATTACCTACTGGAGTTAGCCTCATACTGTTAGAAGTAAAGAGTAACTGCTATTGATTCAAACACAGCTGCAGACAGGCCCCAGCACTTCCAGCCCCTTGGAGAAAAAATGTTTTCCATCTCTGACAGATCACCATTTTTTAATTCATTCACTCTTCAAAGTACTACAGCTGTTTGTTCACAGGCAATCTCTTTTTGTGGGTTTAGCAGACAGAAAACCCAAGAAATTCGATATTCTATTTTCTATTTTTTAACTCCAATTTAAATGTAGAGTTTTGTATCTCACACAATACCTCATGTGAAAGCTTTATGTGGTTTTATATTAGTATAGAATCATAGAATCACAAGGTTGGAAAGGACCTACAAGATCATCTAGTCCAACCGTCCTCCCATTACCATTGCTACCGCAAGCCACTAAACCATCTCTTGTAGCTCCTCATCCAGACACCTCTTGAACACTGCCAGGGACGGAGACTCCACCACCTCCCTGGGCAGGCCATTCCAGTGCCTGACCACTCTTGGAGAGAGAAAGATTTTCCTTATGTCTAATCTAAACCTCCTCTGGTACAACTTGCAGCCACTTCCTCGGGTCCTGTTTGTTGCCTGGGAGAAGAGGCCAAACCCCTCCTCAGTGCAACCTCCCTTCAGGAAGTTGTAGAGTGCAGTGAGGTCTCCCCTGAGCCTCCTCTTCTCCAGACTAAACAATCCCAGCTCCCTGAGCCGCTCCTCATAAGACTTGTGCTCCAGACCCCTCACCAGTTTCGTTGCCCTTCTCTGGACACGTTCCAGGGCCTTGATGTCTTTCTTGCAGTGAGGAGCCCAAAACTGAACACAGTGCTTAAGGTGCGGCCTCACCAGTGCTGAGTACAGACAGATGATTACCTCTCTGCTCCTGCTGGCCACACTATTTCTAATACAGGCCAGGATGCCATTGGCCTTCTTGGCCACCTGGGCACACTGTCGGCTCATGTTCAGCCGAGCATCGACCAACACCCCCAGGTCCCTTTCGTCTTCACAGTCATCCAGCAGCTCAGCCCCAAGCCTATAGCGCTGCAAGGGTTTATTGTGGCCAAAGTGCAGGACCCAGCACATGGCCTTATACTGTATACTGTTTTGCAGTTAACGAAAATATGATACATTTACAATCCCCAGAATTTTTAAATGGATTATCTCTGTTAGGCCTCACAATATTACTACTAAGTATTTTGTTGTGGATTTAGTGATACTGAGGGGTTACTGAGACAGCGAGAAGGCGGCTTACTGTGTCTAATTGCAAGTCCCTGTTATCCCTGAAGCTTTGGTTTCCTTTGCTGTTAGAGTTGTGCTTTATTTTTAACTAAGGTACGACATAATGCATAAATACAGATATACTATGTTGACGTTTTCCGCTATACCCTGGGAAATTACATTTAAAAGAGTAATTATTTTTGCTCCCATTACTGAGCAGTTTTGTACCAATCATTCAAATGCAAACAAAACAAGTTTTATGTGTGTTTATTTAACAAGAATTATTTGCTTAAGGTATTCATTTAAAAATAAATGTTTCCATAATCATACTTTATCTATGCACAGTGGGGATGAACAAAGCAATGAAACGCTGGTAACAGCCATTATAACACACAGCAATCTTTCAGTCTTTGTTTAATTTATGTGGTATCACAAAGTTAAAGAACAGTTACACGACATGTTTGCACTCACTGTGTGTATTTCTGGGCTTATTGCTGGCAGGAAGAGGTTTACAGATATAACACATTCATAGATTTGTTCAATTTTACCTTGTTTGTCTCCGTAAAACAAGCAGGTAAGTAAAAAAAGAAATGCATGTTTACCTGCAGGGCTCTTCAAAGGAATCATGCTTTCTAACTTTCTGTGCTGTGAGTTGCTAGGAACTTTGCTGATCGTGTGTATAGCAATAACTCCTGAGACTGCAGTTGGATTTGCTCAGGTCAGTGTAATGCACATGCAGAACTCTGTGAGAGCTTTAGTGCCATTTGAAGACATGCATCTGTGAACATCACAGTGAGATGAAACATGTACAACTTCATATTTTTTAAATCTGGGAAAACTAAGGCATCCAGTATGTTCAGAGATGTAAAGAAGTATCGAAGATTGTAAGCAACTGTGATCAAGCTGTATGGCTGGACAAGCTAGTCTAATCCACATTGGTCTCAACTAATGGTTAAAATAATTTTCAGCTGAAGTCATGCATTGCTCAGTGACATCTGGCAAATTTTGCTTGTGTGTTCTAGTTGTTTCTGATCCAACAGAGCGTGATGAACCCTACCCTGTTCATCATTCCCCGGAGTGAATGTATTTCTTCAGTTTTTGAACACATCACTGAGACACTGAGTTGCAATTTGTCCAGTTACTCTATCACCATATTACTTTTCACAGTTCGTTATCAATATCAAATCTGGTCTGAGCATCTGCACCAGATGGGGATGAAGGAGTCTCCTACTGTCCCTAATCCTTTCACAAAATGGGGGACAGAGGTGGCTCAGTATCAGCAGGTGGGATACAGGTATGCCTCACAGAGCATCCAGTTAGTGGCAAGATGGCTAGGGCTTGTTACTGTAATTAAAATATTCACCTTCTCCTGCATTCTCATGCACAGTGTTTGTGCACTGACAGGTATCTGTGTGCTCTGTGGCATGTTTTTGTATGCTTTGTATCCAATGCACGTGACCTCCCCATTTGTTGTTAATGCTGCTTATTGTATCACACACCAAAGTTGTCCACTGGTAAGGACTTGTGTGTGCTGCCAGTGGTGTGCCCTATATTTCACTGATATGGAGAGAAGCTATTCTAGAGGTCTGCATGGAGATAACAAGCATCTCTTTGGGCCAATGAAAGATGAACTGCACAGGCAACATTTTCTTAGCAACAATGCCATCGTAGCAGCTGTGCAACAGTGAGTCATCTCTGTGGTGCGGATATTTATGGGTACAGTATGCAGGCTCCTGTTCATTGCTGGTGAAAATGCAAGGCTAATGGTGGAGACTGTGTTGAAAAATAGTGTGCTATAGCTGAGAAATTGTTCTATCGAATAGCGCTATTGTGCTCTTCATATCAGTTTCCACAGAAATAAATAGGAGGCATTACTTTCAGAGCAACTTACATATAAAATTGTAGAATGGGGGATCTTCAGTGACTCTTAAGTGTCCACAGATGGCACAACGTGATCTTATTTGGTATAAATAGATTTTTTTAAAAAGGCTGAATTTGCCCTGGCAGAAATGCCTGTACCAGCACTCGAAAGCAGCGGTGACAGTGGCTGTGGGGAGTGACAATGGGTGTCCGGTGGCTGCCAGCTGCCCTGCAGCTCAGCCATTGCCACAACATGCCAACTGCTTGGCACCCTGCACAGCGGTACTAATCTGGGCCCCAGCAGCAGGTGCCTCTAACATAAGGGTCTCTAGCAGCGTTGCTTTTCAGGTTGGCAGAAAGTCCAGGGTTTGAGTGAGTCATAGCCTTGTTTATGACATACAGGTTGTTTGTACATTGATGCAGCTGCTAACGTTTCTTAAAATAAATCTGTCACTTAATGGGCATCTAGTCTATGGAATCTACTGCTATAAATCATCACCAAACGTAAAATCCAGCAGCCCTGAGTATTGCAATTTATATATATATATATATATATAATTGAATAAATGAATACCAGAATCAACAAAATTTATTACAAACACAAGAAAGAAAGAGTTTGAAGGAGATAAGAGAAAGCACCAGATTTTTTTTTATACTACTCTCTAGGAGCTTAGAGATTTTTTTGGAAGCAAATGACCTGACAACTATCTCCTATTTCCTGTGATTAGGTTAGCGGGGTAATGACAGTTACCAGCCTCAATAATCTAGTGTGGAATTTTGAGACACTGTAAAAATTATTGCCATAATTGAAAGCATCCTTTTCTGTTGGCTGACTGCTGAGGATGAGGTTAGACATAGGTGTCTACCTTCCAGGCACTTGAGCAACGGCATATACTAGCCTGCATATCCTCTGATGAAAATACAGACATGCAACATAGGATAGAAAGAACACACAATTTTATAACTAGTTATGGCCATTTTTTTCCCTAAGTTCATAAGTTCACTGCAGGAAATCTGTTCTTCTATATTTTCGAAACACCAGGGACACAGTAATGAATATGTTGTAAGTTTGTGTTTTACAAAAACACCATCTGCCAAAAGTGCATCGGATGTTTTCTTTAAGGGATGGAGGCTTCCTGCCTAATTGGTTTTGCCTTAACCTTCCAGCTGCCTTTTTGGTAAAATATTAGCTGAAGAAAACGAAAAACATTAACTTCCTTTTTTGCACACTTTAACTTCTTTCTTGATTGCCTTTTTTCCCCTTCCCCCCCCCCCACCCCCCAATGTGTGCTAACAGTCTTCATTGGCCTTCTGAGTGATGATTAGACAGTGTATCTATACATGAGATTTATGTACTGTAGGCTGTGTATTTATGCTTGAAACAGCTGCTGCAGGATGACATCACCTGGGGGTGTACTGGAGGAGAAGTGCCAGCTGGCACTGCAGTGTTCTACCCAGGGGGATGCACTGCTACAGCCAGTGGCAGCAGAACACAGCCCTCACTGCCCACCTGGAACCATACAGACCCTAGAGGTAATGTTTTTGGTTTTTTTGTTTCCCTTAGAAAAAAAAAAATTGACAAAAAAATCACTGCCTGGTGTCCACTTAACTCCAAAACCACCTGAGGACCCTCCACAGCATATTCTGGCTTACTGCGGCATCACAAAGCCTCTCCCTAGAACCATAGAATATCCCAAGTTGGAAGGGGACCCACAAAGATCATTGTGTCCAACTCCCAGCTCCACACAGCACCACCCAAAACTCAAATCCTATGTCTGAGAATTCCTTGAACCCCAGCAAACTGGGGTGGTGTGCACTGCCCTGGGCAGCCTGTTCCAGAACCCGACCACCTTCTGCTGAAGAATCATTTCCCAGTCCCCAGCCTGACCCTCTCCTGACACCGTTTCATGTCATTTCCTCACATCCAGTTGCTGTCACCAGGGAGCAGAGCTCAGCGCTGTCCCTCCACTCCTAAGTTGCGGGACTGCAGGCTGCCATGAGGCTTCCCCTCAGCCTCCTCTGCTCTGAGCTGATCAAACCAAGAGACTTCAACTGCTCCTCACACATCTTCCCCTTCAGACCCTTCACTACCTAACTTGCATTTAGGCCTCCACCAGACTGTAGAAAGGTGGGGGTTGGCTTCCTTTCCCAGATAACAGCAGTAAAATGAGACTTAATGGTCTTATTCTGTGCCAGGGGAAGTTCAGGTTGGATATCAAGAACAATTCCTTCTCCAGCTGAGTGGTGAGGCACTGGCACAGGCTGCCCAGGTAGGTGATGTAGTCACCATCTCTAGGCATTTAAGAACTTTGTGGATGTGGCACTGAGGGACATGGTTAGTGGGCATGATGGGGACAGGTCGACGGTTGGACTGGGTGATCTCGGAGGTCTTTTCCAACATTAATGATCCTGTGATTCTATGATTCTGCGATTACACTGCTCAGCTGCAGAGCACAAGCATGGGCTCAGAGCATTGCTGCGGTGGGCCCTTACGCCTGCGGCTCTCAGCTGCTCCCATCAGGGTACTCCTGTGAAATGTCCCCACGAGCCACCAGAGGGAGCTCCGCTGCTCCTCGCCAGGTCTCACAGCACTCAACGGCGAGGACGTGAACCTTTCTGCATAAACATACCTAAAACAGTACGCATATGCTACTAGGACATCTGCCACAGTTTCTCCATCTGTTAAAGTAAAGGAATCAGTAGTACTCTTCTATATCCCTCTTTCTCTCCGTTGCTCTTGGTAACCTCCTATCAGCTTCCTACTCCTTCAGTTCTTACTTTACCCAGCGGGAAAGCACTGCTCTCTGCCCTCCTGAAGGCTCAGCCCATGTAACCGTCTCAGTCGTGTCAGAAGTAAGCAAAGTGCTTCCTAAAGAAAACCGTGACTAAACTGGCATTTGGGTCAAGATGGCAAGACAGGATCAAAATGACTTTTCCCTACACATACCATGTCCCCACAGCATTTGAAAAGTAGGACGTGTTTGTATTAAAAAGTATATTGAAATGCAGCAGCTTGGAGTGCAAGTAATCAGTAACTGTATTGGTATAGGTTGGCTCTTCAGCATTACCAGAGAGGGAAGAAATAAAACCAGGCTCTCTCTTCCATACAGAAGTTTCGATTTCATTTCAGCAGTATGACAACAGGGTGTCCTGCCACGTGGTGCCTCTGAGGGCTTTCCTTATGGCTCTGCCGTGATGGGAAAACCCCTTTGTGCAGGAAGGCTGCCTTCTCCAGGCACTCTAAAACACCAACATTGTCAAAGAATTGGGAAGGAGTCACCAGATTGCAGAGCATGGTGACTAAGTGATCCAGAACTGACCCCTCCCTATACCCCAGCACTTCCTTAGGGTGGAAGTCTCAGTGATCATGCTGCTTGTTCATTCCTGTGTACCCAGCTGTGTCCCTCCAAAGCTTTGACCTTTGTCCCTCCCAAACAGCATAGTAGTCACCAGCTACACCTTTGAAAAGCAGTGAAAATAAGAAGTTACGAAACTAGTAATTTAATTCTGCACAGGCAAAGTTAGTTGATCACTCTTAACTGTGCAGACGGGATGAAGTGATGCTGTTTACTTTCCGGAAGTTCACATACATATATAAGAAATCATACAAAAGCTATTGAATTTGTTCTCCAATTCTATCTATTTGAAATTCTACCCTGGGCTAAACTGGGGAAAAAAATCTGCAGATTCCATATTAAAACCTTTGGGGTATTTATTCTCGTATATGCAGAGAAGATATAATTTCAGTACAGCAGTGAAAAGGATGTTGGAGATATTTTTGAAATGAATTAAATGCATATGGATGGATGAGTGGTAGAAAAGCAGCAGAATTACAAGAGAACAATTTCCTTCAGTGAGGGAAGAAAAGCTATTACACGGCATGAATGAGGACTATGGGTGGGAAGTACAGGAGCTGAAGAAATAGGCAGCACAGGAAAATGATACAAATGGTACAAAGCAGTACTGCAGGAGTGAACAGACATCACAGGCTGTTGGACCTGTAGATGCTGAAGAGTGTAAAAGGTATGCCTGGAGCACATGCGGCCTGTATAATAATTCTCTTCCCCTAAAGTAGATGACCTTCCCCTTGAGGAAGGCACCAAGGTACCTGGGGGAAAGCAGGGCTTGTAGGTACAAAACGAGCCTAGGAATTTTGGGCACAGACAACAAATAGGCTGTGCTTGACAGGCTCTCAACCAGCAGGCTTGGCCTGGCAAATTAGATATAAAGCCTCAGTTCATGTCTCAGAGCTGCAGGCTACCATTTCTGTTCCTGGGATGTCTTCCCATGAGCACACAGGCCAAGTCAGGCCCCTCAGACTTCCTGATCTCTGTGAAAATAATCCCTAACCTATAATTTAAAATATATATATGTTTATTCCTAGACGAATCCCACACTATCTGTGTGGCCTGGCTTGTTAGAATGTTTCTAGCCCTCCAGAGTATCAAATGGAGCATGTTACAGTTACTGAGACTGTGCTACATGCTTGCCTGATCAAGTCATACCTCTTTGATGGGACTAATCTCAACAGGATGACCACATCTTGTAAAAAATCTTTTTCTTTAGAAATATATACTCTTTGTTGGAGGAAATGTAGACTGAACATAACAGATAAATGTGGTGCTCTCTCAAGTTGATTTTTCAGGCAAATAAATTATATGTATAAACATCTGTGGCAAAGTGAGGGAAACTGAGAATTGTGAAATGTGGGAAACAGAAGGAAATACAAGGAACGAGAAACTACCAGCTGCAGTGAAGACCAAAGAAAAGAGTCAGGGAAAGTAATGGGAAGGCTGAAGGTCTGGTGTTAGAGACTGGGTGCCTCAATCTTCACCCTGTCCTCCTCTACTAAGATCCTCTCTCTTGGGAAAGTATGGGCCTCTTTCAGTTTTCCAGGACCAACTGAGAGTCTAAGGATGGCTCAGATGTAAAGTCAAGAAACGATGAGGATGTTGTGCATGTGAAGGCAATGGAAGGGCAGCAGCCAACATGCAGAAACTTTTGACTTGACATCAGTCTTCCACTGGTGGCTGTGGGAAGAGAACATAGAGGATAAGCTGGAAATGACAGCGGTGTGTACGGATTAGATATCGTATCAAAGTGTCAAAAATAGGAGTGGAGAAAATAAAAGTAATCTTCCAAGTGCACACTACTGAAACTGTCGTGTAACATAACTCTCCACCACACAAACCATAAACACAGCCCATTTTATCTCACCAGCCCTATCACTGACTACACGTCAAACATTTCAAAGCAGAGTATTACATTCACTGCATTGGAACATACTACACAGTGGGGTAAGAGAGACTTGCATATCACACAGCAAGCAGGCATCCTAGCAAAGAAAAACCCTGAGTTGAGTCTCAGACACTGCTGCTACTCCTGGCTTAGTGAACTGAGTGATCTTCAGCAAAACATTCACTTCTTCACAACAGTTTTTCCATCTGTAAAACACGAAGGCTGCTGTCACCCACATATATACCTCAACTGTAAACTCACACAATAGCACAGCAGTCTAAATATCTGACTCATTTCTTTCTGTTAAAGTAACTAGCAAATCAAAACTGCAATATAAACCAAAAAAGCCACACTCTTTCCCTTAAATCATCACATAAAAAAGAAGAGTAAAAGTTGTATGTGAAGTCTTGCACTGTTCTAGACCAATTAGTCAAGTGATCCTACACTGAATAGTGGAGTCCTTGTCTCTTGAAGCCATGAGCCAAAATACCACAAACACGTGCTGCTTCTCCAGGTAGCATGCCTCCTCTTACAAAGAATGTGGCATGAGATGGCTGCCAAGGAACACAGTATCTGAAGTCAACAGCTTCTCTGACCACCTCTAAAATTAGTCTAAAAAACCATGGAAACCTGGGAGCAGTACGTTTTTATTGCAGAGCATCCTGTGGTATTTAAATGGTGTCAGCCATTAAGAACACCACACTTAGATGCAGTTCCTAGTTATGAATAAGAGGTACTGATCAGGCAGTCAGTCACAAGACCTGTCAGCTGATGCTGCCTTCCATAGAACTGGTAGCAAATTGCATTCCACTTCAGTGAAACTCTCTAGAATTGCAGTAACATAAGATACCTTTGGAGATAATTTTTTCTCACTATACCTTTCAATCCCATGCAGTTCAATAGCAACATCTATGTAGCTTCTTTCTTACCTCCCGGTTGACCTGGTTTTTCAGGGTGTTTTTATTTCTCATCAGTTATTTCTTCCTTATCACTTCTAGCACAGGGGAAAAAAAAGCATCAGCACTTTCCTTACTGCTTACATTGAAAGAATAAACTTTAGAGTTTGGACGCAGCCTATCCATTTAATACTGCATCAACTCCTAAAATGATCAGTTGGTATTTGTAATATGCTAACATGCAATTTCTGAATAACTCGATGCTAGAAATGCAACTTGTATAAGCTTCATGCTGTAGGGATGCGAATCACCTAGATCAAGCTATCTACTATTTTAGACAAGAGCACTCCTTTTTGTTTCTCGTGTCAGCAGGCAACAAAGAACACGAGATTCAAGTGATGAGAGAAAGGAAGAAGAAGGTCCTTTTACCGAACATAGTTCTAGGTCCTGTTTCAGAGAATAAAAGATGATGCACGTTATATTTTGATGGCCATTATTATCACTTGTAAATCAGGCATGAAAATGAAGGTTCACAGACTCACCTGATGAAGGCACAGCACTTTGTTACACAGGAGCAAATGAGAGGTTTCAAAGAAGTAGCATCTCCTCAAAACTTTATGCTTCGTGATCTTAAGAATGACAAAATGGCAATGACCTTTACATTACTGTTTGAAATGTATACAGCCATATACTGAACTACAACCCTGTAAGTACTTATATCAAGTCCTATAAATACAAAGCCCTTGAATCCAAAATAGTAACTCTTTCTGGTATAAACTACAGAATCCACACAAGTTCACTCAGCAGTGGCAACCTATTATGTAAGTGCACATAACCAGTGTAATTCTCAAATGGAAGACAAGTGTTTATAAATCACCCAAAATAAAAGACAGTGCCTGTCGCACTTAAGCCTGTGTCACATGTAGCTAACTTTAAACAAAAGTATCCATGCAGTTTTTTTAGTAAGGTTAAAGCTTAGCAAAATCTGAAGACCTGTTTTCTGGGAGTTAAATAAATGTGATTTTGGGATCTCATGGGAAAGCAGACACAGAAGAATGCTGACTTCAGAAATGCTACCTCTGCTAGGATGAGTTCATTCTGCACGTTAATATCTGAGGTGGTGTTTTTTTTTCTTTTGTTTCAAATTCAGCTGAATTCCTGACCTTCCTGTCCTAGCTCTGATAACATTCTTCTGCACTCTAAATGCAAAACAAAAGTTAACAGCTTCTACACTGCTGATAACTTCAGTTAAGGACCTTTAATTAGGTAATGTATTTCTTCTTAATTGATAGATGTGCTTTTCATTAATATTTTCTATTAAATCAGCAAGCTTATTAAAAATAGAGCGTGATTCCTATTCAATACAATTTCTATTTTTCCCCACAGGAAACGTTAACATTTTACAGTATTCACCTCTTATTTGCTGAACTCCTTGCCCATTTAGGATAAGGATCAGCCATAACATAAAACCTCAGAGATCACAACAGAAAACAATTCCCCTTAAATAGTCGTTAGACAAACATACATGATGAGAATAAAGAATGCTTTGTGAAATCAAAATTCTAAGAGAACAAGAAGTTGCATGAAAAAAATAAGAGGAATGAAGTTGTAAATGAAAATAAGGAAACTGCTTGTTGGAAGAGTTCCAAGACTCTCTGTGCAGAAATAAACCCAAACTCATCTCCAAAATTATGAAGAAAATCGATCTATTATCTAGCCTTTATGTATGACCTCAAAACTGGGTAAAGCAGAAAAAAACCCCCCAAGAAGTGCTGCATGTATCAAGTGCTTTGTAATGCAAAAGCTCTGACAGTACTTACAAGAACTGCTGCAAATGACAGTACATAGAGAAAATATTAATAACTGGGAAACAGTTACAGTCTCCTCTACATAAAGATTTAGCAGCCTCTCTGAAGGGGTACTGGTGTAAGGGAGCCAGCCGTGGGGGATTTATAGCTCCTGTTGCATTAGGAGGCAGAAACATTTTAGCTGTAGTAGAGCACCAAGTCAGCCATTATTAATGAAGCCGTGTCTGCTGGTTAGAAACTTAGCCATGCATGAAAACCCTGCAACAAATGCATTCCATGAAAGCTAGTTTTCAGGACCACCACCACATGACAAGTATTCAACTTGGAATTGATTCCCCTACGGTTTTGCACGGCATTGCACAAAAGATTTTGAACAGAAAAGATTTTCATTTATCTATTTAAACTGCAGTAAGTTTGGATTCCCTACTTGGTCTGAACTCAGAAGATTTGATAAACATTTTCTGTAGTTTGTCACACAGCAGCCACATGACCAGCTGATCACAACATGCGTACTGAAGCTCACTGCTTTCTTCTTTAAAGGCCTTTCACTACAAGACTTCAGGCTACGCCACTGTGAAGTCTTACAAAAACCAAAGTCATGTTTTTCTTCATGAAGTCTAAAGTCAAAGAGCAGTATGTTCATCTAATACGATGCCCGGCTTTCTGGGCCTCAGGATGAGAAATTCATCAAATCTGAGGGAACGCTGAAACCAAAAATCCCTGTCAATGAAATTAGCAAAGCGAGAGATAAAGAATATAGTCCTATGAGATGACCACAACCTCATTTTCCAGGGAATCCTGTGGGAAGCATTATATTGCATGTAGGCCCAGTTTTATATTTCAGTCCATTGATCAGGATACTATCCAAAGCCCTGAAGAACAAGATTTAAACATGAAGAGTCAGGTCACAACAGGACCATCAGTAACAGCGCAGCAGTCAGCTCAGGAAGTTTCGCACTGTGTAATGAGTAAACGATGAGGTAAAAGATGAGTAAAAGAGTGAAGGATAACATACTGTTATCTTACCCTCGTAATCTTTATGACCCAACAAAGTATGAAACATTTTCTAGGGTTCAAAAGTCTCTTTCAACAGCTCTAAGGAACTGTCCGAGGAGATGAGAACTAATGTCACTTGTTTTTAAATGAATTACGTAATCCCCAGAAGTATGACAGCAAATCAAGGCAGAAACAGAGGTGCATCATGGTGGCAAGTCTCATGTAGGATCAGAGTTATCATTTAGACTAAATAATTTGACATCAGTTCCAAAGGGCAAGGAGGAAAAGAGGCTGATAGTAACAGAGGTAATAAGCAGGGGAAAAAAGGTTGCTGTGTTTTAATTAACGCCCACCCATGTCTTCTGGAACTGGATCTTGTCAAGCTGGTTATCAAGATTCAGTAAGATCACGAGTTCAGCTGACAAAATTAAGCACCAGCAAAAGCTATGGGGAGTTCTTTAAGGCATTTTCCTTCACACTCAGTGGCGTTAGGCAAAAAGAAGAAAACAAACAAACAAACAAACCCATAATGTACCAAAAGTGGTAAACTTTGGACTTAATGTCTACTAGGTACATGTTCAGTGAGATTCTACTGGCATTTCTCTTTGTCTTTGTGCTGTTTAACGATAATTTAAAAAGGGAGATTTTCACTGCCAGAAGACCTGCTAAATTACGGAGCCCATACATTTTCCTCAAGCGTCTGGGATATTCCTGAATTTTTGTATGAACTTCTGCTTCAGAGCACAGTACTTACATAGCTTAATAGTATTACAATGAATTTTTTTCCAAATATCTAATTAATGCCTACAACCAAAGCAAAGATGTTCTCCATTACTTTTCAAGCAATTGAGTTTGGAACTGGTTAATTAATACCAGTTCATACAACCTCTACAAGGTGAATGCACGCATCAGAACTAGCAGCATGCTTGGCACAAATACAGCTAACGTTGGCCACTGAATCTCTACTGAGCAGGCTAAGAAAGGAAACGCTTTACCTAGGACCCCACTGGTTGTTCTCCTCTTACGTAACCTTCCTCATCAACTAATGCCCAGAGATTCTTTTATGTCAGTGGATGTGAAAATTTAAAAAAGCCCTTTCACCTCATGCTTTAGTCAACTAATTTAAATACCAATTATTAAAGTAGCCACAAATCTTCATTACGTCAACACCCTTGTCAGACTAATCTGCAGCCCAATTCCTTAACAATTTTAGATCAGAGGAATGCAATTTCCAGCACAGCCACCAGCAGGAGACAATATCAGTGCAGAACAGGAAGCTTCATTTGCTCTCTTTCAGCCACTGCTGCCTTTCAGTATCAATGAATTTAATGACCGCTTACTATGGAAATCGTTAAGGAGCACTGCAGCACGAATTTGAATGTAATTCTCCAACCATCTCAAAATCCCAGTTTTAAAGAAACAAAAGGATATGGAATCTCAGCTGACGTATTACAGAGGAAACATTCTGTAAGCTATCGGACCTCTTTGTTACTTGGATAACTAAAGGCTGACAAGGACAAAAAAAGATATCAGTTATGCACACAAAAAAGCAGCAACGCAGCAATTTAAGTTCAAATGCTTGAAGACACACACACACACGAAAAACAGAGACATGACCTTAGGGGAGGCCAAATTGTTTTATTTAATTTTTTAAGTGACCAATTAAATTTATGGCAGAAAGCTCTGCTCTTTTCTTTTTTGTTCGCTCAAAAGAAATCAGCAGCGCTCAACGTGATGGGGTGGAATTCTACTCAAATTCCAGTTAATTTTGTTACGAACAGATAAACGGGAATTCCAGATATTATTTCCAGAGCAGAAATTCACATTTGTAAGAAAATTCCATGTTTGTACTCGATTGGGACACAGAACATAGAACTATTGTCAGCAGTGCATGAATAAACCATTCACATTTGATCTGGAACCTTAACATCAGAAAGCTGTACTCTCCGTTCAGAATTTTCATTTACCTTGTGCAAATCAAGTCAAGTCTTCATGTGTCAAGCACACACGTAAAACTGTCCATGTTGTATATATACAAGACATCTACCACTCAGGCAGTGCAAAATACATCCTTTCATAACAAAACTAAAATGTACCTCTCAAAGTATGAACAAGAATATACACATAATACATGATGTACACTATTTACACAACCATAAAAAATATAATACAAGGAATTTCGTATGCGAGTATAAGACTTGACAGTCTTTCGTTTGTGGGGGTTTTTTTTTTTAATTTTTTTTTTTTTTTTAAATTTTTTTGTTTGCAACAAGGCATGTGTAAGTTTCCTGGATGGAGTTTGCTTTGCAGATATTCAGAGAGCTTGGAAACTACACCTGAACTTTGAGGAGAGTTTTCAGATGGACTGCCATCAACTCCCTGTTTTGGTCAGACAGCTCAGCTGTGCCCCCCACCCAGTGGCTGGGGGGCTTTGGAAGGACACTAGGAGATGGCGGGTCACTAAATTTTGCCCCAGCATAATTTTCTTTTTGGTTCGCATCTGTGAGGGTGATGGGTTTCTTGGACTTGGCATTTCTGAAGTTCTCTGTGTTTTTAAGTGGCTTTTTCTCCTGCTTCTGAATGGTTTCTGGCGGTATCGAATCTTGCCAAAAGTTCTCTATCTTTTTTGCCGAGGCGATCTTTGTCAGTGGCACGTTACATTTACTCTTCTGCCTATTAATCTTTGGCTGTTCACACAGATGTAAACTGTGAACGGGCTGGCCGTGGGGAGTGGCAGCCTTCTCAGTCTTTCCCATCTTGTTCTTCAAGAACTGAAGAGACAAAGAATTCGCGTCAGCACTCGATCCCTCTCTGGATTCCGGAGGCGCCCGTGGCAACGGACGCGGCGGCAACGAGCCGTCCCCCTCCAGACTACCCCGCGTCTTTACAACTCGTCCGTTACTAAGCGCGCTCCGGGACGCGGACCTCCACAGCCCCGGAGGACCCCCTCACCCTCCGCGCGCGGCCGCCATGGGGCGCTGCGCCCCCCGCACGTCCCGCCTACGCGCGCAGGGGCAGCTGGCGCGCAGCCAGCAGGCTAAATCCGGCTGTTGCTGGGCGCAGCGGCGGCCGCCCATTGGTGGAGGAAGGCAGCCAATCGCCGACCGCGATTTCACTCGTTTCCCCCCCCACACAACGAACGTAACGGAAACTCTCCTCCCCCCGCCCCTCACACGCACACACTGGGTGAGGGAGGGGGTAAGTCGTCCCCTGCCCCCCCCCGACTCATCCGTGGAGGGAACGGAGCGCTGTGAAAGGGATAAAGTCACTAAGTTTCGGAGCCCTTTCTTACCTCCTTCCTGAGGGGTCTGCTGGGCGCGGGTCTGGAGGGGGTGGGTGAGAGGGACTCCTCGGTGGGGGTCGCCACGAAGCCGGGAGCGGCGGAGACAGCCGAGGCGACGGGAGCGCCGAGTTCGGCCGGGCCGTGCGCTCCCAGCGGCGTCCTTCTGCCCAGGCCGGCGCGGTGCTGCTGGAACTGCTGGTAACGGCTCGGCAGGAGCCCTGCGGGGCCCGGCCGGATCTTGCCCTTCCTCCGCCTCACTCTCTTCAGCGCGGGCCGCGCGCTGCCCCCCGGACCTGCCAGGCAGCAGCTGGGCTGGTTCTCACAGTTGTTGTCCCCTCGCCTGAGGTGCTGGAGGAGCATCGAGGGCAGCCGCCGGGGGTCTTCGGTGCCCGCCGAGATTCGAGTCAGGAAGGGCGGCGGCGCCGTGGTGGTGACCATGGTGGGACGTGGGTACCCAGAGCTGTAAAGGGGAGAGGGGTCGAGCCCAGGCAGGGATGAGCGGCTCGGGTCGCTGGGGACTGTTTGCCCGGGCTTTGTAGGCTGAGATGGTGGTACGGTCGGATCGGCTGCTAGGAGAACATGGCGGGGGAGTGAGAGGAGCAGCCAGCAGCGCCCTGTGTTGTTACACGGGATGGGCACGCCCCCTTCCGCCCTCCCGCCAATCGCCGTGCGAGAACGGAGAGAGCGGCGTGCCTCTCCGCCGGGCACCACCAACCCCAGCGAAAGGGCTGCCGCTCTGGCCCCGCCCCGACCAATCGGAAGCGACACAAACACTTGTGGCTCCGCCCGCTTCCGCAAGCCGCCCAATCCGAGCAGACACAAACAACGGGCACGCCCCAGTCTCCGAGTCACGGGCTCGAAATGCGAAGCGAACGGATGGGACGAGCGCATCCGCTGTTAAGCACTACCGGCCAATCTCGCACAGCGCAAACGGCATCGTCCCCGCCCCCTCGAGCCGCTCAGCCAATCGGAGGGGACGTAAACAGGCGGCGAAGCGCGCTCCCCTCCCCCCCGGAGGTGGAAGCGCGTACCCGGCCGGGCCTGCCATGGAGGTGCCGGCGTCGCGGCCTACTGCCGCTGCCGGTCCCCTGGCCGAGGAGGGAGCGAGCCGGGACGAGCGCAGCTTGGAGGCGTTGAGTCTGGCTGCCGCCGGTGGAGCGGTTGCAGGGCGGCAGCTGCCGGAGGGGCGGCAGCTGCCGGAGGGGCGGAGGGCGACGCTGGCGAGCGCCCTGGAGCTGGAGGGAACGGTGCTGCGCGAGGGGCGGCTCACGCAGTTCGTGGCTAACAACCTGGAACGGCGGATCCGGCTGAGCGGCGTGCCGCGGGGCGAGCCGTCGGCGGCGGCCGGTGGCAGCTCCATCCCCGCCATCGACCCCGGGGCGCTGCAGGACGTGGTGGCGCTAGCCGGGCAGGTGGCGGCGCAGGTGGACGAGCTGCTGCGCAACGTACACTGCGGGCTGCAGGCGCTGACGGCGCTCAGCGTCGGCTGCATCCAGACCTACCGCGACGGCGTCGAGAGCCTGGGCGAGGCGGCCGACCTCAGCATCCGCGCCATGTACGCGCTGGTGGCGCGTTGCGAGGAGCTGGACCGCGCCATGCAGCCCGTGCCCGCCCTGGCCAAGCGCATCCGCGACATGAAGGGCACGCTGGAGCGTCTCGAAGGGCTGTGCAAGTAGCTCTCGGCGCGAAATGGCGGCCGGCGCTCGTCCCTCAGCGCCCCGGATCTGTCGGCGTGTCCCGGGCGGCCCAAGCTGTTTTTGGAGGGAGAGCGCTCAGCTGAAGCGCGGCACGTCGCTAGCGGCGCTTCCCGGCTTAACTCCATTAAAGAATTTGGACTCCTCATGCCTTACGCTTTCTATTTATTGAGGGCCAGGAAAACTGACCGAGCTCTATTAAAAGCGACCGTTGGTGTTTCTGCCTGACCAACTTTGAAGTCATTGTGAATAGTTTCTTGATGTTTACGGGCATACATGCTGCTTTGCAGCTGACTCAGTGCCAGATGGGTGGAACCGTCTCTTACTGCTTGTTTTCTGTCGCAGCACACGGCTGTAAGGTGATGGAAATCAGAGAATTCAAGTATGTAGCCAAACACTCGTGTTTTATCAAACCCATGGAGCAGAACTGAGATGCAGCTAAGAAAAGCCAAATGCAAAGTTCTAAATAAAGGCCTTCAGGTAAAAAAATGCTTTGCGTCTGTTAGTGTCTGTGGTTTTCACAGCGTGGAAGTTGAAACGGTATCACTGTGAAATGCCTCTTTAATTGGAATCACAGAATCATAGGGGCTGGGGGAGACCTCTGGAGATCATTGCATCCAACCCCCTGCTAAAGTAGGTTTCCTACAGCAGGTCGACGGGAAGGTGTCCAGGTGGATCTTGAGTATCTCCAGAGCAGGGGACCCAAGCACCTCTCTGGGCAGCCTGTTCCAGTGCTCCTTCACCCTCGCAGTAAAGAAAGTTTTTCCTCATGTTCAGATCATACATTCCAATTTGTGCCCATCGCGCCTTGTCCTGTCTGCGCACCACTGAAAAGAGATGAGAAATACAATTACATCACTGTGTTACACAAGTGTATGATTGACACAGGTCCTTTTGGAGATTTTGTGAACTCAGAGCTTTTGTTCATGCATTGCTGTGTGCAGAAGTTAGTTTGTTGTGCTGCCAGTATTTTCACTGAGGCCTGAGAGAAGTCCTCTGGTGGCTGTGGTTCTGATGCAGGTAGATTTCACTAGTCTGTTTAGGTTACAAATGTCCCTGCAACAAGATTCACCATAGAAATGATCACTGTGATCTGTAGTTTGTATAACGGTGCTGCTGGTGTGAGCAGTGTCCCCTAAAAGTCTTGGGGGAAAGGTACCCAGGAATACCACGAGTCCTATTCTTAGGTTTGTAGTGGGTACAACTCTCACCCCACCACAAGCTCATCCAAAACATTGATGCTATCCAGTGCTTCTAAATGTGTGCAATGCTAAATCATAAAACAATGAGCCATGGTTTGCAGTCCATGATCGACTTCATGCCTCTCAGTGTGGCCTCCCCCTTGGCATGGGGAATGTGTTTTGTATGCAGCCTTCCTGCCTGCACAGTGGGCTGGAAGTGGGCCAGGCCCTGTTCACACTATGGTGTCTGCTAGGGAGTAGTTGTGGCTCCAGAAAGAGACTTATCAGCTAAAGAATAGAGGTTAGTGGAGACAGAAAGGAGAATGTGGAGCCTAGCAGATATCAGAGGTCACATAACACCAGAGGAACAGCAGTAATTTGGATAGTTTTGGGGTGTTATTCTTGGGAAAGCTTGAAATTGTACTGTTTATCATGGAGGTGCAGTCATTTTGTTGTTTTTTTTTTTGTTTGTTTTTTGTTTTGGTTTTGTTTTTTTTTGTATATCAGGATTTAAGACCAAATTTTTCTCTTGTTTTACAAGTACTGATGAGATGTACCTGTCTTGTTTGTATAGTCACATGTACAGCTACATTCTATTCATTCAAAGGTTAAGCTTTTAAAGTATACACATTTTTGTACACTGTCAGTTTTCAATACCTTTTCATTTATGGTCACTTATGTTAAATGCTAATTCTCTGCTGAAGTTGTTAAGTCTGTAAAATAAAATCATTACTTTTATGTTTGAAATTGTTACTGATTAGTTGCTGTTGAAGTGTTTCACATCTTAATTATTCCTTTTCTTGTTTGGTAAAACAATTGAAGCCAATTTAAACTCCGCTCTTGTACCTGCACAGAGACCCATTACTGTGATTGCAGGGCCAGTTTCAGTCTGGGTCCCCAGGCAGTAATTTCTAACAGTGATGTCATTCATGGGATGAAAAAGAGCTGACTAGTGAATCACAGGCATGAAAGCAGTGGTAATTAGCCCGTGTATTTTGCTTCTTTCATGTCAGTGTGAAGGCTTCAACTTGTACGAGGATCAGACTCAGCTGAGCCAGGCAAAGTGGTTCTCTTTCCCAGCTGCCTGTCTTATCCATGCACCACACATTCACTGTCTCTGTGGCAGGCATGGCTGAATGAAACCAGCCTGTTCTGTGCCACCACAGTCAGTACCAAGGCATTTGTTCCGAGCCATGCAAGTCAGTACTGGAATGTTAATGCAGAGCTGCTGTGGTTTGCAGCCCTCCTCTCAATCCTGGCTTCCTTTTCTGCAGAACTGTGTCACTTGGCAGCATCCATATCAGTGCTGCTCTGATGCCAGCCCTGCCCTTGAAATCATATTTGGACTGCTCGTGAGCTACGTGCAGCTTGGAAGCCACCAGTGAACCTGATGTTGCTGCAGCTGGAGATTGCTACAGTGCCTTTTTGATCCTAGGCCAGGCTTTCTTGTGTCTCTTCTGTGTTAATCCTGATGCTCTCCAGCTTTTGGATGTTGAGCTTAGCTTTCAGGTTATTTGAGCCATTTTTCTTAACCTGTCAGTGAGCTGATAGAGCCGTGTTTGGATTTACCAAGATTTAACACACATTTGCATGTATTTTCTTGCTTAATCAAGTCAGCTTTGGAGTTGGCCTTGTGTTCCTTATCAGCTGCCAAATGAACTGGTGTTCTGACAAGACGGACAAGGTCAGAGAAGAAAAACAACAAAATGACGTGCCAAACACTAAGCAAAGCCAGGTACAGAATTGGCTGTTCTAGAATTTACTTCCCTGTTCTGATAACTGCTGCTGACTCCACCAGAAATTAGGTTAGTTTGTTAATTTCTTTTCATTCAGGACAACTTGGAGTTGAGTAAGGAAATCCTTTATTTATTTTTTCCTAAGAAAAGTGTGCTTGGTTCTCCTTTATTCAGATCTTTTTGTTTTTTTTTCATTGTTTGTGACTCTTAACTGATCCTAAATCCATGCTATTCAGAGGAGCTTTACCACCTAAAGCCTCACTACATCAGAACCCCCCTTACCCTCTGACTCTTCTGAAGCAGAAATGAAACGGCATTTCACCTCGGAGGCTTCTTTCCACTGTTACTTAATTGTACCATGTGTGCAGTAAGTAAATATATATCAACATTTTGTGTATCTTGCTGCTGACTATATACTGAAGTACAAAGTACTTTTTCCAGCCCTAAAGTCTTTTGGCTGGAGTTTCTAGATTGACGATTGAACTTACTCCCATTCCTGACTGAGATACAAAGTATGCGGAATGTGAAGTTGTTGGGAGCAGCAGATTAGTTGAATTGAAGAAAATATGTCTCAGTATTAGAGATGCATCTGTTTTGAAATGGTTTTGGATAGCATGGCTGTGCTACCAGAAGACAGAAAACTTAATGCTTCAGAATTATCAGCATCTTTACAGACGGGTACTAGATTAGCCATTGTAGCAAACTGCTATTTGAAACTGTGAAAACAGGCTTCAAAATAGAGGCTTTTGCAATAGGCATTATCAAACGTAAGGCAAGACTTACTGTCAGACTGCATAGTGCATCATATTAGTCAACACTGGCATGTTCATCATGTTCCTGCCACAGCTTACTTTTACTGCTAGGAAATTGCTTTGAGAAAGGGACATTCCTATAAAAGTCATAATCTGTGCAGAGCCGGAGGTCGAACTTGTTGATCCTTGTGGTCCCTTCCAACTTGGGATGTTCTGTGAGTCTATGAAAAAGAATTGAATTAGAATGATTTCTGTGAAGATTGCCCATACTTCTGTCCCCACCCTCACCTCTTCCAGGAAATGTATCATGGATTGTCCTTTCTGCTATGTATGTAGAAACATACATGAGAGGGAGTTTCTTTCCATTTCTCCTTTAGAAAGCTAAGACTATTATTGCATCAGCTACGGGAACTGAAACTCATTGGGTTTCACATTGCTGCTCCAGCTTGGTGGCTGATGAAAACTGTCAATATCATTGCTCCACATTGTTCAAAGCTCAAGTATCAGAAGTGGGCCTAGCTCTGGGCTTGTACCTTGGAAGTTAGGATCTTCCTGCCCCCTGCCATGACAATGGTGGAATTATGCCCATATCTGGTAGCAGGAAGAATGATAAAGGATTAACATCTCACACCTTCCTGCGGTTGTTTCTCTCCTACTGTTTACACACACTAGAAGCAATGCAAAAACAAAAGCTAACAACAAAAACCAAACATAACCCCCTGATCCAAAGGCTGATAACTGATCCTCTTTCCCTGTCTGTGAGGATGTCACTAGGTTGGCAACTTCATAAAGAATCAGAGTTTTGGCTACCAAGGATAGTGCATGAGAGCTGGCTCTCTGCAGCTGTGTTAAACCCTGGTGAGAAGAGAACAAGAGTGTAAGGAAAAGAAAATCCTACATTTTTAGTTTAATATTGATAAGGTTGGGTGTATGACAGTCTGTGCAACACTTCCATAACTGCTGTCTGTTTTTTGCTAGCAGGGTTCTGCTGTTATGCACACTGGCTCAGAATGCATCAATGCTAATTAATTGGGAAAGCAGAAAAGCAGTGTTGAGACAATCCCAGAATTTTGTCCAACAATGTATTTCTTCTTTAAGTGTGACCGGCCATGCCTTTTCCTTATTTTCTTGATGGACAATGCTGGAAAAGTTCCCATCATTAAACTTGCTTATAACGCAAACAGCCGTGCCCAGTGAGTTAGGAAATACATTGTTAAGAAAAGCTTCCTTGTCTGGAAATACATATAAGCCCAGGAAAAAAAAAAAATCCACAAAGTTGTCAGACAATCATTTATAACTTTGCAGTGATCTAATAATAATAGTGTCTGGTTTGTCACGGGGGTTGTTGGACTGTGCTCTGTAGCAGAAAATAAAAAAGATCCTAAGTTGAAGCCTTACATGTTTAACAAATGACTTTTCATCCTGTAGCCTCATGCCATTAGTGAAACTTCTGGCCAGATTCACTGTAATGAGACTTTTCTTGTCTGAATTTGAACCGTTGCCATCAAGGAAATGCTAACCTGAAAAAAAGCTCCTTTAAAGTCAAAGTATCATTTGACTTTGTTCCTCTTTCTGTTTTCGCTGCCTAGGCAATTTGTTTACTTGCTGGATTTTTTTTTTCAGGCTGGGACTTTCCAGTGACGTTTCCTCAGCTGGAAAGAGAGCAGAGTTCTTCACTGATGAACAAAACTGGGATTTTCCATTTTCCCAGCCTCTTCCCCTATGCAATTTACAGTTGATGATAGGGATCTACTTTGGTTTTATTTCCTTCTTCAGAGAAAGGGATTTGCAACTACAAGCCTTTGATCTCTCCTGCTCCAATGCCATCAGCTTTCTTTTGAGAAAGTTTTTTGAAACTTATTACAGTTTCCACCTTCTTTACCATTTTCCGTAGCTCACCAGTTGTACATCATTTTCTCCTGAAAAAGGCTGTTCTTCCCTTAGTTAGTGATCCGTAGTCAGCTGTCAGATGCGATTCATAACTAAAGGACTAATCCTCCGTCAGTGTTAGAATGGCCATTTTAAAACAAACAAAATGTTGAGCACTGCTGAGTTGAATAGCTGTAAAAAGTCACGCTTAGAGTGCAAAAATTCAAGTTTTACTAATGCTCCATTAGGCAGTTCATTTTTAATTAAAGATTAAAATCTTTTTAAATTAAAATACATATCACCAACAATTACAGAAACTTCAGTCCAACTAAATGCCCAGATCTGTTTCTTACACTCTAACCAAACCTTAAGTGAGGTAACTGATTTGGACGTTATGTAAAATAGGAGCCATGGAACATATTTCCTATATGCATTACTATAAATCAGAAAAATTGTGTAACATGTCAATGACTACTGGGATTTACACAGAGCTGTAACTTCAGGCTGCAGTGTTCGTTCATCATCATTCGTGGTTGTGAAATCAAATGTACTTAGTGTCTGTCCTTGACTATTTATGAGTTATGTTTTGAGATAGAGACTAATGTTCTGTCTCAGAACTAGGCCTTGTTAAGCAGACAAAACAACCTGTGGGACAAAACTACAGGTTTCATTACAAATGTCTGAGCCAATTTGTTACAAATATCTTTCTGATAGTGATTTGATTAACACTTGGGGAACAAAAGTTTCCTGGGTCCAACACAGACGACCAGCTTCTTGTTACAGAGTGTACCCTCAGTGGCACGACTTGTCACCGTTGCCTGCTAGATAGCCTATCTTTTACAGTATGTGTAAAACAGCACTGCTTGAAAACAGCAGCTGGCTGATGCAAACATGAGTAAGTCTCACCAAAAGGTTTGTCTGCTTCATTTTTTCACTTAGGAGGATTTTTCCTTCTGTTCCCATTTCATTTCTGTCTGGTTCTCCCGTGGAACGCCATGGCTGGGCCCTAGACAACACTCCTGTTTTAAACTACCTCTAACAAAGCAAATCAACTAATAGGCTTTGCGCATACATTATGTTGGCACAGCTAGCACAGCAGAGGCCTGCAGTCATTCGGAGATCTGTTCAACACCTGACGCTGGTGAATTGTCAGTGCAGGAGAGCAGTGCTGTGGTGAGTCAGTGCTCATGTGGTGTGCCCCTGGGGCAGAAAAACACCAGAGATCCCATGGGGATCTGCAGGGCAGCTCCAGGTTGCTTCACTAGGAGAAACAAGAAAGGAGAAGTAGGTCAGTGAGGTGTGGGAGTGCCTGGCTGCTCCTCAGTCTGCCAGCTCGGGCCTGTGGGACAGGCACTACTTCCTCAGTCAGGAATTACTGTAGCACTGGATACACATTACAGGACTGGATACACATGTATTTATCATGTGTTTGGATGCCATAGTTCATATAGAAGAGAATACTATTTAATGCTAAAAAGATGATGAGTGCAAGTGAACCATCCTTTGTAGCCCACAGCCCCCAAAAAAGAGAAAGCACATCCAAATTTTTGTTCTTGTTTTTTCATCCACAGGTAACAAAAACAACAACAACAACAAAAGACTGTTATGGTGTCAGTGGGTGTTGGATGCAAAAGAACATAGCTGGATGAGGAACAACAGCAGATGTGACCATAATTCACTGTCTGATTATCCCACATTTAACTCTTGGTTTCCTCCATATCGGAAATCTTAGAAGATACTGCAATAAAATTCCTGTGTGCTTATTCTATTAAAGGATGAGTAAAATGTTTATTTCAAGAATTTTTATACATAAGGTCAGTTTTGTACTTCTGTTAGTTCAGCTTCACGCATGAAAAGGACCCCAGATTCCTTAGGACGCTTGGTAGATCACAAAGCTGAGATAAAGGGAGACCGTGTTCTGTATCCAGCCCCTAGATGTAACAAAAAGAGGAGCTTGACCCAATGGCACCCAGCAGTGAAGGAGGGAGGTCTGCTCACTTTGAGTTCCATCAGCTCCTGGCTTTGTTCACCCTGTGAGCACAGATCATGCTCAGCACAAGAGAGTCAGAGTGGTGTGTGAACCTGATGTTCACTGCAGAGATCAGCAAAGTGCTCAGGGGGGGCTTGCAGCAACTGCAGAGATCAGCAAAGTGCTCAGGGGGGGCTTGCAGCAACTCATGTCCTGCTGACCCATGGCCTGCAGAGCTGCGCTGCTCAGCCTGGAGCTGGGTTGCTCCTGAGAAGAGACCTCTAACTAGGAGCATTTAGAACTAATGCTTCAGGTTTGAACCATGTGCAGTTAGATACACGAAAACTCCTCTCTGACTGGCTGGAACTTCAGCTGTCAAGCTGGTAAAGATTACCTAGCAACAGCTGCCCTTTTTGACACTGCAGTGTAGAGAAGCATGGAGAATAATTAAGGGGGTTGTGCTTCGGGATGAAATGCCTTGTCTTTTCATTCTGACCATTCCCTTTGTGGTAAGCAAAACTCACATCTAAGATACAAACAATTGAAACAGGCTTCCCAGTTTAAATCAGCATACCCTTATGAACAACCAGGATAATGTCCATACTGTTCATACTCTTTTGAGACCCTCTGTCTCTGTGTCATGGTCCAATAATCCATTAATTATGTGGCTTTGTTCTGCTCATGACTCTCCAATGTTGTGTATAAATGTTTCCTGACACGTTTTTCTAATTCTCCATGTTAGAGAATACAGATAGGCAGGACTTGATTCACAATCCACTGAAACTTGTAGAAGTCTTCAGAAAGCTTAGAATGTGTTCCACAGCAGGTCTCTGAAAAAAATGGTCATCCCATTATAGCAAAAAATAAAATACTGAACTCATTTTACCACATCTAACTGCGTGTGGAAGGATATGAGGATATTTTTCTCCCCAAAGGGATTTTTGAAAAACAGTTTCTGAACGGCAGAAGCAGATAAGGGAATTCACAAAACGATTCTTCACAGAAGAGTCAAGATTTCGCAGGAAAAGCCTACACTTTTTCGTTGCATAAAGATTACTTAGCCGGACTCCAATACTTCCTAGTACTGGGACACACTGTGAGCCTCAGAGGTCAGGAAACTCATCTCAGGCAAGTGCAGTCATCCTTACACCTCCTTCTCTTTCTCAAGGACCATAATCTCTTTGAGTAACTCCCTTGAAGTCCATCTGGAGAAAGACAGCTTCATATCCATACCAAGTGAAGGTGTGAGTATGAAGACGGTAGGCTTATTTGTGTTCCTCTTCACATGACTACGGAAGGCAAAATCAGCAGTGGAAAGAAATGGCACGGACTGAACAGGACTTTGTGACCAGCAGTGGACTGTGGGTATCACAGTGCCTGAGGAAAAGCCCACTCCATAATGTCTGCCCCAGGCTGTTACTGTGTGATGTAGCCTAAAGTGGTGAGAATGTGAGAAAGAGTTTTTCTAGGGAACTCCAGACATGTGCCTAATGAAAATGAATTTCTGCTTCTTTCTCTAAGGAATGTTTGGAAGAGGCAAATTTACAGCTTATATAACTTTGTTGTCTAAAATGGCATTTGCCAACTTATTGCTAAGGTTTGCGAGATCAGTGGTACTGCAGACACATGTGCTAAGATATTCCTCTTGCTCTGTCCTTGTATTTGAGGGAAACTTCTGCAGAAAAGAGCAGGATGTGTTTTTGTAAAGCTTGTTCTGCAATGAATGCAGACAGAAAGCAAAACTAAATTCACAAGGACAAAGTTTGAGCATCTTATTTTCTGTATATCATTCTATACATATATATAATTTGTATGCAATTAAAAAAAAATAAGTTAAAAAAAAAAAAAACAGCCAGTATGGCTGCCAGGCTTATCACTTTGCCTTGCTCTGTATTCTTTTCCTTTGCCTTTAACCACTTCTTTGGGGCATTTTCAGGACTGAATCACCTCAAGACAGAGACTATGGTTTTCATTTATATTTATACAGTACATTGTATACTTTGAATCCTACAGACATAGAATCATATATAAACAAAAATAAGTCTGCGTTTATTTTCTCATCTACTGTATTATATAGCTAGTGCATGTGTTATTCTTCACAGGCTTTATATTCACATATATCCACAGTATATATCCACAGGCTCAAACTTAAGGTGCCGAAAGTCAGAGAGTGTCTGTGGATAATAATTTTTACTTTGTGTGACTGATCACATGAGAAAAATATTTCTACCTGTATAGCAACCCAGAACTCATCACATACACAGATTTACGGGCTTAAATGCCAAGCCCCTCTGGCTATTTCAGGCTGTAGAGAAGTGATAACCCCCATCAGCTACGGACTCTCTGCTCTGCCTCCCACGCTGTCCAAGGCCTCAGTTACACAGTTTCAACCACAGCCTCCACTCAGGGTAGGATTTTACTAAGGTATCCATCCTCAGGACAGAAACCAGGAAGTGTAGCAACAGAATGCTGTTTTACTGTGTGGGATGGTCACTCAGCAGATCAGCTCCAAAGATTATGAGTCACGCTTTCCACTTACTTTAATTAGAGTTTGTTTCTCTGTATTACGTCACACATCTCCCTACTGCTACTCATCTTCCATCGTGAAATTCCAGTTGATTGGCTAAAATTCCATGGCTATCCATACTGAAAGCACACTATTACTGTGTGATTTCACTTTATGCAACAGATCGTATGTTCTTGAAATGTTACATCTGGATACTCGTCAAGGTATAGGATTTCACAGAAAATTGTTCCTCACGTCTGATGCAAGGCCACCAGCATTGAGGTCAAACTACAAGAACACTGGGGAGATCAGTGTCAGCCCACTGGGAATAATAGCTGTTTTGCTCATGATCCTGTTGTCCACCTGCTTACCTCCGTTACATCAAGCATGCTATCCATTCAGTTGCAGAGCAATTCAGTTGTGGAGGAACAAGAGGAAGGCATCTTTTTTTTGGACCTGCAAGTCAGTATGTGAAGTCACATTGTCCTTCAGTAACAGCAGCTCTCTGGACAGCCAGATGCTTTCCTCCTTCTGTAGGTGTGAGGAGGGTTTGCAGACACACAGCTTTCTGATTCCTTTCTAGCACAATGTCCAGTTCAGGGACCTGGATTTAAAGTAGCTCCATCTGAAGCTCACTGCATGCCCCTCCCTGCCTATGCAGAGCTTTATTCTACAAACACTGTAGTACCTTAGAGGCTTGTGCTAAGAACGCATTTCCCAGAATGAAGCCCTGAAGGGAAATCTAAGATTCACATGAAGACTTGAAAGCAAGTTGCATCCATTAGTCTGCGGGTTTTATTGCTCTTACAAAAAGGAGGGTGTAGTCTGTGCTGTACTAGATGTCTGGCTTATCTTCTGTTGGAATATCTGTTAGGAACTATATCATAATCTTGCATTATGGAACAACTCCGGGAGCTGATTAGGCTGGCTTCATGCTGTTTCCTGTTTACTTTGGATAGGAAAAATAACTATACTTTAGCTTACACCAAGTTAAGTCTGTGAGACTGTGGTGCCCCCTAATGTTTTAAAGATTACAGATTGCTGATTTTTTTGCTGAACTCTCAAAGCTCTCTGCAGGAAGAACACTGTAAATGACATCTCCAATATATTGGAGAACTTGGAACATAGTTTGAACATCCCTTTTTGTTATTTGATATGCACAAGGGTTAAAATAATTCCTTTTAAAGTCTTATTTTCATTTGCAAACACGGAAGAATAATTGATTTGCCTTAGAACTCAGTTTCTTAATTATTTCCTGACACCAAACAGGTGGACATGGTTTAAAAACTGTTAATCCATTAGCATTTTCTTTTGGCTTATAGAAGAGTTGGTGCATGCTCAGCATGTTTAAATGTCTGCATGGTTAGGTTCTATAATTAGCATAAGTGACCATAATATTAGATATAAGTATGTTATCAAGGTACTGGATCATATTATTGTTGTTGTTGTTTCTGATGCTGTTAGATTCTAGGCACTATTGAAGTAAGGTACATCTACAGTAACAAAGAAATTTTAGCACTTATTCAGATTTAAACAGCATTCCCCCTCCTTCATGCCTGCCCAGCGGTAATAGGGTTGTTGATGCATCAGTGTATAACCTCACATTCTTTTTTTAGGCATAACAGCTGGTTGGTTTCCTTTGCCTTGAACATGTATCGGAGCTGGTGTACCTAAATGAGCTAGTTAGTTACAGTAGTAATACAAGTCATTATTAGTACACTATATGCAATTAATAAAAGTTAATATTAATACAATGAAAAGCGTGAGGTTATTCACCAGGAGTAGCTTGAATAAATGTTCAGTCTGTAAATAGGAAAAAGATACAAATTGTGTTTTGCTCATGTTTTCTTCATGTTCGTGTTTTCTTTTTCTTTTTTTCAAGTCAAAGTAGAACACAAATGCAGCTCCCCACTACCAGAAACACTGCAGACGACTGAAATCAGTGAAGCCAACAAGGCTGTGATAGAAGGAATGAACCTTATCCTGAGAAAATCACTTACTGGTTGTTGTGTGTCCTCTGACGAGAGAAGGATTATAATTGGCAAACAGAAACCAGGGTGAGGATACTGGAGTTTGAATGCATGTAGATAAAAGAGAAGCAGCATAAAGAGAAGAGTCCAGGGAATTCTATATCATGGACTATTAAAACATTTGCACTTGTTTTCTCACAGCATCGCACAACCACTACACCGCGCGCCTGTGTTTTTCTTGCTCAAACAGCAACTGCACACTTCTACCAGCCGCATTAAGATGTGGGAACTGGGTGCCCTCTGCTGGTACAACAGGAGAAGTAATCTTAACCATAAAGCCAAGAGGAAAAGTGCTTGTTCGCAAAGAAGTAACACAAGAACTGTCATTCTATGCCTGTAAATTGTTTCGGAGTGTCTAACGTGGACTACATATGCAGAACATGCAGATGGGCCCATCCATGAGCTGTAAGTTGCCAACTGTTCCAGACCTGAAAGCGACAGAGTCAGAACCAGAGCAAGGTAAGAGGAGGCACTTGACATGTGGGCTATTTCTGGGAGGGGTAGGGAAGGGTGGGCAAAGCAGTGGCACCTTCTCCAAAGTGTGAATACTCTTAGAGAGACAATACTGGTTCTCTGTGTGCTTCGATTTTTCCCACATAAAATTCCCAACGGAATACCCTGAACATTGACAAGAGCAAAAAGGTTTATTCTCTGTTTCCATATTCCTGTTCTATGTGCCGCCTCTTGATGTCAAGTTTATAGCACGTTCACTTTTAAAACCTGGGTGACGCTTGCTGGACGATTATGGAGACCAAAGGGTGGATGTGAGCACAGTGAGGCGGTGGGTGCCGCGTTTCAGCACTGACAACAGTGACATCGGGCCACCTCTGCTCGTGCAGCTGTTTACAAGCACAGCATGCAGACTCCTGTTCATTGCTGGCAAAACCGCATAGCTAGCGGTGGTGACTGTTGAAAAATAGCGTTTCGTAGCTGCGAATTTGGTCTATCAAATAGTATTATTATGCTCTTCGTAACTGTTGTAGTCTCTATGGAAATAAACGGGAGGCATTGCTTTCGGAGCAACCCACTGGCGCGCGGCACACAGCCCGCACCTCACCCCGCTTGCAGGCGGCAGCCGGGACCCCACTCCCTGCGCCGCGCTTTCACTTTCTGTTCGCCCGCCTCTGGCGCCCCCTGGCGGCCGGCCCATTCCCGAACTGCGCCCGGAGTGCTGCCTGCGGCGACGTTCTATGGTGCTGCTCTGAGCAGCTGGGGAAAATAAGAGAAACGAGGCGTCCGTAGAACCGCAGGACCGCAGGACTATTTGGGGAGGGAGGGCACTTAACACCCCTTCAGTCTCACCGCTGCTTGGCTACCACCAACTGGCTTAGGGCCCGTTTAATTCTGCCCTCCTCGCCGCCCCAGCTCCCCACCGCCGGCGGACCCGGCATGGCGGAGCCGGCAGCGCGCACCCGGAAGCGGAAGCGGCCGCGGAGCACTGCGGGCCGGCGGCCGAGGCGGAGCTGGGTCTGAATGAAGGCGCCGCGGGCCCGGGGCCGCGGGCGCCTCTGAGCGCCGAGGGGCCGCTCCCGCTCGCCCCTTCCTCCCTCCCTCCCCCTCCGCCTTCCCCCCGGGCCCGGCCATGTCATACAACAAGATCCCGCCGCGCTGGCTCCACTGCCCCAGGAGGGGACAGCCCGTGGCAGGTGAGCGCCCGGCCCGGCCCCGGCGTGGCTGCGTGGCGGCGGCGGTGGTCCCCGCCGTGCCCGGTTCCTTCCGTCCCCCCCGGCCCGCCCGCCCCCCGTTCTCCGGCCCCGCTGGGCGCTTTGTCCCGGGACCGCGGCACTGCGTGGGCCGCGCAGAGTCCCGGGTGGAGACCCGGCGTCGGCGGAGAAGGGAGCACCGGGGCGGTGCCAGCCTCTCCCTCCTGGGCCTCTCGGAGCTCTCAGCCCTGCGCTTCCGCTCCGCGGCGAAGTTCGGAGCTGAAACTTCTGCCTCATGTCACGGCTGGAGGGAACGGGTCGGCTCGGGGCGCCGACAGCCCGTTCCGGGCCCGGCGGGGGCCGTGTGCCTCCCGTCTCCTCCCGGGGAGCGCTCCCGAGCTGGGGGCCGCGCACGGCCGCAGCTCCACGTGCGCCTGAGGTGCTGCCGGCTGTGCCGCCCCGATCTGTGCGCACCCGCTGGGGCGCGGGGTGGGTGTCACGGAAACACTTTTGGGTTGGGAGTTCATCACCACAATGCCTTGAGGTGAATGTCCCCCTAGCATGAGATAGAGCAAACAAGCTGTTGTCTCGTATTTGCTACCTTTATCAGGTAAGCAATTAGAAACACCTTATTTTTTTTTTCCACAATGCCTCCCAGTTTTCACTTATCCATCTCCTTATCTGTGATAATTTCGAGGTACTTGTCTGCACCATGACTCTTGCTGCTCTGTGCTGTGAGCTGGACAGCAGTTAGGTGCCTGCCTTCTTTGTGCCACATTTTTGCACCATCTTTACGCTTCTGTGCCTACAGTTGTGGAGCTGCAGACGTGGATGGTTGCTTACAAACTTACTTAGAGCTTGCTCAGACATCTCAGGAACCTCAGTTTTCCCAGCAATGTGTGTTTTGCTTGCCGTTTATCAGCATGTCATTTCAGCTGCTCATCATGTGGGTTATTGTTTTCCCTCAAGGTTCTTCGTACTTCCCAGAGCTTAATTAAACAGCATTATCATATTGCTTATCTCCCTTACCTATTCTCTTTTCTGATCGCTGCCAAATGTTTTGCTTTGTATCTGTTAGAAATTTGATAGCATAAGTTGTCAGCCTTTGGCCACGACAAAAATAGCCCCATGAATCTTTATTCTTTGTTTTTCTTCTCAGCAAGATCTTGATCTCTAGAAGTTGTTGGGTTTTTTTGTTTGTTTGTTTTTTAAGCCAGGGCTGCTCAAACAAATGGTCAGAGTAAGCACGAATGCAGTTCATCAGCATGTCATCTGCTGAGCGCTGAATGCGTGGTCTGTGCTTGTTCAGGAACTGCAAGGTGGCTGTTCTGCTCTGTGCGCTCAGACACAAGAAGTTAGCGCATTAAAAAAAAAAAGGAAACTGCTTGCTTTGTTTCTTTGGCTGCCTTATCACAGTGCGTCCTTACGTCAGTTCACTTAATTTTTAGTCATTTTGTGTATGTGTACAGTTACCAGAAATCGTAAGGAACCATCAGTCTTATCTTGTTTTTTTTTATTTCGTATTCTGCATTCAAGCCATCTAACTGTTTTAGTGAGATGTAATTTTTGAGATGTAATTTTTAGACTTTCCTGGTGTTGCTGCTGTCTTCCAGTTGTTTTATATTCCAGTTTGAATCAGCTTTTCAAACTAATTTGTATGCTCCTATGCATGGCTTCGCTCCCTGCTAATAGTGTGTCAGTAATACTGTCACTCAGCAAGGTTTGTCTGGCTTCTGTGGGCTAATAGCCATCTTGAGTTTGATTGTGTCCCTTTTATGTTTGTGGCGTCTTTAAGTTCTAGGTGACCTGAAATACAAGAACCAGGGAGATCTGGAGCTCTTCTGTTTGTGTGATGGGAGTTAATTCAGACTAACAGGACTGTCATTCCTGAAGTAGTAGTGTGCTGCCACTGGTTTTATGAAATGTTTTCATGTTGTATTGCGTTGTGGTAGCAGCTCAGTCACACATTTGACAAGAAGAGCTTTCTCTGAACTCTTGGAACTGAAGTTACCAGGTTGCTTCAGCCTTGCTGCCTTAGCAGTTCTGTCTCTGCAACTACCTACCCTTTATAACCCCCGAAATCATTTCTGTTTGTTTTTGCTGTAGAGAATCGTAGCAAGATACTGAGGAAAAGACATGAGAAGTGTTTCAGCCTTCAGCCTGCTGTTGGTTTATGTTAGTTAATCCTCTTCTAGTCTTGCACACTGCGTGCAGAGTTGTCAGATATTATTAAAAACATCTGTAAAAAAAACAACTCAACCCTAAACCTCCAAAGCCGTTGCTTTCGTAGCCTGATTGGAAAATTTCCCCTATTTGGAATGCATTTACTTGAATTCCCTGCTGTCTTTTAACGTTGGCAGGTACCTGTTAGCTTGCAGGTAGCTTGCTCACTGCCGTGCAAGTTCTGTTTCTACACAGTGATGCCAAACTTCAGTTTATAGAAGTTGGGCACCTAAATGGTTCCAAGGATCGGGGTTTCAGTATGTTCCCAAGTAGTACTAAATGGAGCCTGATGAAATACTCAGCACTTCCACGGAGCGAATGGGTGTGTTTGGATGGCAATGAGGAGTGGTGAAGTGAATTAGAACAGTTCCAAGCATGCTCGATGCTTTGTTGGATTCACTGCAAAGAGGGATTTCTGCATTAAGATCATCCACAGTCAGAATTTGGAGAATCAATCTGGACAGTATAAGCTATGAGTTAATGTGGAAGGAAGGGTTAACAGTGTGAGAAGCTGAATAGGAACGCTGAAAGTGACAGGAGATGCAACAAACCAACAGAATTAAAGCAGGTAGGTCAGACCATGAGGAAGTGAAGGACGGCAGCCAACCCTCACTCTGTGGCCAAGGGGGATGGAATGGAAAGGCAGAGGGAAGTAGGTTAATGTGAAGTTTCTGCCAGCCAGGTGAGTTGAAGTAGCTAGGGACTTAGTGCCATGTGAGGTGTGTGCTCGCTGTGTGACTCAATGACTTTTCTCAAACAAGTTAACGGTGAGGATGCTCCTCACCTTGCCAGTTCCTGCATGATGCTGACCAGCAAGTCACACAAAGCTTCTCTCAGTTTCTTCTCCATCTTCTCTTTTTTTTTTTTTTCTTTTTTTTTTTTTTTTTTCTCCAGTGGTTCTTTCTTAAAAGTTAAATGCTTATTAGAAACTACACAGACAGGATGTTTTGTTAGAATTTGAGGCTGTGGAGAATGGTATGAATTTTATTGTTTAAAGAGCAATCATTTGCATGGTCTTTTAGTGAGATTGGTATGCATTTTTCCATTTTTATGAAGATTAATGAGCTTCTCTCTCAGAAGCTGATTTCTATCTGAATGCAATGATTCTATCACTGTTTTCATTCCATGTGGTTTTGTTTGGGGAAGGGGCCTGCCTGCAGCTTGCTGGAGCTGGGCAGGAAGCACTGGGCATCCCACTGGGTTATTTCAGGTGTTCTGTGATAGGTAGGATGGATAGAAAGATAAAAGCAATACTGAAAAATCTTGGGTTCTTAGTGACTGATGGGTAAGTGCTATTTCCCCTCGAGTTTCTGTCATGGTTCTGTCACAAACAACATCTGAGCTGCATACAGGCCCTGTGCTTTGGACAGATGACTGCATTCCTCCTCAGGGCTCCAGCGGCTCCTCTGTGCCAGGTGCATTGGGTGACCAGACAAATGGACCTGTCAGATTGGCTTTTTGTGTTTTCTACCGTACTGAGTGCAAATGTTGTGTGCTGTAGCTCTGCAGCCTGACCCATGCTAAAAACTAGCTGAAACATTGAGAGCGCTGCTTCTTGATGATCTATCTGGTCTGTTTCCTTCTTATTTGTGTGGCATTCTGCGAACTCAGAGCTAAGAAGTTTCCAGTTAGTTGTTGATACTTCACCTGCAGTTACTTTCCATCGTAGAAGAACCTATAAAACTGCTTGGTGTATTGCTTTGAAATCACTAAGTTGCAAGTGCACATATACATCAGTGTATATAATACAGCCAAATTTGTATTTCATAGGGAAGTTTTTACCTTTGAAGACGATGTTAGGACCAAGATACGATGATCAGGTTGCTGAAGAAAACCGTTTTCACCCAAGTATGTTGTCCAACTACTTAAAGAGTCTCAAGGTAAAGTTAAATTTTCTATTTATTGAAATGTTACTTTTGTTACTAACATTCAAATATTGCTTTTCAGGTTTAAGAAAAATGTTGTTGATGGCTTTTTGTACAGAAAAATTTAATATGTATGTGTAGCAGAAATGCTAAATCATGGTTTGAATCAGTGATAGAGCACCTGGTGGGAAGGCAGGGCCAACCCAGGGGAGTTCAGGTGCAAGCAGTGCAGCTGAAGGGGTGGAGGCAGGATCCGCCCCTTCCCAAACCTCATTTAGGGGTTGGCAGTGGAGGCAAGGGTATCTCATTGGAGAGCTCTGCCTACCAGAGGCCTTCCAAGCAGCTTTTTTTCCTTTGTTTCTGTGTCTATGGCTGCTGCATTGGGCATATCCTTATTTGCTGGAGCATATGACTTTGCTGTTCTGCTGCTATTGCCATGCTTTCAATTGCATTATAGCATTACGCTATACATATATTTTATTTACATTTTCAGATTTTTTTTCTGCAGCTCTTTTGTTTCTAAAATACTTGATTGTAGGCAAGAGTTGTGCAGAATTCTCCAGCTTATTCACTGTGTTATCATCAAGAACCTCATGTTTTTCTGTTGTTACTGTCACTACCTAATAAGATGCTGGTATCAAAGTTCAGATCCTTTGAGTTTGTGGTTTTACAGGTGATCCTTGTACAGCTATGCTAAGCTGCATTTTTGCTTATAGGAATGAAAGTATTTAAAAATGATAGGCATATTTCACAGAACTCCTGTTTGTTGTCTCTGTTTAGCCTGTTTCCATCTGTCTTTTTCAGCCAGGATGTAGTTGTGCACTACTGCACAGTTCTGATGGGAGAAGGCCTTTCCAGCCGTCTTTGCTGTGCAGAGGTCTGTGTAGGGTTGAGTGCATTCAGAGATGTAGGAGAGGGGATTTTGAACCTCCCAGACAGAGAAAGGCACACAACCTAATTCTTTTAATCTGTTTAGTATTTAATCTGTTTACTATTATATAGAAGATGGGCGCTGCTTGTTTAGACTGTGTTGTTTGTAAAACTAAAGGTAGAATTTTTTTTACCTTTTTTGAAATTTTATGCTGATGATCCAGTCTGACAATATCATGGCTTAAGCACCAGAAGAGTCATGTGGCTAAAATCTGAGAATCTCTGTTTTGTGGATCTTATTTGAGCTTTGGTATGCTGGTGAGCTACTCGATGCAGCCGTATTAGAGGTGTTAGTGGGCAAACGTGAAGTATATGTGCCAAAAGTGGTAGGGTTTACCTTACTTCAATGCTATGATCTATGCGTCTACATTCTGCTTGGGCTCCTCTTTTATGTAATGTGGTTTCTGACTCCAGTCAGCTTTAATGGGCGTACTTAGAAATTTTCCAAAAGTTAGCCTATTCATAGTTTAAAGTAACATAAAATTGTGCAAAGGTTTTGAAGTTGTAGAGAACTTAAAAGACTTTCTCAGAATTTGAGTTTTTGCTTGCTACTGATTTGTCATTAAGAAAAAACCTTAAAAGAAAACATGAGGAGTGAGCCTTCATGGACTTTTCACCAGGCACATCAGTCATTTTGCAACGCTACAAGGTCACGTCTTCAGTGACTTTAGATGATTAGAGTCTGATAAAGCAGTGATTAGCATGAGAATCTCCACTAATGTTCTCTTCATTTTGGTTAGCAGAATGTATTTGATACTCTCAAATGCAAGGCATTTGATACTGTCTCCCACGACATCCTTATAACAAAGCTAAGGAAGTGTGGGATAGATGAGTGGACAGTGAGGTAGGTTGAGAACTGGCTGACTGGCAGAGCACAGAAGGTCATCATTGGCGGTGCAGAGTCTGGTTGGAGACCTGTAACTAGCGGTGTTCCCCAGGGGTCGGTGCGGGGCCCGGTCTTGTTCAACATCTTCATCAATGACCTTGACGAGGGGATAGTGGCCACCCTCAGCAAGTTTGCTGATGATACGAAGTTGGGAGCATTGGCTGACACACCTGAAGGCTGTGCTGCCATTCAGCGAGATCTGGACAGGCTGGAGAGCTGGGCGGTAAGAAACCGGATGAGGTTTAACAAAAGCAAGTGTAGAGTCTTGCACCTAGGAGGAATAATCACATGCACCAGTACAGGTTGGGGGATGACCTGCTGGAGAGGAGCTCCGCAGAAGGGGATCTGGGTGTCCTGATGGACGACAGGTTGGCCATGAGCCAGCAGTGTGCCTTCGTGGCCAAAAAGGCCAATGGCATTCTGGGGTGCATTAAAAAGAGCGTGGCCAGCAGGTCGAGGGAGGTGATCCTCCCCCTCTACTCTGCCCTGGTAAGGCCTCATCTGGAGTACTGTGTCCAGTTCTGGGCTCCCCAGTACAAAAAGACAGGGATATCTTGGGAAGAGTCCAGCGGAGGGCCACAAAGATGGTGAAGGGCCTGGAGCATCTCCCCTGTGAAGAAAGGCTAAGTGAACTGGGTCTGTTTAGCCTTGAGAAAAGAAGACTGAGAGGGGACCTGATCCAGGTCTGTAAATATCTAAGGTGTGGGGGGCAAAGTGGCGAGTCCAGACTCTTCAGCAGTGTGTGGAGACAGGACAAGAGGAAATGACCAGAAATTGGAGCATAGGAAGTTCTGCACGAATGCGTGCAAGAACTTTATGGTGAGGGTGACGGAGCACTGGAACAGGCTGCCCAGGGGGGTTGTGGAGTCTCCTTCTCTGGAGCTACTCAAGACCTGCCTGGATGCCTACCTGTGCGACCTGGTGTAGGGAACCTGCTTTGGCAGGGGGGTTGGACTCGATCTCTGCAGGTCCCTTCCAACCCCTACGATTCTGTGATTCTGCATTGTTTCTCTCAAACTCTCTAGTTTCAAAAAATCTACTAAATTTTTTTTTTTATTTGCCAAGATAAGCAATGTGTTACCAGAGTGCTGTATTTTTAGAGCTGCAATTTACCAACAATCTAGCAAAATGAGGTGGACTTGCAGTTGAGGAAACCTAGGAAAAAGGATTTTTGCAAGAGAAAAGTAACTCCTTGGGTTCAGTTGATTAAATACTAATACTTTTGTAGAATGAATCCCTTCTGAAGCTTTATAATGTACGTCCATATAACTTACCTCTCACACTAGAAATTTCACCAGAAACTTCCATCAGGATTTTGGTCATGGTTGGATACTTCTCTTAACACATACTTGAAGGAACAGGTTGAGCATTTAAAGACCTTTCCTTAACAAGCTTCCTCTGTGTTCTCCTTTTCTCTCTCAGAGCTGGTTGCTGAAAACCTCAGTGTTAGAAACTCTTTTAATAAGGGATAGCAATTCCTTTTTTTTAAAAACAAAAAAACAAAAAACCAAATGCTAATGCTGAAACAGTAACTTAGTGTTCTCACTTTAAAAAAAATAAAATTGCAGAAGCAATTGATAATGCTGTTAATAATTTCTTTCTTTCTCGAATAGGTAAATTAGTAATATTTATGCTTTATAAAAGTTAATTTTATTTCTTTTATGAGGAGCTAGGACTCACAAGAATGATTGTGCAATTAATACACCCAAGTTACAGTATTCCTATTAGGAAAACTAGTTACCAGTTCTCAGCTATGTTGTTGGTTTTGCAGGTCAATTTCATCACTGATTTTAAACCACTTTCCTCAAATGAAAAATGCAAGAAAGATGTCTGGGAACCAAAGAGAATTCAGTGTGTTGTGTTGTGTTTTCACCCTCCTGAGGAGGATGTTGTTCGATGAGAGACTTCTGGGGTCATGTAAAGGGAATCTTTACTGAGCCTATTTATTTGCATAGCAACAGAAGAGTGCATGCATAAGACATTTTAAGTGTGAGACAGCTGGAATGAGAAACAACGAGAGGCAGAAGGCTTTTATAAGCACAGGAGATCATGGACCTGCCAGCCAAAGTATGGCTGAGTGGAGATGTATGAGCGGTATGAAGACTGTGGTTTTATTGTATATAGAAGGTGACAATTTCAAACTACAGAACAGTTTTATTTAATCTCTTCAGTCATCTTACAATTGCAAGCAAGAAAAAAAGTAAGTTTCATTGTGTTGCAATGCAATAAAATTTTAGTTCTACAACAGTTCTTGTGGGGAAAAATGTATGTGCCTTAGTGAGAAGTTGCTCAACAATTTACTCTCTCCCAAAGCCATGTCATTTAATGATGGTGGGGTGTGGTGGACTGAAAAATGTGATTTATGTAAAACATCGGATGGAAAAATAGTTTGTTTTTTTTTTTTTTCTCCAATGGGTTACTAGTTTAGTTTGGTAGTTCTTTAAAAATCAGCTTCTGCTAAGAATTTTCTAGGAGCAAACCTATGTGAGCATGGCTGAGAGAATGACTGGTAGTTGCTGTGATGTCAGTGTTTCGGAGCACAGCAAAGCACCTGTGTGATGAGCATACAGGTACCAGAATATTTCCTATGTGTCGGAATTGTGATTGGTCAGACCATACGCAAGCACAGTCCAACCTCAGTTTGATGACTGAAAAGCTTCAGTTTCTGTGGTACCAATATTTCTTTGAGTGGATTTTGGAATATTGTAACTGGATACTTTGATTTCAGGCCTTATGTTTTATATGCCCTTCATACATGTGGCTGAATTATACCAGGTACCTGTGTGGTGTACTGCTCCATGAACTGTGTGAGAAACAGTCACTTCTCAGGATCTTTATTTACATGTGAATGATTTGTGATAACTGTAAAGCAACAGCTGGACAGAAGTTCTGTAGTTCTGGGTTTCCTCTCAAACGCTTTGCTGTATTTCATCCTCCTGTTGAAATTAAATGCAGTATCCCCAAGTACTTAGTGACAGTTTGGGTCTGAAATATGTTGTAGTGTTCTCCTCACATCTCTGTGTCAATCAGGAGACTGAAATCTATAAATGAGTATGTTCAGAAGAGCAATCTCTAAAAGTTAAAGGAAAAACATGCGAGTATTCTTTGAGCTTCAGTGTTTTGATATGAAATTGATTTTTGTGCTTTCATACATCTCAGTGGTAACTCTTTGTTGCAGGAGGGGTTTGGGGAAGTTTGGAGGCTTCTGGTGGGAGCGTTTGAAGCTGCTGCTATTTGAGAATAGTGGAGTTGGGAATTGGCTTTGAGTTTTCAGTACTAAAGTGGAATTGTATCCCCTACTTTGAAAGGGAAGAAGGTTAATCTGTGCTTTACAAATTACTTGCACTTTTTTTAGCTCTCTGTTAACAACCTGTGATATTAAATGGTGTTACCTTTTAACTTCCTGCTTTTATTAAACAACTCATTTTCTTAACAACTCTTTTTCCTTCTGTTGAGGCCGTTGGATGATGCAGTATTTTCTTCAGTACTAACTCTCATTTTGGAATGTCTTTCTTACTGTGCTGCAACTTAATGAAAAATCCTCTGCTTTAAAATCGTTTTCACAAGATCTTTATCTTATTTCAAAAATAATTTTTCCCCTTAGCTGAGGATATCTTGGAAACGCTATACCTAACCTCATATTTTAAATAAAAGAACAATTTATCCGGCTGAGCTGTGCAGAATCTAAGGAGGAGGGTAGTTACGGGGCCACTTATGTTGCTTTGTAGTGTAGAGCTCTTCAGGGAACATACAGCTTGTTCTTGCATCAGTCTTTTTGCCTGCTCTAACCACACTACTGATAGGATGCAGAACATGGAAGAAAGTTATTGTGCCTTTTTTTTGTAGGTCATGCTACTGGAAGGTTCTGTGTGGGTTCTGTCCGTCTTTATTGATGACCTGGATGAGGGCATTGAGTGCACCCTCCATAAATTTGCAGATGACACCAGGCTGGCAGGAAGTATCGATCTGCCTGGGGTTAGCAAGGCCCCACAGAGTGATCTGGACAGGCTGGATCACTGAGCCAAGGCCAATGGGATGAAGTCCAACAAGACCAAGTGCTGGATTCTGCACTTTGACCACAACAACTCTGGGCAGAGTGGCTGGAAGATTGTGTGGAAGAAACATACCTGGAGGTGCTGGTTGATGCTTGGCTGAACGTGAGCCAGCAGTGTGCTCAGAGGGTGGCCAAGAAGGCCAATGGCATCCTGGCTTGTATTGGAAATAGTGTTGCCAGCAGCAACAGGGGAGTGATTGTCCCTCTGTACTCAGCACTGGTGAGGCCACACCTTGAGTACTGTGTTCAGTTTTGATCCCCTCACCACCAGAAAGACATCGAGGCCCTGGAGCATGTCCAGAGAAGGGCAGTGGAGCTGTGAGGGGTCTGGAGCACAAATCTTACGGGGAGCGGCTAAGGGAACTGGGATTGTTCAGTCTGGAGGAGAGGAGGCTCGGGTGACCTTACTGCTCTCTACAGTTACCTGAAGGGAGGCTGTGGCAAAGTTAGGTCAGCCTCTTCTCCTGCGTAACTGGTGACAAGATGACAGGGAATGGCCTTAAGTTGCACCAGAGGTGATTCAGGTTGGATATTTGGAAAAATTTCTTGTCTAAAAGAAGGCACTGGAACGGGCTGCCCAGGGAGATGGTGGAGGCACCGTCTCTGGAGGTGTTCAAGTAACATTTTGATGCTGCACTGAGGAACATGGTTCAGAGGGAAGTATTGGTGGTAGGTGGATGGTTGGGCCAGGTGATCTGGGAGGTCTTTTCTGACCTTGGTGATTCTGTGATTCCCTATGTAGAGCTAATTACATTTACAAAACCGTGACACTTGTGTAGAATAATAGAAAAATATCTAAAGTTTTCATATAGCTATCTAATTTTAGATGCATCTTTCACCATTTTACCTTTATTTTTCCTAGCTTGCTGTCCAGTATGTTCACCTAAAGGTGCTGATCTGAGAAGATGTTATTATACTCTAAACAGTTGTTTTTAATTGGTTTAAGTTAGTGTTAGGGACTGGACCTACAGTGTAGCACCAGGAAATTTTGTGTGGCCTCACTTGTGAATTAAGTAATCCTTGATGTTTGCTAAATGTTGTTGAAAGTAGAGGGAAAGTAATTTATTGCCGCTTGTGTACTCCCTGCAAAACTAATCACTGGGTAATATGCTGCTGTCAGTCTATATGTTTAGCAGCTCAGTTGGCACGAAATATTTGAAATTTCAGGTGCTGTGACATTGTTTTCAGGTGGGCTGCTACCGAAGTGCTTGTATTTCTGCAGTACGCTCACAGTACACCATTTAGAATAAAAAATAACATTGGAGTAAACAACGAAGGAGAGGAGAAATTTAGAACTAATTTGGATATTGAAGTAGTTAGTGCTGCTGACACAACATTATGACACTTTTTAACATCTGATAAATAAAAATATCATGAAAGTGTATCATAAGAACTTCAAATGTCATGCATGACAAGCTGTGTAGATAATTGGAAATTTGCTTTTGGAGTCAACAGATTAACATATCTATGTGAAACTGCTGTGTCTGAACTGTATTTTGGTTGATGGGAATTTATTTTCTGTGAGTTGTGTGGAAGCAGTGTTTTAAGTTGTAATTTTTCCTGCTGCAGTTCTAAACTATTGCCAGTCTGTTGACTGCAAGGTAAATAAAAACTGATCAAAATCGTGTTAAGAATATGTGCTGGAGTTTTAAATATATTGAAGATGTGCCGTTTTATGTTTTTGCACATGTAACATGCTGTAGTGGTAATGTACTTCTAAGTGCACTATTGATGTCTTTTTAAAAAGACAACAGAATGAGGATTTTGTTAAATCTACTTCTAAAATGGCCTTTAAATAGGCATCTGATTTCATGGTGAGGATCCTAATTGAAAGCATGATGTTCTGCTTTTTGACCGAATAGGAAGCCAGGAGTGCTCTCAGCAAACAGGTATATTAGTGAGTTGTTTTTGTGCAGTCATATGGGAGGTTTATGGTTGGAAGAAGTTTTGCTGAACCAAGGATGAAATTCTACAGAACGGAGAAGGTTAGCATCGAGTCAGCAGGTCACCATGCAACTTTGTTTTTCTGTTCTGTTTTTTTTTTCCCCTGTAATTTCCTGCATCTGTGACCTAAAGGGATGCATTCCCCCAGAACTTGGAGTGTTTTCCACCACCGTTATGAAATTCCCCTTGCTGACTTAAATGAGGAGTCAGTAGAATGCATGTTGCTAGTGAGCTGTGTGTAGGGTGCCGCCCAGCAGAGTTCCTGCTTTCTGTCTTGAGTTTTGAAATGGTAACTTCCGTAAAGCCCAAAGGACACATTAGGATAATGGGTAAGGCAGCCTTAATTCAGGGGCATCCTAACATCTGTGTGGTTAAAACTACCAGCTCAGTTACCTGCAGCGCCTTGCAAGATTTCAAGTTGTTTCATGTTTCACCTCTGAATAGAAAATTTATAGGAAATAAAGGGAATTTTTATTTTAAACTTGAAAGCGTGTTCATTTGTTTTGCACTCAGTGGGTAAACTGAGGTAAAGTTTTTTCTTATGAGTGGATACTTACAAGTTTCAGTAGGTAATTTTTCTTATGATGCTCTCACTGTGCTGCTTTATGTAAAGTTGATGTGACTTTAGGTAATAAAGTTACATCTTTTAACATGTTAAAATAGTTCTTCAACATATATTTCTTGCTGTTAGCAAATTTTTCTTATTTGGAAATGTTGGAAGAAACAAACTGAGGTTTTTGAATTGGTGACTGAAGCCAATTCAGGCACAAGCTTTCATGAAGAATGACTGGTGGTAAAATGAAGCTTATATAGATGTTTTCTGAACACAATATTTGGAAGATTTCAAACTTGCAACAGCAGTTTGCTATTATTTTTAATTAGGTTGTTATTAACAAATTAATATTTATGCACTAATACTTGAACTGAATGTATAATTATTCTATTTTTTAGGTTAAAATGGGTTTGCTGGTAGACTTGACCAACACCAATAGATTCTACGATAGGAACGATATACAGAAAGAGGGGATTAAATATATAAAGCTTCAGTGCAAAGGGTAAGTTGTCTGTATTCTTTTTAGTTTTTAACTTGAAAGATCACTCTGAAGTAATTGCTGTTTTTTCATTTTGATTTTCCTTTTCCCCCAACTGATTCCTGTCTTGTTTTTTATCAGGCACGGTGAGTGCCCTACGCCTGAGAACACAGAGACATTTATCCGTGTATGTGAACATTTCAGTGAAAAGAATCCCACGGAACTCATAGGTATGTCTATTTCCATTAGTTTTTGCTGTTAATTTATTTTTTATTTATTCCTTACAGTCTGCTATTCTTGACTGTCAGCAAAGGAATTTCTGCAGTACAGTGTTTATGCATATCTAGATTAGTTTGGTTGTTTTTTTTTTTTTAAACTCTGGAGTAGCATTTTCTTTTTACAGAAACCTGTTTGTTTCCATATGCATCAATTTGAATACAGCTGTTTACTTTATGCAGAAGAAATGTACAAGAACTGTCTACAAGATATCTGCATTATGTTTTTGAAACTTCTGCTGATAGAAGAGAAGATTATGCATTGCCTAAGTGTTGTTTTGACACCCAGTGGTTTGGCTTACTTGCTGTCGTTTTCAACATTTTCAATAGCTGACTGATCAGAGACTCTCCAGCAGATTTCACAAAGCAGCTGATTAATTGGTAGAAATTGGTAGTAGATATTTGGCTAAGTTTTTCTTCTGTGATGTATTGTCTCATAGTAAATATTTGAATGTTCATAAGGCTTTTTCCCTCAGAGAAGGGAAAAAAAAATAAATCAATTTGAGTGGCTTTCTTAGTTGAGACCATTTTATTCTGATTCCTGTTAAGCATTTTTGTGCTTAACTCTGTCTGCAGATTGTCAGAGATGAGAAATTACTGTGCAGCTGAGTTTCCAGAGGCAGGAGGAGTTCTGTCATTGGGCATCTTTGGTGATAATTCTGTACCCTTACTGAATAGGAATATCTGTCTGACTTAGTGTATGGAACAGTTGTTTGCATAGGTGCCATTGATAAGAGCTTGGTAAACTAAGCTTGTATGTTCACACAGTTTAGGATTTGTACAGAGTCTTAGAACAGCAGAAGTTGAAAGGGACCTCTGGAAATCATCTAGCTTATCACCCCTCTGCAGAGGAGAGTCAGCTGAAGCAGATTGCTTAGGATGGTGCCCACCCACTTTTGCCAGTCTCCAAGGGTAGGGACTCTACAACATCTTCTGGCAACTTATTCAAGTGTTTGATGACTTTTACAATGAAAAGTGCTTTCAGCATTTCTTGTATTTCAGTTTGTGCTTATTTCTTCTTGTCACTGGATACCATTGAGAATCTTATTTTGTCAATGCCTGAGAGATTTACTTGGGGCACACAATTAACTTTTTCCACACAATTTAGCTGTAGATACTTTCTTTTCTCTGTTTCACATAGAAGGAAATTTTCATTTGAGACTTGTTTTTTGGTTTTTTTTTTTCCCTTGGACAAGCAGAAGTATCTGATGCGAAAAATGAGAAACTACTGAATGAGACTAAGTGGGATCAGCCATCAAACAATATTTCAGAAATTGGAATTTCTAAGAAATATGAATAGTGTTGTGATATGTGTTAAGTAGCAAACCCTTTTAACTTTTAAAACACTGTTTTTAGTGTTGAGCCATTTACTTTTTGACTTGCATGAATTTTGGAATGGTCTATTATTTAGGCTGTGTCTTGACTCTAATTGACTTTAGAATCATAGAATCACCAAGGTTGGAAAAGATCTCTAAGATCATCCAGTGCAGCTGTTCACCTACCACCAATATTTCCCTACTAAACCATGTCCCTCAGTACAGCAACTGAATGTTTCTTGAAACACCTCCAGGGTTGATGACTCAACCACCTCTCTGGGCAGCCTGTTCCAGTGCCTGACTGCTCTCTCAGAGAAGTATTTCCTAATGTTTAACCTGAATCTCCCTTGGCGCCTCTTAAGGCCATTCCCTCTAGTCCTATTGCTAGTTACATGGGAGAGGAGGCTGAACCCCAGCTCAGTACAACCTCCTTTCAGGTAGTTATAGAGAGCAGCAAGGTCACCTCTGAGCCTCCTCTTCTCCAGACTGAACAAGCCCAGCTCCCTCAGCCACTCCCCATAAGACTTGTGCTCTTACCCTCCACAGCTTCATTGCCCTCTCTGGACGCGCTCCAGAGCCTCTGTGTTTGCCTTGCATTGAGGGGCCCAACACTGGACAAGGTGCAGCCTCACCAGGGCTGAGTACAGAGGGAAGATCACTTCTGTGAGGCAAAAAAAAAAAAAAAAAAATTAAAAAAAAAAATTCTCTTAAATAACCTGTGGTTTAGGCTTTTGTGTTATAAGTGAAAGGTTGGGATTTTCCATTTTCCTTCCATGAGTTACAGAAAAGTTGTTTCTGGGTCTGAATGCTTTGTTTCCTCTTTTGAAAGAGTGCCAGAAGAGTTAGTGTGGAGGATGTTTTTATCAGAAGTGAAAGCAATCTGCAGCAGTGATAGTACTGCACCCTCTGCGATCATTCCTTTCCAAGCCATTCGTCTCATTGCTGAAATGCTACTTATCTTTGTCATGTGTATAAAATTATTGACTTAACCTTCTTGGTAGAAGTAACAGCTGCAGGGCTTATTGATAGCAATTGTGTGCCATTTCATTGCCAGTGTCAGGATTAGATACAAAAAAGGCTCAAATGTGAATGATAAGTGAACAAAATTTTCTTTTCAGCTAGAACACTATAGGATGGAAGCTATATTTTTGCAGCTTGAAGGACTGCAGCATGCCTGCCAACTTCAAGGAAACAAAATGCAAAGATTTTGCTTAAGCCGAAAACAAAAGAGAAATGATTACTGGGAACAGATTCTATAAGGAAGCTAAAATTAATTTCATTTGATGCGAGTTACGGTTTTTGTGGCTATTAATGGTTGGAATGTGTGAATCCAAGAAATTCCTAGCAGACTTTGCGTTGCTTTATTAAGAAAGGAAGGTTGGAGTGAAAGGGGAGTGAATCACAAAACCAACTCTGATACAGTTGGGGTTTATTTCTGTGTACCTGTGTAAAGTTTCTGCCCTTCATAGGTATTTTGTCTTGGATCTCCAGTTTAAAATGAACGAATTGCTTGCAATGTGGATGTAGGGTGTAGGAAGAGAAGATAGGTGCTGAAAATTGATCTGGATAAGCATCGAGTGAATTACTGCTGACTTAGTTGTGGCAGAGAAATAAGTAAATTAATAAAACCTTGCTTTGTAGTCAGAGCTGAAAAACATTAATCGGTTAATAACTGTACTTGGTTTTAGTGGAAACTTTAATACTGTGGTGTTTGCTGTTTAAAAAATAAAAGCAGTGGGAGGAAGAGTCGTCATCTTGCCTGAATTCTTCATGGTCTTTTAGTAGCATGTTTCAGACTTGGCTTGTTTATCACTAGATGGTGCTGTTGACTTGAGATAGGAGAAAAGAATAGGAAAAAAGAATTTCGATGCCTTTGACGCTTCCCTTCCTTACACTGTAAAATAGAGGAAAATTTTGTGTTTTTCTTAAAATGTAATAAGTATTTCAAGGTTATTGTAGTGTTGTATAGTTTTTTTTTTTTTTTCCCCACCCTCCAGAATTAATGTCTGGCCTTAGCATGGTAATTACAAATCTGACTTAGAATTTTAGATTGACACTGCATTCAAGTTTGAAATAGGAAAATCTGGGTATGATTTTTATGCCTGATGGTGTGAAATAAACGTAATGCTTGTTGAATCCATTAGAAGCACAGCTATCAAATTTGACTGCATTGTCTCCTGATAAGCATTTGAGCAGTCATTTTAAAAAAAAAAAAAAAAAAAAAAAGGAAAGAAAGAGCAGAACAGCAAAAACCCAAACCAAACAACTTTGGATCTCGACTGCATTAGCCATATTTGAGTTGGATTAAGGTAGTGGTCTTGATCCGAAATAATCTGAAGTGTCTTTTAGTCTTATTGCTGATAATTTGCAGGGTGAATATAATAAATTGTTTTTAGGCTTTTGTGCTTTAAGTGATTTGTGCTGGCTTGATTGGAGGGGAGGTAACTTGTTGTTGATGAAGGTAGAATGATCAGAAAACTCGCTTGTGAAATGTAACCATGTTTGTTGAAAATACTTTCAAATGATTATGTTCTTCTCTTGTTTCATCTAGGTGTCCATTGCACGCATGGTTTCAATAGAACTGGATTTCTCATCTGTGCCTTCTTGGTTGAGAAGCTGGACTGGAGGTAACTTTGAATTGTAATTCTTAGGGATTTGTGGACCTAAAGAATCTTCAGTGTGTTTCATTCGTTGTCCTGGCAGCTATCCTTGTGTATTCACTGTTTAAATTAAAACTTCCTGCTAATTTTGAGCAAACAACCTATGTTAGCATTATTCATATCATATATTGGTAGCTTAGCCTTGGTCAGTCAAGCTTTTCAGTTCTGATGGGTGAAAGTCAGCTGTACCTGCTGTGTGAGGGCTTCTAGAAATGTCAGGATTGTGCTGTGTCTCTCCCCAGTGGCATGCCTCATGCTTTGAGTGAAAACATAGGGTTCAGGGAAGCCTGAAGTATTTTTTTTTCTATTTCACATAGGTTTGCATGTAGGCTCTTTCAGTTTCTTGTCTTCTGGGGAGATGCCATTAGCTGCAGAAACGACAGTGACAAGTTCCCTTCTGAAGGGGTGGTGGGAAGGCAAAGCCGTTTCCAGCTTGCCATTTAACTGATGTCTGCAGCACGTTTCTACAAAAGCACCTGTTTGTTGAGTGAATTTAAAACTTTGGTGCCTTCACACATACTAGAGATCTTTTCCAAATATTACTAGTTAATAGGCCATACCATGCTGATAAGCCTGACTTTGCATGTTTGTTAGCATTCATGAAACACTGTTTCTGTGGTGGCTGGGTCACTTGCAGAGCATGTCACTTAATAAGTCCCTTCAGCATTTTGATCGTATTTCTTGTACAGTCCTCTAAGTGAGGAAAAGTATACTCCTGTTCTTGCATGTTCTTGTGATACATCTCTGGACATAGAATTTAATTGGTGGTTGGCATGTATATGCAAGCAGTTTGCAAAGAAGTAGGTTGTTGTCTTCTGTTAGTAAACTTGGAGTAAAGACACTGGAGTAATGGAGACAGAATGCCATTAACGGTGGGTGGCTGAGTCTTGGCAGGATCTTAGCTGACTGCAGGAAGATACAAAGATTGTTATAGTGTGATTATAGTTACTCTTACAAAGTAGAAAATTGGTTTGCTTTTAATCTAACAACTTAAAAGCAGCATGCAATAATCAGACTCAATATTGGTCGTTTGTTCTGAGGAGGAAATGCACTTAAATCTATTTGAAACTGCTTTTATGCAGCTTTTTACTTCTAAGCCTCTGTGGGAAAGGCCTTAAAACTTAGCAGCCGTATATTTGTGTTTGTGCACTTTGTTCGAATAGCTGATCATATAAATTTGCTCTTCTCTGTCAAATTATTTTAACAGTGTCCACATGTCACTTAATAAAAATGTCCACCACAAAAGAAGATTTCTGCAAGGTGGTAGTTAGTGCTAAGCATTGTATTATGAAAAAGCCAGTTTGCTGTATCATCCTTTAAAATAAGTCACTGCTGTTTGCTGAGGAGGAAATAAGGCTTTCCTGATGGAAAAATCCATCCATATTCATTTGTGAAGTGTGTGGTACAAGAGTACTGCTGATGCATTGTGAATTCTGAGATGTATTTTGTAGTTAGTTTAAAGAAAGGTCATCTAGAATGAGAGCCCTCCAGCTAGTTATCAGAAACCTTCATTTTCTTTTTTTATAACTTTTTCCCCAAAGTCTACTCTGTTTCTAGAGCTTGCAGAGCATGTTTTCCTACAGCAGGTTTCAAGCTCAGAAACCTAGCACTGGATCTTTTGACTTTTGTTACCATATACTCCACAATAGTCTGAATGTGTTTCAGGCCCTGTCTCTCTTGGTTGTTCTGGACTTGCAATGGTGTTGATTTTGGAAGGTGTAAAACAATTTAAGAAAGTTATCAAAGTAAAAATTGTTCTGTGTGTAAGAAATTAGGAGTCGTAAGGAAGATCTTTTGTAAATAACTCAGATTATTAAGCTGTCATTTCTGAAATTTGATTACCATCTGATAGCTTGACTCTTGAAATTGGTTTGTTCTCCACTCTCAATCAAAGAGAGAACCAAACTTACCTGGTTCTTGGGAAGTGCCTTTCTCTATACCAGGGTACTTGTCTCAGAGTTCTCAGGCACTGTTTCATACTGGACAGATCAGGCAAAAAATGCCTCCTGTATTTTTTCTCATTTTAGCTATATGATTTCCTTGTTCTAGTGGTAGGCTATTTTCATATTTGAGGAGGAAAAAAACCCACAGCAAGTAGCGTGTGCTTTTGTTCCAGCTTAAAGATTCATGCTCGTCAAGAAGCCTAACTGAGAGGATTTACCTTTTATGGTATTTCTCTGCTCTTTGACATAGAATCACCAAGGTTGGAAAAGACCACCGAGATCATCCAGCCCAACCGTCCACCTATCACCAATATTTCCCAGTAATCCACTTCCCTCAGTACAACATCTAAATGTTTCTTGAACGCCTCCAGGGACAGTGACTCCACCACCTCCCTGGGCAGCCCATTCCAGTGCCTGACCACTTTCAGAGGAGAAATTTTTCCCACTATCCAGCCTATATCACAAGATTTCTAAATGTTGATCTGTGGAGCATTACTGCTCCATATAATGATGTCCATTTTCACAGGGACTACAAAAATAGCAATAAAAACCTTGAAAGATGATACCAGTCCACTGTTTCCTGAAATTTGAAAAATGTTCTTGTGCTATGCTCACTGTCATATGTTTTGTAGCGCTTTCCACTTGACTGGTGCTTGACTGTTAGTTTGGTTTCTAACTTTTTTTTGTTATCTGGTCTCCAGTTTATTATTGCAATTAAGGTTAAGTGTTAGCTGCAAAGGAAAAGGCTTCTAAAATGGAGTTTCTGAGGGAAATGTCCTGTAAGAGAAGTAATTTCAAAACATTTCAAAGCGTTTGCAAAACCTCTAAATAAAAATGAAGAAAGCTTGTAGGCAGAAAACTGCAGCTATTTGAATGTTACCACTTGATTTTTTTTTTTTTAATAAGCTTTTTAAAATGTTTTTTTTTTCCTCTTAATTTGGTCTGTAAGTACTTACTTATGTGTCACTCATTCTTTTTTTTTTTTTATAGGGTTAATAAAAATTATAACGAAAGTTTTACTTCAGTGACCAGCAGATTGCTCTTTGCTGCAACTAGAGATGTAGCAGACCAAGCTGCAGTCTCTTTTGTGAATGTATGCAGTGCAAGATCAACACAATTTAAGCATGGTGTTTTGAATATCATGAATGTTTCTGCAATTGTCTCTTTAGGATTTTTTCTGAATTCTTGGTATTGATAAATTTTAAGTATGTTTTAGTCATACTATACCTTAACAAATAAAGCATACAGAGTGATTTCCATTTTTTTATTTGACAGTATTGAGGCAGCTGTGGCTACCTTTGCTCAGGCTAGACCGCCAGGTATTTATAAAGGTGACTATTTGAAGGAATTATTTCGTCGTTATGGAGATGAAGATGATGCACCATCACCACCCGAGTTACCAGAATGGTGCTTTGAGGATGATGAAGAGGAAGATGATGATAATGGTAAAATGGGAGGCCAAGAATCAGAACCTGGATCATCAAGCTCTTCGTTTGGCAAGAGGAGAAAAGAACACCTTAAACTGGTATTTTTGATTAAGAGCTTAAGATTCTAATTGCTAAATGTACTTGCATAAACTCATGGTAATCTGTTACTGCGCTGTAAGTGCTAGACAAGCACTCTTGCAAGTTGGGAACTAGTAGTATTGTCTCTAACCAGGGAAACATTAAAAAAAATGTTTCCTATATGAACACTGAACTTTGACATTCAAAACCTTAACTATTTCAGTGGTAACAGTGACTTAAATATTTCAAATACTACCTTGCATAAGCTTGAGTTGAGATACAAAATTTATTCGTAGTTATCTGACCTGTCGTTAAAGGTGAAATGTTCTGGAGGTGTAAGGGGGTGTAAAACAATTTCTATTTATTTTTTGGGGCCACGTGGATTGAAGTTACTTCAGTCTTTTAAATTCTGTGCTCATTTTGGTAAATATAATTAATTTTGAAACCCTGAGAGGATTGAGACTAGGATTAGCAAGAAGCAATGTGATTTTTAGAAACCCAAGGCAATTCTCAAATAACATTTTTTTTTTCTTTTTTTTAAAGCTTTTTAAATTATAGAATGATAAGAACTTTTCTTTAGGCTGGAACTGCCAAACTGATTTTTTTGACTTGTGTTTTGATGCATTAGCAACTGAGGTGTGATGGTGAGGCTGAAGACAGCCATTTTTTCCACAGGTATAAAACTAAGTGGATTTGTTTAACAGGAATCACCATACTGTTTTCATAGGCTTTTTCTTATCTGCCAGCATAGATTTTTTTTTTTTTTTTTTGAAAGCTGGAAGCTAAATTATACGAATAAGCATATTTATAACTAAAACTTAATTAAGAGTTAGAGAATTTGTGGAGGACAGAATCATCTAGTTAATATGCATATTCGTATAATTCAGTTTTGCAGCTCTGGAGGAACAGTCTTTGGCATGAAGAGGAGGAATGGGGAGAATTCTTTACCATGATACTTGGCTGTCAGATTGGACTGCATCTTAACTGAGTAGAGATGGATACAGTCTATTTGTGGTTCCTTGTAAATATGCAATCTGCAGGGAGAATTATTATCAGGTAAATAGCTCTTGCTTAGATTTTCTCTTATAGAATCATAGAATGACTTGAGTTGGAAGAGACCCACAAGGATCATGAAGTCCAATTCCTTACTCCACACAGCACCGTCCAAAAATCAGGCCATATGACCGAGAGTGTTGTCCAGACATATCTTGAACTCTGACAAGCTCAATACCATGCCCACTGCACTGGGCAGCCCGTTCCATGCCCACCACCCTCTGGTGCAGACCCTGTCCCTAACCCCCAGCTGCCCCTGACAGCTCCATGCCGTTCTCTTGGGCCCTTCTGCTGTCACAGAGAGCAGAGCTCAGCACTGTCCCTCTGCTCCCTGCGAGGAGCTGCAGCCACAATGAAACCTCCTCTCTGGGCTGAAAATCCATGGACCTCAGCCACTCCTCGTACGTCTTCTCCTCTACACCCTTTACTGTTTTTGTAGCCATCTTTTGGACGCTCTGATAGTTTTATGTCTTTATATTATGGCACACAAATGATGCGCAGTACACAAGGTGAGCACAACACAGAGCAGAGTGGAACAACCCCTTCCCTTGCCTGCTGGCAGTGCTGTGCTTGATGCACTCCAGGGTATGGTTGGTCTTCCTGGCTGCTTGGGCACACTGTTGACTCATATTCAATTTATTGTCAACCAAGACCCCCAAATCTCTTTCGGCAGTGCTGTTTTCCACTCTGTACGTATAGCCAGTTATTTTACTATCTAAAGGGCTAAATGTTCATTGTTACTGTTGATACCTCACAGCAGACATTTTCAGATTTCTAATCTGACTCCTCAAAGGACCAGAGGATGTGTAATGTCAAACTAAACAGGACTGTTATGATACTGATGCTCTGAAATGTTTTCATTTGGCCCAAATCTTTGAGGAAATAGAAGAAAAGTTCTGGGGGTAGAGAGATACCTCCCAGGCATTTTCCTAGAACAGTGAATAGTGCAAAGCAACTGCCCAGATAGCTTAGGGAGAGATGTAAGCATACTGCCTGTTTCACAGATTCTGTCTTGGATGGGAGAAACTTTACTGTTGATGTAAAAAAGACTTGACAGACACCCCCTCCCCCCCTTTTTTCTTTTTCCCCCTGTGGTATATAAGCTGTTGGAACAGTTAGAACATTATTTTCCTTCATCCACATCTGAATGTAGTTGACAGGTAACGGTGGGTTTGTTAGCTGACACCTAAAATCTCACGTTGGGGGAAAAAATCTCCCAAGTATTTTGCAAATAGGACAGCGAGTTATACTTCTGAGCCAAAACTTTCAAACTTTTCATGGGTCAAGCAGATTTCTTAATGTTTATTAAGAAGTACCATCTGTTCTATTCCTATGTAAGTCATGCATTTCACAGGAAGTACAGGGTGTAACATGCAGTGCTTTTAAAATGGTTGGTTATATCTCAAGCCTGGAAGTGGTGGTTACTACTAGTGATTTCTTTTGTGATTTTGAGGGGAGCTGTCTTGTGAGACAGAGGGAAACCATTAACCTTCATGGTTGATATAGGTAGCCACAGTAATATTTAAGTATCAAAGTATATTGATTGTAAATATTAGTGATCTTCTTTTTCTAATCTACTTTTTTTTTTTTTTTAGCCAACATTTAACCCCTATGCTATACCTGTGGACATGCTTTGGATACAGAAAAAATGTTATTTTCTCATTTTTGCAGCAGAGTTTTCTTATGTACTTTACCTGTATCGTCTGTTTAATACATCTGTCTATTCTTGATGTTCTTTATATTCTGTCATGTTCACCCACATTTTTCTGAGGCTTTCGTGCCTGTAAATGAGCACAAGCCTCTAGCTGAAGCCACCTCAATGCTTAACAGGAAGGAATTAATTTTGTGTGTCTTAAGGCTAATACTTCTGCTTACATATCTCAATATAACTGCCTTTTAAAAGATGGACTAATGGTAATTCAGCATGTGGTCTATGTCTGCCTCCTTGTCTTATTTTCTGCAACTGTGTATATGTATAATGTCTTATTCCTTATTAAATGTGGAAGGTATTTTTGCCCTCCCCATGTCTGAGGATTGCCTGCTTCCTCTCTTTCAGAAGAGTACGCTCTGTTTCTGTTACATTTCAGAATGTTTCTTCTCTGGAGAGCTTTCTTTGAACATTTTGCACTTGATCAAGTCTCTGAGATGCTGAAGATACCCATCACTCAGGCCTGGTGATAGCTGTTGGGGTCAGGGAGGTGTGGGAGGGCACGGCTCCAACCGTATGCCCTCCTCCAGCTGCTGTTCTAAATCTGACCCAAGACATGGTGACGCACTGCCGCTTTTCCTTCGGCTGAAGCAATGGGCATAGAGATGGAGTGGCAAGGGTAAAGAATTTCAGAACTACAGATGATATGAAGGATTGTGCAGAGTGTAGCTGCTAAAAGCACATAGTTACCTGGGATCTTGAGGTATTGCTGCTGAACTGCCTCCTCTTGCATCTCTGCACCATGTTCACTCCATTTCTATGAGACCGTTGTTAGCTCAACAACAGTGCAGAAAGTAGATGGGTCTGGCTCAGTTCTGGCACCTTGTTGCAGGAACTATTTGTGTGAAACCTGGAGCACTGAGTTTACCAAGTATCAATATGCAGATGGATCGCTTGTTTTTCCTACTGCTGTGGCTTAGCTACAGAGTATATTTGAGGCCTGACTTTATTCTGTAAAAGCATCATCTTGCCTGTCTGCTGCTATGGCTCTATTTACACTAGCATCCTGGATGGAGTGTCTGGGTACCTGAGTTGATTATATTCTTAGGCTGCAGTAATTGAGTGAAACAGTCTCTGTGTTATCTGTCCTGCTATTGTACAACCTTGTCTTCACCCTACGATGTCAGCACTTTGCTCCTCACTCCCCCCAGTCCTCTTCTTGTTTCAAATTGACAGCGTTACAGTGAGGGGTTACGGTGTGCCTCTCAAGAGAATCACAGAATGGAGAAGCCAGCGTGAAAAAGCAAAAGCTTGGCTTCTTTGTCCAATTGTGAGCTGTACTTGTTTCCTTAATTCTTTCATAGTTACATCTCTCTACCCTCAAACCATAACTGTGTGTTTGTGTCTATTTATATACATATAGGCATGTATGTAATCATGTAAATCAAGCACATGCTGCTTATGCAAGAGAATCTGTTGTCAGGTATTTACAACTAAAAGCTCTTACAGTAAACAAACAGACCAAACAAAGTGACTGGAACTAAATTAGGGTGCATACTTCCTGTGTGCTGGAAAGCTGATGTCTTTGTAATTTTGAATAATTCACTCCAACTCCATGCCTTTCTTACCCTACAGAGAATTTTTGAAACTGTTCAGAATTGTAGTGATACAGTATCATACTTGTGATGTCAAGTGTGAAAGCAGCGTGTAGCTGATTTTAGTTCGTGGGATAACTTGATTGTACAGTGCGCTCTGATGTTAGCACCTCCAAAATCAGTTGTGCGAACGCGTAATTCTCTTATCAGTCTGCAAGAGACAATTTCAAGTGGTAAACACCAGTTTCATGTTTACGACTTCTTTTTTTTTTTTTTTTTTTTTTTTTTAGAAAATATTTGTTTTTGCCTGCTTTTTGCTTTCATCTTAGCAGTCCCTAATGCCGCTGCATTCTGATGTTATTCAGAGAAGGAGGTCACAATGAAGTCGCAATCCTCTATTTCCTAGTGATCTTAACCTGTTATTGAGAACCCAGACAGCATGCAGGCCAGGCTTATGAAGCTCTTCCTCCCCTTTTGAGTCACCTGTGTGCTGTTGCACCTGCTGGTGCAAGCAGAGATAACATGGGGTAAGCGATGCTCTGGAAGTCTGTAGAGCTTAAGGTAATTAAGGTTGTGAACTAGCTTATTGCTTCAGGATGTACTGCTCTCAGAATATGATTTGGTGGCACAGCTGAGCCTGTCTTAACTGAAAACTTGGGTTCTGCTTTCCCTTCACTCTTTGTGTTCTTTCTACTTCCACTGTGCAGGCACCAGCACTGACTCATCCAATGGTGAGCTAATTTAGGGTACCAATTTGGAAGAATATTACTAATTCATGTTGTTATTTTTGCCATCTTAGTTCCTTGACTTGCTCAAGAGTGGAATAGATAGATGAGTGCAATGGTGTGTGGAAGGGGAAGGGCGCATGAAGGCTCCTTTCATAAGTAGTATGTAGCTAGATTTGTTAAAGCAAGTTTCAAGCTTTTTAGAGAGCAGGTAGAAAACACTTCTGTCGTCATATGCAGGATATGCAGTTCAACAGATAAAGCATTGTGCTTTGATCTTTTGAGTCTGCATTGAGATTTTGCGATGCTGCTAAAATAAGTCTGATAGATTTGGAATCTCCATAGAAACCTTCAGTTCTGTAGCTTTTTCAACCTGATGGCCTTATTGGGTTCCATTGTGCAGAATTTTATTCTACTCAGCATAAAATCTTTTCTAGAAAATGTTTGAGTTTTGTTTTCCATATTCTTTATCGATATCTGCTTAGGCTTGCCTGGGGCATTCAGAATAGCTTCTACATTTTGGTAATGATTGGTTTAGATTGATACCAAAACCATATAAATGTACTTTCGTACATGTTTTTGTTGCAAACCAGCTGGTTATGTTCTCTTTTGTTAAGAAGTTTGTCCTAGATCGACCAAGAACCCTCTAAGTTTGGTGCTGCATAAGTGCACGTGTTTTTTTTTCCCCTACGGTGTAAGTTTAAGTTTTGAAATGCTCTGTTTGCTACGTCATCTAAGTGGAGGTTAAAAACATGGATTTTAACTTCTTGTACTGGCATTACCATCTAGGTCTGAATGCAGTTAACATAGTGAATTGAAAACATGTACATCGGAGATTTGGAGGGAGAGAAATGGGACTTGACTGTTTCATCTACTGAGATGCTTTTTTGTTTTAAGAAAGCCAACAACAATAACAAAAAGAACAAATTGTCCAAAGCTGTTTTTGCGAGTTAACTTAATTAATTTGTGTGCTGCTGAAGTTTGCCTCTGCTGCTGGTAGGCAGCTCTTATTTTTCATGAATGGAGGAAAGCACTGAATTTTTGGTGGAAGAATAGAATTTATTTTTTTTTTATTTTTTTATTTTTTTTGTTTAACACGTCATAGTTAAATTTTGTCATTAGTTTACAGTTTACGTGTTTTGATCCTATATTTTTGACACTTTTGTTCCCAGAAATAACTCATTTCAGTTCTTGGGTTCATGATGTGGCCTACATATTTTACTTTACTGACAGAGCTGAACTGAACTGATCTTGGGATTTGGGGGAGAAATAGAATCATAGAATCATAAAATTGCTCAGGTTGGAAAAGACCTTAAAGATCATCCAGTCCAACCACAAGCTAATCATACTACCCTAACTCTAACAGTTCTCCGCTAAATCATGTCCCTGAGCACCACATCCAAAAGGTTTTTAAACACATCCAGGGATGGTGACTCAACTACCTCCCTGTGGAGACCATTCCAATGCTTAACAACCCTTTCTGTAAAGTTTTTCCTGGTATCCGACCTAAACTTACCCTGGTGCAACTTGAGGCCATTTCCCCTCATCCTGTCACCAGTGAGAAGAGAAATAGTGCTGGACTGGAAGAAGTCACTAAGCTAGTATTGCTCATTAAGATCATATGTTAAAACACCCTGAATCTTGTATTGATGTTCTGATGTGCTTTTATAAAAGCTTATATACTGATTTTTTTGTTAATTTTATTTTTATTTAGGGTGCAGTTTTCTTGGAAGGTGTAACAGTTAAATATGTGACCCAGGTGACAACACAACCAAAGTTGGGAGGAATACAGCAAAAGTGTCAGCAATTCTGTGGATGGGAAGGGTATGAGAATATTTAGAGCTTTTTCATTTATACTGTCTAGAAATGTTGTGTTTCTAGTTTTGTGGGAGGAAGCAGTCAAAAACAGTGGCTATTTTTAGATGGGCTTGTGAAACAACAATAACAACAACAACGCCTCCATAAAACCTTCAAACCTGAAACAAGTAAGGATGTTACGTTGTCCTGTGAAATAGAACAATCAACTGTAAATAAACAAGATTTTGAAATTCCTTTTACAATGATATAGAAAATATTCTCAGGTGAATTGTTGCCATGCAGATTCCCTATGTAGTTTTGTCCAAGCGTTTGTGTAAAGTTTAGTACTTCCCCACACGGCACATTTATTTATACTTCCGTGTAAAATATAATACTCATTTTTTAGGGCCAACTTGGTTTTATGTCCAGCGTTAATGAGTGTTGGTTTTAATGTCTCGGATTCTGAACTTCTCCTTTGTAAAGCTGGAGCTCCAGGGAGTTGCTTGCAGTGCTTCCAAACTGTCTGAAGTTTACGGTTTTTCCAGTGCTTCTGGTTTTGAATGCAAATCTCTCCTTGTCTAAAATTAAAATTCTGAAGTTCTGCATAATTCATTATTTTGTCATGGACAAGTACCCTTATTACTATCAGAAAAACATTTGATTCCTCTTGCAAAATACCTTGTTGGGAAGATGTTCTAACTCCAGGTTAACCTTGCAGCAAGTCTAGAATAAGATGTGACTTCAGTCACGTGATGTTAGAAAATGCATTACCTTGTGTGACTGCTCACTGCAGAACATTAATAAACATATTTCTCTTTTTAGGTCTGGATTCCCTGGAGCACAGCCTGTTTCCATGGACAAGCAAAATATTAAATTTCTGGAACAGAAGCCATACAAAGTTAGCTGGAAAGCAGACGGCACTCGGTAAGCTCATTTTAAATGAAAAAGAAATACCATGTAAACTGGGTGGATGGTCTATTTTTTCCCAGGAAGGTGAACTAACATCTGCAGCAGTCAAAGCACATTCTAACAACAAAACTGACTCCAAAGTTTTATTTTTTTTTGTCTTGGTACCGAACATTTGTTAATGTTTGTGGCTGAATTTCATTTTAGCAGCTGCTCCGCAGACTGGCTGTGTGTACTTTTATTCTTCTCTGTGACCCTTGTCTGCCTGTCAGCTAGGATTTGCCAGCAAGGTCTTAGAATAATCTTCGGTAACAGTAAGAGTTTGTTAAGCTAAATAATTTGTTTATAAAAGGGAAATTAAAATTTATATTTGAGCCTTCAGAAGTAGATTAATGTTAGAAATGTCATGGTTTTTGTTTTTCTTCACACTGTGATCCTTTATTCAGACTTGTGGTTCATATTGGCCAAAGGTCAATAGTTTCATCTTCCCTTACCAGTTCTCTTGCTTTCATTGTGCGGGGGACTTTTTTTTCCCCCCCTTTTGGAAACAGACTACAACTTGATTATATTGTTCTTTGAACCTATTCAGTGTTATGATTGCTAGTTGGAAATGCATCCTTCCATGTAATTTCTTGGTTTTTTTTCATTTGTCTTAACACATGCGATGTTTTTTGTTTTTTTTTTTTAAGGTGTGATGCAATACTCTGTCTTGTCTCCATTTGCCAATACAGAGTAATACAGGTTTCAGACAAGCTTTATTTGCCTCATTTTGAGTATCTGTACTATTTTGTGGTGTCTCAGATTGTGTTAGATATCTGTACTTTGGTAGTCAAGCATGCCCAGTTGTAACTGATTATTATGTATTTATGTAGTCTATATGCGTGTGTATATATATAAAATGTGTACAATGGAATTGCAAACATCAATTCATTTGACTTATTTTTCCACAATGTATCTTGCAAAATAGAAATGTTTTGCTTTTAAGGCAAAAATTCTGAGGCATTGCATACAAAAATTATCTGTTGGGAAGAACTTCTGCTTTTCGTTTACTTAAAGCAGGATTATTGCCAACGCTTCAGAAATGTAATTGGGTTTTATCTAGTCAAATCTGGAGAACTCCAAGGATGAGGTTTACCTAACCTTTGAGTAATCTGTTCTGGAGCTGCAGCGCCCATCCAGTGGAGGAAGTTTTTTTTCTTGATGTGCAGAGGGAACCTCCCAGGTAGCAATTTATAGCTGTGACTTCTTGTGTCATTTCTCACTACTGAGACGAATTCGGACTATGTCTTTAACTGCCATTCATATACTGCTACGTTGCTGCCTGGTTACCCTTTGGCTTTGTTTCCTCTCATAGAATCATAGAGTAGTTTGGGTTGGAAAAGGACCTTTAGGACCATCCATTTCCACTCCCTCTGCTGTGGACAGGGACACCTTGTTCTGGACCAGACTGCCTAGGGCCGCATCCAACCCAGCCTTGAACACATCCAGGGTTGAGACATCCACAGCCTCTCTGGGCAGCCTGTGCCAGTGCCTCACCACCCTCCGAGGGAAGAATTTCTTCCTGTTACCTGATGTAAATCTCTCCTCTTCTAGTTTAAAGCTGTTACCCCTTGTCCTTTCACTACACTGACTGGCAAAGAATCTCTTCCCATCTTTCTTCTTTCTTGTAGTCCTCTCTTTATGTAATGGAAGTCTGCACTGAGGTCTCCTCGGAGCCTTCTCCAAGCTAGACAACTCTAGTTCCCTCAGCCTTTCTTCACATGACAGGTGTTTTAGTCTTCTGATCATCCTAATGACCCTTCTCTGAACCTGTTCCAACAGCTCCTTGTCATTCTTATGCTGGGGGACCCAGAGCTGAACACAGTAGGTTGTCCAAGTGGAATTTCACAAGAGCAAGGGAGAGAATCACCTCCCCCACCCTGCTGGTCGCAATTCTTTTGGTGCAGCATGCAGTTGGCTTCCTGGGCTACGAGCTCCTGCTGGTAGCATGTGATCAGCTTTTTGTCCTCCTCAACCCCCAAGTCCTTTTCTGTAGGTCTGCTCTCAGTCCGTTCTCTTCCCAGCCTGTATTTCTGTTTGGGTTTGTCCTGGTGCAGGTTCAAGACTTTGCACTCAGCCTTGTTGAACTTCATATGGGCTCATATGGGCTCACCTGAGTGTGTCCCAAGGTCCCTCTGGATGGCATTGCTTCCCTCCAGCAAGTCAGCTGCACCACTCAGCTTGGTGTTGTCCATAAACTTGCAGAGGGTGCACTCAAGTCCTGCTGTCTGTGTCACTAACAGCTGCAATTGCCTTTTTTGCAAGTTTATTATCTAAGTACTTAGTTTAATTTTTGATAGTAACAAAACTTAATGGTCTTGATCGAAATCACTTTACAGCTTTGTGAGAAGTGTGAAGAAATATGCTCTGCCAGTTGTTTGTTCATTGAATGCTGTTACTAGCATAGGTCAGTTAATGGTTACAAGTGTAGCAAATGCATCCAGCGTGACAAGAACATCATTTGTGATGCATTCGCTAGGATAGGTTCTCAAGGTGACTGGACTGGTCAGATTCTGTTTTGAACATTATCTGCGAGATATCCTTTTGTTCCTTTCTGATGTGTATGAAAAACCTGTGTGTCACAGAGTATCTTCCCTCTACTCCCAGCAGCTGGGATGAGGTATATAGAGTATTTACTAATCATGTTGAAATAAAACCCCAAGTGTTATGTGCCGCATTGTCTTTGTGCTCTTGCAAACAGGTACTGTGGCTTTTCATACATGCGAATCTTCCTTAAGTTAAATTCTGAAATTCCAAAATGAGATTTTATGAAAGTGAGAGAATATATATATATTTTTAAATTTGGAACATTTGTGAAGTTACAACAGATTTCTCCATGTCTTGGATGTTGGGGATTGTTGTCATTGGGGATCGATACTGTAACCTTCTGTCTTTCCTCAGTGTTACTGGTTTCAAAAATGAAGTCAGGAATACCAGATACTAATGGAAATTATCTTAGTCTCTGCCACTCAGAGCATTCAGATCACAGTCTTCCATGTTGTTGTGAGCACTCTTGAGGTAGATAGCATTGACGTTTCTTGCATTTTATTCAAGTGTGTCTCACTTATAGGAACTTAAAATCTTTAGAAGATAGCCTATCTCACTTTCATTACTTTGTTAGGTTTGTTATGTTCAGTTTTAGAATATAATATTCTAGATAACAAAAGCCTTGAAAATACAGGGAGTTTAATGTCTTATGAGAATTACCATGTGGTTCCGCTTGGACTCCATCAGGATTCAGCGCAATTCAGCCAGAACTAAGCTGTCTTCCACACAAAAGGTCCCTCAAATATTTTTTATCTTCATTGTTTGTACTTCAGGGTTTTATTAGGTTGGGCAGAGCATGATGTGAGAATACAAAGCTCACGCTCAGTATGACATCCAAGCATTAAGAAGTGTGTGAGAATGTCGGCCTTATCACCTCAGTGCTTGAGCACAGTTGGTCAGTATTAATGAGATGTAGCCATTCTGAGAACACGAGAAACAGAAACATTAGGCTTATTCTCAGAGCAGTACTGTGCATTCAAGTGCTGCTGAGCCTAAGCAAATAAACTCAGCCAACTAAACTGACCATGCAAAGAACCAGATGGGATTCTTTGCATTAATTGTGCTTTTAATCCGCATTCCAGTTATACTATCCATGAAGTTGACTTCTGAAACCGTGAAAATGTTTGCAGAGTATTAATATGCGTAGCTCAGATATTGTAACTGGTAATTCTTGCCTTTTCTGACATCTTGATCCTTAAGCAAGTCTGTTTCCAGGATTGATTTACACTAATATTTGACATGTGTTAAAGACATTTTGTGGATATGTTTTTGAGTAATCTAGGCCTATTGCTTCTAGAAGTAGTGATAACAGAAAACGTTACTTTAAAATAATTTCTTTACTGAAATCTATTTTATATTAAAGGAAAAAGAAACAGCTGTGCTTGCAGTATCTCTTATATGCTTTGCCACTGAATATTAATCCCTTCAAAGCTGTGGATCGTTGACCAGTGCAGATTGATTTAGAACAAACAGTAAGATGCCATATTAAATTAAAAACTAAAATTAGTGTTACTCTGTAGGGTTGTAAGCTATTTTCCACCTTTTCTTTATATTTTCAGTAGGAAAAGCTTTTCTTCGTCACATTGTATTCATTTGGAAAATTGAAGTCTTATGGAATATTCTTATGCAACCATACAGGACATATTTTGTATTTGGAATAGTTACATATGAAATGGTAGTGCACCTCGAAGACTGCCTTTTGTGAAAGAAATTAGAGTGCATATTGTTTCTGAAGAGGAATTTAAAGTGTTTGGGGGTATTTTATTCTGTATTTTTAAAATTCAGGATGAATAAGGAAGAATAGGAAACTAAATAGTTCTGTTGAATTTTCTCCAAACGTATTAACTTACGGTTGGTTGTGGAGATGCACAAACTGATAGCTATACACAGAGAAGAAAATGGTGTTATATGCAGACCTAGTGTTAATGAAATTCAACTGAAGGAATGCTGCGAAGGAGATAAAAGACAAACCTGAGCTATTATCTGGATGTTTAGACACTGTATAGTAATAGCTACCCTAATCAACAATGGAAAAAGTCTGGCAACTTTTACAGTGAACATGCTTCTAATTATTTTGCTGTTTGCCAATGATCCGAACTCCATATGTAATTAAACAGATTTTCAATAATTGTTCTGAATGCTTGAGTTGACAAGCATGACCTTCCTGAATTTAATATTAAGACATTAGTTACTAGAGATGTATTTACAGATACCTGGTTCTATTTGTCTGGAAACGAAACCCCTGTTGTCACATATCTCTGAACCTATTCTGTCCAATGTATTACAGCTGCAGCAGCCTATGGTCTGTTTATTACAATGTTATTTGGCTTGCATAGTTTTGTTCTAGTTGTTTTTCTGCCTTTCTTTTTGATTGAAAGAGTGCTACTGTTAAATCAGACTGGCTAGAGACGTATAAAAGTAGATGCTTAACTAATTTTATTTTACACTTTCTCACTTGAATGTAACTTGCTTATATGGGTCAATAGCAGTATTTTCTCAGCCTAGGCAAACTTATATTTCACTGTTGCTAAATATTTACATTTTATTCCTTCAGTGGTAGTTTTCTCTAGAGGTTTCATGGTCAAAGCACTTGTTTTTTGGTTGCTTTAACTGGCATATAGTATCAATAATTTCACGAGAACGTTTACTTTTCTCCAAATACATCTCTTTTTCCTATTGATTTTATCTGGAGCTGAGTGCTCTTGATTTCTAAGCATTGCTATATTTTTTTAACTATAGTGAAAAGAAAAGAATATTGAAGCATTCTTAAAAGATAATTATTTATCACCTGGCAATGAATAAATAATATGATTTAATTAGTTAAATTAGTTGACAGTGATTCTGTAAAGCATTTTTGGAAAATTACTGGAGTAGCATCTTACATGCTTATGTGAACTTACGGATTCTGAGTTTCTTTGTCAAAACTCCCCTCTTACAACAGATCCTGGAATTCAAAATCTTCTGAGTTACCCTTGCTTACTTTTTCCTGGTTCTCCGAGGTTGTGCCTACACCAGTGGCCTTGCTTGTTCAGTGCCTCACTTTCAGAGTCCTTCTTTGAGCATTACAAAGTACACATCTTGTTCTTGCTCCATGTTATGTTCTGGAGTGAACCAATGTGCTTGCTCCAAAGGGAAATGCAGCGTGTTCTCCCTTCTTACCCAGGGAGGTTCCTCAGTTTTGATCTTGTATTCTCTAACACTCCTAAATTTACTCCTGCACTGCCTGTGGGAGCATATGTACCCACAGAACTGCTATAAAGACACCCTGCTTAATGACAGTGCAGCTGCTTTTATTTTATACTTTTCTAAACTGACATAGTGTCATAATGGCTGTTAATGCTTTGATCTTGTTCTCTTTTTTCTTCCTGGGTGGACGGTGTTGTGCTGTACAGCGCTCCATAAAGCACAGTGCCTGTGGGCAGGCATGGGAGATGCCCAACTCCCAGTGTAGTCAGGATGTTCTGTGCAGCCATTCAGCAAGGCCTACAGCAGGTGCTGTGTGGTTGATCTACCAAATCACTCAGTGTTTCCGAGCTAATGAGAAGTCATGGTCTAGGAACTTAGCAAACATTTTTATAAGGGCGTGTGTGAAGACCTGTTCATCTCACATTGTGGCTCTCTTTGGAAAAATACTTCCTTTATGGCAGCTTTTTGTGTGTATGTAAATATTACTTGGAAGTCATTCTGTTTTGGGAGAAACGTTTCTAAAGTCATATTGCATTATTATTATTGAAAAATTGACTTTAAGTTTGCAGTTATCTTGCCTGGTTTGACATCAGTTCTATTCTGTATGCTTATTGAAACAGTTGTCAAACCTCTGGTGTCTTAAAAATAATTTTTATGGTAATCTATTCATAAGACACCAAAATCCAAAGGACAAATTTTCCACTACTGAAGTCATGCCTTCTGGCTTTTTAAATAGAAAATACACGTTGTAGGACAGCAGTAGCTACAAGGTATGTATGACTTTACAAATGCATCCAATTTCATAGGGCTGGGATTGCAGAAACAGTAGATGCTATCTGAATAAGATAATTGTTGTAGCATGTACAAGGCATGCTGGATGACTCAGTGTTATCAACTTTGTACTGTAAAGTCATTAGCCCAGGTGGTTAGCGGCTCGCTGTATCCCATGATACAGGTCTCATTAATAATGTTTGTAGCAGATGTTTGTTCTAATGAGTGGAGCTGAATGTTCAGACAGAGGTAGGGTCGGGTAAAGTAATGAGATGCCAGTTTTGATAAAAAGACTCTTACCACTAAGAATCATTAAAAGCTTTAAAATGTCCATAGAATAATTCATATTAATCCAATCAGAAAGGACTGGGTTTTATAATGGTAAAATGTGACTTGAACAAAATACAAGACATTAAGGGATGTGAGTTACTGTCTTACATTTGTGTGAGTACCTTTTTATTTTTCACGTCTGTATGCACGTAGTTTTAGGATTGATTTTATTATTCTTTTTACTAATGCAGTGGCTGTTCAATTATGGTAAATCAGCTATTTAGAAGAGCTACAGAACAGATAGTTCTTGCCAAAGGCTATTATATTTGAAAAATATCCATATAAATTTGGTGGCTCACAGATACCTAACCAAGAACAAGTAGGTACAGCATCTTAAGCCTCTATGAGAATCACTCCTAATTGTTAAAAAGGCATTCATAATAAAATATCTAGGTGTTTTTTTTTTTTTTACATAATTAGCAAATTACATGTTTGAGAAAGGCCTGCTGTCTACATAATCCTCATTTTGAAAGTATCAGTAGAAAATAAATGTAGTGAGGCTGCACTTAAGTGTATGGTAAAACTGGTGTCCAAAGTTTTTAAATTGTTGATTAACCAAATAATAACTTATGTGCTTTGGATAACTTAGAATAATGGTTAAGACCTGTAATAGCATCCTGGGTGTCTCCAGTTCAGCTTTATAGAAAGTGAAGAATTTTTCTATTTTTGTGAAGTTCAAAGTTATTGCCAGCTATAGTCTTTTCAAAACCATACTTAACATTACTTGAAGGATGAAGGATACCTACTGGGAGCACTTTTCATGCGTGTTTTTTAAAGGTAACAAATACAGGGGTAAAATTTTTTTTTCCCTTGAATTTGCCTCAGTACTGTCTTCTTTCACTGTCCTATGATCCTTTGGCTGGTGAGATGAAGCTTATGCGCCCAACCGGGAAATATCAGCTTCCTAGTATGAAAAATTATCCAGAAGTCTTTTGAGTGGAGAATAATACGTGAAAAGGGGATCATTGCCGAATGTCAGCTTGACAAAAATAAAGAAAACTGAGAAACAGATTTTCTGTTTTAGAAATAACAAGATAAAAGGAGGTAGTGCAAAATAACATGACAAGGAAGAAGAAAAAAGATCACCTGCTTGCATAAGATTAATGAAGAGAGAGTTTTCTGTGAGTGCATCTGTAGCAATTGGACAGATCAATACGATGGGAAAGGCGTTACAACAAAGGTGTGATGATAGAAGGACCAGCGTGATAGAAAGATGCTATAAAGGAAGGGAAGAAGATTGCTCACCTATATCAGAAGAATCTAGGTTTGCAGGGGAAAGCTCCACTAAGGACAGATCTCCAGAAAGAGAACCTTCCCCTGTGGCAGTCAGCCCTTAAATGAGGCCTAGGAGAGGTGCAGGAAGGCTTCACCCCTTTGGGTCACACAGGTGAGTTGCCTTAACCTGTTCTCGCAGGCCTGACTGGGTCCTTTCCCCAGGTGCTCGGTGGTTCAGGCCATGACTCAACAGTTAGCATACAGCATCCAACGGTTACCTCGGAGCTGCAGGACAATGTTACGGAGAGAGATGAGATAACAGAACTGAATGAAGAACAACAGGGAAGATTAGAGAGTCGTGCTAATCCAATTGAAAAACAAATAATGGAATTGAGAACTCATTATTTAGAGTGAGAGACCAACTTATCTTGAAAGCAAATTTAAAAAACAGAAAGATTGTTTACTGAGAGTGAAGATGTTAAAGTGGGGTTAAACTTGAAGGAGATTCTATTGGGAATGAGAACAAAGGCATAGATTAATTTTCGGCCTGGTAAAAAATGATGAGCAGGTTCTTTTAGACATGGAGGTTTATGCCAGTGGTGGAAAATACCTGACCCTGGAGCATTACACAATTGCTAGTGTATTCTTTCCTGGTGTGGAGAAGGAGGAGGACAATAGATTTGGCTGCTGAGGTTAGCCAGCTGACATCAGAAATAATTCTAACAGGGAGATTTAGGGTCGTTTGTTGCTGAAAAGCATTTATGAGCATAGAGCTTTTCTCTAGGTATGGATACCCCATTTCTTGGTGGCCTTATGTTCTTACCCTAGATGGCTAACAAATAAATTGATTAGTTCACGTTGTATCTTGGGTGTCTGATTATTTCCTTGTGTTTAGTGTTAAATGTGTTTCTGTTCTTGGGGTCAGGAGGGAACAGTTGCTTGTAAATGTTGTGATGGAATACAGAACACACTCTAGAATTTTCCGGGCATTTTTAAACTGCACCTTCTTATTCTTCTTCCTTCCCTTGGTTATTTTAATATATATATGTATAAATTTTGCACCATTGATTGTTAATACTGTGCATCCCTTCCTTTGTTGAGGTACTTTTTATCATCTGAAATTTTGAGAAGTGCTCAGGGTTTTGGGTTTGTCCATGTATTGAGCATCCTTTTCAGGAACCAGATGAATTCATTTGAGGAGCGGCAGGTTTTGTGAGAAAGTGGGCTTAACTCAAGTGGTTTGATTCAGAATTAAATGAGCTCTGTTCATGGCGTGCGCTTTTGTGACGGTCAGTGGCAGGCAAAGCCTCAGCTCTTGAATGCTAATTGTAGGTATTTCATGTGCATGTAAGAAACTTCCTGATCAGATACTTGTGGTTATTTTTAATAACCGTCTGAAAATAGGAGTGGTAAGAGGTTTTCTGTTATTCCCGTGAAGCTGCATCGAAATAGGATGATATTTAAAGAGACGTGTAGTAGAAACCTTACTGAAAAGGGAAGAGTGACTGTTCCTGTTCCCTTATTCCTACCTGCACTGTTTTGTTGCATGTTACGTATTTAAGATCTTTAGAAGGGAAATGCAGTTTTTATTTACTATGATATAGATCCCAGTGTTCCTGCTTTGTAATTACTTTAACTTGCAATTTAAGAGGGGACAAACCTGCTTATTTTTAAACTAATTATGTTATTCTCCTTCTACATTTGGAAGAACCTTGATTGACGATGAATCTGGAATCCACATAGGATTTCTATCTCTGACTTTATTTTGAATAAGATATTTAATTGGAGACGGTATGTATTCTGGCTGGAAAACTGAAGTTGTGGAGTTAATAAAAACAGTTGCACTAAAGCATTCCCCCCCCCTTCCAAACAAGGTTAAAAGCTGTAAATAACTTTTGTAAACTTCAGTACTAATCAGCTGTTGAGCACCTGCAGTTGAGCTCTTAAGTGTATAGTAGTAATGTAATGTCAAGCTGCTCCAACAGTACATAAAGGCACATATATGATTAAGGATTATAGAGTGAGGCTTTTTTTTTTTTTTTTTTAAGGTTACGCCTACTTGATTTATGACTTTCTAGAATAGAAAATTATATAAAATGCCTTTCTAGTGGTCACTGAGAACAACTTGTAGATGTTTTACAGCACCATAAACAGCATTCCTCTTAATTTTCTGAAAAATACAAATGCCTAATTCATAGTTTTATTTTGTGTATTTGGGTAGGAGGATAAGAGAAAATGAGGCACGGAGGCAGAAAAATGTGTTTTTGGATTAGAAAGATGGAGGGCTAGTAGCAGAGGGGCATGTCTTCACTCGCTCTTCAACTTAATAGTTAATTCTTGTGTTTGCATCAGATGCTAACCTTAGGATTACAAGACTGATATCAGCCTGTTTACCAAAGCATTAGAAACAGTGAAAATTGCGTTCCTACTTGAGTTCTTATCTGAGAGTGCAGAAAGCCCCTTTGTGCTGAGATTAAGGGCACTTTATATGTGTAGTGTGTCCTGTAGATCATGATGAAGAAGCACTAGCACAAGATTGCCTTCATTATCTCCACCGGTTTATGTGTTCTCAAAGGACGTATCAACATTTTCTCACTTTTTACCCATTGCCCATGGAATGAGAGCACACTTAGACTTTCCAGGGGTCGATTTTTTTGTTAGCTGCTCTCAGGAAACCAGATAACTCATCAGTTCTGTTTAACTGTATTGGTTTGTCTCCCTTTACTGAGAGACTGTGGATCAAACGAAGAAGCATGGAGTATCTTAAGGCATTAGGCTGGTATCTGGAAATGCTGTGTGTAAATATTGTTACTCCTAAGAAGTTTGCTCAAGGCAGTATTATTTTAAATGGCAGTAAATGTTACAGACCAGATCTAGTAGCTTCACAGCTCTTGGGCTAGGTTGCAATTGGTGGTGGTTTTTAAAAATTCATGCTGCATTTGGAGTGGGGTGTGATGGGGTGTGTGTGTGTGTGTGTGTGTGTATTTATTGCTAAAGCACAATTATTCCATTTTGCTTCGTATCCTTCTCCTTTTAAATCATTAAGTCAGTGTAGAGAAATGAATGAATAGGTATGACAGGTCACATTGTCTCCAGTCTGGATCCAAATTGACATGAATGTCCGAAGAATGCATTCTTACTCTATATTGTGGTCTCATTTATGTGTCTCTGAAACAGAGTCACAACTCTGAAATGAAATTACAGAAGGAAGCTGTTGCTTCTTTGTTTCTTTCTTAGGGGTTAAAAAGCCACAGTGAGGTATTTCCTTGACATAGGAAAGTGCGTTTTGTAAAATGGCAGGCTTGATGTTTCAGAGTTCTGGAGCATTTTGATAGCATACAAGTTTAAATGCTTAAAATTCAGAGCCCTTTGAAAAGTGCTGCTTAACAATTATTCATATGAAACTATTTGAATATTTGGACAGACTGTCTTCGAAGCAGGCTCTTTTGTTTATTTATAAAGAGTTAATGTATTAAAATGCTTATTAGGTAGCTTGTGCTACGAATACTAATCTTAGAGTATTCAACTGTAGTCCTAGAATGTTCTAATTAGACTAAGATAAATGGTGTGCTTGTGTGTGTACCTGATGTTCAAGCCATGAGTATCAGAGAAAAATTAATAAATAAATCATTAATCATTCTCATAGACCACTTTTTATAGTGAAACAGTGTGTCCTGTGCTGCTGATTCTCTTGGGAGCATCATGGGCATGTTTCATGAAGTGTAATGGATTAAGTTTATTCAGGAAAGAACGATATTGAGGCTATAGAGTGCAACTATACCAATACCTAGGGCATGTTTTCCTTTCAAACTAGCTCTCTAATCTGTGGGCACAAATGACAGTTGTAGCTTCTGAAGCTGCTGCCTGCGAAGCAGACAGAATTGACCCAGCATGTGTTCTGGCATAAATCATTTCAAAGTTGAGGGAACTTTCTTTTTCAAGGCTGTAAATACTCTTTTCTTGTCTGTTAGTTGTGGAACGCCATGGAAAACGTGGTTCTCTTTCTTGGGAAAGGAGGAAAACAATTACTTGTCATCTGATGCTAGGGTGGTGGGGTTTTGTGTTCGTTTTGTTTGTTTGTCTTCAGAATATATTTGTCACTGCTTTTTTTTTTTTTTTTTTTTTTTGAGCCTGTTATTTCAGGCACAGATTTCCCCCAAAATCTACAAAGCTGCTTCAAAAGTAATGCCTCCTATCTTATTATGTTGGTGCATGACATCAGAGGCAGATGTTGGTGGGATGGCAGTAGAGGCTGAACCTTCCCTCCAGTATTCCATTACGTTTTGTTGCCATGTGACAGATGGCAGCAGAGGGGAGGTCTGACAAAGTGATGTCTGACATGGAAGGGCAGATGAAAGAAAGGTGTGTCACTGAATTCCTCCTCTTAGAGAACATGGCACCCACTAACGTTCATCAACAGTGAAGAATGTTTATGGAGACCAAACAGTGGATGTGAGCACACTGAAGGCTGGGCTGCATGGGTAACGTCTTCCTAAATTTTTTGGAGGAAGATTGCAGTCGAACTAGTTCAAATAAGCTTGAAGCTGAATATTTGCAATAAGTAATAAAATTGATTTTTAATGTAAAAATTTGGTAGTTCAGTCAAGCTTTTGACATGAGATTATTCAAACAAGTGATAAATTTTTAAAGAAGTAATCAGAGCTTTATACTGTACAGTTATTTTCCAATAGTGTTCTTCCATCTTATGTAGAAATGTACTTTAATGTACTTTAATATGTACCTGACCGCTTACCAGCACTGCAGTTTCAGTAAAACAAAGAGAATCCACTATTTAAAATAAATCAGCTAGTATACAAGTTCTTTTACTGGATCACATATTTTTGAGCTCATTAACCATTCTTCTTTTCTTCTGAGCACCATATACTTCATCGTGAACTGTAAGCATTCTTCAGCATATATTAGTTATAGGTAAATTTACCCTTTGCAATAGGTCAAATCATGATAACAAGATGACTTCAAATTTAACCCATAAAGTTTAATGCCCTTTAAGAAATAGAACACTGTGGATTTTTTATTTTATTTATTTTTGTTTGTTTCTTTAACTTAATTAAAACTCTGGAAGGCTGTCAAGAAAATACTGTAACTGGATAGTCTTTTTTTTCCAATCTTGTTAAATTCTTGGTTTTACCAGCTCTGCTGCAGTTTCACAATCTAATAATACTTCAGAAAATGTAGTTTTACATCATTTTTTTCCTTTGCCATCTGTTAAATTAACTAAAGGCATTTTTATTCTTAATTTATAAAACTAAAATTTGAACTCAGTCTAAGCTACGATACTTCATTAGTAGAGATGATACCAGCTTCCACGCTTCTGCATTTTTCCATGCTCCATAGTTACCGTTACCCTCCCCTGGATTCCAAAATGAACTTCCCTATTAATGCTGGCGCACATATTATTCCAGTTGAGAGTATTCCAGTGAATTGTATGATGATGCAACATTGTTTCTGTATTATGCACCGTCCTATTAGTTGTGTGACATAAAGGTTTGTTAGCTGTAAATTTGGTTCACTGATGAAAAGGCTTTGCTTTAAATTTAAAGTGTTGTGGTTGCGATGACAGGTAACAAGAGAACAGTAATGTAGATTCTCCTTCTAGATGGACGGATTTGGATAAACTAAGGAGTGAGGAAGGAATGAGGAATTCAGTCTCCAGTACTGACGAGGAATGACATTTTGGTTGCAGTTTGTTTACTATTTAAAGGGAAGATAATATATTTGAAAAAGGAAGGAGTAGTAGTGGATCTCACGCCTGTGGACGTCAATCTAAATTTTGATTTATTATAGATACTGAATCTAATGAAGTTTCCTAGAACTGTAAGACAGATGAAGAAAGGATTGAAAGGAAAAAAAAATGGCAGTGGGTAGTTTTGGAAGAATGGGTATAGAAAGCCACAAGGGGAAGTCTTGAATATTGGATGTTAGGAACAGTTGCATATTGCCATTAAGAATTTTGAAACAGAAACCAAACGCTTTCTGACAAACAGATAAGGGAGATGTGTCGCTGCCCTTGAATGCAATGTCACAAATATGAAATATTGGAGCTGAGGCTGTTAATTGGAAGTGATAGTCAGAATATAGTTATTTTTTTTCTGTATAAAATATTGGAAAAATGGTTGATGATAGAATTTAACCTAGAAAGGTGATAAAAATATGAAATGTTAGTGTATATAGAGTGGACTGACTTCCAGTGGGCGTGTGTGGTTTTCTATATTTTTTCCCTTCAGAATTTGCATGATACCTGTAGGTATGTAATTTCACAGCTGTTCACGTGTAGCTGCTTCGTGCTGTCTGATACTCTGCTTGTTTCATTCTGTCTGATGCTCTGTGCAGATGGAAAAACATGAGTGTGGCATGGAAGTGGTATTTGTTACAGAGTTGTTAGTGCACTGATTAAGTAGTTACTGTTTTCCTTTTGTTTATACGATGAAAATAATAGTATGCACGCATCCAGGTTTTATTGTCCTTCAGGAGATAGTTGGAAGCAGTGACCATTGCCAGCAGCAATTAACGTAAGAGAAGAAAGCAAGCTGAGCCTTGCCTGTTTACTGGGACTTGAGGACGAATTGCTCCATCTGCCACAGGCCAACTGCAAACTCATCTCATTTAAACTACTACTCTGGATCCGGCACAGTCTGGATTGAGGCCAGGATGTGGAACCAAAATGCTTCAGATAGAGGCTCTCCTACTGTCAGTGGATAAAGGGCAGTGATTAATTTTCATTCCCCTGGCCCTTTCTACAGTGTTTGATGGTCTGGCCAGAAGTTGACAGTGTCTTGTCAGGAAGGAGAGGCAGGGGCCTAAGTGCTGGGGTGGTGATGAATCTAAGGAGTGGCAGCATGCTTATGATTTTGAAGTGCTGTCAGTCATACAGGGAATTTAAGAAACTAAAAATGATATCTACAACAAGATTTTGTTTTTGCTGTGCATCAGCAAACATCTTAGCAATACTAATTGCTTTATCAAGTTGAGTAAGGCTTGTTTGTGTGGGAGGGCAAAGCTCTCACAAGCCTGAATTCTAGCCTGTGTAATGAACTCCTGTGGGAATGAGGAACTGTCATGCTTTTGCACTTAGAGTTGATGATGGAATTCCTTACATTTTGCATTCTTTAATGTGACAGTGTAGACAGAAGCATATGCAAAAAGAAAAAGGAAAAAGGCAACATCAACAATGCTCTGTCAAAATAATTAGTATAGATTGATAAAGTCCATCTGAGTAAATAGCGCAGAACAAAGGAAGCTGCAGTATGAGCTGAATTTTTTCAGCCTCCTTTAAAAATTAGTACTAATCCACTTGCTAGTTGTGTTTTCCCAGAAAATTCATTTTGTGTTTAAATCAAACACAGGAGATCTCAAAAGTCTGAGAGTGTTGTGCAGTATTTTTTCTATTATTTCTAATTCTTCAGTTAAGACTTTGGCTGGAGGAAGATGTTGAACATAGGTAAAACACAATCTAAGATGATGTCCATGGCAAAGCTCCTTTGAACTTCTAGGAGACCAGTTTCTCTATGAATATACACATGGGTAAATGCTGTGCTCTATGTTGGGAACTGTGTCAAAGAGTATTAGCACTGACGAAGATGACTTTGAAAATAAACTAAGAGGAATGAGGCTGCATGCTCTGGTCAGTGCAGTATTGGATCTGGAGTTGGGGAGATGTGGTTTTGCTCTTGTTCCTGGCTGAATGACTGTAGATTGAAGGGAAATGAAGTAATTTGCCTTGTTTCATCTTTAGAGAGTATTTTTTGGAAAGGTATTTTAATATTTAATGGTAAGAATTATTTAACATTCATATAAAGTAGGAACCCAAGTTTTTTTTTAACGGATCATTTTCAGTGTAGCCCAAGTCAGCAATGAAATTGTGTAAAAACCGCACAAACAAAAAATGAATTTTAATAAAATCATTTTTGAAATGTGTTTTGTGCCAACTGCACTGCCTTCTGTATGAAGGCAAACCTGGGCCTTTGAAACAGTTGCCTTTATTTAGATGTGTTAATTGATGTCTGCAGAGAACTTTCAATCTAGTTTTATGTATTGTTACCAACGGCAAATTGCTGACAATTTCATTGCTGCTCCACTCCTGCTATTTTATTCACTTGTCTTGTTTTAAATTCAGTTTGAGCTGTCTGATACAGACCGTGTCATCTTGTGTACTTGCAGGGAATCTAATACAATGGGGCCTGGCTAATTGGAGCTTTTTTGGTGTTAACGCAATAGAGATAATTAGTAATAAATGTACAGCTGTAATAGCAAATGGTGTTCACAGTAGGCGATACAATGCACGACGGTTAAGCTTCTATATGCTGTGTTAGTTCCTATTGAATGCGTTTGAGAAATCAACATTATTCTTTCTTTGCCAATGTGGTGTTGCCCAGAGGCTTGCTCTGTATTCTAGTGTAAGTGCTTGTGATGCTAATACCTTAATTAACTTCTTTAAATATAAGCTGTCAGGGCATATCCAGATAGTATTCAGAAATGCACCGATCAGCAGTCTACAAGAGTTCCCCAAGAAAGCTTATAGTGTGGTGTGGAGAAAAGTCTGACCTTAAGCATGTGAGCTTATGCTTTTTCACTGAGAAAATAAAGAATAGAAGAAACATTAATAAACTCAGTTTAACCGATCCCAAGGCATGGTTGTTTAACTCTTTTTCTTCTTGCACGGTTCCAGCTATCAGCTGCTCGTAAAACACTTCTGAGTTGTCAGTCCCTCCTTCAGCACATTTCTTCTATCTAATGTTGCTAATTAGTAATTTGACAAATTTGTCTTTTACTTATGTCATGTTGGTCATCCACACTTTTCTCAAGTCACGCTTTCTGTAAACGCAGTGAAACTGAACTTTGTGCTCTGAAGTACCCAAGTTCTTGTAAGTCTTAATGGGAGGCCCGAGGAACCATCTAGCTTTGTTTTGGTTATTGTTTGATAAAATATTGATGTTTACCAGCCAAATAACACGTGGGTATGAATGCACATGTGGGCCTCATAAATGCTGTTGGCTTAACATATTTGCACATGCTGGATGTGTGTAATGCATCTTGAAGAGTTTGTCTCCTTAGCTTAGCTTTGCTTTAGGATCATTTAGTCCTTAATAATATCTTGTTTAAGAGCCCTGCTGCCATACCAACCACTGAATCCTTTACAGTTTTTAGGCACTGGGATAGGTCGCTTGTTTTCATGCAGGCTTGCAATCAGATTGGATGGATTTGAGGCTGAAGAGAGAATTAATTAAATGGGTAATTTCATGGCTCAGTTCTAGTCTAAGAAATATGATGTCTTGTTGCAAGTGTGAATTCTAATTGTGGACCTGCATTTGGATAATTGCTGTTAGCTTTACTGCAGGTTGCCTAAATGTGGCAATTTCCTAAAAGCACAGATATGTTTTATATCTGCCTTTTTTCTTGGCAGCCTTGCTGCTCATTTTCGCATGTGCTGCACATTGGCCAGTGGATGGTCTGTATAATTACTAAGGTCTTTTACTGAGACTTTTAAAGATGGGGCTGTATTATTGACATTGAGGTAGAATTAAAATCAGGTTTGAAATCATAGTGTTGGGGGGGGAATACACAAGCATGCATGCGCCCTCTGTGTGCTAAGAGTGCTTGAAATTGTTGTCCCAGCTTCAGCTGAAACCATGTTAAGAGCACACTGATGTTTGGTTGTTGTGAGTGACGGGGAGCGTGTCTGGGTCTGGGGCAGAGCCACTGCTGTGATAGCACAGAGCAGGGTGTGGGGTCAGGACAGGTGCTTGAATTAGGCTGCTCCATGCGAGGTGACATCACGCGCAAGGCCATTGAGCTGTGGACAGTTGGCCAACTCCTCTCCTCGGAGGTTGTGAGAGGTCAGTTGGCAGGGGGCTGTGTTGGAGCTGGGTGCTGGTCAACAAGTGATAGCATTGCAGATACATGTACTGGTATTATGGCACTGTCGTTTAAATTTTCCTCTTCTGTCTCAGGTTTTATCTCAACCCACAAGTTCTATTTTGTTTTCAATTTTCTCCCCCATCCTACTTGGTGGGTAGTGAGCAAAAGGTGGTGTGGTGCTGAGCTGCTGCTGGGTTAAACCACACAGCAGTGTGAGTATGAGTGGTATAGCTCGCCCTCAGGACTACAGGCTGATTTGCTAGCACTGCTAATTTCTTCTTACTGTTTGAAATAACTGCGTTTTTTTCTGTTTTGAGAAAGTTCCGATAGTTAAAATAAACACGTGGTGATAAATATTATATACTGTACAGAGGAAATGCAAGTTCAATGACTGTTTTTCAATGACTGTTTTCAAATTCCTTCTTTTGAAAGAAAGAATGACTGTGCTTAGCTGTTGTCAATAAGAGAAATTCAGTGGGGGAATATAGGTGATGTTTGATAAATGTTTGAAACAAGGTGTTTCCAAAGGCAGTTGTGGGAAACTGTTCAAAGATGTATTACAACACAGATGTATAGTTTGGAGATGTTCTTTGTCAAGGTGATGGATTAGATAATGCAATTGATTTTTTTTTTTTTTCCTATTTCCTTAATTTGTTTTCAATTTACAGTAAGTAAAACACTTCTGTGTAGTATGTGCCTGTTTTTCCTTGCTACAACTGCATGTATTAAATCCATAAATGAAGTACTTTATTAAACTGGGAGGGGAATATTTTCAACCTTCTGCAGGATGGGACCTCTAGAGATCATTGAGTCCAACCCAAAAGAATTGAGTGCTAAAGTGGTTTCCATACAGTGAGTGGATTTTGAATACATCCGAAGGAGGAGACTCCACGGCCTCTCTGGGCAGCCTGTTCCAGTGCTCTGTCACTCTCGATGAAAAAAAGAAATTTTTCCTTGTGTTCAGGTGGAACTTCCTGTGTGCCAGCTTGTGCTCAGTGTTCCTTATCCAGTAGCTGTGCACCACCAAAAAAAAACCTGGCCCTGTCCAGCTTACTCCCACTCTTTAGATAGTTATAAGCATTGATAAAATCTCTTCTCAATCTTCTCCTGGCTGAGCAGTCCTAGGCCTTTCATCCTTTCCTCACTCAGGAGATGCTGTAGGCCTTGATCATCTTTGCAGCCTTTTGCTGGACTATCTAGAGGTTCCATCTTTCTTATCTGAGGAGCCCAGAACTGGTCACAGTACTCCAGATGTGTCCTCACCATGGCAGAGTAGAGGGGGAGGATCACCTCCCTTGACCTGCTGGCCATGCTCTTTTTAATGCATCCCAGGATACTGTTGGCCTCCTTGGCCACCAGGGCACTCTTCTGGCTCATGAGTCAACCTGTTGTCCACCAGAACACTCAGGTCTTTCTCTGCAGAGCTCCTTTCTAGGAGGTTGTCTCCTAACCTGTACTGATGCACACAGTTATTCCTCCCCAGGTGCAGGATTTTGCACTTGCTCTTGTAAAACAACAACAATAACAACCAGCAACAAAACAAAACAAAAAAACTCTACAAAAAAAAGCTTTTCAGAACTGATATGTGAGTCAGTCAGATGCCTTGCTCATGCTGATGATTTTTGCATATGAAGTATAATAAGCAAGAATGTTATCATTGAGATAGTGAGTCTGCATTGTCATGAGACCAAAATTTTTTTATAGGTGATTCTTGGTAATCATTAATTAGAAATCCCTTGTATGGAATCCGTAAGACCTGGATTTATTCCTGAGGTTTAGAATATGCAATATAAAAACCTAACAGTGAAACCCTGGGAAAAGAGAGAGAAAGAAATCATGAGAGAAGGGTGGGAATTTCACCCCAGTGGCTGGGGAATTATCCAGCTACCAATTTTTAAATAAATCTCCATAGATGGTGTTGATCTATCTTTCGATGTTCAAATAAAAGATTTTGAAACTTTCTGTATGCCTTCTAAAGGTATTGTAGGTATTGTAGGTGGCTGAAAACAAAGATTTTAGATGTTTTGATTTTGTTTTTTGAAGCTGTTAGAAGACCTCATGTTTAAGTCCTAGATCTTTTGAAGCATTAGAGCTTGTTTCTGGTGCTATTTTCTGATTGAGGCAAATTGCAAAGAAAGCAAGTAAAACAGCGAAGAATACATGAGTGTGTAGATAGTTAAGGTTGCTTAAAATAAAAAGTGTACAATATTTTTAACCTACTTTACATACCTGTTTGTCATGGTTTTGTAATTTTTGCTATTGGTATTCCACATCATGACATCATGTGGAGCACAGAGAAGAGCTACACGTCCCAGAGGACCTCACGGTCAGAGAGGAAAATACGTCATGGAAGTGACGCTCTCTCTCTCACTGCCTGGCAGCGGGTGTGGGTGTGCTTCCAAGCCGTGCGCCTTCAATTTCAAAGTAGGCTTCTCGGTCTTTGGAAACCTCTCTCTCTCTTATTTTACTTGATTTTTTTTAGCCTCAGTTTTCAATTAGATTGTATTATATTGTGTTATCTTGCATTCCGATACCATAGTTAGTAAAATAAGTTTTCCTCCTTAGATTGTTGCTGCTGCTCTGTTTGTTTCCTTGAGCTCAGCTCCCATCTCCCTACCCCCTTTTCCCTTTCCCTTTTTGGGGGCCGGAGGGCCTAAGGGCCTACTGCCCCCCTGTCTTGGACATAGATTGATCTAGATAACTCTGTGACACTCTTTCTCTTTCACCTTAATTTTAGAGAAAAACACAACATGCCCTTTGTAATTAGTTTCGGTTTTGAGCAGATTTGTGTGTTTTGAAAAACTAATTTTGTCTGCAGGTTATTTTATCTCCTAAAGAACTGACATGAAGTCATCCAGTTGAATGTAGGTTGAATTCTTGTTTTTTTTTTTTTTTCATCGTTGCACCTCATGCGACTTTCAGCTCCCCTGATGTTGCATTAACTTAATCTACTCCCAGCCCTCCTAAAGACTTCAGTTCTTCTGCTCCTAGATGTCTTTACTTTTGTGCGACTCATACATAACACCATGAAGTACTCATGTTGTTTGTGGAAAAGTATTAGTTAAGATGATATGTAGTGTGAACTGTGATTGGAATTATAATACTGGAAGAAAGTATTTATTTAAGCTGCATCTGTGATGCTATGCCCTTGTAAGCAGCCTTACTGATTTCTGGAGGTGAAGAATCTGTGAAGGCAGCAGTTGAGCTACCTGTGTAGACCAAATGCCTGAAGGGGTTCTGGGGGCTGCTTTGCTTTTGACAGCAGGGATTCTATGGGCATTGCTTTTAAGAGCAATAGTGAATTTTAGAAAAGACTACTGGTAACTCATTATTTCTTCAGAACCAGGACTTCCCAAGGAGAATTGGATGAATTATGAAAAGATCTGTTTTTTTCCCCCAGTGTATCTATTGTATTTGAGGACTTCTACAAGTATGAAAAGTTCTTTTCTGAGAGAGTCTTCAAAATATGCTTTCTCTGTTTCAGAGTATTCTGGTGCGGATGGTGAAACTCCAATCGTTTACTTTTAATTCACTGTTTTCCATTATATACGGAATGTGTTTAGAACAGTCATCTTTGGGTTTAGCACAAAGAAACTTAAATTTTAGACTTGGGCTCCCATTGCTGCCTTACTGTAATTTTATTTATTTATTTATTTAGAAAAATCAGTTGTTTGCAACTGAACCAAGCTCACAAATTATTTGTGATACTGTGGTTAGCGTTGAAGTTTTCTTTACATGTACCACAACAGAAGAATGTTCCTTGTCTAAATTTCCTAGTGTTTTAATGGAAAGAGGCTCAGTCTCTTGCTGAGATTTGCAGTGTTTCTTGTGAATTAAACTCTGCAGATTAATATCAGGTAAAGTTCTTGCCCATTTAAAGGAAAATAGGAGTGGAAGATCTTTTAGCAAAGTCTAACTGAATTAGGCTCATGTATTCCTTTCAGTGTTGAGTTGTCCGTTCTTTTTAGGAGATTTTCAGGCATCATTTTGTCTTACATAGTGATGTTCTTGTATATTCTAAACTTTTAGTTTTGATATATTTCCTTGCTGATAGTTACGTCAAACGAAACTGCTTTTCTGAAACAAGAGGCTTCAACTTTGCAACCGTAAAAAGTTCCTTTTTAAATGCTCTTTTATAATGCATCAGTATTATTATTATTATTATTTTAACACAGGACCAATTAAGTGTTGAGATTTAAAAGATGCATCTTTAACTTCTTAACATTGCCTTTGCAGGTACATGATGCTGATTGATGGCAAGAATGAAGTATATATGATTGATAGAGACAATTCCATTTTTCATGTATCTAATCTGGAATTTCCATTCCGTAAAGATCTTCGCATGCATCTAGCAAACACTCTTCTAGATGGGGTAAGGAGTATACTGCATAGTAATTGTAATAATTTCAACAGTTTACTTTTGTTCAGAAGACCAAGTTTCCTGGGCTGAACGTGGGAATCACACTGTTCATAAGTCGCTTCTTATCTACAGAAAAGTAATGATAACTGCTCTGGGGGGAGCTGTTTACTTGTCTTTGAAATAAATCAAGGTATTGAGATGATGTTCTCTGAGCATGAGAAGAAGTTTGAAGAGAATCTGGAGAAAAAAATGCAGAACCTCATCTCTTGTTATAGCTTTGTGTTTTGTTACAGTAGACATAGTAAATATTACACACTTGATCTAAGTGTTCATAAAGTTTGATAAAATTGTGACATTTGACTTCAGTGACTTGATGTTTGCTTCTGTCATTTTATTTTCAGCTAATTTGAATTACTAACTGATGTAGAAATGGTTTAGTTTTATTTTTTTTGACTGAAACGTGTAAATATTTGTGCTAATTTAAATTATGTAAATCTTCTAATGGACTTTGTGAACCAGTTGCAAAACAAGCTTTGTAACATCTGCATTTGCTGTTGAAAAGCTGGCCTCTAGTAATATTACTGGCTAAGCTTTGCAGAACAGTAGTCATGTGAAGAGAGGATGCATTTCTTGACCTTTCTATTTTAGCTGAATGACTTCATTAGCTCTTATACTAAATACCTGTCAGTGTAAGTGAATGCACTTCCCTGTCATGTTTTGGTAGCAGTGAAGTTGTTCTACCTTACTATCACTTTTGCTTGATAAAAACCTAGGATAGATTGAGGTCTTTAGACTGAGGTTAGGCAAGTCATCTATCTCTGAGTGAAATTATAGGTTGTCTTTGCCTTCTCACTTAACAGAGAATTGTGAAGGAGCAGATTGCTTGCTGTCATGCTTTTGTAGCAATGGTTTTACAGGGAAGTCTTTGGAAAGCAGTACTTAAACAGAAGTTCTTCAGGGAGACTGCTTCTCTTTTCTTGTTTCAAAACAGGTGATTTACTAAGGTTGGCTAATATGCATACGTGGAAGACAGGGAAGCACATATAGATATATGTGTGAATGTGGCAGTGGCTGTTGGGCATGGGAGAGGGGCCCTCATCTGGCTTTTTGACTGTTAAGAATAAATTAAATTGGAAGAATTAACAATCAAGTACAAACAAGTTGTATCACATACTCTGTAGCCCAGGATGTAAGCTATAACTTTACCTAATTTGTTGTTCTGTAGAAGTGTGGTTGTTATAGTGCATTTCAGTATTTCACTGCGTGGCATAATGGTTCCTTTTTTTTTTCCTCGCAGTTTTTTCATGAAGTAGAAAGCAAAATATGAAAAGTTGATTGAGTAATATACCTTGAGATAAAACTGAAATCTTCTGATGGATAGCAAGTACTTTTATAGCTCAGATTTCAAAATAAATTTGTTTAATCTGTTAGGAAAAAAAAAAAACAACCAAACACCTTGATTATATTTTATTGCAATTCCTTTCAGCTGATTTGAGACTGGAGCTTGCCTACTGCTTGAAGCGTTGTACCAGCTTAACTTTCTAATTCGCTATTTCTTTAATGTTCGTGTCAAATAATGATTTCCATAACTGTTCCCTTACTTGGAATGTATGCATGATTTCATTTTTTTTAATCTACACGAAGGAAAGTTTGGCTTTTTTTTTCTTTTTTTTTTTTTTTTTTTTTGCATTAATGTATTTTGCCAATTAGTGCGGAAAGGCTGTTGAAGTGAATTCATTAATTACAAATTGAAGTAATTCACACTACTGCCCTTGAAGTAGCTTTTCCACTTTCAGAGAATGAAGTTGCAGAATGAAGGGGCCCAACTGGCCTTACTTTACATTGATCTTAAAAGTGCAAGAAAGAAGAAAACAAATGAATTCTGTCAGTTCCATGTGGTGAAACAGTTGCATGTGATCAGAATACAGAAGATTAAGTAGTCCCTGCAAGTTTATTTAGACTGGGAATGTATAAAACTTTAATATAGGTAATTTCCATGAATTCAGTGATCTCTTAACATGCTTTAAGGCTTCTGATGTAAGCCTTTCATGCCGTGTTCTTTGAGAATCTCAAATGCATTTAGTTTGCTTCAGGCTGAAATTACTTGCAAACAGTTCTTACACAATCAATTACATCTTCATGATAAGAAGTTTTCTGCAATGCTCTGTCTTCATCTCGAGCTTTTTGGTTGTGTTTGTTCTTCTGGCATGGAAGAAAGTTTTCTGTGGATCTCATTAAAAGTAGTTTGAACACTACCTACAGGTGACTAGCATAACATTAAGCATTCCTTTGGAAGCCTGGTGTTTTGTCTGCGTACCAGCATCTGAGAGAATGCATGAATCTTTGTTCAAGTGTTTTGGCTGTTATTCAAGGAAACTAGTTAGTTGTTTTCAGGAAGTTTCTGCTTAGCTTTGAAACAAGTGAGTAGAAAATGTGGAAATATACTGTGTTTGATTTGCTGCTTAATATTTGTGTAAACAAGGATACTTATTGTAAATATACAGCATCTAAATTTATAAAAAGGGTGATTTTTTTTTTTTTAGACTAATGGGATTGACTGCAGCTAAAAGTAATTGTTGGTCATCTGTATTTGTGAGCAAAATATACCTGGTGTTCAAAACTTCTCACAAGAACATCCTCTGAAATTCAGCTGTGTGAGGGCTTCCTTAGTAACTTGGTACTAAAATAAAACAGATGCACTTCTCATTTTTTCCCAGCATTTAAGACTATTACAATTTTTAACTTAAATTTAAGGAAAAGTTTGAGTGGTATGTTGTCATATATTATAAACAGTTATCAATTTCAGTCCCCAGTTTTGGCATCCTTGGCCAGCTTTGTCTTCAAGCTGGATGGAAGGTTGCAGTCACTCTGCCCTTCATGCCGTTTTGGTTGACTACTTGACATGTGAGGCCCTAGGTTGAGGTGGCCCTCCTATATCTTGAATTTAGAATTTACTGGGTACATGAGTGCAGAGAGACATTCACACTGACAAAGACATCCCACAGAATTGTGGTCAGTGGAGAGTGAGAACCTATTGCACTTTTATGTCAGTACAGAGCTCACATATTTGTAAGCTCTGTCAGCAGTGGTACAGCTTACAGCTGTTATACTTTGCAAAGACTGACGCTTTGTGCACATAGTTGTTTTTTTTTTTTCCTAAAAGCTCTTTGTATTCTTGAAATACAGCACTGGCTAGAATTGTTTTGAAAATAAAGGGATAAAGGAAAGACTAGAGGTAGGAGGAAAAGGAACAATGAACAGATGTGTGATTAGATCTGATTCCATGCTCTGGTTCAGCTAGGAGTGCATTCTGCAAGTTACTGGGAAAATGAGATTCTTTGAGTTGTAATTAAATTTTCGATTATTTTATATCCAGCAACAACTTAGACTTGTGATTCAAGGTGGAAAAAAAACAAGTCCCTGAGCTGTCAGTCCATCATCTTTCCTTGTGCTACTTGTCCGGCTCAAGGCTGGTAGCACAGTTGCTGTTTCTAATATGCTATAAGCGTATGCTTTGCAGCACAAGCAAAGAAGATTAACACCAGCAGTTTTCCAGATTACGTCAAAGAAACTGGCAAGTGGACCTTGTTCTGCAAACCTGCAGTTTAGGTTACTATCTAAAGTGGTGGATAATGGACAAGAGATAAAAACCGTATTTCCTAGCAGTGGCAATATTAAAACATGTTATAGTGGCTGTAAGCCTACATGGGATATATGAAAGGTAATACATGGCTGCGGGTATTACTTGTGCATACTTCTGTGTTCTATTATGTAGCCACATGATATTTAGAAATTGTCTTAAATATAGCCTTAAGGTATCAGGTTATTGATCAGAATAAGTGAGTTTGAGTTCTTCAAGTAGTCCATTTTTCCAACTGTCTGCAGTATGAGCCTGCCCTTGAGATCTAATTCTGGAGGCATTTTTCAGTTCTTATAATTTCAAGGAAGATTCTGAGATCAGAATCCTAAATAATGATGCGTTAGATTAATTGAATCATTCTTACGATCGCTTTACACCTTGTTGCCTTATGACAGCTGTACTGGCATAGCTAATGGAGCAGTGAATGTCAATGTCGTGATGGTGATGAGCAGCACAGGAATTTGCCTTTTCTACTGCTAAAGCATATTGTCTTACTGTGTGTTTGCTTTGGTAGCTGGGATTTAAGTCAGGATCTGGAAAAGAACAAGAGGCAGGAGGGAGGAAGAAAAGAAAAGGAGATGTGACAAAGGAGGCTGCCTGCACTTGTACAAGTCTGAAGTAGAGAAAAAGTTTCGATATACAATGTAATCCTGGGTTAAATCTGAACATTCCAGAGAAAATGTAAAGAATGTACATGACTCTCTTGTCTGTATCTTATAATAGTTGTAAACAGAATATCCAGAGATTCAGACTTTGAAAATTAGGTTTAAAATCTTTTTAGACTAGCATCAAATTGTTTTCAAGGTTTTGCATATAAATGCTAGCTTTGCATCAGAGCTGGGTCTCTGGGTATGTGTGTTGAAGAAATGAGTCCTTCAACTTTAAACCTGTGTTCAATGAAAAGTGTTTTAGTTTTGCTTGCTCGTGCAGTTGAAACTTTAAAACACCGTGGTAGCATTTTTGTATTTCACTTTTATTTACTCCTTATTTCTAATGGGAAAACAAAAAAATCCTGACAGGATTTATTGTTCTATTACGTCTGTGAAAACTCTTTCACATTTGAACGCAATGCCTTCTTTCTCTGTACCTGCTCCATCTACTTGTTTAGCTAATTATGAATTTTATTGTCAAAGAGTGCATTCCAGTGTTACATCTCCATTCATAGCTTGCCAGTGTCTTACCTAAATATTGGAAGCTGACAGAAGAGCATTTCATTACACCCCTTCTACATAGACTTTTTCAAACGTTATTTGACAGTACCTAAGGCTAAGTGATTTTTAGACTTAAGAGTAAGGTGTTATAGTATTATGAAGGAATATTTTTCACTCAGACGTTTTTTTTCCCCTTTATGGAAAGAGGATGTGTATGATATTTCACTCATAGCTATGAAAATATGATCTCCGTCTCTGTATTCAGTTTATAGAAGATGAGATTGCAAAATATCAAGTAGGAAACTTAAGTAGGAAACTTGTTATTTGAAACAATAGGTTTACATACTCTAGTTTATCTTTAAATGCCTCCAACTTTGTATTTACTTGAAAACAAATCCGTATTTAAAACTACTTGCTTATTTTTTGAAAGCCTAATGTGATTAATTACTAAGTATAGTTCAAGAAGTTTGGTATGTATTACAGACAAAATCTTTGAAAATCTTGTTGGGGTTTACTTTGTGAAAGTTACGGATTCTAAGAGAAGTTAAAAGGTTGTAAAACGAAAGTGCTGGTGACTCATCAAAATTAATTTGAGTTGATGTGAGATGCTATTTCGGGTTAATTCCTGAGCATGTAGTTATGTTTTTATCATGTTACAGTGAATTTATTTTTTTATTTTTTTGTTTTATTTTTTTACCCTTTCCTGTTTTCTCATCTCCTTTGTGTGGCTTTGGAGTTTTAATTTGATGTTGGCAGCAAAAAACCCTTAGCTGGTAGAACTATCGTATTAGCTAAGAATTGGGTGGTGGAGAGCAGGATGGGAAAAGTTGCATGTGACTAAATATTTTTTTATTAGTTTACCAAACTAGTGAACTGGTCTGCTTCGTATCACAAATCTGAGCTGCAGATAAAGGTATCAGCATGTAAGGGGTGTTTGTTCATGTTTGTTGATCATTAATATATTTTTCTCCTTGCTGACATTTTCAAGATAGATTACCAATATATATTGAATTGAAACTAATTTCATATGATACAGACATTGTATTTCCATTCATAGAGTCCTAGTGCTTAGTCACAGTGCAGCATTCAAACAAACTGCAGTTGTCACTGCTGCTTAGAACACAGCTAACGTGAAAGTGACCAGAGTGAACGTGGAAAATGGATGAAAGAGCTTGCTCTGTATTTTTCTGCTGTTGAAGTTCTTGTTGTAGGTGAGATTTCCAAAAGCGGCGAGTTAGGGTGGCAGTTCTGTGTTTTTTAAGGCCTCGTTCTTGCAAGAAAGGTCGTGATTTTAAAAGCTGTGGAGAACCTAACGTAGAAATGTCGCAGATAATAATGTGGAGCATTAGGACAGCTTTCTGCCTTCTTACTGAATGCTTCATGAGACATTTAGGACCGTAATATTTTTATAATGCTGACATATTGTAAAAAATTTATTTTTGGCAGTAAGAATGTGCCAGCTATTTGATTACATCACACTCCCAGGCTTACTCACTAGTTATGAATGTGTTGACTTTTTTTTTTCTTGTAGTCATGAAGTAAATGTAAATGTTGTCTCTTTTCTTTTAAGGAAATGATCGTCGACAAGGTTAATGGACAGGTTGTTCCTCGGTACTTGATATATGACATTATTAAATTTAATGTAAGTACTTCTGATTTTATCATTGGTTATTGATTCTCATTGCTAATTTAATCTTATTTGTATAATTAAGAGCTTGAGTATAAACTTCAGCACTAAAAGTATCAGGTCATTTTGTAGCTCAATAAAAAGCGGTGCATCAGAATTAAGATTGAAAGCAGCCTTCTAAGAGACATTGATTTATTTCCACATAGCGGTGGTTTGAAATGGTCTACTAAACGCTGTTTGAAAATTTCCCATTTCTAAAGCATTCCTGAACTATATATAGAGAGAAAATGGAGAAGGGATGGAGAAGTTGGCCCGTAAGAGGCGTATATTTTATGAGAGCATCACAGTGCTCCTTGTTAAGCTACTGCAACACGTCTTTCCCAAATTTCTCTTTGAAACCAGGCACGTAGGTTCTGATACCTGCTCAATAAGCAGACTCTCCTGTTTACACTAGCTGTAGGGCAAATATGTGAGAAAGAAGTATGTTGTAATGTATGTATGTTTGACAGCTAGAAATAGTCTCTGTGGGCACAGGAGAGACCTGTTAAAAATACGGAGAACAAGAAACTTGTTTCTGTTATTTAAATATGTTAAGTGTTTGAAAGTCACCATAGGACATTTGCTTGATACCTTTGTAGATGTTTTTTTTTTTTTAAATTTTGTATATTTTTTCCCCAGAAAGACATGATATATGTGAAATATGAAGTTAGTCTTATGAAGGATCTCCTAATGAAGCTTATTTGAAGAACTAACCTTGACCATATGTTTCATATGAAATAAATGTTCTATTGATTTCTCCATTATGTGTAAGGAAGAGAAAACGTTCTTTGAGAAAGATCGATGTAACCATATGTATATATTTATGAAACAGCATTTAAAATAATGTAGCGAATACAGAGTATGTCCGCTGCTGTGGCATTTATCTTCCCAAGGAACCATTATTTGTGAAGGAGCCTGCTTTCCTGGAGGTGGTTGAGCATGATGATGGAAAGTAGTGAATGGATGAATGCTTTATGCTGCTTTGCTTGTGCAAACAGCTTTTGCTCTCCCAGTAAACCATCTTTATCTCAACTCGGAGTTTCATCATTTTTGCTCTTCTGATCCTCTCAGCCCATGGAAAACAGTCTAGTATCTGTTAATGCTTCTGAAAATACAGAATCCTTTTAGTTTTCCCAACAGGGCAAACAGTATTACTAAAATGCAAGGCATTTCAGTCTTCTTAAACTGCTGTTGACTCTTCAAGACTTGCGTAAGATGCTATTCAGCCTTAGTGGGCCACCCAGCATGTAGGGGAGTTGCAGGCTGAGCCATGGTACTGGTCACAGAAAAAGGTGTTGGTATGCTGAGAAGTGTAGTCACTGTGATAGATGTTAGGTTCCTGGATCTTTCCTATGGTTAGGACTTTTTGGTATACAGAGATTCCTTGCACGCTTGTTCTTCCACCTGTGATTCAATGTTTGTTTTCTTCATGTAGTTCTTTGTCTCTGCTTTTGCTCTGTCTGGCCTGTCACTCACTGCTGTTACTTTCCCTTTAAAAATGAATTGTAAGGTACAAAATGAACAGTCTCCCCTCAGTTTGGGATATGCATATGCTGTCTTATCAAAATAAGTCTTTTTAAAAGCCCTGGTGAAATGTTTGGAGCAAAGTGCCCGAACTTAATCTGAAGAATCCCACCTGGGAAACAACAAAAATGATAAGAGGGCTTTCAGAGGATTGGTAAGGTTGAGGAAAGTCTGCTTCTGAGCAGAGTTGTGAATGCTTTAATATATTTTGGTGGTTGGTTATTTTTTTTTTATTTAAACATCGGGAATGAGAGCCGAGTTTGTTGTTATGTAACACAGTTTTAATGTCAAGGGTAAATTAAGACACTGTTATCAGTATGAGTACAAGCAGGGCTTCAGCTGCTAGAATTGATTAGCAGTGATCCTACCACAAAGATTAAAAAGCACAGCAGTTTAGGTTAATTTTAGAAGCTTAATTACAAAACTGGGCACCTGAGCATGTTTGTTTTGGCAAGAAGTGGTCAACAGAATTTTATCACCAAGAGAGGTAAAAGCATTGAAAACTTCTATTTGGCAGGGAAGGATAAGTTCTTTTTTTTTTTTCTTTTTTTTCTTTTGGTAAAGTTGTGTAATTTAGATTGTGTGATTTTCCTAGTAGTTTCAAATCTAATAATTACACAAAGCAGCCAACTCTCACTCCAAAAGCCCTATCCCCAGTAGAGGGCTGCTGGGATCGCTCGGGAATTCTGTGTTACTCTTTGATTGTGAATGTAGATCTCCTCTGAAAGTCAGTGTTGGAGTTACTGTACTCCTTGGCTATTGTATGTAGTATGGCATTTCTGACACATCCCCTATCTTCTTCATGCTCTCTGTTAGAGGTGCTGCACTGTGGTGGAGGAGATGTGAATTCAAACTCTGCTGATGAACACCTTTGTCTGATCAGGCCAACTTCATTTTAAGTTATGTCTGTAAATTAGGGATACTTTTGGCTGACCTTAGTCTCAAATGCTCAACCTATTTTGCAGATATACCATCCTAAACTAGGTAAATGTTTCAGAGTTTTCTGGCTCTTTCAATTTGACAGACAAGTATCAATTTGAGATCTAAGAGCAGCAGTGGTCTGCTAGTTGTGAATCAGATGGGAATAAAAGGAAGGTATTGAACTTTGTGTGCAATGCTGTGATTTGGGAGAAAGCTATGGAATTACAGAGTGCATTGTCTCAGTACATCACAGAATCTTTCTCCAGACTTAGCATTTCATCTGTACTTGACCCAGAGAAGGTGAGGAAATCACTGAAAGCAGGATGATGTGCTTATTGGGAGAGTAGGGTAACAGAAACTTACTGGTGAGCAGGGAGAATATGAAATGAAAGAGAATGGCAAGGGAGAAGAATGAGAAAAAAGACCACCTACCTCTTAAGAATTTCAATCAAATTTTTATCAGTGAGGCTTTTTGTTAGGTTTTCAATTTTTCTGGGATGTATCAGGAACAAACTTAAGTGGCCTTACATAAGAGGTGAAAGAAACCGAGAAAATAGAATGTGATTGAAATACATACTAAGCATTTGGGTCTAGATATCTAGGCAAGAAAAGTCTTAGGAAGAAGGAAAAACTGGGTTTCAGTGATTGGGAGAGACGTATGTTTGCCTTCTTAGAGAAAGCATGACAAATAATTTCTATTCAGGTTAATTTTTTTTAATGAATTCTGATGCTTATCACCTGCAGTTGCTGAATAAGTCACTTTTCAGAGTTGATGATGGAATGCTTTGATTTAATTTCTTTTTTCTCATTTGGCATGTGCATGAGCTGCTTTGAAAGTAATGCCTTCTGTTTTACTTTGGCCCATGACATCAGGGGCAGATGTTGGTGGTATGACAGTAGAGGTTGAACCTTCCCACCAATATTCTGTTACATTTTGGTTTAATGTGAGAGATAAGGTATGGCATTGAATTCCTCCACATAGGAAAAATGGCACCCATTGATGTTTGTTGACGCTTGCTGAATGTTTATGAAGACCAGTTGGTGGATGCGAGCACTGCAAGGTGGTGAGCACTGTGTTTCAGCAGTGCTGACGTTGACAGTGGGTCACCTCCACTGGTGCGGATTGTTTTGAGCATGACGTGCTGGCAAAAGTGGGTAGTGGTGGTGACTATCTTGAAAAGTAGTGTTTTGTAGCTGAGAATTTGCTGTATGGTATTATTTTACTCTTTGTATCTGTTGTAGTTTCTGTGGAAACAAATAAAAGGCATTACTTTTGGAGCAACCTGTGTAGTTTCCATAAGCTTCTGGTAGTGCCTATTTTGTTAAAAGGCATGCCGATGCCAGGAAAAGCAAATGATTATTCAGGAAATTTCAAAAGATTGTTTTCTTGTCGTTTTCTTCAGTCTGAAACATATTATTAATAGAAACAGAAAATACGGCATTGCTGTATCACTGCTTTCTTCCCACATGCTGAAAGCAAGCACATGGAAGGGAAGATGTATGCAAGTGAAATAAACCACTCAAATATCTGAGGAAACAGCAATCCCTGCATTATTTTTTTCAGCTTTGCTTGGCTCTTTCAAACAAACAAAAAACACAAACCAAACCAAACCCTAATATATATGTATATAAAATCATCTCTCAAAACCCCCCTTTCTTAGAGGCTGCATAGCTACATATCTCTATAATAATAAATGAAATAACACATGACTGTCTGGGTAGTTGGTACTGAAACTTCATCTTCTCTGGAAGTCCCTGGCAGAATTTTGTCCCTGGTTGGCTACAGTGCTCTTGAGTGATACTCTGGAATAGTCTAAGATTTAATGTTGTTAAAGGACAGTTCTTAGTAGCTGTCCCCAGATATTGTCATCCTCTTTTGGAGAACAAAAATGGATGAGCGTGGTCAGCCAGTCAGTGGCTTCAGGACCAGGGATAAGGCTTTGCAGCATTAGTTTTCCAACGCAGAAGTTCCCAGACAGTCTTCTAGTTAACAAATGTTGGTGTTGCCTCACTGAATTTCAGAAAGTTCTGTTTTTGAAATGTCAGGTGTTCTGCTGTTAATTTAGGGGCCTACAGTAGGGGATGAGACGAAATAAGGTGGAATAAAATATAGTTGTATATCATAGAGTCCTGTTACAGGGGATAAAGGAAGATTGAAGAGGTACCAAAACTAATATGCCACTTCTTGTCTGTGGCACCAGTGTGGGAAAGATGGTGTTATTGTGTCAAGTTGTGTCAGGCATGTGAAGAGTTTTTACTACTAGGAATCAATTACCATTTAGGTTGCATGAAAAGGTATATTTTTTTTTTCTAAGAATCAATCCACTTTCTTTAAAATGAATATTTTTTTTTGTCTTTTCGAATTCTGAGGTTTTTTTTTTCTCCATGTTTATCTCACTGGTTATGTGTGGACTCTGCATAAATGAAATCAGGATTTTTTTTTTTTTTTTTCACGATCCTCTTAACATAAGAGGCTAATGGAATCATAGAATCATTTGAGTTGGAATGGACCCTGAAAGGTCATATCGTCCTACTCTCCTGCAGTGAGCAGGGGCACCCACAGGTACATCAGATTGCTCAGAGCCTGAGCTTGAGTGTCTCTAATGATGGGGCATCCACTACTCTGGGCAACCTGTTCCAGTGCCTCACCGCCCTTATTGTAAAAAAAATAAAAATAAAAAAAGATTTTTCTTAGATCCAATCTAATGGGACCTAACAGTCGTTGCAGTCGTTAGTCTTAATGAGTACGAAGTGAAACCCCTGCAATGCCTGTTATTTTCAGCTTCCTGATTTGTGGCTTTATGTAGATGAACACATTATTAGGTAGCTGTAGTTGCACAGTATTGCCTCTTCCTGAGTACCCGAATAGTTAGTTAAAAAAAAAAGAAAAAAAGTTCAAATTGGATGGGTAACTGTAGTGTAGTGAAGGATGGTGACAACAGAAAAATTAGCAGTCCTGGAGTAAATACAAATAAATCCAAATTTCTGTTCATCAGAACTATTTATAATAGAAAATGTCTTCGTTCTCCAGTCATCTTTGAGACATCTCTTCCTGAGAGACCTTGTTTTGACAGGCTTTTTCTTAGGTCATATTCAATAGCTACATTTAGATGTATAAACACTAAACCCAAGCAACTATTTTATTTCTTAACTTAGTTCAGTAATAAGAAGGAGCACTAGCATAATGTAGGGTCCTAATTAATGAGTTCTTAGCAAAGATACTGAAAATGAGTAGTACTTTTCCTTTTCCTTTCCAACCCTGGCCTTTAATTTCTAAAATCCTAGCCAAGTTTTCTTGAGACCAGATTGCAGTGGTAAGAATAGATCAGGTGCTTGAAAAAGAATAATTATTTTAATGTTTAAAATGGAGATAGAGAATTTTGATAAATTTTTGAAAATTCTATGCATGAAGTCAAGATCAAAATTTCATTTGCTATCATTATGCATGATAATGTTGTAGCTGTTAGATTAAACTTATCACTGTAAACAGATACTGTAAATAAATCTTCTCATGGGTTCATTGAAATCATGCATGAATTTTTTGTTTGTTTTAAATCCTTGTAAAATATTACCATCTGACTTTTTGATTATAAACCTAATTTTAAAGTGATGTAAAGCTCACAGTACAGGCTGTCTGTCCTTTCTTAGTCAAGTAACCCTATCTGAAAAATACACCATGAAAATTCTGAGAGCATAATTCAGAGATGCAAGCATTTACTTGCATAATCTTTTCTGTTTACAAATGCACCTGACAGCCAATGACTTTCCTAGTATTAATTTTAATTCCTAGGTTATTTCAGAAATTGTTTAAGTTGAAAATACAGGTTTAAAATACTTATGTTGCTATTGGTACCCTAGAAAATAGGAAGGCTGTTCATGTACTTAATCTTGCGTAGGCTCCTGCAACAGTGGTCTTTACATTATGTTCTAAAAGTCTATATGTGCATCCTCATTCTATCCCAGCTAAGAGGTTTTCAGGTAAATGAAATGCAGAGCATCTGCTTGATCTTACCTCATGTTGCAATCTGGTGTAACACAAGAAAGATGCATTAAGATTGTCTTGTAACTGCAATGTTCTGGTACCTCTAGAGCTTCTCTCTGATTCCCAGGTCTCCTGCTTGATTTGCAAAGTCATGTAGCTGGTAGTGCCGCTACTTTCTACTCCTCTGTGTTTTGAAGCATAGTTCATTGGATGATGAGCAGAGACTGTAGTGTACTGAATGATGAGCAGGGACAGCTTGGCCAGGTGAAGCCACGAGTTGTAATATGCTTGAGTATTTCTTAGGGTATATGAGTAGGATGATGTTACAGAATAGGGAGAGCAACTAATGGTGGGCTTAGGAGGCCTTGGAAGGTGAAGCGTCAATACAGAAAGGCGGTGCTGGGACAGAAGCTTTTGGGTCTGTGGAGATGGATGAACAGGAATGTGTATAACTGGTGGTCTTTTTCATAGTCTTTCCTGTCTCAGCCCTGTTCCCTGTTCATCCTTTCTATTATTAAACGTTGAAGTCTGTGTCTCAGCAGCAAAAAGTGAAAATCTCTCTACTTATTTTGTAAACCTCTCATAGTTTGTGCTTTTTTTCCTATTACTCTTTGTGTTTGAGAAAGATAGATATGCAGCTGAGAAGTAGCATTGTTACGTGGTTTTTGCATCCCTCTTTAGAACTTTTTTGCTGTATTACCTACAAAAAGTAAATTATTACTGAAGAGCGCTGACCAGGATATTTATGGTGTTTTTCTGTTCCTCATTTTGTACTTTTTTTTTCTGATAAACTACTTATTGTAAGGGAGCATTTTATTTTTTAATGTGTTTTTTTTTTTTTTGTTAGATTTTGTGAAAAATGCATCTGTGATTTTTTTTTTTTTTTCCCTTTCCCCTGTGTCTCTGAGTTAGATCCTCCTTTTCCCAACCCTAGGGGCACTACAAATTGCAGGTAAGGTAGTTTGTTTTCCACGATTGCCAGAATAGAGAATGCTCAGTGGAATATTATAGAGAAGCAAAGAGACTGTATTAAATTTTGTCATGTCTTGTTTTTTTCCCAAAGGTAGTTGTTTCCATACCTTCCTGAGAAGCATGCCTCATGAGAACCCTTTGAATAGCAGATTACCATTGCTATAATTGTCAGTAGAAGAGGCATGAAGTGTTGCTCCTGGGAGAGATGGGGACAAGTAGTTCTCCAAAAGCAGCTGTAGAAGTTGCTATGGTATTGAATCCTTTATTATTTTTCAGGTGTTTGGGTTGTGTAGGTTTTATTCCTATTTACCCTGATGTGACAGCTCTTGAGCAAGATGTAATACTTGCTAAGGCAATTACAGCGTGAGACCTGAATGTTAAAGTTGCGTTTGAATGAAAATGTTTCTGAAATACTTCAAACCTTCTTTACAGGGAATGAAGTCCATGGGCAGGTGTTTTTTTTTTCTTGTTTGTTTGTTTGAAGGTCTCTTTAAAGAGCTTTTCTTAGTATTTTTTTCTGGACTGTTTTGTTTGTCACATTTTCACCTTTAAAAAACCCTCACTTTTTATTTGCAATATTTTTTTTAAAACTTCTTGTGTTAGAAACTGTAACATTAAATAGGAAAATTGTCTGCCTCACCTTGCCGTTTATAATAACCATTGCAGTGGGAACTGTCAAGTGGACTTGGACCCAACTTCTGGCTTAGGCAAATATTCACATCTTTCAGGAACCTGAGAATGATCACAACTGAAGTGTAAAGTGCTGAAAAACTTTACAATTGGGCAAGTCTTCCAATTGCATCATTATTGCTAGTGAACATTAAATCTAATTATTTTCTTTCAAAAAAGGAATATCTTTCCTTTTTTGCCTATACTATACGGAATCAGTGGGATTGTATTCAAACTTAGTCTGATTTCCTTAACTTAGTTTTAATTCCTCCTTCTCTATACTTTATCTGGTACTTATGCTTGATATATGCAGCTTCTTCCCTGTTTCCTGCCTTCCCCTCTTCTTCCTGCTTTTATGTAAAAGAAACTAAAGAAGGAAAAAAAAGTGCTAATCAGAAGATCTAAAATAGATAAATAATACAAAATAGGGTTTCTGAAGGTGAAAGCAAGATCTCTCAAATGTCTTCTGTTTTCAGAATGTTTGAATAACTTGAGTGGCTCTTATCATCTACTGTAGGACTTGTGGTAAGAGAGAAGGTGAGGGCTGTATTTCATCCTGGTTAGAATATTTCTTTTGTTTAAAACAAGTATGAAGAAAACCACTTTTTGAAGTAAAACAGCAGTTAATCAGTATTCCTATTTGTAAGCGTAACTATGCACGTAATGGACTAGGTATCTTACAAAGATGAGAATCATAGAATCATAGAATTTTTTTACTTGGAGGGGACTCTTAAAGGTCATTTAGTCCAACTCCTCTTCAGTGAACAGGTACACCTACAGCTAGGTCAGGTTGCTCAGAGCCCCATCCAGCCTGACCTTGAATGTCTCCATGGATGGGGCATCCACCACCTGTCTGGGCAACCTGTTCCAGTGCCTCACTATCTTTGCTATAAAAAAAACCTTCTCCCTTATATCCAATGTAAATCTCTCATCTTTTAGTTAGAAACCATTTTCCCTTGTTCTGTCACAACAGATCCTGCTAAAGAGTCTGCCCCCTTCCTTCTTGTGTACTTAACTTACAGATCTTTTGCAAGTCTTCAGGAGTCTAAAATCTATTATAAGCAGATGCTTAATTTTTAGTTCTATTGTGATTTAGGAAAAGCAGGTGGTTCCCTTTCTAAGAAAACACTTGTGAACCAGTGATAATTGTAGGTTGATTTTTTTATTTTTATTTTTTAATATAAATTACTTCTGGGGAGTTATGCTTACTGTAATGAGTAATCTTATTTTACAGTAAAACAAAGTGATTTTTGTCCTAAAAAATCAAGTGTGAAACACTGAGCAATATCTCGTAAGATTTAGAAATTTTCCCATGGTTCCTTAACGCATGGGAATGGTACTTCCTCGTAAAGACATCAGTGTAAAAGCCATTAATAACTAACCCTAGGAAGAGTCATGTGAATTACTGGTGAAAAGGAAGAGAGGGTGTAAGGAGAGCAGGGGCAGAAACAGAAAATATCGTCTGGGCCATGTAGTAGTTGTTAAAATTAAAATGCCTACATATTACATGCATCAACAGTGCTAGCAAAAGTCATATGAAAAAAATAGAAGCAGTAAAGCCTTGTGTTCTATATTATATTTTGCAGATAGCCTACATTCAATGCTAAATAAATTATTCAAAATTTAGATTCCCAAGTGAGGACAGTGTGAGATCTTTTTGTGTGAAAATATCCCTATGATGATGATGGAGAATCCATTTTATGGCTGTGGGTTATTAGAATTCTGTTTTTTAATTCTGTAATTAAAAATTGGAAGTTCATCAACTCCTTAAAATACTTGAGGGAGGCAGCCAGTCTAGACTAGAACATCATTCCTGCAGATTTCAGTCATTTACATCCCAGTAAAATCTGCTGATTTGAGTTTTGTTTTTGAAGGCTCAGAAGGATTTGTAAGGATTATAAATATGCTGAATGAAACCACTGTACATGCAGTCAAACAATGAACTGGACTGAGTTGTCTGTGTTCCCCAAATAGCAGCTCCTAAGCTTTCAGTGCCTACCTTACAGTTGTGTTCTCAAAAGAGGTGGGTTAGGTGCTTGTCCTTGTTTTGACAGTCCTGCTATTCTGTTCAAGTTCTGTTTGCTGATAATGAAAAGTGTGAACTGTTAGGCCTTGCTGTTTACTCATGGAATATGAACTTCCTTCCTTTGTTGATTCATTCCAAAATGTATCCCCATGTTTTTCTGAAAAAGGAATACAGATAGTTAAATACATGTCTTAAGTAATCCTTTTAATGGGTCTGATTCCCAAACCAATTTTGTTCTGCGGTAAATTGAAGCAATATTCCATTGTATAAGCTGGCAACATATAAATAGTAATTATGTTTGTGCAGCGCATTGCTTGAATTGTTAAAATTGAAGCAGTACTTCACATACTGTACCTCATTGCCAATATAAATTTTAGAAACCATTTTGAAGCGGCTTAATTCCTTGCCATTAATGTAGCTGTTCTTAATATTTGGTGGGTAAATTTAGGAAAAAACACATTTCAAATTCAATTTTCAGATTATAATAGCTGTATCTCATTCTGTGTTAGAGAAGAAAAATGGAAACGTTGCGATTCTTCAGTACATTTCAGTTCTCTGATACTTTTTTGTCCTGTTTTAAAAACAAAAATGCAAAAAAAAATGAAAAGGTTAGATGATTGAATACAGTAATAGTCTTACTTGGAGAATGGGACAGCACCTTCAGATTTGTTTTTATGTGTAAGCTATGCATACATATCTATCTACATTTAAAAAAAAAAAAAAAAAAAAAGGCCACATCTATGAAAGCACAATCAGAAGCAATCCATGCCAGACCATTAGTACAAGTATTAAATTCAAGATATTTGACTGTGAGGTCTTCAGAAAATGGGAGAACTAATAATGGGCTTTAGTTGGAAATGCAGATGTCAGCTGTGGGTGCCTTGAATTGTCAACAATAGTGCTAAACACAGGGTAGGATTTCAGCCTGCTTGTTCTTTATTCTTCTCTCAAAATCGTTAAAGCTAAGACAGTTGTGACATGTGTTCTGCTATGGCTCGATAAGTGAAGACGTGTGTGGAACGTATATGCACGCATGTGCTGAATTATTTATCTCTGAGGTGTTTCTTTGGGGAGGCAAATGGTACGGACTGTGCTGGCAGGTAGGCTTTGAACCATATCTCGTAGGCGAAGAGAGCAAATATTCTCAGTTTATCTTGGACCAAGCTGCTTATCAACAGTGTTCACATTATTTTTCTTTCTACTGCAGTTGTGTTGCAGAAGCCAGATAAACATCAAATTCTATTAGGAAATATTATTGTAGGATTTAGCACCTGTGTACCTGTTCTTGTTATCTCTACTCCATCCAGCTAGGTGAAGGACTTTCCCCATGCAGCTCACCAAATTTATGAAGTTTTAGTTGCCACAAGGTCGGCCTTAAAGGCAGAATGGAGACCTGTCTCCTGTCTGTTTCAGCAGCTGCTCGGAGGTGCTATGCTTCTTCCTGAGAAAGAGGTGCCCCTGTGGGACATACAGCAGAAGTCCTGTTATCCTGTTGGACCCCTCTCAGTGCTACCTGCCATCTTCCTGTCTGTGCTGACCTGGAATCTAAGTTACTCACCGACTCTCGTAGCCATAGAGCTGGGAGGCTGTAACTTCAACGTGACAGCCTCTGTAATCCTGATGGAGCACAGGAGGCTACAATTTGGCTGCTTCTGGTGCATCAGGACAGAACCTGACATATGACTAAATTCATTCTCTCAGTACACAAATAGAGGGATCCTGTTGGAACTGTAATTTTTTACTTTTAGCTCCTTTCAGCAAATACATTGCCTTTCTCCAACCCCTAAGATGAGAGATATTAAATGAGCTGCACGCTCAGTTTTTATTCATATATTTTGATATATTTCTCTTGTGGTACATTAGGTTCTTGTGTGATTAATGGATATGGATTCAGTTGAGAAGTTTGTCTGAAATTCTGTAAATTTAAATTGAAAAGTTCAATCTTATGCAGCTTTCAAAGCTCATTAGAGAACTTGTTTTACGTTTTGAGATTGTGCGGAGGATTATGTTTAAAGTTGAAACAGTCTTTTTAAGTGTCACATCTACTGCAAGCCCACTTTACACTGTGACCCTGTAGTGTTATGTGCAGTTACAACAGGTGGAAAAAAAATCTCCGAAGAGAAGTTGGGTCAACAGATGACTCTTTCCCAAGTCTTTTCTAAATGATATTTTGCTCTGGAATGCATTTTGGTCTTGTGAGGGGGAAGTGTAACTTTCTTGCATAGATGGGAAACACATGCTACTTGTTAATTGTGCTTTACTCCGCACTAGCAAACTTATTTTAGGATGAAAATGTGTAGAACAGGAATTGCCATATCACACATCAGTAACCGAGCTGTTAGGCACTGCTGACCCCCATCGTTCTCAGAAAAAAAAGAAAAAAAAAAGAAACTTGCATTCAATCTCAAATGTCTGAATGCTCAGATTAATAAAACATCTATGTGTTGCTTAAAATCAGGGTCGGGCTGCCCAGGGAATTGGTGGAGTCACCCTGGAGGTGTTCAAGAAACATCTAGATGTCATACTGAGGGACATGGTTTAGTGGGAAATATTGGTGATAGATGGGCGCATTGGACTGGGTGATCTTAGAGATCTTTTCCAACCTTGGTGATTCTATGATTCCATGAAAAATTATGAAAACACTGATGTTGTTTTTTTTTTTTTTAGAGAACTTCTAAACTTGTGCTTTATACACTATATATTCTCATCCTCTTTTGTCAAGATCCACAAATTATTTATTGTGCTCTGCATTTCCCTCCTACTTACTTGCTTATAGCTAGGTTTTACCAGTTGAAGGTTTTGGATCTGACCGGAATGCATACGTTACATATCAACGTTTCTTGTGATTATGAGAATTGCAAAGAACAGTAAAAGCCTTCCTCTCCCAGTGTTGTTTTTATTCAGCATGTCCTTGATTTAAATTCAACATTACGTTGATTTTCTTACTGCTAATATCCTGTACTTAGGTGGGAATGAAATACTCCTTAACTTCTTAATTTACTTGACTGATGAAGCAATTGCTTGGCAGCATTACCTGTGTTTTCCCATCTCATGTAATCTTGTGTCAGCCTAGCTCCGACCTTTATGTGATAGACCTACTTAACAAGCTTTGGAATAAATATATGATTGACAGAGCTGCAGGAAATAATTAGTTTCAAAAAGCTGTGAGAAGTGAAAGGATTATTTAAGGGAAAAGAAAGCGATACAGCTCTTCCGTGGGGCATATGAAATCATCTTGGCTTTTAATTTAACTATGAAGGGATTGAAATGAAGTCACTGTGCTAAAACATTTCTGAATGAATCATTGTAAAGAAGCTCTTTTTAAAAAACTTCTTATTGAAGCTCAAATATTTGGAGTTAATTAGCTCATCTGCTCTTTCAGACCTCATGAAATGTGGCTGTGTGGGAAAGCTGCCTTAGGAAAGGGAGCATGTCTGTTAGATTTTGCTAAAACTTAGGGAATGGTTAATAAATAATAATAATGAAATTGATAAAAGTGATGATAAGTTATTGTAAAATAAATCACATATTTTGCAGGAATAAGGTGTGCATTCTTCAACTGGTTGTTACAGATGTCAGGGTGGTGGTGTTTCCTTTTGAGTTTGGAAAGGACTTGATTAAACTCACCTTAATCTAACACGGGTGTTCACTTTTTCTCTGAGTTGGGAGGCTTGCTCAGAACATAATCATTCTCTCTCTTATCTTTGCATACCCTTTCAGGATGTCATAGAATGGCTTGGGTTGGAAGGGACTGCAGAGTCCATTCTAGTTCCAACGTCTGTGCTGTGGGTGGGGTTGCCAGCCACTAAATCAGGCACTAGCTCTGGTTGCCTGGTTAGTTTTTTGCATTTACCTGGCTTGCTATTCTTCCAGACCAGTTCTGGTTCTATTTGTCACACATTCGAGTGGAGCTTTCTGTCTTGCAGATTCTCCTTCCCTTTCTCCTTTCGCTGTGTTTAGTGTTGCTTGGTTGCTGGTTCTCTGCTCATCTGTCTGGGAGCTGTGATCGCCTCCTATGCTCAGGGTGCCTACACACCCCTTTCTGTGCTCACTACTTTCAGCTTTTTGAAAAATTCTGCTATTGAAGCTGAAGCTCTTGGGGCTTATTCTCTGCAGACCGTGAAAGAGATGTTTTTCCCAAGTTTTCTCTGTGTGTGTGTGTGTGTGTGTGTGTGTGTGTGAATGAGGTGGTAAAATGAGGGATGATTTCATGTAAAGAATTTCCTGTGCTAGGTATCTTTTGCACTAACGCTGATATATGAATTGTATGCCTTCGTACTCATTGAATTGAAACAGACTTTAGAATTTCAGCTCATTTTCACTAAATGACATCCACAGTGTGTTCTTGTCACCATCTAATGTTCAAAACGCATTCAACTCCGTTATAAGCAGCTATTAATCCAACAAGCATCTTTAGAATGCTCGTGGTTCACTGCATCAGTGTGCAAAGAGTGATGTGAAATGGCTGGTTTGTATCTGTAGGACTGAACCATCGCATATTCTGTGTGTTTCTGCAGCCAGTATTTATTGGCATATTTTCCAACTGTGGCTATAGTTTTCTCTTTCCTATGACAGAAAAGCTAACGTTTATGTAATTATTCTTCTTTCTAAACAACACTGTGGTACATTTAAGCAGGGTTTTGCTTAACTATGTGAAATGCATTGTTGTTTTGACTTTGAAAGTATTAGGAATAAAATGTGCTGAATTACTTCAGAATAAAACTGTGTAGAAAAGTATGGAATTGCTATATAATCAAAGCTATGCTATCATTTAAGATTTTTAGCTGAATTTACAAGTATTTTGTTTAATTCATATATGCTTGAATGCATATTGTGGGTTTTTATCCCTCTGTGATCTTTGATTTCATTAAACCTCTCACAACCTGAGATAGAGGCTTGGAAACCAAATACGTGGCAAATTAGTGTATGATAGTGATTTGATTTGAATGTTTTTTGTGTCTGTATGATTCTAAATGCGGTGTAAGGAATACTTACTGTTCCAACAGTTTGCTAAGTGTCTGGTTTTAATACTGATTTTGTTAATTTGACAGGGACAGCCAGTTGGAGACTGTGATTTTAATGTTCGACTTTCATGTATAGAGAAAGAGATTATATTTCCACGGCATGAAAAAATGAAGACTGGTCACATTGACAAAGCACAGGAACCATTCAGTGTTCGAAACAAACCATTTTTTGACATCTACGCTTCAAGAAAGGTAAACTCAATTTTAGGTTTTTATGTTAAGGTGCAGAGGGTAGCAATGCAGTGTTCAGTGTAGGTTTTCCCTAACCCATTTTTTCCTTTTTTTAATGTTTTTTTTTTTTAGCTCTCTGCAAGTTCTTCTGCTAACCAAGTGTTGAACTTTTTTTTGGTGGTAAAGGGCAATTTTGGTTCTACTGAATTCCTCTTTTTTCCATATTTAAAACCTGTCCTATGGTAAAACATAGTTCTTCAGTTTGGTAGTATTGGTAAATGAAGATACAGAAGCATGAGTCCGAAATGTCTCCTAGCCGATGGGAACACTGGAGAGTTACACTGTTCACACTATCCTCTTTTATATGTACAAATATAACTTTATTTTTTTTACTTCCAGTCCTCATCTGGGGCTGGTATAAGAATCATGAGTTGTACTTGAACTCCCACGTGCTCTTCAGCAGTGATTACTGAGCCCATGTTGGTTAGCACCTCCACATCTTGCTTATTAAAATGCTGCCCCAGATCTTCTGAAGTAGAGCATGTGACTTGCAAATATATATGTGAGTTTCTGTATTTCCATGTACACTCTGTTCTACAGTAAAGTAGTATTGTAACATTCTGTAAAATAGTTCTATTCTGTGAATTAATTGAATAATACTTTCATCTAGAGTAACCCTTTTTCATCAGTGCTGCTGTTAGGAGGGGTCCCATATGTAACCAACACAGTGAATATCCAATTGTTAGCTTTCATTTGCTTTTGTCATTACCTAGAGCTTTTAGCAGGCAATAAGTCTTGCCTCAGCAGGAGCAGTAGTGGAGTTTTGGCTAACCAGGAGGTGGCTGAAAACTCAAAGTGATGAACATAAGTTGGACTTTCAGGAAACCCAACACAATGACAGTCTCGGGGAAGTTTGAATCATGAACAATTCTATCAGGAGGTTGTATGCATAAAGTGCTGTAAATGTTTTGATCACTTCTCTGATGCATAGTATTGTTTTTTGGATCATCTACCTAACATAGTATTGCCACCATTATTAACTTAGTGTAAACTTTTCTTGGAGGTAGAAGGCTGTTTGCCTGAGACATGGAATTTTGAGCTTGAAATTGAAAGGAACTTGTACAAAAGGAATATGTGATTTAAAAATTGGTTTCCTATATTGTTTCTTGAACCTGTTCCTTAAACTGGAGTTCCAGATTATTTAAAAATCCCAGGGAAAACATGCATGGAAACATTCCTAGAAAACTCTCTAGGTAAAATGCATCTATAAATAAATCTCTGGCAAGTTATATCTAATCATTATTTGACACATGAAATTGTTGACTGCTGGCAGCCTATCTGCTGAGAGCCAGTTGCTGTCAGGAGGTAAATTTCGAAAGTCATCAAAATATACTTTGTACTGTAGCTTTTCGCAGTACAGCTTGGAACCAGCCAGACAATGACTATTGAAAATGTCACCTCCTTCCCAAAACCTAGGAAAAGAAAATTAGGCTCAATTGGGCTTAACTGCTTCATTTGCCTGTCTAAATGAGGCTTCTGAATTGTCCATGTATTGGATTTTAACAGTTCTGACTACAGCATTTTTCAGTCAGCGTTGGGGTGATTGTGTTTACTGGCCTTTCTCTTCTTAGGCAACTTTTGAGTATAAATTCTTTAAGATAGTGAAGGCCTTATATTTGATGCTCTACTGTTGGACAATACTGATGAGGAAAATAAAATACACAGGACTAGAATTTGCTTTGTGGTAGATTTATAGTGCATTTGATATCAGTGCTTGGACATTATTGCGGTATTTATTTTTTCCTTTTATCCTTGTCTTTGACACAAGGTTTGATTAACTTCTGAATTATGGGGTGAAGAGGTTTCCTGGCTAGTTTTTTAATGGTTCTTTTTTTTTTTTTTTAAATGTAGCTATACGCAGCAGTAAGACATACACAGAGAGAGCAGCAGGGGTAGAGTTACCGAGTGCTGCAGAGCGAGCAGAGTTTTCTCTTATTTTAATTATTTCAGACATTTATGATTTACCTACTCTATGCACATTATAGATCAAGTTGGTAGGAAAATAAGGCAAGTAAGAGTAAAATCCTGGGTTAAAAGAATAAATCTTTCTTTTGTGTGACTTAATAATCCCTCCCCTCCTATTAGACTGAATAAAGTTCAGTTACAGCTTTACATGCTGGGACTATGTGGCATTTTTTTCTTTCTCCGGTCCTTCCTTTTTTCCTCTAGGAGTTTTGATGCTTTTTATAAGCAATGAATATACCTTGAAACAGGGCTTGTGGTGACTAGGCAGTCTGAGGGCATCTGAAAGTGTGAGGCATGGATACCTCTTTGGCTTTTATGACTTAACTGAAACTTTAAAATGTGCTATCTGGAGGTAGCAATAAATCTGTGGTGTGAGGTAAAACTGCAAGGACATTGTAATACGCTTTTGAGGTTCCTGTGCAGCTCAGTGAGCAAATTATAATCACCTTTAAAGTCATCTTTAAGGATGGCGATGGAGCACTGTTTTGCTTTCTGCATTTTGGATTTGAAATAACCGTAGACTTTTGTATCTTATTTTTTGTGCAATATACTTAATATGTTTTAAACAATCTTTGTCCTGATTTAAAGTGACTGCTGTATAGTGAAATACGTTAACTGTCCTACTGATACAGCAGAAAACTACTAATGAGGCTTTAAATGCCATCCTTGTTTTCAGTAAGAAAGAAGTTTTTTGTCGTTATCTATGTATTGTTTGTATGCTCTGTGATAACTGTAGGGAATTTGAGGTAGCACTACCAGCACTGGTGTGGAGTTAAAATGTTTAAAGGAAACCTTAACAGATTCAGAATTTATTTCAAATCCATTCCTGTTAAAAATAATTGCATTTATGAAAATATGTTCTCAAAATATTTAGACTAGTATTATTTAGGCTAATAATTATTAGGCTCTTACTTATATCAAAAATACAATTTTCATCTCATTTGCTCTATGAACTTGATGAGTTATGATTCCTCTTATGCTCCTTGGCATCGTGATGCAAAGATGAGATCTTTGTACTCAGGACGGCTTTGCATAAAGAATTTTTAATTACGTGTGGTTAGAGTAGACTATTGTTTAGAATTCATAGAATCATGGAATCACAGAATCACTCAGGTTGGAAGGGACCTCAAAGATCATCAAGTCCAACCGCAGCCTAACCATAGTGCCCTAACTCTAACAACCCTCTGCTAAATCATATCTCTGAGCACCACATCCAAACGACTCTTAAACACATCCAGGGACGGTGACTCAACCACCTCCCTGGGGAGCCTATTCCAATGTCTAACCACCCTTTCTGTAAAGAAGTATTTCCTAATGTCCAACCTAAACCTACCTTGGTGCAACTTGAGGCCGTTTCCCCTCGTCTTGTCACCTGCCACCACTGAGAAGAGACCAGCCCCGCTCTCTCTGTAAGCACCTTTCAGGTATTGGAAGAGAGTAATAAGGTCTCCCCTCAGCCACCTCTTCCCCAGACTGAACAGCTGTAGCTCCCTCAGCCTCTCCTCATAGGTCTGATTTTTTCCAAGCCCTTCACTAGCCTTGTTGCCCTTCTCTGGACCTGCTCCAGTACCTCCACATCCTTTCTGTACTGAGGTGCCCAAAACTGAACACAGTACTCGAGGTGAGGCCTCACCAATGCCGAGTACCGGGGCAGGATGACTTCCCTAGTCCTGCTCACCACACCATTCCTGATACAAGCCAGGATGCCATTGGTCTTCTTGGCTGCCAGGGCACACTGCTGGTTCATATTCAGCCAACTGTCCATCAGTACACCAAGGTCCCTTTCCGTCAGGCAGCTTTCCAGCCACACCTCCCCAAGCTTGTAGGGTTGCCTGGGGTTGTTGTGGCCAAAATGCAGGACCTGACACTTGGCCCTATTGAAACTCATGCCATTAACCTTGGCCCATTGATCCAGTCTATAATTGTTGCCCTGTCCTGAAAAAGAAGTACTTAAAAATAGTATTGCTTTGCTGGAGACCTTTTTACTATGTTTTTTTCAGTCATCTCTGCAACTATAGCAACAAGTGTACTCATATCTACAAACACCTCATTAGTGAAATGGAGAGAACAAGCTGGGTTTCTTCTGCATCAGTGACAGATGTCTTGATAGGGTTTACCAACTCTGTGCAGCACAGCAAGGGTCTGGAGAGAGCCGGGGAATCCTTCCTGGCTTCTAAGTCTGCTTGTGTATGGATTGACTCAGCGAATACATCAATTCATCTCCAGAGATGATGCCAGTAAAATGAACGCTAAGGGACAGATAAATAGGACTTATTCAGGTAGATCTTTTCTTATACTTAATTTGCCATTTTGCTTGTTCTTTTTTAAGAACAGTGAGGTCCTTTCTTTTTTTTAGAAAGGAATCTGCTAGATCCTTTCTTGATGAGAGGTCTTTAAAGATTGGCACCCTTGAGTGATCTCAGAAAAAGCATGCGTTTCTTCCCTACCTCCAGCACTTCACTGACAGAAGATGTAGCTCCTCAGGTCATCCCTGAAGCTTGTTACTTTCAGAGGAGAATGAACAGACATAGCAGTCTTTGGCCAGAGATAAGCTGGATCTCTAATTACATCAGCATATTTGAGGCTGAAAAAGTGGAAAACCCATACACTTGTCAAAATTTTATTTTATCAAAATTTGAGTAACAAACATAACCTCTTTTTAATAGCGTTTTCATCTTATATATCTGCAAGATGATCCCTTGGAGCTTTTTGCACAATTTCAGCAGGGGCTTTTCTGTTCCTGAAGTTTGTGTCAGGTGCTGTGTTTTGTTAGTGGTCTTGCAGTTTAACTGGAACTCTGAAATTTAAGTTCTGAGCTGGGTGATATCCTTTGAACTAGGTTGTACCCTTTGAGTGACAAGCCAGTATACATTTTAAGGAAAAAGAGTCTGTACTTCCTTTGTATGCAGTGTGTGTTTGCATTCTGAAGTCCTGCCTTCAGTTGTGCAAAATCTCAGATTATGCACATCTCAATTTGGGAAGAAGACTGGGAGAGAGATTTGCCTTATGCTTTGCACTGAAGAGGAGCAGGAAATATTTATACAGATTGACTAAGGTGTCTGAGTGCCTGGAGTAATAGGTGTAAACAGTAGATTGTATTGTCAGCAGTTTGTCTTGGATTTCTTTCAGACACAGCTGGATTTTGTTGAGGGTCAAGGAAAGAACCAAGTTTACTTCTGAATTACCTCAGCTGGAAGCATGCATTACATCTTATTTTTCTTTTGAGAAACTTCAGCTTTTGCAGTGTGTTCCCTGGTCTCAGTTTGAATCACTCAAAAATAAACACTGCGGACTTTCTTTTCAGGGCCTCACTCCCCCAGTCCTTTCTGTGAACAGTTAATAGGTAGTATTCCTAATTGAAAGCTAATGTTGACTGTTTCCTTAACAGTATCATGAATGAATAAATGTGTGTTTGTCTAGGTGGGTTGTAGGAAGAATACTGAACAAAGCCAGGAGTCTCAGCACTGTATTTAAAAGTTCTAGTTGCTTACTCTGCTATTAATTATACCAGTGTGGACTTTTGTCCACGTGGGTTTAGTTATTTTCAGTGAAAATGTGAAGGAATCACTTGGAACAGTGGTGAATTTTCTTCTGTTATATGATTTCTCAAATAATGAAATAGTTCTTGAAGTTATGGAGTTGGAGCTGGTGTTAACCAGTTTTAAGAGTAATGGCTCTTTTTTCCCAGTCTGAAAATCAACTGTGAAGTGAAAAGCACTTTTAAAGTTGCAATTATAAAGTACTATGATAAAGTACTGTGGCAACGTTTATCCTTTTGCCTTGCCCTTTGTTGTTAGTACTAGATTTTAGAATTAAAGGCTAGGTCTCTATGGTATTATCTTGAATGTTATTTTAAGAGGCTTTGATGGACTTTTGATTTTTAGTGAGATTGAAGTTGGATAAGAGTAAGAAAAGAAAGAGGCAGTCACCTGGGGGTATGCTATAGATTCTTCAAATGTCTGAAAATGTTACCTTGCTGAACTCTGATACTGATGGAAGTAGTATCACTAGATTTGTATGCCTTTATAAACAAAGAATCATTGAACAGTTTATTCTTTTAGTGTTAGCTGGGCACAGATACAATCTATGGGTACTTTGGCCTTTTGATGTACGATGTAACTTCCAGATTCTTTTAATAAGGTATTTATGAGCAATTTTGCCTATTTACTGTTTGTCCTGACATTTGCATCGTTTGTCACTTTAGTTGTCCAGCTTGTTTTCTTGGTGTATATTAGTGTGTGATATATGTCCCAATCCACCAACTCTTCCTCCCATCATGTAAGGATGACAGCAGTTGGTGGAAGAAACTGAGTTTAAGATTTCCTTTATGTTAAAAGATTGAAGATCAAAAAGATTAATGCTTTTTATGCTGTGTATTTTTAGACTCTGAGCCTTAGCCTTCTATTTGTGCAAATATTTTAGGATTTTCAACAGGAGTTTATCTTCATTTTTTGAAGAGAGGAAGTACAGTTACATAGGGAAGAAAGAATTGAGCTCTTAGAAACGATGCAAATGTTTGGTTTCCATTGCCTAAGCCAATCTGCAATTCTTTTGCAAAGCTTTTCTGTGTGGGCAGGCACAGTCTGGATCATTACTGGAGCCTCATGTCTAGTGTCTGTGCTTTCTGGTGTGGCTGGAAAAAAAAAGTTTCTTTTTTTTGTGGTCCCGTGGAGAATTGTGCTGATCGCTCTCAATGGAACAATAGGGCTAAAGGTTAAACAATGATACAGGTCAAATAAGCAACCTTTCTCAAATGCTAGCATGCTGTATATCAAGGACTTGTCAGTTCTCAGACAATTATCTGATCTTAAAATGACAGCTGGTCCTGTAGGGATTAAAATGGAGGTGAGTAATCTCTGTTAGAAGATTAAATGGTCTAGGATCTTTCTGAAAGTTTTCAGTCAAACCTGTGAACTGACAGATCACTCACATTGTATCCCTGGTTCTTCTGGTTTTGTGCTTTTTTTCTTTTTTTCTTTTTTTGCAGTGAGGGTTTCATTTTTATTTTCCTTCAACACTTGGATTTTTATTTATTTTTGTGAACTGATGTTGTAGTTAGAAAAAACAGACTCTTCACAAATGCTGTAGGAATAAGTGCGTAGCCACTGTTGAGGTTGGTATGCTTCAAAAAACCAAGAGGTTGTATAACCTTCTTTATGAAGAAGAAAATTAACTGCATGACTTGCTGATATTGGTGTGAAATACTTTACAGGCAAGTGAGAGAGTGGTAAGCTAACATTTGTGTGGTTAAAATTGATTGGATGCAGTACTGAAAAGGGCGGAATATGCGGGCATATCAGCTCTGTGTTCAGACTGGAATAACTTAACTCAAAACTGACTGTAAATGACCATAAAATCCTGTCTATTGTCACCAAGTGGCCTGTAGACAAAAAACTGGTGAAGGTTTGCAGACGCGGGGTAGAATCTGAAGGGACTCGGTAGGAATGGCAGTGGTTGAAGTGTATACTGTATCTGTATTGGAGACTTTGAATCCTGTATCTAGGTGGCGGGAGAATGTTTCTATCTGGAGGATTTATGTCAAAAGGACTTCTTCTGGTTTTGTTTTTATTTTCTATGCCTTCAGGAGTAGCATGTTCAGCTCAACTCAACAGTCCTGTGCTTCCTCATCCAGAGCTAGCAGTCTGACCTACACCATAGTTTTCTTTCCATCTGTTTGGTTCCAGCTTTCTGGCCTGGTTATAGTCTCGTCTCCTTTAAATTATATTATAAGACCTCTCACCTCTGTTGCTTTGTTTGAATTTACTTTTATTTCTTTACTATGTAATTTCTTCATCGCTTTGTCCTTACACATCTCCTGTAGCGTTGCCTTACTCCATTCATAGTTGATTTTGTGCTGGTGGACATTCTCACTGAAATCATCACAGTGCTTTTCTTCCTGTAAGTGCAAGTAATGATTGACCTGATAAATCTGATACACAAGTAGTGGGTAAGAAGCTTGAAATATGTACCTGCATTAGGATACCGATTCTTCAGTTGGCAGCTGTTCCTGAATCCCAGCATGTTTTTCAAAATGATCTGTCCTGTGAATTTTGAAAGTAAGGGCAATGAACCAGATGAAATGAAAGCTTAGTAAATTGTAAAATGAAATAAATGATTGTACAATTACTCTTGAGCTTGGATGCAGATTGCTTGCACTTCCAATTTAGAGCTTGAACTGAGATATTTCATGCAACCAGCTGCAGCACTGACATCATGTGGGTGCTGCTTTGTAAACGTCATTTCTAGCTGTAGGAGCATGAGGGTAAGCAGGAACAATTCAGGCCAGGATTGGTGGGTTGCCCAGCTGCCTCTGAGGGTTTCTCCACTCTGTGGTGCAGGGAAGCTGCTGTTTATTCTGTATCAGTTTGCACGAGCCTACAGTTTAGGGCTTTGTCACCAGTGCTTGAGAATTCATTAACACTGCACAGCTGATTTAGACTACTTCTAGTGATATTGAATATAGACATATATTTACTGATCCTTAATTAGATGAAGGAAGTTGGTCAGGCAGATGTTTTACATGAGCTGTTTGTTTATAGAATCATAGAAGAGAATCATAGAATCATCAAGGTTGGAAAAAGACCTCTGAGATCATCTAGACAACCGTCCACCTACCACTAATACTGCCCACTAAACCATGTTCCTTAGTACCACTTCTACATGTTTCATTTGTCACAATGAGCAAATAACTAATTACCCAGTGCTGTCTATCTGTGCTACTTTTTTTGTAGTTTTGGACATCGGTTCATATAGCAGCTTGTGGGTCATATCTCCCCTAGGAATTACGTGTTCATATAGCAGCTTGTGGGTCATATCTCCCCTAGGAAACCTTCTTAGTCCAGGCAAATTCCTCTGTGAAGGCTGAGGTGAGGGAACGGCTTCTCATAGGGGTTTGTGTACCACCATAAGCTGGGCTACCCTGGTAGATGATTAGCTGTGATCTCTTTGCTCAAGGAACGCTGCTATCCAGAGCCAGGCCTTCCAGGTTTACACCAAAAGGTACTCCATCATCCAAAAAATATTATTAATGTATGACTAGCTTTTAGCCTTCTTGTTCTGATGGAGTTGTTTGAGGAGGCCCATTCTTGAACAAGAATCTGTGTTCATTTCCTGGAGTTAACAGGAGGATTAGGCTACTTGCTACAGTGATGTTGAAGATTAAATATAATATTTCAGCACAGTATAACGTGGGTTGGAAAAAAGGTGAAATAGGTTTTTGCTTCTGATTTAAGAAATTATTCACTCATTGGTTATATTTTTTCAGGAAATGACCTGGTGAAGTTAAAACAAACAGTCATGAATAGTTTCATTAAGGATTATTTTCGTAAATAGTGGTCCATGCTAGTGGTACAAATTAATATAGCATAATTCAGATGTGAAATATATAATTAAATTCTGGCTTTTGAAGCTGTGTGGGAAAGAAAACAAAACTTACAGAAAAGCAAACATATGTGGATGAAGCATTATACTTTGTGCACATTGTGAGCTTAAACGTCAGAATAGTACATGCTCAGTTTTTGACATTTTAGCATCAACTTTAAATGGTTTAAAATTTTTATAAATGAATTTTTTATTTTTTATTTTGGGCAGTGGAAAGTCATATACCTTTCTAAGTAGAAAAAATACCTACAGGTATTTAACACTGACTTCTATTTTCAGTTTTTGTGTTTTATTCTGAAACAGAAAAAATACAAGTCTGTTTGGACCTAATTGCCAGTTGGTATCCCAGTATGGGCAATTGAATTGGTGCATTTGAAATCTTCTGAATTAGAGGACTCAGCTGTGGTGACTAAGTGGGTCACTCTACACACTAATTGAAGGGCAACTGTTTAATATTGCCCGTTGTACCTCTTCACAGCCTGTCACTTTCCAAACTGCCTCCTGGCAATAGCACTCCACAGGGAAGCCATCAGCCTCCTTGTATTGGAAGGATTTTCAAGGAGCATGTGCTTAATTTGGATAAAATGAATGAAAATAAAAGAAATTTGTAAGCTGAGGGTGTTATTTAAAACAATTTTTTTGTGATTTAAGATTGTAAGACATCCCTACTAGCCCTTTTGTTTCTTGTGGTATGCCCAGTCTTGGGGAAAAAACATCCTCTACGAAATTTGTCTTTTTTTTTTTTATATATATATTAAGAACTATTAAAACATAGTGTTTTACTCTTAAGGCCATAGGGTGGAAAGTCTTAATTCAACTTAGTAGCAAATAAAGCCCATAAGTGCCATCGCATAGCAGAAAGATCAGTTGTTTTTAAATATCCAAGATACAGTAGTAACAATGTTTTGTGTTAAAATCACTGCCTTGGGGCCTGGTGGAATACAGTATCCAGGTTTGAATCAGGCGTTATAGTAGTGAATGTACACAGACTTTGTATTCTTGAGTATCCGTTTTATAGCTAATTGAATTATTGTGTGTACGTACTTGCATACTTGGCATTGTTCGTGAGTCTTAGTGGAAATGCCTAATAAAACGTGATCCTTAATTATCTGATTTAATTAAAACATGCCTAAGTCCTTGACAACCGCAAACCAGATTATGTTATAGTAGTTTATGCAGGGGCTAGATAACAAATAAATGCTATCAGGCTTATAACATTTGAAAATCATTTAGAAAATGAATGTACTTCACCATATTTGTCAGGTCTTGTACTCAGCTCGATGTCTTTTTCTTTTGACGTCAGAAGAACTCTTGGTTGATTTTATATTTGATCAAAACCGGAGAGGAGCTTCCTAGCATTAGTGGGTAGAATCTTGTTCTGTAGAGGATATAGGATTATGAAGACTTTATAGTCTCTCTGCCAGCTGTTCAGTAACATATTTAGAAACAGATCTGAGAATTTGCTGATGGCACCTTCTAGCTCCAGTGGAGTTCTAGTTTCAGGCAGGTATATGCACAATTCCTGGCACTGTTATCATTCAGGGATGATGGTGATTGTCAGGGAAAAGGATGTGGACAAAGTCTCAACCCCTAAAAGGAAAAGCTGGTGGTACACTGTAGTTGGAATAGAAAACTGGAAAGAGCACAGTAAGTTAAACAGTTACGCTGTGCTCTGTTTCCTCATCAGGGAAAATAGACATGAAAGATTGCTGTTTAGCCATAGTGTTCCTTCTTAGCCTTGAGGAATCCATGTTTATACCATTTTGAGGCTATCACAAAAGTCAATTAAACTTTCTTGTAGCAGCCTATTTCTCTTATTTGAAAGAAGCATTTGAAAACATCTTAGGTAATTGATGTCAATTTCTCAATTGTGCTTCTGAGAAGAGATTGACAGCGAGAAATGCCTAATGCTTATTTTGAATTCAGTAATGCAGATGTGCTGTCAAATCAAGCATTAACACGCATAGCACTCTTGTTATTCTTGGGTATTGTTTTGAATATATTAGGTGCATGACCTTTGGATTTGCTGAAGCAGAAACAGCAAACTGCTGATAGCTCAGTGGGACTCTTCTTGTGGTGCTCTCTCTACCTCTTTGCAAATTGCCTCTGTTCAAATAGTAAGGAACAAAGCATACAACCACCATTAGTAGCATCCTTGCAGATGACAGTTAATAAATTGGTTGTAAAACCAAAACTGGATTAAAAGATAGATAAAACCATCAAACTTGGTTCTCTTCCCCCACTGCAATTTGTTTTGGTGTTGTTCACTGCAGCATTTTTTTCCCTTGCGGCTGGATAATGAACTCAACATGATGTGGTGGTTTCACCTTTTCACTGTCAGAGGTTGCATCCCATCACAGACTGCAGTAACGTTTAGCTAATTTTCTATCTAGAAGTGGCTTTTCCTTCCATCTTTTAGAGAGCTACTAGAGAAGATTAAGAAGCAGTTTTCCAGTGATATGTATGATTTCTCCTAAGTCCTCAGTGAAAGAAGCAGATAACCCTCTTTTGTGAAAGTAGCAGCAGTTCTAATGGGGGCTGGGAAGGTACTGAGCATCCAGTGGAGGGGAGGAGGGGGAGGTGGTATTTGTTTTTGCTGGGAGTTGCCTCAGTGATGGACACAAAGCAGGCTGCAGACAGGGATCAGTCTCTGACTTTCTTGCTTGTGGGTGCTGCTTTTTCTCTGTCACATGAATATCATCAGTAACGTTTGTTGCCTTCCTGTTCTTGAACGAATACATAGGTTCTGGTAGAGACTTTCCTGCCAGGACTGCTCTTCTGAAAGACAGTCAGTGAAGAGTCATGTCACTAGTTACAATGCAAATGCACAGGCATTGTTACTTTGGGATGTTTTAAGTCATAAGCTATGAAATTACGAGTGCAAATGATGAAGTAAGAAGTTGTATAGTAGCTGTGTTGGTGTTGTTCTTTTTTTTTTTTTTTTTAATTACACTGTTGTTTGTTATTATGGCCTACTAGCACCAAATCTTTAGAGCACTTAGCTTATGTGTGGAGATGTCAAGGAATCTTTGGGATCCCTGCTCTAGCCGGAAGACAGAGCTAAAACTTAGACCTGAAGTACAGATCATGCTAGTGGCAGCCTGAATCCTGTCTTTTGAGCTTCATCTACTTTGAGTACAAGAGAGCCATCAGAGGAGAACATATTTAGAATACATCTGAAAGGGCTGTTGTAGCTGTGAGGTAAATAAATGTTTCTGTCAATTCTCTTGCTAAAATTCTAACTAGGTTAGAGGAAAGTACGCAGGTGCAAGAGCAAACCCAGATGGAATGAGGTTACTCTCCTTCCTTTCTGTGCATGCACCTGCCCATTGCCTTTTCGTGTTACTTCAGCCTTGCTGCTCCTGCTATTAGTAGTGGAGAGCTTGTGAAGGTTTCATGGAGTGACCAGGTGAGATTTTATAACAGATCAGCTCCTGTCATGCTGCAGGAGCTGTGAATGTGCTGTGCACAAGGGAAATGACTGCTGATGAATCTCCCTACCCATAAGGTGCTGAGAAACCCAGAAAGGGAGCCTATTGCAGAAGATTTTTTTCTTGCAGTTATTGATAATCACAACATATAGGTAACTGTCAGTACATATTTTCTTGTGGAAAATGAATTTATTTCATTGTCTCCTAGCATTTTCTTGCTACACGAGCTGTTAGTTTGGGGCATATGTACTTGAATTGCACTTTCATTGGTGCACAGGAAGGAGAGGCGATCCTATAAATCTGATATCTCTTTATTAAGTCTGAGAAGGAAGAGAGTGGGAAGAAATAATATTGTAGGATAGTTTTGTTTATTGTCTCCATCTGTGTTTGGCTAAGTTTTTGGTGATTGGTTTGAAGGAAGCCATCAAAGAGTCAATGTATGGCTAACCAGACCCAGTTCATCCAGCTGCATGCAGCTTGCATTTCCCCATAGCTCTGCTGGAACTGAGCAGGGTTGACTGCCTTATAGCAGATGGGCATATGCAAGTTCTTATCCTTTTAGTCATGTCTTCTCTATTCTTATGTATACTCACATGCTGTGCCCAGTGAATCCATTAGTTCCAGTGAGGTTAGCAACTGATTACAACAAATGGCATGAGATAGATCATCTATGCCTTTCCCCTGCCTTAAAGCAGCCTATATGAAAAGGAATCAGATGTAACCAAAGTAGAAAAATCTCCGTTTGGAAGTGCCTTTGAGGTTTCCTTCCTTCAGCTTCCAGGGCAGTGCAGCTCTCACCCATCTTTGGCAGTTCATCTGTTTGGATTTTTCATTACATCAGGCTGTGGGCAGCTAACTATCGTACCTGTCTTATGACAACCTGTGCTATCCTGTTGCCTTTCCAAAGTGCTGGAAGTGGAGGGGTCAAAGGCCAGTCCTGATTGCTGGTTGGCAGTGAGTCCAGCTGGCTCTCAAAATAGGTACTTGGTCAAAGCCCAGCAGCAGTAATGATATGTCCCTTGTTGCAATGCACATGGTGCATCTGAGCAGGATGCAGGGGAGTTCTTTATAGCAATTTTTTGGTAAAACAAAAACAAAAAACCACAACCAAACAACAACAAAAAAAAACACCAAAAAACCACCCTAAGAAGTAAACACACACACACAGTAAAAAACACAAGTGAAAATCCCACCCCAAAACCTTAAAGCTTGAGAGGTAGAAAAAGAAAGGTGATTGCAGGATGTAACCTCCTTGGTTACTACACTCTGTTTAATGCAGCCTCTTGTAAGTGAACAGAGTGTGCAGTAGGCAGGAGTGCTACCCACACCTTAGATCACTGTGTTCCCTGTGCCTCTATCACCTCTCCAGGCATATTGGAAAATGCTGAGTCTAGGGGAATGTGGATCTTTGGGTACTGGGTCACTGAAGCAAGCGGGAGCTACAGATCAGTCAGTATAGATACCAGCGTAACACTCCAGGAGCTGGTTAGTCCTTCAGAGGACAGGCCTGTCTGTCTTACTTTGGTTCTTGGCAAAATTGTAGAAAAGGTTATTCTAGGAGTTACTGAAAAACACCTGAAAGACTATGCAGTCATTGGTCACAGCCAGCACAGGCTCACAAGGTGAATATTTAAGAAACTTGATGTCTTTTTATGACAGTTATCTACCTAGTTGACCAAGGGAAGGAAGCCAGTTGGTGTTATCTCTTTGGATTTCAGCAAAGCTTTCAATACTGTTTCTCACAGTATTCTTCTGGATGGCATGTCCAGCATATATAGGGTTAGAATTTTGGGTGATCCTGTGTGGAGCCAGGAGTTGGACTCAGTGATCCTTGTGGGTCCCTTCCAACTTGGAATTTTCTGATTCTATGAATATCAGGACTGATGCTTTAAAGGATAGCATACTGTATTCCATACAAGAACACATTCTGAGGGTGAGGACAGACTATTGAGAGGAAGATGTGTATACGCTTGCAACAGAATTTTTTCTACTTGCGATAGAATTGTTGCTAGTGGATATTGATCAAATTGTGACGTTCCTTTGGTCTCAAGCTTAAAAACGATAAAAGCGTACTTTACAAACTGCCTCTCTGGGTGACTAATGTTCTATCTTTACCAGGTGCTTTTGTGCTGAATTCTTGTCTACTGCACTACAAATTATTAGCATAGCTCCCTTATGGAATTATTAAAATGTCTTCAATGACCAGTTGTATCCACTGTGCTTTTGTTTGGGCTCTTGGCTATTCCTCTATGTAACAGATGGCATTCGCTTAAACTGACAAGCTGTGGGATAGCAGAGCATTACTAATAAAACCTATCACATGTTAAACTTGACCTGACATTAATCAAGTTTTGAATGCTACAAATGATTCATGGATAATAATTAGTCTCTTGATCATATTAGTGAACATCAGTCTCACATTGCTCCTATTATCTGCTTTCATTCTTATAGGGAACAAATCAATTGCAGTAATTAGGTGTTTTTAATGTCTTTTGAGCCAAAATGTTCTGTATGATTAACTTGGCAAAGAGGTTATTTTTAGTTTTTTAGTCTTGCAGCAGGATTGGATTCAGAGCTACTAGTAAATTAGCAAACTGAAAGGCTCCCCCAAAAAATAGCATTTTATAAAAAGTATGTATTTATTAATATTACAAAATGAGAAAATTCCCATATTTCTTTACAATCATCTGGTGTAATTTTCATGATAATATGTTTTGAACTATTGCCATAGATTACAGTTCAAAACAGTTTGATTTTTTTTGAGTGGATGAGCCGTTGGAGTTTACTTTTATTCTTCCTGTTCAGTACAGAGTTATTGGTTAACATAAATTGCTTTAATCACTTGCAGTTTTATATAGACTACATGTATGCAGCTTTTCTCTGTTTAGAACTTGAATTAACGTCTCGAGAGAATGGCTGCTTGAGAACTAGAATTTGAGCTTCAAGCATAATTTTTTTTTAAAGGATTTCCATGTAATTTATGTAGTATGCTGATTTTTATGGCCAAAGAGCATGAAATTTCCTTTTAAGTAAGTAATGAGCAACTGAAATGTTCATTCTTGAGATCTTTTTGCAGTTAGGGCAAAGTACATCATTTTACTGGCTTAATAGAAATGAAGCAGTTTTTCTTCAATATTCTTTGTTTTTTGAAGAGCATATAAAACTTCTGTAGGTAATCGTTTCGTAGAGCTTTAAGCTTTTCAGGTAATTTATATATATTTTTTGATCCTAGCCTTCCTTTATGCATGTCTCAAAACTATTAACGTAAGCTAAGAAATTCGAAATTTCTAAGATAAGCAAATTCAATGAGTAATTGAGAAATTGGACTTTATCCTTCTATAAAATTACTTGTCAATTAATACATCACTGCACAGTTAATAGAATACTGTTCTTACCTTAAGTTCCATACTGTATTTTGAGTAGGTAATAGAGTGATGCTTGATAAACTGGGTCGTGTTAACATGATTGAAAACCCACTCCTGAACATTTTCATATGCAACTTAGAGGGAAGCATGAAATCGTATGCATGAGGTGCTACTACTGATGTTTGCATCAGTAGCCTGTGTCTTTGGGACTTTCCCAGTTGCTTGGGAGGAACCTCTTTAAGAGTCAAGTAGCCAGATTCAGTGCACCGTCAGCTGGTGCGATGCTTTCTGTGGCGAGTGCTGATGCATTCTGAAATGTTCTTGAAAGGAGGCTTCCAATAGGAAAATGGGGTGTGCATTTCTTTTCTTGCTAATATGGCTCTAACGGAATATTCTGTGTAGTGCAGCTGAGTGGTTTAAGTTGACTGGGGGGGGGAAAATGGTTAGAAAGCTGTAGTTCATAATGTAAATAATTTAAATCAAGGCTCCATCATTATTCAGTTATATTGATTTGTTTTGGAAGTGTCATCATTGGGATGAATCTGAGCAACTGGTTTTTGTGATTTTCATTTAAACTGACTTTGTTGCATAACATATTCCATAGAATTTCTGATGCCATTCGAAGTCAGGATTTCTGAACTGTGCTATAGGTTATTCTTGATACAGTTTTCTTTTGCCCCAAACAAGGAAGATTTAGACTTCCATCCTATTTTTTATGCCAAGTTGTTTTGTGAAGCAAGTTTTCAGTATTTTTATTCTGGTTTACTTTTCGGTTAAGTCCATGACTGCTACCCAATTGAAATATTAATTTTTGTTGTACAAATCTTTAGCTGAATTTGTGATTCAGAGATTCTTTCTTCAGCTGTAGTGTAGTAATACATAAAATTTATTTATCTTGTGAGTTAGCAAAATGTATATACTTAGTAGCGATATGCATTGCATTAATTCACATGTTTATCTGTTTTATTGAATGTTGTTAAATGAATACTTTTGGAAACATTTGTGCCTTCCTCTTTGGATGTAGAACTTTCTGGGATGACTTATATTCATCAAATAGCAGCGCTTAAGTAATTAATTATTATTTTGAACTTGGAAAATTGAAGCCTCATTAAAGAGTATTCTAGGTTTATACTTTTGAGGGCTACTGAGAAAATTGCCATTTAAAAAGGAGTTGAGAAAAATACAGGAACTGGCAAACAAGATATAAACTAATGTAAAATAAACCAGAAGTAATATCCACATTTGTAAGCAGAGTGGTCCATCTCTTCTAGAGAACAGACAAGATAATTGTTTCCTTTCAGATAAGGTGCTAGTAATAACGGGATATTTTCTGAAGTCTGTATAATATGTTTGAAAAAAATCTGCAGTGTCTTTACAGAGATTTACTATTTATGAGCCCATGTCTGTAAAACCTGACAGTTCTCGGGATGTGCCAATTATTTTGTAGTCTCTTGCTGAAGGCTGTAATCATCAGATGAAGAGCTCGTCATTTGAGTTGGGCTGAACCTTGCCTCAGTTAAGATGTTGCCTGTGGGAAGTAAGGCATGACAGGATGCTCGTCCTTGAAAGCATTTTAAATTCTAGTTAACTGACAATTCAATTGGTGGTTTATTTGTGTCTAAGTGTTTGGAATGAGTTACGTTCCCTTTCCCAACTTTCCCGATGGAGTGAGCAGATAGATGACCAACGATTTGAAGGTGGCTGTGAAAAACTGTGTCAGGGCAGCTGCGTGCTGAACTGCTGTAGCTTGACTGAAAATTGAATGAAGCAAAGAGCAGCTCTGAAATTGAAAAAAAAAAAAAAAAAAGCATGCAAATCAGCATGTATTTGTCTTGTATTATAAAATCCAAAGTGATTCTGTTCTGCATCACCAAGTGTTTCACTAGGTGAGCAAGCTGTATTGGTTTTGAGTCAGAAACACAGACAAAATTGTTAATATTTCCATTTTGTGACATAGTAGATCCATAATAATTGTGTGCAAGGACCTGAGGCAGATCGTACTGTAGGAAGTCGATGTGACTTAGCATAAATGTTAATATCATAAAATTATAGAATGGCTTAGGTTGGAGAGGACCTTAAAGCCCATCCAGTTCCAACCCCAGCCATAGGCAGGGCTGCCCCCCACCAACTCAGGCTGCCCCTTCCAACCTGGCCTTGAGCACCTCCAGGGATGGTGCACCACGGCTTCTCTGAGTAGCTGTGCCAGCACCTCGCCACCCTCTGAGTTAAACATTTCTTCCTAACATCTAACCTAAATCTCTCCTCTTTTAGTCTAAAGCCGTTTCCCCTTGTGCTGTCACTACCAGACCATGTAAAAAGTCATCCCCCCTCCTGCGTGTAAGTTCCCTTTACGTACTGGAAGGCTGTAGTGAGGTTTCCCCAGAGTCTTCTCCAAACTAAACAAGCCCAACTCCCTCAACCTTTCTTCATAAGAGAGGTGCTCCAGTCCTTTGATCGTCTTCACGGCCCTCCTCTGTACCCACTCCAACAGTGTCGCGTCCTTCTTGTACTGGGGTCCTCAGGCCTGGATACAATACTATGATTCGGAATCTACATAACTCTCAGTATGTTGAGTTGCCATGAGATTTTTTTTTTTTTGTAGGAAAAGGAAAAGGCTTCGTACTTATTGAACATATAAATAAAATTACATCTGGAAACTCCTAAGAATTATATGGCTTGCCTCAGAATTACAGCAATATTAATTTAAAAAAATGCCACAATTACGTGGAATCTATACAAAGATTTTTTTTCTCCTCTTCCTGCTGGAGGAGCCAAGTGATTTCTTTATTGTTATTTGCAGAGAGATCTCTAAAGCATGATTCTTCAGTTATCCACTCAAGAAATCCTACTGACTGGCTCAGTGATTTAGCAAAATCAGCATCACCCGTTGTTAGCACTGTTTTTGATGACGTATGGCTGCTCCTGACCTTTGGGTTAAAGAGCAAAGAGAAATCCTTTTACTCTTCATAAAGCTCCAGTCATTTCATGGGATTCTACCATTCTTTTTATTATATGGCTGTCATTAGATATAGCAATTACTTTTAACTGGATTCAGCTTTAAATAATAAAGTGTAAGATGAATAAATGGTTGATTACCATGTTCACTGTAAGCTGCAAGAAGTGAACAAAGAGTTTCACAGGTGGAAATGTATGTCACGAGGCCATGAGGAATAGCATACCAGAGGAATTGGTTTGCATGCATCATTTACCCATCTTTTATAAAATGCCACTGAGATGCATTGCGTTTTATCTGATCCCTGGCAGTAATCCCAGTCAGGCAGGTGTGCCATTTATCATGGTGCTGATTAAAGACTGTTCTGTTCAACTTTAATTAGGAGTTTTAATATGTGTGGAAAATTGTACATCATTTTGTATAGGATAAACTGAGATAACTGCATTTTAAGTTCATAAATATGAAAGCCTTACACCAATTATATTTCTGGTGTCAAAAATATTTGCTTCTACGTCATGTGTTCCTTCTCTGCTCATTATCCTGTCGGTTTAAACTTTCTGCAATATTCAATATATACATGTTCTGCTATTCATAGATGACCTCCAAAAAGTTTATTTCTGAAGAAACAGTGTATGGGAAGAAGCTGAGATAAAATTTCTGTTTGCTTCTTCCCAATTCTTTTTAATAAAAAATTGTTTCTAGAATCCTGTAGAAGAAATGCCTGTAACTGACCTAATGAGAATGGACTCAGAGTAGCCAGGAGCACGAAGAGCTTTAATTATCTGTTCTAGTTTTAAAATCCTTTTGTCTTTGATGCCTAATTGACATTTCAGAAAAGATGTATTATTAAGATTACTGAGGAACTCTGAAATGAAGAGAATGAGTTCAGTTCCTGAAACTGGATGTCAAGTTGATAAAAAGCGATCCCTTGAGTTTCCTGATTCTGTTGGAGTGGTGAATAAAAAGGAAGACTGGAGTGTGATTTTTGAAATGTTAAATACAGGTTATTATTATTATTATTTTATTTTAGAATTGCACTTTTTACCTCTTTAATGAACTTGCAGTAGTGCCTTAATATAATTCTCTAGAACTTCAGTTAGACCAGAGAGGAGAGAGCTACAGATGAAACAGTTCGTTATGGTAATTCTATACCTTAGATTGCTGCAAACTCCGGATGGAAACGTGTTTCTATATTCTGATGTTCTATTTTGGGAAAGACTAAATGATACAGTTTCATGTAAGCTCCAACACCAAAGTAACCATATCCTCAAATTACAGTTACTTTAAGAAATTGTAAGCAAAAACAGAGGTAAAGGGGTTTTCTTTGCTGCTTTTGTTAATATCTTTTAATAAGCTGGGTAGAAATGTACCTAATAAAGTATAGCAATAGCTAATTTTAAATTTGTATCTTATATTCAGTGATTTATTTTTTTTTCTAAATTACGTGGAGAGAGGTTTTTTTGGGGGGCTTAAACTTAATGAAATCTTTACCATATGGTTTTTTTGTTTTTTGTTTTTTAAATGTTAAGTATATTCCTATTACAGACTTCCCATAGGCTGGTAAATTTTGGAACTGCACCATAACACTCAGAAACATTGAAAGTTATCTCTGGAAGACTTAGCTGGTTTAGGATTTTTTAAAATTGTGGTTTTTAAAATGTCCCAGGAGTATTTATTTGAATATTTTCCGCTGTATTGTGCTGAGGCAAAGATTAACAATGAGTTTAAGAAACATTTGAGTATTTTTTTTTTTGTTGTTTTGTATAAACATTGGATAATTTATTCAATTGTGAACCTCAGTTGTAAATTCAAATGATAATGGTTTGAGGTGAGCTTCAGCTACAGGTTCCAAATATCTGCTCTGTACGTTGAGAACCAGTGTTTCATGGGCAGACTTCTTACTCAGAGCAAATATTTTTAAGTACTTTATTACTTGGGCGTACCCTCATCAAATGTGTTTTTCAGTTACGCTGTATCTACAAGTTCCATGGTGAAGGCTGTACTTGCTTATGCAGTTACGAGCACAAGTATGCCAGTAATTGTGTGGATAAGGAAAAAAGTAAACAGTTTTCATAACAAAACAGATCAATTATTCTGTACAAATAGCTTCAGGTTTAGATGAAGTAACATGTTGTATTATTACTTTAATGGTCGTATATTTTTAAAAAGTATTTTAGCTTTTGATCTAAGTGTTTAACTGCACTGCATTGACTTTTGCAACCCACAGTAAGACACAAATGCTGTTTCTTGACTCCTTTAATATTTTTGCCCTTTACTGAGGGCAGAGGTTGTTACTTAATTTGAATAATTCAGTCAGTGGCTCTTCGACTGTACAAAAGCGATTGTACAGAGTGAAAGACCTGGGCCAAAACACTGCTTTTATGACTGGTTGTGATTGGCAGATGTCTGTATTTGCTGTGTTTCATGACAGTGTGGTAACTTACATGTCAGAGTTTATCAATCATTACTAAAAGCACTTGGAACTTAGACAAATTCTTCATCTGTACAATAAAACATAAAGTAATAACTTGTTTTGGTAGCTGTCATTATTTTTGCTATTACCTTTTGATTGTAGCACTCACTAGTTACTTATTTTTCCTTAAGCAGGTCATAATTTAGCATGGAAGCATACAGTCCATTTTCCTAACCCTTGGCTAGGTGGTTTCATTAGTTTGCATATGGAGATGTTATTTTCCTATGGTAAATGCATCTCAAGGGATGTAGTCAACTCCATATGGAATTCAGAATCTTTCAGAATGTAAAATGGAACATTGGAACTCCATGTTAATTCAGATGGTTGTTTTGTGGTAGTGTTGTTGTGTTACTGGATTATGCCACAGTTGAGCAAGCTGCCAAACAGGAATTTTGGAAAATGCCCTGAAATTAATCTACTTTCATGTGGAATACTGTAACATGTTTCTTTCTGGAAAATTGGAAAAAAATATATATTTTTTTCTTCTATTTTTTAGCTCCTGGAAGGAAGCTTTGCAAGAGAAGTTAGCCATGAAGTGGATGGATTGATATTTCAGCCTACGGGAGTAAGTAGGGCAATAACTGATTTTTCTCTCCTCTACCCTAAAGGAAATTCTCACCCCCCTCCCTCCCCTTTCATCCTCCCGTCTACTGCTTATTTGCTCAGGACAGCTTTTTGAAATTGGTTCTAATTTTTGCAGTTCCTCAGACTACTTAAGTTTACCTGATTGCAATTCAAGTTGTAGTATGTGTGACTGTTAATTCATAGATTAATTCATGGCAGTAATTTTCTGAAATCAGCTCAATTTTTTTTTTTTTTGTGCTCGTAATATGATATATTACTAAATGACAAACGATACTTTTCTGACTCCGTGACCGCCTGTTTTGAGCTCTTGCATTATTTTTCTTAAGGATGTTTCACACATTAAAATTGTAGCAAAAAGGTTTAGGCAGTATAAAGATGTGTAACTGTAGTGGGGGAGAGTCATCAAAAGTGCTACAGACATCCGGAAATGACAATGTAAGTAGTTGTCAAGCAGGAAAAATGGCTTTAAAGCAATTCAGTAGCAGGACCTCTTTCAACCTATTCCTGCTACTGTTGATTTGGGTGCAATGCCACACTGCAGTGTGTACTTCATGTTGGTATAGACTGAATGTAACATCATCCACACTGACATCCTTTCTTAGCTTGCAAAACAAGGAATGGATTTTGACTCCTGGCAGTTTGACAGAGAACTCTACCCTTCCTATTACACACAGAAAATACTTGTATTCAGTTTTCCAGATAAAACTTTTTTTTCTGACAAACTTCACATATTGCTGATCTCAGCAACCAATGGTAATGATGCGCTCATCTGGAAATAAGATTCAACTCTTTATTGCAAGTTCTACATCAACTAACCACAAAACGAATGATAACTATACCACAAACTTTTTCTTTCTTTTTATTATATATGGCTATTTCAAATTCAAAGCAAAGCTAGTAAGATAAAGAAAATTCATACTTCCATAGGAAATCCTGATAATAGTCTTAGAATACCATTAAAACCTAAAGCAGTTGTAAAGGCCTCTCAGATGCTGAGTATTAGAGGTTAAACTATGGAGATTTACCATAGTTAAATTTGAAATGATATTTTCTACTTGATCACTGAAGAATGTGTGTTTTTTATCCTTGCTGCTGCAGTAAAGCAATATCTGATATGTTCTGTGTTTGTAGAACTTGTTTTCTGATTTAGCATACTGAGAAATTTATAACCCAATAAAACAACAGTTTGCTTGCATAAATGCTTGTAAAGGTTTTTCATCTTTAAAATATGGGTTATATTTGTTTAGTCCAATATAATGTTCAAATTTCAGCATTATTTCAGGTTTTATGAAACGTAAGTTCACTGCATTTGTTATTAAAGTGGTTTTCCTAGATTAAGCAATGCACAGTTTTCTTGTGGCTTCTGTAGCTGAGAAAATGCAAATACTATATTCAGTGTAAAAGAAATTATTGTACACTTGTTGTAAAATAAGTGTTAAAACCTTATCGCTCTCTGCAACTACCTGAAGGGAGGTTGTGGCAGGGTGGGGGGTGGGCCTCTTTTCCCATGTGAGTAGCAATAGGACTAGAGGGAATGGCCTCAAGTTGCACCAGGGAAGATTCAGGTTGGACATTAGAAAAAACTTGTCCGAAAGACTGGTCAGTGTTGGGATGGGCTGCCCAGGAAGGTGGTGGAGTCACCATCCCCAGAGGTGTTCAAGAAACATTAAGTTGTTGTACTGAGGGACATGGTTCAGTGGGAAATACTGGTGATAGGTGGAAGGTTGGACTGGATGATCTTGGAGGTCTTTTCCTACCTTGATGATTCTATGTGGTAGGAAATACAACAGGCAGTAACACAAGGGCAACGATATAATAATGCATAAATGATCCCTTGATAATAATAATAGAAATTATTTTTCTTTTTGTATTATAGTTGCAGTTGTGTGATGTGTTATATTGTTTTCCAGAGGAAGACACCTATTGCTGAGTGAGGCAGAGGTATGAATTTTTGTCACGGTGACGTTTAGTGGCCTTGATTAAAAAGAACAGTTTGTCTCAAGTGAAGAGACCATGGCATATCCGCAAGAAGACAGGGAAGTTTAGGGAACATCATCTGAGAGCTCCTGAAGTCTCACATGTATTTTGAGGAAGAAGAAAGTAGAAAGTCAACATGAATCGAAGTTCGCGAAAGAAGAATAAAGAGACAGCAGAGAATGGAAAGTGGCCATTTACAGATAGGAAAAATTGAGGGGAAAAACACTAAAACACTTTCCATACCTTTAGTAGTTAAATGAGAGTACAGAAATGAACTCATTATTTAATATAAGGAGCATGGATCTTATTTGTTGTCTGCTTGAACGTCTTTTTGATGTTCAGACAGAGAAGCTTCTCTTCATCTGTGGTCTTAGATGATTGTTTCCAGGCCAGAGCATATAATGGTATTAGGAATAGAAACAGATGGAGAAAAATATTTTGTTACTTTTTGGTTTAATTCTGCCTTATGATTAAAATCAGAATACCTGATGTAACTTCTCAGTAGGAGTGATTTCAGCCTCTAAGAGCTCTAGATTTGATGACATTTGTCATCAAAGTACTTGTGAATTGGTTCCATGTTGAGAAATCATCATGCTTTGATGAAAAGAGAATTGTGAAAAGGTTTTACTACCACATTTATGGTTTCAGTTAGGTATAATGTAATTTGTTATCTTTTGTTACTCTTTCTGTGTAAATTCATTATGAACAGTGAGTTTCTTGTATTGAAGCAGAAATTTGTTGTGTCTGGTGATGGTAGAAACAGCATTAAGGAGAAAAGAGGTTGTTTTCTGTCTGTGCAGTTTAGTTTGTTTTGCATTGTCACACTATAGTGCATTATTTTTCCTATTTAATTCAGTGCTTGAGTTGTTATTCGTCTTGTATATTACCCAGGGTATGAGAAGGGCTTTAGTTTCACAATGACAATTAAAAGGCAGTGACAGAGGCATCCCATCTTCTTTACAGCTTTCACAGTTCATGAGAAGAGTATGTTTAGTAGAAAAGATGGAGTCTTTCTTTCTGGTTTATAACTTAAGAATGCTTTGTAGGTGACTTGATGCGATGTGTGCATCACAGTAAACCCCACGCATCCCTGTCATACCAACCATTCTCTAACAGCTCCATGATGAAAGACAAATATAAGATGATGTTTTCTTACTATTGTTTCTCTTCTTCCCTTTGTACTCTTCTTCCCTTCCTCTGTTTCCTTTCCATGCATCTTCTTTATCCAGTAGCCTGTTTCCCACATTTCTTTTGGTTTCCCTTTCATGTCAGTACTTCATAATACTCCTTTTCCTCCCATCATTTCCTATCCATTTAAGATGCTCCTGATATAACTCCTGTACAGTTAAGTCAGCTCCATTCCATTTGATCAGCTTTCTGATCCCTCTACATGTAACAGGTTGGCAGAGCAGGGACCGAAGCTAAGTGCTAATTAGGAGGAGTGAAACAGGCCAGCAGGAAACTTCATGGACAGGTATGTTGCCCAATGTTTGTGCCCCAGACAATGAGCAGATTAGTTTGCAAGCAAAAACCAAACTACTTACAGAACAATTCATAATTTGTGAATAAGATTGGAAGCTTTCAACCATTGTTTCTGAAAGATTGTTTCAAAACAGCAATCAAGACCATGCACATGTTTTAGAAAGCTTTTGGTTTGCCAACCTGTGTGGTTTTATTGAAAATATCAAAACTTGCCTCTTATCTTTTGATGGCAGAATCAGCTCTGACCTTTGCCCACTCATCAGTGAAATTACTTCTGTTATCTGCTTTACAAATCATGCTTTCACCCAGGTGTCTGCCTGCAACTATCTAATTTTTCTGCCAGCAATCTCTTAATAACTGATTTTTTTTTTTGCTGGCTAGAACTATTACTTTACCTTGCCTGGGAAGAGGATGTAGGAATTATATTATTACTTCAGCAGCCTAAAAGAAGGCTAGGTGGCCATCAGTTAGGAAGACTGAAAGAAGCTGAGGAATTGTGGAAAGCTTGTATCAGAACTTACTGTCTTTTTTATCTATTTGCCTCCTGAGCTCGCTGATTGTTTTGGCTCAGGCTGATTTCTGTTTCATACTTCTCTGTGCTCTTATTTTGGTCAAGGGACGAAGTCTGGTTGTGTGAGTTCAGAGTGACTTCAGTATAGGAAGAAGAATGGCTGCTGAAGTCTGTTTTAAGATAAAGATTATTTTAAAGAATAGCTGAATTATTTAACTCATAACTCTCAATATTGAATACTAACAAAAAGCTTAGCCTTGAAAATGAAAGGAGAATAATGAACAGATTTTTATTACTGTCTAACACTGCATGAGTTACAGTACATCTTCCTTCCTTTCCCTTGGCAGACTTCATGGTAGTCTGAAGTGCTTGGTTGCCTGTTAATTATTTGTCCTATTATGATTGTATAGTAGCTGTTATTCTTTTCTGTCCTTATAAAAGTTTACCCAGACATCTCTGAAGCTAACATTAAATGAGCTATCTGAGAGACACCACCAAATGAAATATCTCTTAAAGGCCATGTTTTGTTTCATTAAGCAATGCCAGTTTCTCCTTAAAAATCTTACGTGATTGGTAAGCCTTTGCTTCCACAATATGTTTTGTTGGATCCTCTGTGAATTTTTAAATATATACCAAGTCAGTTGTTAACCTACATTTGAAGATGTCTGCAAGTGACGGGGCATCCGTCATTGTTAAGTATTTCTACTGCAATACGACTAATGGCTTCAGATAGACCCACACGTAGTCTTGGTTGTACCAGTGCTGGTGTACAAAGATTTAAGAACAATCGTAACGTATGTTTTTGCTTCTAACATATATATGAGTTTCTGGATTTAGCTTTTTAATTTTGTAGTAATTCCTCAAGGTAGGTCCTAAGATTGCCTGTTTTTTATTTTTGTAGAGTTTGCAGTATAGAGGAAGAGTAATCAGGCAAGGGTAATTTTGATCAGTCTTTGTGTCGGTCCATACTACTAAAAACTTTCATGTATCTTTAGAATATCTCATTACTAAATGTGATTTCCTCTGTAAGAGGAATGTTCATGACTGAGCCTATTACTAGCCACTGGTTGCTGTTGTCATGTCAGCGTGCACTTTTTGTGCTGCTGCAGGTTTTCCTTTCACAGAGAGTTTGCTGTCAATCTCCTGAAATACCACTGAGCTTTACAACTCCTTTCTGCCTATGAATAGTTGTTATACTCAATTTCCATGGCAATGTTCATAGCAGTTTGTCTCTTAAATTGCTAGTCATATCACAAATATACCATCCTGTCATATGCTTTATGAATGTACTAAAATGTATTGGCTATACACTATTTCAAGTTTTTTTTTTTTTTTCCTGTGACTACACAAGAAATATTTTTATACCAACTCAGTTCTGCTTTGCTCTCTTGAGGTGATTCGTTTTATACCTTTTTTTGAAAATTGAAAAACTAGAAAATCAGAAAAACTGGAAAACTAGGGAAAAGTAGAGGTGGAAATGCTAACTTAAACTGCACTTGAGTAGCATCTAACTAATTAAGCCTCATTTAATTGAATTGTTAGAATCCTAGATAAAAGTCCTTTGGCACCTGATGGTCTCTGATTTCTCAAGTGATTAATCTAATTTTCAGGAGCTATCTAAACAGGTTCTTGAACTTCTGTTGTGCAGTTTAACCACTGTGCCTGACAACGGCATTAGGCAGGAAAGATCTGTTTCTTATACTTTATGTTATGTGTACTGGTCATCCTTAGGATTGCCAAAATGTCATAATATAATGATGCCTGTACGTATCATTTCAGAGGTTGTCTTAAATCGTCTTTTTTTGGATGCTGCTAGATGTTGGGAAAGATATATTTGTTGGGATAAGCAGAATCATTATTTGCCAAGGCTTTCAAATATGATCTTTTGCATAGCTTCTTTGTCTCGAACTCCTTCCAAGGAGCTTGTTGAGTGCACTTGCTTCACACTCCCTGCTGTGTCAGGTTGCACATTTTCTCGCTACAAGAAATAAATGTTAGGTGTATGTACTATAAGCAAGATGCTCAGGTGAGAATACCGAAGCAATTATTCACCCCTTAACAAAACATACCTGCTTTTAGGAGAATAAGCCTGTATTACACAAATTGTGTTTACTTCTGCATGATGGATCAGCTTTGAAAAACAAAACTCAATTTTATCACTAGAAAGAGGAGTCTAGGAAATAATCTGCTTTGAATCAGTGAGAATTCTTTATTAAATTGTCTTGGAAGTCAGTTCATCTCTTGATCCTTGACATAGGCAGCCATGAATGATTGGTTGTCTCCATGGCAGTGCTCCTACTCATCCTGAATCTTACGGAATCTTATCACTGCTGAGAAATTAATAGAGTAGTAGTGACTTGCAAACTGGAATGCACAGTGGAAAGTATTTTAGCAACCGTCTCTTTTCTTCATATCCTTGAATAGCTATCAACAAATAGAATACCTCATGTACAATTCATCTAACCTCTTTTACTCCAACTGAAAAGATTTTAGGAAACTATCTGGAAAGAACTACCTTGTTGCAGTTGTTTTCTCCTGTAGATGCTAGAACAAGACAGCCAACAGGCTTCTTACATTTTGATGAAGATCTTTAATAAAATGTTCTTATTTTCTTATTTCTTATTTCTTATTCTTATTTTCTCTTTATCGGGGCATAGCAGTGTAGTGAGAACCGTAATTTGTATCAGGTTAAGGCAGAATATTTAGGTACATCTCCATCCTGCTGTTTTCAGAGTGGGCAATGTCCTAGTATATCGGGAAGATTATGTATGATTTGGGCAAGCAGGGTTGTTTTCAAAGAAACATTGACACTTACATTTTGGTATCTGTATGGTCAAAGTGCTGTTAATGTAAGATGCAGTCTTGAAAAATTAGAATGATATATTTTGCACTGCTCTCATTCATAATTTGAAATGTTTACTCTCTCTGTTCTTATAAATAGTAAATTTGAAAATGGAGGATAAATATCCAAAATGAGTAACAGAATTTTTGCAGTTATTGAAATACATCTTTTAGTTCTTAACATATATTATCAGATAAATCTTGAAATGTAGCTGCGTGTATTTGATAACGTATTTAGATCACATACTGTGCAATACATGCTATGCTCCTCACAGCTCACAGAAAGCTCTGCAAGGCTAAGATGTCTGCTGGAATTATATTCTATTAAGGGGGTACAACAGAACAGTGTCGTGATAATTTGATCACATTTTGGCTTTTAGTATTTTTAATTTCCTTTGTAATTCTGTTTGTCAGCTGTTTTAGTCTTCGACATTTCCAAAATAATTAAAAAAAAAAAAAAAAAAAAAAAAGGTCCATTAAAGTGGAACATCTGAAAAGTACAATTCTTGAGCTTAATATGAAAGCTGTCAGTTGTTTTTCAGGAAAATTCCATTCAGTCTTCCACCGAATAATTTAGATATATTTGTATCATGCAGGTTATGTGCTTCTAAGTATAGAGGTGGAAGGGCACTGCTGGGCTTCATGCCAGAACTGTAGAAGTCAGGTATACAAAGCCAATGAACACTACTACCATAATTATTACAGATAAACGTAGTCTTATTTTCTCTTAATGCTGGCAGTTGTTTCTGAAATGGAATTATCTTCTTCTTCATGTAGAAGCTTTCCACCAAGACAGAGGAATGTACAGCTGGGATCTATCTGCTGGTTCATTCCGAAAGGGTCAAAGTCAAAATCTTAGCTGGTAGCATCCCGGACTTCAGAAATGCGGATGTTCTGTGTACTTTGAATTGCCTATTAAAAAAAGCAATTAGTACACTTGCAGGATGCTGTTTGAAAGTTTTGACAAGTTTGAACTGACAAAGTTTGTTTCCTAACAGTGATCGATGGAAATCCTAGGAAGATCCAACCACTGAAACAAAACATGTATTTTATGCAAAACGGGGCTCTCTAGAGAGAACTATCAGCTTGTGAGAGCAATTAAAATATGTGTCTTAGGGATTTGTCAGGCCGTAAGTTGATGTTGCCATTATTAAGTGAAAACATGGCTGCTTCTGCTAGCAATGAAGAAATAAAACAGGAGAATAAAAGATAATACAAAGTAGTTTTGGCAATATTTCATTGTTTGTTAATGGTACATTGATCATGGGATTCAGCTGTCGTAATGATGAGCTCAGAATAGGCGAGAAAGATTTACTCCGTACAGGAACCTCAGGGTTGTTCCTTTTGCATCCTGATACATAAAATGTAAAGCTCACAATTTCTATCTAAATATGTTTTAAAAGATGTGTCTCCATTTTGTGATAAGCAAGGGGATGGGTATGAAGTTAACTTGGAGAGAAGTGGCAGATGTCAATTTTTGCTAGCTTTTAGGCAGTATGTTCCTGTGTAATAGTCTTAGCAGCTGAATTAGCTTCAAGCTAATCATTTTCTATGTAATTTTTCAGATGAGAGATGCAGTTACATTTTTTTTCATATTTTCAGAAACTTAAGTAATGCAGTCTTGATGCTTTCCTTATTGTTAGAGATTTTGATTTAAGCTTTATATTTCATTGAAATATTTGAACCTGAAAAGGGATATGACTCCGCTTCTCCTAATTCGTATACATGGACCAGAACAACCAGGTGGACTATTTTTGTGAATATTTGTTCACATTTTAAAACTTCTGCAAGATGTGCTGCATTTTCTATGCTTACTGTAAATGTTTATGTAAGACTTGGTATTTTACTTGCAAAAGTATTATGGGAAATGTATTTCTTTTTTCACTTGCTTCTACGGCGGATCCATTTCAGTTTCTAGAATGTATGGGCATGTAATGTTATCTGACTTTCATCTAGTAACAATCAGGAGGAGTGAAACTTTTAGTGTTGGTCTGATTGGAAAATATGCTTGGCAAGCATTGGTGCAGAACAAATTTGGGTAGTAGTTTTTGTCAGTCACGAGCTGCTTACAGATGCTTCATGAAGAGGACCTAATTTGTCAAATAAATTATTCATTGGAAATAATTTGTGTGGCTGTGCTTTCTGTGCACAAAGCTGGTCCATCACTGTGGAGAGCAGCTGCAGTGGACCTAAGAGTCTTCAGCAAGTTTTGAGAGTTTTGGTAGCTGAAGTTGGTTGGTAAAAATTGGAACTTCTGTGTAAAGGCAGGTAACATGGAATGCTTAGCTGCAATTATGAATTGTGCGCTTCTATACTATGGTTCCTTCTGTGCAATTCATGCAAGATATTTGCGTATCCGACGATTGTAGTGTGAGTCAGATGGTATAATGGGAAACAGCTGTAATATAATTGTTCTTTATGTTGCCATCAGTCTGTTGTTTTTCACAAAGGCCGTTACTGAGACTTGCCTTATTGCAGTTAATCAGTTTGCCCTTGTATTCTGCTTTGGCTTTAATATTAAATGCTTCTGAACGAATACTGTTTTTATTAATACTTAACAGCTACTGGGTATATGGAAATCCACTAAAATGAAAACTGGTACTAAGCTAGTACCATATCTTGGAGCATGCTAGAAATGAGAGTGGTTAGCTGCCATACCAGGGATGATGTTACCATGGTGAGAGCTTCTGTTTCCATGACATTTGCTTGCATATTTTGCTAGGCCTTCAAAAGAAATATGGTTTTGTCCTCTGTCAGGTTTGGTAGTTTATTCCATTGTTTGCAAAGATTTTCAGTGTCTCTCTGCAAACATACTAAGGAACTAAATGAAATGACTTCTTAGGAATATTGATGGTGACATTGATGGTGACTGGACTGATCAGGAAAAAAAAAAAGGAGGAAAAAAGTTATTAAAACTTTTAGCATCCAGCAGGCAAGTTGTTTGTTTGTTTTTAATATTTTTGACTAGTTTAAATATTTAAATATTCCAGCTCAGTTCTAAACTGGATTAAAGTGCTCTACTTACTTACGTTTTGATTAATTTAAAAGAAAATCCGCAGCTAGTAAAGAAGAGAGATATTACTTATTTTGGGTAATGGCTTTATATTATGAGATCTACCTTGTACTGAACTGGCGTTTTGAAGAGCTGTAAAATTGTAAATCAAGTTGTGACATAGTTTACTATTGAAGAATCCATTATTGGCTGAGGAATGAATTGCAAAAGCCTTTTTTTTTTTTTTTCCTTATGGTGAAGAAAAAGTGGTTTGAAGATGTAAAATGTTTGGTAGCTATACATAAGGGAGATGCTTTCCTTACTGCTTTTCCTCAGAACAGTAATTATGGCAATATCACTGTAATCTGCCAGCAGCTTTTACATTTCTCCTCTATTGAAAATTTCTGACTGCAGTCACATACATAGTTACAAGATTGCACAGACTAAAATACAGGTGGGTATAATCCGTAGGTGCTTGAATATAGGGAGCCTAGGCAGTGGTATTGGTTGCTGAATGCTGCTGCATATCCTATACTCTTTTGCAGAAAGGATACAGAGTTAAACACTGTTCTGTCTATTCAATATTCTTTGGCCATCTCTAACACAAAATCCCTTGTCTTCTGTTCCTAATGAACTGTTGACTGCTTTTTCCCTTTGTATACCACTCTTCTGTTTCTAATCAGTTTCTAGCATTCTAGAAATCTTTTTAATTTATTTTTTTTCCAGTTACAAATGAGAATCTAAAACTTGGATCCTTTGTGATACCTTCTTGAGGCCTAAGACTGTATACAGTCCTGTGACTGTTTGCAACACTTATAAGTGTCAACACCCGAGCCGATATCCCTCTGAAACTTTGTTCTTTTCAGACATTTTCCCTTTTTCACATTTTTGAAGCACAAATCCACATACTGCCAAGGGCTAAATAATCTAACCAGCATAAACATCTGTTGTCTGTCTAATACAACCACAGTGTTGGTCCAACTCTGTTACGATTTTGGTAAATGGGCATTGGTACTTCATGCAATATCCTCCCTCAGCTTTTGTCACGGTCATTGTAATAGGTTTGTTGCTTTGTTTTTTAAAGCTAAGATGCCTTTGGTTTCCTCTTGAGCGGAACCACTGGATCTTCTGTGCCAAAACCATTACCTCTGACATCAGCTGACTGTAAGGTTCAAGTTCTTTGTCCAGACTTCACATTTATTTCATGTCAAGAAAAAAAGTTTTCTGAATTTGTCTGGTTTATAGAAGTCATGCATTCTTTCTGTTGAGGCGGAATATAATTCTGTATGCAACAGAGATGACTTTTATGAGACAGCTCATAAAATGAGCAGGTACTGTTCCCCATGTCAACAGAAAGGTATGGCTCAATACAAGTATGTTATCCTTTATTGAATGCCTGCTTGGTGACAGGTAGATGTGTTCACTTTGCTGCCATCGCTGTACCTTTCCTCTCTCACTCTATTGTAAGAACATTTTTGAAGGATTGTATTGAAGTTGTTTTACAAATGTGATGCTTTCTCGCAGGAATCCAGCTTACTGGCTCAGGTAAGCTGGCTTCAGGTACTCCTTAATGTTAAACTTGATTGATCTTGAGGGTGACAGAGTTTGTAAAGTATGTTCCAAACATTGTCATTGATTCCTACTTGAATCAGAAATGATGTTTTCTACATCGTTCTCAGCTGTGACAGAGCTACTCAGCTTTATGTTGTAGGGGAAGCACCCAGTCTTTTAAAGATAGTCGTGAAAAGGATATATGGGAATATAAGTAAGCTGAAAAACCTCTTAGAGATCTATCAGACAGCTGCTTGTAAAGCTGTTCCAGTTTGTCTGCTTCTGCTAAAGTTGCGCGGTGACCACTCACTGAACATTTCAGTGTTCACTTGATGGGTATAGGTAAATTGATCCTACGAACTACGAAAACGAAAATGCCTGCCAGCAGCAGAGAAGCTGGGCAAGGTTCTTTGCAGTTGCTCAAACCCACTCTTCAAAGCAGAACTTGTGTTATGTGTCCAATCAACTTTTGTGTGGTCATGCTCTATAGTAAAGGGGTGAAAAGTCTTATGTGACCAAATCTGTTGTTTTATAGTGTTTTCAAACTGATTATGGGGCAAGATGAACAGCCAATATCAGAACCACTACTTTTAGTGTGAGGATACCCCTCTCTGTGGACAACTAATGAAGTTCTCTGCATGGCTTCTTTTGATACAGCCTGCACTTCTTTTCCATCTACTTGCAGCGCTCAGAAAATAGCTCTGCCGTATAAATTCTTGGCAGTTTCCCAGAGCCACTGACTTTCTTGTTCCTAAGTCAGAACTGCAAGAATTAATTTCTCACCAAGAGTGGGCAGGCCCCTTCCATTTTCTCCTATAGTGTGCTCTTTTTTCCCTCCTGTAGGAGGAGTTTTCCTTTCTCATTATCCAAATTACTCTCCTCAAAATGCAGTTTTTAATTGTATTAGTCTTGTAGCAGACCGCTTAAAAGAGAATATACATGCTGGTGTATTTTAGTGTAGTTTTTTTTTCTTACTGTTTTTCAACTCCAGGCATTTCAGCTTTCTACTAGGAAAGCCAAAGGATTGTGGAGTACATGCTGTGTTCCACTGGTTGGATTTACTCTTTTGATCTTGAGAAATTTGTATAAATATTTCCTTGTGAAACTAAGGATATAAAATAAACTTTTTGCTTTTTTAAATCTAGATACATAATGATGAATTCCTTATAATTAAAACTCATCATTTTATAATTTATGTATTGAAATATGTAGTTTAGAAGGCAAATTTCTGTTGTTTCTTTTAAAACACTGCAAGATTCAGTATTCTAAGCAAGACTCATGAATATTTAATTCAAGGAGATTTGTAGCCTTGTAAAATGTAATAAGCTAACTCTTAATGACAATTTTATGTAACATACGTTTGGCAACATGTAGAAAAAGTGCTGCTGGCAATTCTGTGCATCATCTTTCATGCATATCTGTTCTGCTCTAGGGACTTTTTCACTCTGGAATTAAAGAAGAGAAATTAGACTGTGTCTGAGATCAGCGTGCTGCAATTTCTTAGTTTGTACTTGTACGTCTCTCCTTATGTTCAGATTAGCTTACTGTCTGCCTCTTGATGTAATGCTTCTTTCTTCTTTCCAAGATTGACATTCCTGACAAAGTAGTCTGAAATATGTTTGTATCTTCTTTTTAGTGTTGGTAATTTTCATTAATCTTCATGAGCTCTCTAATGTGATTTCCTGAAACATTCCTAGTATTCTGACGCTCGCTGTAGCTTGAGAAAAATGCTATCAAAACTGATATTCTGATGAAGCCTTAAATTTGCAGGTTGTAGCTGCTGCAGATGTGGTCTCTAATACTGATAAATTATCAAACTTACAAATCAGGTTATCACAGTGAGCCATCCAAGAGCACTGGGTTTTATTTCATGGAGTTTCTTTTGTTACAACAAGGATGCTTTTGTTGGAAGAAGTCAAGCAGTGAGTGCTTCTTGCTGATTGAGTCTGGTGTTAGTGAGATTTCCAAGAACCTTTGATCACAATGTAGCCATCCACAAAGAAATGAATTCTTGCATCCTCTGAGAGATGGAATTCTTTCTGTCTGCTTTAAATTCAAGTGACTGCATTGAACGTTGAGCTGGGGCAAAAGTAGTGAAACTGAACGGACAGAAGGTGAAGAGAGATTGGGACCATCAGGCTTTAAGAAATAAGAGGAGTTTTAGGCTGATACATCACAAAATCCAACCATGTGAAAATAAAAACAGTAAGGTTCATAAAACTATTGGTGTAATGAAGAAATCACACTTACCAATCTGTGGGATTAAAATTAATGTATTCTCCTATATCACTGGCTTCTTTCAAGTTTTCTTCACAGAAATATTGTGATATGAAGAATAGGAAGGAAGATGATGTTCCTGAGACTCTTTCATAGATTGTTTCACTGGGGAAAGGAGAAGTAGAATTGCTCTGGGAGACAGGAAAGAAAAGGAAAAAAAAAAAAAACAATGGAATGTGGCTAGGAGTTCTTCTGTGTTATCCTCGCTTTCCCAACAGTTTTATTCACTTATCCCTTCATCTTTATAATCACAGAATTATATAATGGCCTGGGTTGAAAAGAACCTCAAAGATGATCTAATTTCAAACCCTTGACATGGGCAGGGTTGCCAACCACTAGACCATGCTGCCCAGAGCCACATCCTCCAGACTTCCCTTGAATGATGCCAGGGATTCAGTTTCTCTATTTGTGAATTGAGACACAATATCTCAAACAGACCTCAGGAGGTGAAGATGGATAGAGTCATGTTAAACATAAAATTGAAAGATATTATTATTGTTTAAAATTCGAAGAATTATAAACAAATACATTATTTTTTATGAGATTGTTTGTACATGTACCTAAACATGTAGGTAGCTTTGTATACTCACCTTTCTATGCTGGGACAAACACAGGGAATGGACACTTAATAGGGAGCTGCTTCATTAAGCACCTAGAACTCCGCTGTCTCTGTTGCGCCTAAGTTAGACCAAATTTTACTTCTTATCATCTGCTTAAAAAAGTACCTGAAGGTAAAAGTAATGATAATCTTAGTACCAAGTGAACTCTTACAATTTTTAGCAATAATTGCCTTAAAGTTTTCAGAAAGAAAATGGTTTCCTGATGGCTCGAGAGAAGTGTCTGATTCTTTAAGGAGAAAAAATGGATGGAAATGAAGAAAATTAGTTTCAGTCCAAATTTCATAAAATCTTTGACATGAGGGTGAAACTCTAATTTAGCCCATCTCTCACCAGTTCTGGACAGTCGTTTCAAATTATTTAGATTCTTATCTCTGGGTTGCATTTATAGAATCATAGCATCACCAAGATTGGGAAAGACCTCTAAGATGATCTACTCCAACCAACCAACCAACCAATGATCCACCATGAATATTTCCTCACTAAACCATGTCTCTCAGTACAACATATAAACGTTTCTTGAACACCTCCAGGGATGGTGACTCCACCACCTCCCTGGGCAGCGCGTTCCAGAACCTGACCACTCTTTCGGGGAAGAAGTTTTTTGTAATATCCAGCCTGCATCTCCCCTGGCACAGCTTGAGGCCATTCCCTCTAGTCCCGTCAGTAGTTACATGGGAGTTGAGGCAGACCCCTACCTCGTCACAACCTTTCAGTTATCTAGAGGGAAAAAAAAAAACCTAAAAATATATGGCTGAGTGGAAAATTATGTAGATTTGATCTTTTTTTGTTATATTAATTTAAAAAAAAAACATCTGGAGAAGTAAACACAGTAGTCTGCTGTAGTCACATTGGCTTACTGGTAACAGATTGCGCTGTTGCTACAATTTGATGTCACCTCAGTTCAAGTGATGCACAGTGAAATCAGTAGAATGAGGTAAAGAAAGCACCAGAAGACAGAGTGAAGCATCTCTGTTGTTTGCATTGTTGTGTTTGTCTTTCCAGGAGACTTGCACAGCTTGTATTTAAAGAGTCAGTAAGTTCTAGGTGGCGAAGGTTAAGAAAATTATATTAAAAATAAGTAGTAGTAATCTAAAACTACCTTTGAACAGCAGATGGAGAAAATCATTAATTCCTTTGACCAAGAGAAGTATTATCATCAGTGCATTTTTGTTATCACGATGGCAGGAGAATGTAACTGTATACATTTACTTTAATTTCCCTGTGTTCAAAGTACAGAATTTAGAATTGATGGCAGACACCATTTGAACCACTGTGGGTCACGAATATTAGCCAACAGTTTGAAGCTGTTTATTTGTTCCGTTTTGCTTCAGGCCAAATGTTGATGTTTATGGTTTGAGTTCATCATATTAAGTGAAGGGATGACTACAAATGGGAGTGTATGAGAATAGGTTTCTGCTGCTTGCAGTGATGTGCTGAAAAAAAAAGCCACGAGCAGTGAGTAATTTTGTAGCTGCTGCATTCTGATGCCTGTAAACATGTATTTTTGGCTGTGAACTGAACTTAATTTATCAAATATTAAAAGGATTAATATGTAAATGAAGTTAGTTATGAAGAAAATTTGATCACATTTTTCTCTTTGCTTAATGGAATATTAAGAAAAGCTATTAGTATAGTTATGAAACGAGATGTTTAATGGAGCTTGAGGTATAAAGCTGAATTAAAGCGCAAGAGTAGGGGACATCCAGCTCAATAATGACCAAAATGTCCAATATAAATATTGCATTAACTTGATATTCAGAGGCACCTCTGGAAAAAGTAATTGAAAAGTAACTGCTAAAATATTAACGGTGTAATTTCTGCATACAGGTTAACTTTCTAAACCTTATTTGCATTCAAGTGCTAAAATCCCTAGTATGAAACATAATCTAACACTATTTAAATGAATGCATATTAGTAGCGTATTTTCCTTTTCAGTACGCTCTGACAGTCAGGCTTAATATTTTAGAAGTCATTTTGATTATAACCCTTTTCTTTCTACTTCATATAGTTTCAGTTCACATTTTCACGGGAGACAAAAACTTTTTCACAGTAGAACTTGCTACTTCTGACTAACCGCTGTTCATGGATTAAGAAGTACAATTACTAGTTGGTGTTTCAGCTTTCTAATGGAAAAAATTCTCGAGTACGCCTAAGTTAGTGCATCTTAGAACGTGTTATTTTTTTATTTATTTTACTTCTTAAAGTGGAGGAGTGGAAGAGTATACACAGATCTGCTTGAGTACATGGAGTTAAAGCAGCGTTGTGACTTCAACTGTCAAGTAACAAGTCATTTAAAACTTTGTTATCATCGGCTGGCTCTGTCATCCTTTTGGCTTAGTTGTGGACATTAAATGATGTGAGCTTAGCCAAGGAAGCTGTTTTTTCATCTTTTTTATGAGCTTCAAAAGTTATGGTCTACGAATTTGTTTTCTATTATGTGACAACAGTACACTGTAAAATGTTTGGAATTCATTAACAACCTTATATTAAAGCTGATCAAATATTTATAGAGTATCAGCATGTCTCTGTATTCTGTTCAATTTACCAAACCAGGTAAAAAGCTGAAGTTTAGAGAGGATGCCATTTTGTGAGTCCCTCTATTTTCCTTTCAGTGTTTAAATTCTTCTCTGTTGTTTTGACTATGAAAATGCTTTTCACAAAGTGACAGATGTTCAGAAGGTACTGGTGTTTATCCAACAGTTTTGCCCCACCTGATCACTCTTAAGAGTACTCAGAAATGTCATCTTAGTGTATAAAGGAAAGCCTTTATAACTACAGGGACAAATGAGTCATATTTATAGGGGGAGAAGAAGCACTCAAAAAACCCTCTCCAAAACAACAACAACAGAAGCTTGCCTGCTCTAAAATTTCAAGAGATTAGACAGAAAGGATGTCAAATATCTTCAGGAAAGACCTTATTCTTTGTCTCCTAGACTGCTAACAAGCAAAGTAGCTATTCCTGTTGTATGAGGGATAAACCTTGCAGATGATTCACTGATCACCAGTTGATCACCAACCAAACACTGTAAATGCTATAGCATACAATGCAGTTTGCCTTCACCTTCAAGGATATGAGTTAGGAATGAGTTTTGTTTTCTGGAAGCAGTGTCATTGTCTAATCTGTTTGCTTTAGACATTATTAAGAGAAGCTGGACATTCTCCACCACACGGTGATCAGCCTGGTATTTATATTTCTTTCATCCATTTCCAAACATCCTGCTCAATGTGCAGCAGGAAAAAGCATTAATTGCATTTACCTGTCAATAACCTAGATACGTCTGGTGCCCTTTTGTCTATCTTTTTATCAGACAAAATAGATTTTATGGGGAAGAGTGGGGAGTCACAGTGATAGACTATGAGGAATATGAAGATGAAAATTTTTGTGTGGGTGCTTTGAAAAACAGAAGGAGTTGGAACTGCAATGGGAGGCTAGAAGGGACAGAAGACAAATACTTTTGGAGGCTGAATCATAGATTAGCTGCCAGTGAAATAACTTATTTCCTCATGTAGCTTTTAGTGTATTTCTTTTTTTTTTTTTTTTTTTTTTTTTCTTTCTGTTTTGGTGGAAGACTGACAAAAAAGATATGTTAAAATGAATGATTTGGACATATTTTGGATTTTTTTAACTTTTGTGTATGAGGTTTTGTGCATGCCTGCTTGTGTATGCGCACATTTTTGTGCGTGTGTAGTCATGTTATAATTTCTAACTTCTTCAGTAATCTTGTCCACGTTCCCAAAAGATCAGTAATATAGGCTAATCTGGGCAATTTAATCTTGAGACAGTGCTTAAATACAGATAGTTATGCTCTGTATCTAAGAGCAACTGTACTAACTAACTACACGGCCGAGGTTATCACTCTGACGACTTGTATTTTAAAGCAGTGCAAATTAGTACAAAATACTTAAATGTCTTCATTGTTGTGTTGTTTTTTTTAACATTTCTATATACTTAAGCAGTGAAAAATAACATTGGAACAGAGTAGGTTCAGTTCTGTTGCCTACTCTTCAAAGACTGACAAAATTATGCAATGAAAATGCATGCATACATTAACCAAATTGAAAATTACCTATGCAGTGACAGTCAGGCTTAATCATTTTGTCTTCACAAAGGGAAGTAATTAAATGGAGAGCTGGTCTTCAGCCTAAGCTAAGGCATTACAAGATTCAGAGGCATTTGCTGTAGAAATAAGCATATGTTTTTAACCTTGACTGTAATAAATGATCATGGTAACCTCCCTGAGTGCATATTGTTTCTTCATTGCTTAGTATATGTCATGAAGATGTGCTGTAATTTGAATAGAAATTATTAGCATGATTGTTCGAGCTCCTCTGTCCTTTGTGCAACGGAGATGACTCAGTGATACTTTTGTCTTAAAAGTCTACAAATATGCAATTGAATCAATGGCTTACTTTCATCTTGTGGTTTCTCGATCCGTTGATGTGACTTATTCACTCATTCTGCCAATATTAGCAACTTCTCTTCCTTCAGCTCACCTCTCGATCAGGTCTGGCCTGAAACAATCGATTACAATTGATCCCTTTAGTTCTTTAAGATGATGCAGGGTCTTCAGTGCAAGAAAATAAATGAACATTTTTGGTAATTGTTCAGTCTTTATGTTTACACAGCTATATGCAAACTTGGATTGGGTAGGGCAGTGGCTACCATGTGAATATTGAAAAGTGTGAGAGTAAAGTAGAACTCCTCAGAAAAAAACCACTTTCTGAGTGAGTATGAGGAGCAGATTTGTTAGTGTTATTGGTTTGCAATAGTTAACTTTTTCCATTCAAGTGAAAACCTTCACATCATGTTGAATACCAAATTGTTTGCAAACTGTTTAGTTAAAACATAGAAAAATATTTGTGACAGAAATGGGTAGATTTCACAGCATAACAAATCTCTTACTGTTTGTGAACTTGGAAGTATTCTAGTATGTTTTTAAAATACGTTTAGTGTCTTTATTCTGGTAAGACTGACTAAATATCAGAATAACATTTATTTAATCGTGGAAGTTTCTTCTTGGTGTTAAAATATAAACTAGCAAGGTAACTTTTTTGAAATTTAAATTATCAGATATGTAAAGATTTATATTTCATATTTGAGAGGCATTAATTATAGCATATCTTCAGTGTGGTTAAGCACTGATGTCATTTGCAGTGTGGCAAATGACATTTGATGATTCGAAAGAACTTAGATGCCTTGGTTAACCCCATCCCCTTCTATCCTGTTGTCCCTTACTTCCCAGGGGTACCCTTACCTCTTTGGGACAGGGATGGATTTTCAAACAAATCTTCTCTGATCCTGCTGTACCCTCTGGATTTCTTGCAGGGCTGGTTCTGAATGGTGTGCAGTGGGGAATTATAGATGATGTGTCAACACTGTGCTGTTTGGGAAAATGGAAAGAGCTGGGTTATTTGCTTGCTTCCTGTCATTTGGAGATGGAAGGCTGAAAAAGCCTGTGTTAGATGCTGGTGCTGCACTTAAAGAGAATGGCATTTAATAAGGATTTGAGAGAGAGAGCTGACTTCTGAGGCTTTGTTAGATAATGAGGCACCCCTGTCAAGGAAACCTTTTCTTGATAAGACAAGAACCTTTCACTTGGTCATGCCACCACCTCTTCCTTTTCTGTCGCTAGGAGAACTGATCCATTTTTTTTTTTTGTCTAGACTTCTGGCTGAAGTTATTCTGTCTCTGAGGTGGATGTCTTCTTGGTGAGTCACCAACACCTCACAGCCCAGACTGCCTGCCCATAATGTAGTCCCAGAGATTAACTCCACTCTTCCTCCTACAGAATACTAAGCAGCAAAGTCTATGCCATGTGGTAGCTGAAAGCAGCTGCCTCGAGAGAAACTTCATCCTCGCTATGGGCAGTTAATGTCTCCATTGCCCAGGCTTTCATCTTTCTGCTGAACTATTCATTGAATACAAATGCTGGGACAATGTACGACTTTAGGCAAAATCTAAAATTGAGTGGGAAGAATATCTGCAGCTAATGAGAAATGTGTCAGCAAAAGTAATTTGGATAACTAAACTATATTCTCTGAGGGTCAGCCTTTCTCATAACTTGTGTGTGTGGGGGGGAAAGGAGTTGCCTCCTCCATGTATACCTATGGAGGAAGGGTACAAATAGGACTAATTACCCTTGGGACAGGGCGGGGGCTTGGTGTTCAACATGACGAAGAAGCCACCAGTTAGTCTCACAGTGCTTATGTGAATCACTGGATACTAACAACAACTTATTCCATGTGACCTGTGTGAACCTACCTGAGAATATGGGATTAGGAAGCCTTTTGATTCTGCCAGTTATCCTGATGTCAGAAAGGCTTTTCTCTCACTAGTGCAGACTGACAAGTCCTAACTGGCCAAGTTCAGTTTTTAGGAGATGTAGGTGGGTGACATTAGAATGGGAGGTTGTGAAATGGTGAAAAGAAAGGGACTGGTGTTCCTCTGGGAGAAAACCTGCATTCTGCAGAGATCTTAATTGTAAAAATTATAAGAAAAACATTATGAAGGTGGAAGTAAAATTGAGTGGATGCTGAGTGAGTAGCAGAGTTGCAAAAATTTGAGGATTTGTGGTTGATAGCCTGCTGGAAGTCTCGGTCACTGTGACTTTGAAAGGACTGCAGGAGGTCTCTGGTCCAATCTTGTAAAGCTATTTTAGTTAGTTTCTGATTTGTTAATGTATATTTTTGGATGTGGAATTCTAATTTTTGTGGTTAGACTAGATGGAAAAGTTAGACTGAACTGAGAGCTTTGTATCTGAAATGATACGTGACCTGATAAGTTTTAAAAGTAGTCGTGTACATGCGTATTTGGGGGGTGGTGTGGAGGACATCTTGCTATGAATGCTATATTTAAAATGCTAGGGAGTAGTTTGATCTCAGACAGATTGCTTCACATTTTGTTTTGGAAACGGAATACAGAATAACTTCAGGCAGTACAGGTCTGCAGTATGCAATGATTCATCTAAGGTGAAGTTTTCACATACTTAACAAGCAGAATTCTTGTTTGGCTCTGGCTCATATTTGAAGAAGTTGATTTCGCATTTAACATTCAAATTCAAGAACTTACTACTGCTATATTGTGTGTATGGACTCAGCCACTACAAAAATAAGTACTGGGGAGGGCGTTCATTTTGACCTTTGAATGAATTCTCATTTATTTTAAGCTGGATTTTTGTGAATTTCTGCTTTTCTCGATCCAGTAGTAGAAGTCTGGAGACCGTATAAGCTGTTCTTGAAATCTGATTGTTCATCTGTGTAAATGTTACAGAAAAGTACTTGTAAATTACCTGTATTTTTATCAGGTTTCCAATGTTAGCAATTCTACTATGAAGTCAGAAACATATTATTTGTCAGTTGTCAATAGACATCACTTTGGCTAATTTGAACAATGGCAGAGATTGGTCTTCAATATATTAAAATAATAGAACAAAAAGTTTAGCTGAGGCTTGTTTTACGTTGTGCTGGTTCAAGAGGCAAAGGCAAGACATGTAACTCTATCTTAAATAATAAATCCCCCTCAACTCCCCTTCAGGCATGCCAGCCAATTAATTTTTTAATTAAACTTGAGTCAAAATTGTGGATATGGAAGTGCAATTACAGGTGTGCAGATATATCCTGTCAAAACATTGTTTTTCATTAGTGATCATGGAATAGTTTCTCTTGTCTATTCTGAAGCAGGTTTTGTATTTGAGTTTTAGCAGGGTTCATGTAGGTACACTTTTCAAACCTATTCAGGTCCCTCCAATTTCATCCCTTGCTTCTTCTGTGTCAACTGCACCACTCAACCTAGTGCAGGCACATCCAACCTGTCACCCAGAATAGCCTGCAGTGTGGCCCACCTCCTGGTGACAGCTCTTCCTTGACCAGTGGCCATGTGCACACGCATTGCTCACAACAACCAAAAATTGGTGTGTGATCAGCACTGTCTGGGCTCAAGCCAGGTCGTGGGGAGGATGGAGTGCAGTGCTAACTTAAGTTATGGCAAATAATTGTATGCATTTTGATGCACACAGTCCTGTGAACAGTGGAAAAACATGCAGCTGTGCTTTCCATTTTGATGCATGAATTTGAGAAGAAGCTTAATATTGCAAAAATATATCAATTTATGTTTGCAACTCCATTTTCAGTTGACATAAATATATTGCTTGCAGTTTTCAAATTGAATGTATAGAGTTGCAATCAGATATTCAACTCAAAAATTTGATCATGTCTCTTTCCTAGACTTCTACAAGACCGCTCTTAACAGAGCAAAATATCCCTCACTTCACAGTCAAGCCTTGTTCATGTCATCACTTTTGGCAGTATGCACATTTGTGAGTAACTGTTGTCAAGAATGAAGTGCAGGAAGAGTAAAACTTCATAAAAAATCTCTGGTGAGCACCTTGAGAACTCATTAAGAATTACAGCTGCTGCCTTTGAACCAGACTGATGCACTAACTTCAGAAAAATAAGATCAAGTATCCCACTAGTGTGTTTCACAAGGGCTGCTCCAACAGTAATGCCTGCTATTTTATTGTATTGTCTCACGACATCAGAGGCAGGTGTTGGTGGTATGGCAGTAGAGACTGAACCTCTCCATCAAGATCCTGTTGCATTTTGTTGCCTTGTGACAGATGGCAGAAGAAGGGCAATCTGACAAAATGGTGTCTGACATGGAAGTGTGTATGAAGCAAAGGTGTGTTGTTGAATTCCTTTGTTCAAAAAAGAAAAATTGCACCCATTGTCATTTACTGACACTTGCTGAACTTTTCTGGAGACCAAACAGTGAAAGTGTGAGCACTGTAGTGCATTTCAGCAGGGGTGACGGCAGCAGTGGATCACCCATGTTGGTGCAGGTTTTGATGAACATGGCATTCAGGCTCTTGTTCATCTCTGGTGACAGTGCATAGCTAATGGTGACAACTGTGTTGAGTGCTTTGTTTCTGAAAACTTGCTCTATCAAGCAGAGTTACTGTGCTCATTATTTCTGTTGTAGTTTCCATGGAAATAAATAGGAGGTATTGCTTTAAAAGCAGTCATGTATATGTGGCCGAAGACTTCACTCAGTGCGGGCAAGGCAAGGCAAAAGGCTGGACACTTGTGGCTTAGTGTCATAGAATCATACAATTGATCAGGTTGGAAAACACCTTAAAGATCATCAAGTCCAACTGCAACCTAACCATACTACCCTAACTCTAACAACCCTCCGCTAAATCATGTCCCTGAGCACCACATCCAAAAGGTTTTTAAACACATCCAGGGATGGTGACTCAACCACCTCCCTGGGAAGCCTATTCCAGTGCTTAACAACCCTTTCTGTAAAGAAGTTTTTCCTAATATCCAACCTAAACTTACCCTGGTGCAACTTGAGGCCATTTCCCCTCATCCTGTCACCTGTCACCAGTGAGAAGAGATGAACCCTGCTCTTGCTGTAAGCACCTTTCAGATACTAGAAGAGAGCAGTAAGGTCTCCCCTCAGCCTCCTTTTCCCCAGACTAAACAGCCCCAGTTCCTTCAGCCTCTCCTCATAGGGCTGATTTTCCAAGCCCTTCACAAGCCTCGTTGCCCTTCTTTGGACCTGCTGCAGCACCTCAATGTCCTTTCTGTACTGAGGTGCCCAGAACTGAACACAGTACTCGAGGTGAGGCCTCACCAGTGCTGAGTACAGTGGCAGGATGACTTCCCTAGTCCTGCTCACTACACCATTCCTGATACAAACCAGGATGCCATTGGCCTTCTTGGTCACCTGGGCACACTGCTGGCTCATAGTAAATCAGCAAACTTGCTGAGGGTGCGCTGATTTCATTGTCTGGTTCACTGATAAAGATGTCGAAATGTACTAACCCCTAGAGGACATCACACGTAGCTGGCCTCCACCTGATCAAAGATCCTCTGACCACAGTCTTCAAATGTTTCTTCAGGATTTCAGTGCCAGGACTCTTAGAGGATGGTTTACGTTCTTTTGTGTTGAGGAGAATTCATATCCTAGGTATGTCAGACTTCTTCAGGATTTACATTCCAGGAAGAAACAAATCCTCCTGTTTATGACTAAGAGAAAATGTGTAGTAAATTTGAATGCAAAATGGTCTGAATTGACCTTTTGGACAAAATATGGGAAGTTTTTCAGTTGAGACTGCTAGTCCTGAAGACTGTTAGCTTCTCATAAAAGGAGTGATACGTAAAGAGATGGTTTGGACTGATATATTGAATCAGCTGAGATTGTTTTCTGGAGTCAATTAGACTGGATCTAGTTCTAACACCTCATAAGGTCTCAAAAATATGACCTGTAGCTTAAATAGAAATTGATTACTTGAGTATATGTTAATAAATCCATCACTGTAAATGCTCCAGTAATCTTGCTTGGAAGATTATTGCAAGTCGATAACCTAGAAGCTGTGCCACACAGAGGCTTAATAAAAGGTCTTAGTGTTAGATGTGATTGACAGATGACACTTTTATGGAGTGATTGAAAACCTCAGTCATGTTTAAAAAGTCGCATGAACAACCACTGAGACAAATCTTCCATACAGCAAAACCAACCAACACCTGTTCCAACAACTTCAGCTGCTCAGCTGTACTCTGTGTTCCTTGGTGCCTGCTGTAGAATTTGCTTCATAAATTAAATTTTCACCCTGTGGTGAAATTTGTCATAAGTGGAAATGTTCCTCACAGTTTTTATTCAAACTAAGTAATGAATACCTTGTAGTAGGAATGGTTGTTTGCCAAATCAGAAGCCAAGTGAGTGCAACAATAATTTCTTTGCAAGCATTGTATGTTGTATTATTATTCCCAGAGCATACCTTAAAATTCAATTGCTTATTCTTGCAATATCAGATATAAGAAAATTGCAGAAAAATTTGATTGACAAAGAGATCTCAGTGCCATTCACCTCCATCATAATTTTCATTTTCAGTGCACACAACCAGTTGAATATATTCTAAAATCGTCATCTTTTCCCTAAAATGGAATGTAAGCTATTTAAAATTTATTTGAATATACGGTCTGTGTATAAAAATGATTATCTGAAATGATTAAGTGGTTTCTTGAGATTTTTTTCTCTTTGTTTTGTATATTCTGTTGTCTTATCCATTTAAAATCAATAAGTACATATGGCATGAGTGTTAAATATTCATACCTGCATTGTATAAGACTTTTAATTTGCAAATTTAAATGAAAAAACTAAGGAGCTAAATAAATTTCATTACTGGCACATATAGAAGAGACAGAGAAATGAGGGAGGGCTGATTGAGGCCAGCGGGATGGAGAAAACTAAAGGACTACTGAAAGATTTAGTGGTTTTATTGTTTGTTTTTTTTAAGCTTCTTAAAGTATACCTTTTTGTATCCTATTTTTGTAAACGTGTGCAATCAAGCAACTCTCCTCAAATAGCTCTTATGTTACAGGCTAGAAATCATATAAAGGGGGAACAAGAAGGGAAGAGAAGTTGTTTAAAAAACAGACATATCCTTAGTATAGCACTGTATCTTACCGTTTTTCTGATTCAAGTGAAACAAGAATGTTTGATTTGGTTTGGCAGGAGTTCTAGATGTGAGGGGCGACTGGGGAAAGTTGCTTTCCAGTAGACAGTTTTCAAATAGAAGATAACTGGGAAGGAATAAAATAAAAGACATCGAAAGAGAACAGGCATGGCTAAAAGGTGTCAGAAGCCTCTTCTGCATGTTTTCCTAATGTCCAAGATAAGTCATTTAAATTCTATTCAGTTTGAGGGGATGGTTTTGAAGAAATTCACTTCAGAGCTTCAGAAGATTAGAATACTAAGTTAAGTAGGCAACTTCAGTACCAACATCTGAAAGATGTCTGTAGTGTCCTGGATAGGAACCCAAACAGAAAGACTGAAGCCATCAGTCTTGGATAGTCTGGGGCTGTGGTCAAGAAACTGGTAGATGCAGTTCAGACAGCCATGTTCAGTTTTCAAAAAGAGCTTTCAGTAGGTTATTTTTGTCATATTTATGCTATGCATGACTAACACTGTTCGGAGCTGGTTTTGGTTTCAGCTATGGGAAGTAAAGCTTGCCTTACTATCGTCTAGCAAACATCACACAGTCATTTTGTGAAGAAGTAATAAGGAAGATATGATGCATTTATTTTGGAAAGAATAACTGTCCATTCTTTTATCAGAGAAAAAAAAAATCTTCATCTGCTTTTGTCACTTTTGATCTAGACCTGTTATATTTATCATCAGTAAATTGAATATTTTGTAAATATTAAACAAGATCTGGGTGCTGTGTATGAATGGTGATCACTGTGGCGCTGAAAGACAGCTGGCATTCTTGGTTTTGTAGGTTTGTTTTTATAAGGTAAACTTAAAATAATCTTTCTCATTGAGAATTACAAAGAATCTAAAACTAAAATTTTTCATCATATCCATTTTTTTCTTTTACTTTTTCCCTGTTCATGCTAATTCTGATTTACTCCATTGCCGTGAATGATATCCAAGTAAGGAAAAGTTTAACTGCCTTGACTGTCACTATTAGCTGAGGAAGAACAGCATGGCAGCTTAATTAACCAAAGTGGATGATGAAAGAGACCATGCTAAAGCAAAGGTCTTAATTTAAGAGAAAATTGCTCTTTTATGATAAATATGGCAACTTCTAGTTCAGTTCTCTTAAGCAACAGATGCTCCCTTAATTTATGTTTCAGTATGTCACGATGCTTTTTTAATCTCCACATAACTTAAATTCTTTTGATACCAAAGAGCATGTTTCTCATGGGCCCTTTTGAGGGCTGTCAGTATGATGACTGCTGACTTTTTCACATTGTGTCAGCCGACAGTATGGGTAACAAAAACATTGTTCATAAAATTGTACAAAATGTTGAGGTTATCTTAAATGCATATTTTGTGCACGTCCTATCAGTGCTATCATTTATTAAAACTGTGCTGTCTTATTTTCTTTTCAGAAATTTTCCATTAGTCAGAGTGAGACAATGAAGTATGCTACTTTTTATTTCCATTCTGAGTTTTGCATTATATGCAGTGGCTTGGCTGCTAAGCAGTTTTAAAAGGGAGCATCAAATAAAGTAGTGAAGCACAACTACCTCTGTGGTAATGAAATTCATTGCTTCAATCACCAAGTGTTGTAAGTCATTAGAGACATCTAATATAGTCTGAAATGCTGAGTTTTTCTTTTAAAACCAGTGAAAACCAATAAGCATAATTAAACCACTTTTTAATTTGCTTCAGAAATACAAGCCTGGTCGATGTGACGATATTCTGAAATGGAAGCCACCCAGCCTGAACTCTGTTGATTTTCGTCTGAAGATAACGAGAATTGGAGGAGAAGGGTACGTAATCTCTCCCCTTTTTAAATGTATAACACACAAGTGAATGTCCCTTAGCAGTTTAATCTCCCCTCTGATATTTCTTGACATTTTCTGGGGCTAAGCCTCTCTACATTCTGTAGAATTTGTTCACTGAAAGTGTTGGAAACTGTTGTAATCAATACAGTTCTGAAAACAACAGCAGACGCTTATAATGTAAAACTACTCATCCTTATATTGTTTCATAAAATAAAAACAAAAACCAGCACAATAGGTAAAGCCCTCTTTGGCTTTAGCATTACCTTTTGTGGATGTAGAATATAGACAGGCTATGTTAGCTTAAATTTTTATATAAAGTAACTGTTTTCTATTGTTTTTAAGCAAAACAGTGCCAACATCAGCTTTCTTCCATTTTAGAATTCTGCATAATCAAGGAATGACACCTGTTTTTTAAAGAAAAACCTGACGTTTTTTGATAGTTTTTTTTTTTTTTCTGTTGTCTGTAAAACTATCAGGGTTTTTTTCAAAAATGGTAAGCTCCAGAAGCAAGAGACACGTGAATCTTTAGAGCAATGCTACATACTTTTTGCCTAATTCAGACACTGCACATATTACACAGGGAGGGAAGGGTGAAGATTGAGTCACTGGATTAAAGCTTGCCTTGGAAATAATTTTGTTTAGGGCTGAGTTCATTGATTTTGTTGCCTGTTTTAACATCTGGGTTTCATTACAACTGACAGTTTGAGTACTGATGTTTAGCTTTTATTTTTTGTGTGTGTGCCCTAGGTAACTCAATATGGTTAAACAGTTAATACACAAACTGCTTACTTAGTCCAGAGTGCTAGTAATGGTTCATCTAACTTTAGCTTATTGTACTAATGAACATATTTGATGAATGTGTTGGTATCTTGAGAATATGGGGTTTACTCAACCAAATATTCTTGGCTACTGACTTCTGAGTATTTCATAAGGTCAGAAATCTGTTCATATTTTTGTGGTTGAAAATGGTATATTAAGTCTTCAGAAGCAACACAGCTGCTTTAGAGAATATACAGGAATATTTTACGTTTGATTTCAGATTCAGACAAATGTTTCACATTTGTTTGGCTGTTATTTAAACCACAGAAAAAACGTAACAGGAAAGATTTCTACTGAAAAAATTACATGGTGTCTGGCAGGAATAATACTTTTATTATAGCATTCTTTTGATTTCAGCTGAAGCTTACAAATTCATAGTAGGAGTCTGTAACTCAGAAGCAAAGTAAAAATATTTTTCATTTCACCTTAAAAAAATTGGTTAACACCAGTTTCAAATAGAAAAATCTTAGTGCTATTGCGTTACATTTAAAATAATAGCTGTTAATTTTATCAGAAAATGAATGTAATAAAAATTAGCCAGCAAAACTGTTGCTAAAAAGTTGGACACTTAGCAGAAAATTCTTAAAGGAGTGTTCCATTGTCAAAACATTTCCTAACGTTTAGAAAAGTTCTACCATACTTCAGCTATGTGAAAATGTGCGTATTGCTTATCAGGATGGATATAAGTACCTGGATTAGTCTCTGAATGCTGTTAAGTTCATGTTTATGTTCCTTTCACATGCTTAAGAAAAAAAAATCCTAGAAACTTGGCATTAGAGAAATAAAGTATAATTATTCCAAATACATTTTACTCTAGCTCATGTGACAGTTGACTGCTGTTTGTAGCACAAGTCCAGGTGCATGCAACTAACAAAAAGAAAACTTAATGAAGTACTGGGTGAAAAACACCTTGCCATTACCGGAAGAGAGGTATTAATGTTAAGTAGTGACCAACGAAACAGTAGCTTCTACTCAGTTAAACATAGACAATGAATAAAATATTGCAGGTTTAATCGCTTCTCTTGTTAATTTGGTTGTCTGATTAATTGCTTGGTAAAATACGAACTTTTTAATGGAAGCATCCAAACTTGGAAGTTGTTTTAAAAGAAACATACTTAGTTTTTTAGACTTTTAAAAGGCAATTCCGGAGTTCTGATCACTGCCATATTAAACTGACTTTGAAGAAAGCCTGTTAGGTTGACTTTTGGAAAAAAAAATAAATAAATACCCTAACAATTCTATTTTGATGAATGGAATGTCTTGCTACTGGCAATTCTAATATGGCAACATTAGGCATCCTGCTTCTCCCCAGCCTCACTGAGATTAAAAGCCAGGATTCACAGTGGTTTCAGTGCTTTAGGTAAAACAGTTTTCATTCAAGAATCCACAAAGAAATTTGGCACGTGTTTGACAGCAGAGCTGTGCAAATGCGTTTAAAGTACTATTATAAAAGCATGTGTGTTACTTTGATAGTTAAGCAGTAATATTTATGGGAAAGGAATGTATGACTTTGTATTGATCTTTTACTGACTGCAGAGCTGAACTCAAAGTATCGATCTCAAATACAGCTTGAAACAGTGAGGATTGGGATTGCCTATAATTTTCAAGTCCTCTGTTCTGATTTACAGCCTCACCTTTAAACCCTAAAATGCAGACATCTAAGTCTGTGCTGCTGTTGTGTGTGGTCTTCTAGGTTGAACCTGTGTCGCTAAACTCCAGCCACGCTGCCCATGTATTTATAGTTCCATGTTCAATTAAGTAGTGGGGGAAAAAAAACCATATGGGGTCATTATTTATTCAAAAGCATGAGACTAGAGCACAGTCAGCTGTTAGGCCTGTCTTTGGCATGGCATGTGTAATTGAGATCCTGATCAATTGTAAACAATCTTGTGCATTTTTCCTATGAATGAGGGAGTTCTCCAGGGAATTTGCCTGATTTTAGTTGGCGTGATTATTTTTCCATCTAAAATTCCCTTGTGCTTTCAGTTACGCATTTCCATCCGTAGATCAGTCTGTAATAGTAACGCTAACTGCAAAATAGCTGCCATGTTTCACTCCAGATGTAGTTCCGTTCCGGATGGATGACTCATTTATTTTTGTATAGGGTTCAGTTATTTCAGGATTGATATTGGGCAGTTTTGCCTTTGAATTAAAAAGAACGGTCATGCTTATGGTCTATGAAGTACTTTTAGAATAAGCTGCACTATTAAGATGAAGATTCCATAACAAAGAATGAAAACAAAGAAAAAATACTATTGCATCCTAAGGAAAGACAGGGTCTTGGTAATCTCAGTGACCTAATCTTGACACTCCCGATCAGCGCATATGCTTGAAAGAAATTGTGTTGTTGCACCTTAGCAAGTTACATCTTATCAGCTGAGCCACAGTAATTGTCCCCTGTGTATTCTCATAGAGCAGCCCATCCAAGCGTCAGCGTGATGGTTTACATTAACTCTTTTTCTGTTGCTTTTGCAAGGATTCTAGTTTATGGTTCAATCTCTTCTGATCGCATCAAAATAGTTATTTTTATTGAAAACAAACAAACAATGGCCAACAACCTACTGAATTAGCTAAATGAAGGAGTAAGGTGTTCTTTATCTGTGGTGAAACACAGCAGTTGAACTGTAAAGCTCTCATGTTTCACGTGCTGTAAAGTGGTAGGCCCATTTGTTAGCACTTCTGTATCACTTCAGGTTTACTAAGATAATTGTCTCTCATCAGCAATGTGAAGTGAAGCCCTTTAATCATGAACAGTACCTTGCGTTTTCTTGAAATTATGATGATGCTCATGGAAAATAAAATTTCGGGGACATAAGCTTACCAACTGTTTACAAATGACCTCTGATTTAAATGACCTTGTCAGAAGGAAATACAATTGCTGTGTGCAACATCTCCATTACAGAGAAGATTGTTTTTAAAAGGTACAGATTCTTCTCTTTTTCCCCCCAGAATGTCTGACTTTAAAAATATTTCTTAAAATAGATAAAACACCCAAACTGATTCTGAACCTCCTTTAAATGTCACAAATATCATCTGAAAACATCTGCACGGTGCCAGTTTTGTGGCAGCTTACAAGGACAGAATTTTTAAAACATCCATGCTTCCTTTTCCAGACTTTCAATTAGCCTATGCAGTTCCTTCAAACTTTATCTGAAACAGACATACTAAAATCAAATGAAAAGTGAGGTTTTGGCTCTATTGCCTTTGAGTAAATATCTTACTGGGTCAATGAATTAGACGATTTCATATCACAGAGCAGTCGAAGTTCTATCTAGAACCTTGAGGTATGAGAAGGAGTCAGGAATTGTACTCATCTTCTAAGAGAGAAATACTGATAAAGTCTTACTTCTTTATATACATATATACGTGTGATATAAAATCCAAAGAAGTCATCAATTCTGTTAGTGATCTTCTTTTTATTGTAACCAAGAGAAAATTTACTACGTTGGAGTGGTGGTGGGGGGGGTGTTTGCATGTTTTAGGCAAAGCTTGTTATGCTTGGAAATTGTTGAGTGATGAAAAATGCAAGATGAAATACAACGTATCTGAGGACAGCAGGGGCTTCAGTGGCTATACTGGCAATTACAGATCAACAACCAAATACAGATATCATAGCTATAGGCAATTGAATGTTTTCCTTTTGTTGGATGTCGTGTTGTCCTTTTTGTTCTGTAAACTAGAGCATCTGAAAAATAAAAAGCGGGTTCAAAATAACCATGCTGTTCCTCATTTGCTGTCATATAGTTAAGCTGTCTGTCACGAGGTGACTTATTCACCATATGAGCCAGTCTTCCTCACAGTTCTGCTTTGAAAAAAAAAAAATCCTAACTGAAAAATAGTAAGAGTTAACTAAACAGCTAAGATCTGCAGAGGTGACAGTATGGTTTGTTTGAACTGTGTTTTGTGCTTCCTCCTCTCTTTCTGTTCCCCCCTTTTATTTGGTCAGTAAATGACCAGTTAGGGCTGTGAACTCTTTTCAGTCTTACTAGGTTGCAGAATGCCGGTTGCCAAAGAACACAAACTTGTTCTTACGCATGTCATCCGTCACAGAATGGAAGCTTTACAACTAGTGCCATAGTGATGAAAATAATAATAATCCCATATTGCTCTAGCCTCTGGAGATCCATCTAGATTAGGGCGGCATTTATGTAGAGTACAGTGGAGTTATGAGACAGAATGCAGATGATGTCCCACAGCAATTATGGAACAAGTAAGGACAAGATGTTGCAAATAGATGCAAAGATGCACAACATTGGGATGACAGCAGGAGGAGTGCAGGTTGGAATATATTAACTGCATTTATAGTCATACTGTTGTTAAAGCAAGTGTGTGCTTTGAAGTTGCTTGCTTTTTATGGAATGTAAGAGAGTTGCAAATGAAAGTAAATGAGTAATTTGCTAAGCTGTTATCTTCAGGCATTCAACTATAGGTCTTACTACGTCTGAACAAATTTAGGGGTAGGATTGTGCAAGGAGGTCGAGAGAGAACATTATATGTAGAAAGAACAGTCCGGCAGTATGGGAAGTGGAAACACAGGTAGTACTGTGGTAGAAATATGCATGTGCAGTTTTCACCTTTGGCATTGCAATGGAAGATACAAAAGCATACGGATTTTGCTGTATAGTAAACCCGAAGTACCTAGATGTGTATTTATGCTGTACCACTCAGATGAGGGTGTTTAAAATATTTTCTCGGTGAGATTTTTAAAAGTAATTTTCAAAGTAAGTATTTGAATCTTACTTGTATTTATACCCTGATATACTGAACATAATGTCATACTTTCCAAAACTAATACACAAAATGCTCTTGGAATTTCAAATGTTGGATTTCAAAAATGAACTCAGCCTCATCTTTTTATATGTTGAAGTGGCAGCCTTGGGCAATCTCCATCTGTCAGATAATTATTCTACTTTAGCTACTCATTTCTCCAGATTTTTAAAAGCTTTGCCTCGTATCATCCAAAGATTATTTATGTGCTTGCTAAATGGAATGTAAATGTAGCGCTGTGTGTTTTGGAGACCCTTTTCCTTTTTCTTGAACTTGTTTTTTTCTTAGTGTAGACTTTGCTGTGGCTTGTGTCAGCTATCATAACGATTAACCATTCTGCTTGATCCATTTCTGTCTGTAAATGAGATCAAGAAAAGCTCCGAAATATCATATTCCTCTAAAATTTGCTTATCATATGTCTTGGATGCTCCATCTTATTTTACCTTTGGATTTCAATTTTATTCTAAAGTTTATATTCAACCTTGTAGCTTAGACTTCTTGCTTCTCGTGTATCAGAAAGAACTAGCCAGAAAATTATGAACTGATGCCATCCTTAGTTAAACAAGTCTAAGATGGTAGAAAAGCAAACAATGGAGAAAGAATCTCAGACTTCAGGTTAGCTGGCTTTGGCTTTTTCAGGAAACAAATACATAATATCCAGTGGCAGCTTCCTATAAAGCACAGAGTGGTGCTGGAGAACTGGCTTACCTTTAAGGACAGCTTTTTCAAAATGCATAAGAACACACTTCTCCAGCATTGGATAGGACAAGTGGGTATAACAAACAGCTAGAAGGGCAGCTGATTTCATCTACCTGGACTTCTTGTGCAAGGCTATTGACATGGTCCCGCACCATATCCTTATCTCTGAATTGGAGAGAGATGGATTTGAAGGCTGGACTGTTCAGTGGATGGTTCCTGCCAAAGGGTTGTGGTCAGTGGACCTATGTCCAGGTGGAGACCAGTAGTGAGTGGTGTCCCCCAGGGGTCCATCTTGGTACAAGTATTCTTAAACATCTTTATCAATGACACAGCAAGTTTGCTGATGACACCAAGCTGAACGGTGCACTTCATACAGCAGAATGAAAGGGTGCCACCTACAGGGACCCAAACAGGCTTGTAAAATGGGTCCCTGTGAACCTAATAAGATTCAAGGAGGCCAAGTGCAAAACATTGCCATTGGGTCAGGGCAATCCCACATATCTGTAAGTTCTCACTCCTGCAGAGAAGAACTGGAGATTCTAGTGGATGAAGAGCTGGACATGAGCCAGCACAGTGCTCTCGCAGCCTGGAAGGCCAACAGTATCTTGGGGTGTATCAAAAGAGGGGTAGCCAGCAGGCGAGGGAGGTTATTATCCCCCTTTACACTGCCCTTGTAAGCAGGCTGCAATCTGGACTACTGCATCTAAGCCTGGAGCCTCCAGTTCTGGAAGGATGCAGAATTGTTGGAGTGGGTCCAGAGGAGCGTCATAAGGGGAGACCTCATTGCAGCTTTCTTAAGGGTGCTTGTAAGCAGGATGGAGACTGACTTTTTACACAGTCTGGTAGTGACAGGAAAATGGGGAATGGCTTTAAACTCAATGAGGGGAGGCTTAAATTAGATATTGGCAGAGTGGTGAGACAGTGGCACAGGTTGCCCAGAGATGTTATGGACACCCCATCTCTGGAGGTGTTCAAGGCCGGGTTGGATGGTACCCCATACAGCCTGATCCAGTTGGTTTGCCATATTTTTAAATAATGCATAATACAAAGACTATATAATTTAAATAAAGGAAATGTTCATCTTCCTTTTATGAGCAAAAGATACACATCTTCAACGTAATGAAGTTCATTTGTGAACTTATTTTTCTTTTGTGCCAGTATAATTTAACTTTTTAAGTACAGGAGTCATGAGAAAATATTATTGAACATGCTGCTCAATATAAAGTGCTATGAGCTTCTTTGACTTGTATTTTTGTGTGTACTAACTGTGATCTTCAGGCAAGGAGTATTTGTTAGATTATGTGAGTGTGCCACAAATGATAACTTAATTCAGAATGTTTTTCCCTGCGTGAACTGCCTGAAGTATTAATTAATGTTCAATTAGGTTTTGTTTTGTTTATTTCCTTGTTTCAGTTTGCTGTTTAATTGGAGATTTTTATTGTTATTTTTACTTTACAGATTAGTACATTTAAAAGCATGTTTGGAAAAGAGCATTAGCGTAAAATTGTTGCAGATCTCTAATGTAAGAAAACTAAGTGTTTTTCCATGGTATTTGAACCGAAGAACATTTTATTTAAGGAAAGAAAGTTCACTCAGCTTACTTCCTTGCATGCTGTGGGTATTTCAAAGAAGAATAAAGCAAAGTGAGAGAGAGGAAAAAAAAGTTATCGCAAGAGTTGGTCAAACAAGCTGGACAGCAAAGGATATTGTATGTGTTTTTGTACTCTTTATCAGTCTTACTCTGAACAATTTATTATGTAATTCTCTGATAATACCAAACTCACAAATCATAAAGGAACTAATGTAAGTGCTAAGGAATTAATATATTAAAGATAAAAATAATACATGGCAGTCATAACTCCGAGTACAATGCAGTTTGCTTTGATACCATCAAAAAAATGTTTTGGAATTGGGTTAGAAAACAGAAGTCCAGCTTTTTATGCCTGACTGCATTCACAAGTATTTTGGAATCAGCAAAGCATGTCAACAAAATAAATGGCCCTGATACAGGTTGTTTGCATTTCTACCATGTCAGTGTTATCAATACTGTATGCGTGCAGTGGTGGTGTTCTAGAACACTAGCCGATTATCAGTAGTTTCACCTCCTCTGATAGCCAAGAGAAACTCTTGGTATATCCACTTATCTTAAAGCCTTAGAGACATTAGAAAAGAAGCCTATGTAATTATTTTTAGAAGAATGATCCAGTGTCTCTTGTTTTATAGGTTTTCAAGATGGAATGATGTGATTTAAACAAATAATTGCCTATTATGATTTTTTTTTTTTTAAATTAACATTTGAAGGGACATTTGCATTCTGAGGAAGTACATTGTATTTTTAATATCTGTTACTGCATTGACTTAGGATCTGCCACAGGATTGGTAATTCACGCGCCATCTTTTTGGCAAACACCCAGCTTTTCTTTTTTTTCCTGGGAAAAGATGCTTATCCTGTACAAGCACATTAAAGTCATTGATACTATAGGTACATGTATCTGTCTGTAGGAGATCAATTTGCATAATCAAGGCGTGATGATTCAATGGCAATGCAGAATCCATTTTGTTATTTATATAAGCAGTATGGAAAAGAACAGTAACTGCTGGATATCAAGCTTAGGCGCATTGTGCACTTTGACAGGGAATAAATACCTAGTGCTTTGCAAAAGCCATTAATAGCTTTCAGGAGGTATTTGGTTCCATCTGGCAACATATGTAAGCAAGTTTCTACTGGAGGATCCTATAAAGGCCAAAATTCCATATTTTCATACTTTTTATGCTTGCTCGCTTTTTACCAAAGTCTTTTGACAGCAATTGTGAAGTGCAAGCATGGCTTTGTACTGAATTCTATTTTGAAATCAACCTCAGTGTTTTTATCTTAAACACATGGAAGGAAGATATGTTCCTTCACAGGGCCCACTTCATTTTTAGCATCATCGTATATGTGAGAAATAAGCCTTTATTTTCATTTCGAAGCTCAAATTTCCGATATTGTATGTTGCTTCAGCTTCACTTGAAATGAATCATGTTATTTTATTTGTAAATATACGTGCCTCAGTGTGAACGTGTGCGTATGTACACACACAACAGGTGACAGCTGCTTCTTTGTGTTGTAAATACTACAACAACAATGAAAACGTTTCACTTGGCTTTTATGAGTCAAAACAACATTCTCTTTCCCATATGTAACCATGGAGGATGAAACTCTGTCCTTATAGCTTTTGTCAATTTTAAAAGTAATCCATTTTATTACATCACACTTGGCTCTTTTCATATATTTCTATACTGGACATCCTGGGCTTCTTTTGGTTATTTTTCCATTTTATGCTCTACGATTTTCAATGCCATGTTTTACTCATTTAAGGCCAGATTGCCAACCTGTTCTGCACCTGTACTGTAGCAACCAGTGTTCCATTGCAGGCTTTTGAATAGTAGCAAGGTTGTGTGTCGCTGCAAAAGGAAATGGATAGTGGTGTGTTGCTCTGCTTTGTGTAAGCTGGATAAATTCAGTTCTCTAACCATAAAATTTAGATACGTGGCGGTAGAGAAGCTTGTGAAGTAATGGAGATTGTAAAGACAATCCAAATGTCTAATGTAAGAATTAAAAGCACTCTTACTGGTATGCTGGCCATCTTATCAATTGCCGTCAGATCTCTTGCTATCTATGAGATAGGAGAATAAGAAGCTTTGGACATTGTTTTAACGAGGCAGCTATTACATACTTCCCAGGAGGACTGCAGATATTTCTATCAGTTTTTAAGGTGGGAAAAAATGACATTCAAAGTGCAGAGAAAACTCTCACAGGGAGCATAGTATGTTAGCGAGGAAAGAAAAAAAATTCTCAGTCCTCAGCTGTACCCAGCAGATGGCATTTTTTCCCCTTATAAGTACTAAATATTTTCAGAGCTATGATCTTCGGATGTTTTCATACTTAAAGCCTTTTTTCACAAAGAATTGAAAGATCGCACTGTGGGCAAATATTTGGCAATAGAATAGAAATGAAATATAATGTGTATACCTCTACTTATAGGATAGTGAAAATAGGAATGAGAAAAGTGCAGTAGAATAGTGAACTTGATTGTGCTTTTATCCCCTCAAGTTTGCATATCAAACCACCGTCTGACCAATGTTAATAAAAGCACTTCGCTCCTTTGGTGAGTGTTAAAGCATCAAATTTCCTATGCTCAGTTTTCTAATCTTTTTATTAAGCAGTGCAAAATTCTGCCAAAAGGTGGGTATTCAAATATAGGAGATCAGTGATGTGGGGAGTAGAGCGGAACGAACAAACTCAGAAATGAAGTGGGTGTCACCCAGTAAAGACTTTGAACTGTTCTCTCCCCTCCAGGAGGAAACAATCATTATGGGCACAATTAACCCTTCTTAACTAATAGATTAATAATGCTTCTGACTTACTAATTTATGATGGCATTGATCTGTGTGCAGTACTCACTATTGTTCTTTCTTAACTCATTCAAGAGAAACAGAGAGAACTCAGCCTTCACTGCCCAAGGTCTTTGTACTTATATTTCTGCACAACAGTCACTTCCATAAAAGTATCCACACATTACTTGAATGTTAAGAGAAGTGTTTTGGAATATGATTTGAGCATCAGAGACATGCAAATACTTTCATCCAGCTGAGACAGATCAAAAATAACTGGAAGTATTTTAACAGCAGAGGTATTAAGCTTCTGTTATTTAAATTATGTCATTAAAACTGAATGATTAAAACTGCATTTTCTTCTGTTACTCAGTCTTGTAATAGGAAGCAATGAAAGTTTTTTTCAGACTCTGATATTCTGGGTTTTTTTTGTTTTTTTTTTACCTTAGTATCTGTTTTATATTAAACATCTTAGAGAGTCTTTCATGTATGATACATCACTTGTTTCCTTTTGTAGTATTCAGAGACATGCACACTCCAAATGTCTAAATGTAATATCCTGCCTTTTTTGGAGATAAAATTATGGTTCTTTGATGTTTTTTCTCTGATGGATTTTTGTGGTTTGATAGAGCCTGTGTAGGCAAGAGGCATGCCTGCATCCAGTCTGTGACAAGATGACTGCCCAGTACTTTACTCCAATCAAAAAAAAGCTTTCACTTGAATAAAATTAAATTGTTACAGGCTATGCTAGGCTTCAGAGGCATGGGAAAAACTGCTTAAACTCCTTGACAAAGTAGGTTTTTACTTGACAAGCCTGAGGAACACAAATGATCCCCAACTTGTACAGAAAAAAATCCTTCTTTTAAGGATCTATACAGCGTTGTCTGTTCTGTTGCTTTTCATTATGTAGACTGAGAATCATTCATTTCCCAAAGGATTTTATATAGCATTAGGTCAAATGTTTGATTTTGTCGCTGAAAGCTGTGTTATGAAAGTGATGTTTCTTTTAAGTGAAAGCTGATACAGAAAGATTTTTAAACAACTTTAAAAATCCACAACATAAGACACTGTAGAGGTAGACTTGCAGAGTCCCTTTTCTGTTGCAGTCTTCTTACGAAAAGGATATCTTTAATGCAACCTAGTTATGTACTTCAGTTTAATGCAAAAAATATACCTTTGTGATTGCTAAATTATTCCTTTGATTCCCGGAGCCTTGAAGTGATATAAATTTATTACAAGGTGTAAAAGCACAGAAAGGATTATTGTGTTATAAAGCCAGAGATGAATATGACAAAAGCGCAGGAACATCCCGGTCACTTAAAGTTAATTCTTCTGCTGTAATAGCTCTAAGTTCACAGATGGGTTTTTAACTTAAAATGGCTATATTGTGCTTTAGAATGGGAAGGGAAGCTGTTTTTCGAACAAATCCTCATCTTGAAGTTGAATTGCCAAGGGGCCTACAAAGATAAAAGTACGAAAGTCATGGAATGTTGTTACTGGTGAGATTGGATGAGCTGGGGGAGGAGATGGAGTGGGGGAAACCTTCACGATTTTAATTCTAGAGAGCTTCTCTCTTTGCCTTCATTTTAAATAATCCGTTTTCTAGTAGCTACAGCAGCTTTCTACTCATATTTGCTGTACTTAATGAAACATGAACTCTGAGGTTCTGTAGAACCTCATTTTATGAACCAGCATTTTATGTAAGGAGACACCACTGACAGACTTAGACCAAAGTGGGTATTATTTAAACTGTTAAGTGGAGAAAGGATCATCTATAGTAAGAATAACTATTATTTCAAATGGAATGAAAAGGGCATCTAGACTGGCTCTCCTTAAGTGGGTGGGACTTTGAGCAACCTGGTCTAGAGGGAGGTGTCCATTCCTGTAGCAGGGGGTTGGAACTACATGATCTTAAAGGTTCCTTCCAACCCAAACCATTCTATGATTGACTGGGACAGTTGCAGGAGATCTGTTTGTGCCATGTATGCAAGCTTGGAAAAGTTGGATAAGGGAAAATTTTTACACCTGTTTCCCTAGCTCATCTAAAAAGCTCTCTTCCTGCATTCTGGTCCTGAGGAAAATGCTTTCTTTTCCTTCCTTTTCATTTTCAAATATCAAATTGCTTTCTGTCCTCATCCTGAGTGATTCATGCTTGAAAGAAGCAACGGTTTCTTGTCCAATAATAAAAAAGGTAGTCTTGAAAGTGGGTTCAAAGAATGGAATGATCTATTTAATTCTCAAGCGGTTAAAGGGTTTCTTGATTTTTCAGTTTTCGAACTGATTTTTTGTCCGGTGGATGTTCTTTTATTGGTTCAAGAAAAGAAATGTGTGCTCACGCAGTTAATTCTTTTTCTGTGCAATTTATGTCAATCACAGATAAGTCTTCTTCCTGTGCAAGTGCTGGATGTGAAAAATCAAAGCAGTAGTCGGAGAGTGAAATTTAATATATTAAACAAAAAAATGTAGAATTGTAGGATTTATCAAAGTAATGTCATTGTCACTAGCCTCTGCCTTTAAAACGTAGCAGAGAAGTCTAGCATTCAAAAGAAACGGACCCCAGGGGCTGTGTGCTGGAACACAGACTTGTAGTAGCTGGGTAAGTAAAGTGCCTCCTACCACGTCTAAACTGCATTTCTCTTAGGAAACCGGGTTGTGAAAGGAGAGAAGAGACACTTTGTTTGTTTGTTTTCCCAGCTGTTAGAAAAATTGACAGCAGGGATGTGTTAACATGTAGGTTTCCCATGCTCTGTTACAGGAATATGTGCTCTACAAGCTTCTCCTTTTTTATCTTTTTATAGGATACGGTCCCTATATAGATTCAATCTTGTGTTACTTCCAAAGTTTTATTCATTCACCTTTCCTCCTCGTGTGTAGCCTGGTTGCAGGGTTGGCTTCATGGTACAGATGATTACTTTTTATTTGTTCTCCGTTCCTATCCCAAAGTGATTAAAATCCTGGTTAAAACGCACAGGATGGTAATGAAACAACTGAAATTACATTCACATATACTGATAGATTTCTTTCTTTAATGATCTGAAGATGAGGGTAAGATGTGGGAAAAGCCAGTAGTTTTTATCATGCTCATCTGATATATTAAAAAAAAGACAAATTTTGCATCATCAAAACCTTTCTCCTGACTTGAAAACGTGTGCTTCAGTCCTTTTTCTTTCCAGCGATACCACTTAGTTTTCCTGGAGAATTTGTCTTACCTTAAATCAGATCTGAATTTAAGATCATGGTGTTTATAATAAACAGTGTGAATTGCTTTTTTTCTGCAATACCTGACATTAATTGCAGTTAACTGTATTACCGAAAAAGGCTATCCATGCAGGTAGCCTATAAAACTGCCTTGAGTATCATCCACTTGGAAAGTCAAAATATGCTGAACAATGTTGCACTGATTTTCTCGCAGACTTTTTTTAGCAAGGATAAAATATAGTCCAAAATGACATGCAAAATTGCCTGCAGTAAAAATGATTTCTTGGAGGCAAAAGGAAAAAAAAAAAAAAAGAAAAAGAAAAAGAAGAAAGAGCACAAAAACCTCCTGTACTGTACATTTATTAATTAATACCTTAATAATTTACACTGCATACATCTTTTCAGCAGTAGATGAAAGAAGAGATAGGTCATCCTGATACCAGTTAAATCAGTAGTTATCAGCCAGGGACTGGAAGTAACCAATTTTTTGTCCTATGCAGTTAGCTTTTAATCACAACTGTTCTTTCACTTGTGCCCTACATAATAAAAATTCATAATTAAGGACAGTAAGTGAAAAGACATCTCTTTCTGTAATAATAATATAGCTGTTTTTTTGAAGGATTCAATTAGTTTTTTTCTTGCCTTTTATAAGAAGGATACGTTTCTGCAGGGTGCTTGTCACCTAGGCCCCAGCTTCTTTGACATTGTGGAGAACATGTCACAAAACAGGTTAATCATTTTAATTCTAAAAAAAAAAAAAAATTGCATTGAAAAAGAGGGACTGGGGCTACTGACTGCACACAAAATGCTTAGGAAATGGTTATGTTGGCCCAAAAAATCTGTAGAAGCATGTGCCTGTTACATGCTTGCTTTCTTCCTCTTTGACTGTATCTTCTTTCTTTATTCATCTTTGTTTGCTGCAGATAACCTTCAGTAATGTTTGTGCTTGCTTTTTACTTTCCACCTGTATCTGAAAGGCAGGGGTTTTTACCGATTTCCATTTGATTGTTTGCGACCCCATTTGGAAATATAAAATTACAATGCGTGTAGTGGGAGGAGGGCTTTGGAGGTGGCCCAGTAAGGCTGTTTGTCTTCACTTCTTATGAGACACCCGCTTATAGGTAAGATTGGGCTGCAAGGAGAGGGCTGTGCTGCTTTCTGGTCCTCTCCCTTGGCCCCGGCAAACAGGTAGACCTGGGTGGGTCAGACTTCTGGTGGTGGCAGAGGGAAGTTCTGGTGTGATGGAGCCCCAAGTGCTGGGGCAGTGGAGTGACGCTGGGCTGTTAGTAGCTGGGCTGCCCCAGTCTGTAATTCTGTGGAGGCTGAGGAGAGGCTGGAACAGCATTTTCAACCTGGGAGCTGTTGCACTAAAGCAAATGCTGTTTGTGAAGCAGAGGTACCACGGAGGAATTCTTGTTCCTATTTTGCTGGCTGGTAGCCTTCTCTTTCTCAGCACAGCCCAAGCTGCTCTCTTACCAGTGCATTCCGTTTCCTGTCTGCGGGCTCCGTGGAGAGTATGCTACCCTATGAATTTGGGAAGTTTAGGAGAAGGGGTGCTAAAGTTTGGAGAAGGGAAAATTAGAGCACAAAATATACTGGAGGGAGATAGGTGTCTTAAAAGGCAAAAAAAAAAAAAAAAATAAGGGGCAGTGGGTTAGGAGAGCAGTATGCTGACTGTTAAAAGTCAGAAGTAAAGGAAGAAAAGGAGGGGGGGGACAGGAAGAGACTTGGTGCTTCAGAGCACCCTGATAGCAGAGCAGAGGTTTCCCCTGCTGAGAAAGCAGCCTTACAGGTAAGGATAGCAATATTTGAGCAGGAGAATACTCAGACCCTTTTGTCACCACAAGGAAAACACTTCAGCTGTGTTTCTTCATACTGGGGAATGCAGAATGAAGTATTCTTATTACCTGAGGAATTTCTGTAAAATAGGAGTTCATAAAAAACTTATAAAATGAATATGCTGTGGAACTTGATTTTTAATGAACGGAGCAGCTCAATCTTGTACCGTCTGTGTGGTTTCAGAAATGAGAGGGAAGCAGCCAGCAGAGTTCATGACTGCTTTCCTGCCTCACTTTGGGTGCTAGGTTGGTTTGTAGCAGATGGGGTTTTCACCACACTGCTGGTGGCACTTGTGCCTGGGTGGATGGGAGCTGTGTGTGTATGTCACACCCCTTCCAAACAAGGAGTCCTTTGTCCTTCACATGCTTCACTTCGGGTCTGCAGTCTGTACAGTCTTGCATGGACTGGTACCTAAATGGTTTGTAGATTGCAATTCAGTCACTTTGTGGTTGTGCATGATTAATTAATAAAGTATTTTGAGTAAGTCATTAAGGTGGTGTGGGGAAACAGGAAGAAAAAGAAATTGCTTTGAGTGGGCTGGCAGTACATATTCTCATGGCTAAGAATGCGATTTTGTGATGCCTTTCCCTCAGCATCTTCAAGAGGAAGGTGGGAATTCTCATAATAGTCTTATCTGTGATCCAGGTAGCCAAGTGAATTTTATATTCTTTACTGTTTTGTTGTGTGTTTTTTTTTAAATGATCTTCCAGGTATTTTTTATTATGCATCTGCATGTTCTGTTATTGCTACTTTTGCACACCAAAGCATCATCAATGAGCTGCCATTTAATGATGTGTTTTGTGATGAAGTATTTATCAGGTTTGAATTCTCCCTCATTTGACATAATTCAGTTACCCCTTTTCTGTTATGAGAAAGAAAGTGCAGATCACCTTATCCATCTTTGGTTTGCCCTGTACTATCAAAGAGATACTGCTGCCAACTAATTTATTTAGTATACCTCATGCTTTGATTTAGGGTGGTTTACAATTCATTTTCTAAAAAACTTTTGCATCAGTAATTCCTCCGTGTTTTGATGTACAGTAAGAGTCACCTCCCTGGGATATAGAAGGGCCTTTTCCTTATTGTGAAGGAGTTCTTTCTAAATTTGGCTGATGTGCAGAAGGACCTGGTTGTTTTCCTTGGAACCATTAGTCTGGGACTAGAACCAGTGTCTGGGACTGCCATGAGGTTGTGCCCCACCTGGATTGGAAATCAGGAAACTCTTGCAGCGGTTGCACTGACAGGTGAAGGGCAGAGTGGAGGAGATTCGACCAGCCCATCATAGCTTCCCTGCCAAAATACGGTCTTTCAGCAGTAACATCTTCTGTTAAAATGGCTGCATGTTTCCATTTCCAGCTCTGCAGTTTGTTCTGTGGCTTTGTGTTTTTGTTTTTCAGTGACAAACAGAAAGGCCAAGGACAAAGAAATGTCAAAACCTTACACAGAAAAAAGTTCATTGGGCTTTAAAGTTGAGCCTCAGAATGTTGAAGAGCGAGAGAAATAAGAGAATTCTAGTTGCCAGGTTTATATACATTATGATACATTCCTTAATTAATCCTAGGGAATTGATTTAATTTTCTAATTCGTATGTGCAGGAGCACATATCTTTCCCTGCAGAGGAGAGTAATATTATGTGGGTGATTGTAAATATGGCATCAGCTTCCTCTCAAAGTGACGAACTTTGCAATTTAGCTAAAGTTGCCTGCCTTTGCTCCATGACTTGCTTCATCAGCAGACTTTCTCTGTTCATGACTTTTTCACATTTCTAATAAATATATTAAACAGTCTGTTACGCAAATTGAATAGTTACTTGGCCTTTGCCGAGATGAAAACTGACCATTTATTCTACCTCTCCAGTCTCTTAATCAAGGTTTGATCCGTAATAGTAAGTAGCCTTTTCCATATAAAAGTACTTACTGCCTAGCTTTATTATTATTATTTTTTTTTTATATAGTAAATTACTGTGAGAGACTGTAACAGAAGCCTTTTGGCTGTCTGAATCGATTATGCCAGTGTGGTGCCTCTCCTGTCCCCCACTCCTTTCTAAGCACTCTTTCATTAAGATGATCAAAAGAGAAGCAGATGCAGCCACAGTGTGAGGGCAGGGGATGTGCAACCTCATCGGTAGTGCAGCCACACATGGCCAAGGTGGGCATGCTGAACAAAGCTGAGCTAAAGGGCATGACTCCAAGAAGGCTGCAGAAATTAGCCCATTTAGATGCTGGATTGATGTTGGTTTCTTTTCTTGTTTGTTACTAGCGATTCAGGCCCTTCATATTAAGAAACATCAGAAAGCTTGAATAAACTGCATCTGGGTTTGGTGGTTTATTTCACCTTGATTATCAAATTGTTCTCAGAGCATTTCTTTTAGTACCTCTATTTCTGCAGGCATTTTGGTAACTCAGAGACAGTAGCATCCCTGACTTGGTGTTGGTTTTGTTTGTTTTCCAGTGGGAACAAACAAATCAGCAGCTTTTCAGCAGTGTCTCTTCCTTCCTTAGTAGCTCCTTATGTTTTCACATGATCAAGTGAATCTCATGTTTTTTACAGGATTTGTACTTGGATATGCTTGAGATTTTTTAACCCTTATCTCCATTATTTCTTCTAGTTTTTATTAGATGTGTTATTCTTAAGAAGCTCCTGAGACATTTGAGATTTCTTTATTTTGACTTTGGAATGTCTAATTAGACATCTTATATATTGAAATTTCCTATTGTAGACTTTAGCACTGCGGTGTCAGTTTTTAACTGAGCTCTGTGTTTAATCTGGTATTGTTGTGATCTCTGTTAAAAGATGGCCAGGCTTGAAAGAACCCTATGGAATAAACTAGAAAGTACATTTGCACTGCTCCAGCATAATCCACTGCTGGGATACGTGTCTGCTCTTGTGCAAGATGTGGATCAGTGTGGGCAGGACTGCTACACTGCACACAGGAGGTCTTTCAGTGAGTTGGGAATAGCTCCTAACTCTGTCCTATATTTCAGTGAGATGAGAGGCATAATATTCAGAAAGAAAAACTGAGGTTTACCATCAGAAATAGATTCTATTAGTGAAATCTCTCAGAATACGTAATAATCTCCCAAAGGAAAAGGCAAGCAGCCTCATTTTTCAGATAATTTATGGCCAGCGTGGCCAAATTGCTCATTATACTACAGGGAATAATGGTGGAGGAATGGGCATGATTATTTAATGGGTACTTTTTGTTTCTATTTACTTGTCTTTTCTACTTTTTATGGATAAGTTATATGTAAATGTAGTCAAAATGCTTCTTTATGTGATTTGCTTGCAAGGCAAAGCCTGGACAAACATTAAAATATAATCAACAGCAAGCATAAGTACAGCAAGCAAAAAGAAGGTCTTTTGGAAACGTCGGATGTTGTGTTTTTATTCTCCCTGTCCTCTAGCAAAGCATTCAGATACAATCTCACCCCCAAACAAAGTTAAACTTAAAAAAATAAAAATAAAAAAAATCAAGAAAGAATAATGCTTATTAAACTCTCCTAAATCAATGTAAACCTTGGTATTGTTCGGTTTATTCTTTTTGATCATGATACAGGATAACTTACAGACCATTACCTCAAGTATGAGGTCACTGTTCTGCCTTTTCAGGCTCTTTAAATGTCATTTTTGGGGGTGTGGTACATAACAGTGGTGAGGTTGTTCAGTGACAGTATGTCTTTCAGGGTTCAGTCACTTCCTAGATTACTGCCATCAATAGTCAATGACTGACGGTGATTTACTGTAGGTAGTGATGTAATTCCATGAAGCCTTTCAAGCAAGTGATAAGCATAGGAGCTTTTCCTATGACGGGCTATTAGCATGTAGCATTGATATTTTTGCCTAAGTTGCGTTTGGTTCAGAAAGCAGCATGGGTATTAGTACAACTAATAGCCTACACTGTTGGAATACCGTAGTGGGAAAAGCTGAGGATATTGAATTCAGTTCTGAGTTAAGCTACGCGCTGCATTTTTTTTCCCTATGAATATTGCTTAGATATTACGTTAATTGCTGTCACCATTAGCTTGGCTTAGGATATTCTGCAAGTTCTGAAATCGTACAGTGAAAAGATTGTGCTTAAATTTCCTTGGGGGTTTTCTTGCAGAGATGAATTTAACATTGTAAAATTATTTACAGTCTCCCTCTTTTTTTTTTTTCCTTTTTTTTTCTTTTTTTTAACACATGCATCCCTTCCCAGCCTTTTTCTTCTCTGAGTCCAAACACAATTATTTTGCACCTTTGCTATGTAACTAGCTGTGTTTAGTGCTTTCTCTAGTTCCCTCATAGGTGGTTGTATTTTTTTGGTATGTGCTCTGATTTGAGGGAAAATGGCCTAAATTGAATATACAATCTATTTGCCTACTATTTCCCAGGAGGATTACATTGAAATGGCTTATAGTTGTCCGTCCAAATTTTCCTCTTCGTGCATGAGTGATGAGTAAAAAAATTGTGTCAGAATATTTCCATTGCCTAAAAAAGGGATTTCATAAATGCACTGTAGAGTGCTGGGGAAAGCTCTTCTGTCTTGTATGTGAAGCCCCTGCTTTTCCATTGTCAGTATTTTGCATGCGAGATACATTACTGCTTAAATGAACTCTCAATACATATACTTCATACTCTCGATGGCACTTTATAGTTTTCAAGCAACGTTAGATGCGCATTGTTTGCTAACCATATATGCATCTCAGTTGAAATTCACAAGGTTATGCATGCAGTGATAATGGCCTTTTTCAGATTTTTATTGGATCCCTTTATATGCACTTCTGTATTTTACAAAATCCAGTGCTATACTTTCACTATGCTACTGTTATGCTAGTCTATGAAATAAAATACTAAAATAATTATTTTCTAAGTTGAATGAAATTAATTCTATGCAGTGTCAACCACGGAATCAGGGGTGCTTTTCTGCTTATTTTTTCTTGCAATTCCTTCAATTTATTACTCCAAGAGTTGAAAAGCAATGGGGAATATTTGTCCTAAGCAAGAAGCGAACTATGGTTGCAGTACTGCCATAGTAGAATACAAGTTACAGTTCAATAAACTGTTTAAAAAACTGCTTCTCTTTCCCTGGTTAAGGTACTGCAGCACAATGTACTATTTTCCCTCACAGTTCAAGTGAACACAGGATAAATATGGAATATTTATTGATAAGACGTTAGCAGGGCTGTGTGAATATGGCATCCTTTCTGCTGTGCCATTATGCTTTATTTATGCTTGTGTCATAGTATGCATTAATGATGTTCGTTCTTTGTATAAAGGAATACTAAATTTGTAAACTTACGTAAAAGTTACCTTTATCTTCAAAGATATATGTCAAAGCCATTCAAATAATGCTTGAAAATACATTTTTTGAACTTGTAGTGATGTTCCTTCTGTTCTCGGGGCAGTTGTTCATTTGTAGTTTTAACTTACAACAGTCATTCCTGCCTGAAATGTGAAAATGCATCAAGAAAGATTTTTAAATGTGGTTAAAAGCATACATAGAGCATAGCGATGGATTTTTTTTATTTTTTTTTAATATGCTGCTGATGGAGAAGGCATCCTTTAAAATGAAATGTGAAGTCTTTTGGATAATAACTAATATTAACCTCCCATTATATAGTTATTTTAAATATGGAGTTTCAGCACGAGAAAGCAGTCATGGTGATTTTCCTAAAATTGTATCTGACTGTCCAATTTATATTTTAAGCAGTTTTTTTTTTTCTCCATTCCAGCCTTAATCATTCACTAATGCATATGCAGAGAGGATCCTAGCAATAAAGATAAGGATGTGCACAAGGGGCCGGCAGCACCGCTGTCAGGATTGGTTTTTCATTCGGTTTTGCTTCACACCTAATGCACACTCGATACACATCTTCTCAGGACCGAAATCTTTTTACCAGTGAACTCTGTGAAGACTGTAAATGTCTTTTGGCAGCACGTGCAGGATGAAGTTGTTAGGTCAGACCGTCAGGCACATTGAGCCACTTGGTACTGCTTGTGGCTGCAAAATGGAATTAGTGTGTGCATCTTAATCCTGTTGTCTCATCAGTGGAGTCGATATTCCTGTTAATCATATCTGCTAGGGTGAAGTCTCTTCCATGCAGACCCCAGGAGTGTTTGAGGTATCGGTTTGCCATTCTCATTAACCAGATAACGCCCTCTCTGGCCTGAAGAGATTTCTTTCCAGGAGCAGATCAGATCATACCTATAGATGCTGCCCCTTGTCCCTTGATGACAGCAGTGAATTCCAGCTACACCAGCACTGGAAGTGCAAACAAATATGTGTAGTATGTAGCTGAGTTTCAGAACTTCTGCAGTCTTGGATACTCTCAAATAGTAGTCTGATTGTACAATATAAGAAAGCCATGTTAGATCCAACAGAACTTTGCTGGTATGCTGTAGCACACCACGCTTAACAAGAGAGAGAAAAGAACAGAATGCATAAGACCATTGCTCATCTGAAGTCAGGCTTTTTGGTGATTGCAAGAGCTGGTAAAAAGAGCAAGCAACAGTCAAGAACAAAACCAGAGAAACAGAATCTAGTGTCTTATGTGAAATAATGAACTATTCATCAACCGCAATGTCCGTTAAGTTGAATTTGAGGATTGCCAAACAGAGATGCTACAAGATACCATTTGATAAATTGCTCTAAGTTCTTGGATTTTGATGAGAGTTATTTTTGAAATATAAGGAAGAAGTTGCATTTTGTCTTTCAGAGGGATAGAGAATAACTGAAGCATGGCTGCAGGCAGCTCTGCATGCTTCCTGCTGCCTGTTTCACGCAGCTTTTCGTCTTGGAAAAAACAAATGTCTCAAGCCTGCTCATTTTTCATTGTTTTCCTGCAGCACTCTCCACCCTTCTGCTGCCATTTCCCTTACATCTCCTCAGCCCCTCTACTGCACGTTGCGTTTTTCACGCCCTGTTTCCCACTCCCAGCCTGTCTGACCTGTGCGCTGCTGGCTGGGGCCACACATCACAGCACTGTGTTCCTGCATAATAACAATATGGTCTTGCAACAGAGCAAGCGCAGGAGCTGCTGCCTCGCACAGGAGCAAGTTACTGCGTTCAGCTCGCCTGCCGTAACTCACTGCTGTGAGAGGCAGCGGCTCCTGGCTCCCCCTGCTTCTCTACCTCTGTGCGTGCTCCTGTGTGGAAGCCTCTCATGCTGTGTAGTCCAGAGGGAATCTTACAGGGAGTTCACGTATGAACTGGTCAGATGTATTCAGATCGACGTGTTGTGTGGCCCCATTAGATTGTCAGAGCAGCCCTTGAAGTATGACAGGTGGCCCAGAGGGTTCTCCTTGTGCTCAAGCCATGTCCTTGAGGCCACACTGCCAACAGGATGTGGGGGACTGTTTGATGCCAACTTTCTGCCTTTGCGCAGCACTATTTGGTGGCTGAAGCATTTGTATGGCAGCGAGACGTGCCTGAGTCTTTGCTGAGAATATCTCTAAGCAGACACTTCATCCTACCTGACAGCTATTGGTGAGTTACCAGAATAGACATGCAGAGAAGTGAATGCAATCAGGCTTCATTGAAATGAGCTGTCCTGATTAAGTCCCTTGCCAAAGGGCCCAAGGGTTCCCATGGCCAAAGGCAGTGGGAGGTGTGAAGAGTACAAGGGCATGGGACTGTCCCAGCTCCCAGAGCAAGGTCAGCTGTGCTTAGGAGTGTGAGCTCTATGGCCAGTCAGTCCCTGTGCTCTCAGAGCCCTAACCCGCCTAGCTTTGCCCTCTCTCCCAGCGCTTTCCTGTCCAGAGGGCTGCTTTGTCATGTTCTTATATCTCTCATTAGCAATTTTGTTTGCCAGATTCCCTGCTGACTCACTCTTCCTTATTCCAAGTTTCCTTTCACCCAGCCCTTAATCTTGTCCCATGTTTATTTACATTTACCCCCCTTCTAGTGCCACCTCTTTTTTGTTTTTATGTGCTTAACCATACCCGCTCCTGCAGTCAGCATCCTTTGTAGACTGGCTCCTGCAGCTGGGATTTTGAAAACATGGGTACTCTTTTGATCGTAGAAAAGTCCAAATCTAAGATGTTGAATGCAGAAAAAAAGAGGGCATTTGGTAGTGTTTTCTTGGTACTGGGAAGGTCTTTATGATTTTGATATTACGTTGTCAAAAATCAGAAATGGCTGGTCCTAATAATTGTCTGTTATGGTGTTTTTATGAAGCGCAATGCTACAGCCCTGATAGGCATATCTAGGGAGGTGGCTGCTCAATTTGTTGTATGGGGATTGGAGTTTTATGCATGGATAGCTTCTCCTGAAGAACCGGTGCTTCTTGGAGTGTTGTTTCCTACCTTTATTCTGGTTTTTTTATTACTTAAAGAAAAGAAAGAAAAAGGAAAATAGTATTGATAAAGAAATATGCTACAAATAAAATACGTTGCAATCTATAAACAAATACAATTAGTTTAGACAACTTTGAATATTGCTACTTATTTTAAACAGTAAGTACTTATATGTGAAATGCCTGGAGTCATTTGCATTTTTGATGATCGTTTCTCATAATTTTAAGGTAATTATTTGAATGTGAAATTCAAACATGACAATTGCACTTTGAAACCATCACCACTATTTCACAGGCTGGTGTTGATTTCAGTCAATGCTGTCAGCTGCTGGCAAGGCTGAGTTTGAGTACTGCCAGTGGGGTTTTGAGAACAGAATTGTGCAAGTATGAAATTAGGAAAGAAACAGACTATTTAAATTTTAAGAAGACGTTGTCATGAGAAAACATGCAAGTGCTTGCAACTAACCCTGACCACTGTTGAAAGTCTTCAAAGGCAAATGTTGCTTAACTTAACGGGGTGGTTAGTTGAGAGCATTAAGAGAGAATATCCATATCAATTTACACATGTTGAAGTTTTATGGTATAGTGTTAATTTTAAGTACTTTAAAAGTATTTTCAGCATGATGGGAGGGATGAGAATTGGTACATGCTCCTCTGCCTTACCAATCTCCTCACTGGCACATGGTTTCTTTAATTCCTTCACCGGAGGCAGCTGAGGCATAGAGAGCACTCTTGTCATAGGTTGGCTTGTCCAGAGCTTCAGCAGTGACTCCTGCAGCCCACCTGCCTCTGCAGGCTGCTGTGTGAGTTCAGTCCCTAAAATATGGAAATTGTGCTGGCCAGAATTACTCTGATGTAAAAGAGTTTATACTAGTCATGAAATTGAGATCTTTTTCTTTGATTGCTCAAGCTGCTTGGTGGGGAGAGGGGGAACCCAGAACATTTCAGGACATGAAATTATTATCATATTGGGATGCTGATTTCAACTATCAGAGCTCATATGGAAAACTAACAGGCTTTGAATGTACAGTATGAGTAGCAAGTTAAGTAGCATAGACAGCAATGCTGTCTTCAGGAAGGACCAGTCTTAAGGTTCCTTCAATGTTCATTACTTACAAATAAAGCTGTTTTAAAGACTCATGATCCTTTCTGGTAAAGCAAGGATCACGAAGACTGACCAAGTGAGAATAATTAACTGTCCCTCTTTTCTTTTTTTTAGGTTTCTCACTAGAAATGCAACTGGCAATTTATTTATTTTTTAAAATTCTTTTGCCTGGCAAAAATTATATGCAGTTCTTTTTAAGGTGCCTCTCTCTAACGTGGTTACATACCGTGAATTCTTTTCACAGATTCTCTTTTAACCTTTTCTACTAATTACTTCCCATATGTTTCTTTTCATTTAGAAAAACCTTAAATATTTTCTGAATTTGCTTTATACTCCTAGGAGAGTTGATCAATACACCGACTCTTGCAACTGCAGAGACCTGTGTTCCAAATGAATTTAATTTATTGTGGGTAAAAGTGAATTTGACATACTCATCCCGACTTTGTGTCGATACCACAGATCCATTGCAAAACAGTAAAGCTCTTCCAGCCTGAGCCAGGCATGTTGATGAACAAAGTGAGAAAGCTTCTTACCTGCCAGTAATGTGACTGGCTTGCTCAGCTCCTTACTACTCTTTCCTTTCTTTGAGTTTTTCTATCAATAGCCAGGACGTTTCTGTGTACATGGTCTATTTACAAGAGGATTTTGACAATGATTCATAACTTAACACCGGTTCTTACTTATGGTTTTAAATACTTGAATGTTTTGACTTGACCATTTTGCTGAGTTCCAACAATTCTCACTGTTGGTGAACCAGGTTAAGGTCATGTATATTGCCATAAGAACTGGAAAGAATCAAAATCATACTATGAGGTGTTTGTTGTGTATTGAAGGTCAAAACTTGCTGCTATCAGTTTCTGTTTTCTTTTGTTTTTAAGAATAGAGCTGGAGATGGTGAGAAATGGTTGGAAAAGACAACCAGATTATATGTAGAAAAAGCATTCACTGATTCACTGTGAATTAAAGGTGTGTATATATATATATATATGCATCATATGTATACTTAAAACATAAATGTTCTATGAAAGAGATGCGTTTGAAGTCCCACTTTACCAAAACAATGCATATGCTCTTATTTAATTCCTGACAATCTCTAGATAGGGGGAGGGGGAGAATTTAGACTGTGTGAGGCCGCCTTATTTAAGGGAACAGAATATAAAATCAAAGGAAACAAAAAAAAATGTTTAATAACAAGCATTTTATGGAAACTTGGGACTACTGTGATGGGTTCTGAATGTTCCTTTTAATCGAACCAAAAATTATTTCAGTGTTCTGCAGTCAGAATTTTCAGTAAACTTGTCTGTCTACATCAGCCTAATACTTCCGGAGCCTCTTACCTGAAGGGGATGAATTCTTTGCCTTTGTTTAGCAAGGTGAATGTAGTGATTGCCCAGTCTGCACAGCATGTTCCCTCGTACAGCTTTAGCTGACTGCCCTCCTACAGCAATGGTCTTTTCTTCCTGTTCTTTAGAATCATAGAATCACAAGGTTGGGAAGGACCTACAAGATCATCTAGTCCAACCGTCCTCCCATGACCCTTCCTACCACAAGCCACTAAACCATATCTCGTAGCTCCTCATCCAGATGCCTCTTGAACACTGCCGGGGATGGCGACTCCACCACCCCCCTGGGCAGCCATTCCAGTGCCTGGCCACACTCTCTGAGAGATAAAGTTTTTCTTTATGTCTAATCTAAATCTCCTCTGGCACAACTCGTGGCCATAAAAAGTAAAGTTAATTTAAAGTTGCTTCCTAATGGTTCTTGGGTATTTGGAGCTGGTGTAGTAACAACTCTGACTTGCCCAATATCTGCAGAAATCAGGCTAACTTACCCAGAAGCACCAACATTTCTTTGAGTCAACTTATGCTACTATTCCTCTGAATCTTGGTAGTGCCCATAATGACCCTAAAGAGTTGAAGAGAATAATTGACACAAACTAGATGTGACACTTTCTATTTAGGAAGCCATTAGACAACATAACAGAGATTCTTTATTATTTCTCTTCTCGTAGTGATGCTTTCATATCACTGTGAATGCTTTTATTTGTCCTGATCTGGTTGACTCTTAAGCCTGCTGCTCTGGGTGCGTATTTATTAGTCTGACTGTATTTTTATGTCTGAGGTATCTATTAAATAGAAATGGGACACGTGCCGTTTTTGTGTCTTACTGAATGACATTCATCACAAAGGAGTCTATCAGTTGAAGGGTTTTTTTGATAAAAAAAAAAGCAAGCTACCAGTCTATGCGCGTGGTACAATGCACAGTACATCTTTTGTTTTTGTACTTGTTCACATAGGATTGTGTAATCATGTTTGCAGAGGTAGCTCCTGCCATTGCAACAAGCCTGGTCCACTTTCTAGAGTTCAGTAACAGCTGTTGGAGATGCAAGAAGTTTATGGATGTAAAGTGATATCTTAAAATATTTTTTTTCCTTTTATTTTAGGCTACTCACCCAGAATGTTGGTCTTCTTTACGTTGGAAACTTTGACAGACCTTTTGCACAGATTAAGGTAGGATTAACAAGTAGGGCGGAGAGGCTTTTTAAGCTAATTCAGTTCTGTATACTTTATTCTGTATGCTTTAAGTCTCAATTTAGAGAACTTAATGTGTATCAATACAGTTCCAGCAAAACTAATCGGAAATAGTGCAATTTTTTGTTGTTGTTCACCATATTCTCGGTTTGCTTCTAGTTACATTTGCATACTTTTAAAAGAGGTTTAGTTTTTCCTATAGTCTTTTGATTGATTTTAATTCTGGTTTAATTATCAGAACCAAAATGTTCTTTGTTTTTTTTAGATTACCTTGTCAGTGACATTTCAAAACAAAGCCGTTTTTAGAACTCTGTAATTCTACAGGTAAACCTTGACAGGGGAGATACTGCAGTGAAAAGCACAGACTGTTTTCCCAGAGTTACTGGATTTATTATAAAAAGATCATAAATTGCTGGAAAATCATTTGTTTTTTATGTCAGTTTCTTTTGTTTCAGTTGAACTATAGTAGTTTAACATTTCTAATTACCAGTTGCTAATTAGTTATGTCACCTGCAAACAAAAATGTCTTACAAAAATATATGGCTTGATTTTGCTAAGTGTCACTGGGATTTTACTTAGGACAAAGAGAGCTAGGCATAAGCGTGTCATTCATTGCAATGGGATGTGGAAATGCAGTGTCTGATTTGGAATGCTGAAATGTTCTGAATGGTACTTGTAATTATTATATATCCTGCACTCTTGGCAACATGGAATCCTCCAGGGTGTTCATTTTCTTCTTCCTCTCAATTTTAAAAGCCTTACTCTTGTTTTACATCAAAATGAAACTTAATTTCTAAAACTCAAATGTGTTGCTGTGCCATCCCTAGTTACATTACTAAAGAACAGTACTCCCAACTGTACCTAGCAAATACTTGCTTTTTCTACCTTGAACCTTTGTACTGTTTTCAAATGGCTTCAAAAGAACAGATGCTTGCTTTTCATCTTCCCAGTACCAACATATATATATTATTCAGTTTGGTTAATAATCAAGCAACTTAAAATGTTTCTGGCACAATACCTTGCATTGCAAGAAATTTCATCCCCTAAAAGCTTTTATATTATATTTTTGGTGATAACAATTCATCATCATGCCTCTTGAAATGCCTTGTGTAAGTAAATAAAATGTACAAACATGTTAAGAATACAGAATGATACCTGGGAATTCTGAACTCACATGGTCTGCAAGACTAACTGTAATCTCCTTATCGTCTTTAGGATTGAGTATGATCTGTTTTAATAAATTACACCTCTATAAACTATGCCTGTGGGTAACATGGCAATTGCCCACCCAGTGAAGATCACCCCTCCTTTGAGATGTATGTAATTTTTGTCATCACTGTGGAGGGCTGCCATTAGGTTCCATCTCTTTATTGTGGTCTTGCTACCATTGATAAGACCCTTTATTTCTATAAACATTCAAGGAGTGTGAAGGGGCCTAAGGTGAGCGATGGTGATTATTATTTTTTCTTACTGAGCATTAGAGCTGGCCCTACTCAGTGCCGTCTTTTAGGAGATACTTCCCTCAGCTTCCTTTCCCAGGAATAATCAGGGAGCTTAACCCTGCCTGAAGTGACTGATGGTAGGTGTTGTCCAAGATTTGGCTGCATTTCATTTCCGGTTACTATGCACATCTGATTGCTAGCCTGTGGAGAGGAGGCAGAGCCTGTACTGCCAGACAGCAATGGAAAATTTTCATCCTTCCACTGAAAAATTAGTGGTGTGATGCATGGGACAGGATCAAACTGCACAACTGAGTGCAGAAACAGAATAAATACAAAGTTTGCATTCATGAGCTTCTCTGCTGTAAGTTGCAGCTGCATGTTTGTGCAGGTTCTTTGGACCTTCCTCTCTGAACACTCCTTAGTGATTATCCACTAAATTTCCAGCATACAAAGCCTTACTATCACCATGAGTCATGGTATTATTTTATTTCTTTTAAACCCATTGCCTAATAATTTGATTTTTTTCTTCATCAAACTCTTACATCAGGAGAAGGTGAACAGTCATTTCCTATTCATGACTTCATCCACTTTCATGTGGTACCAATCTTGCATATGCCAAGCTACAAAGAGTTAATCTAATTGCTCGGTGTATCCAGGCCATTCAGTGTCTCCAGTGAACACTCTTTACACCCGCTCTATCCTTCTGCGTTTTTACTCTTGCCTCTTATAATGTAGGGATTCACACAGTGTTCAAGATACAAGTGCTCTAATGTTTTCTTTAATATTTGCAGTTCGTAGCATATATGTGGTACAATGCTTGATAAATATCTGATGTAAATTTAATTTGAATATGCTAATATTAGACTTTCTAGTTTATATTGCTATTGTGCTCTCATTTTAAATGTTACATTTGCCACAGAATAGGCAATCTGGATATTCACAATAACTTTCAGTTACCACCTAGGGAAAACAAACCTTATTATCCACTAAATGAGTGTAGATTATATATAAACATATTTAAATGAGCTAACTCCACGTGGCTGTACTCTCTCAAAAATAATGCTCACTTCTGGAACTATAGATGTATATATGGGCACATATTTGTGCACCACTGCTTTGTTTCTTTTCTAGAGATAAAGGTAATATTGAAATAGCAAGCTCATTTGTCTCGGAGTAATCTCTTCTGTGGTTCTCAATTAAAAAACAACGCACAGTTAGCAAAAACAATAAACTTTTTAAATTGAGACTCCTGTCTGATTCCTTGGAGATTCTAGAAAACGTCAGCTGCCTGACAGCAAAGGAATTGATGTAGAGTGACGAGGCTGCAGCTTCTTAGAGATCTTCAGCACCAGTGAAGAGTAATGATTCACATTAAGAACTGGAACTGCTAAAGGAAATTGATGTATTCTGAAGGTATACCATGGTCTTCTGGAACTGTTGACACAGGTTTCTTTCATTGTTCCTCCAGCAGTCTTTCATACACTGCTGCTAATGATCTCATCAGTTAAAAGAACTGTGAACCAAACTTTGTCATGGAATACATATAAGGCAGAGTCTTGGTAACCTTTTTAGTTTAGATGTGTGATAGATTGATCTCTCTTGTTACATAAATGACCCGCTTGCAAAGATCCCAACTGTTGAGGTCTTCTTTTAAGATATGGCATTACTTGCCAAACGTGTGCATTAAGGAATGCCCCAAGCCACTACATTCCTCTGTCAGTGTAGATTTATGACTCGAAGCGAGCCATTATTTTGCAGCGTTACTTCTAATGCATTTTTAGTGCGCTTTCAGTAGGATGAATAGGAATGTTATCAGGTCTTTGAAATATTCATAGTAAACATATAAACTGCCATGTTAGTCCTCATAAATTCATGTTTCAATTTATGTACATTTAAAAAACTGCAGAGAAAGGCTCCTTATCAAAGTGTACATTTGCAACAGCAAACAAGTTTTGATTTTCCAGAACCATACAGGATGATAATTGTACAGTGTCTTTGATGATGAAGACTGTGGATGGCAAGTCTGGGAAAAGATTCAGCAATGTCTCTTCTCGAGATTATTATTCTATGTCTGTCTTCCTCCTATGCTCTAATTCATTAATATTTATATATATCAATATTTATAATGTTTCTGAGACATAGATGAACTGGTAAGATTAACCAAAATTACCTATCTTCCTCCTCCTGTCTTGCTTTCAGTGATGTCAGTGGTAGTGCTTGATAGATGTTTGATCTCTGTGCTTCATTATACAAAAGGAATGAGAAACATTCACTCCTGAAGTTTTTGAACTCTGTTATCTGGTGGTGGTTAGATTAGAAGAAATGGAAAAAAGAGTGTTTTCCTGACCAGAGGGATCTGCGTTGAATTTTTCTTCTCCAGTCATTTAATATTCTGCGCCTGTTCATAGATGTTAAAGATTTTGTATGTTGCCACTTTGAACAGAGTTCAGGATGCAGAATCTTTAAGTTGCTACGGGAAGTTCGTGGTCGCTCTTGTTCTGGAGTATCAGTGAGATTCTGTACGCTCCATAGCTCATAAAAATGATGGCTATTCTGGTTAGCTGGTGATGAATTAGTGGTTTGAAAGTCAAATATGCTTTAGCAATAAAGTCTCACTTTATTTCCACAGGACTGCTCTTTAATGATGTGTTGAAGGAATTGGTAGGGTAGTTCTTGTAATTGTTTTTTGTTCCTAAATTAAATTATTTTAATCTACTGCTTCGATATAGCATTGGTTCAAAGGTGTTATAGAACAGTTTCACTATACATTTGCTTACTTTTTTTAATCCTTAACCATTTAAGTAGCTGTCTTGGTAGTTGCTGTTGTATATGTCTGCATTTGTGATTTCCACCCTTTTTTGGATCTTAAGTGGTTATGTTTATTAAATATCTCTCAGAAAAACAGATTTTATGAAGGTTTCTGTAGGTGTGACTGTCTTGATCAGTAAAATGAAGTCTTGACATTTGTTGGAATTGGCTGGCAGACTTACTTAAATCTGTTTTCAGTAGTTATTGTTTGTATTCTTTTGGTAAGAATGAAGTTAATCAAGAAAATGTATTATGCAAATGTTGTGTTTAATAGAAGTTACTAATTTCATTGTTCAGCATACATAACAGTCACCTGTGAAGTGTTCTAAACCTGTTTCCAGAATAGGAAGTCTACATTATGTACATGATCTGTTGTGTTTGAAATAGAGATCTGCTCAGTGTAGATCAAAATGACAACCTAGCTATGCTCTAACCTGTAATTCTAAATTCCATCATATTGTTTCATCAATTTACTAGGATTGAAAGTTTTTGCAGATCAGTTCCTAGTTGCTTCTAGGATTAGGAGGATCTGTTCAGTACGTTGTGTTCTCCATTATTAATCAGTAATGAAGCTTCTGACAGCCTTTACTGTTGTGCTAATGAGTAGTTTCATGTTGTGTTCTTAACACATTTAATTACCATTTAAATAAAGATTCATTACTGCCCTTTTATTTTTAGTATTTTAAGAGTAGTTATTAAAAAGTTGCATAATAAATACTACTTTGTTCAAAATAGAATTGTTCTTTTTAATAGAATATGGGGACAGTTAATGGCTACAAGAGTACTTTGGAAATAGTGTTCTTACTATTTTGTTTCTAGGCTATAAGCCCAGTGGAAAGTTCCTGAAAGCTTAAATTTTGCTTATGGGGAATTTGCTGCTGTAGTTAAAGCAGTCTTTCTGTTGAGCAAAAATCAAGCTCTGTACTCTGATCTGCAGCTCTGTAGCTGTTACCTGTGATTTTATTAAACCTGAGAACAGTATTGCTGATTGCTGAGGTTGCTAAACCTACCGCCCACACGCCGGGGCTGCGCTTTGATTCTAAGCTATTATTTGCCCACCTGTGTTATTTTCCATCAGCAAATATGCTTTTAACTTAAAACACGAGGAAGCAGAGCAGAGTCCTACCAGGCAGAGGCCCTGCAGTGGGTAATTGCCCCAGAGTAATTTCACTGATCACATCTAAAACAGTAGACCCTCCAGATACAAATCTACCCCCCTTTACTTTTAGAAATGCAGTCAGCTTATCAGAGAATTTACTGAAATGTTTTCAAAAGCTGAAACTTTTTCAATGTGGCCGGTTGGCCTTTCTCCAGACATAGGGGTTGAAATCATGTCTAAGAAGCAGGCCGCACCTCACTTGTGACTCCTTCAGCAAGATCAAACCTCTGCACGTGATTACTGAAGGGGTTGACCACAATTTACAAAAACAGCATTTTTGAAAAAGAGAGGGCAAAAACATGAATTGGTGAAAAAGATGCTTTCCGTAGACCACTTCTTAAGTTAGAAGAAGCTGGTTACTTATGCTCTGAAGCTGGCATGTCTTTCTTCCTGGATGACAATGACACCTACTACCAATTGGTGATCCCAAGGCTGAACGTCTGCTGCTCTCTCATCTAATCACAAAGCACGGTCACGAAGCTCATTGTTTGAATACAGCTCTTCAGAGTCTTTACAGTTTAGGAGCAGCGTTGGTCCAACTTTCTCCATCCACTCAATTGCTATCCTGACTTATCTCTTGCCAGCAATGCAGTATGTATGGTCTTTCTGCAAAATATGTGTAAAACATTTCTTTCTCTGCCTGCTGACAGCCAGAAACAGCATACTGGTGCTCCAGTTATACAAAGCTCTGCTTGTTGGACTTCCCTAAATATAGTACAGCTAGTGAAGACATAAACTGAGTGTTGCTACTGCTGCTGATCTCCTCTTTGTATTTCTTGTCCTGTTAGCTTATTTTATGTGAAAGGAAATGCAACTGAAAAAAACATAGGAATATCAGGATGAAGAAAATGGTAGTGTCTTTGCAGTTCTCTCTTGACATCATTATCCAAAAAAATAAGTTGTCAGAACAATTTAGCCATCATTTTCAGTGATTAGGAGGTTCCTGGGGCATGGTGTTCTGTTGGGTTGGCAGCATAGTGCTGGTGGAGCTGCTCCAAGACTAATATTGAGAAGATGCTTACAGAATCACAGAATCACCAAGGTTGGAAAAGACCTACAAGATCATCCAGCTGTCACCAGTAGCTCTCCCTAAACCATGTCCCTCAACACAACGTCCAAATGTTCCTTAAACACCTCCAGGGTCAGTGACTCCACCACCTCCCTGGGCAGCCCATTCCAGTGCCTGACCACTCTTTCAGAGAACTAGTGTTTCCTAACATCCAGTCTGAACCTTCCCTGCCCTCTAGTCCTATCACCAGTTACACAAGAGAAGAGGCCAACCCCCAGCTCACAACAACCTCCCTTCAGGTTGTTATAGAGAGCAATAAGGTCTCCCCTGAGCCTCCTCTTCTCCAGACTGAACAATCCCAGCTCCCTCAGCCACTCCGCACAAGGCCTGTACTCCAGACCCCTCACCAGCTTTGTTGCCCTTCTTTGAACACGATCCAGGGCCTCAATGTCTTTCTTGCAGTGAGGGGCCCAAAACTGAACTTTCAGCAGTGTGTGGAGACAGGACAAAGGGAAACAGCCAGAAATTGGAGCATAGGAAGTTCTGCGCGAATGTGCGCAAGAACTTCTTTACGGTGCAGGTTACAGAGCACTGGAACAGGCTGCCCAGGGGGGTTGTGGAGTCTCCTTCTCTGGAGATATTCAAGACCTGGCTGGACGCCTACCTGTGCGACCTGGTGTAGGGAACCTGCTTTGGCAGGGGGTTGGACTCGATGATCTCTGGAGGTCCCATCCAAGCCCTACAATTCCGTGATTGTGTGAACACGGCTTAGTTAATAGTTTTATTGATGATTTTATTGTGGTTGAGGATTTATGTACTGATGATGACAATTTGATTGCAGGAAAAGGACGAAAGAGAACCAGCACAGGAAGGACTGACTGAGCTTTGTCTGCAGGTTATAAAATAGGACAAAACATAACAAAAGCTCGAATGTGCAGGCACAGAAACAAACACATGTGCCATCTTCTGAAGCACCCTCATTTAACGGTGATGTATCTCAGAAAAAAACAGCTGTTGTTTATAGGAGAAATGGATTGGGTGTAGCCATGAAAAAGACAGAGACAGCCCTAGAACCCCTGGAGAGATACATTCCTGAGGAAAAGGAAGCGTGAGTTTAACCTGTTGGTGGATGGTTCTGGTTGATCATGCTGAAGAATTATTTAAAACTGAAAGCAACAGTTACTGGATTGAGCAAAGGCATGTAAAATAAAGAAAAAATGGAGGTAACTTCTTTGCTTAGCTTATCAAGATACAATGTAAGAGAAAGATTGTTTCATCTTCAAAGATATTAGCAGAATTAGCATGGGCCATGAGGGGAATATTGATGGGAGAAAAGGATTTTAAACCACAGCGAAGTAACGGTAAAAGATCAAATGGGTTTTGCCTGACAGAAATAATTTTATTCTGAAAACTGAAGAATAGTTTTGAGAATGACAGGATTTGAATTCAACTTCCACTAGGAACAGACAGTGTTAGGAAGGAGTATAACAATTACATGATTCGATGACTCTGAAAGAGGAAGATAAAACTGATAATCTGAGTTGCTACGTTTCATTAAACATAGTCACTCTGAATTAAAACACGCAAACCGACCATAAAACTGTGCCATATTCTACTTTTTCTTGAGTTCAAACTATATCTTTAGGATAACCATAAATATTAATATAATAAATATTAATACATATTTATTACTGTTAATAGTATCCAAACAGCTCTAATATTTTATAGGGTTTTGTCGGATGCTATGGCAGTTTTTTTTCACATCCTCTTGATGGACAGGGAACTCTAAGCATCACTGGAGTTGTCATTGTTGCAAGTTGAGAAGCCAAGCAATGAATTCTTCCTTATTTTGCTTCTTTCCCAGAAATGTCCTATATTTGTGTGTTACGCAGAAGTCTATAAATGGGAACAGCAACACATAAAAAGTAGGACTGATTATCAGGAAATCTGAAGTGAATGTCTCAGAGTGAAAATTTAAGCTTCGTTCCTCATGTTTATAGTTACAAGACTGATGTGCAGTCTCCTCATGGGATTTCCTATATTGTTGAGATCATGCCTTCTGGTGCCTCAACGTGTCCCCCTTTTCCACTCACTCCTCTCCTCTGCACAGATTTCATATAAAGGACTATGTCAAATTCAATATCGTAGTTTTTATCTTCAAAGTACTCTCCAAGAATCACCATGGTTGGAAAAGACCTCCCAGATCATGCAGTCCAATTGTCCTCCTGTCACGAATATTTCACACTAAGCCATGTTCCTCAGTACAACATCTGAACATTTCTAGGACACCTCCAGGGACAGTGACTCTGCCACCTCCCTGGGCAGCCCATTCCAGTGCCTGACCACTATTCTGGAGTTTTTCCTGACATCCAACCTGAACCTCCCTTGGTGCAACTTGAAGCCGTTCCCTCTAGTCCTATTGTTAGTTATGCGGGAGAAGAGGCTGACTCCCACCTCACAATAACCTCCCGTCAGGTAGTTGCAGAGAGCAGAAAGGTCTCCCCTGAATCTCCTCCAGAAAAGAATCCCTGTTCCCTCAGCCACTCCTCATAAGACTGGTGTGAGATATGGTGTGGGATATATGAAAAGTTATCTGATGCAGGATTTTGGGCTGTGTTTGCTGTCCGTAGAAATACAAGTTAATTCTCAGCAGCAATAGGGTTTTCAGCAGGGCAGGCTAGCATTTGAAGTGATCCTCACAGAACCTGGAGTGATAATGCATCTCGTTGTCTTCTTTCCTGAGTTCAAGGTGCATTTGTTTGACCTGGTCTCTTAAGCAGTAGTGTGAATACATTCATTAACAAAACTCTGGAGTAGTGACAACAGTAAGAAAATCTCCCAGAAAGTAGCAAACTGCCCTTCGTGCTCAGCTGGTAGCCCATGGATGAGGGAGGTGCTGGAGAAGAGAGTTCATTGAACCAATTGAAAGTTAGACAGTGTTGTAAGGTGCTGGCAAGAAATCATGCTCTACTGATTCCTGTGTTCTGTGTTTGTTAAAGGTAGCAAATTTAGCTGCTTTTTGAAAACAGGCTCCTTTTGAACTATTAGTTCGAGAATTAATTAGGAAACAAAAAGTCTCTGTACTTTCTTTCACTTCACTACATCTTGACATTCTTTGCTGGCAGCTTTTCTCAAAGGTAGTTGCTAATGCTTAGGGGCAAGGAGTCCTGACTGTGTGCTCTTGTAGCCGCTATGTAGAGCCCTAAGTCCTGCCTGGGAATGGTAGACACTAATAACGTAAATTAATATATTTTGTGCATGTGTTTATAGTATGCACAAATGCCAGCATACAGTGGGCACATTTACTCTCTGTAGATGCATTGCAAAATAGTAAAAAATATTAAATAACAGTAGGCTTGGGAACTGGTGATGTAAACAGAGAAAAAATACCAGCTAGGAAATCTGCACGAGCGTTGCAGAAATGAAGCGGTTGATTTTGTATGCTGCCACAGTTGTTGTCCATAAGAACAAAATGTTAACGAGCTATAATTTTATAAATTCACTGTGTTCTGCTGGATCAGAGAGTCCCCGTTTTGCTTTTTCTCATGATTATGCCCATGAATTCAGTTAACAAATTTGTACTTTGTGAAGTCTGGAGTGTTCCATAGAAGTTCACAGAATTAAGATTACCTCTGCAGTTTTCTGTTGTTGCTGCCAATAAGATAGAATAACTGATGCTTGGTTTTGGACTGTCAGGTTATTGTTTTTTTGGACACCTTTTGTTACATCAGCTGGTAATCATTTTTTTTAGAAAATCAAGTTTCTTCTTGCTAAGCATAGGATAAATTAAGCCTTCTGGAAAGGTTAAAATAATAGCTAATTGATTGTAGATTACATATTTTTAAGCTTACTATTTACTTCTATATTAACTGTTAAAGAAAAAAATATCAAGTGCTTTTAATGAGTATTGGAAAAAATGAACAGATTGCAAATTTTAAAGCCTTCTATTTCCTGTGATTCCTTTCCTAGTGATAGAAAATTAGTATGGTAATGCCTCATTTCTCTAAAAGCTTAGAAAAGCAAGTGCTGACAAAGGAAGCTTATGAAATTTAAGAGAAGCAAGATGCTGGTTTTGCTATCAGGACAGAGACCTCCCTGGCCTTTCCATGCAGCAGCTTGGCAGGAAAGGGCCTTGGGGTCCTGGTGGCAAACAGAGTTAAAGGCTAACCATAGCCTGGCTTGCGTTAGCTACAGCCTAGCTGTCACATCAAGGAAATTCATGATTGTCCTCTACTTGAGCATTTTTGAGATCACAACTGAGTGCTGCTCTGGAGTCCTCAGTGCAAGAGGAGTCTGCAGGGGTTGTGAGGAAGGGTCAGTCATCTGCTGTATTTGGAAAGGTTAAAGAAGGTGGGTCTGATTGGTCTGAAGAAGGCAGTGGGGTGGTTGAATTGCTGTCTTCTATCACTTCAAGTGAAGTTTCAGAAAAAAAACAGATGAACAGACATCTCAGATCTGCACAGTGAAGCAGAAGAGGGAAAATTCCAGTTGGATACGTGGGAAACAGTGTCACGGTGAGGTTGTTTGGGCACAGCAGAAGTAGGTTGCCCAGAGAGATTGTGAGGTGGAGATTTTCAGAATTTAACTGGAAAAGGCCTTGAGCAGCCTGGCTCAAGAATTGACCCCTGCCTTGAGCAGGAGTTTGGACTGGATGGGTTGGTGGAAGATCCTATCTAACCTGAATTTATCTGATTTCTGCCATTGTATAGTAAAGACCGTCAGCACTGTGAAATACAGCTGGTTCTCAAAGATATATAAGACTGCATCATATATTGTGTTCATCAGGAAATTCTACAGTCGGATGCTTCAGAGCCTCCACTGTTGCTGATTGAATACAGCTTAATTCCAGTCAGTAATATTAACATTCAGTGTACCAGTAAGTTCTTCCTCCCTACCTTTTCCTATGGCTGCAACCATTACTGCATTATCCAATACTTTCAATACACCACTCTCAGTATCTTTTATTTATTTATTTCCTCTTCAATGTTTACTTTGGTAAATGACTGATTTCCTCATAATACCAAAAATATGGGAAAACATCTTTCTTTCCATTAAGGCCTAGGATTGCATTACCTTCCAGAGATTTGAGTCTTCTTTCAGAAAACATTTTTGCCACTAAAATATTTTATTTAGAAGAATGGTTTATTGTTGTTTTCTTTTTTCCTTTGAAGTCATTTTGCAGCAGTTTTCATGTAATGAGACAGTATGGATTTTTTTTTAATGGAGTGTATGGTATATATTGAGAATAAAATGCCATTGTTGGCTTAAACTAAACATCTGTGAGTGTAACAAACTGAGAAACACCAGTGTTCTCAGGAATGTCTATAAAATGTAAGACATTTATAGATTATTCTGAGTCATTTATCCGAATTTAAAGAGAGTAGAGAAGAAAAGCAACGAAACTGGCTACATGAATTGCAAAGGTCCAGAGTAACAGGTTAAAAGAGGAAGCTAAACATTAAGAAAGCTAACTTCCAGCTCTTCAGAGAGTTAGTCAGCAAAACACCCTAGGAAACTCTTCATGGATAAGAGTGCAGAGCAGAGATGGCAGATCTTTAAGGAAGCTTTCCTTAACAAATAAGAGCTCTCCATCCCCAGGTGTAGCAAGTCAGGAAAGGAAAGCAAGAGACTGGCATGGCCAAAGCAGGATCTGCTGTTCAAACTAGTGTGAGAGGAGCATAAGGAAGCTGCTAGGCTGCATAGGGATGGGGTTACAAAAGCCAAAGCCCAGCTTGAACTAAACTTGGCAAAAGATGCCAAGAAGAACAATAAAGGCTTCTATGGGTACCTCAAACAGTAAGGGAAAGGAGGGCATACCTCCCCTAGTGAGTGATACAGGCAAGCTGGTAACAACAGACGAGGAAAAAGCTGAGGTACTTAACAACATTTTTGCCTTGTTCTTCTCTGATAACTGCTCACCACACAGCCTTCAAATGTATGGTTTGGTAGGACAGGATTGGGGAAGCAACATCCCTCCCACTGTAAATGAAGATCAGGTTTGTGACCACCTGAGGAACCTGAACATCCACAAGTCTATGGGTCCCAGCGTGATGCATCCCAGAGTCCTAAGGGAATTTGGTGATGTAGTTGCCAAGCCACTCTCAGTGATATGTTAAGAAGGGTAAAAAGAATGACCCTGGGAACCACTGACCTGTCAGTCTCACTTCTGTGCCAGTAGAGATCATGGAGCAGATCCTCCTGGAAGCTATGCTAAGGCACATTGGAAGACATGGAGGTGATACTGGAGAACCAGCATGACTTCATCAAGCACAAATCGTGCTTGACCAATCTAGTGGTTTCTTATGATGATGTCACTGCATCAGTGTACAAGGGAAGAGCCAACAATGTCAACTATCTGTACTTCAGTTAAGGTCTTTGACACAGTAGCCCACAACATCCTTCTCACCAAATTGGAAAGATATGGATTTAATGGGTGGACTGTTCAACGGATGAAGAACTGGCTGCAGGATTGAGTCCAGAGAGTGGTGGTCAGTGGCTTAGTGTCTGGATGAAGACCAGTGATGAGTGGTGTCCCACAGGGGTCAGTGCTGGAAGTGATACTCTTTAATGTCTTCATCAGTGACATCAACAGTGGGGTCAGGCGCACCCTTGGCAAGTTTGCTGATGACACCAAGCTGTGGGGTACAGATGACAAACCAGAGGGATGGGATGCCATTCAGAGGGACCTAGACAGTCTTGAGCAGTGTGCCCAGGTGAACCTCATGAGGTTCAGCAAAGCCAAGTGCAAGGTCTTGCACTTGGGTTGAGGGAGCTTTCATTACTAGTACAAACTGGGGGATGAAAGGATTGAGAGGAGCCCTGCTGAAAAAGACCTGGGGGTACTGGTGGATGGAAGCTGGACATGATCCAGCAATGTGCCCTCGAAGCCAAGAAAGCCAAATGTATCCTGGGCTGAATCAAAAGAGGCATGGCCAGAAGGTTGAGGGAGGTGATTCTTCCCCTCTGCTTTGCACTGGTGATGCCTTACCTGGAGTACTGTGTCAAGATATAGAGTCCTCAGTGCAGGAGAGACGTGGACCTGTTGGAGCACAACCAGAGGAGGACCGCAGAAATGATCCGAAAGATGGAAAAACCTCTCCTATGAGGAGAGGCTGAGAGAGCTGGGGCTGGTCAGCCTGGAGAACAGAAGGCTTAGAGGTGACCTGATAGTGATCTTTCAGTGTCTAAAGGGGAAAAAAGAAAGAAGGGGACAGGCTCTTTAGTAGGATCTGTTGTGATAGAATGAGGGGAAATGGCTTCAAGCTTAAAGATGGTAGATTTAGGTTGGATATAAGGAAAAAGTCTTCTACAGTGAGGGTGGTGAGGCACTGGAACAGGTTGCCTGGAGGTGTGGTTGATGCCTTGTTCCTGGAGGCTTTTAGGGTGAGGCTGGATCAGGCCTTGGGCAACCTGATCTAGCTGTGGTGTCCCTGTTCATTGCAGGGGAGTTGGACTAGATGACCTTTAAAGGCCCATTCTAATTCTAAGGATTCTGTGATTCTGTCTTTCTGTGATTCTAAGGGCAGCCAGTGGGTAACTGTTGGTTATAAATACAACAAGGAGACTTTGTATATAGTATGTATATATGATTTAGTGTGCAGCTGCTGTGCACAATGGGTAGTAGAATGGGAAGATCAATAGGAAATGGAACACAAGGTGCTCTAGAAAAAGAACTTGACTCTAGGATGGGAAGACACATTCATTCCACCCAGCGTTCCTACCTTTCCATCTCCTCCAGTCTTCTCTGTGTCCACTCTTCATAGAATCATAGAATCACTCAAGTTGGAAGGGACCTCAAAGATCATCAAGTCCAACCACAGCCTAACCATGGTACCCTAACTCTAACAACCCTCTGCTAAATCATATCTCCAAGCACCACATCCAAACGGCTCTTAAACACATCCAGGGACGGTGATTCAACCACCTCCCTGGGGAGCCTATTCCAATGTTTAACCACCCTTTCTGTAAAGAAGTGTTTCCTACTGTCCAACCTAAACCTACCTTGGCGCAACTTGAGGCCATTTCCCCTTGTCCTGTCACCTGTCACCACGGAGAAGAGACCAGCCCCGCTCTCTCTGTTAGCACCTTTCAGGTATTGGAAGAGTAATAAGGTCTCCCCTCAGCCGCCTCTTCCCCAGACTAAACAGCTGCAGCTCCCTCAGCCTCTCCTCATAGGTCTGATTTTCCAAGCCCTTCACTAGCCTCGTTGCCCTTCTTTGGACCTGCTCCAGTACCTCCACGTCCTGTCTGTACTGAGGTGCCCAAAACTGAACACAGTACTCGAGGTGAGGCCTCACCAATGCTGAGTACAGGGGCAGGATGACTTCCCTAGTCCTGCTCACCACACCATTCCTGATACAAGCCAGGATGCCATTGGTCTTCTTGGCTGCCAGGGCACACTGCTGGCTCATATTCAGCCGACTGTCCATCAGATTCAGCCGACTGTCCATCAGCAGTCCTTCCAGGAGTCATACTGACATGCAGTAAATGAAAAAAAATTCCCCCAAATTATTCCCTAAGATCATTCATATTTTCTTCTTCACTTCTTTTGGTTGGAGTACTTCTGTCATTGTATGTGTGAAATTAAGCCAACCAGCTATTCTTTATCACATTGAGGGTGGTCTGTTTGAACTTTCTGGTTCTGTTTCAATTGATAAATAATGAGATTTGAAACCAGCAGTAGCTAATATATGTCATCACACCATAGTTTTCATGATTTTGTTTTTTTTGTTTTGTTTTGTTTCAGCATTCCTTCATACTAAATTCATTTACTTTCTTACTTCTCTGGATTATTTTATGTTTTACTGTACTCAACAGACCATGTACAGAATGCTGTTCTGAGAAGTACAGTCACACAGAAAATCAGATTTTCAAAATGATGTGCAGATTGTGCTTACAGCAGCTTTCCTGTGCCCAGTGGTATGGAAGTAAACGATGATAATGTAAACATTGGGACATGCAGCTTGTGTCATTATTAAAATTATGTGTTAATATGCAAATAGCTCCATATTGAAGAGACTGTGAAACAGAAGGGTTAAGCTCTGCCTCTGAACCACGAAGTTATTGCTGGCTACCAACTAAAAGCTGCAGGGAAAGATTCTCGGAATGAGAGGTTCATTTTAGTGGTAAGTGAGCACAGAAGCACAGACCTTGCAGATATGCCTCATCTGCATTGTGTTGTTCCTCTACCCTCCCCCCCCCCCCCCCCCCCCACCACAGTACTTATCGTGGTGGAACAACTGAATAAGTCAGTGTAAAACTGCCAAATTTACCGTGTTGTGGTGCAAGCTGTATTTTGTTGTAGTCCTCATCATCCTGCTCATGTTTTTCTTTTCCAGGCTTCTATGTCTGAGAATATTCTGGCTCCAATACATGAGTGATTTGAGGCTGGCAGTGATTTTTGTTTTGCTTTCTGATGTTTCACAAAAATCGTCTTGCAGGAGAGGGATGATTTGTCCATGATGCTTTTAAAATCTTGAATGTGGTAATTTGTTGCTGCAGCTGTTACTGTGTTATAAGTTGTGAAACCTGTTTTGTATGTGCCTCTCCATACAAAGAGTGTCAACTTTCCTGTGAGTAATTGAGGATATTTTGCTAACATCTCTTTATGGGACCAGGTCCTGTGCTTGAGATGAAGCAGAGACTGCTTTTCCTTTGATGCAGACAAGCTTATGCTTGGTTTCCATCAATACAATTGCATTTGCATTTTCTTTTGACTGCAATACAGTACAGTATAGCAAATGTGCTCAAGCTTCCCAGGGTTTTAGGCAGTTTAGGAGAATTGTTGTAGATACTGTCTTCTCAGAGAAAGTACTGCCCTAAATCTGTGGGTCTTTATTATTTCCTTCAGAAGCTCTTTTCATGTCATTTTTGTCATTGATTAATCTGTTCTCATTTTTGAAATCCGTTTTTTGTCTTTTCTTGCTGCATTAAACCAGAGGCTTTTGTAGGTACTGTAGGTAAATGAGATAAAGGGAGTAGAACGAATAATGGTCAAGAGTAGATACAAAAAATGATTTCTAGATAAAACTATAAAAACCAAACCATATTAAAATTAGTTCAAATATGAAATGATGTAAAGGTATTTGTGCAAATTCTTTTAGGTCATCTTGAAGCATTTTTTAGTAGTTCATTGGTTGAAAGTATCATAAGAACAGCCAAGATGAGGCTTGGGGGGATACAGAAAGCAAATTGTTCTTAACAATTTGTAGGCAGGGTAGGTCTAAATTTGTGAAGGTTTTTAGAGGTGAGTGATTTTGACTCTAAACTGAACAAATGAGGTTGAGCTTGATAAATGAGCTTGAACTTGTAGTACTTTTGCAAAATGCAGAAGATAATCTCTTTAAAATAAATTACTTATGAATAAATCAAGATGTTGAAGTTGCAGAGGGTGAGAGATGGTATAGCAGGGTAATTCTTTGACTAGGAAATTGTCTTGGAGACCTTTCTTTATAATATATAGAAAGCACATAGTGAGCATCATGAATGAGAAATATTTTAAATGTCAGATACCGATAAGATTGGAGAAAAGCAGTTGGCAAAAATCCTTGTATTGAGAGGTGCCGTGCTGTTTTAGGGCTAGTAAAAGGCAAATGCAGATTAAATTTAGATAAATGAAAAAGAATAGGCCTGCAAACAATAACACAGAAGGTAGAAGAAATATCAAATGAGATAATTATGCAGGATATCAGTTTACAAAGGAAAAAGGGTTGTGGGTAATATCCTGTCTGATTATAATACCCATAAAGGAGGGTAATTTCAGCCATCATATGCCCCACAGGCTCCCTGTATGGATTGTGGAAGACAGCTCATTCCACAGAGGTAATCTGAGAACCTCCGAGAGCGGAGCCTGGCGGGTGCCTCACTGGGTCTTTAAATTGCTTTAAGAGTACCAGTGGATGGCATACAGAAACGATGTCCTAAATTTTAAGTAACCGAAGTAGTGGTGCAGGTACCTGTCTGGCTTGTGTCTGTGGATATTTCCAGTTAAGAGATTAGAGGCTCGAATAAGAACAAATTCTTAATGTACAGCTGTTTTAACTACAGGTGAGCATTTCAGGTATAGTGTTTCCCACAGACAAGCTTAAATGTCACTTCCACTACTGCTAATTTCCAGATTTCGATTTTTTTTTTTTTTCCCCAAACCATTTTACATCCTCAAACATAATCCATAAAACCGGGTATGTCCTGCAAACTTAGGCTCTTAATAGAGCCTCTTAAAAGTCGGAGTTTCTTGTACAAGGTTAATGAATTAAGAGGAAGGTGGGATGAAACTAGATTGTGCCAATGAAAGGCTGGCATGTCTGTAAGAAGATGGGATTCCATACAAATACAAATAAAAGGGTTTCTACCTCCCGCAGAGAGAACTGGTGACTAGCACATTTACAATCTAAAGAATGCCTGGAAAGTGGTGTTCCTCAGGAAAAAAAAAACCTGTACATAGACAGAAATCAGGTACAATCATTTCTTTTTTGCATGTGTACAATCACAGAATGGTTGAAGCTGGAAGTGACCGTAGGTTATCTTTAAAGATAAACTAGTGCCAGCCCCATGCTGTGGGGAGGGTGCCTCTCACCAGCTTGGGCTGCCCAGCGCTCTGTCCAGCCTGGCCTTGAACACCTCCAGGGATGGGGCACCCACAGCTCTCTGGGCAGCTGTGCAATGCCTCACTGCCCTTATAGTATAGAACGCCTTCCTGGTGTCTAATGTTAAGTCTTTTTTCTTAGTTTAAAACCATTAGCCCTGGTTCTGTCACTGCACACCCTGGCAGTAATTGAGTCCTCTCTGTGCATAATGTACAGTGAAATGCTTTATTAATTTTTCTCATCAAATTAACTGATATGTGTGTCATTGTAAGGCAAGGGTATGATTGCTTGGTGGTATTCCAAAATGATTAAAATATTTGTAAAGTTTTACATCTGAGAGAGAAATATATACTAAAAATCAGTTCGATAATAGAGATGCCGTACCTTATTATATAATAGTCAACAGAAATATTGTTTATTTACTTCATGATTGACAACAGTAAAACCACTGCAGCTTCATCTTTCTACCGTAAGTGGGAATAAATGCGAAGAACAACAGAGCTCTGCGGTGCTATTACATCTCAGCAAATAGAAGTTTTCAAAATGCCACTTCTGCTTCTCTCCAAAGGGAAAAAAGAAAAAAGAAAAAAAAAAAAAAGTGATTGTGGAGAAAATAGCACATTGTATCTTTGGGAAAAATAATGTAGAAGTATTTGGAAAGGAAAGATCAAAGATGTGGCAGTATTGTTAGAGCCATTGTGCGGGTGTTCCGTTTGTACTGCTAAGGACTGTAGATGTTTTCATTTACGGGCGAGGAAACTGGAAAGATGCAATATTGCTTTTTATGTTACAACTTTCCTGAGTTACTGTTTAATTGGCGCATTGAAAAATTTCTGCCAGTGACTTTACAACTGAATCCTATAATGAAATGTCACTTCTTTTCAGAAAAATTTTACTTTCTCTTGATTAGTTGAAATATTAAATTTGCTTCTGTAAGTGAATCTATTGATTTAGCTTAATGTGTTGTAATAAAAAATACTCAAGTATGTTCTCAGTTGATGGATTCATGGGATGCTGTGATGGTTTCTATGCAGGCGCTGGTGATGGATTTTTATTTGTTCCTCGTGCATGAAGCAGGGAAGCCAGCAGAGGTACAGAAAGGAAATTAATACCTCGGTTCTGCTGGGGGGCAGTGCTTGCTTTTGAGATCTCCGCAGGTGTTTTTTACTGGGCCATCCACGTCTCAGTGGGAGGGCACAAGCCTGTAACAAAATGGCCCTGAAAGGCCCCTGGGCCCAAGTCTGCAAGCACCGTGGGGTGATTACGTCAATCATGGCTTGCTCTGCCTTGGGTGCTGCTTATTGCCTCTCTGTTAATGTTGCATTGCTTGAGGAATAAGTTGCCCAATTAGTGTCATATTTTAACCTGTCCAGTTGTAATTTAATGGTAATATAGACAAGTGCAGCTCAGCTTCTGCTTCGTTTCATTAGTGGGTCTTGGTTAGCCATGCTTGGTTGCTGACTATTGTAGCAGCGGATTAACTAAGTGTTACACCATTTCTTTCATATAAACAAAAGAAACCTGCGTGGGATGTGGAGGAAAGGCTAGCCTGTAGCTTAAGCAGTGTACAGGAATATGCAAAAGCAAAACCAGAGACAAGAATGTTTTGTTTCTTTTACACAGTAATCAAGATCCTACTTGCTCTATTTTTCTACATCATTACTTTCTCTTTCCACTGGTTACACTTGGTTGTCATTAATGCATAGAAAGAGGTTTCAGCGTAGCTGAACTTAGACAGAAGGAAAACAAAGGATATCTCTGAATTATTTAAAAGGACATTTATAGATCAGAGAGTCAGAGGTTTCGGACTCAGATCGCTGAAGTTAAGACTAAAGCAAAGAGACTCTAAGTAAAGGCTTAATTACTAGCTTGTTAATGTTTCATTCAGTGCTTTGAGGAAAAAGTCTGTAATTTGTCATTACGGTTGGTAGCTGTAGCAGGAAACTGCAAAACAAGTCTTTCACTTTCAATTCGGGGTTTCCCCAGTGTGTTCTCTCTGGTCTGACAAATCAACGCCTTTTGACTTTGGGCTTTTCAACTGCAGAGTTCTGGATGTAAAACTCTTTATCTGAAAAAAACCAATGAAGTTAGATTAATGTAGAAAAAGGCGCTTTGAGATGATCAGGCAAAAGGTTATGTAGTTGCAGTGCTGTAACTTGGGTTTTTTTTGTTCTTCTCTTTCTCTCTTACCTCTTTCAGCACTGCCTGTTCTTGTGGAGAAGAACACTTAGGAATTTATTTTTTTATAATGAGTTTTTCCTGACTGGGCTATTGAATGATTGGTTGTGACACTGGCCTTCTCTAAAATAGGTTTGTGATGTTACTTGTAATGCTGTTACATCATATGGGAAGCAAATCAAATTTTTTAAGCTGTATTTTTTACAGAACTAAACCTGTTTCAGGCTTGGGTCTGAGGTGGTTGAGAATGGTCACTCAAACAAAACTTCAGCTTAGATTCTAATTTCTCTGACTTCTGGAAGGTTTAAGACCCAGCCCACGCAGAAGTCTTTGCAGACCAGAGCTTTCTAAGCAGATTTTTCATTTGGAAAGCTCATCTGGTTGGAAAACCCAAGCAACTTTTCTTGGATTTGCATGCCTTAGCGAGCTCCTGCATCCTCCTGGATTCACATCCAGGTGAACTGGATGAAATCAAAGTTTGTGAGCAAAGCCATCATTACAGCATTTCCAAATTCCCTGTCTTTCAGAGTTTTGTGAGAATCAACTTTCAAATGTGAATTTTGTCGGCATTTGCCATTCAGGATTGTAACCTTGTTTAGTTGATCTAAGATCAAACTCAAAAAACAACGACAAAAAACACACCCTAATTTGTATAGCAATGCTGCTACCCAAACAGACCAGAAAATTCAGAGATTTCTCTTTTAGCAGATCTGATAAAATCCTCTGAAGCCAATTGAGACTCTCCCAAGGCTGTGAATATTCCATGTCCCTGTGCCCTCCTCCATCTCGTGACTGCAGCCTGTCGCCCTCCCCACATCCATCATTGTGGTGTCCTGGGAAATCTGGCTTCTGAAATCTGCAGATTCATTAATAAGAAGTGGAAAAGAGTGGCTTGCAATGAACGGTAAAGCAGGAAGAACCCCTCCGCTGCCTCATTTACCAAGAAATTTGTGCCATTGATAGATTAGCCCTTGCGTACATTTCCTTTAGAGCAGTGACCTCATCAGCTGGCAAGCACTATCAAACCATTTGCTGTGTCTCAGCCACCATTAACTTCCCTAACTAGCCCGTTCCATTCTGTAATCCCACGATGATCAAGAGGACCTGCCTGCTTAGATTTGAGATAATAAGCCAGATTATACTGAACATCTTTAATTGCTTTTGAAGAAGAAGGAAAAAGCTTTCCATGATTTCAGCCTCAAAGCCAGTTAGGCTTTGAAGTTTAAGGTAGACTATTCCAGAAAGGGAGGGAGTTCAAACCACCTCAACACTATAAAGGCAGTGAAGAAGTGTGTTGGGGCAGCAGAGGACTCAGGCTACAGCAGCTGCTTTGATCAAAGCTAATTTTTGAAAGTCTGCGTTAAGTCTGCAGCCATTCATCTGTTTATGTTGTGATGCAGTATCAGTAATGAACAAAGCTAAAAGCTTATTTTCCTTCTAATTGAAATCTCAGATGAAAAACACAATGAAAAATCCCTTTCACGGCTTTTTTCTCCCACCAAATCGTTGCTTTATTATTTGGATTTTATAGTACTGTTGATAGATATTTCTGTTGTTACTGTTTGACTCTTTTTTTGCTTTTTGGTTTTTATTATCGCAGTGTTTCATTAAGGCATTTATCAGCTCCCTCACTTAAGTGGTTCTAGCAGTCATCTGAAATTTACCCTGTGTTGTTAGCTGCAGAAATGAAGGTTGAGTTGGCAGAGTTGCAAACACCGTGCTCAGCGATTGGGGTAAGCCTACCCCCACCAAATGGCAAGGTTTTAAAAAATGGCTTTGGCTTGACTGTTGTTGTTATCCTATGGTTGAAAATGTAAAGTTTGTGCTTTCTTACAGACATATGCAGAAACCGAGAACTTTCTTTAAACAATAAAACGTACTTCTTCTGTAAGAGACTGATTTCAAGGTCTGGCACTCTTACAGATGCTCGATATTACATGAACCGTATTAAAGCTCCAATGAGCAAGACTGAGCTGTACTCTTTGGCTTGACCCTCTGGTTCTTAGGAGACTTGGTTGATGACAAGCTGTTCAGTCTAGTGAAGTGGATGGGGATTGTCTGAATTTTTATTTCCTGCAAGTCTCTTAAGCCTCAGTATGTTCTAGTACCATATCTGCAAACTAGAAACGTATGAAAGGAAAAATTGACTAGTTTTTGTAAATATTTCCTGGGCAAAATACATAAAATATAGGAGATTAAAAGTAAGTTTACTTAGTTCTGGTCTTAGTTCATGGGCACATTGTCCATTCTCTCTGTACCATCTCAACGTTTTCAAGTATTAATAAGATTTCTAGATGTTGAAAACATTTATAAATTTATAATCTTGCTCCCTTCCCCCCACCTTTCTAATAATGCTTTCATAGTATCTTTAATAATTTACATATCACTTAGATGCCAGTATTTGATAATGTCAGTATGCCAAATTCAGCTTTCAGTGTTGTATGTTTCTTCATATGACTGCTGTAGTAAGAATATAAAGTTTCAGTTGTATCTTTTATATGTTACTATTCAGAAATGTTCTGAGGCAAAGAAATTTGAAACATGAGGAAAGCAGATCTGCTAACAAACCAGTTTGGGCTTTGTTAGGCTGTGGATAGACACATGAATATATTACATATGATTATCATAAAATTATGGCCTGGAAATTGAACAGTCATGCTGCTGCATTTTAGACAGTACATTTATAATAAGCTATAATAAAGTAAACTCTTTGAATGGATATAAGAATAGGCATTTCTCAGTGATCACAAATGTACGCTCAATTGGTGCTTTTGAAGCTCAATTTAACAAAGCAAACAGATTTCCTTGTAGTGTTAACACAATTGTTCTCGGTGAATTTTGATTTATGGAGGAAAAAAGACAACAACTTAAGCATATGAAACTACATGTTTGGGAGCTAAATGGAAGAAAAGCATGTGGATCATAATGGCTGTCTTTTGAAAGCTCCATGTTGTTAAAAGTGGATTTGAAATTCTCATTTGCAATTACTTGCTCCTTTGGATTCTAGTTTCAATTTCTTTTTGCTAGAAAAAGCAGAAGAAATACTATTTCTAAGAATGTTTCAGAACCCAGATAAGCAATGACTAGAATTAGGTCTAGAGCCGGATCCTGGTAATGCTGGCACGAATTAATTGAGCTTATGAAACTGCTCAGAGGTACATAACTTGTAAGGGTAAGTTTGTAGAGCCTGGGTGCAAATGAATAGCAGAAGATGCTATGTGACTCAGAAAAGTAGTTTTTCTGCCAATGACACAGGCTGATTGGAAGCTTCTGATGGCACAACTGTGGGGCTTCTCTGTGCAAACCCATTCATGGGGCGTTCAGCAACAAGCCGCAGAGCTCCTTGTAGAGGGAGATGTGCAGATAGAATGAGGTAAAAATCAGCTCCTGCAGTAGTTAACAACTTGGATACCGAGAAGAGATGAAAAACAGTCATACAAGAAAATACGCTGTAAAATCTAGGTATGATAAACACAAACATTTGCTAAGAGAGCCATGATTAGAGTCCAGCATGCAAAAGAGAAAAATGTCAGAATAAACTTCTTCATCCTGACACTGTCACCTCAATTCTCTGTCTTTTTCTGAAGTACAGAAATAATGTTGTTGAAGACTGTAGGAGAGTGAAAGCATAGCTTTGTCTCTGGAAGATATGTTTTGTGGGTTTTTTTTTTTTACTGATAAATTATTAAAGAGATCTCAGCTGCCTTTGTGTTTCAGGATTTCTTGGTAGCATGACTGTAAGTACCTGAGGGATAATTACAATAAGGTTTAGAGAACTGAATGGGGGGTAAATGCTTTCCCTGGTGTGCGACCACAAACCATCTCTCTCAGTTTCCCCATTTGCAAGCTGAGAATAGTAAGCATTATGAAATTAATAATTTATGAATGAGGTAAGTGTTGTTTTCAAAGTATATTCTTTATGATCAGTGCGTAACTCCTGTCTGGATCTTTGTTTCTCAGCATGCAGAGCTCTTCGTTTGGAGCTGTCTCCTTTTTGCAAAATCAGTTTGTGTGTGTAAAACACAAATCAAGGCTAAGGCTGGTGTTCACAAATTAGCTCACGTCAAGCAGGAATACAGTCCTCAAAATATTCCAGGCTGTGGGTGAAATGTTTCCTTCTGGAATCATTGCTGCATTACAATTACAGCTTTTCAATCAGCTCACACATACACTTGCTGGTTTAGCCAACTGTGTCTTCTCCTCGTACCACCCTTGTGGGGATAGCTTTTTTCAGAAACATCCAGAGGATTCCTTGTCTTTCAGTGTTTTTGTTGTTGTTTTCTGTGAACCCGCTCAACGATTCTGTAATTTGATGGGGTATTTTCTACCTCTTCTTGTGCATCTGCCTGTTTTTCTTAGATACTTAGGCAAATGTCCTCTAGTTTCAGCACTGATGATGGGCCGATGGTTTTATTATTGGTGCTGTTATTCCTGGTATACCACATCCAAACTGGCTGTCTCTGGCCTCCATGAAGTTCTTCCATGTGCTTGCGGTGGAGCATTCTTTTTACAGCTGTGGAGCAGGTGAGGTTCTGTTTTGTTTGCACGAAGTATGCATCCTCTGTGAGTAAGTTCACTTTAAGGCTTTCCTTGAGAGCTCCATTACTGCTTTCACACCGCCTGGGTGTTCACCGCAGTTCCCCTGTCCCCTAGAAGTTCTTCCTCTTCTATCAGTGCAGACTTCCACTTACTGATTTAATACAGCTGTAGTTATGGACTCATCACAGTGGAGGTATGCCAAGTTCACGAGTCTTTAGAATGGAATTCTTCTGTTTCTCAGTTTCTACAGAGGACATACAGAGACATCTGTTTTTCTTTAATGGAGAAACCTCTGCTGATGAGGGTGCTATAGCAAAGGCTATTTATCTGGGAAGCCTACTATTTATTACTTTATTTCATTTAACTCTTCAGCACCTGCGGACTCTCGGATCACTGCTTCCCATTCATGGCAATAATTAAAAGAAAATAGGTTTTCGAAAAGCTTTAAAGTTCCCTCAGGACTTAGGTGGAGGGAGGTCAGCAGCTCTGTGAGATTCCTGAGTTATAATGCCTGAAGCTGCAGACAGTTTATAGGTTTGCTATGGCTGACCAGGTTTTCCCACTGAGTTAAATGGAAAGTATAGAAAAAGGTCCACGTCTTGAAGAATGTGTATCATTGAGAAGCAAAACATTTGTGCAAACGCACTCCCACATCGTGGTCTTGGCAGCTACAAGGAGGGTCTGCTTTGTTGTAGAACCCATATTTCTCTGAGAGTCCCAAACAAAGCTCATTGTTGTCTTACAGATAGTTCGTATGGTGTTAGAGGGTCAGATGTACAGGAGACTTTCCAGGATACATTAAGAAATCTATTACCAGCTGGCACAGAAATCATTAAGCTTGTAATATCTCTGATAAGAGGAAGTTTTCTTACTCCTGATATTTCCATCAATCAGTTGCCAGGAAAACCCCAGGCTCCAACCCATTGTATGTGGCAGATAATGGTGTCTGTGTTTGAAACTACATATAATATTTTCTCAAATAATCTCTTATATGTTAAGAAAAAGGAGTAAATCATAAACTGAGTACCAGACACTGGAAGCCAATAAAAAATAAATTCTACAATTCAGCAAAGCCACGCTCTTGTGATTTTTGAATGAATTTTCTCTTTGGTGTATTTCTTGATTTTCCAGCACTTGATGTTGGTGCTGTGATTTAATGTGGTGTGAACAAAAACATTAAATTTTTTATATTTCTTAATGTTCCTTTCCAGGAATGAGATCTCAAAACTGGAGCCTTTCCATTCCCTGTGTACACAAGAAACAGCGTAGTTATGCTTCGAAGATGTTCTTTGGTGTTAAATAAATATATCAACTGCATTGTGTTTACCCAACCTGATAACCATGTGTTGGGTAGTATATTACTTAGACATACTGATTGTGTGTCCTTTTAATTTAGCAAAAGAATTGAGTTACCAGTGCTGCTGTTTGACTTTTGACGCATCTATGGTTTTGATAAAATAATCTCTTGAATCATATTAAGAAATGGATATGAAATTACATTATGAAGCCTGTTCTGGCATGGACAAAAATGAGGCGGTTTACTTAACTGATGAATTTCTGCCAGTTGACAGTGCTAGTATTGTTATGTACATTAATGGTATGAACAGGCACTTAGTTACCATCTCTTGTATTTTTATAATTCTTAGAGAAGGCTTAGTTTTACTGTGGAGAATGTGAGAAACTTCACATGAAAGGGGGAAAAAGTTCTTTAGAAGCATCTGAACAAGCTGTCTGGGCACCAGGAAGAAGCTCTGAAGGAACAACTTCCAGTCTTCAGCTTTCAAAAATGCCTCCTTTGGGGTTTGGCTTTCAGTTACACCTTTAGAAGCTCTTCATTTTGTTACTGTTGCTTCTCTCTCTCTTTCTCATCCTGTTCCTTCATCTTTCATCTTTCTGTCTCATCCTGTTCCTTCAAGATGTCTTGACCTCTCTTCATTTCATCTAATCCCCATGTAATTTGTTCCCTTCGTTCACTGAGTGTTGTCATTGCTTCTTCCTCGTCTTCAAATGATGCCCCCACCGCTATGAAGTCATAGGAACCGTGGACAGGTTATTTCTCCCTGTTGTCTACATCATTCCACGTTGCCTGACAAGTTTAGAAACGATGTCTGCAATACTACGCCAGGCAGTTAACAACACTCGAGAGTAGAGCAGAAGTCAGGATTTCAGACATGCTATTCTGCTAGAGAGATTTTATTTCCTAAGCTGTAATCTCTGGCTGGATGTACCCCTATTCCCTCAGGACGGTGAAGCTTGCGAATCTCATGGTCTTGGACAGTTGTTAGAAAAACATGGTATAACATTTGCAGAATGGCTGCTTGGAGAAGGGTGGGCTGCAGTTCTCCTGCAGCAGAAGGCCAGGATGGGAAGCAACCCAGGAGCTTCTCCCTTGTGTACATAAAGCCAAGCATTTCTTTTGGGATGCTCTTCTTTGGCTTGTTTGTTGGCTTCAGCTCTGAGAATGGATCCTAATGGAGAAAAGTTAGTTATCAGGGAGGAAGAATTACTTTCTGGACCTTATATGGCCATTCTGAACTTCTTTTGAAACAGATTGTGTATTTGAACATTATCGGAAAAGATTGCCTCCATTGCACATGTAGCTCTTTAAAAAAGAAAAAGAAAGAAAGAAAAGCAGATTCAATGGAATATAGAATATACATAGGATCTGTCTTGCTTGTGTGTTCTAATTCCTTATTTAAGTTTCTGTTAAGAAATAAAGTTCTTTTTAATTTCTTAGTACTTCAATTGCTGCTTTTTCTTACTTGCTCTCTCATGAAAGTTAGCATTTTCTGTGTGTACTGTTATGATCTTTTCTTCTGGGATCTCACAAACAGGCTGATAATTTTGCATGTGGAATACGCAATAGAAATAGGTGCATCAGAGAACAATTTTCTTTCTATAAATGTTTGGTAATAGAGGGGAAAGTGCAACAAAAAGGCATTTAAAGAGAGAAAAGATTGGAAATAGAGTATGTTCACATTTTGCTTACAAACATCACTATCTTTTAAGTGGACAGTTTACTGAGATGAAATCATTTCAGTTGCTTCATAAAAAGCATGCATATGGAAACAAGCCTTCTTTCAGTCAAGTTTCCATTTATCTAGAAACCGATTTTTCTTGCTTTCAAAAGTAACTCGAATATGAGGAAAGTAAATGAATTTGTAAAGATTATCCATTGTAGATATGGTTTCTGTAATATTAACGGTCTCAAATTCTTATTGGTAACCCTTATGTAATGTAGCAGCTTGCCCAGGAATTTTATGCTCCTTAGGAAGTAAGGATGATGAGACTGATGTCTGAGTGCAGTTTTAAAAGAAAATGCACGTGTGTTAATTAAAAGAAAGCCTGGCTCAGCAGGATAAATTATGGCTCAGCCTGATCAACAAGTGCAGTGTGGAGATGCACAGAAAAACCTCGGCTATTGGTAACATCACAAAAAATGCTGCCATTTTTACTGGACTGGAGTTAACAATATTCACTGTAAACGATTTTTCCTCTTTTTGCAGCTGGATATGTTGGTTTTTTTTCACATCTTGCCCTAAGTTCATATAAAATGTGGCTGCATATAAAAATGCTGCTGTGATTCATCTCAAAATGGCTTGGTTAGTCTGCTAAGCGAGGTGATTTAATGTGTTAGATATTTCACTTTTTTAATATATTTTGGGTTTGTTTTTTTTTTTTTCTGAAAATGGGGGGTGGAGGGAGGCTGTGGGGAAAGAAACAGAATTTTTCATAGCGAACAGCACAAATGATGGTGGCAGTGGGAAACCTTTCTTGGCAGGGGGTGGCAGATAGCTGGAGGATGGTCTGTGTTGTATCTAGGCTAACCTGCAGAGCTGTTGATAAAGAGGAGGTGCAGCTCTTGCTCACTTTTTCCTATCACCACTGGCAGTCTAGCAGTGGGGTAGTGAATCACCAGCCAAGAGGAAGCTAATCTGTATTTTTGGCAAGTAATTTCTGTTGGGCCGGTAGGCTGGTTCCAGATAACCAAAGCAAATGCAAGCAGGAACAGCAAGTATTCCGCTCCTCTGGGGAGGAGGGCAATCGATGTGAAAGCTGGTGGGTGACTTTCCATCGCATGACACATTTGTGGCCCTGACCAGAAATACCATCCTGATGCACCCCACTTTCGTTAGCCCCATATCCTAGACTGGTCTTCTGGGGTTCTGATTCTGACTGGCTGTCTGAAAACAGGTTAGGGAAATAAGTATTTTAGGGGGACTCCACAGGGTCCTTATGGTTTCTGTCTTGAAAGCACTGGATTTCCATCCTGAAAGCACTGGATGCTGATTCAAGTGCATTTTATCGACAACACGGCAGAAGCATTGGCATGGTACCAAGAGCATCACTACTGATGAGGGTGAGCATTTTGGCTAAGAACTGCCATCCTTCCTGAGGTGCTTCTCCCATTTCTGTGAAGCTGGAGGAAGTGCCTCCCAGGAATAGAAATGATAGTGCGTTACTTAGTTACTCCTACAGGCTGTATTACTTAAGGGAAAGAAGAGCTGAACCTACGCAAAGGAAGAACTGGGAAGACACCATTCTGAGCAGCTCAGAGTGAATTCCCAAAGAGAAGGAAATTCGAGACAGTCCCATTTTAAAGCTGAAATACCAGAAAGTAGCATCCAGGTGATAGTAGATGTAGGGTGTGAATTTTAGATGCAAGGAACATTGTGCGCTTGTTTAGTCCAGTGCATAAACAGCACTATGTCTGCTAAGAAACAAAAGTAATTGAATTTAGTAGAAAAGTATTTTTAATGCTGAAAAATGTGCTATGCTCAGAGCACTTGCAGCCTTGATCAAGTGTCTGGAATTTGCTGAAACTTAAATGTACTTCTGCAAGACTGAGATTGCTTAAAATACAGGGATCGGTGTGTGCTATATTTCTTCCTTTGTAAAATAATGACTACAGCTCGCAATTGTTAAAGACTATGATCACCATATTCGAGTCAGTGCTTTGGCAGGTGTTCATATTTTGTAGAAAGATCTGTCTCCTAGATTGCTAATGAATGGCCAAGCAAGGATCTAGATAGTTAATAATACTGCTTAATTGCTACAGTCAAATAGAGCTGCCATCTAATTTATTGCTATTCTAGGCATCCAAACACTAGAAGAATGATAAACCATGAGAAAGCCGTAGAGATTGTAATTTAGTTGAAGTCATTGCCTGCAGTTTTGTATATTTCTCTTCCTGGCAGGTGATCCTTCTAACATTTTCCTGCTTTGGCAGAAAATCAGATGCATGGCCATGCCCCCCACTGTCCCCGGTGCCACTGGGCAGCTGTTTTCAAAGTAATATACCTTCCCAAGTTACTATGCAGCCAAGTGTTTTTCCTGCGTGTGTATATACGGAGTGTACTAGACAAGAATGGTGTGTTTTCCTGAATATACCTAAAGGAACAGGAGTATGTCCAGCGGGCATGTGTCAGTCAAATGTCTAGACTGGCTTTTCTGCATGAATGTGAAGAACTAAGGTGTTCTCTGCTGTGCAGAGAGTGCTGCAAAGACTGGCAACCGGGGTCATTGGGTATCTTTATCCAGGTGATCATCAGCAAATTTCACTTAAGGAATAAATGGTTTTAGAAGAAAGCTCTTTGCAGGTGGTGGAGTGGAGAAAAGAATAATGCATGATTTGGATACCTGGCTCTGTGAGTCCTATAATGTAAGAGGCCTCAGCTGTAAGCAGGTTTAACAAAACTGTCTTACAGTGTGATTTTTAGTTGACAAGTAAAATCCCACAGCTTCCTGTCCAGGACTGAACAGAAATACTTGGAGTAAATGCCAAGCAAAATGTTATGGTTCTGCTTATCAAATTAAGGACAAGACCTGTAGTGTTCAGTGTAGGAGGACTCAGTCCATGCAAAGGACTTCATTAATTAATTGCCTCTATCTGAAAATTAATGGAAAACAGGTTGATGGGCTTTTTCACTGAATGTGCTATTAAGCTGCCTGCAGACAGTTACAGCCTTTTTCAAACCTGCATCCTCAACAGTAGTAAATCCCCATGTCACTGCAAGTAGACTACGGAGGTGAGGAATTATGCTGATGAATTGAAATAACCACTGCACTTAAGTGAAGATGCAGAATCCAAAGTGTGTTGTGTTACTCTGTAGAGCTTTCAATTGGTAAACTCCAGCAAACTAAGCGCAGCTAGCAGTTGAATACAGCTCTATACTTATGAAGAGGCTCTTTGGAGCAAAGTGAAGTATATGGGTAAAGTTGTTAAAGCATTAGATAAGGTTCTCTGGTTACCATGGTTACTTGAATTTTTTTGCATTGTATCATAGATTAGAATGCATAGGATGAAGTAGTCAAAACAAATAGGAAGGCCAGAGCATGTAAACTACATTTCCAGATCACACAGCATTGCCAAATGGAAAGACAAAGAGCTCAGGGTATTGGTTACTGACAATTCTAAGAATCAGGCAATGAGGCCTGAGAGGTGGTCAGAGCCTGTGTGATTTGAAGTCCTGCAGTATTTTGGAGTTATGATTTTAATTTTTAAATACAAATGAAGTTAAAAATCCGTAGTGAAGTTAAGAGTACAATGATTTTCCACAAGCTTTTCCTCATATTGAAATCTGACATTTGGCGTTGAGATGTTCAACGAAGAAGGCTGATGAAACATGGATAATACGTTTTGTGCACTTAGGCTGGCAGTGGTGCTTACACTGGAAGCAGTTTATTCCCATGGAAACCTATTTGCATTTGGGCCAGAACTGACTTCTTTTTGCCTCTTTTAGAGCTGCCGATGTTTTAGTGTAATATAATTGCTTTACATCGACAGCAGATTTGAAGAGTGTTTCTAAAATGTTGAGTAGCTGAGTCTGTGTGTAACAGAGGTGGACTCGGCAGTTTTTCTGTGTAAAATGGAGGCATCTTACTAAAAGATGAAGGGCAAAAGTGAAATACTTGTTTATCCCCAAGTGTTGTTTTATTGTGTGTTGTTTTTGTTTTTTTTAAACAGGTGACAAAGGAACTGAAACAGTATGACAATAAAATCATTGAGTGCAAGTTTGAGAACAACAGCTGGGTCTTCATGAGACAGAGAATAGACAAAAGCTTTCCAAATGCCTACAGCACTGCCATGGGTGAGTGGAATAATACACTACAAAACATTATCAGGCTCAAATTTTGATTTCTTAACTCTGTTCTAGTTTAAGGAGGAAAGGTGTCCTGGACTTTCCTTTACTGTTTGAGGTGCCTGTAGAAGTCATTCTTGTTCTTCTTGGCAGCCCTTGCCAACTTTAATTCAAGCTGGGCCTTGGCTTTCTTGACCCCATCCCTACACAACCTAGAAGCGTCCTTACGCTCTTCCCACACTACCTGTCTCTGTTTCCACTGCCTGTGCGTTTTCCTCTTGCACTTCAGTTTGACCAGCAGATTCTGGTTTGGCCATGCTGGTCTCTTGCCTTCCTTTCCTGACTTGCTATACCTGGGGATGGAGAGCTCTTATGTGCTACGGAAAGCTTCCTTAAAGATCTGCCATCTCTGCTCTGCACCCTTATCCACGAGGACAGTTTTCCAGGGTGTTTTGCTGACTAACTCCCTGAAGAGCTGGAAGTTAGCTTTCCTGAAATGTAGCATCCTAATTTTGCTCTTTGACTGTCTCATATCCCTCTGGAGCATGAACTCAAACATAGCATGGTCACTACAGCCCAGAAAGCCTCCAATCCTGATGTCACCAATCTGTTCACTTGCATTGGTGAGCAGCAGGTCCAGTATTGCATCCCCCCTGGTGGGGCCTTCAATTACTTGACTCAGGAAGTTATCCTTAATGAATTCCAGGAGCCTCTTGGATTGCCTACACCTCGCTGTGCTACTTTTCCAGCAGATGTCTGGGTGGTTAAAGTTCCCCAGCAGGATGAGCTTTTGCATTTGTGATGCCTCCTGTAGCTGGAGGTAGAAGGCCTCATTGACAGGCTTTGCTTGATTGGTGGCCTCTACTAGACACCAGTCACAACGCTTCCTTTGCTACCTTGATCTCTAACTGGCATCTGTAAGCTTTCAACTAGCTTATGCCTGTTCTTTAAGGACAGTTCTTCACATTCTATTCCTTTCCTGATGTAGATAGCAACACTCCCTCCTCTCCTTCCTCACCTGTCCCTTCTGAACAGCTTGTAGCCATCAATAGCCACATTCCAGTCATGGAAATCATCCCACCATCACAGTGCTTTCTGACAGCTGAGGTCTCATACTGTGAAACATCTGAAATACCTTTTCACCAAAAATAAGCTTAAAAAAATAATATTTCCATGACGATATCTTACTAATTGGAAATGCTGTAAATGGTTCTGAAATTCTGCAAGAAAGAATCTTTCAGAGCCTGGAACTTATGTACTAATTGTTATTTGTAAAAAAATCTATGTTAGAAGTAAATTTTAAGGAGTCTTAATGTGTTTAGAAATGAACAAGCCAACAGATAATTTTTTTTCCATGAAGTTGCATACATACTGTGTCCAGTCCTTACATGCCATACATTATCCTCTCAATATTCTGTATATTTCCAAGAGAATTGCAGTATTCATGCTCAATTTCTTGCTTTTTTGTTGTTTTGTTTTTTTTGGGGGTACTTCCTCAGTCTCTAGAGAGGACTAATCGGAGGAGTATAAAGTTGCATACGAAAAGTATTAAAAATACTCATAGAATCATCTGGGTTGACAAAGACCTTCCAAGATCACCAATTCAATATTAAGCCAATCTTGTTTTGAAATGTTAGAATTTGGTTGATGTTTTAAGGCCAGGTCTAACAAGGCGTTTGTTGCTGCCGCTTCACTTGTTGCTTGCCTCACTGGGATGTCTGGTCATAGAATCAAAGAATCAGAGAATATTCCAACTTAGAAGGGACCCAGTAAGGATCATTGAGTCCAACTCCTGGCTCCATACAACACCACCCAAAAATCAGTCTGAAAACTTTGTCCAGACACTTCTTGAACTCCAACAGGCTGGGGCCGTGACCACTTCCTGGCCATTGTATATTTGCTGCATGCAGCAGTATGCACATGCACACAGACACGTGCACATGCCCATTTTCGTTTAAAAAGAGATGGGTGCCCAGTGTGGCAGCAGTGCTTTGCTGTCTGGGGCACAGCCTGACCCCTGACAGAGCAGGCTAATGCAAGTAGGTGTTTAAGGCTGACTACTCTAAGCCAAATTATGTTGTTTATTTTGAACAGAGGGGTTCAAATATTGAAGTGCAGTGAAGTACAAATCAGTTTGGTAAATTCACAATGTGTTCTTTGTTCCCAGCTGTATGCAATAGCATCCAGAACCCGGTCACAAAGGAGATGCTGTTTGAGTTCATCGACAGGTGTATGGCAGCTTCTCAGGGACAGACGCGGAAGCACCACCTCGACCCCGACACGGAACTGATGCCACCCCCGCCACCCAAAAGGCCCCGCACCATCACATAGGCCTCGGGCACAGTGGGTGGCATTTACGCTGCTGCAGAAGGTGAAGTGCAGGTGCGAGGGCTGGGAAAAGAAACACCTGAATTGCTGTAAATATCTAGGAGTGGTTTTTTCTTAGTTTTGTTTTTTCCAAATTCCACGTCATGAATGGACATCGTTTCGTAACTGAGAAGTTCAACCTTACCTTCTGGTATTCGAAGACGAAATTTCCAAAGGTATAGACAAGAACAGTACAGTGGAATCAAGGGAAAGCTGCCTTGTTTATATACGGATATCTTTTCACCTTTAATTTATAATGTCAGCAACCTGGAACTGCAAAAATACTGGAATGCTGTACCTTTTAGAAGCTGTGTTTAAAAAAAGAAAAAGTGTTGTTTTTTTCTTAACGATTATTGCTATTCAGCTGGTTGCGGTTTGTCACCCATAGTATAATTTATCATAGTTTCCCTGCATTTCTGAGACTTGTGTTTAACAGCAAACAACAGCGTTGTTTCTGCGCCGTGTTGGCTGACAACTAAGCCTTCTTAGGCTAAAATCCACTAATTTTAAAATTAGCTGGGTTTTTGTCGTTGAAATACTAAAGAGGTGAATCCCTCTTGTAAATAGCATCCTTTCGAAATGAAGTGTTTTGGGTGTTTGTTTTCTTTCTTTTTGTTGTTTCGTTTTTGTTTTTTTTTTTTTGCTGTTTGAACCTAACACACCAAATGTATAGTGGGCTGATTTTAGCTTCGCCTTGAAGTTCCTCTGTAGATAAGGAAATCATCAGATCTTTAGTATTAAGGTCTCTGTCCCAAGACCATTTCTAGTACAGGGCTAAGTTCTCCACAGTGATATCATTGTAAATGTTACTAAAAAGTACACTTCACTGTGATATGCAAGAGTAATAACCAGTGCTAATAATGTCTCAGATCCAGGCGCGCTATGGCAAAAGAAACACCAGATGCTCCTTCATGAAGGAGGAGGCAGTTCCATGTGAGAGACCCATGCCGTAGGGCAAGTGTCCTGACCGGGATGGTTGCAGGGCAAAGATGAACCCTGCGTGGTGCAGATGGGGTTGGCTGTCCTGTGACACTGTGTGAAGCCGCTGGCTGACTTCCCTTCCTACGGCATGAAGGAGCTCATTGATACCCAGTGGCTCTCCTGGCAGCTTTCCATAATGCAGACTCTGAGAAACTGCGTTCTAGTTGTCTTGTGGAGGAGCTGGTCTGAGCTGAAACCAAATGTTCGCAGATTTTAAAGCTTACTTTCCATTTAATAAACAGGGATCTGATTGGTTGTTTCTGTAGTTCGCTGAGCGTGTCAGTACAAGTCATCCATTCATCCAGCAGCCTGATCTGTAAAGACCATTGATTTGTTACAAGTAAAATACATTCAATGAGTTTTAATGTTTGGAAGCAAAATTATCTCCTGCAGTTCTTTTTTTTTTTTTTTCTATGGGGAAACTTTAGGGCTATGCTTTGTGGTGGCTTCTCTCATTGTTTCAATCCATTGTGTAAATGCACGTGGCATCGCTCGGATGGCATTCCTGGCATCTCTTTCTGGGATATTCTACACGTGTCTCAGAAAACTGAAGGAGATATATAAGTTACTTTTTTTTTACTGTGGTAAAACTTGAGGGAAAAAATGCGTTCATCAAAGCTCTGTACATAGTTTCTGCATATTGTCTATAGAAAAGATATAATATCACCTATGCAAGGTTGCAAAATTATCTCCTGAGAAGAGCCTTACAAATTTGATGTGAAAACCTATGCATCCTCTGCACATCTTGCATTGAAACACACAGTTAAATATTTCTTCACGTAGTATAAAGATTTCCCCCTCCATTAAACTCATCATTAAGATTGTCATAACAAACTTTTTGTCACCAATCTTCATGGTTCTATGGCAATTCTAACTTATGAGATGATTGCAGCCTTTTAAATGAGTTACTGCATTTCATTCTTTTAAGGTTTGTCCAAGCTGTCTCCTTCTTTCTCCTTCCCAGCCTTGGCATCTTGTATTTCGACAAGACCTAGCTGCTGGTTTTCCTTTTACGTTAGAGCTGCAGCTCTCCTCCGTGTGCATTCCGCCAAGCTCGTCAGTGTGCTGTGGCCCTCGTGTTTGGACTGTGTCTTTTTTCACACTCCTCTTGAAGTGGATATTTTGAAAGAGTGGTGACTGAGGAAGTTCAGAGCTCCGCATTCATATTCAATTATAGAACTATCCTTGCACTACAACCCGTAGCATTTTAGAGAGGTCAATTTGCTTTGCTTTTTGGGAAGAGGAATCTACTGAGCAAGGGTCGAATGAAGAACCTGATGAAAACAAATGGAATTTCACTTGGACCAGATGGGTTTCATGCTGTGAGAAGTGCAAACTTCCTTTGTCTGCTACTAGAAATCCAATACTGAAGCACAGAAGACTCTGCTCCAGGAAAATAATGATAATTTTTTAAAAACCCGAACTTGTCTATTCTTTGGTGTACAGCATGTTTCCATCCACTGTTTTCGTCATTTGTTAAATATATAATTAAAATTTGGTTTCAGTGGAGTTTCCAAAAAATGTAAGTACATTCCTCTACAAACTGTATTAAGTATTTTAATAAAGTCAATGGTTTAAAATACTTCTGCTAAGGATGTGTTTACTTTTGATGCCTTGTGCTGTCCCAGTACCGGTTCAAGCACCAGAATACTGTGGTGTTATTGCTCTTCGGTCCTCCAAGACGGTTTTCCACGTTTTTCAGAGCTCAGTGGCCCTTCTTTTAGGTAGGAGCCTCTCAAGCCAGTGGTGGCCACAGTCTGTTATGCCATTTTTAACTACAATTTGCTCGTCCTGCTTCTGGAATGAGAAGAAAACCGGAAGATGCATGAAGTACGTACTTTATGACAAGCTAACATTACGTAGCTTCACCGAGTCAGTGTTAAGAGTGCAACTGGATGAGAAGTTGTGCAACAGGCAGCAGGATTGGTCTTGCCTGGTTGTTTTTCACACCAACCTGGACCTGAAGCTTGTAGCTCAGCTGCTTGGACAGCTCCTGAACCTGTGTTATAAGAGGGCTGGTTTCTGTTCCAGCATTCTTCTTTCAGGAACTAAAAATTGCCATCTTGGTGTTTGGAGTTGCCTTTTAATTAAGGTTCTGCCGCCACTGCTGATATGCTGCTCTTCTACCGGGTGTGTTATTTGTATACTTCCTGTGGTACCTCTCAACCATTTCTGGTTCTCTGGTGTTGGAGTGTGAATGCCAGAGCGCATCTAATGTTTGAACACACCTGGAGAATACTGTAACTGCTTCAGTCCCTGCTCAGTGCTCCTCTCTGTTTGCATTAAGGACATAGGTTGCCATGCCTGGCCGGCTCGTTGCACTGTGTTGTTCGTGTTTGCTTACTTGTTCAAATGAGCAGTCCTTCAGCATCCCCACTCATCAGTGCAGCAACTCATCAGTTTTCTGCCTATGAGGTGTGACTTGTATTTGCATAATGTGTAACGCATAATGGTATCTCATGACCCAGGAGTATTCACAAAGGCTTTGGCACAGCACGCTCATCTCCTAGGATTCATCTGCAGTCAGCGGAGAGAGAATGAGAGCAGAAGTTCAATTTGTGCCCTGCAATGTCTGCCTGTCTCTGCAGAGCCTCCCCCATCAATTCTTTTTTGAATCAATATACTGTGTATCCTTTTCACGTTACTCCCTTGTGCTATTAGGATTTTCTGAGCACGGAATTAAAAATTTTACTGAGAGTAAATTTTGAGGCATCAAAATTACTGCAGTGTTCAATCAAATTTATAATCTCATTAAAAGTATTGAATTATTTGGTCAAGAGCTATTTATTTTCCATAGATGCTATTGTGTTCCTTGGGACGTCTTTAGTCAAATCCTTAATCCCAGAAATTCTGTTAACTTGCATGAGGTCGTTTGGCTGAAATGCCTGAAATGGGCAGATAGATTGCTTCTGTGCCTCTGTGCAGTGGCACAGGGTCTGCCCCGTGAGCCTTGTCTGGGGGCTCCTCACAGACCAAGAATCATGAACCCAGTGGAGTTTAGGTTTACCCATATTGTTTCCAGTTTCTATGGTCCACTCATAGCGATAGCCCTTCAAGCACACGATCCTCTGCGTTGTGCCCACCACCTGCTTTTCAAGTTGGCCTGTTGCCGTATGTGAGGCCATGAGACCAAAGAGCTGAGCCTCCATCCGCATTCCATGGGGGCAGTGCTGTGTTTGGCCCCTGTGTGCTCATCCCCACACCATGCCAGGCTTGCAGATTAAACCTTTGAGGGATAGCACAGTGCCTCCAATCCTGCTTGCACAAGGAAATCAAAGCCGCATCTACCAGCTGGGACGGTATACATAATAGGAGTAAGGATTCTTCCCTCCTGTCCCTCATGATCCTGGCCTCCTTGTTTCATGTACAAAGGTAGGTCATACTCCATGCACTGACTTCTGGATTGATGAGTTAATGTGAGCAGTGGGAACATCATAGGCTGGCATTCTTTCTGCTTTCCCTGGTGAGATCCCACTGGCCACCTCAACGAGCTGAATGCAGCGGAGGCTGGAGGTTGCTCGAGACATTTACAACACTGTTTTCTCCTAATCAGGCTCACATTAATCTGATCTATTTCAATCCATAGGCAGCAGTTGGAGAGTACTTGAGCATGCTGTAATGAGCACAAGTGAGAAACTTCCAGTGGCGGTGGTGCATTCATGGGTGCGGAGGGGTGGAAGATGCTCAATGGACTCTCAGAGGAGAATAATCTCATGTTCCACTGTGGCAAAAAATAAAACATAAGTGCAAACCATTTGCACTTCATTTGGAAAACACTGGAGTAAAAGTAACAAAAAAGAAATCAAATTACAGTCAAGTTGACTCCCATGATAGGAATTTATTTAATGAGAAATACTGCTCATGCCCCCTTTCTCCCTCCCCTCTCTCCTCCCTCAGTATCTTTGTGTCTTTTTGACTAGCAGAATGCACGCAATTTGGGTTCGGGAGCATTCATCTATCGTACTTGGAGAAAATTAAATTTTGATTAACTCTTATGCTCAGAATTTTCTGTAATGCTGAGGAGGTGATAAGGTTATCGTATTAAATGGGTCGGTATAAATGCTGTGTGTAACACTGAAGGAACAGAATTTTGTTATTATCAAGACGTACTTCAAAGGGTTTCTCAACTAATTTGATTATCACGAGGGGAAATTTTAATCCAAATTAAAAAAAAAAAAAAATCCTTTCAAAAAAGGTACCATTGTTTAGTAGGAAAAAACTCAGAGAAGAAGAGCACAGACTTGGATGGGCAGCCATGCATGGCTGCAAGTGGGGTGTGGTGGAAGGGAGGCCCAGAAGGCAGCCGGAGCTGTGACGTCTTGCGTGCTGCCAAGGAAGGGAAGAGGTAAGATGAATGATCCTTGCAGGTCCATTCCAACTTGGGCTACTCTGTGGTTCTGTGACCGTGATGTGGCTCTCAGAATGGAGTAGGCTCATCGGAAGACCAGGGGAGAGCAGGCCTCAGCAACATTAAGAGGTGGCTTCTTATACTGAGACCATGGGGTTGGGGATGAAGGCCCTTCCTTGCCAGGAGGCTCAGAGCAGTTGCCTCTCGAGGTGACTGGTTGAAAATAGACCAACAGGTCCTAACAGCAGAGCAGCAGGTAAACTGTTTCTCTTTCCTGGTGGTAACTCTTATCCTCAGCTCTGGAAGCTCTGGGACATGCTTGCACATCCACCAATGAGTTTTGCAGGGGTCAGAGAGCAACAAGTTGCAGCGGGTCTTGTCCCTGCATCGTATCACAGGGCCATGGGAGCACCTCTGAGCCCTTTGGGCAAATCAGTGATGTGCAAACAACACACACGTAGGGCAAATAGGGCTCCAAATTGAGCATCTTTTGAGGTCAGTGCACTCCACTTTCCTCACACCTCATACCCTACCAAGAGGAATAGGCAGGTTTTGCCAGTGTGCACATGGGTGATGAGAGCAGCAGGTCTGCTGAGAGCCCCGGTAGTGAGGGACACGGGGACAGTGTGAATGGCATGACAAGCACGGGGAAGCAGAGTGCACACCCTGATGCCTAATGTGGTAAAATAAGAACAGAAAAATAATCTTAGTGTGAATTCCCCATCAGCTTGTTTGGCAGCTGGTGCTGTTTGTTGGGTATTTTAGTACTTACAACCTTCTCCTCTCGTTCAGTTTATGGATGATATTATGCAAGATCTTTCTAAGGAAGAATTCTGATTTGACAACATGGAGGTCTGAGACCCATAAAATAAGTGCCAGGAAAGAACTACAGAGCAAAAACAAACAAGCAAACAACAACAAGAAAAAAACAAAACCCTTTGTCAGGCAGTGGAAAACTTGCATTTCTGAAAGGATTTATGGTCTTTAGAGCAGTGGGTTCCTGGAATAATTTACTTTCACCTGCCAGAACAGTTTGTTCCTTAAAAAGAAAGGATTCATTATGTTACTGTTGGGCGTTAAAACAATGATAATTCTGCTGCCAGGTAATACTGACCCGTGAGTGAGTGACCCATGGGTATCCTGCACAGATAACCTGGGACAGCCAGGCGCAGGAGTTTGAAGCTGTTATGTTTGGAATTGCACTTTTCACCATTTCTGCTTCCACAAAGCTGTGTGTTGTGTCCCTGGAACTACGAGCAGCCGGTGCCAGTTTGACTGGTGGCTGCCCATTTGTTTTCTCTTATAAACGTCGTGCAGAAAAACATGCCCTCCTTAGGTTCCAGCATCATAGTGATAATTGATCCAGATGCACCTGTTGCATCTTCCTTTCCTCACGTGTTTGGAGCAAATCTTTTGACATCTGGAGGGAACTTCTTTCTCCAGCCCATCTCCCTCCAGCACTAGTAGCAAAGTGAGAAGTGCCCTCAAGCCTCCCTTCATGTGGCTGGCCTCGTACCACTGGATGTACAGGTCCTCCCCTGCATTCCCCACACCATTGTCCCCAGTGTGGAGGACAGAGAAGGGCTGTAAAGCCCTCCATGCCATGCTATTGCTGCACACAAGCTCTCCATGTCCCTTCTCCTGAGAGGTTTCCAGTTTCACAGTGCTCGACATGGTACTAAACTCAAGGTGGAGTCTTACATGGCCCTTCCCAGGCCAGCTGAGCACCGTGCCTTTTTGACCAGTGGCAATGGGCCACCAACCAGTCCATCATAACACACATGCATGCACATGGGCCTGAAGGAAAGATAGGTCATTGTTAGCTACAAATTTGTAGGTGTGAGCCACAAATCCTCTGGTAAAGTGCAGTGCATGGCACTAAAGCTCTATATATCTGTGTATGAAAACTGCTGTCCTTTCTGCACCTGACTGTGTCGCTGAAGCTTCTTGATGCATTACAGAAAATTACAGACAAACACATTAATACTTGGCCATGCTGGTCTGGAGCTGCTGAGGAACAGGGAGTGATGATGAGACTCAAAGAAATGGAATGAGAACAGCAGCCTGCAACATCCTCATTTCATTCATGGACAAAAGAGTTCGGCGTGTATGCCCGTGTCTTTGCTGAGGACTGTGCAGTGGATATCAAAAGCTTGAAACATTTGCTAATGATAGCTGCAAAGAGGGAAAAAGAACAACTCTTACTAGTGTAAAATGGAAGACTGGCTGTGTTATGTAGCAGCTCCTGTTAAATTGACTGGCAAAATATTTTCTGAGTTCATGGAGATTTGACAAAATTACCCGTTCCCTAAAGCCAGTTGTGAGCGCAGAATGTTTCTGCTTTCACACGCAGCTTTGAGAGGCAGAACAGAACAATTCCTGCCCAGGCAGCTGGGTGATGGAAACTGACAGAGCAGTGCCTGTGCAGAGAGAGTTTAAATGATGCACGAGGGACTGGTTAGCGTGTGATATGCAAATGTAAATCTATCCTTGAGGCATTGCAACTACAAAATGTCTCGCAATAATGCTCGTTTATCGAAAAGTCATTTCTTACTATGGATTCCTCCCTCCCAGAGCAGCAGGGCTTCCTCCCCCAAGTGATCTGGTCCTTCACCCCCTCTCCAGTGCATTACGTCTGCCTTTTGCCAAGGGACTGACAGCCAGAAGGATCATCCCCTCCTGTGGTGCTCCTTGCCTGTGCCTTCCCAGTCTGGTGAACAGAGACAAGTAGATCAGCATGATGGCCATCCTGCTGCAAGACCTGTCTGCCTTTTGATGAGCACAGATTCTAACCATCACATTGAGCACAGAGGTTCAAAGCCACATGGGCTTTACCTGCCTTTACAGAAAATAATTGGCTATAGGATGGTCCACACCCCCGAGGAGGTGAACTGACGATGTTTTCAGCGCAGTTATAGCAATGGGTGTGTTCATGGCCAGCTCATCCTACCTGAAAGTACCAGCCAATGTGCAGTTGTGGGATGTTGGTCGTGCCTGCTGCTGGTTGCAGGAGGGCTTTGCAGTGGAAACATGGGATCACTGGACTGGTGTGTCTATGGCCCTGCTCCCAGGGACACATCCTGGCTCAAGGCAAAGCTCACCACGAAGTGGGCACTATGGATAAAGTAATGTATTAGAAGCACCAGTTTCCAACTTCCCTTACTTGAAAAGAACTGGAACTTCATCTTCACATTGCATAATACGTGGTCATGGAATGGCTTTTCCTGCAAAATCCACGTCCTTTGTGAGGACTGCTTGCTAACTGCTTATTGGCCAGGCAGTCTGCAGGGTGAGTGATGGTTAGTGGATGCAGGCTGGGAATGGCAATGCAATGTCAAGCTTACCCAAAAGCATCAGCTTTTCTTTGGTGGCAACAGTCATATAGAACCAGAAAACCTTTCCTGCGCTTTAAATAAGCCGTATGTTTTCAGCTTCAGTAGGTGCTCCTTCAAAATGGCTAGCAATATTCCATGTAAATTACCTGAGTGCAGATGCTAGAAGTGTTAAGACTCTTGTTTTCAAGTTCCTGGACAAGTCCTAAGTAAGTGGCAATGGAAATCAATTCTCATCCAAAGCACTCCTGTTGTGTGTTACAGGAGCCAATATCAGGCCCTTGCTACCTGCCTGCCTGCAAATACTTAGTGGAAAGAACTGTTCTGACATTCAGGCAGCAGATGGGTGCCAGGACCCCAGCAAGGGTGGTTTACAATGCAGAGCTGCACAGGTTCCACTGGGCTAAGGGATGTAATCTAGGCTGTTTTGAACCGATGTGCTGTTTCTGAGTATTGCTCAGAAAGAATGGAGACTGGCTGAAACACAGCTAGTCTGTAGTGCTGTTTTCTACCTGCTTTTGGGGTGAAATTGTAACGAGTTACATGAAACAAGCATCTCTCTGGAGTGGCACCCTGTGAGCACAAGCATTCACATTCTGCAACGAATGCAGCAAGGCCCTTCTGCTGCTATGTGAGATAGGAGATTTGTGCTCCTGGCCACGCTGATGGCCGCCTGTGTGCGGGTTGTAACAAGCCCCCTGATGCCTTTTATGGACTCTGAGATATTTGATAGGAATTGTATGATAGGTGAGGCTGCAAGAGACCTCCAGAGACTGTCTCGCCCAACCCCTTCTGAGGGGTGCATTTGTCACTTTTTAATTGCATATTAAAAATGAAAAAATGGCAGAAGAGGCATATTAAGGAGTTCTGTTCCTCATTAAAATGGGACAGCTAATGTATACGCAGTGTGCTCAGTGACAGCCATTAGCTAATCAACAAATCATCATCCAGGAGACCACAATTACCTCCTATCAGAAGGGAGTGGTGGCTGTGCTGGGGCAGGGCCGAAGCTTACAGAACGGCATGGGCTGTCTGTGTGTGCACACATCCCAGCTGTGAGATGGGGTCTGCGTGAGCTCACTGTGAATACACAGCAGCTCAGAGTGATCCTTTTGAAAGCTTTAATTGGTGCCACCAATGCATTCACCAGCAATAATGCCTAAAAGAAAATTACATGCTTCTAGAGTGCCTCTCATCTTAGGGTCACAAAGCCACTCAGCCACAGGCAGTGGGTTGCGCTCCTGTGAGGCAGTGAAGTTCTCGTCCTGTTTTTCAGGTGGGGATACAAGGCCAGAGGAGCTGTTGTAAATAGTGCTCCCAAGGCCACCAGGATGGCAAAACCTACAGCCGCTCCCTGCACAGCTCTGCTCCCGTGACACAGCACAAGATTCCCCTCTGTGACAAACCAGAACCTTCCCCTGCATTTTCCCAAGGACACAAAGGCAGAAGGACATGAAAATGCAGAGCCTGGCATATTTTGAAAGTGGTCTTACTAAAAATGCCTCAATTCTCAGCCTTATATTTAAAATGCTTGGCTTTGTCAAATAGGAATCCAGGCTCATTTCTTCAAATCTAGGATGCCTGGTTCATTTACATGTCTGCTATTCCCTAAATAGGAACTCCAGCATCCTGGTGGCTCATCAGGCTGCCTGTGTCTGTTCTGCATGGTACTGAGGAAACTTAGTTGCTCCAGACATCATGGATGTTTCATAACAGTGAAGTGATGGCGAGACCTTCTATTGCCGTATTTTGGACCAGGGCTTTGATGACCTGAGGTAGGGCTAATACAAAAAAAAATATTGAGACCTCAAAGTGTGTCCAGAGAAGGGCAATGAAGCTGCGAAGGGTCTGGAGCACAAGTCTTATGGGGAGCGGCTGAGGTTGTTCAGTCTGGAGAAGAGGACACTCAGGGGAGACCTTATTGCTCTCTACAGTGACCTGAAAGGAGGTCATGGCAAGGTAGGGGTTGGCTTTTCTCTGATGTAACAGTGATAGATTAGAGGTGATGGCCTCAAGTTGCACCAGGGGAGGTTCAGGTTGGATATTAGGAGAAATTTCTTTGAAAGAGAGGTGAGGTGCTGGCACAGGCTGTCCAGGGCCCTCCCAGACATCTAGTCTCACTCATCTCTGGTCTCACTTTGCTTCATTGTCCTTTTCTCTGAATAAACAGGACGTTAGCTTCACGATGTCCGCGTGATAGGACAGCTAGCATTTCTGCTGCTGTACCTTTCTCAGCACATAGATCTGTTTGCAAATGCTGCTGGTCAGACAGGCTAATGTATAAGCTGGGGTCTAGTGAGTCTTCATGCTGTAACTAAGAGTGCTGCAGAGCGGCTTATCTGAATAAATGTTTGCCAATACTGCTGTTAATTCCCTGCACTTGCTGAAAATGAAAGGGAATACTGGCCCAGGCAAAATGTGATTGAATTCAACTGCTTTGATGTTTCTTAAACAAATCTTTGGGTAATTTCTCAGCCACATCTGCGCATACTGTATAATTTAATATTTTTGACAACTTCATGGAGTTGTGAGTTTCTGTGATATTTGGGTTATAAATTTCACTGGCACGATATTGTCACTTTTTAAAAACAGAGTAAAATTAAACCCCCTTCCTGCATACTTCAGGCGCCTTGTTCTACCCCCATTTTGCAAGTGAATCCTATTTATATTCCATTCTCTGAAGTAATTGGGCAGCTAATCATTCAAATAGCATTTCCACCTCCTTCTAAAAACTAATAACAGAAGAAAAGATTCCTTCTCTCGAGAGAATGGAGTTGGTAGGCTGGGCTCTTGCTGACTGAAGGAAGCTGACCTCTGGGTGTGGAGGAATTTGCTCGGCACTCTATGCCAGTAAACAGAACTAGTAATAAGTCACAGCTATGAAGTGGATCAAATTGTATAATATCAGAAGAAGCTGTCAGAAGCTGATAGGAGTAAGTCCTAAACTGAGCAAAGGCCTGAACAAACGGTTTCCTCCCTCCAGTACTCCCGCACAAGGATTGGATGTGGGAAGAGGCTGTTTTGATGTCCCCAAGCCCTCTTGCAAAGCCTTGGCTTTGCTTCATTTCTCACTGTTCTTCCTTTTTGTTTGTACAAGAGGTTAAACCAGGATGTTTGGTTGCCTCTGTGCAGCAGTCTCAATTTCAAAGCCAGATGGAAATAGACATCAGAAGGTTCTACTGTACATGAGCTGTATCTTAATCATCTTAACAGCTGATTTTTCTTTCAAAGTGATCTCTAACAAGAGGAGACTTTATTGCTCTAGACGTGAGCGTTCATTAGAGATGGTCAACAAATGGCGAGGCCCACAGTTCCCTGTGTAAGCTGTCCTGCAAAACTCTAGTAAGACATCTAACACCTCCTCTGCTGTGGTAAAACTGCCACTGAATCAGGAGGATGTGAATAGTAACGTGCTGAGAGGCTGGCTATTGCGCCTTAGAGAGTGAGCTGGATGGATTTTTCACAAATAAGGAAGAGAATAGAGTTTGATATATTAATTTTTTTCCCCTGAACTGTGTAATATCCTACTCTGTAGCTTCCTGTGATAAGAGAAGCCGTGGATGGAATCAAAATCATTTCCTGACTCTGTGTGGTCTCTAATTAAAAGATTCACTTAAACTCATTGGCCTCAGTCGACTTGCCTTTTCCATAAAACGTAAGTCAGCTCCCTTCAGCCCCATTTGGTAGGACTCATCCAACCAGAATCTCTAGAAAACTCACATTTATCAGTGTTTGTATAGGTTTAAAAATTTTAGTTTTTCGCGTTGACTAAGGCTAGTACTGCATTGTTAAAGCCACCTTTCCTTGCTGTCTTGAAAGAGGATTCAATTTTTGGAAGTGACATTCTTGGCAACTAGACGGCAGGCCTTTGGAAAAGTCATTAGCACAGCCTGCCCTTCCTGAGCAAGTATCCCCTAGTAAACCATCTGCTCAGTTCAGGAAAGCTTTGTTCTTCTCATAGGTCATGTGAGGATTTTGGAGGAAGGTACAAGATCCAAAGCATTGCGACACAGCACTTGGTACAAAGCTAGTAGTCAGACCAGGCCTGCTAGCAAAGAGGCAAGAGCAGGAACCTTTCTGAACTGGAGTCCAATGGAGGGCGGATGCAGGATGGAAATAAAGCCCGCTGCCCAAGCAGACTTTACAGAAGAATTGACAGTCCAGAAATATCAGATGCTTGGAGGAGAAGAACCAGGCCTTGCAACAGACAAATACATTCACCTTTAAAAGCAGAGAAAAGAGTTTTCAGTATTTTAAAGACATGAATGTTGGATTTGAGGCTGGGATTAAAAATAATTGTTGTAGTTGTGCATTTGCAAATAAAGGATCCATAGAGTGGCGCGGCTCAGAGGAATGATGCTGAACATGCAGCAGCATGTAGGGTTGATGTTCATGAGCGCTGAGGACTAGGCCCTGATGGGGCTCATTTATCCTCCTGCACAGAATGGTAGGATTCCTCTCCTCAGCTGGGTGCTTTCTGTTTGACCTTGTCCCTCCTCAACTCCTAAAACACTTATTGTTCTGCTTCTCATTCTAAATATATGCTGGACTACAATCTAGATCTTGTCTGAACTCTTCAGAGAGTAACACGAAGTATTCCAACACCTTTATCATTGTCTGCTTTTTGAGCAGTGGTGAACTTGTTCCCACCTTGCCTGATATTGGAGGTAAGCATGTGCTGCTGGTTAGTAATTCCAGGCACTGCAGGAAGAAACACTCAGCCGTAGACATATGCCTCAGTTTGAAATTAAAGCTCAATTTAGTTTAATTGTCCTTGATTTTATCAAGCATACAAAATGACTGATTCCATATGCAAAGAAATAAATACATAGGCAGCAGCTCAGAAATGTCTTTTTCCTTATGGTAGTAATTTTATACGGTTTTCTGGTCTGCCAAATGATCTCTCGCTTGTTCTGAAACTGGTTAAATCTCTTTAACAAAGTCTATTTCGGTAGGGTAAGGAGCCAACGTAATTAGTGCAAAGGCACGTGATAGTTTTCCAACACTTGATGAACATGGCTTGGAGTGATGACAGTTTTTGTACAGATTTGATATTATTTTAATGGTCACAGAAGAGAGAGAACTGGAGACCTGTGCAGCTCAGACAGGGTTAATGGATCCAGCCCAGCCCAGCAATAGTCCTAGCCTTGGAGTGAAGGTGACATCCTCCACATTCTCTAAAACCATGTGGCCACTTCAGCCTGTTCTAGGAACATAGACTGAATTTCTCAATATTACTCTGTTCTCTCTTCAGTTCTGCTGCTGTTGTTGCAGAATGGAAAAGTGAGAGGGCTGGGGAAGGAAGAACCTGGATGAAGTAATTGCAAGCACTGGTTGGTGAGTTGTGTTTTTTGTGTGTGACTTGTAAAAATATTTTATTTATTTCTGCTCTCGTATCTAGGATTCCCCATCACAGACACAGACCACAGAGAGAAACTGTGCTGCAAAAAGCAATCTGTGCTCTGAGAATGGAGATAGGCTGGGTAAAAAACACCGATGCCATTAAAACAACAATACCTGCCCCTTTGGAAGTCGTTCTCATTTTCCATTGCACTGTGTCAAGGGAAATGGGTGGATTCACTCTGATTTGTAGCAGTGGAGGGAGAAATTACATGTCCTGCCTTATGACTGTAAATTCTGAGCAGATAAAAGAGTGTTCCGGGAGTTTTGTATGGTCTGGATGGATGTGCCTCCCTCTTAGAGAACAGGGGCCTCCCAGACCCCTGGGGGTGCTCTGAAGAGTTCTGTCACATCACTGGGGCTACGTGTCCTAATTTATGCTCTCTAAATCCTCTCTGCATTGAGTTTCTTCCTTTTGATGCATCGGTGTCTAAGGTCATTTATCTGAATACAGCTCCAAGGCTACTGGAAGCTTTTCAGCTTGCTTAGATGTTCTTAGGTCTTTTATCCTCCTTGTCTACTGGTACAGTCTCACCCTCAGTGTTGTGATATCTGACCAAGCTGGCTAGTCAGACCCCAAGCATTTTTCCATGCCAAGGAAGAGCAGGTAGCATCCTCTATCCATTTGTGGGATATATGTTGAGCCTGTTACGGACATCATGTGAATGAGAAGTATGTTGTACGTCCCAGCCCAGCTCTGGACACCGCACTTCCCTCACGTCCCCAGCCCTGCAGAGGGAGCAGTAATGTAAGGTCTGTGATGGCAGCAGACTGCCATCTGGGAGCCCTCCTTCTCCGGAGCCTCCTGGTCAGCTGGCCAGATAGGTGCCATTACGTAATGTCAGGAGTGGCCAAGGGGACAGATGGCAGCTGCTGCCCACAGAAGGTCTCATCTGACCCACATTGCCACTCCTCTGGGGCTTTGGGAACAGGGCCCACGGGCTGAGCTCTTCTCCTGTAGGGCAGTAATGGCAGCGGCTGGTGCTGAGCCTCTCCTCTCCTCATCAGGAAAACAGGATCAACCGATCTCCTTCACAGACCTCTGAAAGTATTTTATTAGCTGTCTCCAGAGAAACTTCCTCTCCCAAATACTTTCAGGCAGGATGTGTTTTCATTCAGTAAAGATCTGACGATCGTGTCCTCCATTATTGGAAATCGTCCTAGTTGCTTTGAAGCCTGAGGAGCTGTGACAGCCTCTGCCAGGAGAGGATGTGCCTCCTTAGCTTCTTCTTAATGATAGGAAAGTGGTGAAATTACCTTGCCAGAAACTGACCATTCTTTGCTTCTTTTCTACTGAAAGAAGGAAATACTTCAATAAAGGATTAAAAAAAAGTTTGGAGTACAAGAATTACCTCTTTTACCTTCCTTGTTTTTTATAGCTTTGACATAAGACATATGATTCAGTTTGGATTAAAACAGAAATAAGCTTGTTTTTCTCCTACACATTTCTTTAAAAGCCTGCACATTCTGCTTTTGATATTTTCCCACCAGATGACTTCTGGGGGGAACATGGCTGCCTGCGACTTGTAAAGAGTGTTGCTGCTGTTATCAGAAGCTTCAGAACGAATCCAATCCGTTTTATGTGTGCATATGTGCGTGTGCATGAATACAAATGTGTATTTTTATATAAAAAGCAAACTGGAATGTCAATATACTTGCATATCTGTAAAAAGTAAGTTATTCCCAATTCCCTGTTTCCACTGGCATTTTGTGCACTATTTTCAGCTTTGAAACTTCTGGAAAGCCTTCCAAGTGAAGAGGTGCTCGAGGTTTCTTCCAGTCAGGAGTTCGGTAACTGGGAAACTGAGGCGATGGTCACCAGTTTTACACGACAGCTTTCCTTATAGATGCGTTTATCTGGATTTGTGTATTCACCAAATATGCCCTCTGGTACACTTGGTGGTGCATGACATGCTTTGGATAAATGTAATTTTCAAAACTGATTCTCCAGTCCATGGCAAGAGCAGCCATGCTCAATGCAGGAACAGCTCAGCCCGCAGAGACTCACCGTGGCCCATCCGCCAGCCATTCCCCTCCACATAGATGGGAAGGGGATCAGAGGCAGCCACCAGGGCACTGCCCTTAAGGCTGCTGTTAATCTTTGCAGTACAATCCCACTCGCTATCCTTGTTCACAAGGCTGTGACTGGTGCCTTGCATTACCCCAGTGGCCTGAAAAGTGATTTTTTTTCCTATTGATCACACCCTGAGGCCTTCTGGCAGACTGGAAGCTGCTGCTGCTCTCATAATTCAATTCCCCTTATGCCTGTAAGAGGTAGGCCAGGGCTGGCAGGGCTGCCCCCTCCCTCAGGCCTGCTGCCTGGCATGGATGCGCAGTGGGGCCAGATACTGCCGCCACTGCCATGATGGAGCTCTTTGGCCTTTTGCAATCGGTTGTTAGGGTCCTTCAGGCAAGTAAAGAAAAATATCAAGTGATGTTCCTCCTCTCTCTGTCCGTGGCTGTCACCGCAGGGGCACTCCCTCATGATGACGGCCTTTCCTGACTTGGCTGCTCGTTAGGCTGGGGGCAGCGGAGTGAGCAACGTGAAAGAGTAGTGAAGGTCTCATCTGTCAGCCCTAGGTGCAAATTTAAATGAAGCCTCATTTAGCTGTGCACTCCCTTTTGATTTACTGGCAGGTGCTTCTCATGGTGAAATGCCTAGCAGACACCACTTCACTGACCAGCTGTTCCCATTAAGCCAGAAGAGCACGGCAGAGTGGGGCCATGGCTGCCTTCCCCCAGTAGAGCTCCCCCGAGGGGGAATTGCACCCACCTCACTGTGAGATGCTGGGTTCATGTCAAGGAAGCATTCCAGGCTTTGTGCCTCCATCTCCCCTAGATTTCACATCGGTGTGCTGCAAGTCAACGAAATACCTGGTAAGTCAACTGATGGGGCAGCATTCCTTCCTAATTTGGGCATTTCTTCTTATTATATCATACCGTTTACTAAGAGTCAGTTGTCATTTTCGGGTTGGTTTTGTTATGAACTCTTCAGGCCTGCAGGGAAGTTGCATGCATGAGTTATTTAGAAGTCAGACTTTGCTCCTGTACTTCCAGATCTCAGTGAAGAAACTACAAGATACCAATGTTTTATGTGCCAAGAAGGATCACTTTTAGCATCCAAGCACATCTCATGCATACAGTAAAAATGCCGGAGTTTTGATGACTCCTTATTTATCAAAGTAATGCTGTTTTACATTTAGATTATGTTTCTCTGCTGAAGGGTACCGGAGTAGTTCACAAACAGCATACACATGTTAATAATACATTGTGAAAACACAGCTTCCTCTGGGGTGGAGAGTGAAAAATAAGGAAATCTTGGTGCATAGTGTGTTCAGGGCATGGAAAGAAATGTAGCTCAGAGCAACAAGAGAAATCATGATGCTTATACAACACTGTCAGAACGAGACTGTTGTGGAGAGCAAACAGACCCTTGATTTCTAAAGTTTTCATCAGAAAACCAATACATGGTAAACTCTGCGAAACTCAATTTATTGAGCTCTCAGGATCATGAGTTAGGTCAGCCTTGCCAAGAATTGACGTGGTTTTAAGCAATCCAGACCCAAGGTGTCAGAGCACTGTTATACTTCTCTGATCTCATGCTTTGCTTTATAGTTTATTCATATGGCACTGTACAGCTGTGCCTCGGGCAGGAAAGACATTGCTTCTACTCAAAGGAGCTTTGCAGTGTATGGCCCCGATTTAGATCTCCCTATGTCTATCTGCATAAAGCCAACCATTTTCATATATTTGTGTATATTTAGGGGGTCAAGACTCAAGCTGAAAATGTACTTATAACAGAAAGATAATCATGAAACTGGAGCCTAGTAAGTTCTGCATGAATGTGCGCAAGAACTTCTTTACGGTGAAGATGATGGAGCACTGGAACAGGCTGCCCAGGGGGGTTGTGGAGCCTCCTTCTCTGGAGATATTCAAGACCTGCCTGGATGCCTACCTGTGTGACCTGGTGTAGGGAACCTGCTTTGGCAGGGTGGTTGGACTCGATGATCTCTGGAGGCCCCTTCCAACACCTACGATTCCGTGATTCTGTGTATGAGTTTGAAATTTGATCAAAAATTGATAGGACTAAAATAGGGAAGATTTAGGTTAAATGTTAGGAATTAACTCTTCATAGGGCAGTGAGGCACTGACACAAGCTACCCAGAGAGGCTGTGGATGCCCCATCTCTGGAGGAGCTCAAGGCTGGGTTGGAAGGGGCCTTGGGCAGCCTGAGCTGATGGGAGGTAGCCCCACCAGCAGAGGGTTGGAATGGAGTGGGCTTTAAGGTCTCCTCCAACCCCAGCCATTCTATGATTCTATGATATGGCTTAAAGGCCTCTGAGGACGCTCCTTTACACTGTAGATATGGAGTTAGAAACTGAAGACACTGGATGATTTTGTTGAGTACATCCCAAAAGAAGGGCGTTTCCAACAGTATGCATTCTTCTATTACAAATACTAGATACTCTGAAAGAGTATCTGGGAAAACATTTGTTTTCCTTTTAACTGTTGATTGAAAAATGAACCAGAATGGATTCTTGTGAATCTGCCACGGAAAACTCAATGCTAATATTAAAATGGCATGCAGTAATACATTATTTAAAGTATACAGTCAGTGGATTTAAGAGTATGACAGAAAATCCTGTGTGCAGTAGTGAAGACGCCATCCCTCCCACTCCCTGCCCTGCGTGCTGTGGTTATAGTTTGCTACCTATCTCCTACTAAACTCTGCAGAGTTAAATTTGTCATTCTCTTTTTAATTCTAGACAAGTAGCAAATTGACTTAAAAATGTAGAAGCTGTCCTGATGTGCATGCACACTTGCTCCTGCCATTAGCTTTCAAACATCTCAAGTCATCCATTAGATTAGTTATCATGTTAGTAAGTCAATTTAAGAAATGCAGCATGTTCTCAGCTGTCTCTCAGACAAAAACTCAAGTGATTATAGGCTTCTGTCTGATATATCTGGGGACTGACCTACACCTCTGAATGCACAACTCAGAGCTATTTTATCTACCACAGAGGTAGAGGGGAATCTTAGTGCCCTTGTAGCAAGCAGATTGAGAGGTACTTGAGAGCTTAGAGATGGCCCTGTTTACTACTGAATTCCCGTGCCTGATAAAGAAAGGTGAGGGTTCTTTTCAGACAAGTGGAATTTTTCTGAATAAATAAATAAATAAAAAGCCTTTCTGAATCCTTCGCAAAGTAGCACAGTATTCCTGTCACTGTTCCTTTCAACCCCCTCTCACGAGCAAGGCTGGCCACGCCACTCTCGGCACCGAAGAGAGTTGTCTGTCCATTGCATACTGGGGCCCATTGTGGTGATATGGGGAGACCTGTTAAAATACAGCCGTCATACTGAAGGAGCAGTGATTTCCCTGCTTTGGTGTGGAGTCAGCCCCTCTTTGCATCCTGTTAAATCTCCTCTGCCAGAGATGACTCATCCCCAAGGTTCATAAAAATGCTTCTGAAGAGCTGATTCTCTTTTCCTCTTTTTTTTTTCTTTTTCTCTTTTTTTTTTTTTTACCTTTGAAGTAGACACATAGTACTGAATACATATTTGCAAAATAATTCTGTGAGGATATTCCTGAATCCTGCCCTTTAATTCCAACAAACTTTTAGCAGAAATATAAATATCCCTGTATTACTGGGGGCAGCATGCCAACAATATGGGAAGGAACATGTTCCTTATTTTTAGAGGAAGAAAAGGGGTTCTGGTTTTTGCAGCAATGTCTTGGTGGTCAGTGGCTTCCTCACTGCCAAGGAGACATCTCAGAGAAAGGTCCCAGGACTGAACAGATAACACAGTATCTCAAGTACACATTTCACAGTTACACCATGTGAATAGGGGTCTGCAGTGCCACCTGATGATTTTGTTCTGGTATCTTTCCGGGCTCGGGCAAGGAGAAGATGATTATAATAACCACAACTTTTATAAATATCAGTGGTTTTCTTTATATGTAGAAATGAACTTGAAGGCTAGTTGAAAACAGTGTATGAACACTGAGGGGTTTGTGAGGCAAAAGAAGAGGCGAAAAGTATGTATAATATTATAGCAAAAAGTGTTGCATATCTTATGGTGCCCATTCTCTGTCATGTCATGACTTTACCAATTATTTGTGTCAGGAGGTTGTTGGAGTCTTCTGGACCTTTTTTTTTTTTTTTTTGTGTGTGTGTGTGTGTGTGTGTGTGTGTGTGTATTAAATAAATCAGAGTAGAGACATCACAGACAGGTACTGGTGTCATTTCCCAGGCCCTGGGATGCAATGAACCTGCTGGGCTGCCCTTGTGTTCTGCAGGCATGAGAAGGTGGCCACTTGGCTCATATCCTACACCAATTTCCTGACAGATCATGGCAATGTAGAAAGCAGGGTTTTGCTTGTTTGGGCTTCTCCTCATCTTTGATTGGGATTGAGCAATATTTTTTATTTGTGTCCTAAAGAAGAAGAGGAGAAGAGGGTAGGAAAGACAGAAGGGAAGGGAAAAGTGGAGGAAGAAGGAAATTTTGCCTAGCTTGACATGTTTTGGTTTTTTTTTTTTAAACAGAGAGAGCAACCAGGATTTTGTATAATGCTGTCACTTCAGTGGAAAAAGGAGAAATGAACAGATAAAAGGAACAAAGGGAAGACAGATTGTTATTTTGCAGAGCAACCTAATGCATGCATCTCTTCAGTGCCCTGCAGGTGTGGCACTGCACTGACGTACCGAGTCAGCTAGGTACACCTCCCAGGTGTCTTTGACTCAGGCATCTGAGAAAGCTCTGCAGCTTGGCACAGAAAACTCAGCCTGCTTTGGATGGGGCTCTGCCAGCAGCCCCTAACCCTGAGGGACTCTCCCTGGCTGCACAGGTACTGACTTTAACTGTCTTCTTCCCTGTAAGAAGTGAAGAGCAGTGAGTCAAATAGCATCTAAGGAATGAGTCATCTGTACCAAGCAGCATTGTTATTTTGGGAATTAACCAAGGGAGCACGTGTGTGTGTATTATAAAGGGCATAATAATAAAATCTACACCGAAGTATTCCTTACATGCTATCATGACCAAGCTGCACAGAGCTTGGCTGTGGTCAGGCAAACTGGGAAGTTCTATTTGCAGATGCCTTGGTGATGTTATTCCAGTGGTACTACCATTATATCTTGCACACTCTCTATCCTTCCTAGCCACACATTTAGAAAGTAAATAAGCTCATCAGACACGTGTTCCATTTTATGAGAGCAGAGATGCGTACAAGAGCGTGAATGAATATGAATAGCCCATTTTTGGCATTACTCAAACTTTGGAGCAGATTTGTGTGAGTCAGAAATAAGTACTGTGCTAAAAGGGCTCCCTTCAAAATATGGATGGTGAAGGAAAAGGAGAAAGGAGGAAACTTTCCTCTCAGAAGATGGCTGCTCCCTGAGACAGCTCCCCATGACATGAGGTAAGTCTTCATGCAGGGCCTGGTTTGCATGGCAGCTCTTTGGCTTTGCTGACAGCTCCCCACCCAGGGAACTACACTACTCCACATCGAACAAACGCCTTTAAAACACAGCAAAAAACAACAACAACAACAACAAACAGACTTCTCTTTTAAAAGAAAAGAAGATGAAGAGAGTCTAAAATATCCCCAGGAACTGAAAGATACCAAAACAAAACCAAAAACAAAAGCCACACCGATCTTCTGTTTTATTTCTCTTTTATGTGTTGTTGTTGTTGTTCTTTTCCCCCTAGTGGTTTGTTGTTTTTTTTAACTCTAAATAAGAACATGGCTTTGAATGCTACAGTTGACAATGAAAATTGTTAGACTAGCTAGCAATATATACATATGAGCTGGAAATGGCCATAAAACTAACAAGGCTAAGAAGGCTAGCAATGGCCCCAGCATTTAGGATTTTGCCTGCATGTGTAAATAACCAAATCCTCACCACCTATCCCAGAATCTAGAAGAATCTCTTCTACATCAGGTAGAAGCCTTGCTGGTCTCTAAAAAGCACAGAGAGGAAATGGAAAAGGTTCTCTTAGGTTCTGGGATGTTAAAACTGGATTTTTAGGAGCTGTCTGCTAAGCTATTGGTTGGTATTAGGGGGATTGATTCAACCAGAGTCTCATGAGGGTTTTGTTCCATGGAGAAAAATGATCACAGCAAGAACTACATTGTCTCTCTGTGACTTGGTGGCAAAACAGGTAAGATAGAGAGAGTTTCCTCTGCCAAACAGTGTGGATTTGGTGTACCTGTTACAAGCCACCTGTGCCCTTTAAATGTGTGATATGTTTAGAAAGTAATTCTCTTTCTCTCAGGGCTATCTATTGTTGCTCAGGTGAAAGGCTTTATGTATCTTCAGATATCTGCATGCACTTGGTGAAACACAGAAATGTGTCTATATGAAGGGAAAAGAGTCTTTGAGAGAAGTCCCACTGCTGGACTGTCCTAGACTACGTCATGGCTGCAAGCCCACAGGCAGGCCTTCCTGCCTCTGCCCAGTCTCCCCAGGGTTGCGCCCACCCTGCCATGGCCTTGGATGCCATGTTGCCCTTCCTGGGGTAAAACAGATGCCCTTGGAGTGTCCCTGAGTGTCTCAGGAAAAGGCTCAGGTTGCTGGTGGTATCCGTAGCCTCTCTGTTTCCACAGCCAGGGATCAGATGTGGTTGTTCTCAGCGAGCGTACTTAGTAAATTTGGAAATATGCAGCTGTCTGTCTGAAGGCTGTGTTTGGAGTCACAGGGAAGGTGGGTGAGGGAGAACCCCATCCCTGGTGTGCCCTACCAGACAGCACAGCCCGGTGCCCGCCAGAACCAGCTCTCCATGAATGCCTCATCACTGGCAGTGGGGCCACAAATGCAGGCACAGGTCCCTCTGCTGCTTTCTGTCTGCTCAGTTCTGGTGGGGAGACATCTGCCCAGTGAGGTGGAGAAAGATCCAGTTAAGTAGCAAAGGGAATGCTGTCTGTTCAACTTTCAGAAGACTTTTCTCTGGGAATTTGTTGCTAGCAAGACATGTTGTTAATGAGACACAGGCACAGACTCTCATTTGCTCCCTTGAATTAGTTGTGGCAATCACTTTCAGCGCCCTTGAAGGCTGCTATTTTTTTTTGTGTGTGTGTGTGTGTGATTTAGACATGCTGGGCTTGAACTAGTATGGCAGCAGCACTGACACATCTCAGTTTCATCTGGAGCTGTATGATACTGAATCATTTTTGTTTCCCCCCCTGCGGCTTCATCCACTGGAAATAAGGGGGTGTAAAGAACGTCATTCATTGTCATTGCAGCTTGTAGAGAACCCTGGAAGTGTAACTGCGAGTACATCATCTAGCTTCAGAAATCAGATACCAAAACAAAGAACTATGGCACTTATTAACAATTTCAGTTAAACCTCCCTGATTTCAAGCCCAATTACATGATCTCTTGGGATGGGGTAAGCAGGAGGATGGTGGGTTTACGGCTGCTGAGTGTTTGAGCCTGTCAGAATTGTATTGGGCGCCACAAAAATGGAAGGCTAGAAAAAAAAATTTGGGTGTGAATAAGCTGTTTCCTCCACAGGTCTGGTTTACACTGGCAGGGTGCACTTAACGGTTGACTGGAGAGAAAAATGTGACAGACAGGATGGTTTCTTACATGGTCCTCAGGGAATAGAAGCATGAGCTCTGTTCTTCCTTTTGACTCACCCTTCGGTCACTGGCAAAATAATTTAGATTCAAGCTTCAGGTTCAGATTAATTGCTGGTAGAAGAGGAAGGGTTAATTTATTTACTTGGGGTGTTGTTTCTGTTTGTTTTGTTTTACTTTTTTAAGCCTGATGTGAATTATCCATTTTGGCAAGTGAATGGGAACAGTTGCATGTACTTGGTATTTTCTGTCACATACGCTATTATTAGTAAGAAACACGTTTCCTTTTGGGGTGAATGCTGAAGACAAAAATAAGGCTGTTCAGATTACCACCCTCCTTATTAACACTGCTAAAGCAATTGTGCTAGTGTTTTAGAGAACTGGCAAATGCATTTGTTTAGCAGCAAATCCAATGCATTCAGCGCTCTTTTCACACAAAGAAGAAAACAGGGCACTTAAGCACACGGAATGTAGCAGCCAACCTTTGGTAAAGATTTCTAATATTTTCAAGAGAGAAGAGGGGAAAAAGATCCCATTTTGTTATTTCAGTGTGAAGGAAGGGGAATAGCTCTATTACCCAAAATCTCCTCCAAAGCTGTCAGTGCTACTTGGTGCACGTTTTCTCTCCACGTGCAGACAGATTTGCCTTCAGTGACAAATCATTTGGCTATGGCTTGGATTTTGCATCTAATGTGCATGGTGCGCCTTAATTCCTGGAACAAATTACTTCATAATCTAGGCACAAAGAAGGGACATGCCTCAGTAGCACAGTTTTTCCACTTGTTGGCGAGATACCTTTTCTAAGAATGAGTAGTGTTGTGGTGCCCAGATGCTGTTGAGCTCTCTTGTTAGTAGTGCTGTCGTCAATAACAACATGCTGATTATCTTTGCTGACTTCCCAAGCAACTCTGATCAGGAGGGGTATTTGTTTCCTTTCATGGTGTTATACTCACTGGTATCAGCTTTGAGTTTGGCCCCGGTTGGACTGGCTTGATCACCACTTCTCTACTTGTGAAAATAGGTAGCTCTAAATCTTGGTGGGGGCTTAATGTAACCGCTCAGCATTGAGAGGAATGAAAGTCAGTGGTGGAAAGTTCTGGGGTAACTGATGCACAGGACACTTGTTTTGCACTTATTTTAAACAAAGTACCCAAGAAGTTGGTAGTGGTAGAGGTCAAGCTGCCTTCTCATTGCTGATGGGGGGGAGGGGGGAAAAAACACAGCCCACGTTTACCAATAAGACAAACTTGGGAAAATCTGCATTACACTTGGTTTTGAGGTATTTTTCCTATGATGTCTGCTTCAAGGACTTTGGTCTTCATCCATCAGCTTTTAAATATATACTAAATAGCGTTTAACAAGTGGCTTTTAAAACAGGGTGAACTTTTGAAAAGAGAGTATTTATAGAAGTAGCTATTTAGTTTGCTAGTAATTTTCAGTATTCATTTTGCTATTGCTGAATATACAGAACAGGATTATTCACCCACATTACCCAGCTGCTTCTGTTTGATAACGCAACGAAGGTTGTGATGTAAGTTTCTTTCCATGGAAATAACTGTGATGTCATGATTCATGTCTATGGGTTAAAGTGGGATTTATAAGGAGGAGTTGTTTTTGAAGCAGAAAATCCCAAAATATAAGCGTCTCCCATTAACAGTTAAATGGTCAGTTAAAATGCAATCCAATTAAGGATATGGCAAGAAATTCATTTTCCATGACACACTTGAAAAATACTTCCTGTTATTGGAGTTTGCTAAAAACACAAGAGTAACTTCTTAGGAGAAGCTGTAGTACTATTCCAACTGTGCTCTTCTGATAGATGAAACTTGGCAACATCACACATTTACAGGAGGAGGTGCTCTGTTACAGTGCTTAGTAAAGAATATGGGAAGGGGCTGGATTTCTCATTTACTTTGCTGGCAGTTGCCATCTGAACTGGGTAAGTAATTGCATTTGGAATTTTTCTGATTTCTTCAACTGAGACTTGAGAGAAAAAAAACTGTAAAACTGTGATGCGCTTGTGTAGCATCTTTCTGCTGCTACGTCTCCCTGGAGCAGCAATGAAACAATGCAAATGAATTCTCAGAAATTTGGGCCAGTAAACAACCACTCTCACTAACATCCCAGTGGGTGTTTTGTGTAGAAGGACTTTTCCCACCAAGCTGATCCAACCTCAAATTCTTCTGGTTCTTCTCTTCAGAGTCCCATTGAAATAATGCACAACTTCTCTCTTTCAGTAATTTGGCAAATCTGTTGAGCATCATAGTTCTTTGCTGGATAGCAGGCAAACCTGCAGCCAGATCCTGGGGCTTTTCACTGCTCTGGGAGAATGTGCATCAGCTCAGCTTTCTAGGTTATTTATTGATCAGCCTTACGTGGGAGCTAGGACAGGGTAGAGCCTATGGCAGAACCTTGCTGGTGGGAAGCTTAACTCCTAGCAGAGCACTCTGTTTAGAGGCACTCTTCCAGGACACAGCCTTCATCACATGATCTAGTGTGGCCACTGCCTATTTCAGGATGGTTTAAATAAGGTGAAAGATGACACCTGAAAGTCCAGTTCTTACTTAGGAAGGCTCCTGTAATGCTTCAAAACATTATGGTTCTCTCCAGCCTAGTGGTGTTATCTCAGTCCTTTCCATGATGGTGACAGAATAAGTAGCACTGTGGGATGTGTGTGTGCACCCCTAACTGGGAATGAGCAAAATGGTCTCAAGTTTTTCCACCAACTGTAGCATCTACTTATAGCTTTCTCTATTTGGAATGGAAAACCAGAACAGATACCTCTAGATATACCAAGTGTAAATGACAAATGGATTTTTTGTTGAACCAAATTGAACTGCTGAACCAAAGGCTGTCTGAAGCCAGGCTGAAAACGTGACTGAATCTGGAGTCAGTGGACACAGAGAAAGATTTTCCATCCCTTGGATCAAAGAATATGGACAAGACAAAGAAATGCCAGGAGATCTTCAACTGCGAATCTCAGATGCGAGAAGACGCTGGCAGCTTTAGATTGATCCAGACAACAGTTCCACAGACTGAGGATCTTCTCCAAGAAGATCTCCATTATCCTGACCTCCTCCAGTGCCACAGATCAGCCAGCTTGTTCCACCACAGATCCCTGACCTCCCTCACTCTGACATAATTGTGAATGTTATCACCCAAGGTCTGGCCCAGAGGCTGTTACCAGAAAAGCAGATCTGACAAGCAAGTGATCACAAAAAGCAAAAAGGAAAGGTAGCTTTGAGGAAGTTTGCCAAGAACCAGCTGGAACAAGCTGTGGTGTGTTTCAGAAGCTCTGGCTAGCTCCATGCTGATTGCCTAGAGCTGGAGATACCAGCGGAAACCCAGCTCTGGACACTCCATGGCTCTGAGTGCCAGCCTGGCAGCACAGCACACCATAGGGAGGATGCTCTGGGCCAGATCTCCTGAAATTAGGACGCAGAGGAGAGCACTGCCAGTGCAGAGTTTTCCAGAAACATGGTAGAAAACTGAACACAGTATGAAGACAGCTTTATGCCATCTCTACAAAGGTCAAAGAAGACACGAAGCAGCTCTGTTCTTGACAATAGGTGGTTCTGAGGAGCTTGATATTTTTAATCATTTTCCATCCACTTAGGCTGAAGTATTTTCTATAAAACTGTTACAGATACTTGAGAAGCATTGAACTGCCCTTGAAATGAGTGGTATGTCATTAAACGGACAGAGCGAAGAGAAGATGAAGACCTAACATTGTTTGTGATTGACCTAAAGTTTCTGTGTCACTCTTGCAGTTTCAGAACTGATGGAACAGCAGGCTATAATCCATTAACAGCAGGCTATAATCCATTACAACAAAAATCCTTAAATTTCCAAGACAGTGAGAAATAAAAGATTATTGTACAGCTAATTAACCCTTGACAATAAAATAAACAGTTCTTGGGCAAAGGGCATCTGCCTAACTCATAGTGAACCTTAGGACAAATGCGAGTACTTCCATAATGCTGACTATGATTATAGAGAATCTGACATGTCTTAGGGAGTGACTCTGGAGGCAGAAATGAAAAATCATGTCACAAAACTAGAGACCATAGAGACAGATCATGGAGCTGCCTGAAGTATGGAAAAAGCACAAAGGCATGACAATAGCCAGTGGCCAAGGAGAAATATCCAGGAGCTGCAATGACTTCCCTGTCTTGCCAGAACCTGTAGGCATCAGCTGTTGCAAACACAGAAAGAGCGTTTTCATGCCTTCAATAGGGTCCCTTTCCGCTCCACCCTTTCCTTACTTGTTTACATATGTGAGGAAGGAGGAGAGGTTTCTGGTGAACCTGTTTCCTTTTGCCTTCATGCCAGAAGCAAAACCCAATACCCTGCCTGCTGAAATACAACAGCGGGGGATACACATACATTGCTAGAAGGACTAACGGACATTTCTTGCCCTAGCTGCATCCTTTTGTATAACTGTAACTATACAAGGTTGTAATAGATGGATAGCCAGAGGTTATAGAAGAATAACTCACCCACACTGAGGCTCAAAACTAAGATGGATGCTCAGTACAAGGAACTCCACACAGGAGCAATCTCCAGAAGAGATGCTGCCTTAGTGGTGGTCAGTCCTTAAATGGGATCTAGGAGAGGTGGAGTCAAGCTCCACCCCTTCCAGGAGCACAGCTGAATTACCTTCACCTGTGCTCCCACAGCTGATCCGTCACTTGCCTCAGATGGTTAATCAGAGGTTCAGGCTGTGATTAACAGTTTCCCGTACACCTTCTAGATCTCAAGGGCCACAGCAGTTGCCTGGGCTGATAGCGTTCTGCAGTGGTGCCAGACATTGTTCTGGATGCGACAGAGATTGCCTAATGCGGTCACCCCAAGAGTCAGTGTAAGTGATGTCTCCAGAGAATGGCGTCAGGACAATTTGCTCAGAGATATTCTTCTTAAGATTGATGGAGGAGCTGTTGGATGAGCTGATCTGAAACCAAGCAGGACATTAACAAGTCCAACAAGCAGGACATTAGGCATGTCCCAGCCAGCCTGCTGGGAACAGCAGCACAGGCTGTCAGAGGTGGTGCTACTGGCAAAGAGGGATTTTCAAAAGCACTGTCAGGAAGATGTTTCATACCCAGTGAGGGAGTATATGAGATGGGTGTAACAAGTGAGTTATAAACAGTAAGAAATGCACTGATGATAGTAGTTAGAGGTAAAACGTGTCAAGCACTGAGTGCCTCTCAAGAGTCGCTATTGCTGGGGGAGCTGGGTATCTTCCAGAACATCTTCCAGACTACACAGCAACATTTACCCAACTGCTCACTATTACATAAAGTGGTGAGAATACCATTGAATACCACTACAGCGAAAGTTACCTTTCCCTTTAGATAATGTACTTGGGAGAGGCAGGTGCACTGGTGGAGGAAGAGTAGAAATAAGACTTTCCTCTTTTTATTTTTCCTTCTGAAAAAAATTGATAGCAATATCAAAGGATGCTGATGTACAACATTGCTACCAACTTCCAGAAGAAGAAAGGTGTGCTCAGGTTCATGGCTGTTGTTGACTAGTTAGGGACTTTTACTTTAGATACACTGCCTGAAACTGAACTCTAAGTGTTCTTGAGTGAAAATGCACCGTGGACATAGCTTGCAGTTTGCTCAGGGGCCTGAGTAAGAGAAGGCACTAATTAATGGATGCATGGTTCAGAGGTTATAGCAGTAAGTTCAGAAAAAGTTGTCCATGATCCCTCTGAAGAAGGTATCCACACTGGTCTCCCTTTGTTTGGTGCAGTACCAACCAAAAGCATAGGCCAACAGGAAAAAAAAGAAAAGAAGAAAAAAAAAAAAAAAGGAGTACTCTAGGTGAAAATAGGCATAAATTGGCTTATAAATGAAATACATTATCTTGTTGTCTCCAAGCATTATTCTCATTTTCCTGAGATACTTGGTATTACCATTTACGGTGACTGTGCAAATCAAATGTATTTTATCAGTAGGGGAATGTATATGCGATCTTGTGCAATGAGATAAAGCTTTAGCTGCTTTTCTTCAAATCCTTCTCTTCCCCTGTCTAATGAGTTATGAGGTAATGAGTAATTTACTGCTGACTGAAGAACACTGGAGACAGCACTGTTGAAATCAGGGATTACAGTCTGGGAATGTATGATTGATGCAACCAAACCCTCATGATTTAGAGCTTCCATCTTATCCAAGACTGTTCTGAGCAGGCAATAACCATACCGAGGACTAGTACTGAAGTTCTAGTCGCTGCACTTCCATGTGTATTCAACTAACATCAGAGAGAAGTCAAACAGAAACAACCTGAGACACTTCTATCTCTTCCCTTTCAGGTTAGTATCTTGACATCAAGGCTGACCTCCTTCTCACTCCATTGTGGCTGTGTTCTTGGATGTGCAGTGGCTCAGTGCCACAAGACGGTGTGGGAAGCTTTCCTGCCCAAGGTGTGTGAGGGCTCGGTGGTGTCCAAGGATGCTGACAAAGAAGTTGCTTTCAGAACTCCTAGAGCACCTTCTCAGCACCACTGCCCACTGCCTGTCCTTGAAGAAGCCTGGGGCCACCACCACCAACCTTTACTAGGGGAGCAATTAAGTTGGATACTTAAATCAAGTGAAATTATTAGCAATCTGAACTTAGATTCTGTGAAAAACAAACAAGCAACAACAATAACAACAAAAAAACAACAACTTTTCTCTGTGGGTATGAGTAGGGGCTTTGCTTGGTGTTTTGATCTACTGAAGCATTTCTCTGAAGGAAGAAAAGATTAACTCTGTCACACATTCTGCATAACTGATGGCCAAAAGAAGAGCGTGGAAAGTGAAGCATGAGTATTTGCATATGCAATGAAGTGCAGGCATTAGCTATTTATGGCTTTTGTAGAGATATTTGTAAAAGAAGCAATTTTAGTAAAAGGCAGGAAGAGAATTGAAACTGTTTAGAAAAAGAACAAAACCTTGTTTGTTGCTGTTCTTTCCAAGAAAAGTCTGTTGTTTAAGGGCAGAGACTCTAAACATACGACAGAGAAAATAGCATTGTGTGCTCCAAGTAACACTGCTTAAAAATACAGTGATTTCTTATACTGTTTTGATTTGAATCACTTGACAGAGTCATAAAGTTCCATTTCCTAGGTCCTTAAACTTCTTTTATGAACATTTTATTTGCAAGTACAATGAAGCACTCAAATATATTTTAAGAATATGCTCATTTGAATTTGGGCTAAGATCAGAAGTGCAAGACACATTTGGAATAGCATATATTGACTTTGTGGGACAATGTAGGGCACTGGATTAAACGTAAAGTAAGAAGTGCCCATACTGAGAGATGTTGATCTTTTTTATTTTAACCACATTCATTGCAATATTTTGACGAGTGGGTCCAATACTATAAAAGGAAACTGGGACTTGAAATGAACCTCATCTTGCATCTTTATCAGTGCAGCACATTTCTCCCAACGGGCTAGCATGTGCCTAATGAGACAAGGAAAGGCCAGGACACTGACCAGGAAAATACAAACCCATTAATTTGGTATCGCTTATGGGAAATGCTGGAAGCTATTGCAGGGTTTGTTAAGTGAAGGCTTGGCGAAGTCAATTGATTAGGGAGGTTTCTGAGAAAGCTGTTCTTGCTGGGCTGCCAAGGTAGAGGGGGTTATTATGTCCAGGAAATTTTTAAGTGTCTTGCTGGCAGCATGTAAAACAGAATGGGTGCTGTCATGTAAGAGAAGCTGGAGAACTAAAAAGGATTTTTTGTTTTCAGGAGAGTACAAATATTTGATCTTCATCACCAGTTCAGGGAATTGTCTCCTTTCCTTGTATTAAATCTCCACAGTGCCCACTGCATACCAGAGACTGACAAAAGCAACTACTGTAATAAATATTCATTAAAAGTATCTTTCAAGAAAAACACCTTTACAAAGATGGAACTGCCTCTGAATAGAGAGAGACTTTGTCAGCAAGCACACAACTCAGTGTTAATCTATTTTGTTTGCTCCTGATCCATGCAGCAGCTGAAAGCCTGGAACCAGGAGAAAGCCAATGCTCTCTGAAGCCCTCCAAATCAAAAAGCTGTTCTCAAACACTCCAGGATTTCATAAGGAGTGATGATGCATCGCTGAATACGGCAGATTTGAGTCCAAGTCTGTTAAAAATTGAGCAGGGAGTAGGTATTGCAGCAAGAGTTTCTACACAATCAGCAATCAGATGAAAGAAAAATCTGTTATAGTTGGCCTCTACTCTACTGCTAGTGAGGTCAACAGACCAAGGTGTTTGGAGAGAAAGAGCTTCTCTTCAGCATCTTCCCAGCTCAGGAGCTTTTCAGGGAAAGTGTGGGGACATGGGGATTAACTTAAGCCTGCTTCTGAGTTCCATGGGACTCTCAGGCAGCCGAAGACAGACAGTTTATGTGGTGGGGCTGCAACAATTCCATCTCCTAAAAGAAGAAAGCCAGGTGCTCTTCAGTGTTTTTGACCCCCTGTAAGCAAAGGGATATCCATGTGCCCCACTGAGGCATGGGGCAGCAGCCACAAAGCAGCAGGACTGGCCACTTATAGAGCTGTTGCAAGGAATCCAAACAGGTTTGGCTTTTTTTCTTCTCTCTTGTGAACCAGCCAAGACCCAAACAACTGAAAGGACAGAGGCAGCTCCAGGCTGCCATGCTGCTTCTTGTAAAAGACTGTTTGGGAAAATAGACTTTTCTCTTGTGTGATTTTCCCCCTACTGCAATTTAAAAGGGAAGCGAATGAGGACTTTTTATATTTTTATTCTGTCTTAAGAAGCACCTCCATAAAAAGACAAGTTCTCAGGCAAAAAGCAACAAGTTTCTGACATGCTTCTTCTCTGCCATAAAAATATGAGAGTAATATAACACGGTTATTTGCTTCTTCAGGATCCTTTCTATCTTTTCTTTGTATAGTCAAAGACGAAACAACAGAACTACTGGAGAAAGAAGTTTTGAGTCTCCCCATGTCAGAGAAAAAGGAAAAAACTAAGTTTGATCTCCCTTTAAGAAAGGACAATGGATCCTGTATTCTTGACTGTGGAATCTAGGGTTTCGAGAGAAACTCACAAAGTAAGCCAAATAATTAGTAATCTTTCTCAGGGGTGTGTATGAAACTCTCAGTTACAGCTCAGCAGGAATAAAACTCTTTCGGAAATCTCAGCTTGGCACAGCTATGGCTGCTGTTTGTGGAGTTCTGGCAATCTGTAGGGGACTGGTGATGTTACACATAGGAGATGAGGAGAGGAGAGGGGAGGAAGACCTTCATGCCAAAGTTATGGCCTGGAAAGTAGGTAGGTGGGGTAGGTCTGGTAGGCGGGGGCAGGTGAAGTTCCCTAGGCGCTGCTGCCTGAGCACAGGGGACAGGGAACACAGCCTCAAAGAAGGTGGTCCACACAAGGATCCTGCCAACTTCTGACTCCTTGTTACAGCTGAAAAGCAAAACTGGTCAAATCTGGCTGTGTGGACAGCCTGAAGAAATGACTCTGTGGCCCCTGCTCTGCCTTTCCCTGCCCTTGAAGGGTGTGTAGTGCTCCTTCTCCAGCACAGGCATGGTTGTGTAGAGTTTACTTTCCTGAGAAAACCCATGCTGGTTTCCTTGAGAAACAGAAATATCATGACCACGTTATTAGAATGATGGGTTTGCATGTACTAAAAATTGCACAGCCGTCAGTGCTTACTAATAAGGCTAGGGGGTAGAACTGGCAGGGATAAAATCTCAACAAAACTTCCCTCCCTCCTCTCTGGGCTCCTGTCCTCTTGGCACTGTCCAGATCACGACTCTTGGCTGTATCCCAGGTTTCTCCTGGATGCACTCACTCAATCTCCTCCCCTTATTTCCCCCAGAGTATTTGGAAGATAAAGCCACACAATGGGGTTTCTGAAAGAGTTTTGTTTTCTACCCTGAGTGCTAGTTTCAAGGGGGAGACAAAAAAAAACCACAAAAAAAACAACAAAACAAACAACAACAACAACAAAACCCAAACCCCTTAATTGCAATTAGTTGCTGCCTTTCACTTTCGATGACCTAGCCCTGATACCACTTTTTCAACAACACGGTGTTACCAGTTCTGGCCAGGTCTCTCAGCACATACATCAGTGCAGTGTTTCTTTGGAGGAGTTTGTTTTCTTTTTGCCATTTGTCAGGAGATGTGGATGTACTCCCCAGCCTTCTGTTGGCTGAGTGCTGAGAATGCATAGTATGAAGTACGTTTATGTGATTGTATTATCCTAATGTAACCTAAAAAACCACACGGTAGAATGAGATTTCTAAGTTTTAAGACAGGGTATCCTGTCTCTGTTGTAAGGAGAATGTATTCCCTGGGAATCTGTAGCAGTCTGCTATGCTCAGTGAAGTATCTTCAAGGTAAGTAAATGAAATGGTTTCTGTATCTTGGACAAGGGAATATATTTTGAGACAGGATGGTATTATGTTCACTCTGCACATCAGCGCTTCTTGGTTCCTGAAGAGAAGCTCATCAATCTGTGGTGACAATTATATGGGAAACCTCGCTGAAAGCAGATTTCTTTTTTTTTTTTTAAAGGGTGTATGGATTAGTGATTTGAGAAGCAGCAAAGCATGGGGGTAGCAGCTAAGCTGGATTCTAGAAGAGTGTGAATTATTTATATATCAGTTAACTGGATCACAGACAGGAAATCCAGGATGATATTGCTTAGCAAAGGCTACCTGAATATACCCCACCAGTGTATGTTTGACACTGGCCAGGGGAAAACTGTGAATGAAAAGACTTGCTGTGCAGCTGCCTCAGTGCAAAGTCTTTGTGGGGAAGACAGACAGATAGACGAGCCATGCTGCTAGACAAAGACAGCTTGTCAAAGCAGATTGGGTTTTTGCCTTCGCAAGACCATTATTTCCAGTTGTTCCTGTCAAAAAATAAATAAAAATCAATAAATCCTAGATCCATGTAATCTATTCATAAAATGGAATGGGACCTTGTAAGTAATGCTTTACCCTACACTGGTAATTTGCTATCAGCTTGGTCAAGGACAGTCAAATTACTTAATTACACATAACAGTTATTCTGTAAAGACTTGGGAAAACACAGATAAATGTAACTAATCCCTCTTTATTTATTCCCTGCAAACAAAAGCCTAAGGGCTTCTGGAAAAAAAAAAAAAAAAAAAAAAAAAAAAAAGCAGCGCAATTAACATAATTAGAGATGCACGTCACTCAAAGCTTCACCACGGCCCACAGACATCCTGGTGATTTTGATTATGTAGTTAAGTCACGACCAGACACAACTTTCTCAAAGATGGTGTTGCCCAAAGCCGATTGCATTGCTTGCTCTTGTAGTGATACCTTCCTGCCACTGGATGGCATCTTCTGCAGGCTCCTGAAGTGCCATCATGCTTGGTAGGGGTCTTAAAGGGCTTGTTGCTTTTCTAATTGGGTCATACACGGGGAGCTATGCACTTCTGTGAGCAACACCTTCGCACGTTTCCGTGTATGGAGGTGTCGTATGTGTAACACAGGCATATTTTAGTGGGGATTTAAAAGAAAGGACTAGATTGAGAACTCTGACAGCCTTGTGCTCTTTGTAGAAGTGGTGAGGAAGGCCCTACTGTCTTCCCACTGCTCCTGGCCACCTCAGCTAGCTGGCTGCCTGCTTGGGCAGGGAGATGAGAGGGACTTGGCCAGTTCCCATTGCTGCATCCAGCTCTAGGTCCGCCTGCTGAAACCATCCCCAGTGGGGCAGCGTCTGTGTACTGGAGATACCCTGAAAATGATCTCAGAGTCCCAATAACCACAACAGAAAGATGCTGAACAGCCACTGCTTCTTACCTCCATTGCTACAGGAGCTTCTCCTTACCTGAGAATATGATATGATTGCAATCAGGAGAGACAAAGCTTCAGATGACCTGGCACTTTGCTTCCTTTAGTGATTGCTTTTTCTCTAGGTGATGCCTTTTCTTCTGAAGAAAGTCATCACAACAGTAATCTGTGGGAGGTAGATAGGATCTATGCTCTTCACATCAAAACAACAGGAGCTTTCACCAAACTACTACTGATTAGTACTAGAAGACTGTATCACTGCAACACACCATCAAACTCCCTATTCTCTGTCCTGCAGCCTTCTCTGTCCTCCACGTGGAGTTCAGCTGACTCACCTGCCCACCTGGAACATGACCTGCGATCCCTGAAGTTACTGCGGGTGATTGATGCTCCACATCATGACTTCTCTTCTTAGAAGAATGTCTTATTGACTGTGGCTGGAGATCTTTGATGCCATTTACCATCTGAATGCTGAAAGGATCTTCAAATTGAATGGAGGCTTATGGAATAGCAAAGAAAGCCTTATGTGTGCAGCAGATGATGGGAGGGCTCCTAGCTCTCAGTCCTCTTCTTACTGAAGTGTGGAGAGGTGGTGAGCAACATCAGTAACTCCTCCCTTGAGTACACACACTTATGTGCCCTTTAAAGACCACAGAAACCAGAAAATCCAGAGTTCTGAGTGCTAAATGCTAGAAAAGCATTAAGATAATTGTGGCAAAAAAGAAGCAAGGAAACTCAAAGCAGCCCCTCTGGAGGGGAAAAAAAAAAAAAAAAAAAAAAGGAATAAAAAGAGAGGCTATAATAAATTCTGACTAAAAGATAAAAAAAAAAAAAAATCCCTCCCCAACACACATGCACACAAAAGATGAAGAAAAAGGCAGCCTGATTCTATTAACCAAGTATTAACACCCCTGGCTAAAGAAACCCTGCAAAAAGGAAGGATTAACATTTTCAATAAAGGGGACCAGATATTGCAGTGCTAATCACCAGCACTCTCCACTGACAGGAGAATGGAAAATAATGTTCTTAATAGTGTGAAACAGAGCAGGAGGTTCACAGGCAAAGAATCAGAGGTTGCTGCGGGCAAATGACAACCTGGTTAGAAAAAGGCATCAGAGATTAGGGGAAGTCTCTGCAAGAAATAGTAACTATGCACATTGTCCCAGCATCCACACGTCTGGCTGAACTGCAGCGCTACCGCAGGGCATCGTGACAAGGGCTTTAGCACTAAATAATGAGGCCACATGTTGCATCATGATTTTCTGGTCATCATTTTAGGAAAAATAGACCCCCAGATATCATTGCATAACCCTGAGGAGCCTGAAAAAAAACACGCTCATTTTCTGAGTAGCTCTGTAGAGTACTGCCTCATCTCCTTGTGCTGCCTGTCAGCAAAGTAGGAGCCTGCCTGTTATGTTAAGGTGCACAGGGAAAGATGGGAAATTATTTAGCGTGGTTTAACGTAACAAACTGTGAACAATTCACGGTCTCTTTGCAACTGAGTCTGTTGAGTTAGCCTTTCAGCACTGACCTCTAGAAGCAAAACAGGACTGGGTCATGGGCCTGTCCCTGTAGAGCAGCTTTCCAGGAAGCCTCCTTGTGTGGGTGGTTTTGGGGTAGTGACACTCAGGGCTACTGGACAGGGGCTTCTGTTGGAGAAGACTCCAGGGAAGGTGAAGGGTTTAGACTTTTTTCTCCTCATCGCTCTTGTTAGCATTGTGTTTGCCTGTGACATGCAGTGGGACAGGGAAGTAGCTTTGGATATCCAGAGTTATACATGCAAGCACATTTTGGTAGCATTGCTCAGATGCCATTGTTGTTGCCATATACATTAAGTTCAGAGCCAGTGCAATCAGACCAGCAGCCCCTTCCAAAAACCTCTGCAGAGAACAGAAGTTCTTAAACAGTCCAAGATGAGAGTGCCTGGGTTCATATAAAATGGTTAATTTCCAGCTGCCAACAAACTGGAGCTGTACGTTATTTTTAAACCTGTCTCATTAGAGCACAGGATGCTGGGGACAGGGATTTGCTTTCACCCTGCTTTTATGCACCACCCCAGCACAACGGAATGCATTTTTCATTGCGGTCTTTGGGTGCTACCATTGTCTGGTATATTTGAAGATGGCTAAGAATCCTCTTTCTCCCTGTCCTGCAGCATCTTCAGAGTCAGTTAACGTCCACACTTTATGCAGGTACCGTTTTGCTCATTCCTAAAAGACAGGTTTTATTGAGAACCATACATATACTGTATTAGCTCATCACATACTTAGAGGCTTGAGGAGAAAAACTATCCCCTCTTGAGAATTCCAGGGCATCTAAGCAGGTACAATTTAATTACTGCCAGTGTAGCACGATGTTCTCCAAGCTCCCTGGAACAAGAACGGAGCAGCAGAGGGACCAGGAGTGCAAGCAGCCCACGTATTTACTCGGAGGGCTCCTTCTCGAGTTTGCTGAATCATGAACAGCTCTGATACAAGGAATTCTCTCACTTGTGCATGCCTCACTCTGTGCTGTTGTAGGGTACAATGCTCCAGCTTACGCTGTGCTTCAGTTTGCTTGGCAGTGAAGGGTACTCATGTTTGAATATTTTTACCCTATTAACCCATATGTTTATATGTGCAGAATCCACTGCATCCACAGGGCCTCATCCCTAGATCCAGGGAAAGATGCTAGTCTGAGGTTTCTCTGAAGCTTCCTCGGAGGCCCTTCAGTTCACAAGAACACTGTTACCAAGAGATTAAATGAATTAAAAATTGATGACTGTTCTGTACTGGATATCTTGCAGTCAAGGATATTTAAACAGATAGCAGGGAGGGTGGAGGGAAGATTCTTTGCCAGAGTATTCTTTTCCTGTTTTCAAATGATGATTTTATGGGGGCAAGGAGAGAGAAAAGCAAGGGTAGAGCCAGAGGGGTATCTGCTGATTCTGGGTAAGGAAATTCATCTTGTAAAGAAAGGACAGTGTGCTCTGAGAGAACTGCTTTGCCTGGACAGCAGAGCAGGATCATAGAATCATAGAGTAGGTCCCCAGGGAGAAATCAGTGGCTTTTGCAGCAGAAAGCCCTTTGAACCCCAAGCCTACACTAGCAGGGATGACAGGGCTGGTGCTGCCCGCAAAGTACCCACTGCTCCTGGGGGAGGGGATGCAGCCTGGTGTGTGATGGGGTCTTACAATGGAATCCCAGTGGCTGGAAGCTCTGGGAGCCACAAAGGAGCTGTGTCCAAGGCAGGGCAAACCGAGAGGAGAAAAACCAAGAGCCATTTATCCAAATCGCTCCAGCTTTAGGGTTAGCTTCAGTCCCTGCTGGCCCAGGGCTCCTGCCTGGGTTGTCTTTAATGGCTTTTTGTACCATCTGGTGCATCGGTCTCCAGGATGGGAGCATGTGCATGTTGTGGCAGATGTTCTGTGCCTCTGCTCTCACCAGTGCTCCTGCTGGGGGTGGGTGGGGAAGTGGCCGGCCCTGTAACTCTGGTTGTTCTCTCAGCTTATTGCAGGCCCACGTCTGCTTTAGGCTATGAGGCTGCTGTAGTTCACACAATGCAGTGCTCTCAGTTCAGTTCTTTAAACCAAGGCCGAAATTTTCAGTCATGGTAATGACTATGGCTCCTCTGTCTTTTGGTCCCCAGTCGGAGGCAACTTTAAAAGAGCTGGGTTCTGCAGTGCCTGCTCTGAACTTACTGGGCACTGTTAGAGCTATCATGAGATGAGTACTCCAAGGCACCAAGGCACCTCTCTTTTTTGAAGTTGGTGCTTGAACTCCATCTGCATCCTTAACTTCACCTGAGAGAAAGCTGCACTGCACTGTACAACATGCGATGTTCACACAAGTGATTTAATCTGGCTGTTTTAGCTTTGCTCACAAACAGATGTGTAAACTCCTCTATACTTTCATCTCACATTAAATGACAGTATTTTCTGGCATCATCCCACCTGGAGTGGTGATGCCTGTCCCTGTCTCCCATCCTTACCTATAAAAATATAAGGGGTCGGTGTGTCGGTGTCAGTCATAATGGAGAAACAGAGAGGAGTTTTAATGTCTGCGGTGAATTCCTCTGCTTCAAATTGCATCAGTTATGAATATGAAATTGGAGTTTGAGTTCAGAAATGCAGATCTACTGAGCAAACTCCATAGGTCTACTGAGTAAACTACCATTGGCTTTCCACGTGTCTTTGAGTGTGTGTGGAGGAGGACAGAGCACTGAACTAAGAGCAAACTCTGTTTACTGTGTTTTGAAGCTAAGTTCAAACAAACAACAAAACCTGTGCCATCCAGTCTTGAGTGAGAGATGAATAAATACCTCATTAGTTCCTCAGGATGAAACAGATTAGATCCTTCCTGTATATATTGGCTAACTAATTAAAATTAATGGTCTCAATGACCACCCAAGTTGTATCTTCATTGTTTCTTTAGAAATGACTGCTTTCCTCAGAATCTCAAAAAAAGGTTTGTTCTGAAAAGTGGCTATTATATCTTCATGTAAGCTAATATTAAATATGCACCAACTTAGTTGTATTAAAACACTGCCATTCCAATATCAAAATATAATCTACTCAGTTAAAGAATAATAGTTGTAAATTTATTTTTCATTCTAGTTTTCCTCTGTGAAATGAGCCTGTATTCTTTGGAGAAGAATGAGGAAGGAAAGTCTCAAATAAATGGATGTAATTGCCTTCATTAAAAGCCGGCTGAACAGACTTTATCCTGTGGGGTCTACTCTCTCTCTCTGAGGTAAGTTCTCATGTAATTTTAATGGGAAACTTATTACCAATCAAACCTGTATTCTTGCCCTGGTACATGAAGGTGGATGTACTGCACTTTTTCATCATGCTGGGTCCCCTGGGAAGAGCAACTCATTATGGCGTCAACTGTCCCTGCCCTTTGCAAAAAGCCCCACCAAGGTCATATCAAGAAGTGATGGATAAAGGCGAGCTTTAACCCTTGACCTTGGCCTTCCTGGTACTGAGTGTTAATAAATCTACATTTAGGATAGAGGTTTTCTCCCAGCTGCTCTGTGTTTGGGAAGGGGAGAGAGATGCTGATACACAACAGGTTGCATTTCCTAGGGCAGCACTTTTCCCTTCCCTGCAGAGCCCTGCATCCGCTGTGAGAGGATGCCTATGAATATGGCTTAGGCACCTGGCAGGACTCAGGTCACATCATACACTAGCTGTGGCATTTTATATTTGGCCCTCCTATTTTTACAAGGGACAGCTTTCTTGGTGCCATGATGGCCATGCGTCATTATCTCCAGAGTTGAGGTGACCTTCAAGAGGCTTAGACTTTTTAGAAGGTTCGCCCTCTCCATTACACACAAGGGAACCAGCATTGTTGAGTACCAGGAGCAAGCAAGTCCTTTGAAAGGCTTCAGAAACTTAGGGTTATGTTTGATTAGCAGCCTTCAGCTCTCCTCTTGTTCAGGTGAGCAGGAAGCTCATCACAGAATTGTTAAGTGCCATTGCTGTGCCTGGGAAAGAGCAACACTGATGAAGGAGAGGCCTTTCCTCTTGTGTTCCTTTCATTTTTCCTCAATTCCCCTGCTTATTTTTCTCCAAATGCTCTATCTTTTCCTTCTTTTTTATTCTTCACCCACTTTCCTCTTTCATCTTTAGATAGAAGTATTGCTTTTCTTAGGATGCATAACACTGCTGGCTCTCAGGTTTCCTGGTAGTGGAAAGGGCCATTTGGGGCATACGTCAGCATAGATTACAGAATGAGCAAGTTAATGTCATGGGCTGGTGGAGCATGTTTCTGGGCATTTTTGTTTCTTCTTGATGAAAAATGTTGCCCTAAAACTTCCAGTGCATGAAAGCTGCCTGTAGTAAGCGAGGTGGAAAAATTGGCTCCTGCACAGAGCTGCTCTCAATGGCTCTGGCATTTCATTGCTGTCATCTTCTAGGGAAGTTAAATTGCTTTGTTCCCCATATCCAATTAGCTCTATAATCAACTTATCAGAATGTGGATCAAGAGTGTGTTGAGATTGGGTATAGTCAATTTGACAGATTGTATGTTCAGATTCACTGATCTCAAACTGGGGCAAGAACCCACGAGGAGATCTCAGAACAGAGGGCAGAGATTATAGTGATCTGATCAAACTTGAAGCCTGAACATCACTGGGGGGCTTTTTGCACACTGGATGAGAAATACCAGGAAAAAAAACTTCACAAATGCCAGAAATATCAAGCCCAGAAATTAATGCTGCAAATATTTGTATTATGTAAACACTCAAGCTGGCTGTCTGAAAAAGCATCTGGTAGTAGCACTGAGAGGTACCAGGGTTAGCAGGTGAGTGCAGTTGGCTCCAGTATTGTCCCCTCCTGGGCTTTGTCCTCTTTGCGACTCTGCAATTTGTTTTAGTTTATTTATGACCAGAAACACATTTAGCTCACTTTTTCCTAGTTTCTGATTCTACATAAGTATCTGAAATGAAACCCTTACACCTTTTGAATCTCACAGTTTGTGCACATATATTAGTGGGAGAGTTCACAGCCTTGCAGCTAATCGGCCAGCACTGTGGAAAAGTGAGACCTTTTTTCTCAGCTCCTTTGCAGTGGGCAACAATCCAGCACTTGCTTTGCATGATCAGCCAAGGTGACAACTGATGACAGAGCAGTTCAAGATTTGATGGAAATGGCACAACCATTTCACATCCAGGGCAGGCTCTCTGAGACACTGCTGGCTCCATCCTGCTCTTTCTTTGCATAGATATTTCTGACAAATGCCTATTTGTTCCTTAGAAGAGTTCTCCCAAGCTATCTCATTTAGTGCAGACGTCAAAACAAAGGCGGCATGAGTAGGTCAGCAGCCCAGCTGACCAGAGAATCAAGAAAGGCTGGTTAGAAAAGGAACTAAAATGACTTCTTGCAATGATCCAAATCAAATATGAGGTCTTCTGCTTTTGACAGAGCAGTATGTTTCTTATATCTTGTGTTCTTCTCCTTCATGATCTCTTTCACTGAGTTCTGGTTTGTTTGCACGGAAGATGTGTTCCCTTCACACCCCATCCTACACATCTACCTGATGTTTCCCCTTTTTCTGACTTAGGATTGTGTTGTGGATACTCAAATTTTCGTTCATTGGGTCCTATAGCTGTGCTGGCCCTATACTGTGTAGTATGTAAGGGGTCAGGGAACACGCATCATGGCACATCTTTATTCTCATGCGTGCTGAGGTAGGACATGGAAACAAAAAGCCTGGAACTCTACGCATACAAGTGGTATCAGCTTCAGAGCAGAGGAACATGAGACAGGAGCCAGATCAGAAAGTTTAGTATTCAAAGTAAGAGACTCAATGTATTTCTCTACATTCAGAGACTTCCTGCTCTCCTCAGCTTCATCCTGTGTAAGACAGGTTTCCTAGTGAATAAAAGCTGTGTGAGCCTACTGTAGCATTAAAAGAGGTGGGGAACAGATAATTTTAATGCCCTGGAGACAGTCATTATTCAAATATATATCTCTGCCCTCACCCCGTATCACTGCCCGTTAAGGCTCAGAAGTTGTTGTGTGTCCTCAGCATGTCTACAGGAGTACAATAAACAAACATGCATCTCCCCCCTCACCATGCTGAAATGAAACTAAGTAAAGTCTGCACTATTCCTGCTCTTCAGAGAGAGTTTAATATTTTCTTCCTTGTAGTCTGCCAAGCAGAAACCTTTACAGAAAGTCAGATGGTCATAAGGCAGAGTTGCCTCCTGTTATAGGGAAAGGTCAGCACGCATGAAGTGAATATTGCTAGTGCTTTGGTTACAGCAAGGCCTAAGCTGTTCAAAGCCATGCTGGATCATCTGTGGCTGAAAATCATTCATAGTACTGCTTCCTGAGCCGCAGATTTACTCCCTTTACACAGGCTAATGAGAAAGTGTCACAAGTGGTCTCCATCATAGTGCTGCAGCAGAACCCCCTACCCATTCTCAGCTCACTTGCAGAGATTTTGATTAAGCTAAAAAGAAAAAAGAAAGAAAGAAAGAAAAAAAACATATACATTCTCACAACTCTTTCTTTTCTGTCCTCAACCTAGAAGTACTGAATCTGGAAATCAAAGCAATGGGATAAAGAGAACTGCATGCAAGAGGTGCATAGGCTTATAACAGTGCCTGACTGACGTTCCACTATAGCCCTAAGCAGAACAGAGCTCTTAAAGGCAGTGAATTGCATGGCACTAGCATCATCAAGCTATACAGCAGCATTTTAGGATTTTCCAGACAAAGGTGTCAGTTTTTCAAGCATATCTTTTTTTGCAACCCCCTCACCTCTCCCCAGCCAGTCTTCCCCCCAGCTTCCAACAGTAGAGCAAAGTGGCCTCTAATCCATCCACTCTCATGCCAGTTTGGAACAAAGGCTCAGGATATGGGTCAGGACACAAATGAAAATATGCTGATCACAAATCAGAGTTCATCACAGAGCCTTCTTGTTAAGATACAGTGAAGGAAGTTGTCTGACCTGAATGCAATAGCATGGGGACTCTTGCTGGGCTGCTGTGACAACAGAGCTTATCTGTTGTTTTACAAATTTGACTTTGCCATGCATTGTATCTCTTTTTGCATTTAGATGGTTGAGGAGGCAGTACAGAGCCCTCTACCCCTCTCCTTTTTCTGCTTCCAGTGCAGCTTCGGGGTGGAAGGGCAGCAGCCTTTGTTATGCGCTACTAGGATGCTGACAGGTCAGAAAGCATCATGACCATAAACCATTTTATTGCAGGCTAAGGCCAAGGTTTTCAAGGATCGATTTTGCTGCCTTGCATGCTTCCTGGAGCCTTCACTAATTGCACTGCTTTTCTCATGAACTGTTGCATTAACTCCAGCTTTCTAAAGAACTGCCCTAAAAATACCACAGACATAAAACCAGACATAAAACGCATACCATAATCTTGCAACACAAGTATTCCTTGTCTAATTTGTTTGCTGCCCACTACTGTATATTGTAGTTTGTTACAACCTTTCCAAACGAGCCATTACAACCTTTCCAAATGAGCAGGCAGCAGGCTAAAGGGGAAGCAGGCAAAGCTGGGAGCAGACTGGGAAGCACTCAAGAGAAGGAGGAGGCCTGTCTGAGAGGGGAATTACCTCCCTGCCAGACTTTGGCAGAGTTGGTTTGGCCAAGGAAGATAGTGAAAGTTGAACAGGGATTGGAGAAATGGACCTAACCTTTCCAAGATCCACCGGAGAGAGGAAACAGTGCTTACCAGCCATCCTAGTTAATCTGTTTTAGCTGCTTAACCTGAATTTTACCCATTGAAGTAACTTACCTACCTTTGAGTTACTGTTTGCATAGTTTGATAATGTCTGATCTGGGATACTCTGATGCCTTTTGAGTAATGGATTCGGCTGGAAGAGAGATGAGATAAAGTTTACTGTTTTGGGCACATGCAACCTGCAAAATGGGATCTTTTCCTTAGAGAAAATTTTTGCGTCACTTGAATGAGGAGAATACCCACAGGTACTGTGTCCTCTGGAGGCTCTCAGGGCTACAAGGTTTCTTCTAGGCATAAGTCCCTTATCCACTGAATAAACTTCTGGACCACCACTGCAATGCCATCTTGATGTCTCCCCTGGGCATCTTTTCTGGAGTGTCACATTTCAGTGATTCACTGGTTCCAGCCTGGATCTACCTCACTGAGGAGCTAGGAGCTTTCCAGCCAAGACAGGCCCATGAGTCAATTGTACTTCAGCCATGAAGCCAGTCACCGGTTCTGTGCTCAGAAAGCTAAACTGGAGCATTCAGAATGTTCAGTCCTCACTAGAAGTCACAGTACATTCTGTGTATCCTATGGTAAGTTACACGCTTCAGCTGGAAGAATGCAAGAGTCAGAGACCAAAACCATGCATTCTTATCACTGCAGCACCTGTTCTTTTCAGTATGTGCTTGATTTTGGCACCCAATCTCATATTTCTTCCAAAAAGCAGCTTTTATTCTAAGGTATTACATGGGTCAGGCTGTGTTCTCTAGAGAAAGTGATTACAGTTATAAAGTTAGAGGGTCATTAAAGGAGGAAGCGTGGAAAATTCCTGTGAATTTTTTCTTGGGCACTGGTAAAAAGTTTGCCTTAATTGGCAGTGGGTGCCATTTCAGAAACAGGCCAGCCTAACAGCATAAAGCTAGTTACAGTCACCTCTCCTTTCTGCAGTAGGCACTTGTACTGCAGCATTATGAGAACTGAAAGAGGGGGGAAAGGAACAGAATGGAAACAGGATAGATATTGAAAGGGATACCAGAATGAAGTCAGTGACATTTGTGGCCCCTCTGGTCATTCAAGACGGTGGTGATTTGGGATTTAGAGCACATTAATATATAGGAATTATATACATTAATGCTCATTATCTAATTATAATTAGGGAGGGAATGCTTTTTCCTTTCCACTAGACTGCAAAAAAAAACTTAGACAGGATATTAGCTCCATGCTTTACTTCTCTCCTTACTTTTTTAAGGCTGGGCTAAGCAAGAGACCAGTGAGGTTGGGGTCTAGCATTTGGGAGGCAGCCCCTCATCTACTCAGTGTCACCAGATTACTCAAACACAAAACTAGAGGATGCACTGCAGCCCAAAGTAACTCCTGGGACTAAAGTCAGGACAGGTCCTTGAGAGGAACATTACAGTGGTTTAAGCTGATGATAAAATGCTAAATGGGAATAAGAAGAAGTGATGACTGAAGGGAGAAAAGCTAATAGCTTTCAGGGCATAGCAACATTTACGGGTTAATGCATCTCTGCGGTGTTGGCTGCATTTAAAGCTCCCCTGCCTTTGTCGTCGCATAAGAATGGCGAGACATAACTGCTGAGACAGAGAAAATATTTCTGCCCCTGGCTTTTGCCTGGTCTGTGTCATGGCCATTAGACAGAAACCATCCTTAGCAGGCATCTTCAAGAGAAAACTACTGAGAGGGAGAGAGGGAGCCGAGACCTCAGTGGCTTGCCGTCTGCTGCTTCCTCTCTTTCAACAGTGCAGATGTTACTTTCCAGCTGTGTTTGAGAGAGAAGCCCTACTGTTTGAGGATGTTGAGAAGATTAAGGGATTAAACTGAAAGGGCTCCACTGCAAGAATTTCTCTTCCAGCTGGTCTCAGTTGGGGTAGAAACTTTCCTGAGATAGGTGCAGATATGGTGTGCATGTGGATATATTTGGCTCCTCTGATTAATTTAATATTAATACAGTGTTATACTTTTCCTTTGGAGAAAATTATAGTGAGATAATGCCACATGCTGTCAGTCTTGTAAGGAAATCAGTAGGGACAGATAAGTCCTAAAATTATTTTTTCAGGCTTCTAGTTCAGACTTGTCACGCTGCCCCTCCCCTTTTTCCATGTAATTCTAACTTTTTTTTTTTCTTTTAGTTTTTATCAGAAATGACACAATTATTAATCTACGGCTGAGTAGAGTAGGTGGACTGTGATTTTTCTCTCCCTTTTGCTGGGTTAAGCCCATCCTTTCAAGTTATTTTATACACGAAGATGTTTGACTGCCTCTGATCTCCGTGCACTTTCTCTTGGTTTCTTTAGAATACAAAAGAGAATGGCTCAAGCACTCCAAAGCCCATTGAAGTCAGTGGTCCATAGAGATTAGATGGCTTTCTTGCTATGTATTTTTGGGGCAGAGTAAGGCACTGAATACTGGGCGTATTGGGGAGGAAGAACTGTACTTGGCCTTTCCTCTCTGTTCAGTGTTAAAGGATTGCTAATACACTTTCAAGGTGTTTTGAACTTGAAAAACCCTCCTAAAATAAAGAAACACATCTTATTTTTTAACGTGTTGAACAGGCACACTGTGCAGCTGAGAAGAGCAGAACAAACCAGAATCTGGACCGACTAATCCCTGTTACGAGGGCCACTCATTGCTTGCTTTTCATTTTCTCTTCCTCTGTTCTGTTCCTCCACTTCTTTCTTTCTCTGCCCTGCTCTATTTCTCTATTTTCTCTGCTCTGCATTATTTCTGCTGTATTCTTTCTTTGAATTTCTCTTTTCCATTCCCTTCTACTTTCTTTAAACAGGGAGAGATCAGGGAGACCTGGTGAGGACATTCTGCTATTCATGGACCTCAGTTTAAACATGGTTAACACTGTGGATGCACCAGTAACCTCATCAGCCTTCACTCCCTCCTTCCCCCATCAGACTGATGTTGCCCCTGTGGATGTTTTTTCTCATAAATCTGATTTTCTGGGATAGGAAATTTCAGAATGGCAAAGTTTGCCTGCAAATGAGACAGAATGAGTTCTCGTCCTTTCTAAGTGCCTTGAAAAGGGATTGTAAGGGAGGCTGCAGTCTCTGCTCAATTGCTTTTATTATTACAGGGACAGTAGTTTAGAAAAGGAAGAAAAAATTCATGTATCTTCTGTACAGGGCACTTTTCTTTTCTAGTCATTTAACCCTTATTTCATATCAGAAAAAGAATCACTGGCACAGTCAGTCATTCCATTCTATTTTCCTGGTAACCACAACAAATTCCTTACAGATTGAAGATACTTGTACTCCTGTAATTTGAACTGGACATGACTCCAACTAAGAGAAAGAAGGAAATTCGCAGCTCTCCCACTTCACCCTTTTCGGCTCAAGTTTTTGTTTGTTTTGTTTTATGAAAATCACCAGACTTGCAGAGCAGTTACCTTTACTTGACATCACTTACTTTGTTGTCATGGTCATTGCTGTGGAGGAAAGCAGTAGCACAAGTTCTTCAAGAGCCAGTAGCTCTGTTCTTATTCAACGTCACCCACTTCAGCTGTCAAGTGATAAATGAACTGGTTCCTCATATTAGTCTAGGTCACCGTTGTCTGAAGTTACGGGGCTCAGCAATGGTGGTGGATCCATGTCCTCAGGGAATGTCTCTATTGAAAAGACACAACCCCACCATCAGGAAGGGATGACTGGGTGGCTGATTTGCATTGACTTGTGACCTGTGTTCCCAAGGGCACTTTACCAGCCTTGTGCCTCTGACTGCTGCTCACCCCAGGGCTGCAGCAGCCCGCATCCAGCTGGAGTGTCCCAGCTGGTGCTCGGGGCATGGCGGCTGGGCTGGGCGGTTCCACCTGCCCAAAACACTTGGCTTGTCACTCCTGGGGACTGACACAAGCTGTTGGCTGTGACGGACGCACACTTGACTGGTGCTGATCGTGGTATTTTCTTTCAGGCTGCCATGTTATTTTAACAGATTGCCTTTGTTCAGCACTCTCCATACAATCCTTTGTCAGACAGTTCTTTTGAAATAACATGTCTATGTGAAATTCCCGAGTATGCCTGCATTTGAAGCAACTTCTCTGCTCTTCAGTTTTGCAGAGCTGTTCATGTTATTCATGAACACAAATTCTGGAGAAATTTACTTGTTTTCTCAAGTGCAGATACCCAATCATAGAATCATAGAATCATAGAACGGCTTGTGTTGGAGGGGATCCTGAGGATCATCGAGTTCCAACTCATTGCTGCAGGCACAGCCACCAACCTGGTCTTGAACACCTCCAGGGGTGGGGGGCATCCACAGCCTCTCTGGGCAGCCTGTTCCAGCATCTCACCACTCTCTCTGTAAAGAACTTCCCCCTGACATCCAAGCTAAACCTTTCCTCCTTGAGCTTAAAATTATTCCCCCTTGTCCTATCACTGCCTACCTTTGTAAAAAGTTGATTCCCCTCCTGTTTATATATGTTCCCCTTTTAAATACTGGAAGTCTGCAATGAGGCATCTCAGGCTCATCTGAGGCTGTAGTGGCCTAGAATGCCATTGGTATTCCAAGCTGCAAGAGCACACTTCTGGCTCTTGTTAAGTTTTTCACCTACCAGGACCCCCAAGTCTTTCTCTGCGGGGCTACTCTCAAGAAGCTCTTCTCCCATTCGGTATATGTGTCTGGGATTACTCTGGCCTAAATGCTAAACCTTGCACTTTGCTATGTTGAACCTCATTACATTCACATGGGCCCACCTGTTTGTTTAGTTGAGGTCTCTCTGGATGCATCCCTTCCTTCTATTGTATCGACTGCACTGCTTAGCTTGGTGTCATTGGCAGACATGCTAAGGAAGATGTTGAAAAGCACTGGTCCCAAGACAGACCCCTGGGGGACACTGCTCATTGCCAGCTTTCACCTGGACATAGTGCCATTCAGCACAACCGTCTGTCCACTGCCTTCCAACCAATTCCTTATCCACTGAATAGTCCACCTGTCAAATCCATACTTCTCCAATTTAGTGATAAGGATATGGTGGGTGACCATGTCAAAGGCCTTGCACAAGTCCAGGTTGATGACATCGGTCACCTTCCCTTTGTCCATTGATGTTGTTACTCCATCATAGAAGGCCACCAGATTGGTCAGGCATGACCTTCCCTTTGTAAAGCCATGAATCGGATTTTCTCTAGTGCTCTTGACTATTTGTGGCACACGTTGGTATTGAAGCTCAGTCAGAGAAGAGCTCTGACTGTTCCCTGGTATTTAAAGCAGCTTCAATTGGGCGAATGAAGATTCCAGAGGGGACCTACCAAATATGCATAGAGGGGATTATCTATGCAGATCCCTATGTAAGAGTTTCTCTGGAGAATCTTTCAGATTTTCATCCTGCAGCTATAACGGGATGAGCATAACCCTAACAAACTTCAGAGCCGTGGGGCATCAGCTGGCACAACAAAGGAGCTGAAGCCATGTAGAAGCACACAGAAGGCTCAGTGCCTAACAGAGCACACAGTTTTAGGGCTGAAATGCAGATGTAAGCCAGCAGTGCTGCTGGAAGCTGGAAGCTATGGATGATCGGAGAACTGCCTGCCAGTGAACAATATATATTTTGTGGTGCCACATCTCAGGAAAGAAACAATCAACAACTTTAGAAGCAGAAAAACAAGATAACATATTGTTGCTGTTCTGTGTGTATGGAGGCAATCTTGAACTCACAGGAATTATGTGGATAAACGGAATGGAAACCAACTAATGGTAGCACAGTTCTTTTTCATGCACAGACAGGTAATTAATTATTATCATCTCACTTTTTATAGAAATAATGATTTTGAACTTGTCAGAGAGCAGAAATGAACTGTGTTTTTAAGATGAAAGGAGACAGATTCCTGGCTGAGTGGGAAATGTTTGTGTCATTTTTCCCTTAAATTCTTTGCAGTTCCCCCACCCCAATAACCTCCATTCACTTAATTTCAAGACCAGAAAGATTGCTTTTTCCTACTGCTTTCTTGGGGCCACCTAGAGCAACCTGCTCCATGCAGAGCAGTCTCCAGCATTAGATCAGATCAGCTGCTGCTTTGTTTGGGTGGGTTAAGAGATGATTTGTGGCATGGCCGTTAACTACCAGATGTGTCTCTGCTGTGCTGGGGATTGTCTCCCATAGAAGTGGGCTTACTTATTACAAATACAGAAAACAGCGCATTTTGCTGAGTTTTGCTAGGCCTACTCTTCCAGTTTTATGGCTCAATATAATGTTAGTATTGCATGTGTACACATCAGCAAAGGTGCTGCCAATTAAGTTATCTCACCACGGTATAAAGCTATTGGACACTAAGAATATTTGTATTTGCAGTTCTGCACGGTGCTTGAGAGCAGTACTCTACAGAATTATCAAAGGAGCTGATTAGAGTAATGAATGTCAATCCCATCCAGAAGTTGTAACAAAACAGTTTGCTGAGCAACTATCACTTGATGGCAAAATTAGAGGGGGCAGACTGTCCTTGCGAGAACATAAACTTGTGTGCTGAAATATACATTGCACATGCACGGAGAACAGAGCTTTGTTACAGTGTTCAGTGGTATCATGTAGTGATAAAGTGGGGTAAAGTAGTGATAAATTGCTGCGTGTGTCACAGCATAGTCTTTAAAATGTCAGAACCCTGTGGAAGTGATGGAATGGATGCTTTGCTGGAGCAGGTCCCCAGAGATGTGCTGCATGCACTGGTTTGCACAGTGTGGCACACTGGCATGAATTTAGACCACAAGCAAAATCATTTTCGAAGGAATTAAGCATGTAAAGTATTAAATGAAAACTCCGATTCTGGAAAACTTACAGATTTGCTTATCTTTTCTTTCAAAAAGGCGTGTTTGCCTAAAGAATGGTTGGACTTTGCTAACTCCCTTTGCACAAAACAAGCACAAGCCCCTACATGGCTGTGTGTGATTATTACATTAACACATCTCTATGGTTACACCACAGAAACCTTTAAGTGTGAATGCATTTTTTTTCCCTTAAGTACCAAGATGTTCCCGATGGAAAAAAAAATGACCTCTTTTTGGCTCCTGAGATAGAGTCAGGGATGTGATTAATGCTGACTATATTCCACTGTTTTTCCCTGAAGATGAACTATTAATATTTTCCAATGATGTATATCCTTTCACTTAGCCACAAATGGGTGGTCAGCAAGGTATCTAAGCCCATCTTTTGTCTAAAGTAATAATTTTTTCAGTGCCACCCCCCATAGAGAACTTTGACTTGGTGCCCAAGGACTGCCCAGTGTTTTTCTACTGCTCTGTCAGTACCCAGGACCATTAAAAAAATACGTGAATGGAGCACCTCAACTCATCTTATTTGTTCCATCCCATCTTATTTTTTATTTAGCCTGACATTTAAAGCAGATCCAATAGCCTGTGAAATGGATGGTATTTCTAGATTTAGTAGATTACCTGGTTAACTCATAGTGGCAGACTACTGAAAAGCCTTACACATCACTTGCCACATGCACTTTGATGTATGGCCTTGCAAAGTCCGTTTGATTTGGCTTTATTTTTTTGTTCCATCATTTGTATCAAGTTGGCCCAACATACTGGCTAACACTTAAAGGATTCACCTCTCATTTTCCTTTAAGTGAGTATGTTAAAAGAAAGCAAAGGTTTCTGAGGTTCAAAGCTGTCCATTATTACACAAATGTGTACAACTAATTTAAAAACAACAGCAACTTAAACCACAAACTGGAGCAAAGCAAAGCAAGACACTGATGGGTTAGACAGATTAAGTAAGAGGTTTGAAGGCAAAGGTGTTCCTGGACTCTGGGTTACCTGCTCTTTGCTCTCCAATTCAGGATTGTTTCAGTAGCTTCCCAGGATCTATGCATTCCTTATGATCCTCTATAGATTCCTAACGATGTTTTCTTTCTTCTACTACTCCAGAAGGTTGATTTGAACTTAACTCCCTTTTGCGTGGTCTTGTCTTCCTAGGCTTATCTTGGTCTGTACTGGGACTTGCTACCTTGTTGTGCTCTGGGCCATGTCACAGTGCTACTGGGGACAACCAATGTCTCCCTCCTGTAGCTTCTCCAGAGGTTTCATTTCATCTGGCAGCCAGGACAAGCTCCCTCCGCGCTACCATCCGCTGTCACAGCCTCCTTAGCATGTCCTGTCCTCATCCCAGACCCCATCCTGATCAGTGGTAACACACAATGGGAAGAGACTTTCAGTATAAAGAGCTCTAGCTGGCACAAAACCCAATGATTTTGTTCCACTTCACCTTTGCTTTCCCCATCTTCCCCACTGTTGTTCATTATAACAACTTGCATTTCTTTTCAAACTAGTTTGCAAGCTGTACAGGACTGGAGGAACCTGCAGCTGAGCAACACTCTGCACAAAGGAGCCAGATTCCCTAGGGATGTCCTCTCTAGAAATCAGGGCCATAAGGGGACAGCTGCAAGGTAGGTGTGTTGTTCAAGTGGTCCTGAAGGAGTGGGACCTGTAGTACTGGCACAGCCAGACTTGTGGTTTCATGAGTTTGCCAGGGGATTTTCTGTCTCAGCTTTCACTCTTTGTATTTAAGATCTTGTGTGACTTCAGAACTGCATCCAGACCTTTGGATACAGTGCCACATTATTTTGTCTTGTTACAGAACTTCCCTGCTTCCTTTGTGCACATTAATTCCTCATTCTATGTCCTGCTGCTAGCAACTGAGGTCTTCAGTTTGTAACAATTTTTTTTATGTATGTACTTTAAAACATGATTTTTTAACTCCACAGTCAACTGAATGCATACAATCAGCACTGTAATGATTGTAATGTCTTGTCACTAGTAAGTTTGAATCAAGAACATGTTTATTTGTGAGTTAGTATCTAGACCTTTAATACTGTCCCAGGTCACCCAGATCAGATCTTTGAAGTCATTGTCAAGACTGGGTTTGCTATTTTCCTCCATATAAACACAGGACATTATGTACAATCCAGGGAGCATGCCCTGGGTGTCAGGAGATCATGATTGCATCAGGGCTTCCAGCAAGTTTCACAACAAAGCTGTGAAGTACCTGAGACACAGTCATGCATGCTTTTCCTCTTCAACAGAATTTTTTTTTGCTCTGAAAAGCCACGCCACATCTATTGTGCATGTCTGTTCTACAACTGGCTCTTTGCCTCTCTGTGGGCAACCGTTTTGACAGAAAAGAGTATTTCTACCTTTGTATAATTTCGATAGAATAAAGGGTAAATATTCTCCTCCTTTCTAAAGATATAACAGCAAGTGGTGTATCTCACTCAGAAATTTTTCTGGAATACACCTGTCCCCCAAAGACATACAGTGTTCCCGTTGCCAGGAGGCAATTGATATCTTCATGGGGAGAGTGTAATAAATTGAAGCACAGTGGTCAGCCTCCTAGAAAAATGTCAGAGAAGTGTAGGTGTCAGGGAGAAACTATAGTAACATGAGAGGCAGATACAGAGAACTAGCAATGTATGAGTCTAGACAAATCAATTCCTGCCACAATTTGCCATCCTGTAATTGCATGGAAATGAAGGTGAGCTGAAAACCTGAAAGGTTTTTAGAATAAAGAAATGAGTTGTGTCTCTGGGACGACTAAATCACTTAAGGACTATGGACTGAGTAGATTAGGTCCACATTTTCATTTACTTGTGGGATGATTTTTTTGTCTTGCAAGGCCTGGGATTCACGAAAATGATCTTCATTTGTATTTTTTTTTTTTTGTCTGTTATTATTTCCTCATAGATTTTGTAAACTCCAAAAGCATGGTAGTGCATGTGAGCTGGGAAATGGAGGCAGTTACAGTGAGCAACTACTTCCAGACACTACAGTGATACAAATGATCCTATAAATCAACCAGCTCAATGGCTGATACAAAATAGTGAAAAATAAATAAGATTTATTTTGAACTTAGCTCATTTTAGATGGTCTAGATTGAACAAGCTATACATTAGAGATGAGAGTATTTTTCCTAAATATTGGCCACATTATGAGATTGATTTTTAAATGTGACCCCATGCTAAAATCAGTCCATAATTCTGCCTACAAGATGGCTGGTTGTTTGATATATCTGCACTGTCTGTCTGGAATGTCTTTAATCAGGGAAAAGGCTCCAAATCAGAGACATCCTCAAGGAGCAACATTTACATTTGGATTTACAAGTTCAAAGCTGCCACATTTAAGTTTTCCATCCATCTCATTTCATCTCTTTATATCTTCAGGGTATTTACAGACTCCAGCTTCAGACAGACAAAGTTGCAGTGGTTGGATTTAGGCACTTTAAGTAAGTTTGCTGTTTGCATTTTTTTTACTGGTATGTTTGGAGCTTTTTCATCTCCTTTAACCTGCAGAGACTCCATTGAACTGATTTAATGCCAAAAGCAAGGCAGAGAGCTCTGTGACTTCTACTGCTTCCAGTATCAATATTCTTGGCTGCTGTACCAGCAGAAACACAGATCTTTGAATCTAGGTGTCTAGGGTAAAGTTTATCTGCTCCTGCCTGTCTGGCTCTTCTGGTTATTCAAAACACTTCCACAGAATGTCTTGGGTTGGAAAGGACATTAGGAATGATGCCTGCTTTCTAATGCACCTGATGTTAGAGATCCTGTGCTCTTGATGTTGACCAATGTTTAATAGCATTTCTGGGTAGCACCTGAGTTCTTCTCCAAGCAGGCAAGTCTGGGCATAAGACCACAGAAAATAGATTTTGGAAAGATCTGTATATAAAAAAAAAGGCTCATCTTTTGGAGTTATGAATAACATTTTATGTCTCAAAGTGAAAAAGACAAACTATGTTTATCCTTCAGGAAGAAAGTTTGAAGCTGTGTTCATTCTGATTTTCTTTTAAACATGGATCCTCTGAACTGGGATGCATGGAGAGATATCAACATCGTGTCTTTAGAGGATGAATAACTTCCCAAGAAGCTTACACTACAATAATATCCATCTTCAGGATGAACATTGCTGGGGGAAGAGTTACAGTAATTTCTACAAGGCCGTTCTGTGGTGGTAGTGAGAGAAGAATTGACTTGCTGGGAAAAGACAGAAGATGAGACACCAGAAAGTGTCTTCAAATATTATTCACTAGAGGAAATATGGGAAGGTTGGGAATCTCCCTTCATGCGCTTAGTACTATAAATGAAGCATTTGGAAAATCCCATGAATACAGACAAGCTCTCTATTAATAGCTTCATTCTTATCCCACAGAGATGTCAATGTGATCAGAATTCAAGCCACTGCTTCCATTAAAAGCAGAGCTTCCTTCTTTTGCTTACTGCTGGCACAGGTGATGAAAAGCCACATTGCTTCTGGGGAAAGAAAGTTCTCAGGGCATCCAAATCTGGTACAAACACAATCCTAGTGGCTACAAGGTGTGAAGCAGAATACAGGAAATAGGGTCCATTTTTTCTGCTTACTCAAGTGTTAACTCTCGTCAATGAGAAATTAAAAGAGTAGGATCAATTTGAACAATGGAATACAAGTTGAAATGGGTCTGACCCACTTTCTTTCTTTTCTTACATGGCACCTCCTAAATCATGCCAGTGAAGATGGATTATACTTTCAGTCATGAGATAAACCTGTAAACTAGTTCTTGTCTGCAGCACTTGTGTATTATAGATCTTGTGTCTCCTGAAAGATGAATAATTACAGTCCCTGGGGAGATACTTTTAGAAAATGCAGTCATCATGGATTCTGCAGCTGTATGGACAATGATGATAAAAGGAAGAGCCTACTTCTTGTCCCCAATGGGCATGAAAGTGAAATAGAAAGAACAAACAGCTCTCATTAGATTAATGAGTGAGGCTTCCAATTTATGGACAAGTTTCTGTTTCCCTTGCGTTGATGAAATAAATACTATTTGATGAAGACCTCTAAATACCATCAGATCAAACCATGCCATAAACCAATTGCATTTGCCTTGATTTAAAGCAGGCTTGCCCCAACACAGTGTCATACAGAAAGAATGGATCCTTCAAAATAAATTGACTGGATTTTCTTTGCTTCTTTTCCTGTTTGGCAATCTATCTTCATTGAAACCTTGGTGAATCAGATAACAAAACCTAATGAGCTGTGCATCATAAATCTGTAACTTATCTCATGGATGAATTCTTCCCTGTGCATGTTACCCTATATTTAGAATTTCAAGCGTACTCATTATCCAAGGGATACATGAACAAGAAGTCTGCAAGCATATGCTCCAAATATAACCTGCAAAGGTGGTACAGAGCTTTTCCCTTCTAGGAGCCTGTCTGAAGTAAATATATGAAGAACGTACTATAAAGGATGTAGCACGTAAGACACATCTGTGGTTATGAAGCAAATGAGCTTCTCAGGTGGAGATATCTTCTGGGATAGATGTAAAGTTCCTTGTTTCCACACACTTGTCTGAATGAGCTTATATGCAAAGATCACTAAGAGGTCGTAGAATCATAGAATGGTTTAATCTGGAAGGGATCCCCCCAATCCCCCTGCCATGGGCAGAGACACCTCCCCATAGACCAGGTTGCTCAAAGTCCTATCTGGCCTGGCTTTTAACACCTCCAGGGAAGTGGCACCCACAGCTTCACTGGACAACCTGTTCCACTGTCTCACCACCCTCACAGTGAGGAATTTTTTCCTTATATCCAGTCTAAATCTACCTTCTTCCAGTTTTATAGCCATTACCTCTCATCCTATCACTTCACGCCTTTGTAAAAATTCCCTCCCTAGCTTTCCTGCAGGCCCCCTTCAGGTACTTGAAGGCCACTGTAAGGTCCCTCTGCAACCTTCTCTTCTCTAGGCTGAATAACCTCAACTCTCTTAGCCTGGTTCCTTTGGGGAGGTGCTCCAGCCCTCTAATCATCTTTGTGCCCTCCTCTGGACCCACTCCAACAGCTCAACGTTCTTATGTTGGGGGCCTCAGAACTGGATGCAGCATGGGAGTTTTCTCTCTGCCTCTGTTCAGTGCCACTGAACCAGGCAGTTACCCTAAGTGGTAGAGCCGGTGCTCTCATTGCTACTCTACATGAACAGTAACAGCATAATGGTCATGGAGACCCAAGTACCTTCTCATTAAGAGGTGTCCAAAGGGACCACAGTATGGTCAAGTCTGTATTGCCTTTGCCTACCAGCAATTTTCATCATCATACTCCATTTAACAAAGAAGTACTTCTCTATGCATGCACAGCTCCTTCAATGCATTGGCCTAGGATTGTTCTGAGTAGAACAAAGGAAACAAGATTTAATAATTGTGCAAGTCAGTATGACCCTTCCAGAAAGGTGACAACAGCTGTAAGGGCATGGAGACACAGCATTTGAAATCCTCACACAAATGCAAGGAAAGCTCGCCATTTTGCCTCTGGCATCTGGACTCAAAGTGGGGAAAGGACCAGAGATGTCTTCAGCTACCTCATTAAGTGAATGCGCAGCTACTCTCCCAGGAGCTGGGAAGGATATTTGTTGCTCTCCGGCTTAAATGACATATTTCAAAGCCACTGTTGTTAGCTTCCAACAATGCCTCAACCTTGAAAGCAGTTTATCTGAAGATAAAGCTTGAAAGAGTAAAGCATCTTCTAGCTCTAGGAAGACAAAAGATGATCAGCATTTACAAAGATTAGAGCCAAAACACAATAGGATGCCATTCAAGACAAGTATTTAGATTTTTATTACTGCTTGTACTATTGCTACTACCAGTACTTTTGTTACTGCTATTATTATGAAGGCAAACACAAAAGCTCTCTGAATATGTTCCTCAATATACAATACCTAATCTCTCCAGAAATGACAGTGATTATACAAAAATGGAAGGGAAAACATCAGTGTGAAGTAAACTCACAGCATTTAAGCTTCATCAGTCCTTAGGCAGTTGCTCTGCGACCAATAAAAAAAAATACAAACAAAAAAAACCAAAAAACAAAAAACCACCCAAGATGTATTGATTATGAGAACATAAAAAGCACATACCTGCTAGAGCTTCACATACAGGAACCAAGTAAGGTCTTGTCCAATTTTTATCATATTAAACAATACAAAATTGCTTGGACTAGCATTAATAGACTATATTTGATCTGATCATTGCAAGCTCTCTACATGCAATGTTTAAAATTCATATCAATATCGCATTAGGTCAGAATCAATAACAAAACTCAGTTTTTTCAGCTTGCCCTAGTATCAAAACTAGAAGTAAAAATCCAAGCCTTTTCATTACATCTCTTAGAACTCAAAGTCCTGTTTTAAGATACTTAGACCCCTAAAAGCAGACACGGTATATGGAGTGCCAGCAGTAAGAGGAGATGGTGTTTCTTCCAGCCTGTAGTCCTGGACCATTTTCTGTTGGTGAGTTCTCCCATGTTGTTTAAGAAAATAGCACTTAACCATTCAATATTTTGCTTGTCAGCACTGTGACATGGAGCACCGTTCTGTCAAGGAGCTTGAAAAGGGCAGTAGCTTGCAGAGTGCAGAAAAAAACCACACCAATAAAAAGAGATTAATCCCAAGGAGATATTAAAAAAAAAAAAAAAGAGAGAGAGAGAGAGAGAGAGAGAATTTGCACAAACACAAAAATTCTGGAGATTTTGGGTTGTTTCTCACAGCAAGCCACACCTTCATAACCTGGGCAGGGTGCTGCACGCTTGTTCTGAAAATCCCCTTCCTAGATCCATGCAGTATGCCATGATCCAAGCCCAGAGTGAAGGCAATTCTCCCATCCCATACTCCTTCCCACAGCCCTGCCACGTCCCCGGGGAATGGATCCCACAGTGGGAGAGAAAGGACGAGCACCTGGAATTGTTTGGCTGAGACTGGGTTGCCTTTTTTGAGGGGCATTTCTGCCAAATGGGAGTGAGAGCGTTAAGAGGAGAAAAACTGGCAGCTAGAATAGCATGCGGAAATCTAGCCCAGCTAATGCCACCTAACTGTTCATGGGTTTATTGAATCAACAGCAGTACCTTCCAGACTTCAGTGTAAGAAGGTGAAAGCCTAGGAAAAAAAGCAGAAGATTTTGTGTAAGATCTTCCCATGAGGTGTGTGAGATGGCTTTAAAAATTCCTGTGAGCTGAGAAACTGTGCTCCGCTCTCACCATGATGGGTACTCTTCCAAGAGCTGAAATAACAAAAGCTGTTAGCAGAGCCGTGGGAGTGAGCCAGAGTGGCCATCAGAGGCAAGCAGCAGGAGGAGAGAGGGAGCAGGTAAGAGAAATAGGTCACCCCATCACACAGATCTGCCTAAATTAGGCCTTGCTACTTGTCAAAAATTAATAATCTCAGACAGAAAGGGAAGGTTACAGCATGAAGGGAAAAACAACCCACCAGCCTCCACAGAAGACTGACACTGTTTGAGCTGTGCTTATATTTTAACAATTAGGTATTGCTACTCTATATTGTCAGGTGTTTTTTTTCTGATTTTTTTTTTTTTTTCCTATAGTGCATGACGAAGTGCAATATTTTCCTATATTTTCTGGGGAGAAATTCCCTTAAATTTGACCTTCCCTCTGTGGCTGCCAACCAAGTCCTTCTGGAAGGGATGCACAGCCTTCATTCTGAAGGCTACCAGTTGGATATCACTTGTTAGTAGTAGAAAATTTTACCCTCAGGCTTATTAAGTCTTGAGAAGAATTGTAACCACTCACAGGTCGGGAAATGCTACAGTCCTTCTTTAGGCATGGTGGGTTGACAAAGTTAGGTGAGGAAATTTCACAAGGGCCATTCTTCCACTGGACCACATCCCAAGGAAAAGACTCATTTTGGTCCAGGAATACCCTTCTCTCCCAGCAGGATCTCAAGATCACAGACAGTATCCCCAGTACAAACAGTGTCCTGTCCTAAGTATTTAATCTGTAGATTTAACTTTTTTTTTTTTGACCTTGCTTTGCAGAGTACAGGTGGTTGAGCCTTGTGAGGGAGTCTTTGAGAGGTTATTTTGGTGGAAAGCTGGCTGCCACCCACAGGGCTTCTTTGCCAGCCTCTGTGCTCCTTCACTCTCACCACAGCTCTCTCATCCTCAAGATGTTTGAAGAGCTTGTATTCAAGGTGTGGAACATCTGTGTTCCACAAATACAAACAGCCTGCAAAATACCATCGTGGCAGGTACAACATGCCCTGCATTATGGGTCATTTATTTTTATATAGAGGGACAGGGAGAAAGAAAAAGGAGTAGATTCAGGAGTTTTCAGGTTGTGGAGCAGAGCCCTGGACTCAACAAAACTGAATGTTTCTAGGAAGGAGTGTTCTCACATTTCTACGTTCTGCTATTCAGAGAAGGGTGTTTTTTGTTTTGTTCTCAGCAAAATCCTATTCTTGGTGTGGCTGCTTTTGAGCTCCATAACACTCTGCAGGCATTATGTTTGTTTCAGAAACAAACACATCTGTGTTCGTTTGGGTTTGGGAAGACACTAAACTCAAAACATATTTTAACAAAATCAGGTACTAACTTGGAGAAATAAAGTAGACATATTAACTTTTTAAATATGCTCTTGTTAAGAAAGGCCTTTTCCTTGTCATGCTATGTCTCCTTCATTCATAATAGAATGGGGGGCCATTCTAGTATGCAAGGCAGAAAGATGCCCATATAGGCTGTAATATTTAAAGAGATGTCAGAGGTGTTACATATAGATCTACAAGAACGTTAGGTTCCGGCTGGTGTCTGTGTGCACACCCCTCACACCTGCCTACCAGATGAAACATACATGAGACCTGCTGAAGTGTTTATAAATTCTTTCCACTGGCTGAGCCTGCGAAAATGCTCTCGTAGATTGCTGGTTAGAAATGCGTCCTTTGGAGGTGAAGGGCATAAATGTGGTGATTGCTTTCTGCATGCATATAGTTATCCCATGTATAGTTACACCAATGATTTTACCATCTGAAATCACTCAGCTAAAGAGCTTTCCTATTTGTCTGAGCTTCTAGTATAGGGAACAAATTTTCTTTGACTTGAGTTTGATACAGTCTGCTAAAGGAGGAGGTTAAGATGGTAAACAAGGTACAAACCATATATGGGTGCAAGTCTGCAGAAAGATGTGTAGGAATAAGAGTGAATAACAGCACCCGAGGGAGGTGTGGGGAGCATTAATTCATGTGCTCCTCTGCTGCCTGCTGTCTCTCGTATCCCCAGTGAAAATACTCTAGGTCACTGAAGAGGTGAACCCTTATCGCTTCCCCGGAGCACAGCAGTCACTTTGCATCTCCCTGCTCCAGCTGGAGAGAATCAGGAAAGTCTTGGTAAGGATGTAACTGTCAGGAGCACCAACCTGGTGGCACTTGAGTTATTACAGGAAAATGGAGTACAAGTCTTGCTAGGAGCATGGTAAAAGCCAAAGGGGAGCATCATTAAAAGGTGCACTGTTTCTACAGGCTCTACAGCTAACAAGAATGATGCTCCCTGGGGGGAGCAAACCCCTGTCCGAAGCACTGTCTTGCCTAAGATGGATCAGCAAGGAGGTAAACTCTAGAAAAACTAAAGCCAAGATTAATAGCAAAAGTACAGTCAGCATCTTGTCAGGGAGCCTTTACAAGATAATTTATGACAATGAAGGAATAAAGGGTATGGACCACGGTAAGTGTTTGTGTAAGAGAAGGACAGTTCTGCAAAACAGGCTTATTACATGAAAAATGAAGAGATTTTTATCTCTCCATAGTTGAGAAGACTTGAAGATACAGCTCATTCATTTTTATTTTTATTTTTAATGCTACCTTTCTCCATTAACCCTTCACAAGTACTCAGTTACCACCACAAAAACATCTCTTCTGTTTTGGTTTTTTTGTGTGTGTTGGCTGCTTCTTTGGGAAGAGCCACTCAGAGCTCAGTCCCATTAGGCTGATTCTCAACTCCTCTGAGTGGCTGGGGGCCAAATGAAGCCCTGGGCCGTACTACTGTTTCTCTAACCCTTGGGCTGTCTGGGAGACAAACTGACACTAAGGCGGGGCACAGAATCATTCACAGACCAGGACATTTAGAGCAAGGTTCCTCTGTGGAAGTTTATATATTGGTGAAACTTCTGATTGCTTATTCATTCTTCTGTGCCTGTTTTTTTTCTTTTACACAGCAGCAAGCTAATGTATAAAGTATATAAGAGACACCAGATGTTATAGGTTCATCTGTTTAGGTTTGTTTGAAGCAAGCCCAGTGGCTTTCTCTTCTTGGCTCAAGGAATGCTTAGTCCACATTCAATGTGAAACAGTGCAGCCTAAGGTGAGCTTTGCCTGGTCATCTACCTTCAGCCCTGAAGCAACTTCCCTTGCCTGCCTGCTAATGCCTGTTCTGAGGCCCCATTCTTAGATACAGGCTCAAGACAAGTCATCCGTTGCAGGACTCTCCCTAGTGATGCTAAGAGGCATAATTCTGTGAAGGAGCCTCAGGTTTAGATGGTTAATGTCAGATGAATCCACCTCTAAAGAAGAGAGTCAGTGGTGATGGAGCACAAAATGGGAACCAGGTCCCATGGCCGTCAAGTCAGATTGTTATGACTGGACTATCTGGTGGGGGATGCAGGAGGATGCCCTGTAAATCTCTAAGAATAAGGCAGTGGAGATTACTGTGTGTAAATGTTGGTTTATTTTAATAACAGAGCTATTAGGAACCTGGCTGGAAGGTTGTACAGTGTATCCAGACTAACAGGGGCCAGGACAAGACAGCCAGGAGATTGCTATTTCCAAAGTCCAGCTGCACATTTCTTTTGCTAAGGCAAGGAATCATGAGATCCTAAGACTGCTGGGCATTAGAAGTCAGCTTCTTGAACAAAAGGTTCACCAAGCTGTCCAGGAGCTGTTTGCAGAGGAAAGATATACAGATAGACAGACTGCCACCAGGGGCCTGAAGTCACAGCCTACTGCTGCACTAGGGTGAGGTCAGAGGAGCAGCTAACCCTGCAACTGTGACAAATCCTATGTCTCAATCCTTTACACGCTGGCTTTCCCATCCCTTTAATCCTCTCTGTCACCTGTCCCCAGGCCCCTGCTATTTTTACCATATCTCTTTTTGGATCTGAAATGGCCAGAATGAAAGACAGTCTTTCAATTTATATAGTGGCACAAAAAATAAGACTAAAAATCTCCCCCATGGAATCTGAGGCAACAGCCAGCATGGAAAAACAAAGGCCTTCAGAGAATGGTCTGGACCTTTTTGTCTGAACAGTTACAGTTAAGGAAGGGCCCAACAAGGCACATGAGCTTGTGGTTTCCTCTGGTGTGCACTGCAGGTTGTGCTTCTGCAAGTGATGCCTGCTGTTTGAGGCTGTGTGCCGGTGCATCAGGGCTGGCTTCTGCTAGGTAGCAGGGCTTTGCCAAACCCTGCAAAGCTGGAGAGATGCAGCCTGAGTGCAGCAGCACAGATGTTTGCCTGCTAGGGGGCTCAAATAGCATCTGGCTCCCTAACACCTCTCTTCTGAGCCTGGCCCTAGGTAACAACAATAACAAGAGATCCGGAAAGCTGTTTCTCTCCCCACCTGTCTCTCTCAACAGTGGTGGTTTCACAGTGATCACAGCTCAGCTCCACCACACTTCTCTCCCACTCCCCCTCCTCAATGGAACAAGGGGAGAAAGAGAAAATATGATGAAAAAAAAGCTCGTGGGTTGAAATAAGGACAGGGAGATTGCTCACCAATTACTGTCATAGGCAAAACAGACTCTGTGTAGAGAGATTAATGTAATTTATTGCCTCTTGCTAACAGACCAGAGCAGTGAGAACTAAACGCAAACAAAAAACCACCTCCCTTCCAGCCTCTCCTGCCTCCTCCCCCCAAGCAGTGTAGGGGAATGGGGGCTGCGGTCAGCCCATAACTCTTCATCTCTGCAGCTCTTCCACAGTCACTCTGCCCCTGCTTCATGTGAGATCCTTCCCAAACTGATCCTAGGTGAGCTTCCCACAGGCTGTAGCTCTCCAAGCACTGCTCCAACACAGCTCCATACCCCAGGGCCCATCCTTCAGGAGCACGCTGCTCCAGCAGTTCCCCAGGCCTCCTGCTAGACCCAGTGCACCAGCCCACCCTTGGGCCCCTTCTCTCCTTTTTCAAGCCTGCACTTCATCATACAGTCTTCCTTCCCAGTGATGTCAGAAGAAGGAAAAGTGTGTAATAGGCCGAAAAATCAAAACTATTGACATCGCTGCTGATTTCAGCAGTGACTCACCCACAGCCTCACACCAAGAGAGCTAACTTTTGTTGCTCATTATAAAACAATATCTCCTAAGGTGGGGGGATGGAGGGGAAGTGCTCTGTGCTTCCAATAAGAGGACGTTTATCCTGGAAAATCTCAGCATGTAATTTACCATCAGGCAGGCCCGCCTGCACATGCACATGCAGGTAATGATGGTGTTAGCCGCCTGACAAATTGCGGGGCCTTGCACATTTGACCTCCTCCCCTGCCCTGCCTGCAGTATCGCATCTCCCAAGGGGTTCATCCTGACATCCCACCCTGGAGCAGCTTCCAGTCGCTGCCATTTTGGTTTTCCTGCCTATTTATTTATTTCCAAAGATCCTCCCAGTTCTCACCTCCAGGGTAATTCCATCTGCACTGCGTGCAGGGCTTAGTTTTGTGTCCAGCCTTGCTGCAGAATCAAATACCCTATCTATCATTCATCTGCCTAGGAATGTGAACTTGCAGCATTGGAAAGGGGAGCTTCAAACCCTTCTGAAGAGGTGTTTAGCTTTTGCCTTTAACCCTGAGTATTCTCCAGATATTGGTCTTCAAAGCTGAGACCTTTTTCTGTATAGAAAAAAGTTATTCTGGACATCTTCCAAATTGCTTTGGATTGTTTTAGTTTAATCCTTTCTTTCCAAACCCTGTACTGTTCATCTTGCAGTAAACAGAGCTTGAGAAGGAGTTCTAGAAACAGTCCAGATAAAATTATTAAGATTCTCAAGCCTTGCCAAAATAGTTTTGCTCTAAAAAATTAGGCTTATAGTCTCTGATTCAGCACATCTTTATCTTCTGGATTTTAGTACAAGTATTTAACTTCTGCATAGTAACAGATTAAAGCACAAGTTTAAACACTTTGCTGAAAAGCATCCATATAAAATACATGATATTGTGCTACAGGGCTTTTTCTTCACCTATTCAGAGCTGGAAGGGCACAGATTCTCTGGTGCTGTTGGTGCTTGCGACTAAAGAAGGCTTCTCCCATTCAGCCCCAGGTGGACAGCTTCATACCACACTGTCTGTTGTCCTCATGATCTCTTTCTAGTCTGTCTATTTGGGCCACTTCATCATAGTATGAAGAAAAAATTCTTCATCAGACATTTTGTGTCTTAGCACGGTAGTAAATGACCTGAAATTGTAGCGTTATGTTTTCAAAATTTCTTATATAAAGACAATCCTGTTTCTATAACACACTAGTAGGAGTCAGCCCTTGACATATAGTCTAATTGGTAGATCATTATTTTAATTGCTAAACTTTAATAAATGTCAGTGTTTGCCCTGCTCCTCTCTCTCAGATTGTCTGCTTTTGATTTCTGACGATCTGCAAGCTTTCTCTTACTCCCTCTGGATTTCTTCGTTTCTCTTTGGTTCAAAAAGAGTCGTTCCCCATTTCTCTCTACCTGCAATGCAAAGGCTTCCCTTTGCTCTTCCCAGCCTGCACATTGTAATTATAATCAGTTTTGAAAAGCCAGCAAATGGCAATTTAAGCAGTTGCTTTTCAGTAAAAATAGATGCTGGATCTTCTTGAGCAGTCAGGGCAGACACTGAGCCTGTCAGTCAGGAACTCTCATGCTTGGCAGGGCGATTTACTTGCCTGATGTTCCTACTCGTTTTCCATCATAAAATGAAAACATTTCACTTGTCAAACATCTTCCTTTTTTTGGGATGTGCCTCGCATGCATGCTGCTCGGCCATTTGAAACTCAGCTGTGCCTCTAGCAGTCAGTCTGACAGCTCAGCCAGACTCTATCCTAAGGAGGTTTCCCAGGAACCCATTGAAGCATCCCATAAGTTTGGGGACTGCACAGTGGAAAGATTTTTTTATTGTGTGATGTTTCTAAATAGAATTAACTCTTTATAGAAGCAGGATAGGTGTTCTGAATTCTTGAAATGGGGGGAAAATAAGAGTCCTCTCTCTAGTGAAGTGTCCTGGCTGAAGCATAAGCTCTCCCCTGCTAGAAGAGCTTGTGTTGAACAGCAGATCCTGTGCCCTGCTAGCCCTGGCTCGTTGGGCTTGGTTGCCCTTCAGTGACTCTGGGCTGGTGTCCCAGGGTAGCCATGGCTCTTCAGGTCATTCTACCTGGCTCCTGACTGCAACCATCAGCATTTTACCTTAGCTTGGCTCTGGCCCTGAGAGCCCAGCCTGACTCCTACATCTCATCCTTACAGGCATTGGGAAGGACAGGGTCTGACCGCACTGCAGCGTGGCCACAGTTCCTGACACATGCCGTCCTTCTCTCTGGTGGCTGGATTTCTGTTCTCCTGACATCACGCAGACCCTCCCACTGTTTCCTCTCTGCAGCTGCCCCAGCTGCAGCCCTCAGTGGGAAGCCCGCTGTGCTTGGTGATCTGGAAGCTATTTTAAGTCACGAGGCTCTTGCCATGCAAATCAAGGTAGCATTGCACATTTGTTATGAAAAATCACCGCCATTCAATTCATCAGCCAGTTATTCATCTCACACTATAATTGTAGCTTGTATACCACTCACCATCTCTAGGTGCATCAAGTGAGCTGATCTCATATTTAAGAATTTGCCAACAGTATAACTGGATGCAATTATTTGACAAAGATTTTCCAGCATGGGGTTTTACAACACACGTTTTTTTCCTGAGTTCTAAAATGAGGGGCTAACCTTAGTAATTTAAACAACAGTGTTTATCTGTCTGTAATTTACACTTGGGAAAGAGAAACATGAGGTGGATGGAGTGGTTTTCCCATGTTTGCCCAAGAAGACCGTTGCCAAACTGAATTCAGATCCAGAGCTCAATCCACTAACTCATCCCCCTTCCCCCAGCTGTACATAAGCTAGGATGCAAAAGCAAGTATAAAAGCTGATTTCAGGAGAAGTCAAAATGCCCTTTCAGCTCATGGCTGACATAGGCAGAGTAAAAGGATAAGTTAGCTGAAGAGCAAAGCACTAAAATATTAGAAGAGTGAAAAAGGGCACTGGCAGTATGAAGCCACCTCTTTCCTTGGACAAATGATGTACCGATTAGTGGCTGGTTAATATTTAACGTAACATATGTTTTAGCATTTGAGTAGTGTGCCAGGACAAAGGGCGTCACTATTTTGATAAGTGATTGAACTTTCAGTAGCAAGGGGAGGGAGATTTTTAATTTCAAAGCAAATAAAGGGATTGGCACATGCTATGGCCTAAAATTTTAATTTCCTATCTTTTCCAATTATATTAAAGGCAAACGACTTCTATGTTGGCTGAAGATCTTAGGGTATTGAAAGCCTTTGCATTACAGCAGCTTAACAAATTACCACCCATCTGGTAAGCCGTCATACCTGGCCCCATGTGTGCTCTTAGCAATCCTTAAATCATGAACTAGAGCATATCAGCATTGGTGGGTTGGCCTGTCCCTCAGAGGTGCTAACGCCATTTGTTTGGGAGTGCGACAACACCCTTCGGCCAGGTGGTAGGAGCTTGCAGCCATCTGCTGAGCTTCTGAAACATGTGGCAGTAAGGTCTGGGAGCTGTTGTCAAATCTCCACCTTCTGCAAGACAGATCCTGCGGGGTAGGGAAATGATGGCAACTGCAGACGTGAAGCTTTCTGGGATCTGACCCAGCGATACCTCTGGCAGACATCTGCAGTCTCTTCTACATGTCCTAAGTTGAAAAATGGCACCGAAGGCACATAATGATGGCCAGCTGTTTGTTTCTTTGGATAGCAAGCACTGTTCTTACCAATTCAAGTGATTTAGTTGCTTTGAGAAGGTCTTTAATTTGCAGATTTTACCTTGAGTTTGCCTGTACGGGTGCTGATGAGATCGATTACCTGCATTAACAAGGAGGAACAGCGCCTTGGTGTTCTTGCAGCATGCACTTTCAGATTAAATAGCAAACAGAGTATGGCAGGACAAGGGGAGGCAGTGGCACTGAAGTCATCGATCTGAGCTACATGTCTCACCCAGAACCATGCAGGTTTTGCTGTACACACAATCAAATATGTCAAATGGCCCCTAAAATGTAAATGTTAGCAGTCAAGGTCACCTTCCAAGGGATGCCGAGCAGCGTGCCCCAGGCAGGCCCCATTAGCGGCAGCACTGACTGTGTTCCCACCACCTTCTCCTCCCCCAGCTCTTTGCTCCGTGCTGAGAAATATTCCAGAGGCAAAAGTCTTTCCTATCTGACGCTAAAAAGCTGTTCCCTCCTCCCAGCCGGCCAAGGCTCAAGTTTAATAAAAATCCTCATTAGTTGTCATCTAAATATGCAGGAGGTCCATGCCAACGATTGCAGCTGAGATAGGGAAAGCCAAGACAGGTTCTAATAAAAGATGAGGCCGGACCAAAACCTTAGGTCAGAAGCTAATACCTTGTGGAAATTTGGATCCAAGCACTGAATGCTATTGATGAGGATGATCTCTTCAATGAAAGCCCCAGGCTCTACCTGGCAGGGCTGTTGCAAACTCTTGGAGAGATCCTTTGATTCAGTTGCCCAGCATAGCATGGTGGAGATCCTCTGCCTGCTTCGCTTTAATTAAGGGATGGGAAGCTTTAATTAATACGACATGACAGTGAAAATATGATCAGCAGAGTGGCCCCTGTTGTTTGTTTGCATGTTAATTTTGCTTTAAAAAAAAAAAAAAATTGCTTTAAAAAAAAAAAAAAAAAAGTCTTGTTTTTTAATTCTGTGTGGCTGTGCTGCAGAGCCAGTAGCCACAGCACAGTGTTCCTCAAGGAGCTCTGGGGCTCTGGGGAGCAGAGTGTTAATCAGTGCTTGGTTTGGCACCTGAGGAGCCACAGGAGGTGCTTGGGGATTATAAATCAGAGTAGCTGGGCTTTTCTGTTAACATGATCATTAGGGAACAACTGAAAAATCAATGATATTTTGTATTTCTTTCTTTATGCTTTTGGGTCAGCTGTGTACTGAGACACCGGATCAACAAGACACAGATCTCTCATATGAGTTGCTTGTGTTCTACCCTTAGCAAAAACCATGTATACACTGATACAAATTTCTATTCTGCAGAGAAGATAGTGTCATATGGCTAAGAGGTGTACAGCACAAAAGAGAAATCCCAAATCTGAAACTGTGTGGCCAGCTATGCTCACCTTCCCTTGCAACTTAACCTGCAGAACTGCTCCCAGTTTAAACTTATATTTTTCTTAGCCTATTAATATGTAGAGGAGCTGAGTTACCCTCCAGCTGAGCAGAGATAGTGTTTTCATCCTATAGCATTAGCTGTGCATTTGCAATGATATTTTCACCCCACAGCTTCATTTCTATCTGGCAGGGCTGTTGGGTTGCAAAAACCTGTGGCTTTGAGCAGTGGGGATACAGTGGCAAAAACTGAAGCTGAAGCTTGGGCACCTCAGCACATCTCCACCAAGTCTCAAAACACAGGCTATTAGCACTTTATTGTTGACAGAGGCCTCAGCTGGAGTGCAGGTAAGAATACTGACTTTCAGCCACCAACAACACCGTGATCTCCTGAGAGACCACAAGTGGAACCTCTCAGATGTCCTAAGCAAATGTATCTGCATCTGAACTGCATGCTTCCTATTTGCTTTATAGCTGGTAGGATGGAATAGACACTTTGTCTCACCCTAAAAGCTTCAGAGGCAAACCTTAAAGCACCTGTGACTCTTTCCAGAACACAAGTTGCCCCTCCAGTGAGTTGCTTACATGGAGTTTGCATGATGGGTATTGAGAGCCAAATGAGATGAGTCCCACTTGTCACATATATGACCCACTGGAGCCAGAATCCTGCCTTTGCATTTTTAAGGAGCTCCAGTGAGTGGTATTTATACTGGAATTTATGGATATATAACTTAACAACTGAGACGCTGTTTCTCTGCTTATTCAACTACACTTTGAGCTTAAATCTGAAGACATCGAAAATAATTGCATTAAACTCGATTAAACTTTTTGCAAAATTAATACCTGTTTCCCAGCTAATTCTCCTTGTCAGCAGCACCTAAGAAGCTCTGAGATGTCCGTGATGGACCTACAAGTAATTTGTCTAAATGGCATCTGTGTTACACGCTGAAAGAGTAATAAGGAAACAAATAAAGACCAATCAAGCAACCTAATAACCCACATCTCAAGCAACCTAATAACCCACATCTCCTGCCCTGCCAGCATTGTAGATCCTGGCAATGTTTGCCTGAAACACCATTCCCAGCTGCAGTCAGCCACATGCACACAGAAATGTTAGCTACTTGCTGCAGAAAGTGTTATGAATATTGTTAATGGAAATCGCGTGGTGTTGGTAGCAGGCTAGAACTCAGACAACCTTTAGGAAGTAGCTGAGAGAAGAAATCAAAGCTGTTGAACAAACATTAATATTTCCTTCAGTTGTGTGAGACTCCTGTGAAGATTTACATAATTAATCTTCAGCAACAAAACATTTATAATGCAGTTTAATAATCTGGGTGATAGACAGGTCATGTTAATTACCATCTTTCTTCCTGGTTTTAAAAGCCACTGTTCTCAAGCTCTTAGCTCAGAAGTGACTTGCTTGTATCAGCTTGAAGTCAGAGCAGCAAGTCTGCAGATGATTAATGCTTGAACGCCTGACACCAGCCAAGGATCTGCGGGACACGTCCGAGCCCTTGCCCTGCCACAGGCTTTGCGTGCATCTGGGAGCAAGTGGTTTTGGACACACTTCTACATTGCTGATATCCTAGCAGCTGATAGCCCAGCAACTGCTATTTGATATCCCAGTTGCAGGTCTCTGTCTGAAAGATTTGTTGTTGTTGTTAAATCCTATTGTGTCATCATCTGCTGAAGAGGTGCCAGCTTCTTGTAGGAGGAGGGCAGGTGGAAACGAACAGCTTGAGTGGCACTTCTGGTCAGCACCAAGAACCTGTTGCCTAACTATTATGAAGGCTTTTCTGGCTCTCCTGTACAAGGTGAGGGTAGAGGAAAGGTTTCAAGGGCAGTACTATGGTGGGTTTTACACCTGTTAGGGGAAATGCTCCAAGTACTACCGTGGGGGAGATCATGGTAGAAAAGAAAAAGAGATTCAAGGAAGCAGTAGTGACTGAGGTAAATGGGAGACAGAAATTGCCTTTTCAGTTCTGAAAAGAAGATGATTAGCTGTTAGGAGAAAAATCTTTACTTGGAGGGTGGTGGGGCACTGGAGCAGAGAGGTTTTGGATGCCTCATCTATGGAGGCATTCAAGGCCAGGTTGGATAGGGCCCTGGACAGCCTGATCTGGTGAATGGCAGCCCTGCCTATGGCAGGCTGTGGAACTGGATGGACTTTAAGGTCCCTTGCAAACCAAGTCATTCTGTGATTCATTCTATGATAGCACAGGGACAAGCAGTCTTCACACCAAAGAGAAGAAGCAGCTAGTGGAGGGATAAACCTGAGAGGTGACAGGCTATGAGAGCAATCTCCATAGTGGTGCTATAGAGGAATGCTGGCAAGGCAAGACTATGGTAGTGCTAAAGGAAAGGATGCTGTGGTAACCAAGACCCCAGATAATGAGTGCCTGTTTGAGAGTTTTAGTTGTGTAACTGGATAAGCAGGCCTGCATTCTGCTTTAGCTTGAAGAAAAGATGAGTCTGTAAGGTATAGGCTAAATCTGAGAAGCCAAAGAGAAGTTCACACTCAGACTGAGAACTTGATGTGGGAAAATAGTGTTATCCAACTGCTTGAGAAAGAGCTGTGAGGAAAAACTGGGCTTTGACAGGAAGAGCTGTGCTGCAGCCTGGCACAGCTGGCTGACCTCCAATGAGTTGCTAACCAAGCAGGTATTGCAGTTTGGGCAGGAAGAGACCTTTCCTATGAGAGCAAATCTATCAGTCAAGGGAAGAGCCAGCCAGGCAGCAGTGCTGGTAAACTAAAGTTCTGAAAATTAAAGGATGGAAGGAAAGAGGAGGGTAAATCCATGGTTGCAAAGAGAAGGAGCAAGTCTGGTGGTAATGCATGGGGCTGGAGAGCTAGGAGGGCTGGAATGCAGATGTGGCTGCCCACAGGGCTGGGAGGATGTCAAAGAGGCAGTCTGGAGGTCAGGATGGTTTCCTAAGGTGTGAACTACCGCCTTTGAGGAAAGGTCCACAGGGCAGAAGGTATGGAATAAACCAGGGAAATAGCACTTCAAGCTAATTTATCTGATAAGCTACTATATATGAGAATATACGTGCTCTGTTACTCTCATAATGTGGTATTCATCAGTTACTAGGCATGTGTGAGCCAAATTGGTGGGTCAAGGAGTCCCTTAAAACAATTACTGTCTCAAGAGACTAGAAGATAAAAGCAGTTTCTAGCAATGTTTTCTCCTTCCAGGTTTTTCAACTAGGTCTTTTCAGGTAAGAAAGGGTGACTGAGCTCCAGTGAGTCGAAATGTGTTTGGTCTCCTTACCCAAGTACTCCTGCACAATGCATACCATAGGAATGCTTGTATGCCTTTGTATCCTGTGCTATCTTGGTATCTGCATCAGCACAGTCAGAAAAGCAGAATTTCACCCTACAAGAACTGGTATCCTGGCATCAGACTGTGCATTGTATAATGCTCTTGGGAGAAGGTTTTAGTGCACTCATTTGATACTCTGGTGCCTGAAGTGGGTGGAAAAAAAAAAAAGAAAAAGAAAAAGAAAAGAAAGAAGAAATCAAATAGGGATCTTGATAAATAGAATTTCAGATCTTGCATAATATCAGTCAATGGCAACAGCAGGTGTTTGACAGTACTGTGAACTTCCTTGGAATGGGATCTTGCCAACATGGCTGTGATTCAGTGCAATGATTCAATGACTGCAGGACGGTATCCTGCCAACCAGCCTTCCAGCAGAAAATTGATCACTCCACTGCAAACACTGCCAGTCCATTAGCATTTCAAATTTTGTCTATCTGCATGGCAGTAGAAACCATGCATCTCCTCCAGGTAATGGAAGGAGGGAGAAAAATTCCCTTTTCTCCAAGGGAAGGACAAAATTATCAGCTGCAGTGTTATCTCCAAAGAGGAATATGGGACATGTTTTCTCTGAGGAGTTTAAAGAAATAGCTTCCTTTTGCTGTCCAAGCTCTGCTTTTCCTTCCATCTCCAGCCAGGAACCTTATTATAAGAAGACAAGAGATTCCCATCAACTTTCACTTATGCCTTCCAAACTGTGCGGAGATACTACCAACATCCTGAGTCAAGCACGGAAACTCACAGAGCTGTTGTTTGCATTCTCCTTTACAGACATTTTTTGACTGCTTCCTTGCACGTGGGCAAGCACTGCTGTGCTCCCTGCTGTCCCCCCAGTGCCTCCACAGAGCCCTCTGAGCTCTGCAATATGGATGTGTGCATACAAGGCCCCATTAAGGACAACTCTCACGTGCTGATGCCAGCCGTCACCTTGAAGTGAGTATGTGAGATGAAACCTCCTCCAAGTAAACTCTCCACCAGGGATACAGTGCTGGGGGGAGCAAGCACAGTTTAGCTCAGCTCTCCTCTTGCTCCATTTTCCCCTTGTGTAGCAGGAAGAAAACCCAGATTGAAGCTGAGAAGCAATTCTCAGTGCTGCTGCTGTAATCTTTGTTACAGCACAATGTTCTCATCCTTGCCTGTCTCTTTCAAACCTGCTGTAATATGAATAATGATCTACTCCACTTAGGGTGACTTTGTTAAATACTTTGCCTTTATCGTCGGAGCTGCGTAGCTGTCCAGGATCAAAAGGGACTCTTTGAGAGATGATTAGAGCAGGAGGGGAGGGTTTAGCGGCCTAAGCACTGCATTTGCAATAATTAGGCTCCCTGGTGTGATAGGTTCAAATCCTAGCAGGGTTGACTCAGCCCTTCATCCCTCTGAGGTAGATTAAATGGGTTTTCTGTAGTGGGGTCTATTGGACAAGACCTTAAAAAATGCACAGACACATCAGTTTCTCCTTTATGTTCCAGAGCTGAATTTTACAAATACATAAAACAGAAACTCACAGTGTTTCATGTAAACCCAGCTGTTTGCCCAAGGACTACTTGCCCACACCTGTGCTCACTGTTGCAGTGATCACGTCACTTTCCCACATGCCAACCTCCTTTCCCACAGGGGCTTTTTGGTGGAAGTCATCTTGTAGTGAGGGCAGTGTTTGGGGTAAAACAAGGCAGCGTGAATGTATCTTGTTACTAAACAGAACCATCAACCTCTAATTTCTAGATTACTCTCTCAAAACAAGCAGTTTGTACTATACATTGACATTCCCTAGCTTGAGAGTGTCTAACCACAACTCCCACAGTGATCCCAGCCATGAGTCAAACCAGAGCACAGGTTAATGTAGCACAACACACTGAAAAAGACTTACTTCTGGTTTTACACACACCATCATAAAAGCTTTTCTAGGATGACCCCAGTTCTGTAGGAAGTATCATTGTTGCATGTCTATTTGATCTGCATAAGAAGCCAAGTTCACTGTCACCAGGGAATTGTTCAGGAGGAGTTTATCATCCCAGAGCAAGTTCTTGGGAGCAATTGAGAAGGTGAAGGAAAGAATGCTTCAATCTTGCATCCCAGGGCTCTCCTTGGCACAGATAAAATCAAACCAAAGAAGGTGACAGTGAACAAAACACAGGGAAAAGCTCTTGGAGGAGCCAGAAGTTGGACAAGGGCAGGCAGGCAGGAAGAGAAGCAGAAGGGTATCCAGGGAAGGGAAGAGTTGGGCTGACAAAGAAAACAGGCATGAAGAAGAGGAAAAGGGCAAGGGAGCGGAACTGACAGGGAGGAAAGACACAGAAAAGGCTAGAGAAAATATTGCTGGAACTAAATGATGGGGGATGTTCCATTTACACCTAATGGTTGTGTTTTGTTTGTAGAGGAGTGCACTGGGCAGACAAGCGGTGGTGGACAATGGGCTTTTCTGAATTCCTCTTGCATTTGTCCACGGCCTGGAGATGCAGAGACTGCAGACCAGGCCAGTGCTTCATTTGTCCATTGTGTACATAGCACCTCTCTATCAAATATAGCTGTCGTCCCTGCACAACCAATACTGGGGAAAAGGAGGGGAGTGAGAGTGAGAGATGCAAGTATGACTGAATAGCAGTCGAGTACAGCTAGCTAATTGCAGCTTCATGTAATCTCTTTCATAGCTGTTATCATAACTGTATATATTTCCAGCCCAATTCGTCTATCTTTTCCGGCCTCCTGTCTTTGCAGCTGCCTCCTCTTCTCTCCTTCCTGATGGCTGCAAATCTCTGCTTATCACCCGTTTTCATGCTGTGTTTTGTCTGTCTCTTTGTGTTCATCCCTGTATCGGCTTCTTGGCTGCGTGTGGCAGTTTCTTATTTCCTGGACCTTGTGAGAGTCTTCAGTCTGAGCTGTTTGCTTCAGTTAGCATGTGCGACCTCTCGTATTATTTTGCTTTTCTGGGTGATTTAATTTTACACATGTTTACACTGAGGACTAGTTATGCAAACTAAATTCGTCAATATAGATGTGCAATTGCTATGTGAGGCAGTAAGAATTAAGACAATTATTTATTTATCAAATTTCTTTTTGTATGAATGTATCCATCCACTACATGAATTTTTCATGCAAGCTCATCTTGAAAAAAACATTCCCTCCTCCCGGGAAGGATTTGAACTCTTTGGGGAATTCCCCCAAATTCTTGTTGTTTTTTTTTCTTTAATTGAACTCCGCCATGTAAGAAGAGCTCCGTCTACAATATTGATTGCGGAAAAACACGCAGACCTGTCAATCTCTCTTTTCCCAAGGCAAAACTCTCTTATTGTCCTTTTCTGCCAGGGTATAATCTCCCCAAAGGCAGACTTCAAACAGTTAAGCTTCTTTCCATTGTATTGGGACTATGTGTAGTGCTCCACTTTACATTCACATTTAACAGGTTTCAAGCTTCAGTGATAAACCGGCAACGTTTTTCCTCCATGACAGCTGTTTGACAGCATTTAGAAATGGATAAAAAATGGATAATTACCCTACAAAGGAAACATCCCCTTCTCTTCATAACTCAGGCTTAGACATGGCAGGAATGGAATAACGCACATATTGCATTCTGCACACCAAATGCAAAATGCATTGCCGCCCTCTATTCCACTTGATTTGATAATCTAGTACAATTTAGGTCCCTTACAAATTAAATTGTTCGGAAACTTGGTTCACTGCCTAAACTCTGTGCTAGATTGTGCTATTTAATGATGCTTTTCTTTCTTTTGGTGTTTTATCTTTGGGGTAAATAATTCAGCCAAATAAAGCCTGTGATCTGCAAGGTTAATTGACGCCCACAGTAATTCACAGCTTGCACGCAGCACCCACATTTGTCTGTTTTGCACAGAGTCCTGGAGCATCACCTAATCTCCATCCTCCATGGCTCACCAGCCAAGTTCTCACATTGCCAGAAGCTCTGGTCATTGAAGGTACTACTTTTGCTCTTGAGTGGGCAAGGTTACTCAACTGATTTCTAGGAAAATCTTAGGACAAATGGACCTAGATCTAGAAGGTGGAAAAAGAAGAATGGAAAAAAATGTTGTAAAAATATACAAACACATTATTTGGGGGATATATTCACAGGTGACGTGTCTGGATGAATATATTCTTATTTATTATTAAACCATTGAGATGGTCTCCCTCCCCACACCTGGCGTTTATTGAAAAAAAAAAAAAAAAGTAATTGAAAAGGATTTGGCCAGTTCCCCGCCTTGTGTTCGAGTGTTATATAACAGATATCTCCAGCAGCCCGCTCGCTCTGTCTCTCTCTGCTTTTGGGCTAGCACACGGTTTATTGGCTATCAATAAAACATAAGAATTACTCTTGGTATAACAATAGCACCTCCCTGCAACCTTCAGCCTGCTTAGCTCCCAGGAACAGCGTGCTAATGAGAGCGTGCTGCCTTTTGGGCAGATGCTAGGATGTTGTGCTGGGCTGATAGCTGCGTCTCCTGGATCAAACGCTGCTCTGGGATGACTCATGCATTTTACTAATTTATAAGAACAGTCTTCCTTGAAATCCCCATGTAAATATTATCGCCGTGTTCTCTGTGAGTGACTGCAGCCTTGAAGTCAACAGAAGTAATGGGCACTCCGCATGGAATAACGAGTCACAGGCATATATTCCTTTCTATTCTCTGGGTGGAATAGCTGAATTATGGGTTGTTTTCTCTGTTCTAAAGTTGTGTTTTTCCCAAGTACTGTAGGAATGCAAGGGCTACATAGCACAGTGAGCTGCAGGATGCCACCAAAAGGACCGAATATTGTTGCCATGAAGTGAGGCTGGAGCTGTACCATGGACCTGGCAGCTTGATGAATGCAAACTTAAAATTAGGGCTTACTTATGGCAATCATTACAGTGTCCTTTGCAAGACAGCCACTGAACAGGACAGATGTCACATTCACAGCGCCCTGGAAACAAGGCTTTTGAAAGCCAGATGGGTCACAGTGCCTTTCCTTTTCCACTTTGATTGAGTAGATGTTTGCATTTAAGTGTTTAAACTTCCTGATTTGTACTGGTGTTTCACATCCCTGGTCTGTGCAAATAAGGATGCTCAGGCACTGGCGTGCTTAGGAGCAGAATATCAGATACCCCATTATAATTCCTGGAGATAGTGGCTAAACCCGAGAATGAAGACATTGTTCATGACTTTCCTCACTGAAATACTGTGCTTTAGTTGAGCACAAGACCAGTTATCTGAACCGCAAAGACACTTCCATGGTCTGTTTCGTTGCCGTCTCTGCCCATGGACTGATAAGCACGGCTGCGCCCAGAATGATGTCCTCACACAGCCCTGGAGTCCTCCAGGATGGGATGGAATAAATCACCATCACATCTCTCTCCACTGGCTCAAAAGGGAACACATATGTATAATAGATCTTTAGGTAGCTAAAAATAAATGAGAGGATCCCATACAAAAAGTATTACTCTCCCCTAACTGGAACTGAGCCTGTTTTTTGTGAGAAGTGAAAAGTGCTGATGCGCAGAGAAGAAGTCTCACATCTCATTATTGTCATTCATATCTCAAACTGTGACAAATCTGCATGTGCTGTCAGTAGTATTCCAAGATAAACAGAAGTATTTTCTCCCCCAGGTCTAGTTAGTAAGATGTTCCATGCAGCTTCTTTTCCCTCGGACACAACCAGGATCTCTCTGGCCTCAGACTAGGCACCAAGGAGGCCACACAGCCTTTGCTCAGTGCTTTCTATTCACAACTCAGAGTTCAGCTTCATTATAACCCTTTTTTTTTTAAAAACCATATCCTGAGCTGACACGAGGCCAGCACCAGCTCCACATTGCTCAAGGACCGAAGTAGGTCAGGTAGGACTGCCATAAGGCAAAGGGGAAGAAGAACAAAACTTGGACCCAAAGCATACTCAGGCCTTCTGATACTCAGTAGAGCCTCTCCAGGATTTGCTCATCTTTAGAGACCTGCCCATGTGCTGGAGGGCATTATTCTCCTGTCCTGAGGAGGTAGCTGTCCCAGGATGGACTCTGCAATTTGAGACAGAATCCTTCATATCCTGACAATGCCTCTAGGCTGAATAACCCCCTTCTGTGCATTGCTGTTCAGCTATACAGATGAAGCTGGTTGCAGCTTATTGACAAATAAAGTAGTTTCTGTCTACATAGAGAAAGTACATGAAATTTGCAGGAGAAATAGAAGCATTTCCCTGACTAAAAAGTCCGTTCAATTAAAGTTATTGTGATCAAAACTGCATTCAGATAATTACTGTCATTTAAAAGTGTTTTTTTCAGGGGTTAATATGAGTATGTCTTTGGGAAACGTTACTAAATCTTTCACTTTGGGAAAACCTTTCTGCCATACATGACTACGAACTGCTCTCTTGTAATTACAGCCCATCAACTTGCTCTCTCCAAATATCCCTAATAAAAAGACAGCAGACAGTGGTGAATGTTGCTATTTGCACATCTGACACATGCGTGTGTCAAAGCTGTAATGACTTCCAAAAATCAGTGTACTATTCCCTTGTAAAATGCATTTGCCTGTCATGAGGACATCATATATACTGTTCAAGATTTCAGATCCACCAGAGGTCTTGTAATTCCCACTGACACTGAATGGGATTCAGATGTCCAAATGCATACTGAAAAACCTGACCTACAGTTGTAAAAAATGGTCTGTTTTTTAGGAACTGCTGTTCACACACAATCCATCCTGAAGCTAGTATGGACTTGAAAATGCTCAGCTAGCCTGGAAATCAGGCTTTGGTACACACAGACAAGCAAACACCCTTAAAAATAGTGAATTCCCAAAGTGTTAGATGCTTCTGAAAGAGCCTCTAAAAAACATGAGAATAGCAAAGGTTTTGTGTTTTTGGTCTGTTGTGTTTTTTTTTTTCAAAATTGATAGCAAGTTCTTTAGAACTTGTTACAAGTGTGCAAACCAACAGTTAAAAACACAACAGAAATCAGCAGTTGCCTGGGTTCTGGGCATTCAAACTCCTACTTTCTGTGTAGGCAAGCTAGTGGGACTCTAGTGGAGTGTCACTGTGATGGTCAGGAACTGGAGCACACAATGTTCAACAATAGGCTGGTAGAGCAGGTTTTCTTATCCTAGAAAAGAGGAAAGACAAGACAGGCCTTACTACACTGGAGGAAATGACGACTGAGTTAAAGGAAGCATTTTCTCAATGAGTATGTTGAAGCGTTGGAGCAAGCTTTCTAGAGAAGCTGTCAAATCACAATCCTTGGAAATACTTCTAAAAATTTGGTAAAATAAAAAAATGTGACTCAGCTACACAAGGCCCTGAGCAGCCTGCTCTAACTTTGCATTTTTCCCTTCAGGCCTTTGTACCAGATGACATTCAGAGGTGCCTTCCAGCCTAAATTCAACAAAGGGCCTGGACACACTTGGATAATTGCCCTTTTGCTAAGAGAAAAGTGTGTTTCCAAGAAATGCCCAAATGCAAATCAGAGAACCAAAGGCCACCGGACAAGCTCAAGAAAGGGTGTATCAGCTGTGGGAGGCTGCACAGACCAAAGAGCAGGGTACCTGTGTGAGAAGTGATAGAAGTGGTTAAATGAGAGCCTTTACTGTTACAGAGGGGAAGGTGATGCAGGAAGGAAGCAAAGCTGATACGCTGTATGCTCGTGCTTATGCTGTGATATATGTATTGCTGGGGGCTTGCTTCACAAAGAAATCCTTTCCTAGAGAAAACAATGAGGCTTTTATGTTTTGAATGGCCAAAACCTTGATGCTGTTCCAGAGCATGAGAGCAGCATCTTTCCTCAGAAAGACATCAACAGTCCCAAGTGGCTATTTCTGCTTTTGTAGAGAGAGAGAAAGTGGTAAGTGAGAGGAACAGAAAATGAAGTGTCCCTGACAAGAAAACAAGGTGCCAGGAGCAACTCCTTTAAATACAGAAAGGCAAAAGGACAGAACTCCATTCGTTCTCCAGCTTTTTTTGTGTTTTGTCTGCCTAACATTTTCCCTTCAATTTATTTCTTTTTCCTCTTGAATCCTTGTGCTTTATAGTGAGAAATCATGGAGCTGCAGAAGTTAGAGATGCAAGAAGCCTATTAGATCATCTGCTCCACCGCTTTTTGCCAGAGGAGAATTGCTCCCTATGGTGTATTTTCTAGTGTTTTGTCCAGACTTCTTGTACAAACCCTGAGTGACCAGGCTTCCACCAGTCCCCTGGCAGCTTTTCTCCAGCTGAATACATCTTGAGAGACTTTCCTACTAGTCAGCCTGTGGCTTCATGTTGCTAATTTCACCCCATTTGGCACTTCTGTGTCTATGTAATAGTCTAAATTGTTTCCTCCCCCTTGGCGCTTCTGTCTTCCGAGTCTACTATCTGCTTAGCATGGAAGATAGTGTGGAGTCACAGAAAATACAGAACTGAAAGGACTTCTGCTGTTAATACATGCAGAGCTTTTAAATCCGATTTTTAAGACAGTTCAGTTTCCTGATAATATTTATTGTTTCCCCATGTCTTTGTTCCAATTTGTCCATGCACAGCAACACCCCCTGAATGAATTATTCCAGATACATTTGCATTAAAATGATGTAGAAAATAGGCTTTGATTCAAGTATCAAGGGAACCACACCTTAAAATTTCATCAGCATTTTTGCAGCCAAACTGTAATATGCACTTATGTACAATTGACCAGCCACTCTCATAGCAAAGTATTTTAGTATTCCTGCCAACAGTTTGCTATTGACTACAAGTGTTTAGGAGGATTTTGCCTCAGGTATGTTATCATGCTTACAAGTGGGAACTCGCCTTGTTGTTTTCTCTAGCAGTGTACCCAGTCTCAACAGATCATCTTATTTCTACATCCCGACTTGCTCTACAGTTCCTCCCGAGCCATAGCCATCTGTGAGAGCCCATTGTGTGAGGCTCACATTCCCTATAGATTATTAATAAGGACACTAAATCACACCGTTTCTGACACGGTCACCACTTATTTTTAGTAGGTGATTCTGTTGTGTTGCCTAATGCTTTGTCCCTCTGTTATCTATCTCTTGTGTTCCCGTTCAGATTTCCTTTTTCTCCTGGGATGATGTGCTGCCCTTTGTACCTCTTTTCTGTTCTAACCATTTTGGTTTTGATCTTTTTTTTTTTTTTTTTTTTTTTTTTTTTTTTTTTAGGACCTTTATGTTTTCTTGGCTTATTTACAGCTGTATTTTAGGAAGACAGGATTGGAAGCAATCTTCTGGATCAATGAATCCAGATCCTTATTATTTCAAACAGCTGTGCCATGAAATCCCTTTAAAATATTAATTGAGCTCCGGTTTGATGAAACTGTAAAACCAGTTCTGTTTCCTGCTACTGATTTTTCTGCAAGAAGGCTGCACTGGAGCTATCCTGTTTAGATGGTTAAAATCATTCTTCAGGTTTCCAGAATTTGCTCATTGCCAGTTTTTACCACTTGTCCATGTGCCAAGGTAGTCCTTGAGCTTCGTTAGCACTTCTTCCTCTCTGTTGATTCCCCTTTTCCTCTCTCAGCATATTTATGGAGGGCAATCAGACTCCCTCTCAGCATTTGCTTTCTGAGACTGCACGTGCCAGCCTCTCCCACAAACTGGTTCACAGAGAGCAGTGTAAGAACAGGTAAATAATGAGCTTTCAGCAAGCTGTCCCGGGTGCAGAATGTTGCATGAGCTGATGTAAGCTGCTTCCTTGCAAGATAATCTTTTCAGGAAAACACCGTATTTTCATAGCTGTAAGTTGAATTTGTGGTTCACTGTAGCATAACTTCTCTCCATCTTTTCTTGCGTATTTGTTTCCGTACCTTGGATCATACCAGCAGCCCTTCCTTTGCCTGCTCCAGTTATAAGCCTTCTTCTGGAAGATGAATGATTATAGTAGTAGGCAAAAGCCCAGATGAAGTCTCCATACTGAGTTTGTAGCATGAAATTAACACTTTTGTGCGTTAAGTAGAAATAGCTCTGTTGGCATATTTTTCCTGTGGTAAGGTGAGAGTTGTGGTTAGATAAGCTCACCCAGCTCTTTCTTCTCTGTCATTTCCAATTAGCCAACTGAAATTTACAGTTGCTATTGCTTTTTTGTTTGTTTGTTTGTTTGTTTGCCTGTTTGTTTTGATGAGTAAACTTACATTTTGCACTATTGTGCTCTTTGCTGTTTCACTTCACCCAGTCTATGAGTTAACACAGTCCTTCAGTCAGCCCACTCCTTTGGAAGGCTGTCCTGGTCCTGTTCCCTAGGGATGAGGTGGGTGATGCCTCCCACCTTCTAGCATTCCTTCCTGTTGCTCTGGACTTGCTGAATTTCCTGTTTTTCCCAGCTCCAGTACAAGAACATCTCAAATTCAAGAAGCTTATTTTACTGTGGGTCCCAAATTACGTTGTGGCTGTCACAGAATCTTGGGCCCTCTTGTTAAAGGAAAACTTTTTATTTTTGTGCATATTCTTATGGAATTCTCATTATTTTTTACATCCTATGGCTTCTGTTTGTTCTGTCTATGCAGCTGTCATGGCTGGTAGGATAATTTGACAGTGTTATTTCCCTATCACACCCATAAGGAAATACAGGCTCAAACAGTGTCATGAGACTATTGCAGTATGGCACGGTCTCCAATCTCCTATACAATACTTTAAAAAAGTCATTTGGTTATTTGATAAGACCAGACTTCTTTTCTTGCATACCTACCTTTTAATAGTTTTAAAAAGGCAAGTCTGCATAAGAAAAAAAGAAAAAAAAAAAAATCATTTTTAAAGTAACACAAAATTTTATTTACAAGAAGGTGCTGGTTTCCCTTAGAAGTATGTAGTTGATCTAGTTCCATTACCTATTTGATAAACCTGTTTTTGCAACCAGAAAAAATATTAATATTGATAAATTGTTAATAGCTTACATTTCTTTTAACACCCATCCATGAGTGCTGGACGGGAAAACATTACTGATACCACTTTCTATTATAGAACTGTGTTGATTTTGCCATGTTTCAGTCTGAGCAGCAAAAGTAGCTCTGATATCAGATGATCATCTTGTTTTCACATTCTGGGAATTAAACGCTAGTTTTTCTTGTTTTGAAAGCATCACCTTCCTTTGAATTGTTTAATTTAGCATTCCATTTCATATTGTGATAAGATTTCTGTGAAAGAAAATCAAAACAGAGTCTCAAGTTGAAATGTATTTTTATCAACCTGAAATGAATCTTCAAAAAGTTTTCTTGGAGAATTTTGAAGCACAAGTGTTTCATACCTAACTGCAGTGAAAACTGACATCAAGACCTTGAAAATTTACATTAAACAGAATTTCTATTCTCTGCACAGCTTCATTCTCAATGCAAAATGCTCAACAATTCAGCACAACCCACCACATCTAGTTCTTGCTTGGTTTCTCAATCAAGACTTGAAGAACTAGAAAATAACAGAAAGGTTTTTCTGCCTGCCTAAGCAGATGTAGTTTTCTGCCCCAGGATTGGTATAGGTTATGCAGCCACACACACCACCCTGTGAGGGTGGTTTTCTGCAGAGCCAAGATGTTTCTTTTTCCAAGATGAGCTGTCAACATGTTTATCTGTAATAGCCTCAATAACAAGCACAGAAACAGGAATGAGTAAAACCAGTCTGATGTCAGGAATACATGTTGTACAGCCTAATTCCAGGCTACAATTCAAACCCTCTTTTCTTTTCCAGGAAGGTTGCCTTTGGCTTCATTTCCACCTATAGCTCATCAATTGATGTATCAGCTTCTAGAAATCAAATTTTTCTATTCCCCACCCCCAAGTGTTTCCATGGAGGTGACTACTTGCTGAAGGCCTTGATGATAGAAAGAAATCTGAAGTGTGACTGATGCAAGAGGTCACTGAAAGGGTTTTCATACGTTGTTCTGGCACACAGCAAAACTAGGACAGTTTCAATAAAGAAAAATATATAATGGAACTTAAGTAGTCAATTTTTTTGAGTTCCCACTCTTTGCCTGCAGAACAAGAGAGGGAGATTAAGTACATACAAACACATCACTTTCTTTTAAACAAAAGCCATGAGGAAAAGCTTTCCAAGTGCCTTTAATCCCTGTTCTCTTGTATTTTACTCTTCCTCTCTCTTACGTGCCCTCTTGTGTCATAAAAAAAAAAAAAAAGAATTCTATTCCCTCTATAATTTTTTGTTCTATTTCACACTGATTTGAATTTACAGTGGACTAATTTGATCATCCTAGTTCAACAGTGCCATCTTTAAACATTAAAACCCCAGTATTTGTGTTACTAGGATCTTTTTATGGCAGAACAGATTCTTCTCTCTCTGTGTGGGGTGCCACCCTCACCAACCAGCAGGTGCCCACCACGACAGCCGTGAGCTGGAGGCGTCACGCTGCCTGCCCATTAACCTCCCAGGAAGACAGTGCCCACTGCTGTGCTCAAGGGCACACCAAGGCAATCCTCCTTGCCTTGCTGTGCCCGTGTTTTCCATTCTGCCCTTTCGCTTCTTTGTATCGCAGCAAAGAGCAGCTTGTAGGGTTTGTTCCCATTTTGCCCACTCTGGTGGACTCTGTACTTAGCTAGGCTCACAGCACTCTAACTTTCTGTCAGACATTCTGCTCTTAGATGTACCCTGCTTCTTAAAACATTATTTTCCTCTTGATAACTAAGGAAAAAGATCATGGAAAGGAATTGGCTGAAATCTGAGCTTTGTCTTTCCCCATCCTCCCTGCTGGATAGATATCCCTCCTGGACAGAGCCAAGCTTTGAGTAATGGGGACCATAGTTCAGACAATTTGTAAATGCCTTGCAGTGACAAGTTTGACTTATATCTCAAGTTTCTTTGGTTCTTCTACCCTCCCAGCTGCAGTGTGCCTGCAGAACAGCCCTGCTTTCTACACCTTCTTGCAGCCCCAAAGGAAAAGCACATGGACCGGGCTGTGCAGCCGCCCGCAGCGCTGGAATATGGTCTGATGTTTGCCTGACTCAGGTCACTGCACAAAGACATGCCAGCCTGCCAGGCTCATTTGTTATTTTGGAAATGACCCGCCACGGTTCCTGCATTGCTAATTGGCCATGATCCATTTCCTGTTTTATGAATTCATCTCCTGGTCCTGCTGCCTGGTCCAAGGGATGCCAAGTACATCAGTAAGTGTACAGCGCTTTGAACTCGGACTTAATGTGTAGCATATTAGACAGAGATTTTGATTAGATTAGAGATTGAGATCTGTTTGTGATATCTCTGCAATCCTTCTCACCAAATGATCTTACTGCCTACAGAGACTACATCTCTGGAGTGAAAGGAAAGAAGAAAATATATACAACTCAAGGCAGTAGAGTTACACTGAAGATGGCTTTTGGCCCAAGGGCTTATGCAAAACAGATTTGTAATGTTGCAAATTTGTATTTTCCCTTTCTGTTTCAAAGTGGAAAAAAGCAGCAACAATTGATACTACCGTGAAATTGCAAGACTAAAATGCAAAGGATTGGAAACTTGAGTGTCCTTAACAGTGCTAATCCAAGGCTGTTGGACCTGTGGACCATTTTTGCAATAAAATGCTTAAGAAATGCAGTGCAGTGGGCTGAATACTATAATTCTAACAGAGGAAATTTGACACTAAAATCAGTGAGAATTTTGTCTATATGAGGATTATAAGATTGGTTAGTACTTGAAGAATAACTTTTCTTCTTCCATAAAGATCCTTACTGATGTGTTCTTATACTTCACCAGCTTCTCTTCTTTACCTCTGTCAGATTACAATGGAGGATGGCATGCTCTGAGTGCAGCTGCCAATACGTAGCACATGGCTGTATCTTTTGTTCTTAAATGACATGACCATTGAGACAAGTGAACCTGTCAGAAATCAGCCTTTGGATGAGGAGGGCCAGGTCACAGCTGAACCAGGCAGCACAGGTAGGAACTGTACCAAAGAAGTGGGCTCACGCAGGGCATTCACTGAAGTGGTGCAGAGACTTGGGCACATGCTGGATCTCCCACAAAGCTTGGAGGGCTGGGTGGCCTCCATTCCTACCAACATCTTCCTTACCTCTCCTTCTCTGAAGAGACTAGGAATCACCAACACAACTGCAGAACCCTGTGGACTCCCATATCTGCACAAGGAGGAACTGTGTGACTCTGAGATTGGCCAGCACAGCACAAGGCTCCCTACCAGTCCCCTGCTTGAACCTAACACATCACGGTCAGCTTCTAGTGATAATACAGCATTCCCTAATTTTGAAAGCATATATGTGTCTGACTTCAGTTCTTTTTCCCCAGATTAAAGTCAGTAAAACACTTGGACATCCAGATTCCAATCACATGCATATTACTAACTGTGATATTTGTATAGCTGGTCCAGAAGCCAAGGACAACACTAACTCACTCTATTGCTAAAATAAGGGTAGCTTCCTCATAAGCCAAAATAACTGCCTATTATCCCTTCCAAAGCCACCATTTTCCTGGCCTTGTAGGAATAAGGGAACAGGAGGTAGACAGTACTCTTATGGGGAAAGCAAACTACCCCTTGCACAAGAAGCTTTTAAACCTAAGCACGTGTACTTGACATACTCATTTTCTGAAACTCTATATTTTCATGTATCCCTCCTCTTATGACATACTTCTTACAGTACGTTGGAATCAGCCCTGTCTTATCATCATTGCCATGGTTACCTTATCATCATTACAGTATATATGTGTTGCTATAATACTACTGTGGATGTCATATCAAAATTCCCTAAAGCAAAATGATCCCAGAACTTACTCTGTACACATCTCAAGTTGCTAGGCATTGATAGCTTTATTATATGTTTCCCAGCTAAAACTAAGTTAGCTTGTATGTCTCTGCTGGCATACATCTCTTTGTCCTTTCTGGTAGAAGGCAAATTATTCCATGTATCTTCTTCACTGTAAGCCGCTTCCTTATGTCAAATAAGGATTTCATCTTGACTGGGTATCTCAGCAACCTGATTTTCCTTCATTTACATTACTCTATTACTAAAATTCACAAGAATGTTGATATTGGAGGTAAGGAGCATGTTAGCCACTCAAGTTAAGCACTGTGATATTGCAGATACAGAGGTCATGATACAAAGATGTGGCACAGATCAAAGCCCAGGACAGAGTATTTACAGGCTTGGGACAAAAAAACAACCCTGTGGCTGTGGGATGATCTTTAAGAGTAGAGTGGAAGAGCACAAATGTTAACATCTGGTTTTAATCCAAACTCTGTATTACCCTCTGATGTGCACTGGGGACTACGAATGCAAAACTCTCAACGTAAGCAGAATTCCTTATGTATAATAATGATTTTGGTAATGAGTTTGGGTCTATATGGAGGATGCACAAGACTCGTATGTCGTAGACTAGATCTTGTCACAAGCTTCCACTCCTCTCTGGATAGACTCACTCATAGGATGGATTGCCCCTGTTTTTTTCATGCTGCTTACTCACTGACGAGGTGTTTGGGGAAGTTGGGTACAGATATAACTTAAACATTTTACACCTTCAGTGACTGAATGCTCATTCTTCTGAAAGACAAAAGCAAAGCCTTGACTGGAGAAGAAAATGTGCACACATGTAATTGTGCATCTGTCTATGTAACCACATTTCATGTGTGGAATTGCAAGAAAACATGTCTAACTCAAATGAGGGTTGAACTGATTCTCAGCTCAGTTCTAGCTAGCAGATTTTCTATCATGTTCATCCTTACAACAACTCCTTACTACATTCTCAAGCAGAAGCTTTGAATATGAGGCTAAGAGTACAGTGGTGTGAAGAAAGTGATTCATTACTGGGAATAAAAAAAACCAGTCTTCATGGATGATACATTGCTTATATGCATGATTACGGGTTTAGAAACAAGAGGTTACATACTGTTCCACAGATATAATCTAATATTAACAAACTAAAGAAAAGCAAATACACTCAAGATTTTCAGGAGAATTCTCATGATCGAGAAGAGTGAAATCTTAAATAAACAAAAGTAAATAACAGAGCTATTTGTGATAGAAGTTACAATGGTAATTGCAGCTGTGAAACTTTTCTTCTTAAGCTAAAGATGACTGGGAATTTTTTGGTAACTACAGGAGCAGTTAACTGGCCACTTTTTATGAGGAAATAGAAACAAGGATTCAAGGCCATCATGAAGACTGTGGAAGGTAACACTCCTCTCCTCATGTGTTCAAATTATATGTTACTACCCAGAACTGACAGTGATCCCTTCATCCCACTATACCTACATTCAAGGGACATGGAAAGAGAGATGATTATGTGGCAAAATTGTCATAGCACTATATGGGCTTTCTGGGGCAAGCTGGGGCAGCAGTGGGGGTGAGTGGGACAGGGCAGATTTCCCCATCAGCAACAACCCTCCATCCATAAAAGCCCGAGTTTCTCAGGTGACACCTATTTTCCTTTCTTTAGCCATAACAGACAGATGTACGGATTGTGTGCTTATGCCAAACAGTATTCAAGGGTCCATGCTGTCTGGAAAACTGCATTCACATTGAAGCCATATTGTTCCCTCCCTGAATCACAAGCTGGATTCCCCAGCTGGTGAGCTGCTTTGCTGCAGGCTTGCATAGGTCTGTGAGCCAACTTGGATAACAGCAGAGCTATAACCAGGACTGTGATCTCAGACCCTGACCCAGTGTGAATTCCAAGCATCATTCCTCTTAGTGTTATACACTTAATTCACTGCTGCTTGGCAGGCTCTTAAATCACAGTTCTCACACCCAAATAGGCCAACTTCTGGCAGCCACTGCTGCACAACTGGTAGCACTGGAGAAGAAAATCCTGACTATCCGAGTGTTTGAAGGCCTGAAGTGGAAATATCTGGAAAAGCTGAACTTCTCCAGGAGAACTACTAATTTCATTACTATTTTTTAATTCATATTTGTTGGAAAATAATTCAGCCAGGACACTGTTGGCCTTTTTTTTTTTCTTTTGCCACAAGTGTGCATTGCTGGCTCCTCGTCCGTGTGGTGTCCATCAGAACCCTCAGGTCCTTCTAAGCAGAGTTACCTTCCAGTTGGTTGGAGCACAGCATGTAGTGGCTCCCAGGGATGTCCCTGCCCCAGACCAGGACGTTTGCTTTCCCCTTGTTCCAGAGGTTCTTCTCACCCTATTTCTACACCCTGGGCAGGTTCTTCTGGATAGCAGCACAGCCCTCTTCTGTATCAGTACTGAGTACATCGTTCAGACTGTTTTCAACCCACTTCATCAACTTGACGTAGTTTGTAATTCCTGTTGGTCTTGAGTAGCCACGTGACAGAGTCTGTGCTGCTGGCTGCTATTGTGCAAGTCTGCATCCTTTTCCAACCAGGTCCAGACAGAGTGAGTTAGACTGGTGACTAACATGCAGTCTGTCCTGGCTTCCTGGAAAATAAGGTTTGTAACCTGAATTAAAGAGCTCTGGTGAATCGCACAACATAGTAACCGAGTTAAATGCAAATTACATCAACATTTATGAAGTTTCAAAAATGCAAGTGTTCTTATAAACGAACAGAAATAGAAATAAACTCATTTTCCAGGTGTACTATTGAACTTCATCTGTATCCTGCTGTTTTGTACTATCTGTGTAGCAGGATACATAGGTTTACCCAGCTCCCAATGGCACAGAGACAGGAAGGAGAGGCAGGTTCCCCACTGGGATTGGCGGCAGATCCAGCCATGACAAACCCTCCTGGATGGGCTATCAAACAGATGTGGAGATCTTACACAACCAACCCATTCCCAATATGGAGAAAATGGTTACAGCATCATTCCTGAAAGTTACTCAAGAAGGCTTGGTTTTTTACTCTGTAACTTGCTCTGGAATAGCTTGGTGTGATATATATGTATGAGCTCATTTGTTAAAATAAAATACTTCAAATGCCATAAAATACTAAATGCTGATTCTCATCCCTGTTCTTCCATTCTATGGTATCAGGAACACGGCTGCAGGAAATCAAAATGGCAGTGTGAAGCATCAGCATCAACAAGAAGCAGGTCAGCAGAGTTTCACAAATGATTGAGTGTATTGGTACTTTTGCCTTGGAATTTGCTTTTTAATCACCTTCAGCTTCATAAAATTATTTAGATACTTATCTTCTTTTGCTCCTTTCAGAAGTATGGAAACATATTCCATAGGAAGGAAGGGACTGAAACGTGCCTGAAAATTATGCACAAAATCTAGTATTATGATTTTCCTTTTGAAAGAAAAAAAAAAAAAGATGGTTCCTATCCCCATTCAAAAATACGAGGAGAAATTCACTATGGATTTCATTTTAAAGAATGACTTTTCAGGGAAGAAGAGTTTTTGAATTGGCCAGAGTTGATGAGTGACCACCTGCGTGTGCCCTCAGCACTGAGTCCTGCAGCCTGATGCGTGTCTCACACATGGCTGCAGTCCATCAAGATGGATGGCTGTGCTTCTGGTCACTGCATGGCATGCTGGGGCTGTGCTCTGTGCAGATCCTGCTTGCTTATTAAAAATGAAGGTAACTGTATTTTTTTCTGCTTTAAGCAAATCAGTGACCCTGAATCTTCTAGCAAATCCCCAGACGTGGTCTTCTGTGGGAAAAAAACTGGGTCTTTCTTGTGTTCATTAAAAATGAAAAAAACTTAGCAGCTGGGATAATAGCATTTGTCAGTTCCATTTACAGGTTACTTAGCTCAGCTGAATTAATGTCTGCCAAATGGGCGAATCTGAAAGACCGCTTTTCCCTCATCTCCTTTTAAAACCCCATGTCATAAGGCATACTTAAAAAGCGCGGGTAGAAGAAGATCATCTCAGCTCTCCACTTTGACCCCTTGCATTTACAGAATTCCTTATTATATCATCCCCACCATTATCTTATCTAACATAGTCATACCGATCCAGAGATTTTGAGTCAGACAAACAGTGGCCTGCCTTTGCTACTGCTTAAGCATCCTTAATAATTTGTTCTTGAATTTAACTTTCCAGTTTTAACTTTCATCTCTCTAGCTTCCAGTAAATGTTGTTCCTAAAACTATAGATGAAGTACAGGAACTTTTGACAAGGAAATGTAATAGTCAGAGGAAAGGGAAAGATGTGGAAAGCAACTTCTGCACTGTTTAGTTAAATAGGACTTCCCCTGACTTCATGAAACAGATGATGTCCTGATAAAAACAGCCGTGATTGACTGTGGTGCTGTCTGGCTGCACTCTGAATTTTTAAATGAATATGAAAAATTGCCAGGTTCCTAATCTTTTTCAAAGGAACGGTCAAGAGAGAAAGAGCTATGCTATGCAGTTTTGAGCCTACAGTGAATGAGACCTTGGTCAAGCTCAGAGCAATACCCATGTCATAGCAGAAGGCGTTTCTTTCACCTGAAGTTACCCACCCCAAAGCCTTTAGTAGTGCTTTACATTCCTGGCAAGGAGGTATGGAAGCCATATGGGATGGACTGGCCTCTGGGTTGGCAATGGCTGCCAGACTGCAACAGAATTGGAAGTAGGTTAGAACAGGAAGGAGGGAAGGAAGGAATGAGGGAGTGAGGGAGGGAGGGAAGGTAGGGAAGGAGGGAGGGAGGGAGGGAGGGAGGAAGAAAGGAAAGAAGGAAGGAAGGAAGGAAGGAAGGAAGGAAGGAAGGAAGGAAGGAAGGAAGGAAGGAAGGAAGGAAGGAAGGAAGGAAGGAAGGAAGGAAGGAAGGAAGGAAGGAAGGAAGGAAGGAAGGAAGGAAGGAAGGAAGGAAGGAAGGAAGGAAGGAAGGAAGGAAAGAAGGAAGGAAAGAAGGAAGGGAAGGGAGGAAGGAAAAGGAAAAGAAACAAAAGAAACAAAAGAAAGAAAAAAAAAGAAAAGAAAGAAGAAAGTATTACAGGATCAAGTTTGCTGTTGATAGAAACACACAAGTTTTTGAGATGCTTCTAAATCATTCTATGAAATCAGTTCTATTTTGTGATGACCTTGTTCAGGAGCAGACAATGTAGGTGAAGAACAGGTGAATTTTGTATCAGTTCAGAATTTTGTATCCCATTCACATGTTGGCAATGAGCTGTGGACAAGGCTGATGAGAACTTGATCTCCATGCTGCTGGGGCTGCCCTACACCCATGTCTTACCCACCTCTCAGCTTGTCTCACTCCATCTTCACAGAGCGCTGAGATCCTAGCACCTTCTTCCAAGTCTCCTTTAATTCACACTGAGTTGAAGGGGTTTGAGTATGCAAATAAGTAGGTAGGATCAGATACATCTTCCTTCATCACATGAAGGCATAATCTAGACCTCATTGGGATCAGCAGGGAATTTCAGAGCAGCCTCAGTTGTCCTGCATTGGAGACCTGGGTTGTCTGATTCTGCTAAAGGATGGGGAAGACTTCCATTTGTGCGGGAAGTGTACCTGTGGCAACAATAAATCCCATTATCTGTCATCTCAGACTTTAAGAATGTGTTTTCTATACCAGAAAAACACTAAATTCTCCAAGAAAGAAAAATCCTGGCTCCAAATGTTTGTCTCTAAAAGCATTTCTGAAAGGATTCCTTTTTAAAACAGAACCATTATTCTCTTCCTATTTTGAGGAAAGAACACAGTGTAGATTAAAGTGTTGTTACTGTTTGATCAAACAATGCACTTGAATGTTTGCTGGAAATAGGTTTCTTAAAATACAGAGAAGTATCCTTTGATAATGCAGTGTCAGACCTTCTGATGAATTATAGTATATCACCCAGCTCCCAGCTCTGATTCCTTCTGCTCAAACAGTGAAGTGTGTTTGCATACATTGTGTAGGCTTAATATTTCTCCTTAATATAGCTGTATGGAAAGTAAAACAACAAAACAAAACAAAACCACCATAACATAAAATGAAATGAAATAAGAAAAGAATAAACACTTGTACAGCCTGTGGGGGCAAATAAGTCCACGTTCATCTAGTGTAATACTGTTCAGATTCCCATAAATAGAAGGTAAATTTGTTTCAGAATTAAAGTGTTTTGTGCTTACGAAAATAAAACATGCTTGTATATGTCTCAGTGGATTAGACAGGCAGAAAATGTACAGGCTGTGGTGAAAGCTGTCCATGAGAGATCCCCGTGAATTGCATCCTCTCCAGAAGGTTTGCTCCTAAACAGGAAGGTGAGAGGGCATTGGTTGGTTACCTGTCAGAGCCAAGCATCCAAGGGTCTGCTACCCAGAGGGGAAGGGACAAGCACTTCCAGAGGCTGATTCATGCATTCCCGGGTAGGCATTAAGGGAGCGGAGATGAATCACAGGCAGGGGGTACCTGCTTTTCCCCACTGATTGTTACGCACAGTCTGTGTTACTGACAGGAGCAGTTTCCCCATTTCAAAGTTGGTTGGAGCAGCCCAACAACTTCAAACTGCACCTCAGCCCAGGAGGTCCTGGGGAGCCCATGGAGGACCTGGGAGCTCAAGTCACTTCTAAGGAACTGTGTGTGATGGGCAACTGGGGACTATGATCAAGAGCCCCAGGTGAGGCTGCAGGGAGATGATAACTCAGAGAGACTTTATTACCTTGGTTGTTGGATACCCTCTTGACTGGTTCCTGCAACCTCTGTACTTCCTATATTTGCCATAGACATGTCAGCCTGTCTTAGTCTGCATATAATTAGATACTTCTCTGAAGTGACCCTTTTTATTTAGGTGCCAGGAATAAAGGAAGCATTTTCCTTAGTCAGAATTTCCCCTTTTTTCAGCCGGAATTCAGCACAAAGAGCCTGTCTGTCTCAGGGCTTTCTCCTGAGGCATGTTATGCTTTGCCTTACTTGTTTTCAAACCTTAGCCCCTTGAAGGATTTACTGTGCTGGTTTTTTAACCTCTAATTTAGAGCCCATTGTATGTCAGCAAACTTCTGCATTAAAATCCCCACTGTGTGTGCCATGACTGTCATATTAGCCCATAATTTGGGCTTCTCCTTTGTCAGGTACCATTGAGTAAGGGAATACTTAAAACCTCTTCTAGCCCTCATGGAAGGGTATTATTCCCTCCAGTGGTTTCAGGAAGGTTTTTGGACCATGCAGACTTAATAGAAACCACACCAACTTCAACACAAATACAGAATTCCTGGTTTCAGTGATGTTGGAGCATGCATAAGGTCTGTGCATAGTGAACCACAACAGCACATAACAATATTTTTGTAGCCCTTCCACCTCCTCCACCCATGTTTACCTGAGCACCAAATCATCGAATCATAGAATTGCTCAGGTTGGACCTGTCCTGTGATGCTTAAACATGGAAAGAAATCTCCTCAATCTCCAGATCTGGCAGTCAGAGAATGTCTGCAAAGTGCAGCACCCTGTGGACAGGACTGCATTTATGGTTCACCATGTTTCTTTTGCAGACAGAAAACATTTATTTGATTTTTTTCCTCCCGTGTACCAGAAGGAGCAGGGACTCCCTACATTCGAAGGGTAAAGAGCCTCTACCACGATAGCAGTATCAGCTGTAGTAATCTACCTGTGACAGTATGGATAAGACTGACCTTCTGTCTATTAGCAGCAGGATTTTGTTGTAACAGCCTCTCCATGGCTGCGGGCAAAGTGAATTACCAAGCCATTAAAATGGACACTGGGCCCAACGGTATCCAATTTTACTGCGGTTGTACTTAGATAATCAAGTTTCATTACATCAAAGGCTAGGCCAGGCAGTTATCCGCGTGGATATTTTTCCTGAGGTAAGACAGCCCTGATTCCCTTCCCTTCCCCTCACTTAGGGACATTAAAGAATGCAGGCAGGAGCTGACTGCAGAGATAGGTGGGTGAGGAAGCAGAGGGAATATTGACTTTTAAAGTAGCTTCTTTTCTGTATAGGATTATGGAAGTTGGGTAGACAGATGGTCACTTTGTCTCCGTCCATCACTTGCATCTTCTGCTAAGCACTAGCTATTTTTCCACTCATTTCAGCTCATATCCCAGCACACCATCCATCATACTCCTTGGAGAATGGTCTGCTGGCATGGCAGAGGGATAAGGAAGAGAGCAATGAAAAAAATCAGCCCCAAGAGCCTCCCTGCACCACAGCCCTTCCTGTTTATTACTGCACCCAGTGCACCCCAGCTTCTGTGCAAGTGGCCAAGCAGCACTCCAGCTTGGGTAGTATCCCCATGGAACAGGGCTGGAAGGGTTCATTTTACAACCGTGGTGGAAGAATGGGATGCATAGCTGGAAATTTGAGCCTTCCCCCTCTGGGTCTGATGGCAACAAGGACTTTCCACTGACACAGTAACAGCCACAGAAGACTCCTGCTCCATTCATCACTTTTGCTGGCATTGCTACTTAATGTTGCATTCTTAGACTACCTTGTTTATTCACGTTTGGGATCTGCTAAGTGTCACTGTTGCCATCTAACCATTCTGCAATGCATTTACAAATACTGCTTTTACAGTAGTTCAAGTAATTCCTATTGTGTGGTGGCTTGGGTAGCCTAAGTCTGACTCTTCCTATGAGTGAAAGGATTTCCAAAGGAACCAAGGCAGGCAGGCGATTACAGTGAGCCTACTGTGGGCTTTGGACATTGCACCTTCAAGTCTCACAGTCTTTCCTTCCACCAGCTGTGTGCAGAGGCTGGACAACCAGCCTGCTAGCAGCTCTCCCTCCTCATCCTCCTTCCTGCTAGTCATACAGTATGGCAGCTCCTGGATGCAGGAAATTCACCAAACTCAGACGAGTCACAATATTGTTTTAGTCAGACATTAAATGCTGCCCAGCTGCAGCTCAGCTGGCTCCCACCTGCTTATCAGCAATGTCACATCTCCTTTTGCATTGCCCACCATCATGCATAATTCCTACAGTGTGTACAACTGTGCTCTGTGAGCAGGAGATAAACTCTCCCTCCCTGTACGTTAGCTACAGCTTTAGGATTCAACTCTCTGTGTACAAGCAAGAGATTTAAAAAACGGATGTGAAATATAAAGATGTGAAAAATCCCCTCTGATCCAGAAAAGATGGTTTAATACCTCCCTGCTCTTTCAGCACCAGAAGCAGACGAAAATAGATTGACCTTGCAGCATATATAAAAGTTAACAAGCAGAGTCTTTGCTGGAGGGATGGAGGCTCTGGAGCATGGTTTCTCAGCTGGGGATTCCCTCACTTTCTGAAGGTACAAACCCAACTCCTCTGGTAACTGCTTCTCAGCTGATGTTAGCAAAACATTCCGGGTAGTATTTTTCATATTATTTTCTCTCTCATACATCCCAAGACTGTATTTGCTTTTTCTTAATTATGGCTTTTCATTAACTACTCATCCTAATTCCTTCATGAGTGATTACCACAGGTTCTCTCACTGCATTGCTCTTGCCCAGTCACGGATACTCTGCTCTGTAGCTGCCTTTGTAATTCCTCTAACTAAGCTGAGCTTATACTTGTTACATTTCATTTCCTTCCTGACAGCTCCTCTAATTCACCCAGGTCATTGCAGCAGCTCCTAGATTATTAACTTTTGTCCAAAGTGTTGGACCATTTCTGCACTAACATTTCTCCCACTGGTCACTGCAGAATTCTCTTAAAATGTATTAAGAAACAGCCCCCTGAGAGATGCCTGAGGAGTCTTGGTGGTGGGGACGTGCGTGCTTAGAAAGGCGATAGGAGAAAAGCAAAACATCCGAAGGTGCAAAATAAGCAAGACAGAGAAGAAGCAGCAAAACACAAAGACTTGAGCCATATTAGTGTCCTATGAGAGGAAGTCTGAGAGCAGATGTGCCCTAGCCTCACTTTTCAAACTATGACTTTCATTGTGCATTTGTGAACCTCTCATCAGCATCAGCATGGAAACTACCCTCTGTGAGAGTATGCCATCAACCTGACATCAATATATGACCAAGGAGCACAAGAACAAATCAACAAGGCAGCAGATCTTTTTTTCTCATCTGTGCATTTGCACCAAATTCAGCCAAAAAAACAAACACCCCAAAACCCAACAGACGAACCTTCCTGCCCTTGGGTTCCATGGAGTCAGATGCCTTCAGTCTCCCAAAGCTGCCTGCTGTACAGGAAGGTTAGTGGCGCTGGAGTGCACAAAACCTGGCTATGACCTTCACAGCCATCTCAAGACAGTGGTAACTCAGTTTCTGACAACTCTAATGAGTAGCCAAAGGTATTTCAGAACACCTCACCTCTTCACATCATTTGTGTTGTGATGGTACATTAATGCCTGAGCTAGGTGGTGCTGCATGGCCTGGCACGGACACTGTGTCAGGTGTTTCTCATTTGGGGGAGCTGGTGTAAGGGGTGACCACTCTGGCCATCACCAGAGCTGCTGTCTCAAAAGAAGAACTAGGGCTAACATCCTGATTCATCTCCTGAGATGTACTGGAATGCTCAGATGCATGCCCGAGTCTTATGCAAACCATCCAAGAGTGAGCAGGCTGTGGAATTTTGCCTGTCCTCTACTGCACAAGAGGAAGCATTATACTTGGCTATATATGAGGTGTCCATCATCAGAAATAAACTTGTCCTTTCCTCATGGAAGGAGAGAGGAAGATATAAGACAGACCTATTTTCTGCCTAGTGAATCATCAATCTTGTCCTTTCACACTGACAGTTACTGTATGTGTGTGCTCACACTACACTGTGAAGTCTGTGGCTGGGCCCAACTTGGTAGATGTCTGACCTTGCACTCTTACACAAGCCATGTGGCAAGAGGTTCCTGTTTGCCATGGAGACCATTCCCTACCTGGTCTGCCACGTGCTGGAATACTGTTTAATATCCCTCTTCTTACCGAAGATGAAAAGACTCCACCACAGGTGTTAACCTTGGGATGTGCCATATGCTTACATGCCCTGGAGCAGTATCCCTGTGGAGCTAGGTCAGAGCTCCATTGTGCCCCCCCTCAGGCAGGCCTCCCCCATGAGTGTGCAGGAACAGAGGGTGCTTCTGAGGAGATGGGAGCAAAGCCAGGGTGTTGGTAAGGAAAGGCATGGAGGTCGTGTCCTCACTGCTGTGCCTCGGTTCACTCTTCCGTGACACTGGGACAACCACATTTGCCTGCCTTGCAGCCTGGTGAGTTTATCTACAGGACTTCAGACAAGAGATGTTGTAAATGTCAGCTCTAATCACCGATGTGTCACAGGCTGGAAACACAGGCAGAAGAAGTGGCATTTGGGAGTAAGGAACTCTGGTATCTCCTCTAGAGCAGCCCCTCTAGGCTGCAAAAAGCAGGGTGAGACGAGGAGCCACATGTGAACACAGCCACGTCTGCTCTCTGTCTTCCCCCTAGCACCAATGCAAGTGAGGGTAAAGTTAAGCAATGAGAGCTTAATAGTGAGCTAAGGTGCAGTGTGCAAGGGAAGGGGGCTGAGGTTGCAGCACAGTGAATATACAAGAGACAGACTGACCTGGGTGAGAGGATAACGAATTGTCAGGGTTACACGTGGTGGCAGAAGGATGAGGTTTGGAGTGGAATTATCGAGCTGATGATGGGAAAGCGTCGCTGCATTCTACTGAGCGCAGGTAATGAGCAGCAAACAAGGCGAGAGCGGCACCGAGCCAGGGAACAGGAGACAAAGCATTATCTGTCACAAAGAGGCACAAATTGAAAAAAGGGAGCCATTAGCAGGAGATAAATCTGTGGAGGGGGAAGAGCAACAAGAAGGAGAGATTTCTCCTAAAATGGGAATTATGCGTTTTTTAATGCTGTGCATCTCTGAAGAGCGGTATTAAGATACCTGGCTGCTGTGGTATACCTGAGATCATATTCCTGTAGTGTGCGTGCCGTGTCATGGCACTCTGCATCTGACACGTGTGTGCATCCCCATCGGTGCGTGCTGCTGCGAGCGTGGTACATCCATGTGAGTGATGAACTGCTTTCATCAGGCAGCATTAAAAGCTGAGAATTAGTGCAGCTGTAAGTCATATTTCATGTTAGGTTGCAGGGGGAAACGGTAGGAGAGAGGATTTATGCTCTCTGTATAAATGAACTTTATAAGCTTTTCTTCACGAGGGAAAAGAAATAGAGCCTGATAAAGTTCTGTGCTAAAAAAAAAAAAGTAAAAAAATGCAAGGTTTCTAAAGTGGGGGAAAAAAACGCTTTTGTTATCACCGGTGATTACTTGAATTGATGCGTAACTGGTGTTCCAGAGCAGGGCGGATTAGAAACAGTGACAGAGCGTGCCTCAGTGGTCCCCATTCTGCTGTTAGCTGAAATTACAGTCCAAAGCAGACGGACTTCTGTGCCCCACAAATTCATAAAAATTCAAGAGCCACTCTCACCAGTCTCGTTTTGATAAATTCTTTTTGATTCAGTAACCTTTCTTAATGGAATTTCTCTCTCTCTTTCTCTCTTTTCTCTCACTTCCTTTTTTTTTTCACTTTGGTCCTCACACTTATTATTCCCTCCCACTCTCCTCCGTGGGAGTGCAGACCTCTGACTAAACATCCATGTTGTAATCTGTACAGGAATTTACTGATGGTGCATGACAGAAGGAACTTAAAGAAAATTATGCATTTCTCAGATCTACCCTGGGGCACACAAATCAAAGTCTCCCTTGAACACTGTCTAGTAAAACTGAAAGTAGCGACACTTTATATGGAAATTAGATGATCCTAGGACATAATAGAGCTAAACATATATCAAAACATAGCGACAATTAATGCAGAAACTTCTTTTTCTTTAGCGAGGGTATAAACCTCAATTTTGTTTTATTTCTTCTGTGTTCTCCTGGTGTATGCCTGTTCCTCAGGTGATGAGAAAAAAACCTGTGTGGAATATGGCTTCATCGGGCAAGCTCCGGAGCTCGTGATCTTTTTTCGTCTTTATGTTGCTTATAGGCCGCCTTTGTTTTGCACTGAGACTTTACACTGCTTTAAGAAAGCAGTTGCTTTCTTTTAGCCTTCAGTTAAGGTGTTTAGAAAAGGTCAAACAGTAGCAAATACCTTGATCTCAGCTGCCTTATGAACTCAGTCAGAAAGGGAAGAGAATAATTTGCGGTGGTTTGGTGGCTGATGGTACTACTAGGGTAGGGAGAGGTGCAAGAGAACGTGTCTAATTCTGTAGGGTTTTTTCGCTGTGTTCATACTTGCTTTTTAACAAAAGGCATAGTGTGGCCACGTGTTGGCCCATACGCAACGGCAGCTGCTTTCACTCACACCCGTTCCTTCCCAGGGGATGAGCCATTACCAGCAGAGCCCCTCCAGCTGTTGTGGCTATGGCTGTGCACCAGCAGCTGCCATGTGCGGGTTCGTCACAGCTGGGACATCGATCCCACAACATCTGCGATGGTGTCACTTCCCTGGGGGTCCTGCAGACCTTTCACATTGCTTTTTGCGTGAAGTGGGGTGGAGAGATCCACGTACAGAGAAGGTTCTATGCCAAAACCAAATGGAAAAGCAGAGTAGCTAGGGATGATTGTGTTTATTCCACTGGCGTCCCTTTTTGAAATAATTCGCTTTCTGCAGTGCTTTGTTTTGTCATCTTATAGCAGGAGGAATCAACTCATTTTCAGGAAATGAAGAAGGCCAAGTTCATCTTCTCTTGAGGTGCTCTGATGTGATGAAATCAAGGGTTAGCCCAAGCCCATTCCCACTCCCATAGCTACATGGAATCTGATGGCAGCCTGCAGCTCACCCCAGCAGAGCACAGTGATACAGGTCAGCTCATCCATAAACACGGCCAGGCACCGAAACAGAGGCAGGGAAGAACATACAGCCAGAGCACGGAGCGTGTTAACAGGTGTACAGGTTCAAGCTCCTGTTCTGTGACAACCTTTCTGTGGGCAAGTCAATCAGTTTCTCTGTGCTACATTTATGTATTCATAAATTCAGAATGAAACTAGTTTATGGTCTCTCAGGGCCACTATGAAAGGCAAATCATATTAAATATTGTAACCTACTCTAGTACTGTGACACCAGCAGCAATTTAAGAAGCAAAGAGAGAAAGAGGGAGGTTTTATACACAGTTTGCCTTTGTGGGAGATGAAGAGCAGACAGTGATGTCACCCCTTAGGAGAGCAGCACAACACTGGAAATGTTTGTGTCTTCCTCCACAGTAAACCCAGCGGCTGCCCACTACCTGCCAAGAGGCCATCAAGAAGGGCAGCCAGGCTCTGTATGGTGCTGCGTGGCAGTAGGACAAGAGACAACATGAAGCAAAACAAGGGACCAAGAGAGGTTCAGACTCACCAGAAGATTTCCCCAAAAAGGAGCATCTTGAACTGAGCCCTCTGTGAGCAGGAGATCAGTCTGGAAACCTCCTGAGGTCCCTTCCCATCTCCTCAGGTCCCTTCTTTCACCAGTCAAAATAGAATCACAGAATCATACAATGGCCTGGGTTGAAAAGGACCACAATGGTCGTCTAGTTTCAACTCCCCTGCTATGTGCAGGGTCGCCAACCACCAGACCAGGCTGCCCAGAGCCACATCCAGCCTGGCCTTAAATGCCTCCAGGGATGGGGCATCCACAACCTCCTTGGGCAACCTGTTCCAGTCCCTCGCCACCCTCTGTGTGAAAAACTTCCTCCTAATATCTAACCTAAACCTCCCCTGTCTCAGTTAAAAAAAATAAAATAAAAAATCCTTGTCTTTGTTAATGGCAAAGAAGGAGAGATCACTGTGGAAAGGTATTCATGTTTTAAAAGATCATTTATACAGATATCATATCTCGAAAAAGTCCCTGCTAAGTGCACCATATCTGTTAAACACCTAAGGACATGGAACAAGTCCTAATGCAGTGCCTGGTTCATACTTCTCAGCAGATATTATCTCTTAATTTCTTTTACATGGCAGATGAGAAGGTATTTTCCCTTCAGTCAGAAACAAACACACATTTGTTTCCGACATCACAGGTGCCACTGAGAAATGGGCTTCCTGCTGTGTTTTTTCTGTTCCTGTTTTGAACAATACATAAACTATCCTATTAAAAACAGAAAAGGGGCCTGGAGTTAGAAATGCCTCTATCTACAACAATACCTCAGAACTGCTGGCATTACAACAGTATCACATATGCAAGCAACAGTAGTAGGATGTCAAGGAGATAAAGGAGGAACTGGAGATGGTATTTCCATGAATGAAATTGAAAATACGGGTACCACAGCAAGTCCCTGGCTGCCCTGCTGTCTTCCCACCAGCTGCATGCAGATGTTTCTGCTGGGCTGAGGGAGAGGTGCAGGCTTAGAGGAGCAGCTCTTCTGTGCAGGCAGTGGAAAGGGCAGTATGTGTGTGCATTCTGGGGCAACCAGCCCATACAGACCTGATGGAGCTTGGTTGAGGGTGTTATTTATTTCTTCTTTTCATGTGAATATGCCTGTGCAGCAGTGCAAGCAAAGAGCTGCTAAAACTCCAGATCAGCACTTGAAGTGCTGATGCTGTCCTGCATCTCTATAAACAAATGCTTTAGTATCCTGTGGGATTAAAAACTACGACATAAGTAGGAGGCTATGTTCACAGTATTTGTTGTGCAGGCTGGATGAAGTTAGGCAGTTTATCATCCTCGCAGAAAATGGCCTGGAGTGCAGCTCTGAGATAGGCTGTATCCCTCTTAAACAACACTGCGTATTACAGCAGTTGAAACTCAGCCAGTTGCTTCCCAAAGAGCATAGCACGGCAGATGCCTTCACCATCATGCCCTGTCACACGAAGATTAATAAGCCATGAGGACACTAACGATCTAGATCTCCTGCTTGGTCAATGAAATACAGTGCCTGCTACTTGCTGGGAAATAAGGGCATAGTTCTGGGCAGGTACAGCCATAAGGGCTGCTCAGAGGAGGAGAGACCACCACCTTGCTTTTGTGCTGGCACCATGATGCCAGCAACTTTTTCCTCCAGTGAGTATTTGGGGAGGGTCATATACTGCCAAGAGAGCACAGTTCTTGCCAGCTGGTCCCCAGCAGCAGGTACAGAGAAGATTGATTAGAAGGCAAATGGAGGTAACTTCACCTGGAAACATGTCCGCTTGCCTTTGGGGGGAGGCCTCTGCTCCAAAGGAGAATATTACAACAACAGCAATAAGAAGAGAATCCTGGATAAACTGCAAGGATACAACTGAATGAGAAATGGGAAAACATATTGGGAAAAGGAGTAGAGAGGGAAGGAATAAAGTTTAGAGAAGATACTAAGGTTTTCTTAAAATGAGGGGTCAAAGAAATAATAAAGGAGAAATAAAAGGGGCTGGAGAATTTGGGTAATAGACAAAAGACAAGCAGGAGGATTGTTGGGAAATAAACTCATAATAAAAGAGCAAAATAGAGAAGGAATAGGGGCAATGACATTGCTGTAGAAGGTTTGCATTGATTCTTGTTATGATGGCTACCCAGGTGCCTCAGTGCTGTGCTCATCCCTCCTGGCTGGCAGCACAGTACAGATGCCTTACGCAAAGCCAGCACCACCCTGCAGAACCTACAGGCCATGCGGCACATCCTCCTGTTATTAGGTCTGTACCCCACCAAAAATACCTGCTTAAAGATTGGTAGCTGCATGTTGTAGAGCCCAGGCACCAACACTTGAAAGATAATTATGTATATAATACTTGTAAATTAATATCTAGCTCCTGAAGTCATAAGGCTATTCAGTCAATTAGAAAGGTTCCCTCCCCTCCCCTCCCCTCCCCTCCCCTCCCCTCCCCTCCCCTCCCCTCCCCTCCCCTCCCCTCCCCTCCCCTCCCCTCCCCTCCTCTCCTCTCCTCTCCTCTCCTCTCCTCTCCTCTCCTCTCCTCTCCTCTCCTCTCCTCTCCTCTCCTCTCCTCTCCTCTCCTCTCCTCTCCTCTCCTCTCCTCTCCTCTCCTCTCCTCTCCTCTCCTCTCCTCTCCTCTCCTCTCCTCTCCTCTCCTCTCCTCTCCTCTCCTCTCCTCTCCTCTTTTTTTTTTTTTTTTTTTTTTCCTCCAGGGCATGCAATATAGTGTGGAACTGTTGATGTGTTCATGATGGTTTTATCTTGAAGACATCTGCTTACGCCAAGGGAATAGTATGAACTCCCAGTGACCTATAGAGCCTGCATTCCTAATTAGTGGGAAAATATTCTGTAATCAGGGCATTGCCACTTCAGTGGAGTCTAAAGATAGAGAGGTTATGTTCTTGTCTGGGGTCACAAATCATCTTTCCTGACTTTATAGCTCCACTCTGACTTAGAGTTAACCAGGTGCAAAGCAGTAAGCAGCAGGACCAGATTGCACTCTGTCTCAGAATACATCTACCCTGAGGGCTTACCTTATGTTTTTACTCACATTTTTTTGCTTCCAACATCTAACAAACACAACAAACCTTTAAGCATGACTGGGTAAGTGCTCTGAAACAATGTCTGCTTTTATGGCTGCTTTGCTGCAGGCATTGAGCCCTGAGAAGCTGCCAGAAGCCCAAGGAGCTGAGCTCCTGCCCTCCAGCATCCTCACACCCCTCCCAGCACCCACCAGCCATTCTCAACGCTTCATCCCAATTTGCATCCTACTCCTTCCTTTTCATCTGTTTTTTGTTTGTTTGTTTGCTTTTAATTTGCCTTCTAGCTACCTGCCCTTGTTATATTCTCCAGAGCATCCTCCAGCTCTGGAGCCACCAAACCTCCATCATCCACTGCTTGGCCCTGCCATGGTGAGAAGACAGAAACTGGTTTCTCTCAAGGCCTTTTGCTGTGCCCCACAGCCCAAAGGGACAGCCAGCTGATCCACTGGGACATATCATAGCTGGGTGGATAGTATGGGTAGAATGGTGATAGACAGAAACAGAGTTGCTTATCCAGGAGGCATGCTCATCTAGAGATCCCCCCACCTGCCCTGTCTTTTTTCCCTGACTCGTGGATCTGTCACAACTTCTCTGGAACAGAGAACTTCAAAAAACCTGAGAATTTCTATAACTACGTCTTCTTCCTTCTGTTGACTGAAGCACAAATTTGAGGCACAAACGTAGGTTGGAAGAGCTGAGCATAAGTCTGTAGCTGGGAGAAGATATGACGTACTGATTTCATGATTTTGGTAGAAGGTGTCTCCCCGCCTTCAGAACATCTATTTTACAGCAGGAACTGATTATTGGATTGAGTTTATGTAATGTGTCTGCATGGCTTATCAGTGGAAGAGCCACAGAGGTCTGTAAGTAGTGCAACGCTTGTGTGACGGCAAGGGTGGCCTCCCAAAATGGGATGCAGTGGCATGAAAAACACCAAGTCCTCCCTCCCAATTGAATGATACTTTCCAGGAAGTCATGGACTGTTGCTGTGGAATGATAATTAGAGTTCGTTAAATACGTGAAGATTGGTCTCTTTTTGCCAGCAGCTAAGCTTTCTGTTCACCTCTGCAGCAACTCCTCTGCGAGCCCACAGGAAGACATTGCCTCAAATAGGCATCCCTCTCTCTATCCTTCTCCTCTCACTTACTGGTAGCTACGACTCTGAAACCCTGATGGGAGCCCATGGGAACAGTTCTTGCTTACTTGTAAAGAAGTATAAAAATCTATTCTGAAATTAAAAAAATATTAAGGTTAAAGAAGAACTCGGTGGTGAATTAAGCTGAGAAAAACTCCTGTAGGAAATTCGCAGTGAATGCTCCTTTGTCCAGAGTTAGACTCTCTCAGGCATGTTCCCTTACACAGTGTATACCAGTGTACAGATTTGTGGATTTTTTTTTTATTTGTACAGGTGAACAGTGACAATAATTCATGGTTCAGGTTGTCTAGAGGACTGGGAAGTAATGATAATAGACTTAGTTATTTCAGTAGTGTCCAAAAAGTGACGGTTAGAGCTGAATAATTCAAAAAAGTTTTCAGGTAATCTTAGCTTAGGCCCTGATCTTCCCAAGACGATGCTCATACTTCATTTCTTGCTTGCACAGTCACACTGAATGCAATGGCAGCAGGGCAACACATCCGAAGCTAAGCTTATCATAAATCAGCTTTCTGTATCAGGGCCTCCATCAGAGTCTGTTCAGAGATGTGCCATACGAAAAGAAAAAGAGTAAATAAGTTTTCTATGGCCCCATTTAAATTCCTTTTGTGTTCGTTTCCTCTGACAGTTTGGGAAATAGACGTTCAGTAATAAATGAAAAAAATAGAAAAGGATGAGGAAACAGTGTTTAAAGCCATGTGTAAGTTCTTGTGAAAACCAAATTGTGTGTTTGCATAAGCTAGCATTCAGGCTAGGTGTTCTTGCACTATTCCTGTCAGGAAAAAGATACCATGCACATGATTTATCAGGCTGCCACCGACTGTGTACTGTGGATATTTGCCTTCAATCCACCGAGTTCAAGATTAGAAAAGGTATCTGTTGAATTCATTTGAATAGCAAATAGACTGGGGAATCACAATCTGTTCGTAGCTATTCAATGGATGATAACCAGTAATTCATTAAATATATTAGTCTCCTCATTCTAATAATTATTAGAGCAGAGACAGAAATTTGAAAACAATCATTTCGAGAACGGTGCAGCATTTCTACGTGCAAGTGATAAGTGACATATTTCAGCACATGCACTCCTTGGCTTCTGGATCAGCTGCAATCACCTCATGACAAATCTCCTATATTACATTTTGACCCCTGCATATATGTACAGTTATGGAAGTTAGTCATCTGTAATGCTTACAAATTAATTTCAGCTAACGGTTGAATTGATCAGCACTGTGAGTACAAGAAAGCATTTTCATTTTGCATGAAACCATGAATGAAACGACTTTGAGGACAACTGGTAGGGAAAAAAAAAGGAAAAGCACTTTTGGGAGAGGGGAGCACTGAGATCCATCAGTATTCAGTATTTCTGGGAGGAAGGCACTATTTGTAGGGAATTTGGCCAGGACTAAGGCAGGCTTGTGATCTCCTTTCAAGGCAGCTTTTCCACATCCTCTTGGAAGTGTGGCTGGAAGACCACAGCCTTACACGGTGACTCATGATTTGGAGAACCAAGCAGAAATTCAGCCTCTCTGATTCACAGAGGATTTAAGAAATGCTTGCTCTTAGCTCAGAGGCCATTTTGTCAACTCAAGTCAGAAGCAGGTGGATGCCCACAGAAACACCTGGAAAATCAGCATTACACACAGAAAGAAGACAGAACACTAAGAGAGATAGCAGACTGCCATTCAGTTTTCACCCAGTTAATATGTTCCCCTCCTCCTCACTATGTATTTACAGGCCTCATAATCTCCGGTGGACATACCAAGGGGTGGAGCTGGGCTGGCAACCATCACCATGCATCACTGCTCCTACAAACACATAGTACTAGTATGGGCAGACGGCATCGTTGTGCTGATCATCATCCTCTGAGTCAGCCATTTGCAAACACCTTCTCCAGGCTGTCATCTTGCCACTAGGAATTCAAAATCTGAGTCAGAACCCAATTTAAACTGCTATAATTAACAGTCCCGATTTAACTGAATCTCACAGTTTGTCATGTTGCATTCTCTGTGTACATCTGAAAATCTCTCTCCTGAGCTCCCAAAGAGCCTCAGTGGTTTCAGACTCCCACCAAGACCAAGTCCAACAGCTGCCAAACAAACCTGTCCTCGCTGGATTCATTTCACCCATAAATACAAAAGTATCAAACATGACAGGTTGGATGCTGATGTGGGCTTTTCTATATATTCTGTTGGTGAGGGCAAAGCTCGGATGCCACATGAAGGAAAGAGGGGTGGATCAAGTATCTCACCTGCTCAGAAGCCCCAAAAAACTTAGAACAGTTGAGACTCCTGTGAAGGAGATAATTGTATACTGAACAAGCTAAAAAGAAGCACTTTTTTTCTTTACTGTTTCTAAATGATGTTATTACGAATGAAAGTTCACTCTGAGGAACATCTCCAGTTACTGCGGATGGCTTAGGGGAGCTCCTGCATTTACTTTTAGGGAATCCAGTGCTACTGCAAATAAGGTGACCTGGGGACTATCTGATGGTTTTGCAACTGTAAGTGTCAGCAAGCTGAACTGTGGGTGGAAGTGCATTTTTTGAAAACACTTTTTTTTAAGATTTAAGGAGGAATTTTTATTTCCTCTGCTTTTTTTTCTTTACTTTCATCTGACCATCAGGGAGCATTTCTGTGCTGCACAGGTAACAGAACAGTGGCACAGGCTGCCCAGAGGCTGCTGAGTCTCCTCTTTGGAGCTCTTCAGAAGCTGCTGAGCACTCTGCCCCATGTGTCCCTGCTTGGGCAGGGGTTGGTCCAGATGGGCTCTGAGGTCCCTGCCACCCCCAGCCTTGATGGAATTCTGTGATTCCTTTCAATTCTCTAAACAACGGATTTAGTCTTTTGTGTTGTGCTGTTACTGTTTTTGCAGAGCTATGTCAAGGCTGCCACTATGAGCTCCCCTCTCAACCTAAGTGCTGCACAACTGTAGCTGGAGAGTCACCCACTTACCGTTCACACAGGCAAAACATTTAAGGGACATAAAGAGAGGGACTCTTTGTCAGGGAGTGTAACAATAAGACAAGGGATCACAGCTTTAAACTAAAAGATATCAGTTTAGATTAGTTGTTAGGAAGAAATTCTTCACAATGAGGCTGATAAGGCACTGGAGCAGACTGCCCAGAGAAGCCATGAATGTCCCATCGCTGAAACTGCTCAAGGCCAGGTTGGATGGGATTTTGGGCAACCTGATCTAGTGGAAGCAGTCCCTACCCACAACAGAGGAGTTGGAATCAAACAGTCTTTAAGGTATCTTCTAACTAACTAATTCAGTGATTCTTCAATTCTATAACTCTATGAAGAAATTACCTCAAATTCATATTGCAGATGAGCAGGCAAGTTGGGATTATTGCCATGTCTCCAATCTGCTTGAGATAGTCTGTGCCCTAAACCACACTTATTTAGCTGCCTTAATATTTCACTGTCATTCCCCTTCATCCTGAGCCTCCCATGGACACCCACTAGGGATTTCATTCTGTGAACTCTTCCAGTTGAAACTGTACCGTGGAATTTTTAATGATACTTAAACATTGCCTCTCTGTCTTTCAGAAATATCTACATGTCAAAAATTATGGACATTTCTAAAGAAGCCACTGAGCTAAAGACTTCTAAGGAAGTCATATCCTGACATGTCAGATGTGTCAAACCTTCATGTTCCAGCATTGATCAGTTCATTGTCTTCTCATGATGTCGTCTTCATTATTTTAGCATGAGTTTTACATATCAGTGTATAAATTATCATTATATCTCTTTGTAGACCAAGAGAAATATATTTTTGATGGTAGGATTCTAAATATCTTGAATGTATTTCCACACTGAATCAGGAAGGTGTTCCTCAAATCTGACTCTTGTTTTACATTGGCTTATAGATACTGTGTGCATACATTGTGTCATATTTATAGTAGTATATGTCTGTACATAAGCTTACAGAGACACAGAAAAAAAGTCAAATTGAGTTGTCATTTATACTCTCAATCACCAAGCTGGGAAACAAAATTTTGCCTCATCACACATCTTTCTACTTCAGTGAATTATTTTTATTGATGTCACAAGTCTTAATTTTAAATCCGGTTTTGATGAAAAAAGTAGCTGATCATCTGCCCTGTTATTATACAAAATATATTTCTATCGAGTGGAAGGAAATATAATTTGTAGAATGATTAATTACATAATGATTATAGTGGAGAAATATATTCTCTAACAAAATTTGTTAAATGGAAGAATTTAATATGAAATAGTAGATTTCCAAATTTATACAAATAACACCAGATGGCGAGTAGCTAGTTTTAATTAAATTAAGTTTGATAATTATAGCTGATTAATTTTTAGGTTTGACTCAGATTGGAAAGAATGCACTATTTTCCTGTAAATTTATTTTTAGTTTCCTTGCAAGACTATGAATATCAGTGTGTGCTGAGGTCCAGCCAGGTCCCACAGCTGCAAGCTCACAGCATCCCTGTGGGACCCAGCAGCGCTCCTGCAGCTGGGAGGATGCCTGGGCCAGGACCACCTGATGGAAGTCAGAAGGAGTTTTGCCAATGGAAGAAGGAGGAAGTTTCTACCACAGGACCAAAATATGTTTTCACAACCCAATCTACTGACTCAGCTGCTTTGAACAAAGAAAAAATCTCAACACGACCTCTTCACATACACACACAATTGCACATGCTGCAGCTTGTGTCCTGGGACATCTTCTCAGGGAGGAGCATGTCAGGGCTGGAGCCTGGAAGCAAAGAGTCCAGTGGCTCCACTGAACTACAGAAATATGCTTAAAGCCACAAATGTGTCCAAGCTCTTTTCAGATTGTGCAAAGAGTCCAAATCTTACCCTGCAGGACCTAGAACCTGATGCTCAATGCTCACCACTCTGTGGGAATCACCTCCCACCTTTGGATCAAGTGAAGGGTAATGTGGCCAAATCAGAATCCACACAGCTGAGTCCTTTCTCACTGATACAGGTTTTGCAGTTTCAGCTACAAGACCAAGTGAACATTTTCACCATTTTTTTAGGCTACATCTGCAAAATGGGTGCTGGGCTTCAGAGACGTCTGGGAAGGCTCAGTTTCTCCCTAGCAGCAAGAGGCTGAATGTAGAAACATTTGTCTGAGAATAACTGTGAGACATTTACTTTTTCTGATGATCAGGGAAGGACTCCCTCAGCACACTTGAGCTTGTGGTGTGCTTCTCAACTGTTTGGGCTGTTAACCCATCTCCGGGTGCCTGTACACCATGAAAAGAAGTAGGAACTGAAAAGATTTGATTCATTGTCTCATCACAGCACAAAAGTACATTGAATATTGTAATTATAATTAAATATTGTAATTATAATCGAACATTACAATTTAAAAATTGAATATTGAATTAAACAGAGAGATGAGTAGGTGCCTATAACTGCTCGAAGCTATCAGGTGCTTCTGATTTCCAGCAAATAATACATTAGGCTACGGGAAGCCAGTCCAAGAGCATACTCCCCATACTGGATGATATGAAACCTAAAAGATGCCTTAAATAATCTCTCACTGCAGAGCTTTCTCAGAGCCAGCACTTGGGCTGGCACTCAGGCAAGGTGGTGCCGTCCTGCCTCCTCCCTCTAAAGTCCCTTCTCTTTTATCTCAGTTTTCTCTCTGCAGGGTTCTTCTTCCATTATCTGCCTAGTGCAAATCCAGTCTCCTCCTCTGCTTTCTTTTTTTGTGTGCGTGTGCTGGAAAGCGGCCTCCCTGAATTTGTATTATATTGATTATGTAAATCAACACTTCTCCTCTAGATTGCTTTTTCTTTGTGAACTGGGAGTATAATTTGCAGTCTTCTACCTGATAATTGTGAGAATAATTTGAGCTGTCTCTTTGCGGAGTCATCAGTGACTGTTTTAATTTCCATATGTGAGCGGTGCTCTTTTTCTTTAACTTTTTTCCCTAATCCTGACTCTTTCTGAACTAATGGATTGATTATGCTGCTCATAACAGCATCACCTGAAGTGTATTTTGGAATTTCTGCTGCTGGTGAGATTGAAATTTATCTACAATGTGACAGGTTTCTCAACATTTTCAGAAAAGACATAATCTCGTAACCACCAACCTGACAATAAAATTGTCTATCTGTAACAGAAAATTGAGGACTCAAATATGGTCATTTTTTTTTTCCACTGTGAAAATGTTTCAAAATAAGTAAAACAATACCATTTTGTTGTGAATAGTACATGTCTTTCATCAACTTGAAACTCCAACTATAGATATCAAAATTAAAATAATAAGAGGTTTGTGACATACTGTTCTTTCATGCAACAAATGCAACCCACTTACACAGTGCCATGTAGCCCGTCTAGCAGCAAATAAGATATTGTAAATCTATTCAAAATGTTTCTAAAGGATAAGGGGAAAAAAGATCGAATAGCCTCTTCCTGGCAAGTCCTTCAGAAAAGAAGATCATTGTTTCATTACGCCATTTTAAAAAAGCAATGCAAACGAGTTCTTTCCCTCTTGTCGGGGTGATGTTGGTGTTGGCTAAGGGCAAACAACATGATGAAGGTTTTAAGAGGCGTGGATGGACGGGAGCTCTGTCCTCGAACGTTCCAGAATGAGAACCGAAGTCAGCTCCCATTAGTGTCAGTAGTGTCTGGAGAAGGTTCCCAGGGCACCCAGAGGCACAAGGCTGGGACACAGTAGGGACAGGGTCTCTACAGTTCTCTGTGACCTACCAATGGGAACACAGCCAATGAGCTCTCTTCTGCTTTCCGGGTTAGATCAGGCTTTTCAAACCTGGCCCTGTGGAAAACCTGCCCAAGATGTGGTTGGATGGATCTAGATTCTTTGGGACTGCGTTTTGCTACAAATGGCACCATTAAAAAAGAGGAATGTGTCTTAAACCGGAGCAAAATAGTATAAAAAATCCTGAAATTTCTCCCCAAAACATTTTCACCAAATAAAGAAATATTTTACGTTGGCCAAGGATTTCTATTTTAAAAAATTCACCGTGTTGCTTTCTGATATTTTAATTAAGAAAAATGTATCAGACGCTACGTAAACTTTTTAAAGTGCAAAGCAGTTTGGAAAAAGTATCAGTCTGTTCCGTTCCAAAAAACGTCCAAAAATGGGTGACATTTTGATCCGATCAATACGCCTTTTTAAAATTTCTGTCTGCAAAGAGAAATGCCACCGTAATTAGTGCATTTTCATGAAATACTTCCTTTCGGGCGAAGCGGCATTTTCTAATGGGAGATTATTCTGTTAGACAATTTCAGATCAATGCTGCTGCTAACACACCACTCGATCGCACCTGCAAACAAACACAGGCATGTAAAGCTGGTCTGTTGCAATCAGTGGTATTCCTGTCAGAGGCTTCAAAAAGTCCGGAATTACAAATGTGTAGGTACGCATGCAGGAATATACACGTATCTTCATCATTTCTGTACATCATCTCTCTTTTACATATCTATGCCCAGATAATTATAGCAATCGCTGCATACACACATCAGAGAAACGACTGGTCTAACAGATGGGAGTCCTGCAGGAAACCCTAAGAACAGCAAGGGTTAGGGGAGAAGAGAGGCAAAGGCATATGCTTTATCGTAGCTTGAATTACCAGGGCGCTAATCCCCAGGAAGGGGGTACGTTTGACCTTCTGCAGCATGGGGAAGGTTAACCTTTCATATTTCTCAATCTCTGCATTCCAGGGAAGACTTTCTGCTTCTCTATGGTGCTAAAAAGCATTGAGATATTACAATTTTTACCAAGATGGAGATTCTGGAGGGATTTTTTCAGCACTAACCACGCAACTTATCAACACTGCACTAGCTGAACAGTCTGTCGAATGCAACACTCTCTTAATCCTTGAAATTTGGCCAGTTTCCCATATTTAAACAATGCAGCCCAAGACATTTATTTTCATTCTTGGTTAGCTGGTTAATGATTGAATGTGACATTGAGTATCATTATTAACTGATGAAAGGTGAAATGACTGAAATGATGAGAAACACTACATTTTAAAATGTATGGGCCAGCCACCCTCCCGTGAGAACAGGAACAGTATCAATCCTTAGTCAGCTTTGCTCTTAAATGTCCTGCAATCAAACTGTAAAGTAAATTACATCACTGGAATATTCCATGCAAGTAATAATTTAGTGATAGAAATTCATAACCTCAAAGGAAAAAATTTTGTAGGTAGGTAAAGTTGAATTTGAATGGAAGGACTGGGGGAAAAGACTATAAATGAACAGTAAGAGCAGATTTTCAATGCACAAACAAGAGTATACACAAAAAACACAGACATGAGCTCTGCTAGCAGTGTGCAGGCGCATGTATGTGTGTATGTGTGAGTGCATGACTGCACAGCTGGGCCTGGAGTTATGAAACAAGGGCAGCCCTTTCTCTTTGATATCTATGAGAGCTGCTCCAAAAGTAATGCCTCCTATTTTATTACGTTGGCCCATGACATCAGAGGCTGATGGTGGTGGTATGGCAGTAGAGGCCGAACCCTCCCACCAGTATTCCATTACATGTTGTTGCCGTCTGACAGATGGCAGCAGAGGGGCAATATAACAAGTTGGTATCTGACACAGAAGTGTGGATGAAGCAAAGGTGTGGCATTGAATTCCTCCTTGCAAAAAACACTGCACCCATCGGCATTCATCGACAGTCACTGAATGTTTACCAAGACCAAACAGTGGCTGTGAGCTCAATGAGGTGGTGGGCGGTGCGTTTCATTAGTGGCAAGAGCAATGTGAAAGACAAGCAGCATTCCAGACAGCCCTGCACAGCTGTCACACCACAAAATGAAGAGAGCCTTGACCAGCTCACCTCCACAAATCAGTGGATTATGACCAGTGAACTGTGTACAAAGCTGAATACTTGATTTCAATGTTTTGGAAACAATGGTGGAAATGTTGATATATTGCAAAGATTGCACCAGAGGGGTCCCAGAGATACTCACATACATAGGCACAGAAAGAACAACATATGCAAACCTGTCAGGAACTATTGAACCTGGACAAGGCTGCAGGTGACATTTGTCTGGATCTCATCATTACCAGTGATAAGATGTCTAAACACCAGTCCGTGGGTTGATGACATGTAAATTCCCCACTGAAGAAAGAACTCAAGACGCAGCCCTCAGTGGGTGATGTGCACAGTCTTTTGGGATAGAAAAGAGTGATTCTGAATTTCCTCGAATCCAGACAGACCATCAACTCTGACCACTACATTATAATGTTGACTAAGCTGAAGTCTCTACCTTCCAGTGCAAGGCCAGGGAAAACAACTTTTCTCTTGAAGCAAGATGACACCAGACCCCCATACCAGTTTGAAGACCATGGAGCACATTTCCAGTCTTGGTTGGAATGTTCTACTACATCCACCATACAGACTGGATTTGGCACCTTCTGACTTCCATTTATTTGAGCTGGTGAAAGATGGACTTCATACAGGCAACACTTTCCTAGGAAAGATGCCATCCATAGCAGCTGAGAAGCAGCGTATCACCTACACTGGTATAGATTTTTACAAATGAGAGATTGAGGCTCTCATTCATCACTGGCAAAGATGCATAGCTAACAGTGGAGACTAAGCTGAAAAATAATGATGTTTTGAAGCTAAGAATTTGCACTATCAAATAGTGCTATCATACTCTTTGTATCTGTTGCAGCTTCCATGGAAATAAATAGAAGGCATTACTTTCAGAACAGCCTATGTGCATACAAACACTTTTCCCTGCTAGATTTGCTTTTGAAAATTCAGTAATATTCTTTGTCCTAACACACTGCAGAAATCCTCTGAGATACATCTTCTATTCTGACCTTAATTCTGTCAGTTGTATCTAATATTGAAGCAATCTTTAGGTTGAAGTATGATATATTGGTGACATTCAGAGAATGGAAGCTTTAACTTTCATTTTTTTTTTTCACTTTTGCGGGCTTATGTCAGAGCTCCAGCATTGCTCTTTCAGCAGAGAAAGAGGGAGATTATGGGACTGTTATCTGTCCAGGAGTTTCTATACTTCAAAAAACACGGGTCTTGATAAGCTGTCTCCACATAGCAAGGTGGGTGTGTTAAGTTTCTTAGTATATCAGGCTCTGTATATTCCAAGTTTCCATCTATTCCTCAGCATTTGAGCATTCCTCAGTATTTGCCAACCTAAATTATTCTCTGATTCTGTGATTTTATGTAAGACTTGTACATATGTACATAGGAGTGCTTGCCTATAAATGTGTGCAAAGAAAGAAGTGTGAATATTTCTAATTGTACATTGTGTTAACTACAGACAATGTATCTATACATGAAGCTGAAATGACACTTAGAAATCATGTTCACCCTGGCTGCCATGGTCTGTGGATTGCTATTGGAGGCCCTTAGATTTACTTCTGCATCAGGATATGACACAGAATTAGCAAAGGAGGTTTCAGCGCATTGGGTTAACTACAAAAGCAGAATCTGAAAGGTTAAAAAATGCATATGTGCAACAGGGCAGCATGACCTGTTGAGCACCAACAAGGATTTATTGTTGGAGTCAAGACAGGCGTGTACCAAGAGTACAAGAGAAGCTAAAGTGCACGAGAGCCTTTTTATACCCAGTGATCCTGATAATGTGCTTACATGCTCACAGTAATAACTCCGCCTTTGCTTTTAATGCTTTAGCTGTGTGGGTGCTGATCTCCAGGTATCAAGCACTTTGGCTACACTCCAGCTTCAGTGGTGACACTGGAGGACATAGGAAGTCAACACAGATGCCCACTGACATCCTGTGGTTACAGCCTCCAGATGTTTCCCATAATACGTTGACTTTTCTGATCTCCGTCAACCTGCTCTGGGATCACAGGCACACTGTGGGCTCCCCGCTCCATCTGTACAGCGAGGTGAGAGAGCACACCCTGCTAATGCACTCGTGGCTGCTGTTACAAAAGACAGCACTGCTTGCATTAGAGATGGCAGCAAAGTAGCCTGAGGGATAAGTGTGTTGTGCTGACAGTGTTACATATACTCCAGTAACCTTCTGCCTCATAGGAGTCCTAACTGCAGCTGCAACACAAAGACTGGTGGTACCTGCTCCAAGGGGAGAGAAGCAAGGCCAATGAAGTAAATACTGGAGACAGCTCTCAGGGATGGAGTGTGTGAGCTATGTGTCTCACATCTGTTTAGTTTCAGAGCTTGTAGTAAAGCCAGACCCCTGGTAGGACCGAATTACCTCCCATCTGAACAGTAACTCAGAAGCTAAATGCTGTCGAGGAGAGACGGGAACTCATTTCCAAGAACACAGGCGCAAACACATTTTTATTGGCCATAGAGAATGGTACTGTGTGTGCCAATATAGCATGGATGTCTGACTCAGAACATAAAGTGCAGGTGCCAGCAGCAAGAAGATGCTGTGAAGAAATACCAGCTCTCTGGGACGCAAAGTATTGGCTATCCAGGGAGACCAGAACTAGGAACAGAACGTCACTGATAACTGCAGGCATGTTTTTCCTGTCATCTCCTGCTCCTCACCGTGGATTTGGAGCAAGGAGCCGTGGCAGCACAAAGCAGTGGAGCTGCCCCATGAGCTGGATCAGCAGCTCTGACCCATCCTGAGCATGCTGCAGAGGCTCCCCGTGCAAGAGGAGTCCAGGGCAGCCTTTTCTCTCCTCTTTGTGGGATCTTCCTGCAATGCACAGGACCTCGTGGCTCACCCTCATCCCTGGAGCCTGCTCCAGGAGGCAATCTTCAGAGAATAGAAATCAACAGCACTGACACATTTCGTGCAGTGCCTTGCACGGTGTGCCTCGCACAGTTGGGCACACCAGGTAATGACAACAAACAGGGGCTGTCTCTGAGGATAAGAGCGGGAAATGAAGTTGTCTTTGGGTAAAAATAGTTCCTTTTGATTGTGTGTTTTCTGCTGACTCTCTGCCTTCAGGCAATGTATGACAACTTGAAGAGCACTTTCTTTTCCCCTAGGCGATGTTTTATTGCTCTCTGCCTTAAAGCCAGTCAATATTTGTAATTATCTGTCAATTGTACAGGTAAGCATAGGGCTTGTGAAACAGAAGAATGAAGATGGCAGCACAGGACTTGACAACATTTGGAGAAATAAGATGACAAAACGCGGGCTGGTGAGCTTCAACCTCTTGCACTGATACAAATGGCTGGTCCTTTATCGTTTAATGTTATGCTTACTCCACAAAACCCATGCAGGTACAAGTGTATGTTTTTGTGTGTATGCACTCATCTATGACTGTATTTTCTTATTTGTGTATATGTATGAACACATGCAGCATGTGTGGGCGGTGAGAAGCCAAAGGAACATTTTCAAGGTTGAGAAGACCAAAATTCAATCCTCCTTCAGCCAGCTGTGTTTTACTAAGTGTGTGCTGAAGGAGCAAGGATCCCCTCACAGGCTGCAGGATGCTGCAGGAGGACAAAACCCCAGCCTACCAGCTCCATGCAGAAGTGTTAGCCCAGCACACCGGCTCTGCTGCTGCCACGGTTATGCTGCTGACAAGCCTTGATAATACAAATATCCTCTCCTCAAGGTCCCGAAAATAAGCCAATAGGAGCTTGCCTAGCAGTGTCTGCCTTGAGTTCCATGCAGGCTGGTGGTGCAGGATCTGAGAGACCCATGTCCCTCACCAGCTGCTGGTGACAGAGCTGTCAGGAGAGGCAGGACAGGGCACAGCTGGCATACAGGGCCAGCACATGCTGCCAAGCCTGCTGTGAGGGGTAGCCAGGTTCCTCCAGGCACTAGTCCAGAGCCCAATGCTCTGGTTTACTTCCACAGTGAAGCCTGTGAATCAAAGTCCCACAGAGCAGAACACCTGGAGGATGACTTAAAGGCTGCCTGTTCTGATGGAGCTGGGGTAAGGATTTCAGCGTGGAGACAATTCACAGAATCACAGAATCACTGGAGCTGGAAGGGACTTCAAGAGATCATCAAGTTCAATCCCCCTGCCAAAGCAGGTACTCTACAATAGATTGCACAGGTAGATGTCCAGATAAGTCTTGAATATCCCCACAGAAGGGGGATACAACCTCTCTGTGCAACCTGTTCCAGTGTTCCATCACCCTTACCATAAAGTTCTTCGTGTTAGCACTGAACTTCCTGTGTTCAAGTTTTAGTCCATTACTTCTTGTCCTATCATTAAGCACTACTGAGAAGTGCCTGGCCTCATCCATTTGCCTCCCACCTCCCTTCAGATATTTATATACATTAATTAGACCCCTCCTCAGACTTCTTTTCCCCAGGCTCAACAGACCCAGATTACTCAACCTTTCCTCACACAGGAGATGCTCCAGGCCCTTAATCATCTTTGTGGCTGTACTCCTTCTTGGAGATCCCCATCTTTTTTGAGCTGGGGAGCCCAGAACTGGCTGGACACAGTATTCTAAATGAGTCTTCACCAGGTGAGAGTAGAGGGGCAGGATCACCTCTCTTGACCTACTGGCCATGCTCTTTTTAATGCACCCGAGGATACCATTGGCCTTCTTGGCCACAGGGCCATAATACTGCTGGCTCATGGCCAACCTGTTGTCCACATTCATGATTCTGCCACTGGACTTGGAGGTGCCTGGTCTGCAGGGCCAACCAGAGGTGCTGAGGTTCTCATACAGCACAAGGCACCACTAAGCAAAATCCAGTAGAGTCAGCAGGTTAGTTGTAAGGCACCCAATAGGAAATGCTGGTGCTAGCCATATAACGTAATGGCACCACCTTGTAGGACATGGATGCGTGCATGTGATGTGGGAACGAGTCAGTTGGCAATTAGAGCCCACAGGCCTGAGTGTGTTTGTTAGAGGAATTTCACTTGATAACAGTCCAAAAGAGAAAGGAAGGGACCCCCTATCCCTCCTCTTAAAACTTCATTCTTCAGATGCAGATACGAAATTTGTTTAATCTGACTTTCTCCCAGCGTGGTGCCAGTGGTTGCCCCATAGGGCTGTTTTAGCCAAGATACAAGGGCACAGCAGTCTGCAGAGAGGCGAGCAAAGTGGATCTGAACTTCTGCAGCAGGAGAGGAACTAATCCTGTATTTGCCATGGCTAGGGTAAGTGTTTTCACCACTGTGCTGGAAGATAAATCAGTTATATCCTTGTTTACTCTATCCCCACTTTGTGCTCAGAATCCATTTTCCTGTATGGACCACCCAGGAAATACAGAGTTTGTGGATATCATTGGGCTTAAGCATGCAGTAAGAACTCAGTTGCTAAGCTGCGATAAGGTGCTCAGGTACTTAAGGATCCAAGGGAATATAGCTGTCAGAAATGTAGCTAAAGATTTGAGGCACCTGCAGGAGCAAACACGGGTTTATATGCTCTTGCACCTGAACCGTGTTACCAAAATTTTCCTACGCCCTTTACCAGACCTGACTACTATGCCCTTTACCAGCTTTCTCTGTCCATAGCACATTAATAGGGTTTACTAATTCTCATCAAGTGATTGAAAGAAATTTTGCCTCCTAAGCCGCTAAGGTGATACAGTTACGTTTTTAAACTGATAAATCCACAATATACGGTCTTTCCAAGAGAAACACATTTTTGTTTTTCAAACTGACAACTCACCTGGAAGATGAAATGAAGAGGGCAATCCTGTATTTCCCCGTGTGATGATTGAGGGTTGGAATTTTTTTTGGTTCGCTGATCAAATGTAGGGTAAGAAAATTACATTACAGATCTGTAGTCTTTTCCACTATAGTTGCAAATATGACAAAGAAGATCAATCTTTTAGAGATGTGGTAAGAAAAAGCAGAGTAGAATGGACCCATTAGCAGCGTGAAGCCATAACGTTTGCTTAATTTTTTCTAAAAGAGCTAAGAACAGAAGCAGACAAATAGGCACCAAAAATTCCCGTGAAACCACTTTGTTGAGCTGGCTGACGGCTCTGTAGTTCCTAAATCCAGCTTTTCAAGAAGTGGGGATAAAACAGTAGAGCATTGTGAATTTCTCCATTAACTGTCCATGTTCTGATAAAGCGAAACAAGGTAAGAGATGATCTTTCATCCCTCAGTTTAAGGAGTCCAGGAAAAGTCCACTTTTTGGTTTAGCACTGTTGAAAAGGTGGTTTTGCATAAGGATTTATTTTTATCCTTATTGAGAGTTTGGACCAGGTGATTACTCTCTCTCTTTGCTGTTGATGTGAGCAATATTGCCAGCTCACTACTGTAACTTGCCAAAGTGAGATGAAAGTTACAGTGTAAGCAAAGAGCGATGGTTTGTCACTGCCTGGTCAAATGCTTGCAGGAAAATTCATTGCTGGCTTGTTGGACACAAACAGAATCTGCACAGGGAAACTCAAAGTTGTGCTGAAGTTTGGGAGCCTCAGCATTTAGTCTTAAACTTCAGGCTTTGCAGGAGGAAATGTGAAAAAAAAGAACACATTTTTGGAAAGAGACAAAGATCATTTAAACACTGTCTGCGTAAGATTAAGTACTTGTTGGGAAGCCAGAATTGCAAGTAGAACATTGATTATTTTCCTTTTTTTTCCTTTTTTTCTTTTTTTCCTGTATCACATATTCACTCCTAATCCAAATTAATATTTTCCTTTCAGAGGTTTTTCTCCCAGGAGTTACCAAACGTTGTGACACTTTGAGGAATGGTGCTGGCTCAGCTAATGCCCTTCTCTCTTTTCATTACAGAAATGCTGCAGGGCTGCCCTTAGCCTCCTCTGGGAGCAGTCCCCAAGCTCCAGCACTGCAGAGCTCACTAGAAGGGGCCAGCCCAAGTACTGGTGGCTTCTGCAGAGATATCACGGGCTTTCAGGGCTGAGGATAGAGCCTGGAGGAGATCCCACAGTTTGTCAGGAAGGCCAAAATTGCCAAGGGCCTTAGCACTCTCTAGAGGAACCAAGAATCTGCAGGGCACAAGCATAGTCTGTAACCACGCTGCCTCTTCTCTCCCTCACCGCCCCTCACCTCCCCTGTTCTCCCTGCCAGGATCTATGTTTCTTCCAAGGTGACGTTTTCTTGGGCTCTTTGGGAGTACTTGAGTCCCTGAGTCAGTCAAACAGCTGCACCCTGAATGGATGTAATTGTCAGTAATGACATCTGCTAAGAGCCTCTTGAGAATGGATCACCCACGGGCTTTTGCCAGTTCTTATGTTCCTTGCCGAGTGTCCCACAGGACCTGCTCAGACACAATAAAAGCAATATTTGTACTATTTAGGGTCTCTGAGAGAAGCCTTCAACATGCTAACTGGAACCTAGGAGCTGTTACGTGCCTCAACAAGTCAAATACATGTAATTATAGAGTTATTGTGAGGGTGAATAACATATCACACATCCTCACTTGAACATATGGACTTGCAGATTCTATGTAATGAGCAATAGTCTGTGTATTGCTGGGATCTCTTACAGCTTGGGGAGTAGGTTATATATTCACATAGTGTGATGCAGTAGTCCTTCAGCTCATATGTTCCCACAAAAATAGAGGAGCTGTCGCAGTTCTGCAGCAATGCTTCTAGTTATGAGGCCTGTCAGAAATGGACATCTGAATAAAATAATCAGTTTTGGTTTTTCGTACATCAAGTCCTTCAGCCCATTCTGGAAACACTAGTGCTTAGCTCATCTGGGTCCAAAGCAGGGAGCACCTATTCAGCTCAGCCCTGGACCTGCTCCATCCCTACCCATGCCTGTTAGCTGAGCCCCACGGCCCCAGGCCAGGTCTGTCCCACCAGCATGACAGCCCCAGGCCAGCACAATCCGCCATTATGGTAGCTACCTCTGTGACAACTCAGCCAGACCTCCCACAGAGCCCTGGTTCCCACTCTGGGGACTCGGGATTAGGATGCCCAAGGCTACAACACTGTAGCATCTAGGAGCAAGTAGGCTTTCTGCCAAGCCCCAGATTTCCATTCTACAGGGGATATTTTTCATTTATTGTTGTTGTAAAAAGCCCCCAGGTTTACTATTCCCTTTAGCAAAGATTCTTTTTTTTTGTGGGGAAATATAATTGCAATCATCCAAAAGGTCTTATTTCTGTTATTTTGATTTGAAGAGCTTTTTCAAGTTTGTAATTTAATTTTTATTTATGAACAGAGCATAATAATTATTGTAATTATAAACAATATCAGATATAGTAATGCAATAATTCATTAGTATTCTAATTGGTAAGTATTACTGTAACTGGTGTTTTCTTCGGTAATTGGCATTTTAATTGGTAATTGCTATTCAAAATGGCCATTGGGGTAATTCTTACTACTGACTGGTAATTACAATGGAAATTGTAAATTGGTACTCTAATTGGTTTAGTAATTCATATTTGGTTTGCCCATTGGTAACTGAGCAAAGTGGTCATTTGTAATAGATAATTGGTTTGGTAATTGATTTAGGAATTGGTATGATAGTGAGTACAAAATAAGCAATCAAAACACATTAATTTATTAATACTATAAAGTACACTCCATTTTGAAATGAAAGCTTGTTTGTGAAACTGATGATCAAACTTTTCCAAACCAACCACATCATACGAAAAATGTCCAATTTTAAGAAAAAAATCCTAATTTTAAAGGCTTTTTTTTAAAAATGGAAATTTGTGGAAATCAACAAGACCATCTCAGTGCTCCGATTTCAGCAAGCTGTTATTTTCCATTAAGTGAGTATTTTTCTGGAGAATTTTTGAGTGCCTTTGCTTTACCATCCAGAGGCTGTCACCCACCTGCAGTCCCTGTGGGAATGTATTGGGGTGAAGCATCTCAGCACGTCCATAGATGGTTTTGTGCCCACTTACATCACTCATATCCCCATGGTACCAAAATTGCTGCCTCTGAGGAAAGTCCTGAATGATTATTGAACCAAGCTTGAATCTACCAAGGCAGCGAATGAGGGCTCTCCTGTCCTCACATTAAGAGAACAGAGGGCAGGAGATCAGAGCCATCATTCATCTGAAGCCCAGTCATGATGGTATCCAGTTGCACAACTCCTGGACATGGCTTCTGAGGACCATTTTCTTTGTTACCCTGCTTTGAAACATCTCATCCTCAACTATCTTCTGAACATGACATCTCCTTGCAAACAAGGCAAAATTTTCCATAGGAGGGCTCTTCATCTTGTATTTTTGATGCTATGTGAAGTTAGAATGATAGAAGAAGCTGAAACAGCCCATCATCCTGTTTCCCCCTTCTCCGTATATACATATATATATACTGTTTCCAATAGTGGGGGTCCTTTACTTGACATTCTGCAATACGGAGTGCAATCCATGGGTGGGAAACCACGTGGCTTAAAGAAAAAAAGACTTAGGAATGTGGAGATACGGGAATGACATATAAAGACAGAAAAATTAAGGTCTGAAAGGAAGAGTAACTAAAAATGCTCACTATAGCCTTTGATGCGAAAAATACTTGGTTGCTTATATAAGTGATGATACAAATTTTCCAGAGAAATATCCAGTACTGCCAGAACTATTTCTGTCTTATTATGGCCTTTGGAAAACTATTGATTTTCTTTCAGATGCACCAAGTTGAGCATCCAATGTACATTCTTCCTGGCCAAAATGGTTTGCATGAAGATGTTTGAATATCTGGCTCATTAGACTGTGTGCTTCCATGCTAAGCATAGCAATTGGAGATAGAAAAGGCCCCTTTGGTCACCCAGCCCAACCCACAGCACTGTAGAATTGTTCCCTCTCCCTCCTACACATTTCCAACTGTTTTGTCCAGCCTAGTTATAAACGCCTCAGATAATGGGTTTCCCCTAGAAAACTGCTCACCATCACTGTTATTACAAACTGGGACTGGGATTACATCCAGTTACAGGAAGAGAGATGTCAATGAGATGCACACAAAAGGAGAACAGAGGAAGCAGCCAGAGGAAAGCTATGAACTGAATACAAAGAGCCTGTGTTTCAAAGTAAAAGAGCCACCACTCAACAAGAGAGTATAATTTTTCAGAATGCATCCATTTCAAGTGATCAGGAGATAAACCAAACCTCATGTGACTCATGTACCAAGCCTCCCTCAGCTGGTAGCAGCAGTTTCAATGGGAGGTCGGTTGCTAACATGGACATTTTGAGGGACTTGTCTTCAAACTGCAAAATTCTGCTTGCGGTTTCACCTGGTTGAATTCCAAGAGAGATTTCCTTCTGATTCCTGTACTTCAAATAACAACACGGAAGGGGAATTATTTTTAAGAGCCTTCTTATAAACTGAAATATGAGGGTACATTTCTAACATCATTTCTGAGACAACCTTTATCCTCCTTAAATTATTTTTGAAATCTACAAGGGTTTCTGAAAAACAATTCAAAATGCCTGTCTCTACTACTCAGTAATTCAACTCTGATTTCTAAATCCTTACATAACGTTCATGGATTTTACAGAGTGCAATTACCTTTTTCAAATGCTTCTCCTTTGTCTTATTCTTTTCCCAAGTCTTGCTTAATTTAACCAATCAAAAATCCATTTATTTCTGATTTGAAAATTAGTTAATGCAAATAAAGCCTGGCTGACATTTGCAAGTCATTTGCAAATGCCCTTATAGCCTGCAATCACTATTCCTTCCTCTTCCGAATCCACATTTGCTCTGTGTGATTGTGGTTGGGTGTACACTTAGCAATACATCAAGAAAACATAATACGCCCCTGCTGTTTAGTATATATTGCACATAGTAATTATTATTCACATGTAAGAGTTTTGGCCGTGTATACATTGAAGCTCACAACAAAGACTCCTTGAAAATTAATGATGAAGATACCTGAAAAAGCTCTTCCTACACAGCAAAGACACCAGCTGGGTTCAAAAACACAAAATAGCACTGCTGCGCAGTATTGCTTTTGGATCTGGGGTAAGTGTTGGTACCAACACCCTCCTGCCAGAATCCTTGTCAGGAGAAGCCTTGCCCTCTGATTCCTCAGGCAGTGTTGAAGGACTGTCTCATTTCTCAGGCAAGAGAAGGCAACAGAACCGTGACAACAATAATCAAGACCAAGGTTTCTGTCTTCCCCCAAACTCTTCAGTGTTGAGTTTAAACCACCAAACTAACCTTACCCCTTGACAACAATCCAGCAAATGCTCATCTTCTTTCCTTTTACATATACTTTTAAAGCTAGTTTGAGCTTGAAGCCAATCTTAAACCTGGTATCGGCCTCTGGCTGGGGACGCTTTCCATGCTAGTGGCAGTACTGGTCAAGTGATAGATATCATTAATAATTTAGCAAATGTTTTTCTTTGTGGGTATTCCAGGCTGTGGGATGTATATGCCTCATCTGCCCCAAAAGAACCTGCAGGGAAAACACAGGACATTTTGTTTTGAAGCCTGACTTAGGTGATTGATGGCTTTGGTACCAACTAAGAAAATGCACAGTCACATCGCCAAGTTAATCTTTGCTTCTCACAAAGTGCAGCGACCTCATGATACTGGAGAAGGTGGTTCAATAGCAGCATTAGCCTCAGGACCAGCTGTCTGCAGGTGTGCAGACAGCAATGCAGCACAGGGATATTACTGAGCTTTACATTCATTAAGGCAGGTATTGGAAGCTGTTTCACTGCAGTGACACAAAGCTCTGCATGTGCTAATTTAGGTTGCTCCTCAACTAACAGCTGTGTCCTTGCAGGAAATACTAAGACTTTTATTATAAGTATCTGTTGTTTTCTATAAACTCACTGCAAGAGAATCCAACAAGGAATCAGCTCTAGATTAAGACACTAACATTTTGGCATGTTTGTGAAGGTGTTTAAGTGTTAACTACAGCTGTCCAAGCCCCCCAGCTAGGTCAACGGAGAGCTACTCTGGGCCATTAGCAGAGTTTGCAGGGCAATTCAATTAGCTCCAAACTAGAAACCTAAAGCCCACCTGAGTTTCCCAAACTCAGTGCATGTGTAGCACCTACACACCTGAGATTTTTAACATGAAACAGCAGGTGTGACCTAGACCTACAGGAGATCCAAGCATTTCAGAAGTACTTCATGATGTAAGGAGGACTGGATTGAACTTGAGCTCTGCATTTAGGTATGTCCAGAGGTAGCTCACTTGAATCTCTTGCCAGGACTGATTTCATTGAGTAAGTCTTTGCTGACTTGGAGACTCTGCATGCCAACACCTACAGGTAGACACTTATGTTCAGGTGCATTAATACAGAGTTGTATGCCACTCCCAGTATGTGATTATGGAGCACAGCATACTGGTCAGCATGCTTGCTGCTATGATGACCCCCTGGGATGGATAAAAGGCATCAGCCTATGCTGAGGGGTCAGACCACAGTGACTTCCCATTCCCACTCCTGTAATCCTAGCAGTGCCACTCACAGCAGCCCTGCTGCACCAAAAATGGTGCAACTCAGCAAAAATTACCAGGATGTGCTACAGGACCAAAAAAAAAAAGAAAGAAAAGAAAAAGAAAAAAGATTCTCTTATTCCTGCCCTTAATGTGTCACACACACGCCCCAGGATCTAAAAACTCCCCTTCCTTCCTGATGAGGTCAGGAACATTTTGCTTTGTGACCTTCATGCCACAATCACAAGAGATGACAGACAAATGAGGGTACAACATCCACTGAGAAGCGGGCAGGGGTGAAAAAGGACAGGAGTAACTCAAAAACAACAATGCAGCAGCTCCAGTTATACACAGTTTTGTCAGCGCAGGTCGGGGGGAGGGTCAGTTGTTGGTGGCTTATTTTCCTTCTTCCCTCTCTCAAACGTGAGCTGTTGGTGGTGAGGCAGCTGGTGTGCTGTGACAGCTGCTTGTCATGCTGCTCATAATTGCCCCATTGATACCTTGTGCTGCCTCTGGCTGTTTGTGGCACCCACCTGTTGTTCTGGGGCTGAGCTCCTCAGCTCAGTGTTACCAGCATGCTTCTTCCACCTGGCCACGGGCCCCCCTGTGCTACCATGAGGTAAGCATTGAATTGTAAAGCACCAGCAACACTGCTACTGGAGTTCAGTTTGAGCCAATACTGCACGAAGAATTTAGGTTTGTGTTATACTGGACATGTTTTATTATGGCCACGCAGCTCATTACTAATGTACCATTTCACCATTTGTCACTTTGTCACATATGTCCATGGAAGGAAAAACAGAGTAAGAAAAAAAAAATACTGTTTTTTTTTGTTGTTGTTGTTGTTTTTTATGTATATGAAGTTTGTGCAGTGCTGTATAGCAATATATCCCAACAGAGAACATTTGGAGTCTTCAGATCTGCAGAGATTTTCATCTACTTCTAAAGCACTGCCAGCTCAACGGACAGATTGATTGCACTTGGGATAGGCAATCACATAATAAAATGTTGTGTTTCATACTTCTGGGTTTTTTTTTCCTTCCACTTGAGTAAAGTTTTTCAGAGCACACAGCCCAAAATTATGCAGGAAAAGTAGTGATTTACAAGGCATCTGTTATCTGCAAGACACATTGACTCCAGGGGTCTTGTTTCCTGCATAGCACTCTCCAGTTTATCAGACAGGGAGGTGGCAGAAGCTGGAGGACCTTTTTATATAACATGGAATTTCACAGTGACTTTACACACAGCTAAAATGAACTGAAAAGGAAAGAATACTCTGAAGACACAATACAAAAGTCTTAGTATGTCTCAGAAAAATCTGAACTTTCACATGGAGGGTTAGCTCACTCCAGCATGCATGCATTGTTTATTAGAACAACATCCTCCAAGAATTTGACCTTGATTGTGATTCTTCATGGGTAACAGAGTGCTGCAGAAAAAGAAATATGAAGTAACAAATAACACCAAATCACAGAAACTCCATGGGTGTTGAAACTAGATGATCTTTAAGGTCCCTTCCAACTCAAGGCATTCTATGAAACTTCAGATCAGAACAGATCTCTGGAGATCATCTGGCCCAGTCCAGCGGAGTGACCTTTCAAGTAACATCCAGCTCTGAAGCCGCAGCAGGTAGCTCAGGGCTTTCCCCAGCTGGTGTGTGAATATCTCCAAGGACCGACACTTCACACACGCTCCAGGCAGCCTCACCCAGAGCTTCATCGCCTTCACTGTCAAAAATATCCTAATATTTAAGGAATAAGCATTCAAGGAAGAAGCGTTTAAGCAAAATTTCAGGCTGAATTCCCAAGTAAAAGAGGCGCACAAGATGCCCTTCCAATGTGTTTATGTCTGTCTGTTCCCTGCTAATAATTTCCAAACCTGATTGTTTATTTCAACCAATTCTGACATAAATATAGGGATCTGATGTTAGATTTCTCCAAGTTCAGTGAGAACTGGTGTGTGGGTAGATGAGACAGACACTGTCAGTACCCTCATTGACAAAAAGCTGCAATCCAAACTCAAATGTTGTTGAGCATTTGAGGACCACATGGCACAGAGACACCCTGAATGCCCCAGCTAACAGAAGAGATGTGATCAGACAGCCAGCGCTTTATTAGTCACCAGAGAACCCAACCACAGGCTTCAAACCTGTAGGGAACCAGGCTTCATTAGTTCTGCTGCTCACAAAATGCTCTGAGTTTTTTACCTTTACCCTTACGCTTCAGTCGAGCAGTCATAAATTTCCAGGAGCAAAAAAAAAAAAAAAAAAAAAGCTGCTCCATCCTCCATATAATGTCCCTTTATATATCATCCTTCTCATACTGAGAAAGAGAATGGCTAAGAATAGCCAGTCAGATGATTTACTATTACAATTTTGTGCGGGTATATGGGATTTCTGGATGTCACTCAGCTGCCCTTAACGATAGCAAGGACACAATTGTTTCCATAGTAATACCCATTGCGAAGGGGTGAAGGTGTGTGCGTTGGGGGGAAGAGTACAAAGCAAGTGGGAGGCACAGGTTACACAGACTTGCATAAAGGACAAAAATGAGGCACAACAGAATTTGATTCTGTGATCCTTGCTACAGAAATTCCTCTTTTAAGGTCATTTCTATTCCACTGAATCCAGCACAAAACTTACTTGAGCAAATACACGGGCTAAGACTTTCACATTTTAGACAATGAGCACACACGAGAGAGCTTTATGTCTTTTGTCACTCTTCCATCTTGAATAACTTAACCACAAATGCACCACTTTTAATGAGAGGAGACGTCCCAAGTTTGTGGTCACGGAACAGTACACTTCACCATACTATCTCATTTCTTACTTGATACAATAGACAAACGTGGTCCAGCAGGCTGGCCTCCCAAATCAGCTGATGGTATAAAACAGTCTCTCTGCGTTGCTCTTAGAAAGTTAACCAGACAACAATTCCCTGGCCAACAGGCTAAACATGTCTTACATCTTTTCATCTCAAAATACCTCTGTGAACGGAGAAATTCTGACGCTGCAGCATATGTTGCGGCTTTTCTTGGTCACCCTGAAGAAAACAAGAATTGCAGAAACAAAGGAAAGCCAACAGTGAAGTAAATAAAACCCTTCTGCTTCTTTCTTCTCTGCTTTAATAGAAAATGCTGCTCAGATGGTCTCGCAGCTGCAGCAGGAGAAGTACCTGAGGTTTTAATAAAAGTAGCTTTTATAAATGGCTGACGGGGGAAAATTGAAGAATTTATCCGGGATTCCATTTGCCCAAGATGGTTCCTGGTGCTGGTGCTAAAAGCTCTGCTATTGACTCAGGCGGTTATATGACCCTTTGAGCCAGTGCCAGCACAGATGAAGAGACGATAAGCTCAGGCTACTGAAATAGGAAAAGGGCATTGAAACGCAGGTAATAAAATAATCTAGTCCTTTTTCTAGTCCTTGAGTGATCCGGTTGTTGTGTTTTTTGTGTTGTTTTTTTTAAATATTCTGTAATATGAGCTGTGAATCTAAATATTGTAGCGAAGCAGCTATTAAAAGACCACATTTTGTTACTGAACCTGCTCCCCAGGCTGGAGCTCAGAAGTCAGCCTACAGAAAGGGTGCTCCCAAATATCCTCATTGATTTGCTTCAGATAAAACACGTTTTCTGGTCATTATATTTTTTTAGTGTTCTCTTCATACAGTTAATTGATTTTGGAAGCCAAAAAGCCCTTCCTAACCACGAAATGATGTGAGAAAATCCAACTATTCACAGCAGGGCTTCAGGATGGGATCGTGCCAAAACAATCCCTGTAGGGCTTCCTCTGAAGAACCCCCGTCCCACCTTCTGCTAGTCCTGTTCCCTTCCTTAGTCAATACTTAATGCTGCCAGGTAAGCTGCCCTGGCGGATCTTTGTCCAGAAACTCACTCCTATTACAGTGGATTTCTTTCCCAGTGATGGTGTGGGGCTGTGGAGCGATCAGCTGAGGCAGCCAATTCCCCCTTGTTGCAGCAGAGAAAAGGATGAGCAGGCTTCAGCTTTGCCATTTGGGATTTGGTGTCTAAACCCACTGTTTGCAAACCTCCTCCTGGTCCCATTTTGCAGAGCTGAAAATGCTAGGTGGCCTCTCAGTCACACAGATGCCACGAGATTTAAGCTGTATATTCTGAAATAATATAACCTGGGCTGACAGCGCTTCCGTGACCAAAGGGTTTTATTAAATGAAAACAAGCACGCAAATGTACATTTTATGCTGAGGCTAGTGACACTGTATTGAATAATTTGCAAGGGGGAAGGGATGGGTAGCATTAGCAAGCTTCGACCATATGAGCAAATCTAGCCACAATAATCATAATAATGGCAAAAAAAAAAAAAAAAAAAAAGGCCCTGAGAAGCTGGCAGAGGTGAAAGAAATAGCCAGGCTGTCTGCTGAGGACCAGACTGTGGTGCAGCTTGGTACAAAAGAAGAGGTGGAAGTTTGTGTTTCTTACTCCTTGAGAATCTCTGCACGTTTCTGCTGAAGTGCAGGGAAGCAGCTCACCCAGGCTCACTGCGTTTCCCTCTGCCACCACACTGCTGAGACACCCAGCCCTGGAAGGGGAGGCTGCGGAAATCCTTAAGCACACACACCGCGGGGTTCCAGGAACGTGGCTCCAACAGAGTGTGGTATGGATCCTTATCCCAGCTGGGTTTTATGGTTACCGGGGCAGTTGAGCTCCCTCTCCGTTCTCCAGCAGCGGCCTCTCCTTATTAAGCACTGTACAAGCACACACACACACACAAGCGGCGCCTCCTCCACGCAGTTCCATCGTGTAGGGAACCTGACCTAGGAAAAGTGCAGCCCTCATCCAGATTGTTTCTGTTTTCTGGAACTGAACGTGTATGCTGGTATATACCATCCCTATTTAAAACCTGACAGGAGGGGTTGTTTTTGTATCTAGCAGGAACAAGGAAAATGCGAACAAAAGTTAAGAGGGAAAACAAATCTGTATGTTTCCATGAAAGAGCCAATCTATTTCAGAGTCATCGGAGGCGGTGTTTTCAGTTGGGCTTTGTTTGTTTATTTGTTGGTTCCTTTTGCCATACTGATGAATGGTATCGATTTGCATTGCATAGAAGTCGCAGATACAATCTATGCCGATTTCCATTAAATGCAACATTCGGAGCACCCAACATCTCTTGGAGACTTTCCTGACTCTGATGTCTCTGTATACTAGCAAAGGTAGAGCGCAAGGGAAAGCTTTATCATCTTGTTTCTCTCCATTTCTTCCCTCTGCCACACAGCTATGTTGTTTAATTATTTATTTTGGGGACCCACTTTTTTTTTTTTTCCCTTTTGTACTTTGCTATGCATACTTATAATGAAAAGATGATCTGTGTCCTCATTACTGTTCTATTGCTCGATGAAGAAAAAAAACATGTTAACAAAGGAAAATGCTTTTCAGTCAGCTCATAATGTTCCCTGCTGTTCAGCTGGGACTGTAAAGAGTATGGTTTAATGAAAGAAGGTGAGAAGGTGGGAAAAAAAAACTAATGAGGGTGTTTCTCTGCATTGAAAGATCACTTAGGAGCAGCAGTGATTTCCTTTGTGTCAGAAAAATATGAAAAAATAAGGTTCAAAGGCACCATCCCCAAGGTCAAAGAGGCCCATCCTCTCTAACACAGCATGAGGAGTAACACTCCCTGGCAACCTCCTTTTTCCACCTAGAGCAGCATTTTGTAATTTTCACGTGGTGGAGAGAAATGAAGTTGATGTGCCTTAGCCAGCTTTTAATTCCGAAGGAACAGGCACAAATGCTGTAGTAGGGGCACAGAGCTGATTGCATCATTAGTGGAGCAGCTCACGGACCCTCACCTGGAGCTATCAATGGGGATTCAGCCTCTGCATAAAAAGAGACTCGCAAATTGGGATCCCAAACCTCACAAGATTGATGCCATTTGTTCCAGAGAGTATCACAGGATCACTAAGGTTGGAAAAGACTTCCAAGATCATCTAGTCCAACAGTCAACCCACTCCCACTATGCCCACTAACCACGTTCCTCAGTGCCACATCCAAGCGGTTCTTGAACACCTCCAGGGATGGTGACTCCACCAGCTTCCTGGGCAGCCTATGCCAACATCCCACCACTCTTCCTAAGAGATTTTTTCCTAATATCCAGAGAGAGTCAATTTGAAACTGCACTGAGCAGAGCACATAGTGATGAGAGTAGTTTGCACCAGTGGTTTTGCACCAGTCTTCTGATTGTTCACTTTTCTCCAGAGCTGGTAGAAGGAATGTGATACAGCACAGCATCACTGCCCTCAGAGCAAAGGAAAAAACTTTGTTAGTGTCCTGCAGTGCCACCCACAACGCAATAGGCAAAACAGTACCAGAAATCAATACGGCAAAAGATTGAGCTCAAATGCATTCTGTTTGATAGGGCTATTAACGCCCCTGTCAGTAATGGGTTGAGATTTTTTTTACAAAAACATACACATTCTTAACTGTGTTACATGTCTCTCTCATCTTCCTAACTCATTGAGTTCATAACCTAAATTACACAGAACAGTGACTAAATTGGTTTGTCATTGCTCAACTCCAACCTAAAAGGACAAAGCAAGAAGCAGAAGAGAATAATATTTGGGGAACTGGAGAGCTTCAGGGGGTAGTTAATGATGGGACAGAGAGACTTGAATGCCTGCATCACCAGTTTTAATTTGGTTCAGGGGCAGCAGTGACGCACAGTCATTTCCATATGATAGCTGTTCGTTTTCCTGGGTGAGAAGAGTTGGTGGTCTCGGTCTGTTCCTTTCTGGCGAATATCTGCATCACAAAAACCAGAGGCACATTGCTCATTCTCACCAGCTGGCTACGTCGAAAAGCCAAGGTCACATTTGGGGAAGGGGCAGGGCCAGCTAAGCAACAGGCTGAAGCATGCTGTGGGGACAGCCCCGAGCAGCGACACTGCTATCCTCGCCTGTGACATGAGCAGGGACCGCCTGCTGTCAGCTCGACCTTGCACAAGGGACCAACATCTGACTGCACATGGAGCTGGATAATTAGCAAAGCCCCCAGGTAACCCACTCACTTTCATGGATTCTATCATTCTCTGAGTGTTTGGGGTTTTTTCATTATTTGCTTTGATGGCAGTAAAGCTACTTCTGGGCAATAACATTTGGGTTTTTATTGTTATTATTTGCAGCGCGACAGTGCCTGCAGGTCATCGCCAGGACTGCGGCTTTAATTTGATGCTTACAAACTACTACTAAGAGACAGTTCCCTCCTTGATGAACATATCACTGAAATAGAAAAGCCTGACAGTGGCGAGAGAAACGAGATACTGTTATCCTCCTCAGCACAGGAAGATGAACAGCAGGACCTTCTGGGGGGCTGAGCTCCCGGGGCCACTGAAAGCTGTGGATGTTCAACGCTGCTGAGAAAAAAAAAAAAAGAAGAAAAAAGAAAAAAAAAGAACAGGTAAATCAGTTTAATCGGTTTCTGGATCCCGACCTAACCTGGTCTGTTTGATAGAGAAAAACGTAAAAAAGCTGAAAAATCCTGTTCCCATGAGATACTTCTATCTGCTACAGCAGTGCCTGATCACTGGAGGTGCTCAGGTTCACAGCTCTATCCGTTAGGGAGAGGAAACCAGAGTGGGAAACACTCAGGATTTAAGGTCTTGTTTTGGTAGGAATTTCTATCATGGCCCTCAGGATGAGCAGAAGCAGAACTGCTGGAGACCCTCTTTGACCTTTTCCAGAGATTTTATGGCTGTGAAACCATGGAAGATGTTGTGTGCACCCTTCATTCTCAGTGGGATCCTAGCAGCGAAGTCTCCTAAGCCAGACAAGTAAAGATAAGGCTTTGAGACATGCAGACAATCTTCTAAATTAGGAACCTGACATAAGTGCAAATCCTTTCTCTCATTTCACAATGAGTTAAGAAATTGCCACATAAACCTTGGGAAAAAACCATTTGCCTGTGAACAGGACACGAATGAGGGTGCTAGAAGACAATGTACTTCCAAATGCCTCTTGGGAGAGCCTTTATTTCTTGTGTGTTCTTTGTATCTACCACGGATGAAATGATATAAAGGAGCAATACCTCCAAGCTTATCACATGAGCCGGCTGCAGAAAAGACTCTTGACCAGGAGAGATGGGGAAATCTTGCAAGCAGCCACAGAACTCCAGAGTCTACAAAACCAGGATGCATGTGATCTTTATGAGACCACTGAACCTGATCATTACATGGATTTTTGCTAAGTAAACCATCAGGCTCGTTCATTAGGTACATCTGATCAACCTAAATAGATAAATAAAATGCTTCACTATTGGAATACAACATTCATAAAGTGATGGGCAACGTTTATTTTTCCTAAAAATATGAAAAGTTTTGAAGAAAAGAAAAAAAAAAAGGCTAGAAAAGCGCAAACGGTGACATGTTGTTTAGGAAGAGTACAGGAGCAGCTGGATTATCTCATGCGTTACCCTCATTTCTCTTCTTTCTGAAACAAGAATTGAAGGAAGTCACCGCAGCAGTAGCACTGTGAGCAGCCAGCAGATATCTGACCGATGTTCTGCTTTGGCGTACACTAAATGAGAGCAACCAAGAGAAAAGTAAGAATGCCTGCTCTTAGGGTCCACAGAATCGGAATCGGAGGGGCTGGAAGGGACCTCTGGAGATCATGGAGTGCAACCCTCCTGCTAAAGCAGGTTCCCTACAGTAGGTTGCACATTACAGCTTACTTCCACCCCCATCTCTTCCTTCAGACCTCATTCATCACTATTACTGAATGATTTTCTTTCAGCTGGTAACAAGGCTTAAATTCCTTCATAATCGCACACTCTAAAACGGTGACCATGTACATATCCTGGACCTCCATCACGTGGCTGGGAGCCCCACACTCTCAGGTACCTTTGTTTTCTAGGTGTTGGGGATTTAAAATTTCACTCCAAATTAGGATTGCGGTAGTTCTCTGCCTCAAGAACATCGTGGAGAAAATTAATTAGAGCTGAATGGAAACACGTTATTCAGGTTGTATTATTTCGTAATATATAATATAAAACGAAATATTTTGAAACCAAAACTCATTTTGAAAGAAGAAATTGAAACATTTAGCTTGGAAATGTCAAAACGAGATGTTCCCACACTGTTGGAACATCCCTCCATCACTTACTCTTTTTTAAATGACATTTGCAGTGAAACCAACACAAGTTTGCAGAGCGGTTTGATTTTGACAGGGCTGTATTTTCCAATGGAAAGCTGTTCCGAGGTTTTCCAACCAGCTCCACCAGGAACAGGTGTCGCAGGATGGCAGCGACCTTCCCTTTGGCAAACTGCTGCATTAGAAACAAGATCCTGGATGAGCACAAGGCACGAGGGGGCAGGGGACACCCCAAGAAGGCTGGGAACCTGGTGCCTGAGTCACCTCTGGCTGCATCTCAACACACCCCGCCTTCCGCAGCTCAGCTGCGCCTGGGGACTGAACTGGCAGTAGCAACTGCGGGGGATTTTAGGGGGAAGAACCTTAGTGTGCAGGCACGGTTGCATCTCTCAGCACTGCAACTTCCCTCTCCGCCATCTGAGTTTAGAAGCAACAGAAAGAAGGAGTGCCCTGAGGCTGGCATAAATCCCAGTTCAGGATGGGGAGCTTCTAGCGAGGCCCGGAGGCAGGATGAGCAGGAAGCAACGCGTGCCCCGAAATTCACTGATTTCTGTCCAGTGACGTCCACTGGATGTGACTTGCCTGTGTGAGATGTGTCCCTCCCTCGTGGATGCGGAGAAGCTTAACCCAGTAGGTTCACAGGGAAGGCAGAAGTGTCAGCCTCTCTCAAAGAAAGAGAATCACTTGAAAACTCTCAGTCCTCTGAGGAGGAGAAGTCGGTACCTTCTGAAACAGAAAGGGAAAGAAAAATCCGCTCTGCTTTTACTGCAGTGTTAAATAAAGTTCCTTTTACACACCAGCACTTTTGAATTACCAAGCAGCCTGACTAATATCAGAAGCTTGAGTTGGGCACAAATGAGTTAGCCTTTTTTTCTTCTTCGCTTTCCTCACAGGAACGCCACTTGAAAAAATTTCCTTTCTTGTTAATTTAACGATTACCTTCAAGAAGAGCTGGCGGTGGGGAAAAGATGTAGGCAATAATTATGATGGAGCAGTGGGTGTGGAACCAGGTACAAGGAACAGCTCAGCAATGGGTCCATGTTCCCAGGCCTGCTTCCCCAGAGCCCTGAGATGCTGAGTGTCTCAGCGCTGGGCCCGACTGCAGAAACCTTCTGGGGTGATGGTGTTCAGAGAGCTGGCACCTCTCAGGCTGAGCACCTGAAACACCACCACCCGATCTCCATAGTCCCAGCCCGGGATAGCATAGCTCCCTCCATGTGTCTTCTCCCAGCAATGGAGAAGACCGTTCCTCCGCCACAGGCAGACGTGGTGGGTGGACCAGTTAATGTCTTTAGACACTATGTCAAATGATAAATATTTATCATGTTTCTGTATGAATACATGTGAAGACAAATCCATATTTATGACACTGCAGAGGGAGAAGCACACTGAGCAAAGCCAGCTGGCTATTACATTCGTTAAGAACCAGCTTTGGGATCAGCCCCAGCCCTCCAGTTGTGCCTGCTGCTGTCCTTATGCCTCCGAGCCATCCCAGCCCTCACCTGAGGGATTCTGTGGTACCTTTGGCTGCCACCATGATGGCTGTTGTGTCAGCACAAGGATACCAAAGACACAACTGTCGGCCTCGAGGATAACAGGGAAAGGGCAAATAAATGACCGCAAAACTCGGTGCTGGCAACCAGCATGAGGAGAGATGGTGCTGGAGGGGACACCTTTCAAAGGTGGCTGTGGCCACAGCACCTCCGAGTCCCATGATGGAGCCCAGGCCACACCGAGTCCACCCCACTTTCGCGTGCAGCCCCTCCCGCGCCCTCAGGGCCCGTTGGGGGGTCTGCCCCAAGGCCCCGATGCCGCGGAGGGAGGTGCGGTCGCCCCGCGGGACGCCCGGCTCTCCCGGCCCGGAGCGCCCTGCTGGCGGTGAGGCGCGGGCCGCCCTGGCGGGCCGGAGGAGGCGCTGCTTTGCACATTGGTTGCGGGCCGCCCCCCCCGGCCCGGCTGGGGCGGCCGGCGGGCTGTCGCGGCGGAGCGCGGCAGGACGGAGCGAATCGTTACCGATAGAGACCGAGAGCTCCTCGGTGGCGGGGGAGCGGGCGGGCGGGCGGGGCGCGAGGCACGGCCGGGCGGCGAGGTGCCGCTCCCCGTCCCGCCGCCCACTCCCCCACCCCCGGGCGGCGGGGCGAAGTTTGGCCGCCTCCTCGCTCCCCCGGCGCTGCCCGTGCGTGCGGAGCGCCTCCGCGGCTGCCAGGGCCAGGACAAAAGGCACATTAACACGTGATGGGAGACGGGCTTCATAAATGGGACCGAAGCGGGGCGAAAGGCGGGGGGGACGCCGCGGCGGGCGCCCAGCGGCTCGCGCTGCCTCCCCGCGCCGAGGCGGCGGGCGGAGGCGGCGGAGGAGGGCCGGGGGCGGCGGCCTGGGGCGGCCCGCGGCGGAGGGGCGGCGGAGCCGCACGAGCCGGGCGAGCGAGCGAGCGCGGCGGCGATCGGAGAGGAGGCGCCGAGGGGAGGGAAGGGGAGGCAGCCGGGGGGAGACGTCTCCCACCTCCTCCTTCCCCTCACCGGCACCGCCTCCTCGGCGCTCCCCAGTGCCGGGGTGCCCGGGCGGGGCGGTGCTCCCGCTCCCTGCCGGGGGTCGGCGCGGCCGGAGCGGGCGGGGGACGCGGCCGGTGCTGTGCGGAGGGTAAGGAGGGCGCGGGGCGGACGGGGCCGGGGCCGGGGGACCGACGCCCCGCGAAGTTTGTTAGCGCCGGGCGACGCCGCCCGCCCCGACGGCGGAGCGGCCGCGGGGCTGACCCCGGGGATCGGGAGGCTCCGGAGAGCCGAGGCGGGGGCGGGCGGGTGCGAGGTGCGAGCGGACGGGCGGCCGTGCCCCGGCGGCTCCGGGCTCCCGCTGGGGCTCCGCTGACCCCGGCGCTTCTCTCGTCCCGGCCCGGCGCTCCGTTCGGCACCGCTCCGCCGCGGCCGGGATAGATAGCGACGGCTCGCGATGCTGCGGGCAGCGCTGCTCCGCTGAGCGGTGACACCCGGCACCCGGCGGCGGCTGCAGAACGCCCCGGCGCTGGGCTCTGGCTGGGTTTTGTCTGACGTTCGGAGGTGGGGAGGAGGTGGGGGTTGGGGGTGAGGTGAGCAGCAGGAAGGGAGCGAGCGCTGTAAACTTCACGCGGGGTTTGTCATGTGAAACCTTCATTTGGTCCGAAACCGTTCAGAGCGACCGGAGGGGTTTCTGTTACATGGGCATCTTTTTGTTCCAAAGACGTCTGCACCCCTCCGCTGGGAGCGCCCCTGGATGAGGTATGTACCGAGCGCTGGCAGGAGAGAGCTCGTTACCGTGATTGCAGTTTGATTAAGTAAAATGGTGTCGGATGATGAGGTCCGGAGTTTTTTCTTATTGCTAAAATTATCGTGTTATTTTCTGTGTGCCGGTAAATGATCACAGTGACAGTTTCGGCGTCTTCTTTGAGAAGAAAAAGGGAGGAATGTAAGGCAGAGACAGGCAGCAAAATAGTCCTCTTGAGTATCCACAAGTTTAAAACAAACAGACAAACAAAACACAACGTAGTGTGTCTTTTTTTTTAACCTGCTAAAGGTGTGGCAGTGCTTCTGTTTTCCTTATGTGTATCCTCTTGTTTTCATTGTTATTGTTCACCTTTCCTTGAAGGAATATGGCATTCTCTGCTGGGGGTGGCATTGCTGCTCACACGGATGGGGATCACGGGGAAGATCGGGTGTTGTGTGATGCAGTATTGAACAGCAAAATGTACAGCCCTGAAAAAATTACTTGGGAAGATCTAATTAATTCTTCCCGGATGACGCCTCGTACCCACTGCTAGTGCAGGTTTTCTTGGGAAAGGAGAAAAAAAACCCAACGTGTGATTGTAGTAGCGATATTTGTTATGCAGGCAGAGTTTATTAAATCAACTGTAAAAGAAATGACTGTAACGTCCTTAAACAGTTTAGAAGATGAATGTGTAATTCCTGATTTGCTTGAGGTTAAAATTAGTCTGGTTGCAACCAGGAACATCTTTGCTTTATTATCCGCTGCTCTTCGGAATGAGAGACACAACCATTTGAATAGAAGCGTTTTAAAACAGAACCGATAAAAGCTGTAATTGTTGGGTTGAGCCAGCAGGGGAAAAAGTTGGCAAGGGAAAGAAATGGGTTATTTGCTGTGAATTTATCCCACCAACCAGTCAGCAACACGGAAACCCATGGTAATTAGATGGAGATACCTGCAGAACTCCAGGTGGGAGGGAAAGCGGGTTTTTGGCATTGTGGGGATGACGCCATGGGTGCCTTTCATCCTGCCTGTTGTTCTTTGGTGAATGATGTTAGCTGCGTTGCATAAAAGACACCATTAGGAGTCTTCATGCTCTGCTGGAGGAATGACATCTCATGGCCAACGCGAGTCTTTCTGTGTTTGCAGGTTTCTGATTGGGCAACAGAAGTTTACAAAGGGAATAACTTTTTTTTTTCCCCCCCTGGTCATTTCTGACTTTTGTGCCTCCGTGTGGCCATCCCCAAGTGCTGGCACACTGTGATTCCTCTGAGAATTTGGTGCTGAAAGTGTAATGTGCTACAGGGGAAGAGCTCGCGTGGTTCTCCTTAATGTTGGCTGGAGTTAGATGAGGAGGCTAAAGGCAGAGGAGAGCCTAAAACTCTGTACTTGCTTAGCTTCGCCCCCAAATTCTGCGAACAGATCACCAGTCCTGATTCCACAGGTCTGTTTCATGCAGTGCTTCCACTCACCCGATTTCTCTACCTGTGTGCTTTTGCAGAGGAATTACCTTCTCACGTGCAAACTTGGTGACCTCTCTCCAGCTGTGCCGTCAGCTACCGGCATCAGCAGAATTCATTTTGTCAAAGTGATTCGTCTTTGCAGATGTCTGTGTTGGCTTTATCTCATTCTCCTCGTGAAACAGAAAATGGTTTTAGAGGTTTTAGGTAGTTTTGCTGCAATTTCCCGAAAAGGTTGGGCTGTCTGCAATGATGAACGTTCTCCAGAACTACTCATCAACCACTTACGTGAAAATTTGGAGGTTTTTCTCCTCGGTAGCAGCAAATTCTCACAATCTGCTGCTGATGTAAAATACGTACTGCAGGAGACCCTAGCACTGGGATTTGGCCAAGTTCAAAGCAGCTGTGCAGATGGACGGAGAAGACAGAAGGCAGAGGGAAATAGACCCTTTTAATCATAACAAGGCTGCTCTTGTTTTCCTGTCTATAGTGGAAATGCATGCCAACCCCTTGTACTTAAAAGCAAGCCTGCAAATGTGCCAGAATAGAGAGCAACAGCATTTGTTATTAATGCAAAGTTAAGAATGTGACAACCTGTCTTCTCAGTGTTGCTCTTTATGTCTCCATTTCTCTCCTGACACTGTGCCGCTGCAGAGCACGCTCGTCTAATTGCTGTTGGTGGGATCAGAACTCAGCGCTCAGAACTCAGGCTGGTGGAAAGTGTGTGGCTTTGTTAATGCTCACCGAAACCAGCAGTGACCTGTCCTTTTGAAACGGTCGTAATGACTTATAAATCAATCGCTCATTAGAGAGAACAACTTCTTTTTTTTTTTTCTTTTTTTCTTTTTTTCCCTGAAGGTGCCATTGTTACCCATGAGAAATGGTCTGCTTTGCAGCATAAGGTTGGACCACGTTTTGTTGCGACGTGTGTGCCTCGTACAGGGGCATTATGTTTGTGCCTCTCTTCTGCGCGTGCATCCTTTTGTGATGGAGCTGCCCACGTCCAGATTACAGATAAAACAGATATTCCACTCCAGTGTCAGCTAATAAGGTGTCACTCATTATCCTTCAGCTGGTAGAACGGGCTGCTTTGTGCGCTTCAGATGTTGTCTTGTTTGTGTAGATCAAGGCTGGATGGCATCCCATTTTACTTCATCCTGCGTTAACCTTTTTTTATGGCAGTTGTATATCCTTCTCGGGAAGGCGTGCTTACTCACTACAAAGTACTGAGCAACAGCAGTTCGTTAGGGAGTACTGCAAATTCCATTTCAGCCCTCGCTGGAATAATTTCCATATCTTGCATTTTAGGAAAGCTTTCAAAGTTTGTACTTCAGGGGGTTTGGGGCTCCTACGTTTCCTTCCTGGCAGACATGTGAAATGTGCTCGCTGCTCTCAGAATTCATTATTTTTGCCCATTTCTGCCCCTGTTTACCAAAGCGCAGTGCTGGGTTCCAGTCTGTGCCCATGCCTGGAAAATGATGTTCAGTAGATTCGGAGTGTGTATATAGATACCCGTGCGTATACGCACTTGCAAAGTAATTTTTACAGGATCTCAGTGATAGATGTGCTAATTTTAGATGATCGTTTTTCCCCAGGAAGGCTGCGTATGGGAGACTTCAGAATGACATTCGGCGGTTATCATGCCTGTAATTCTGTACCCGCACCTCTAGCTTGTCTGTTGTCCTCTGGCACCATGAGGCAGAGCTTCTGCGTGACAAACACCACTGCAGTGTTTGTGAGACTTCGCATAGTTGTTCTCCCAGGCGTGTACCTGTTTGTGTGCATCTGTCCGTAAGCTTAGGCATATATATACGTGTATACACACACACAAATAGAAATTCATAATGCCCCTCGATATCTTTTAAGCGTTTCTCCAGATATGATAAAATATCGGTTAGGCTCTCTGCATTTTGTTGTTCGGGTTCCTTTGATACCAGATCTTACTGTAATTCTTTCTCACTTCTCTTTTTCTCTCCCTCTCTCTTTTATTTTTAAAAGAAAAGCATCTGCATGTTTCAAAGACATACACCATTGCCAAGCAATCTGGTGTAGTGGCTTAATATGCTGGCAAATAATTTCACAAGTTGTTTGTGTGTGTGAAGACAGTATATTTGAATATCATTATATTCAGATTGTAGCTACGAAGAGAGTTATCTGAGCTTATTTAAATTTTATGAAAGGCCAGACAGCTCCAGAAATGAAAGAACATGTTATATTTTTCATCGGAGTGTGCAGTTCTGCCCTTTCCTTGTGCTGATGGTGTGGGACGTTGTGCTTACCAAAGGCTCTTCTGTCCCAGCATGCATCTGAGCGCTGCCCATGCTTGGTGGCCTGATGGCAGTTTTTGGGGGAGGACAGGAGTAGAAGGAGCACTGCTTCGCAGTGTGCCGCTGATCTCAGCACTAGGTTTGTGCCGTCATTTGTGAATCCCACAGCCCGTTTTTCTTTTCGATGTGTTTATCCGTTGTATGGTCGTTTGGTTTGGGCATCCTTCCTGCCTTTTCACCTCTGAGGTATGGATCCTGTGCTTCATTTTCATAAGGAGCCTGCTGTTTCTTCATGTCCCTGCCCAGATGGGCTCGGCTGGTCTCTGCCAGCCATCCCCAGCTCAGTGCCATGTGTCTGTCCATACCATCTCAGTGACCTGGCACAAGATGGCTTCTCAGAGCCCTTTGCATCTTCTCTTGCCCTTTGAATACAAATCAAAAGTGGGCTTTCAACAGAGCAAGCTGTTGGCTGCGGAGCAGTGGGTCTGTTCTTTCATTAGGATGAGATCTGAAAATCCCTATAGGCAATATCCTTCAGCTTGTGGAGGCATCTCTGAAGTTCTCTGAGCTCAGATCAGGGAGATTTTCTTCTTCACCCAAACTGCTTTCCCTGAGTTGATCACAAAGTCAGTTATTCACTTTCCCTCAAATCTGCGTCACAGGGGCTCCCCATCTTCTTTTACCTTTCCCTGCTTTGCTCCCATCTCACTTGGAGACATCCTTTCCCCTTTCATTGCAGTCCTGATCACACCACCACTTAACCCCCGCTACCTCAGCTTTCAGCATCTTTGCTGTCTAGCGAAGACTTTGATTAAAACTTGTTTCTGCCAGTTTCTCACAGGGGTGAAGGAGGAGAGCAGTCATGCACTCTATGTGGTTTATTAAGATTTCTCCCTGGAGCCTGACGTGTTTTTTTCTGCCTTTCTAGTTCTAATCCATACTCTTTTAATAAAGCTCACTAATATTTTCTATCGCTACAAATGCTTGACCTTATTTCTTCTGCTCCAGCTGTTATGTGGAAGCTGTATTCTCGGAGCGGTTAGCTCTTTCTTTCTGCTAATATGTGTGTTTCTCTCCCACTTTCATGCTCCAGACACCAGGTCCTTCTGGGGACCTTTAGCATTTAGCATCCAATGCAGTCTGGGTGCTTGATGCCCTGCTCTGCTCTTTGCGTCTACTTCTCTCTCTTCAGCTACATCTCGTGTGCTGAGCTGATGTCTCTTCTTGGTATTTCCAGGAAATTGAGTGCTCAGTCCCCATCTCTTTTGCACCTTGCTGTGCTTCTCTGTCCCCATGTGGAGCTTATGTCAATTCTGCCCAGCAGTACTAAAAGTGTCTGCACCTTTTGACATTAGAGATTGGTGAGAATAGATGCAGGGAGTTAAGTCATTTTTGTTGAAATATTGAAATCCGGGATAAATCCTCTTGTTAAGAAAAAAAAAAAAAAAAAAAAGTTTGAGAGTTCAAAACTGACCAACTTGATGAGTTTTCACTCGTTTTCTTTAAAATGTCTATTCTGTAGCACTGGATCAAACTATTCTTACTACCTGCTATGTCTCTTTTGTTGGGAAGTTGGTCCTACAACTGGAGCTCCACTATTTCGATTTCATATGATTCATACTTCAGCAAGCCTATTTGTTGCCTCCCCAAATCCTGTCTTTAAAAATTTGTAAGATATGCAAACTATGAAAGGTCCTGAAATCCTATTTCACACCATGTCTCTGTTATGTTAGGACAACGACCTTTACGTTCCCTCCTTGACCCCAGAGGACAGGCAGGCTGGGTGGCTGGGCCACCATTAATGCAGAGTGATGGTCCCCTCTCAGTACTTTGCCTTGTCCGGAACAATTGTGTTTCTCAAGCTGAGAGGTTTTGAGCAAAATCAGAGCTCTGGAAGGTTTTCATGGCCAGATGGGGCAGTTGTCCCCACTCTTTCCCCTACAGCTGTGTGATTTGAGTACATCTCTGAATATGGGAGACACCAGTTGTGATCCTTGGTTTGCTTAATAAGACAAGAGGCTCCGATCTATGCTTCCCACTTGCCAGGCGTGCTCGAACATCAGTCAGTGCCTCTATTTCTGGTTGTTTAACTCGTGGTATAAAGCGGAACAACTCAAGCAGTTCAGAGAGGGCGGGCAGCACAGGTGCCATCATGCTTGCTAGGATTGCCCCGGGGCAAGGTTTAGCTCTTCTGTACCAAAATGGGCAGAACTTCATCCCTGCCTCCAAAGGGCTTCAGCCCCTCTGCACTGAGGTGGCTGTGTGTGCCCTGGCTGGGTAGGAAGTGAGACAGGGCCTCTTTCCTCTGCGCCCACAAGGTCTAGGTCGCCTGCACAGACCTCACCGACACAACTGAGGAGGGAGGAAGTGGTATTTTCTTCTAAAAACATTGTCCATCACTAGATAATGCTTTTTTGCTTTTTTTTTAAATTTTCCTCCCCAGTTGTTTGGCTTTTGTCATTCAGACTGTTGGCTGCAAGATGCCTGGGTGTGTCGTTTAAGGACAGCTCACCACCAGATTAGAACAATCCAGCCCCCATCCTGCTAGAGTGCAAATGGTGTGGTAATGAGCATAAATAACCAGGTAGCTGTGGTTTCTGGCTAATTAATATTCAACTTGCTTAGAAGAGATATCTGTCAGCATAAGTACGAAATTTGGCTCAGCACTTGCATGCAGCCATTATGCCATAGCTGGCAGCGTGCTGCTGTAAGGTGATAGCACCCCTAGTTTGCTCCTGTCCTAGCTTCAGTGCTCTGACTCCTCACTCAGAGAAAGTTCCCACTGAAGCAGGTGCAAGTGTTCCTGAATTAGGAGTGACAGCGTATTTGCCATTTATAGCCTAGAAATTGCGCAGTGTTGGAGATGAAGTAGTAAAACAATGAACAGGAAAGGGGTAACATGGCTCTCATGTTCTCCTCAACGTTTTTTTCTTGCTTGGTGTTGCTGAGTCTCAGAGTGATGTTTCTGAGGCTCCGTTTCTTGGCTCCGTTTCTTTCTCGAAGGCATAGAAACCTCGTCCTGTCCTCGAAGCAGTATTGTTCATCACCGTATGGGATAAGGTAATTATTAGCCATATAAATTTTCATTTTATAGGACAGTTTTAATTCCTGGAGGCCAACAGTTACTGTAGTAGATCTCTGTTCTCGCGCATGTTTTCAGCTGACTGCACATGGTTATAAATCACTGCTCTTTCTCCTGAGGCAGTATTTCTGGATCTGGTGTGGTTGGAGTCCCAGCATGCTGGGCGCTGTGCAGACTTGTCAGGAGAAACAGCCCTCCTCTGAAGGACTTGCAAGCCTTACCACGAGGAGCAAGGAGAACGCATTTGTGTACCTTTGTGCATTCAAAACTTGTTTCAATTATACCTACTTGTCCTTTAGCCTGTTCTTAATTAGCTGTTGGTATCGTAGAAGGAACGTAAAAGTATGGAGATCAAAATATTTTAAAATAGAAACTCGAAGGGTTTGATTGTGGATTTCCCTTTCTTGTTTTGATTCCTTTTCTTTTCATATCAGCGCTATTTCAGTTATCGGTATCATCACTGTATTGCTCGTAATTACTTTCTGAGGAAGAACGTCAAATGTTCACTGTTTCTATTCAGGCTATTAAAATTGCTCTATCAATCATCCTCTTTTGAAAATCATAATAAATTCTGCCCTTCTTTAGATAGCTACTAAAACTTGCCAGTTTTCCTTCTCCCCCAAAGCAGCAGGCGAAGATAGATCACAGCATTTTAAGAAAGTCACCTTCTTGTTCCCTGTGTGAACTGGTCCCGTGGCCAACCAGAAATCAAGAGCAGTTGGAATTCTCCCTGTTGTCTGAGCTCCAAGCCTTTTATGTATTACCTGATAAAGATTTTATCTGAGGGGTTTTGGTGTTCTGCTAGCAACCAAGCATACTCCTAGGCTGTGCAGAACCATGCAGCAGAGGGCAGTGGTAAGGTTTGCCCCTGCCTTCCTGAGATTCTTGAGATCTGAGGGATGGATACTTACAAAGTTGGGAATGTCTTCAACTCTCAGCTAATGTATGTTTGGACCCTGGCAAAGCAGGCTGGAAGAGCAGGGCAGATGAAGTTAAATCCAGGTCTGAAGACAGCTCGTTGATGTGTTCATAAAAGCCGCTCCATCTAGTGGCAGCCGCTTTGCACAGCCAGTCTGGCAGTGCCAGCCAGCAGCCCTGGGTTTAGGAGAGAAGCAGCACTGTCTAAAGTGGTGTGCAGCTATTGGCTTTTTGGTTTTCTTCTTCAGGATAAAAGACACTTGAGGTTTTTATCTTTTTTTTTTTTAATCGTGATCCATCATCAGAATTCATTACTTACTGCGAGTTGCTGCATGCACTCACATAAATACACTGACAGTTTTGAGTGCCGGCGTCGGCAAGGGTTCTTACTCATCTTTAATCACCATTTCTGTTCTTTTTAAAGCCATTTTAAAATAAGCAAAGTTGTAGAGGTCATCGAGGGAAGGGAGCAAGCTTAGAGCTTCAGGGACTCAAATCCTCAGCAGGAAGAGTGGCTCCTGCCTGGGCAGGAGGGCTTTCCCTCACCAGGCTCTGGGCTTAGCTGCGGCATAGAGCCCTCTCCCGGAGCCTCTCCAAAGGGAAGGATTAACATGAGGGACCCTCATCTGCCAGGGAGGCTGTGAAACGCCGCAGGGCTCCCAGGAGCAATGTTTGTGGGTCTCAAGTCATTGGTTTGTGTTGAAGGGAAGCCAACTGGGAAGAACTGGCCATGTGGCTTCTGACCGTTCCAATAGGGTGCGTCCTGCTTAGGGGCCGTGCCCGCCAGGTGCCCATCTGTGCCTGCAGACAGTGAAGCTCAGCACTGAGCATCATGTAGTGCCAGCCCTCGTACCTCACCAAACAAAGGGACTGACATTTTGGTCTGTGCCAATCCGTGCATCACCTCAGACCCCAAACTGGACACTTCTGTTAGCCCCGATGGTGAAGTCCAGCTTTGTTTTCAGTAGGCAGCCAAGGAAAACATTGCTTCAGTGCATTTCAGTATTGTAGTTTATACTGGAGCAAGCTAGCATCTAAATTAAAATGTACTAAATTCCAGTGAAGTACAATTCCAGATCACGTGAATGGGTGTTTTACTGCAACTTTAATAAAAATCAACTGCTGCTTGAATAGGTGCGTGCACACATACTGCTAGAAATTTCCAATTATGATATTCCCAGCAGCAAACAACAACAAAATTAATGTCAGCTGCATCCCCCAAAGCCTAAACTGTACCACTAATGAACTCTCAAGTACTCTCAAAGAAAACTCTTTGCAGAGACAATAAGGTAGAAATTACTGTAATAATCTGAATATAAAAATACAGAGAAAAAAAATCATTGAAATTCAGAGTCAGACTTGTCTCTCCTGATCCCATTAACCACGTTGTTAGCATAGCATATGCATGCACAGTGATATTGTCACATTGCTCACTGACACCTCTAAAAGAGCACAGAGGAATCCTTGTTCTTCCATTTGTATTTCAAACAGAGGTAGGGGTTGTAGCACGGCTGGCACCTTATGATGAGGACATATACTTAACGTGCCTTCAGCAGGGACTAACTGCCTCGTAACAATTTGTCTGTCTGGCAGAAGTGTTTGGTTGCGTACAATTTTCAAAGCTTTACTCAAACATAATCTCGACACGGGGCTGTGGCTGTATTCATTAAAATGGTTGTCTTTCTTCTGACAGAAATAAACCAGAGTAAGCAGGTACCACAGCCATCCTTATAGTGCTTATAGAACAACTTTGGTTTTGTTTTTATTTTTGGTAGCTTTCAAATGGATACCATTTTCTTCACTCCTGGTTTTAAACTGATGTTACAGAGCCAAGTCCAAAGTTGCCAAATTTCACCCAACGCACTCTTGTCAGCAGGGTCATTTTTGCAACACATACAATCTTTGAAAACTACCAGGAACAGCTGGAAGGCACCTTCTGGAAGAAAAGTACCTTATGTGTTAGATTATTGCAGTTCATTTTGAATGTGCACTTCAGCGGCATTTCCCTCCTGCACTAATCAAACCCTCAGAATTTAATTCCTTAGTATATTTCTATATATTATCTATTATTATTCTGTATATTATCTAATAATTATTTTGTTACTTGCGGAGCAGCAATGTGTGCAAAAGCTGACAGTGAGTATCTGTGTTGTGTATGGGACTGTCCTGTGCATCCTGGCTTGTTTCTAGCCCTTCTTGCAAGCTGCACCAACACTGCAGTGTCTTCTGAAAGTGAGGGTTCGTATGCTTCCTGTAATGCTACATGTCTAGGCCTACTGAATAGAATGGGAAAGATTCTATTAATGAACTATGGAAGAAGTCTCAGTTGTTAGATACCAAGTGAACACACACCATAAATATCTCAACTGCTAAATGATCTTGGCTTCTTAGGGAAATCCTCATGGTTTCTCCTCTTTTTAAGTGTTACAGAATTGCAGAATCGTAGAATGGTGTAGATTGGAAAGGACCTTAAAGATGAGCTTGTTCCAACCCTCTGTGCCTCTTTCTTTCAGTTTTTATGGAAAAACTTCTGTAGGTACACAGTTTGTTTACTCTTTTAGAGCTGTGGTCAGTAAGTACTCTTGATTTTGGCTACTAATGGTGGCCTTTCTGGATTTCTGGACATTTATTGCCAGTTGTGTTAAGCAGTTAGGCTCAGCGTAAGCCTGTTTTTGGCATCAGAGATTTCTTGAATGTCTCAGACAATTTTCTCCATTCCCAAAGCATGAAGAAGTTTGCTTTTGTTACTGCTGCTGATGTAATCATCTGGGTGTCCCATAGCAGATGCAGAATAGCTGAAACAATGATTCTAGCTCTTTGCATTCACTGACTGCCACTCTGGCAATGGAAGGGGACCTAAAGCAGGTGTTCAGTGTATATTCAGGGAGTGTTGTGTGGACAAAATTACATAAAGGAGCACAGCATAAAAAGAGCTGTGAGACCTGCCTTACATATTGATGTACGGGTGATGCTCAGATGATGATAAGCATGCTCTCCTAAGGGTACCATGACCAGGAACTGCGTCCTGCACAAATCATCAGCCTCAAGCAGAGGCTTGGCATAACAGAACTCAGAGACCGATGTCTCCCTGAGCATCTTCTGCTGTTTCCCATTTCTGAGGGAACTGAGTGTCTTCGAGGGTGTCCACAATTGGAAGAGTTCCACCGCCACGTTTCTCATGGGAGCAGTGCTTCTCTGGTCTCTCTCACCTGGAGTTTTGGCCACAGCTTCACACTGCCACCACACTTTGCACCGTGTTTTTCTAAGTGAGCATGAACTCTCCTGATGGAGCCTTCCGATCCAGACAGAATGAGTCACTGTTACACCTGCTGATTTTGCAGTGCTGCTCATTTTTCCTGAAACCGTGGAGAGACCTAGGTAAACACCCGCTTCCCCTTGTAGTCTGAGCATCCTAGTTACCTAGGTTTGCTTAGCAGAAGGTAGGAATTGAATACTGAAACTTTATTCAGGTTTGGCATTTATAGATAAACGTGCTATAGGTGCTGATCAATTTTCAGTGATAATCTCAGGATCTCAGTAGTCCTCAAATTACTGTAACAGAATCATGTGAATATACTGGCATACTGGGTGAACCAGGAAATTTAGTGTGCGTGGCTCCTTCTCTGTTCTCTGCATTGTCAGGTTTTCAAAACCCCTGGTGCCTTTTGAAAGGAAAGCAATAAAGGTGATGATTCAGTTTAATGCTGTTCTTGCAGTGGCACTTGGTATTATCTAAATGAAGCAAGCCCAAGGAATATTGGTCTGCAAGGTACTTAGCAATCAGAAGCTAAGTTGAGATCTAGAGAAAAATATCTTTCTGGTGGAGCAGCTCAAAACGTTTTGATGAGAAATGAAAATTACCTTTCTGTAGAATACTCAGTGATCCGCACTTCCAGTTTTTTGCACCACTTCCAGGGTAATATAATTCTAGTGAAATCTGTGTGATTTCTTCTGAGTGCTCAAGTCATTCTGACTCTTGCAAGTGGCAAAGGCTAGACCTGAACTGAATACAAGAGGGAGGTCAGTTTTGTTTGACACAGTTCAGCTAAGTTGTTTGTAGAGTTTGTCTCCCTGTTTATCTTAACAAAGTTTGATCTTTTCCCCTTCTAGGATTTCCTCAGATGTCTTTTTCTATCCTCCAAGTCTATTTGAAACCAACAAGACTGAGGTTATGAAGTCAATCCTAGATGGCCTTGCAGATACAACTTTCCGAACAATTACGACAGATCTCCTTTACGTGGGCTCCAACGATATCCAGTACGAAGACATGAAGGGTGACATGGCATCCAAGCTGGGATACTACCCCCAGAAGTTCCCTCTCTCCTCCTTCAGGGGTGATCCTTTCCAAGAAAAAATGACTGCAGGAGATGATCCCCTGCTAAGTATTATTCCCTCAGACCAGATCAATATCACAGAGTTTTACAACAGATCCTTGTCCACCTTTAAGGAAAATGAGGAGAACATACAGTGTGGGGAGAACTTCATGGATATGGAGTGCTTTATGATCCTAAACCCCAGCCAGCAGCTGGCCATCGCTGTGCTGTCGCTCACCCTGGGCACCTTCACAGTCCTAGAGAACCTCCTGGTCCTGTGCGTCATCCTCCACTCCCGAAGCCTGCGGTGTAGACCCTCTTACCATTTCATAGGCAGCCTGGCTGTGGCCGACCTCCTGGGCAGCGTGATTTTTGTCTACAGTTTTGTTGATTTCCATGTTTTCCACCGGAAGGACAGCCCCAATGTCTTCTTGTTCAAGCTGGGTGGAGTTACAGCCTCCTTCACTGCCTCCGTAGGTAGCCTTTTTCTCACGGCAATAGACCGGTACATATCTATACACAGGCCGCTAGCTTACAAAAGGATTGTAACCCGACCAAAGGCTGTCGTTGCTTTTTGTGTGATGTGGACCATCGCCATTGTAATAGCTGTTCTTCCGCTGCTCGGCTGGAACTGCAAAAAGCTCAACTCTGTGTGTTCAGACATATTCCCTCTCATCGACGAGACGTACCTGATGTTCTGGATCGGGGTCACCAGCGTCCTCTTGCTGTTCATTGTCTATGCCTATATGTACATACTGTGGAAGGCGCACAGCCACGCTGTTCGCATGCTTCAGCGTGGCACGCAGAAAAGCATAATCATTCAGAGTACGGAGGATGGTAAAGTACAGATCACTAGACCTGATCAAACTCGTATGGACATCAGGTTAGCCAAAACCTTGGTCCTTATTCTAGTCGTTTTAATCATATGCTGGGGCCCTCTCCTCGCCATAATGGTGTACGATGTCTTTGGGAAAATGAACAAGCTCATCAAGACTGTCTTTGCCTTCTGTAGCATGCTCTGTCTGCTGAATTCGACAGTGAATCCCATCATCTACGCTCTGAGGAGCAAGGACTTGCGACATGCCTTCCGGAGCATGTTCCCCACCTGCGAAGGGACTGCACAGCCTCTGGATAACAGCATGGAGTCTGACTGCCAGCACAAACACGCCAACAACGCAGGAAACGTGCACAGGGCTGCTGAGAGCTGCATTAAGAGCACAGTTAAGATTGCCAAAGTGACCATGTCTGTCTCCACAGACACGACTGCTGAAGCGTTGTAAGTCAGAGACTTCTCAGCGTTGTGAGAAAAGGAGTTAGTTAAAAAATTAATTCAACAACAGAGAATACCAAACCCGTGGCTTAACGTGTTTGTACCTCCCTGTAATACCTTTTCAGTTTGTCATTGTAAGCTAAGCAATGGTTGTGTTAAGAGCATTACCATCAGCCAGTTCTTCGAGTTTTACAATTAGGGATTCGAGCTAAATTTTCAAAAGTTGTTGTGTTGTTGTTTTTCCCCCTCAGAAAGCGTTTACTGGATAACAGCAAGTTTCCTGCAAGAGCACAGAAAAAAAAAACACCAAGCTAGCAAAAGTTCCTTTTAGGGGTGTGAAGAAAAATGGTGAAACCTAATTGAAAACTAATGCATCCTAAATCAATACCATTCAATAAGCAGAAGCCTTGTAATCATGCTGTCCATCTCAATGTGAAATGTATTTCATGTCTGTAAGTAATAGGAGTTTTTGATTTTTTTCCAAAAGCGGCAGTGCTGAGTTTTAGAAATTTTGTAAGATGTGTTGTGTCCTGTGAATTGTATGCTGTTTTATTATGTGTTATTGATATTTGTCCGATTAAACAAAGTGATAAGGTAGATTTATGTGGAAATAATGTGAAATGTGATATGTAAACCCCATTGAAAACACTTACTGTATTTGAAGAGTTCCTATGAGCTATTTTGGAAATTTTACACTTCTAGTGGTCTTCTGTGGACTTAGGGGAGAGGCTTCATGTTCTTTTACTAAAATTACTTCCCTACTACCTTTTATTTTCACATGCATATGAGAATAACAGCAACAGAGGAATAGAGGAGGAATATAAGAGAGGAATGCACTGGTTCAGACTTTTAAATACCGCTGCGTTTATACGGAAGGACATTTACTGTTGTACAGACTTATCTCCCTTCTCTTGGGTGTTGTGTGAATACGAACACTGAAAGCGAAGGTCCCGGATTTTGGCTCCTTGAGTCACATGCTGGTGCTGGACCACTGAAGACAGCATGTGTCCGGCTCCACGTGCGATGTAATCACTGTGCCGTCGATGTATACTTGAAGTGTGTCGCATTCCTGTATCCCAGGTTTAAGCCAGTTCAGAGCCTGAGATGCCGGACTCCAGCCTTCACTCAAAGAGGAGGAAGTATTGTCAGATGTAGGCATTTTCTTATTGTGTGAGCGTGTATATAAATAAATATCTTTGTGTGTGTACGTGTGTGTGCGTGTGTGTATGTAAGTATAATAAGTGTGAGTCATGGTAGCATAACTAAGATAGGACAACTATGACCAAATGTAAGCTGTATTTCTTGTTGCACGCTTTGCACACAAATTCTGTTTCTAAAATTGAGTTCTTCCAAGTGATTACTGACAAAGGTACCGTACTACAAACATACAGATCCAACACCGAGGGGTGTATCCATGTACTAGAGAAAGCAACCTTCCAGCTGTGCTTGAGAATGAAATGCAGCGAGGCAGAGCTGGGTGTGAACCAGCACTGACCACTGGAGTGGCTGTTGAGGGCGTTCTGGAAATGGAGGATGCCAGGAGCGTTTCAGTCCTTGCGTATTCAAATCTGGTTGTGTGAAATGAGGTGAGTCTCACTGTGAAACTAGGATACAGAGGACAAGGTGTGATTTCATCAGCTTTGAGGAAGGTGAAGTTACGCATAAAAATGGAGACTGCTCTGTAGTGGGATTGTGTTTGACACCTGGGATTTCCACAAGGAGGATGTTGCTAGTCTTTAAGGCATGGATATTTTCTAACACTGAAGGTACTGTGTCTTGTTCTCTGCTGCCTTCCTTTTTAGGACTGTTTCCTCACACTTCTCCTAGCTGCTTTCTGCCAAAATGGCTGTGAATGTGGCCTAGCCCACTAGCTGCCTGGTGCGTGCCGCAGGTGGAGTGACTCTCTCAGTGACACTGGGCCAGCAGAGCTGCTGTCCTGCAGCAAGCTTACACAGGGAAGGAGAGCAGAGTAGTAGCCTTGAGGTTGCTGGCCACCAGGATGTCTCCATGGTGTTTGGAAGTGGTAGTGCAGGCCAGAGCAGCTGGTAGCACAAAAGGCCAAGCTGAGCTTAGCTGGCAGCTCTTTGGTGGCAGAGGTAGTTGCAAGTTGAGGGTGCTCAGATGCTGTGTGTGATGGCACCTGGCAGAGATCTCCTCAGGAGAGGTACTGGGCAGCAAACGTTAAGGGGGTATTCTCTTCCACCTCCCTCCCTGCAGCTGACCTGAGTGGCGGGACAGGACATCCCGCCCCTGAGTGGGCCAGGGCAGGTCTTTCTTGTATCTAGATGTAGTCCTTCCTAAAGCAATCCTCTTGGAGAGGAGGGGGGAATCCCATTTAAATGTAAAGGTATTTTAAGAGCCATTTTTGAAACTGTCTTCTCGTGAATTAAATGCAAACTTTGTGGACTTTCGTTGTGCATTTGAGTTCTAAATTTTATGTGATAAATCATGGGACAATGGGGCTGTCTTGGCACTTAACTTGGTGCTTACTGATAGAATAAGAAATAGCATCCTGTGAAACGTTACCGTCTATCATCAGGATCTTCATTTGCATAATGAGTTTTTCTAAAGCTCCGGGAACTGTGTCGGTTCACTTAGAACCATTTATTCAAGAGGTGGCAACCATTTGCCTACAAGTTGCACATGGAGTGGGACGGCCAATTCATTAGCAAAACCTGCTGCCGTTCCGAGATAAGCTGTACTTCAGCTTCAGCTCTAGCAGTTCCCCATTTGCAGCTGACTACCCTCACCTAGTGATAGAACAGCCGACCTGTGCTCCACGGCCACCCACACTGTCACCCAACCAGCGATAGTCACCATTATGTGTACCTGAAAACTCCAAATGTCGTATAGCTGTAAGAAGATCATTTGTGTTACATGCGTGCAGAGTTAGATTCTCAACAGTCTTGACTGTATATTTGTATAATATAATCTCCGCGACGCCGTGCAATCGATATCCGCGTTTTCTTGCACTGGTCTCTGGATGAAAATTGTAGTGTGTCTGTTGCGAGATAGACAGCGCATTTTGCCTGCTGTTACTGGGCTGAATGTATGTAAATAAGTGGGAAAAACAAAAGTCATCTGTACAAGCAGTGGCCTAAAAGTCTGTAATTGTGGAGCAGGGCAATTGTTGAAGTTGCTGTGACATCTCAAATACTACCTTTGAATAAACTGTTTACAAGGTCTCTTGAGATGCTGTCTCATAGTAAAAGGAAAATATTTCCCTGTGATAATATAAGGTAAAGAAAGGGGGCTACCTGAGCTTTTTATTTCCAGTGTTTCCAAGTGGAGAACATAACTCTTTATTGTCGGTAAATCTAACATTATTACTTCCTCTTAGAAGAATATTGTATCATTCGATGTTCGTTTGAGCTGGTAACATCCTTGCAACTGCTGCAATATTTTTCATTAGCAACCTGTATAATAGTTTGTACACAAGTACTGTTCAGATTGTCATGAAAAGTAGCTTTGACCGTTTACCTACCAGTAGCAGAATAGTATTTCTGTAAGATTTCCAGTGTACTACTACCATATCATATTTTATTTCTATAATGTAATTAAACTGTTATTTATTCAAGGAAAAAAAAAAAAAAAAAAAAAGAAGCATTCCTCTATTTTTTTTTTTTTGTTTCCCGAATTTTGAGGTAATGAGGAAGCCACGTGATGATGCTGCCTCATCCTACAATCTGGTGCTCTACGTTTTGTTTATAAATTTGTCTGTCAGATTCTGAAACAACTGCTTAAACAACTTGACGACAGGTTGTCAAGCTTTGTGGCATTTAATTGTATGCTGATATCTTTGAAGGAGGAGGTAGATTATGTATTTGTGTATTCAGTACTATGGAGACGAGAGAAATGACATAGTTAAAACTGAATCTCCTGCTCCATTATGTAGGCAATTTCCCCTTTCCTCTGTATTAGCAAAAAATGCAATAAATCTCTTTTGCCTTCGTCAGATGCATATGTTTGCACATAACACATTAGGAAAAACTCATACTTAAGAAAGATAAAACACAAAAGAGCAGAAGAAAGAAATACGAATAAACAGTGCTGCCAACACCATCAACAACTTAAAGTAGTTTTTGGTGACGTAAAGGCAAGAGGGAAACAAAAATTGGTCTTGTTTTGGTCAGTGCCAATGGGTAAAGAGCTATGGGTATGTACTGGGGACAATGGAGTGGTCCAACAGCAACGCACAAAAGCTGTGCAAGAAGAGCAAACTCAGCCATGCCACTGCCTACTGGGCACACTACCAGGCTCCCACCACTGCCCATCCACAGCTGAAAAGATGAGCTGAAAAAATACTTCTACTCTCCTTGTGGTCTCACGTGCCCAATCCAAAGCCCGCTGAACACCACAGAAAGATCGCTGCTCATTCAGAGAGTCAGTTTTCTCAGAATCACGGAAACACAGAATGGCCTGGATTGGAAGGGACCTCAAGGATCATGAAGCTCCAACCCCCCACCGCCACAGGCAGGGCCACCAGTCTCCCCATTTAATAGTAGACCAGACTGCCCAGGGTTCCATCCAACCTGGCCTTGAACATCTCCAGGGGCAGGGCAGCCACAACCTCTCTGGGCAGCCTGTTCCAGCACCTTGCCACTCTCATAGTAAAGAACTTTTCCATACAGTTTATTCTCAGATTGCCTTACTTGGGCAATTTTCCTTCTCCATGTTATGGTTTCTAATCAGGCATCTTCAGGGTGTGAAATGAGCATGTCCAATGGCCTTGGACTGTGGTTTTGCCACAGTACTTGTCGTCTTAAAAATCAGATTACTTATACTTTGAAATATCCTTGACAAAACAAAAGGAACTAGAAATGAAAAATTAGATCTTAACCTTTAACTGTACGCTACATTTTATGAAGAAGTCTGAACACTTCTGCTGAAAGCTCTCACTACCAAAACAGCCAGGGAGACAATTCCTTCTGTATTCACACGTTCAGTGGAAAATAAGGGCTGTGCTGCCACAAACTGACAGTTCCTCATGACAGTGACACCTAACTGCATCTGTAAGTCTGCTCTGAACAACATGGGAGGAAACGATGACAACTCTGCAAGCAACCACTTTCCTACACTAAACCAGCTCTGGAAGTGTGTGGGCAAATATACTGTCATCATTTCAGCCCTACATAGTGACATCCATTATTATTTCTGCTCTTCTGACAGCTTTTTTTAAGAACTCACAAGATTATCATGTACACACAAAGCAATAGTTTTCATCAATAAAATATCTATTTGCTTCAATTTTTTTTTTTTAATTTTAATTTTTATTTTTTAAATATAATCTGTCTTCAGTAGAAGTCTGGCTTTGGCTTGATTGAGAAATGAAATTTAATATGTTGGGGCAGGTTAGAAAAGAACAGACAAAAAAAAAAAAACATTACTGTAATCTCTTCCCATGTGTCCTGTTTTTTTCCTTCCCCTTATGTTGTCTGATACGATGCTACATTTCGGCTTTGGGAGAAAAACGATGTTGATAACACCTTGATGTTTTAGCTGTTGCTGAGCAGTGCTGTACAGAGCCAAGGATGTTTCAACTTCTTGTACTGTCCTGTCAGTGAGGGGAGCCAGGGGGCAGAAGGAGCTGGGAGGGGACAGGGACAGAACCAGGGCAACTGAGCTGAACTGGCCAAGTGGATATTCCATAACATGCAACATCATGCAAAAAAAAAACTTCTAAAACTGTGGGGAGTTGGCCAGGGTGTAGCCACTGCTCAGGGACTGGCAGGGCATGGGTCAGCAGGTAGTGAGCAACTGTTCCGTGCATCGCTTGTTTCGTAAATATATATTATTATCATTACTACTGTTATTCTCCTTTTGTCTTCCTTTCTCCTCTTGGTAGATAGTTTTTATCTCAACCCACATGTTCTACTTTGTTGGTTGTTCTTTTTTTTTTTTTTTTCCAGTTCTCTCCCTCACCCCACTATGAGCAGGGAGTGAGCAGACGACTGTGTGCTGCTGAGCTGCATGCTGGGTTAAGCCACATCTTGTTTAAGAAAACACCAGGCATTCCTCTTATTGATAGCTTACAGCACCTCCTCCTCCATTCTGCCTTTGTCCACTGGTTGTTTTAGATAATGGATATAAAGAGTATCAACAGTTTTCTTTAAATAGCAGCACAACGTATGAAGCGCATGATTACCTTTAACAGGTCTCCTTAATGTGAACAGCCATCTAATATTAATCTTTAAAATTCAGTTAGCAGAAAGCATGATAACGAGCCTGAGGTAATCTTAATGACTAGGTATAAGATGCCCTGGTATTGCTTTCCAATAAATCATCCTTGGTATTCAGGGCAGCACTCAGTTTCCTGTTAAAGCATATTAAGGGGTGGAATCCTGTCTCAATTAAGTCACTAAGAATTTTTTATTGACTTCAGCAGAAATGACAGCTTGCCCCAGATTTTCAAAGCACGAGTCTGCATTTGTGAAGTGCAATGTTATGTTCCACTGTATTTGCATTAAAACAAAGGTGAGACAGAATAAATAACAGCTTCTATTATTTGTTTGCTTGCCTGTTTGTTTTACATCCAACATAATCCATTTTAAAATCTGGTGGGTAGCTGCAGAATTGCAAAGCCTGGTGGGTGTTCCATGGACTTGTCACGGGAGTGAAGCAATTTCTTTATGTGCAGATGGGGTAGAGAACATCATGAACAAAACTGCTCTCACTGTGCTGCTGACAGAGTTCCTCCCTGACCATGTGTACTGGATGCTGTTTTGACACTACTTTCTCTCCATATATACGTATATATGTGTGCAAGGTGGAAACAGGATGCACAAACATCCAAAATCTTCCCCAAAAATCAGAGTCTCTCCGCTAATAATAACAATCATGCTAACGATAACAATAATAACAAACAATAATAATGTGATATATCTTCACAGTCACTAACTGCAGGAAGGAAAAAGCTCATCTGCCATAATGGGATGGATCAAGTCCTGCCATTGCAGGGCACTTCAAGGCCAGGCTGGATGTGGCTCTAGCCTCTAGCCTGGTCTGGTTGGTTGCTGACCCTGTACATAGCAGGGGGGTTGAAACCAGATGATCATTGTGGTCCTTTTCTACCCAGGCCATTCTATGAATCTATGAATCTCTTAATTGCTATCTGAAGAATTTTTACCCCCATGGATCTTGCTGAAGGTCCTGCAAGGATCAGCATCACAGGGACTCCCCATCTGGGGATGCTATAACGTGGCCCAGAGCAGAAATCTTCTCAAAAGCAGGGAAGAACAATCCTTGCTGGATGAGACTCCAAAAAAGAAGGGTTTATGTAAATCAGTGTAATGCAGAGGTGGGAATCCCGCTATGCGTCATTTCTTAGTTAAGGAACAAGGATTAGCAGTATTATTTTAATAAAAAAGCGTGGGGAATTATGCAGGCTGTGGAGCCATCCAGTAAACGCTCCTCCCAAACCTTCATGAGGGTAAAAATAAATCCGGTACGGCCTTTCATCAGCAGCCTGGGAAGAGATATGATCATTGTCTCTGCAATGCTTAACTTGTAACCTAATTCAATTCATTTTTAAATTATACACCTACCTGCTAGCAATGCAGCCTGAGTAGGCAAAATTAATAACAGGCATGCTCAGTAAATCCCAGGTTTAATGCTTTAGCTTGAATGTTAATATCTAAATTGAGTAATGCCATCAGTCATGAGAATTACAGTTTTCTGCCTCCCTATCATCTCCTATTTATTTGAGGGCTTTTATTTACTCCCATTACAACACTGGCAAAACCTTGCTTAGCTGAGCAGTTCTGGCACTGTGATGGCCTTTCCCTCCGCAAGGGGCCTGTGGGACTGGGGCAGGGCGTGTTGATGGGAAAGGAGAAGGGACAGTGAGCCTTGCGTAAGAGGTGAGGAATGGGGACTATACTGCATCAGTGGTAGGCATGGATTACGCATAGCTTGCCTTTTTTCACTCCACGTTGTTGAGGAAAGCTTCCACTTTCAGCACCGGTGACCTTCACTTAGTATCTTGGAGCTGACCAAAACGTGGCTGTGTACAGATGACTGCAGGTCTGCATCCCCCTAGGTAGATAAGAGGATGAGTATCTTAACAGCAAAATGTCGTAAGATTTAAAAAGGACCAGGCTCTCCACCTAGAAATTTGGCATTTAACCCAATTTTCTCTGCACCTGCTTCTGCAGGTAAGTCCTTTAGCCTTGGTTCCTGGAGGCTGAGGGCTGGGCTGAGCTCCGTTAGAGAACTGAGCTGGCTCACCAATAGCTGTGCAGGTCAGGTCAGGCAGGTCTTATCCTGTAGTGATCTCCCAAATGGGTACACAAACGGACACCTTCTGTGTTCTCCCACTCAGTACACTCAGCCCTGATTGGAAATGAGGGTGTCCATCATTTAATTCCTTTTTATTCAATTCAAAATGCCATTGGGCCCCGCTTTACTTAGCTACTGAGTATCATAAGAGGGAACAGAGGGAGCCTTCAAACTCAGCGCCACACTATTCTTACATTTTTGCTCTTTGCCTTTTCTTGCTGCTTACATAGCGATTTAAAATAGTAGTTTGTGATCTAATCTTAGCTGCTGTGTCAGCTGGCCCCTGCTGAGGCTTAAATCCTTCTGCTGACTATGAAATGTAGACTCAGGTCTCAAAAAGGAGCAGGCACTTGCCTTCAAGAGAGCAGTGTGTGGAGGTGGAAATGAATGGAAAGTGTTTCTTGTTGGAAAGTGAACAGTGAAGGATGAGAATATGGCCTGATGTATATTTATTTCCCATGGTTCCTTGCCTTCCCTCATTTTGGTCTTTCTTCTCCCCATGCTGCTTCCCTCCAGTAGTGCCAACACAAGGCCCTGCATGGCTGCCTGGTGAGCCAGATGCAGATGTACTGATCCAGATAAAAACTAATATTTTTTTTTCCTACGTGTGACCATAGCCTGAGTTTCAGAGCTGGGGAATGGCACTGGAATTGTCATACGGGCAACTCAACAGCTCTATCAAACCAGGTTCCTGCTGTGCCAGCCACATAATGGGACTTCAGGGTCTTGGTGTTCATTGTCAGAGCAATCTAAAAGTGTTATTCTCTTCCACACAAGCAACTCCAAGGGAAACTTGAGTTTCAGAGCCCATTTAAATACAGAACTGCAGAGCTATTTTGGGGGCTGCATCCGTGACCTTCAAAGGCAAAGTCTTCACCAGAGCTAAGAAAACTCTTCCTGTTCTCAGTGCAAGTGAGAGTTGTCACTACATATTTTTTTTTCAATAGAACTGACTGTTTGAAAAATTCCTTTTATCTTTTCCTTGTTTTGAAAGATACCTGCACTTCTTTTGAGTCTTCAGAAGCTCCTGCGCTCAACTGGCTGGGCAGAACATGTGAATCATGCCTTCATCTTCCAGCCAGGTGGCCAACCTCATGCTGGGCATGCCACGGAGAACGCCTCTCCTCACTGGTACACAAGGTCCCAGGGCAGGCAAGATAAGCTTGGTGCCACAACAGCCCCTATAGAATCCTAGAAAATCACAGAATCATCTAAGTTGGAAAAGACCTTCAAGATCAGCAAGTCCAAATATCAACCTGACATACCTCACTAAACCATGTCCCTTAGTGTTACATCTCACAATGTGAGTGCTCATTGCCACTGGGGCAAAACCACAGCACTGCCCTGCATCATGGCATTCCTCTCTATAGTGCTGTTTCTATTTCTGCATTGCTGCTACTGGGAACCATGGTCAAAGTAGCCATTCTGTCATTGCTGCAGAGAGGCACAGAGATGCTTGGCAGCAGGAACTGCTGGCCAGCTGATGGGCAATAGTGGGCTCAAACTATATCTAAGGTGCATCCACAGTAGCTACAACCAGTACAGCCTCTTTGGAACCATGAGTTCTTCGTGTCTTCTTACTCCTCAAACTTTATTTGAATCCCTACTGGGGACAATATGCATGAATGGGAAATGTTCGCTCTTAGAAAAAGAACAAGTCAAACTTTGGTTTTACAGAAAATGCTTGTAGGTCTGCATTGTTGGTGTTTTTGTTGTTGTTGTTGTTTGTTTGTTTGTTTGTGTTTGTTTTTTTTTTTTTAAAGGAACTATCTAGCTCTGTACTGAAAAAAAAAAAAAATCAATCTTCTGTAGGGAAAAATAGGTAGAAAACTAAATCAGGAAGAGAAGCTGCTGTAAATTAGAGGAGCTCTTCCACACTCCCAAGCAGAGCCATAGAGGCCAGTCATACATCTGCCAGCCACAGTGGCAAGCTGTGGATGTGTGCTGTAAAGAAATAACTGCAACCACATCCATTCACAGGAGGGCAAAGGACCCCACATGTGTCCTGGCGTGCAACATTGCACCTAGGAAACTGATGCAGATTGGTTTCATCCCTGGCTTCATACCTGTGAATCCTGTGTGCTCTTGAGCCACTCTAACCTAAACTGGGGACTCAGAGAGCCAGGCATTACCAGTAATGAGTAAGATCAGCGGCCAAAGAGGACTAGACTCATAATACTGTACTTTGCAAGTCACCGAGTTAATGGCCTGCTTTTACATATATTGCTGTTATACCTAGCAACTCATGATAATAAAGGCTTGGGGTAATAGCAACAGCAGAAAAAAAAAAATAAACAGCCTTTATCAAACCATTCCTAGGAGGGGAAAAAACAGCACCATGTATGTCAAAGGCTGCAATATTAGAGTGGTATTTAGTCTGCAGCTAAAAGGCCATGCAAGCCTTTACTTTTAACTGCTAACTCAGATCTCCTCAAGAGACTTGACTGGGATTTAAAGGGTAAGTATTGTGGAATGGTCTGCAGAGGAGAGAGCAGCCCCTATAATACTGTATTTGCAGGACATTATTCTTTCCATTTGTATAGAGACAATTGCTCCAGCTAACCTGCCTGTCCTGTACCCTAGGCAACCTGACAAATTAAAACTAACCACCTAATCCATCAAACAAATGGTTTGCACCGGCTTCATCAAAGGTAAATAAATAGCTATCCCCCTCCCTGGAAAATAAAATATTTCAACAGCAAGGAAAGGTTCTTTCCTGCCTCAGTTCTTCCCTGCCTCATCTTTCCCTTCTCCAGATGCTCAAGGAAAGGATCTTGCAGAATGGCCATGAAGTTTGCAGATGACCAACGTCCAAAGACTATCCATTAGCAAAAGTATTTTCTTTCCAGTATGTCCATGAGCACAATGATGCAAGGAGGACTTGAGAGGGATGTGGATTATCCCATCTTGACCCCTCTTTTGGGACACCAAGATAAAACCCAAACTTTGCATTTGCCAGCTTGTCAGCCAGGGCAGGTCCAGCAGAGTGCTCAGCCTCTCCTCTTCCCCTGCACACACAATTGCTTCCAGTACCCTCACGGTATCCACCTTTGCTTTGCAAGGCTGAATGCACTCACTCACTGCCTTTGATTTCCTGGCTGGGGATGTGTGCGCCAAGCCTGCTAATGAAGCTCAAAGAGCAGACTGGAAGCACCTTCACAGAGCTGGCTGGTATGAGTGGCAAGAAGCTGCCTAGCACTGGTCACCATCTCTGCATGTATGCCAGAAGACAATACCATGAAACACCAGGCAGGAAGGGCAGGCACAGGGCTGGGGTTGATGCATCCCTCACAGGTGCCTTCCTTGCCTTGTATTGCCATGAGCCACAGCTTCAGGCACTCAAAGCCTTATTAATTCAGCATGCATTGGAAGCATCTAATTTCTAAAAGATCTAAAAGCACCTAAAATCATTAGCTACCACCACTAGCATCTGCTTCCTGGAGCGTAAAAGTTTATGTTCATCTGCATGGCAGCTCTGGGTCTTGGGCCGAATCAATGGGCAGGGGCTGGCTGCCTCAGCCACCAAACATCACCTGAGGCTCCAGCCTCATCTAACCTCTGCCAGTAGTAGCTCTGGGCTCAGCAGCAACACGCCGATGGGTATTGGTAGCTGGTCGGGATTTGATTGAACACAGATGGAGCTGTGGCAGGCAAAGCCTGATGCAAAGTGTTTCCAGTCCTTGTTTCCCTTGGGGTCCATAAGCAGCAAAAACAACAGTGCATCCCAGTTCAGTCATAAAACTTCCATAAAGCCATTTGTTGGTGGTTTTTTGTTTTGTTTTGTTTTGTTTTGTTTTTGTTTGTTTGTTTGAAGTTTTCATAATCTTAGGGCTAATGAAAATAAGCATTAGCACTGGACAGGCTGGGAACAACGGTGCACTTGTTCAATAGATGCTTTTTCCTCATTGAAGTACAATACAGGAATGGCCACTGAGGATTTGAAGAGAAATTTCTGACTGTTGGGGGAGCAAAGCAAAATACAGCAAAACAGATCCTCCATGGTGGACCCCCAGGGGATCATGCCCATGCTTCATACCTCACTGTACATCTTGCCACAGGAGATCTGCTTCCAAGTTGGCTTTCAGGCTGTGCTGCGCTAGCTGGCTCATCACCTCCCAGGGCTGGACCCAATGGTGTTTATGTGTGACTATGGTGATGTCTGGGCTATACCCAAACAAATGGTGGAAAAGGCAGCTGGGCTTACTCTTGCACATCACAAGGAGGTGACTTCAGATGCGCAAATATCATTTCTTGTGAGGGAAAATGGAAGAAGGTGCCAAAAAGACATGGATTATTATTTTTTTTTTTTCTGTGAAAGAATAGGTAGCTCCTAACATGTTTTGTTTGTTTGTTTGTTTTGTTTCTGTTTTTGTTTTTATCAAAGAGCAGACTGAAAGATGACTCTCTTGTAACATGTGAAATATTTCCTTGGGAGGAAATACCAGCTACTAGAAGGCTCTTTTACCAGCAGAAAAATGAATAACAGGAGCCAGTGGCTGGAAGCTGAAGCCAGACAAATTAAAATGGGAAATAAGGCATATATTTTTAAGAGTGGCAGTAATTAACCACTGGAACAAATCCTCAGGGGAGACTTTGGATTCTTATCTCTGGAGAGCTTCAAATCATGGCTGGATGCCTTTCTAGAAGATGTACTTTAGCCAAAGAAGCTATTAGGTTCAATACATGGGTAATTGCGTGAAATGTAATGGGCTGTGATACATGCGAAGTAAGAACAGATGATCTAATGGTTCTTTCTGGCCTTAAACCTATGAAGCTATTCATCTAGATGGGAGCCCTGTGCCTATAGCTGAGAATTTGATCCTGGGCCCCCACTGCAACATTTATAAACCTATGAAAAATGAGTGTACAACTGCGCCAAAAAGAATAGAATCGAACGATGGATGGGGAGCTAAGGAAGAAGAAGCACACCCATAGCATCACCTATTTCTATTTTTTATGAATTATGTCAGAATGTAATGAGCACCTATAGAAACCAGGACTGTGAGGCAGTAATTTACACAGGAGAAATTCAAATGAAACGGGAAGATATGAGGGTATGTTTGAAGACTGTCAGGTTTCTGCGATAAAATTGCGTTAGTAATTAATAATCTCCCAGAAAAGAGAGGGAGAGAGAGATCATCTGCTACCATGTGTCTATTAGCAGATAAATCCAGAGTGAAAGATATCCCCTCTGGGACAACTTGATGGATTATATTAAATTTAATGGTAATGGAAGGAATACTGTAATTGGAAGATGCTGGAGGGAAAAGATATGGTGGGAGCAAGAGGAAGAGGCACATGCTGATATGGAAGACCTCATCTTATAGAAACGGGCTCGGGTCCTGCCAAGCTACACCAAAAGAGCAGAAGAGGCCCCACTCCCCAGGGTCCAGAAAATGTACAGGATGACCTTAGCTAATCTGCAAGCCAACCTATAATGTTCCCAAGGGAGGTACGTTTGGCAAGTGCAATGTGGAAAATAAATATTAGAAATACCAGGATTTTTTGAGTCTATGACTACATTTCAGGGGGAAAAAAAATGACAAGTTCAATTAGGTTCCTCGAAGCAGGGGAGAAAAACTGATTAATCAGGCATGGAAGTTCCTAAGTAACCAAAACAACTGTGTGGGCTTTCTCCTCTTGACTCATGTTACAGGAGGAGGGTGTATCTATTTGAAAACGGAATACATTTCCACAGGCTCTATAAAGGAATGTCCAAACACATCTAGACAGAAAATGTTCCCTGTTAACTAAGTCTCCCCAGAGCCTCTTGTATACAGTGTGATGCTCTGGAGTATGCACAGGAATTTTTGGGTGTTTTCTTTGAAGATAAAATGTCCTTTTAAAGAATGCATGGACTCAGAGCCAGCATCCCAAAAGGGCAATAGAAACTTCACAAGTAAACTTGTATTTAGCAGAATGACACCTTCAGCAAATAGGAAACAAGATTAAAATAAAACAGCAAGGCATTTATAATGCCCGTAGTCCAAAGGCTTCTTGGAAAAATAACTGTCTGTCAGCAAGGCAGGATGTGGAGAACCACATCCCTGCAAATTGCCAGCAGAACAGCAAGAGTTACCATTCTCGGCCAGTGAAACATCAACTGATTATTGCATCTGAGCTGGCTCTTTCCCAGAGCATTAGACGCCATCTCTCCCAGCTTTAGAAAGCTATCTTCCGCAGATGGGCTTTGTCAGAGGTGTCGCACACCTCACTGCTCAGGGGAAGAGGCAAACAAAAGCCAACGCGTGTGACACAGCGCTGAACCATGCAGATCACATCATGTGAGAGGACGCATCCTGAGCATAACATCACAAGAGGTCTGCAGAAAATTCTGCTTCCCAGCAGCACGCTGCTGGCTCACTTGAGTTGAAGGCTGAAGCAGGGGGAAGTGAAGCCTCACTCGTCTCAGAACCCTCATGTTTTGAAGGAGATTTTTCTTCGAGTCATTTTTACACCATTTTTTGCTACAGTTGATTGAATTTGATCATGACAGTCAGTAGGAGGATGACCACGAGAGGGTTATGCTCTTTGGTCATGAGCAGGAAGTCACTGACAACGGCTGCCGTACTCACCTTGTTTTGGGTTTTTCTCCACCACCAACACCCTGCCCCCTGCCTGCTGCTGAAGGAGCTGTGTGGGCGTCCACACCATGAGTAGTTCAAACAGCAACACTGATCTTCATCATGTTACCGCTCCTTGGCAGCCCCAGCCCCTCCAACCCGGGCTGGCAAGTCTATTTTTATGGGATGCGTTGTGATGTGGACTCCTAGCCACTTCCCACAGGAGCATGCCTGGGAGTAGGAAATGTTCCAAATAACACATGAGCTGTTACATACATCCACCGCAGAGCAGAGAGGGTGGAGAGTTAGAGCAAAGCACTCGGCACCTGGCGCTCACAGCACTTAGCCCTGGTTCCAGTGGCAATGTGCTGCAGGAGCAGGGATGTTATTTAGCTCAAGTCCCCTGTCCCTGCCTCCAGGGCTTATTATCAGGATGAATTATTTAATGTGTGTGCACAGCTTTGATGTTGTACGCACCATTTCATATGTACATAAGTGCTAAAGATTATTAGGCGGTTCTGTTGTCGCTAGAACACCAAGCACACATTTCTGGGCTTAATTAGGTGTGTTAAAACAGCTCTACAAGGCCACGCCAGAAAATGTGAGTACTGATGCATTAGTAATTGTGGGGCTATGGTAAAATGGATCTCAGCAAAAGGATTCCTCGCATTAGGGTTTAACCTCTGCCAAAGCCTGCTAAGATGCTGCTAATGGCCTCCAGGTTCCTAAGTCATCCAGAGATGTTCCCATTTAAGTTTTTATCCGGTTTGCCCAGTGTTTGAGCAGAACAGTGTGATCCTTTCATTAAAAAACAAACAAACAAAACAACAACAACAACAACAAAAAAACCGAGCAGAAACCTGGACAGAAGTAAAAAAACTCTGATTTAAGACCAGTTCTTGGGCAGGGACTCCTGGGCACTCTTGGGAAGGAGGCTGGTGGGACATTTGGAGGCAATGGTAATCGGAGGACGGTTGGACTAGATGATGTTGTAGGTCCTTTCCAACCTTGTGATTCTATGATTCTATGAGCCACCTGGCCTGAGCATGCATTAAGCCAACCCAAAGCATGTTTTGTGACATCCACACACCTGCTAGCCACTAGCCTTAGGCTGCCTTGGAGAAATGCTCCACTTGCAGGACCAACATACTGATGCCAGAGAAACCCTTCCTGCAGGTCAGCAAGCTGTGATTTGCATTTGTGCAATTTACTGCTGCTTGGGGGCCCGCTGATCTCCACCAGCACAAACAGCAGCTTTGCCGCTACGTGCTTGGGGACAATGCAGACAAAGCCCCATCAGTGGCTGTCACCAGTGGATATAATATGACCAAATCCCCAAACCAAACAAGACCTTAATTTCTCATTGAGTTTTGGGTTTCCTGAAATCTAAACTTGAAAGAGGTTTCATCCCTTGCTCAAGGGGAAAAATCCTCTAGTGAGGAAAGGCAAATAAAGGTTCACAATGTGCAGGCTTTCTGCAAATAAATGGCTGAATATCTCACCAGCCATGATGTAACAGCAACAGCCATCTCACCCTCATCTGTGCTGCAGGAGCTTGGGAAATGAGAGTTTAGCTTCTTCTGGTGATCCTGTGTGATTGCAGGAATGTTTTCAGAGTACATTCTTCATATGTTAATAGTTTTGTATGTTATTAAACCGAATCTAATTATATTGGATTTGCTCTGAGCAGCAAATCATATTCACAATTGTGTTTTCATTAAAGAATATATTCTATATAAAGATTTCATTAAGATGTTAATTGCTACCGGAACAATGTGCACATAAATAATAAACAAGACTATCTACACGTTATTGGAAAATAATTTCAGCATATACCAAACTAGTTACTGTAAATTTCTTTAGGTTTTAATGGGAAGTAGTGTGCCTGGCTAGAATTAACAAAAGACCCTCTGATATGAAATGTGGCTTTATTTTTTCTATGCAGAGTTCCAGTGCCAGGCCATGCTAAAAGGATAGAATAGAAGATGTCCCATCAGTAAAAATACTGGTGATCAGAAATATGGGGCAGGTTTACGTCACTGAACAAGTTGACACAGAGACCTGACAAGCCTAGGCTATGAGATGAAAGTGAGAGGACAGCAGGCACTGCTCTGCCTGTAGACACTGTATTTCAAACAATCAAGGTCAAGCTCTCAGCCTTCACAAAATCCCAGATGAGGTGGCCACATTCTACACCAGAATCCCATTGAATTTGCTAGTCTTCATAGAATCATAGAATGGTTTGTGTTGGAAGGGACCTTTAAGATCATGTAGTCCCAGCCCCCCACTATAGGCAAGGACACATTCCACTAGAGCAGGTTGCTCAAAGCCCCATCCAGCCTAGCCTTGAATGTTTCCAAGGAGGGGGCATCCACAACCTGGCTAGGCAACCTGTTCCAGTGCCTCACCACCCTCACAGTAAAGAATTTCTTCCTAATATCTAGTCTAAATCTACCCTCTTCCAGTTTAAAGCCATTTCCCCTTGTCCTGTTGCTACATGCCCTTGCAAAAGGTGTCACCCCAGCTTTCCTGTAATCCCCCTTCAGGTACTGGAAGGTTGCTATAAGGTCCCTCCAGAGCCTTATCTTCTCCAAGCTGAAGAGCCCCAGTTCTCTCAGCCTGTTCTCATAGGGCGAGGTGCTCCAGCTCTCTGACCATCCTTGTGGCCATTCTCTGTACCTGCTCCAACAGCAAAATGTCTTTCTTGTGTTGGGGGACCCCAGAACTGGATGCAGTACTCCAGGTGGGGTCTCACAAGACAAAATAAAGGAGCAGTCACCTCCCCTGACCTACTGGTCATGCTTCTCTTGATGCAACCCAGGATACAGTTGGTCTCCTGGGCTGCAAGCACATGTTGCCAGCTCATGTTGAATCTTTCATCCACTGACACCCCCAAATCCTTCTCCTCAGAGCTGCTCTCAAACCATTCTCCACCCAACCTGTGTCTGTGCTTGGAGACGTGGGGAGCAGTTACTGTGAGATGGAGAGGGAGCTCCCTGGCCCATGTACAACCACCAGCCTACACAGCAAGGACAACAGCAGTGCAGGAAATTTTGTCGGTTTTCCCACCTTTGCTGGGGTGTCAGCTGCTGGAAATGACACTGGTGAGCTTGGTCACATCACAGGGAAATATCTCTGCTTCTGGCGATTGGTCTTCTGGTGCGATGACAGGATGGTGTCTATTTCTGGCCTCCAGAAAGAGTATTTCTTGTTCTCACAGAGCATGTTGGACAGTGAGATCAAACATACTCTCTGTAAGCTCTGCTGACATGCCCTGTTGGGCAACAGTCATCTTCAGTGACATGGAGAGAAGAGTGAAATGGAAAATGTGAAAGGTCTGGCAGTACCAACAAATTCTGCTTCCCATGCCTTCTTTCCAGCACTGCAGGCTGACTGTGTGGGGGAACAGATAGCTTTCACTTGGGAAGAAGGTGGAAAGGAGCAGGAGAAATGTAAATGCAGTGTGAATCAGAAGGCACACGCAGAATGACAGAATGACAAGAAGTCTCTGCTTCAAGAGGAGCCACACTAGCAGCCTGAAAGCCTGAGCAATAGGAACTAGGAAATAGAAAAAGGAAATTAAATTTTTAAGACCCTGTATGTTTAGATGGTGTTATCTTCAAGACAACAAACAGCAAAGGCCCAGGAAATTCAAAATTAAATCCAACACTCTCCTTATTTCCTGATTTTCTCTTGTTAAGCATAAAAGCATGGCCAGGATCAAGTTAACATTATATTTCCTGCCACATGATTCTATTGGCATTGGTTTTGTTGCTATGTATACGTATACTGATCCACACTGAAATAAAAAAATAAAACAAAAAAAAACATTAATTGCATTGACTTACAGAGAGAAGTAAGCCAGGTATTCCAGTGCTTCAGTTCCTGAGAGATGTATCAAGGCCACATGCTGGTCTCACAGCATTTTTTTGTACATACAAAGTGGATGCCTCATGAACAGAATTAATATCTGATGGCAGAATTCATTGATATGACATTTACAGATGAGTGTAAGCTATCTGGCAAGTGTTTACAGCACCAGAAATTAAGTCAAGGAGCTGTCTGGTGCTGCTCCAGTATGGCTGCCACGTTCCACACCATGTTTCCTGCTGCCGTGAAAAGCAGAACTTCATCAGATTTTGTAGGAAATCCTGGGGCAAGGAAGCAATACTTGTGACTCCAGACAGTAATGCAAGGAAACCTGTGCTCAACCTCAGCCTTCCAATAGCTTCACCATTCTCAGGTAACAATTTGGACTCAAATCTTTGTAAGAACGAGGTTTTGCCCCCATGAGCTCAGGTCTTGTTTTCCTTGGTGATTCACACTGCTTTAATGGTAACTCTACTACAAGCCCCTTCTTTTGCTGTCTTAAGTAAAGTCCAGGAAGGAAGGAGGAATAACAGAATCATAGAATCACAAGGTTGGACCTACAAGATCATCTTGTCCAATGGTCCTCCCATTACCGTTGCTACCACAAGCCACTAAACCATCTCTTGTAGCTCCTCATCCAGACGCCTCTTGAACACTGCCAGGGATGGCAACTCCACCACCTCCAGGCCATTCCAGTGCCTGACCACTCTCTGAGAGAAGAAGTTTTTCCTTTGGTACAACTTGTGGCCATTTCCTCTGGTCCTGTTCGCTGCCTGGGAGAAGAGGCCAAACCCCTCCTCATCACAACCTCCCTTCAGGAAGTTGTAGAGTGCAATGAGGTCTCCCCTGAGCCTCCTCTTCTCCAGACTAAACAATCCCAGCTCCAGGGAAGGAAAGAAGGAAGGAAGGAAGGAAGGAAGGAAGGAAGGAAAGAAGGAAGGAAGGAAAGAAGGAAGGAAGGAAGGAAGGAAGGAAGGAAGGAAGGAAGGAAGGAAGGAAGGAAGGAAGGAAGGAAGGAAGGAAGGAAGGAAGGAAGGAAGGAAGGAAGGAAGGAAGGAAGGAAGGAAGGAAGGAAAGAAGGAAGGAAGGAAGGAAGGAAGGAAGGAAGGAAGGAAGGAAGGAAGGAAGGAAGGAAGGAAGGAAGGAAGGAAGGAAGGAAGGAAGGAAGGAAGGAATAAGCAAGGTTAGATGAATTATACCTACACTTACAAGTGACACTTGGAAAGAAGGATTCTGCACTGTATTCTGATCCCATTTTGCTTCCTATTTAATGCATTTTCATTCACGTTTGAAAAGTCTAGCATTACAGTTCATTTTTCAAGCACCACTGTGAATCAGTCAGTCAGAGACAGACATCTCTTGTGAGAGGCAGTGATGGATAAAATTCTTTGCTAAGGTTTGACACGTAACTGGCTGATGAAACAATCTTATCCAACACCAGCTGAAATTTTAAGACAGCTCTGGAGGATTTTGTAGGTCCTTTCCAGGACATCTAAGGAAGTTTTACTGCAAAAATTAAAAGTCAGGCAAAAAACACATCAAAGTCAAATGGTGTGGAAATGCTGTGAAAATCTGCAAAAATGTAACACTAAATTTGTCATTTTAACCTTTGAAACTTTAAGGGTTTCCGGGCTTTCTTTTGCCACTCTGAGCTTCAGCAAAAAGATAAGGAAAGGCAAATATGAGAATATCAATGTCATGGACCATTATCCATTTTATTGGTCCTGAAGGAAAAAAGATAGTGAGATGGAGCTATAACTTTTTGCAAAAATCTGGATTTTTCATTACTAAAAATGCTGAAATATATATTTCACACTTCTTAGAATGAAAAACAACATGAAGAATCTACCCAGTCCGGATTGGCACTAGCCCCAGGCAGAGGCAAGGATACGGCCCCAGGTGCATGCTTCCTGTGACATTTGCAGGAGTCAGGAGACACTGGAGTAACAGAGGTCTCCTACAAAGAGAACGGGCAATGTCTATCTGACAAAGCACCCAAAAGCACTTTTAATTGAGTGCAGTTTAATGGACCGTGCTTCTTCTGTAATTTTACTGTATAACCCCTTAACATAAAATGCAAACGCAGGCATAGTCTTCAAACTGAAAGAGATTCAACGTTGTGTTTCTATCAGAACCTTTTCACATCCAGGCCAAGAAAAACTGAATTCTTCTCCAACAGCTGCTGCTGCTGAATTGGGTGTGGTACATGAAGACAGATGTAAATGAGGGTGGGACAGACATATGGAAAAATCAGGATCATATAGGAACAACTTTTATCTATGTATGATTTACCAGGGCCAAATGAGAAGAGCATTGAGGCAGTGGCACAGGCTGCCCAGGAAGGTGGTGGAGTCACCGTCCCTAGAGGTGTTCAAGAACTGTGTGGATGTGGCACTGAGGGACGTGGTTAGTGGGCATGGTGGGAGTGAGCTGAGAGTTGGACTAGATGATCTTAGAGGTCTTTCCCAACATTAACGATTCCGTGTTTCTACGATTCTATGATTCTGTAATACTGAATGAGGAACAGTGTTTTATAAGTATATGGCTCTGGAAACAATTTAAGATGGAGGGACAGCAAACAGCTGAACATGGACATCAGTGTCACAGGGCATATATGGCTCTTGGCTAAACAGAGAATGCTGAAAAAGCAGAAGTTGTCTAAAAAGGAGTAAGAAAAAGTACCCAAATACTAGAGGAAAATACTTTTAATTTAGGACTTTTAAGAAGCTTAATCATAAAAGAAGACTGATAAGTGATTGATTAGAGTGTTAGTGAAGAAAAAATTTTCCATAAAGAAAAAACATGAAGTACTAAAAGACTTGAATTTAGCAGAATCAAAAGTCAGCAGCTGAAAGATGGAGGCAGATGCGTTCATATTTTGAAAGAAGAGCATTTCTTATTTAGCAGAGAAGGCAATAAACCTCTTAAACAAATTGCCAAGGGAAGTGTTAGACTTCCAGACTTCCTGTGTCCCCCAGCAAGGCTGGGTGCTTTTCCAACAGGTATCATTTAAACACAAACTGCAGTTGAGTTCCTGGGCTCAACATGAGAGCAACAGGGAGATGGAGAAAGCCTCCTGCAGATGCAAAATCAGACCAAGTGATCCAGTGGGTTCTTCTGGATGTGTGTTCTGAGAACACACAAATTCAAGGCCTGTAAAGAAGATCACAAATATCTTTCCCTGAGATTAGCAAGTGCAGCACATGAGCAGCATGGATAAAATCAGTTCTGTGACAATAAAAATAAGAGATTCAATTATGCATTATTTGCTTCTATGATCTTCAAAGGTAGCTGGCATTCTGACTTCCACTGGCTGAGAACCTGCTGTGAACATCACTCAGACCAGGAAGACTGATGACATTTTAAAAGAACTACATCATTCACCTGATGAACATTTTATGAGACAAGGAATTTACCTTTATTTGTTTATGTATAAAGACAAAAGTCTGCAGGCTTTAAAAGTGAAAAACAGGTGAAAAAACTGACTTTCTTTTTGGGACCATTTATAGTGAGGTAAATACACACAAATCTACCACTTTATTAAGCTTGTCTCTCAGTGTCTTACTACATTAAATACCCCAGTGGCCCTCTCCTTCTCCTTTTTAAGCTGTTTGGATGAAGTCTCTGGCCAAACTTAATGGGGGAGAAGTGGTGGAAGTCTTTCAAACTCTGTTTTGCCTTTGAGATGCCTTCCAGCCAATCTGCTTGGGTATATTTACCAGCTTTTGGGTTGTTTAGCCAGCCCTGCCAAACCAAATCTCCTTCCTCAAATTCCTCTCAGTTCTCATTCAGCTTTCTACCTTCCCCTCTGTGAAGATTCTGCTCATAGGCATCTTTTGTTTCACATTATCTGCCCTTTCTCCCCAGTTTCATAAGAATTCTGGGCACAGCCTCATTGTCCCACTAGCCTCCTCATGACGCTGCTCCTCCCTAGTTTGTTTATGGTCAGGATGGGATTAGAAACCTATTTTTCCACAGAGCGGGTACCCAGAAAAGTAAAACACCAGGCTATATTTCCTGCATCCTCAGAAAGAAAAGTAGGAGCCTGAGGATCGCGTATTCAGCATGGAAAATTTCTGCCTAAAGACTACATTCTGGCAGTTGTGAGCAACAGAAAATTAGATCATCGCAAGTATCAAGGGATCTTAATTAACAATTTGCCATTATTCTAGGTGTAATACAACATAATGTGAGATCAAAATAGTAACTGATTCATCTGCATGGCAACTACATGCCACTACTTAATTCTTGTGTTTTTATAGTGTGGTACCCTCAGAGAGGATCATCAAATGTGCTATAAGACTTTGTAGGCACATGTAAAACAAATTCATCTATCTGGGAAAGGGTTTACCATCCAAAGTGAAAATTTAAAGGCTAAAGCCTTTCCTGTTTTGCCAGTAACTAATTGTAAGAACATGAGGATAGGGAGCAAAACACATGTAGGTTAAGTAATTTTAATCAACCAATTATCCATATCCAGCCATGCTGGATTTGGGGTTTAATTGCTTCAGGCATGCAAGCTTTTTCTCCAGTTATCTTTTCACAGCCCACAAACACAATTTCCTGCTAAAGTAGCATTGCCCTGAAATTTCGCTATAATGAATTTTCCAGTCTGAGCTCTCTGACCCAATTCTAAGCAAAAAGTTTTTCTACAGAGCTAAGAAAAAAACTTATGAAACCAAATGTGAACGATATTGGCCTAATATAACAAGTTTCTCATAATGAAGCAGAAGACGAATGCTCAGCTCTCCTGAAAAATCCATCTCTACCCTTTACAGAAACAACTGGAAACTACAAACCTCTATTTCCAAAACTCGTATCAAACACTGCACATTTGGCTTAATGGTTAGCTGTAGCTTTCTGATTCACACACCAATTTATTTGCTCATTTACCCCTTGTAATATCTGCACAGTGCCAAAATTTTGCCACCAATCATGGAGCACCAAATCCGTTTTGAACTGTCATTTATTTTATTTTATAGAGCATCAGATAAAAATGACCCATATTTCAGTGGCAATCTCTCTCCTGTATGCACAGCGGCAAAGAAAGAAAAAACATGAGTACTCACTATTTTGTTAAGTGTGTTCTGCTAAATGAAGTTATAAAGAAATAATGAAAACCTTTGCAATTCACCATAAAAAATTCATTTTCAAAAAGAGACAGTAAAGCTGTCAAAGAAAAAAAATTAATGTCTATGGGCATATACCATTAGACCATACATAAAAGAAACTGCACATACATCAAGACCTAAATAACTATACAAATGCATCCTAAATTTCCTGAGACAGATGGCGGATCCTATGCAGACAAGCTATGCATTCCAACAAGATTTTTCTTTAAGAAAAGGGAGCTGAAAGAACAGTTGGGAAATGTCTAAAATTCTGTTAAATTAAAACAAATCCCACAAGCTTATGTGGCCATATTAACCTGTGCAAAGCAAGTGAATCAGAGAATCATTAGGCTGGAAAAGACCACTATGATCATGTAGTCCAACCGCCAACCCACCACCACCATACCCACTAATCATGTCCCTCTAAAAAGCAAGAGTTGGCATCTCGTCTTGACCCTGATTCAGGAAATCACTAAAACACACGTGCAATAAATTCTTAATTCAGGAAAGAAAAATAGTATCAGCTTACATTTAAGTACGATGAGATTTTCACCTTCGCTCTGGGCCGTGTGTGTCGGTAGGAGGGCATCCCAACGAGGGCAAAGCCATGAGCTTGTGGAGTGCTGGGATCTCTGTGTAGATCACACTTCATGGAGCCAAGCAGGGAGGCTGCCTCAGCTGCATTGGCCAAAGACTCTTTTAGGCAGCGTAAACTCCTGAGATCACGCTGATATTTTTATGTGACCTCTGCCCCTTCCCCTACTCTCTTCTCTGTGGTTTTTCTCTTAGAAGTGCCACAGATCTTGCTTCAGCACTCCAGTGGCACTGGCTTTAGCAGGAGCTGGGCACACACCTGAGGTCTGAGAATAATGCTTTATACCCTGGGGTGAGCAGTAAAGGTAAGGTTTCTACTGCAGTCAGTAAGCTAGAGAAGATAGAAATATTGTGCTTGAATCTGCAGAGAAGGAGAAACTCTTGTACGTCATTTTAATTAATCCACTGCCAGAAAGTAACAAGGACAATATTCCTTATATTTCTGGAGCACTGCAGATAAAACCAGTTGCATAGAGGACTGATACACATCCAAGATGGTGAATGCTTTTGGCCATAAGTATTTCAGCAGATGTTCTTCATTTCTTTAAAAATGCACAAGTTAAAAAATTTATGAGGGCTGCTCTGAAAGTAATGCCTCCTATTTTGTTCTTTTGGCCCACCATGACAGAGGTGGCAGTTGGTGGGATGGCAGTAGAGGTTGAACCTTCCCATCAGTATTCTCTTATGTGTTGTTGCCTTGTGACAAATGGCAGCAGCAGGGCAGTCTGACACAGTGGTGTCTGACATGGATGTGAGTGAAACAAAGGTGTGGCGCTGAATTCCTCTATGTGGAAAAAAATAACACCCATTGACACTCAATGATGCTTCTATAGAGACCAAACAGCGGATGTGAGTACAGTGAGGCGGTGGGTGACGCGTTTCAGCAGTGGTGACAGCAACACGAATGACAAGCCATGCTCTGGATGGCCAGGCAAGTTTGTAATGAGCACAGCACGCAGACTTGTTCACTGCTGGCAAAAATGCACGGTTAATGGTGGTGACTATGCTACAAAATATTGTTTTGTAGCTGATAATTTGCTCTATTTAATAATGTTATCGTACTCTATGTATCTGTTGTAATTTCCACAGAAATAAATAGGAAGGTTATGTTAAGGTGATTATTTTGCACTTCCTATGTGTTTTATACTGCATCCAGTACAAAGAATAATTTATTTGGGCTCACATTTAGGGCGAGAGAATGATCATATGGTGGCTGTGTGATGATTGCTTGGCCAGAGTAATCTTAACTTCGGGAATTTCCTCACTTCTTGGAGTTTCTGATTTCAGCTTTGACGACAGAACAGCTTCTTATCTGATGAGCAGCAGGGTGCTATTCCACATTTTTACAGTTTTGCATCTAATTTATAAGAGGTTTTATTATTTTTGTATTTCAGGAAGCTTTCAGGGGTTAGAAAAGAGTGAAAAGATACAGGCCAATAAACAGTAGAAATTCCTTAATGTTCTGAGGCTTCCCACGTTCACCAGTATGGATTAGCTCAGCCTTTTCTGAATTTCATTTTCTGAATACTCCAACTATGCGTCTGTTACTTCTTGGTGGATATGCCAGAAAACCACCTTCAAAATATCAACCCAAATAAGACCGGAGATTCTTTGCTAATGTTATTAAAATATGTAGGTTGCTCTGAAAGAGCACAATAACATTATTTGATAGAGCAAATTCTCAGCTACAAAACAATAATTTTCAACATAGTCACCACCATTAGCCAATTTGCATGGATGAGTTGATCAAGATGCTCTTCATTTCATGACGTGACAGCCCTGCATGTCCATCCAGAACATGGCTGTTGCATTCATGTCACTGTCACCACTGCTGAAACACTTCACCCACTGCCTCACTGTGCTCACATCCACTGTTAGATCTTCATAAACGTTCAGCAAGCATCAGTGAGTGTCAATGGGTGTTATTTTTTTCCACATAGAGGAATTCAGTGCCACACCTTTGTTTCACTCACATCCGTGTCAGACACCACTGTGTCAGACTGCCCTGCTGCTGCCATTTGTCACAAGGCAACAACACATAAGAGAATACTGATGGGAAGGTTCAACCTCTACTGCCATCCCACCAACTGCCACCTCTGTCATGGTGGGCCAAAAGGACAAAATAGCAGGCATTACTTTCAGAGCAGCCCTTGTACAAAATGGTTGTAGAACAGTACACTTCTGCATCCTTATGAAAAACAGTACCCTAGTTCTCTCTTTTTCTTTCAGTTGTGGCACACCTAAATTACAGCATGGCAGTAATGAATTCCGAAGTCAATCCCAGAGCTGGTGGCAGGGATTCATATTTATCATACCATCCATGGGAACACTTTCCTGAGTAATAACCACTGGTTTGGGTCTATTTTTGAGACCTGCATTTAAGGTCGAATCCCAGCCTCACCATGATAGGCTGTCTTTGATTGCATGGGATCATAAATTCACGTGGACTATGTAATCTAGTTTTGCAAGCTGCAAAATCGTTACCGTCTGTTCCTTCCTCCTCTACGTGCTTTCTTCTTAATGTTGCAGAATTTTTATGTTTGTCCACCACATGATATAAAATGACATAGCAAATGAGAGTGTTACCAAAAATATCATTTCCTTTTTAAAAAAGTTATTTTTACAGAATTAAGTGCATATCATTTTTGAACATGATGTTTTATTTGCAAAAAATGTAAATGATCTTTTCACTGAACAGCAAACACAATGATGTATCTCTGAAAAAATATGATAATGCTTTCTTAAGGATGTGCAGATGGTGCCGTTAGAACATCTGCAGCAATACAGGAACTGAAGAGAATAAGAATTCTTTGAAAGGATGAGTTACTACCTCCAATCTATTTTATTTTGGCTAGTTTGTTGTTGTTGTTGTTTTGTTTTCTAATGTTCTTTACTGAGAAGCTTTCCCTAACCTGAAGTGCTCAATATCTGGCCTTACTTCAGTATGTCTATCATACTCAAGAAAAAAGCTTGATCATAAAATCTATTAAACATTTTACTCAGTCCGCAGTCCATTTTTCAATGTCATAAGCTTGGGTTTTTTGTTTGTTTTTTTGTCATTTGTATCAAACAATGTTTATTTACACAAACAGCACCTTCATAAACACAACAGTAACAAAACTGAGGATGGTTAGAGAAAGTCAGCAAGGATGGTCAGAGACATGGTAGAACTTCAGGATGACCAATCACAAAGAATGCTTAAATTTTTCAGTCTAGAAAGTAAATAACCTGGGAGTATTTTGGAGACCTAGAAGACACCCTTTTCAGGGAGAGGTACAGTACTGACCAATAGTTCACTGCCTTTTAAAGAAGTGAGGTACAACAAATGGAACTAGCAGGAAGCAGGTTGACAATGGGCAGAAGATAAGACTGTGCTGTGTATTTCCTCATCATAAGATGTTTTATGTGAGAGAAGCGTACATAAATACAAGGAAACACTGAACAAAGTAATGAAAAAGAAATCCACTCCAGGTTGCTAACTGCTTACAAAATGCATCTTGCTTAGAAAAAAAAAAAAAAAACAGAAAAAAAAAAACAACAACAACAACAAAAAAGAACTGTAGATGGCTGGAAGCTGGAAGAATATGTGAGAAAAACATCATGCAACTTTGACTCATTCCTGTACTCTTCCCTTAACATCCTTTGTCTATTGATTTGATTGACATAGCTGAACCCCTGGCCTGAAATAGGGTACGCTTCTGTTCACATGTTTTGGTCCCCCTGATGGCAGAAATGATTATATGTGCAAGTGTGAAGGTAAAAAATTAATGAAGCTTAAAAAGCAAATTTTATGAATCTTCCCTACCATTACATACCCTTCTATATGTCTAGAAATGTGATTACAGTGATAAGAGTGATCATGTATGACGTTCCATGGTTGAAGATCATCAGAGAGATTAAGAACACTTTGTTTTTGCCTAGTTTTCACCTAGGCTGTATGTTCAGTTTCATATAGTCTAGATTAACACTGTCATCAATAAAAGAGACGTTGAATGTATTCTTTTTAATCTCCTCCCCAAAATTTGTCTTTAATTCTCCAAACCAGAGGTGCTCAAACTATTACACTACCTGGAAGGGACATACACCTTAAATTAGGATGATTTTTATAATTTTATTTGAAGCTCAATAATCTAAGACAGTGAATAAACTATAAAAAGTACTCCTGTCTTTTTTTTTACATATATATATATATTTTAATATTCTTTATATACTGCTTCTGTGCTTCTGTGTAATCTGATCTGTGGGAATACAAGAAAGACTGTATGGAGCAGCAGCTGTGGAGCAAGATAAACAGCATGAGAACCAAGGACACCTCTAAAAGAAGAAAGAACAGCTTGCGGCTCTGATTGGATAAACTCCTGTGTGAACGGTTGAAGAAGTGTTTGTGGAATGTGCTGTTGACCTGTATGGGCGAATGGGAAAGCTAGAAAAAGAAAACTTGTGAAGGTATATAAGTGATGTGAGAACTTGTAATAAACGATTTGGATCGTTCACATCTGAGTCCGTGCATCAGACGCAGCAAATGGCGCCCAACGTGGGGCAAATCAAGCCGAGGCTGAGCGAGCCCGGTCCGGCAGCGTCGCCCGACTGAACTTTGGAGAGATTGTTTCGCGCGCGCCCGCACCGTTCTGCAGGACAGAAGGTGAGCAGTCGGGAACTATGGGGAGTTCACTAACGAAGGAGCAACAAGTACATCTTGAAGTATTACGGCTAGTTTTAAAGTTTCAGGATCAGCCTGTATCTACTTCAACACTAGTTACTCTTCTTAAATGGATAAGCAAAAATGTCCCTGAATTTCCAAAAACTGGGTTCTCTCTTGATGAAGAGCTTTGGGGCAAAATTGGCACAAAACTCTGGGAGGCTTCTATTGCTAAAGACAGAACGGCTGCTAAACTTTTATCTGTTTGGCACGAAATAATGGAAGGACTGAAACAAGTTAGACAAGGAAGAATTTTTTCCGATTGTTCCCTATTGCCCTCCCTCCCATCGCCGCCGCAGCCCCTCGGCGCGGAAAACAACCCCGGCCCGGATTCGATCCGCGGCTCCGACCCCCCCCCAGGCTGGGGAGAAGAAAAATCCCGACCCCCCCCCGCGCTGCCGCCCTATGCGCCGCCCTCGACAGCCGTCGCGCCCCCGCCCTCTGCTCCACCCCCGACAGCCGTCGCGCCCCCGCCCTCTGCTCCACCCCCGACAGCCGTCGCGCCCCCGCCCTCTGCTCCACCCCCGACAGCAGTCGCGCCCCCGCCCTCTGCTCCGCCCCCGACAACAGTCGCGCCGCTGCCGCCCTCCGCCCCGCCCACGTCGCTCGCCGTGACGCTGCCACCGTCCACCGCGTCTACGTCATCTATTGCTGCGTCTGTGCAGCCCGAACATAACTTGGTTAAAGATAAGGATGGACCAGAAGCGGAGGAACCTTTTGATCCTGGTTCAGTAGATTCGAAAGACAAACCGATTATTTTTCCTCATGATAATAATTTGAAGGATGCTGGAAAGAAAGATTTTTCTACAACGTACCGTGGTGTGTTAGAGCAGTGCAGAAGAGATGCAATATTGCGGGGTGATGCTGATACGTTGCAGGCCTTTCCTGTGTTGTATCATCCGAATCAGCCCCCCCAGTGGGAATCCCTGCCTTATGAGGCAGTGAAGGAGCTAAGGAAGTCAGTGAGAGACTATGGAATTCAGTCTGCCTTTACATATAATCTTTTGGTTGCAGTTGGAGATAGTTATGTTATGACCCCTCACGATTGGAAAATCTTGTTACGAACAATCCTGTCTCCCATGCAATACACTGTGTTTATGACTGAATACCGAGATCAGGCCACTATCCAGGCTATGAATAATTTAACTAATTTCAATCATATTGGCATGGATGAACTCATGGGGGAGGGGGTCCGGGCAACACCTCAGGCCCAGGCACAGATGGACAGGCAATGCCTTGAACAAGTTAAGACTTTGGTGTTACGTGTTATCCGTCGGATACCTGATACTAATTCGTCTAATACCTCCTTTTCATCAATTAAGCAGGAGGCTGCCGAGCCCTACATTAAATTTCTTGACCGTTTACAAAATACACTAGAGAGACAAGTAGACCATCAGGCCGCCCGGGAGGCTTTGCTTAAGCAATTAGCAATAGAAAATGCAAATGCGGACTGTCGAAAGGTTTTACAATCCTTAAAGAATGCGGATCCATCCATTACTGACATGATTAAAGCCTGTCAAGATGTAGGCACGGACAGTCATAAAATGACCTTGTTAGCAGAAGCACTGGCAGCCCAAAACAATGCAGGGACAGCTCAAAGAATGAAATGTTACAATTGTGGGGAGCCTGGTCATGTACAAAGGGACTGTAAAAAGCCCAGGCAGGTAAATAAAAATGCTCGTACTGTTCCAACTCGACCCTGTCCCCGATGCAGGAGAGGGCTACACTGGGCGAGAGACTGCCGATCCAAACTCCCTGTTGCCGCACAGCCCTGCAATCTGCCGGGAAACGGGAAGAAGAGCGCGTGACCGCGCGCTATGACAGCAAATACGGTCCCAAATCAGTTGGCCACTGCCTGGCCAGCTCACTCAGACCAGCCACCGCCGGCAGTGCAGGAGTGGATTTGGCCACCGCCCAGTCAGTGACACTGACTGACAGCACCGTGACTCTCATTCCAACAGGTGTCATGGGCCCCCTCGGGGACGGGCGTAGCGCCCTTTTATTAGGACGTTCTTCTGTTACACGGATGGGACTTTTTGTTTTGCCAGGAGTTATAGATGCTGACCACACTGGGGAGATTAAGATAATGGCATGGACGCCCTCGCCCCCCTGCTTTATTCCCAAAGGCCAAAAAATAGCACAGTTGATCCCTTTTCATTCTTTGACTGAACCTGGCACTGGGGACCGAACTGGTGGATTTGGGAGCACCGACAAACCTGCTGTGCTATGGACTACACAAGTGACAAAAGACAAACCATTATTACCATGCTTAGTAAACGGACGACAGTTATTAGGCCTAGTAGATACTGGAGCTGATGTTACCATCATTAAACTAAGTGATTGGCCTTCTGAATGGCCATTAAAAGACCCTAATTCTGCTATTGTAGGAGTTGGGGGTTTACAGCAGCCCAAACAAAGTGCCCGAATTTTATCTTTTGAAGGGCCTGATGGTCGCATTGCTCACACTGCTCCTTACATCTTACCAGTTCCCTGTACTTTGTGGGGTCGAGATCTTTTAAGTCAATGGGGCATGATTTTGCAGACAAATTTTCAGTGAGGGCCATTGATCGGCAGCAACCTATACCCCTGACTTGGAAAACAGAACAACCTATTTGGGTAGATCAGTGGCCCTTAAAAAAGGAAAAGTTGCTGCATTTACATGAGCTAGTTCAAGAACAGCTAGCTGCCGGTCACATAGTTCCTACTACCAGCCCTTGGAATACTCCAGTCTTTGTTATCCTCAAGAAGAGTGGTAAATGGAGGCTTTTACAGGACCTGCGTGCTGTCAATGCAGTCATTGAGCCCATGGGGGCGTTGCAGCCTGGCCTTCCTTCACCTTCAATGTTACCTTCAAATTGGCCTATAGCAGTCATTGATTTAAAAGACTGTTTTTTTACCATTCAACTTCATCCAAAAGACGCACCACGATTTGCTTTCTCAGTGCCCTCCATTAACCAGCAAAGCCCTGCTCAGAGGTATCATTGGACCGTGCTACCACAAGGAATGCTTAATAGTCCAACAATATGTCAAGTGACTGTAGCAAATGCATTACAACCAGTACGAAAAGCTAGACCTCACGTCCTTATTTATCATTATATGGACGATATATTAATAGCAGCAGAACAAGAAGAGGATCTAAAGGACGCTTTATTGCTCATCCGGCAGGCAGTCCAATCTGTCGGTTTACAAATAGCGGAAGAAAAGGTGCAACTTAGTTCTCCATGGAAATATTTAGGATGGAAAATTACATCTCACATCATCCAGCCTCAAATCCTCAAAATAGTACCTAATGTACAGACATTAAATGATTTGCAAAAATTGTTAGGAACCATCAATTGGTTACGACCGCTTTTGGGTATCACCACTCAAGAACTGCACCCTTTATTCCAGCTACTCAAAGGAGACCCAGATTTAACTTCTAAAAGGCAATTAACGCCAGAAGCGCTACAATGCTTAGACTCTGTAATAACATCACTGCAACGTCAATATAGTCATCGTGTTTGTTTACCACTTCCAGTATCTCTTATGATAATATCAAATTCTTATCAGCCATATGGCTTGTTATGTCAATGGGATACCTCAAGAAAAGATCCTCTCATTATCCTCGAATGGATATTTTTACCGCATACATTTTCGAAAACCATTACATCACGAGTGGAGATGTTTGCAATGCTCATACAGCGAGGTCGACATCGTCTACAAATTTTACGAGCCTTTGATCCTGATTGCATCTACATACCTGCTACTAAAAAAGATTTAGATTGGATGCTTGCACAGTCCCTCGCTATTCAAACTGCAATGGCAGACTATTCTGGGCAAATCTCCACCCATCCCCCCAAACATCAGTTACTACATAATTTAAGTGATCTGTCCCTTACAACTAATACTTTACTTTCACATGTTCCAATACCTAATGCTATTACTGTATTTACAGATGGCTCCGGTAAGACACATCGAGCAGTGGTTCTCTGGCGCGCGACTGCTACACGATGGCAGTCAGACATACACATTGTCGATGGATCACCTCAAATTGTAGAACTCGCTGCGGTAGCTCGAGCTTTTCAAATTTTTTCTGATCAGAAGCTTAATATAATAACTGACTCCTTGTACGTTACAGGTATCATTCAGCGGATTGAAGGATCTTTTCTTAAGGAAGTGAACAACCCTGCTTTGTTTGCACAGCTCAAGCGAGTGTTACATTATGTCTCTCACCGTACTCTTCCTTATTTTATTATGCATATTCGATCACACACTTCGTTGCCTGGTCCTTTAACTGAGGGCAACCGTAAGGCTGATCAAGCCACAGTCGCCTTTGCTACCCCTCAATTATTTCAGCAAGCGCGACTCTCCCATCAATTTTTCCATCAGAATAAGAGAGCCTTGCAAAAACAATTCCAACTCACAGTGGAACAAGCCCGTAACATTATTCTAACATGCCCAGACTGCCAGGCAATTGCCCCTCTGCCTCAAATTGGGACAAATCCCCGTGGCACAGCGCCTCTTCAACTGTGGCAGACAGATGTCACTCATGTTCCTGAATTTGGCCGCCTAAAATATGTACATGTAACAATAGATACTCATTCTGCTTATATATTTGCCACAGCACATACAGGCGAACGCAGTCGCGATGCCTGCAAACACTGGTTATCTGCTTACGCTGCTATGGGGATCCCACATACTATAAAAACAGATAATGGACCTGCATATACTTGCAAGGCCACTCGAACTTTCCTCCAAGAATGGGGGGTTAAACATATTACAGGCATTCCTCATTCTCCTACTGGACAAGCTATCATTGAGCGCACTCATCAAACACTGAAATCCCTTCTAAATAAACAAAAAAGGGGGAATACTGGAGACACACCGCAGGAGAGGTTATGTAAGGCTTTGCTTGTGCTGAATTTTTTGAATCGTGATCATACAGATACAACTCATGTGGATCGTCATTTTGGAGCCTCTCCAATGCTCAAGGAACGACCAATGGTTAATGTTCGGAATATGGCCACAGGGCATTGGGAAGGTCCCTTACCACTGATAACTTGGGGTCGTGGATATGCTTGTGTTTCCACGAGGACTGGCCCTACGTGGGTTCCAGCACGATATGTTCGGCCTCATCTTAAGGCAGAAAATAGCATCCAGCCTTTATAGTGACTGGGATCACGTGCTTTTATTTTAGTGGTATTGCTTTGTAACTTTTTGTATTGCAAGTAACATTAGTAATGGTGGGTGATTTTCCATGTTGCCAATGCAGTCTCAAGAATTAGAATTATTAGGCATTATCTAGGTTGTTGTGTGCTTCTTCTATTTTAGTAATAGGTCAAATGTGAATTAAACAGGATTTGATATAATCAGAGCTTGAATCTACGGGAATATCTCTTTTGATGTATTAACAATGCTCAGTTATGATGGTATTAGCCTATCAATTAGCCTTTTTAATTTGTAAGGACAAAACCTGGAAAGGAATCCCTGGCAAAAGGATGACCCTGTATTATAGAATGATTGCCTGTCTTTCATCCCACTAAACAGGATTTTAAAAATATGACCATGCATCACCTGAGACAAAGGCGCACACTAAGAGAGCTGACCTTGATAGCTTATTCTGTTTTCCAAGCAGGTGTTCCACTTGGGCTCTGTATCACGCACTGGCCACGCGGATATGGTGTACAAATGGAAAATACCTCTCAGACCCTGAAAGCAGGAGAGGGTCTGTGGTGGGTGAGAGAGGGAAGTGCACTTTGAAGCAGGGGACGCCCTGCTGGCACTGCCTATCGCATCCACTACCAATACGTACCTTCTTTCTCCTCTTCTGCAGTTTGCTGTTTCTCAAGGGTCAATAAGTAATAACACCCGTAGTGATACTCTAGTACATTTGCCCACTAATACTGGTTCTATCTGACATTGAATTTCATAAAGTTGCATGACCATCAATCATTTATTAGCCCAAAGGCATGGTTATGAGTACCCTAAAAGCATTTGTTGCACAAATTTTAGTGATCATTTAAAATTAATATATCAGAGTATTTGAAAGTCGAAGACTTTTCCTAACCGATTACAGATTAACACAGAATGGGACTCTTGGGGATTTATTTCCAGATTGCAGAAACTTGGGTTGCAGGGCAAACGTGTTTGTTCTTTTTAGTGAATTTAACAGTATTTCCTGCTGCTATGCTATGTTTGACTTGTCTCCTTTTTCACCTTTTAGAGTATTGTCAATCGAGGCCTTGATTGAGTTATAATGATTGTGTTAATAATATAAGTAGTGTTATTATTCTATGGTATGGTAGTAGCTTGTTAATTAATAAAAAAGGGGGAATTGTGGGAATACAAGAAAGACTGTATGGAGCAGCAGCTGTGGAGCAAGATAAACAGCATGAGAACCAAGGACACCTCTAAAAGAAGAAAGAACAGCTTGCGGCTCTGATTGGATAAACTCCTGTGTGAACGGTTGAAGAAGTGTTTGTGGAATGTGCTGTTGACCTGTATGGGCGAATGGGAAAGCTAGAAAAAGAAAACTTGTGAAGGTATATAAGTGATGTGAGAACTTGTAATAAACGATTTGGATCGTTCACATCTGAGTCCGTGCATCAGACGCAGCACTGATCTTTTTTAAAAATTTATTTATTTATTTATTTATTTATTTATTTATAATTAAATCTGTTCATTCTGCAAGTGCTGGAAGGGCTTCTGGCACTTCTTGTATTGTGGCTAATGAAGTTAGTGAGATCACAGTAGATGCAGGCGCAGGAACTCCAACACCTTGAAAGATAACACTGACTCTGAGTGAGAGCCTACTTATTCCACGGTACTCACTGAACTTTTGTTGGTCAGCTTTTTGTCATCTCGACCATTTTTTGATTCCAAACCAGCTTTGACAAGAGCCCTGAAATAGAAAAACAACAGAAAACCCCACATAGTAAGTAAGTTTACATAAATTGCTCTGAATTGTTCCCCTCCCATCTGCAGTCACTGTAACTGCTTTGAAAAGTACTTCCATCCAGTCTCCAAAAACTTGCTTGTCTCTCCCTTTTGGCAATACAAATATTAAATTGCATAGAAACTTGAAATAGTTCAGCCCAGGTCATTTTGGTCACCAATAATATCATATTTTCATCAGTAAGTAACACATAATTCACATTGTATGTTGTTCACCTACCAGTGAAGAATTATAAAGATTATGACAAAGATTGCACCAATGGTCACAATGACTGCAGTAACCACACAAAAGATCAGAATGGCATTTGCCCTTCTTCTCCTTGATTGTCCTTTTACTTTTCCTTTTGCTTGTTTTGTTTTCAGTTCTAAAGAAAAATAAATATATAGTCATTATCATGTTCAAATTTTCAGATTCAGAATCAAGTATTTAGTATGAACAACAATGAGAAGGAATGGAACTTCATTCTTTCATCCTGAGGTTTTTCATGACCTTCATGTCTTTACAATGTCAGAACAGTAACATTCTATGCCTTCTTTGCAAAGGCAGATCTAACCAAAGAAGTTGCAAAGAAACAGAGATCAAGGTATTTGGAATAGGACACAGGAGAAGACGGAGAGGGGATCTTATTAATGCTTGTAAGTATCTAAAGGGTGGGAGTCAAGTTGGTGGGGCCAGGCTCTTTTCAGTGATGCTCACCATCAGGACAAGGGGCAATAGGCACAAACTGGAACACAAGAAGTTCCACACAAGCATGAGGAAAAACCGCTTTAACTTTGAGGGTGACAGAGTACTTGAACAGGCTGCTCAAAGACGCTGCAGAGTCTCCTTCTCTGGAGATATTCAAAACCCACCTGGATGCTTTCCTGTGTAACCTACTCTGGGGAACCTGCTTCAGCAGAGAGTTGGATTAGACAATTAGATGATTCCTCTTCTGGAGAAGAGGGGGCTCAGGGGAGACCTTACCACCCTCTACCACTACCTGAAGGGAGGTTGCAGTGAGATGGGGTGTCAGCCTTCTTTCCCATTTAACTAGTGATAGGAATAGACGGAGTGACCTCAAGTTGCGCCAGGTGAGATTCAGGCTGGACATTAGGAAAAGCTGCTTCTTTGGAAGAGTGGTCAGGCATTGGAATGGGCTGCCCAGGGAGGTGGTGGAGTCATCATCCCTGGAGGTGTTCAAGAAATGTTTAGATGATGTTGTACCGAGGGACAAGGTTTAGTGGGAAATATTGGTGATAGGTAGACAGTTGGACTGGGTGATCTAGGACATCTTTTCCAACCTTGGTGATTCCATGATTCTATGATCTCTAGAGGTCCCTTCCACTGCCTACGATTCTGTTTCCGTGATCTCACTTAAGATAGCTTACTGTATAGATATTTGAGATAGCTGTCTCAAGTTTCCTCTATAGCCTTCGGAGAGGAACTGGCACTTCCAAGCCACCCTCTGCCAATCTGGTTTAGAAATCCAAGACAAGGTGAAATATTTCATAATCCATCAGTAACATAATACTAATTGTAGAGGTACCTGGATGAATAGTTCAGATACAAGTATCTACAGCTGGTTGGAAGAATTCCACTCTTTCCACTTAAAGTCCAAGCAGATCTACTGTTTAAATTCCAGACAGAAAGATCAGACAATGGAAAGCCATATTTTGGCAGGAAATATCTACCCAAAACATTGAGAGCACACAAGGGACCGAACTGCACACATATACACAAGTTAATAATCTCAGTGACTGTCATAGTAGGACAGCTGTCAGAATACTACCTATAGCTGTGTAAAACTGAAGGGTAACAGTTCCTAAACACTAACAACGAAAAAGAGAGGAAAACATATCTATTTTGGGATGTGTTAAGAATGACTGGAAAGGAGCTGCTTTGCATGGCTTAGAAACAAATAGCAAGGAGCAGCTCCATGAAGGTAAGAACTGAAAAATGTAGAAAAGATTTCAGATAAAAAATCTACTCTTAGTAGTGCTGTATACTGTTCAGCCTTGGAATATTTCTAAGGAAATTGAGGTTCCTACCACTGCTTTAGCTTTTAATCAAAGACAAGAGATAATAATTGGAAGATGATTCCAACACACAACTCAGGAAAAGTGGAAATTGCTGAAGATGATCAACCAATTGCCCCCATCTACTTTTTTTGACCCTGGAAATCAAACCTGGTCACCTTGTTCTGAACTGTAATTTAACTTCTTTGTTCAGTCACATTCAACCAAATCAATGAACTACTGCACATCTTTCCAGATCTCTCCAGCTTTGATAACAGTAGACAGGCCAACTTTAATTTTTCTTTTATTTTCTCTGGTATGAGTTTCTTTCTAAAACTATAATGTGATATCTCATTGCCATACAGAATTATTCGTACCTTCCTGCAGAACGACTGCAGGAAAATCATTTGTGTTTCTACTGCATTTCTATGTCTGTATAAGGTCTTGTGCCACTGTCGTCACTGCAGGATCTAAACAATTCTTTCATCACATCATTTGGGTTTCACTCTCCTGAATCACAGAACCTTTTGGTACTCATAAACCACAGCTCATCCATAGGATTCTCCTGATCTTTCTGTGAGATACAAGACGGGGAGCATGATGATCAAGCTGTGAATATCATACATAGTATGTCTGAATACCAGCTTTTCAGACAATGCAGAGTTAATTGCTTTCAGACTAATTCACTTCACTGACTGAACTGTCTTTCCAGAATCACATGCCAATGTGGGAAATGGACATTAATGAAAACTATCTTTGATTTTGTAACTTCATTAATATATTTTTCTCCTTGACAAGATGTGAATTTAGACATCTAAGAATACCTCTTTTTACAGGCTGTAACAGGAACCTGCTAAAGAGAAAAGCAAGCTTTCTGTTATCCACTGCTGATCTACTCAAGTTTTCTTCCTAGGCAGGAAGTTCTTCCAGTAGTCAAGACCTAAAACTGCCCTAGAGACAACCTGATAATACAAAGGGATTTCCTTACAAGTTTACACAAACTTAAAATGCAAGCAGGAAACAGACAAAAAAAGTAGCTTCCCAAGAAGCTGTTTTATAATGAGCAAAAACTTTCACATCAGGAGCAGTATCAAGCCCCTGATCATTGATGAAGATGTTGAAGAGCCCCGGTCCCAGGACCAACCCCCGAGGGGCACCACTTGTGACCAGCCTCCACCCTGACACAGAACCACTGATCACAACCCTTTGGCTGCATCCAGCCAGTCAATTCTTAATCGATCAAACAGTCAGATTGTCTCCTGCTACTGCATTTCTCAGAATTTTCTAACAAAATGGAAAGTTTGTGATTCTCAATATACCTGTTGGTTACCTACATTTACCATTATTAAAAAAGGAATGTACTTAAATGAAATGCAAGGGTGGATTACTGCACTTAAATTGTAGGCACTAAAAGTGGATCACAACTATGAAGATGAATTTCTTTCCAGAAGGTCAGGCTGAGGGAAAAAAAGGGAAAAGTATAAGCAGTGGAAGTGGGGATGAGTGGCTTGGGAAGAGAATAAGGATGCTGCCTAGATGTGCAAGGATGGGATCAGGAAAGCCAAGGTGCAGATTGAACTGAACTTGGAGAACAATGTTAAAAAAAAACAAGGAGGAATTCTTAAGATACACTGTGCAGAACAGACATGCAAATGAGTGTGTTCCCCCTCTGATAAATGGAAGGGGAGGAGTGGCCTCCTCAGACACAGAGAAGGCTGAGGTACTCAATGAGTTCTTTGCCTCATCTTCATGGCCAGTCAGGCTTCTCATGGCTCTCCTATCCTTGAACTTCTAAGTAGGGAGCACGGGTGTAAATCTATGATAATGATCTATGATAACACTGACTGCACAGCAACGTTCCTTCTATAAGTGCTCAAGCAATTGTTTATATGGTCCAGCAGCCAACGAGAGTTCTTTCCACCAGTTTCCAGATCCAGAAAGTATCTATCAGTTTAGCAGAGGGCAATGAGATTTTCTGCCTCCGCACACTGTTCTTTTCCTTAATACAATGTTGATGCACAGGTGGGTTTTTTGTTTGTTTGTTTGTTTTTTAATTATTCCTCATCTTTATTATTCCTAATTTTTCATACATATTAAAAATGCATGGGTATATGCAAATATGAGAACAGGATTAAACACACACACACACAAAGGAGATCCATGTTGTTACACTTTGCAGTGGGATCACTCATTCCTTTTCTGTGCAAATACAAGGACAACACGGCAATGCTGATAATGCACTTGAGCAGTGACGCATTACAGAAATGTGAATTCTGCCTTTAAAGGAAGGTCTGGAACTGAAGTCATCAGCAAGAAACAAACTGTAGCAAAGTGGGAGCTGTAACAGCCTCTGAGACACAAAGCACTATTGCCTCCATCTTCTCCATAGAAGGGGCACTACACACACAGCCCAACTTGCTCTTCCGCCCATGAAAAGCGTGGAGCTGGGGCATAGCTGGGATCTCAGGAGGCTGACACTATTCACAGAGCATGGTGATGAGGATTGTTCCCTGCTCTCACACTCCTCCCTTGCAAAGTCCTCCCTCCTCACAGCACTATTATTAGTAATTTTGAACAAACTGTCTTCCAGTCCCAAAGTCTTCACAAAACACCCAACAACATAATGGGTGGGAGTGTGAAACAAGACCCTCTACTGTACTTCAGTGTAATGATTTAGCAAGAAGGACACAGGGAAATGTCAGCTATTAAAAGTCAAGATTTTCCTTGGAGAGATCTCAACAATTTTTGATGATAAAATACTTCTTTGTTATGTTTCTCTTGCTATAAAAGACAGAGACATCAGACTGAACAGTTCAGAAAAAAAAAAAAAAACAACAACAAAAAAACCCAAAACAAGAAGACAAATTACTAAAAACCACTCCCTCACACAAAAAGGTCATTACCATTGCTCAACAAAAGGTCACTGAGAAGCACAGTGATCAGAGGTAAAGGACACATGGAAGTTCTTTGTGCAATAGCATTAAAATTAACTCATGCAGTGTTTTGTCACATGCCATATATAGCCAAATTCATGTAAGGCCTTACTAGGCCTTTTGCAGCATGCCCTCCCATCCTCCCATCTCACATGTGAAAATCCAAACTAAAGTGTAACATCACATATTTTCAAATGTTGTCTTTGATGTCAGGTTCATAGATGATTATTTCCAAATCTGGCCACTGTTTTTCACACAGGTAGAACAACAGAACTGGAGAAAGGACGAGATCAAAACAAACACATTTGCCCCTTATTGGCTGCTTTGGTTACTTTTAGCTCTGTTGACCACTTCAAGGTTTTCTCTCTGGAAAAGTGTCAAGAAGTGGTTGCCACTAAGCAAGTGCAGCTCTGCTTCCTTAGCTCGATCCTGCAGTTCTGGCACTATCTCAAAGAAATTTATCCCTGTGGAATAGTGCAGGGAGGGATATAGGTGATGAAAAAGACAAAATACAGACTAAAGTTTGCGCATCTAAGTGACCTCAAATGCCTCTCAGTTGGAGGGGAAAAAAAAAAAAAAAAGTCATTTAGGAAATAATACATAGGATGTCAAGCTCAGAGCAGAACGGGGAGGAGGTGCTCAATGCAACGAAGGAGAGATTACCTCGCAGCCCATGGGAGACCACACCCGAGGGGATCTCCATGCTGCAGTCTGTAAAGGAACCCATGCTGGAGCAGGCAGAGATTCCCTGAAGGAAATATGGTTCATGCAGAGCCCATGCTGGACCAGGTTTATCCTGAGGACCATGGACAATGGAGAACTCATGGGAGGAAAGCATTAGGAGGAAAGAGTGGAAAAGAGAAACTGTTATGGACTGACTACATCCTCCCATTTCCCACCTATCTGCACTGTTCAGGGAGGTGAGGTAGAAGAGTTATAAATGAAAGAGTGAAGCTGAGCCTGGGAAAAAGGAAGCAGGAGGGAAGGTGTCATAGTTTTTGTTCCTCACCAACCAACCCTATCCTAACTGGCAGTACATCAAATGAATTTTCCCAAAGTGGAGTCTGTTTTGCCTGTGACGATACCTAGTAAGTGATCTCTCTGTCCTTATCCTCACCCATGAGTTTTCCGTTTTATTTTCTTCCCCGTGTTCAACTGAGAAGGGGGAGTGGGAGAGCAGCTCAGTAGGGTCTGGCAGCCATCCAAAGGCAGCCCATCACACCTGTCCATCTTATGCTGACTAGAAATCTTTTGGACCAGTTTTTGATGCTACGGAAAAAAAAAAAAAAAGAAGAAGAAAGAAAAAAAAAAAGCCAATTCAGTTCTATATGTGAAAAATGAGATTTTATCTTATTTCTGGTACTGGTTTTGTGATTCTACAGTTCTTTACATCTTATCTTGGAGATTAGGTAATGGAACAGAAGAAGGTGAACAGAAAGACTGGAGCAGGTAGAGAAACTGCCTTGCTTAAATGAAGGCTCAAATTTCCCAGCCTTCATTTCAAAAACTCTTTTCATTAGGAACTGGAAAAAATCACCATCATAATGTGGGAAGAAACACTACCCATTTCCAGGCCTGGAACACAGCAAGCTACGCTCTTAGAGAGTGGAGCAACTCTGTAAAATAACACAACAACTATGAAAATCTAAAACCAAGCACATGGAATTTTGCCACATATGTTGATGCTGCCAGAATGATCTTTGTAACATCCTCCTGATCCTACCGGAAAACTAAATGCAGTATTCTGATCTTACTAGATGTGTGACCATCCAAAAACCATTTTGCTCCCATTGTTAGGGGGTAGCAAAATCCCTCCTGGCATAGGAAAAGAGCAAGTCAGAGACCACCTCACAAGGCTGAATGTGTACAAGCCTATGAGGCCAGATGACATGTATCACAGGGTCCTGAAGGAACTGGCTAATGTGGCTGGTGACTAGAAAAAGGGAAATGTCACTCACATTTTCAAGAAAAGGTGAAAGGAAGACCTGGGAAACTACAGGCTGGTGATCCTCACCTCTGTGCCTGAGAAGATCATGGAGCAGATCCTCCTTGAAGAGATGTTAAGGCACGTAGAAGACGAGGAGGTGATCTGAGACAGACAACACGGCTTCACCAAGGGCAGATTGTGCCTGACCAATCTAGTGGCCTTTTATGATGGAGTGATAGCATCAGTGAACAAAGGAAGGGCAAGTGATATTGCCTACTTGGACTTGTGCAAGTCCTTTGACACAGTCCCACTCCACATCCTTATCTCTAAATTGCAGTAATATGGATTTGAAGGTTGGACTATTTGGTGGATGAAGAATTGCTTGGATAATTGCAGTCAGAGGTCTCTATGTCCAGGTGGAGGCCAGTCACGAGTGGTGTCTCAGCAGACAGCAGTCTGTCCTGGGACCAGTGCTCTTCAACATCTCTATCAATTACATAGACAGTGGGATGCAGCATACTCTCAGTAAGTTTGCTGATGACACCAAGCTGAGTGGTGCACTTGACACAACAGAAGGAAGGGATGCCATCTAGAGGGATCCAGACAGGCTTGAAAAGTGGGCCCATGTGAATCTAATGAGATTCAAGATGGGCAAGGGCAAGGTGTTACACCTAGGTCAGGGCAATCCCAGATACTGCCAAGAAGAACTTACTGATTGTAGCCCTGCGCAGAAGGACTGGAGGGTTCTGGCGTTCAAAAAGTTGGATGTGAGCCAGTAGTGTGCTCTTGCACCCTGGAAGGCCAACAGTATCCTGGGCTGCATCAAAAGAGGAGTGGCTAGCAGAGCAAGGGAGGTGACTGTCCCCCTCTGTTCTGCCCTTGTGAAGACTCATCTAAGCACTGTGTCCAAGCCAGGGCTCCCAGTACAAGAAGGGTGCAGAGTTGTTGGAGCAGGTCCAGAGGAGGGTCACGAAGATGATCAGAGGGCTGGAGCACATATCCTATGAAGAAAGGTTGAGGGAGTTTGGCTTGTTTAGCTTGGAGAAGAGAAGGTTCTGGGGAGACCCCACTGCAGCCTTCCACTACTTGAAGGAAGCTCATAGGCAGGAGTGAGACTGACTTTTTACATGGACAGACAATAACAGAACAAAGGGGAATGGCTTTAAACTAAAGGAGGGGAGAGTTAGGTTAGATGTTAGGAATAATTCTTTTACTCAGAGGGTGGTGAGGAACTGACACAAGTTGCCCAGAGAAGCTGTGGACACTCCATCCCATGCATGATCCAGTGGCTGGCAACCCTGCCCATAGCAGGGAGGTTGGAACTAGATGATCTTTAAGGTCCCTTCCATCCTAAGCCATTCTATGATTCTACACTACAGACAGCAATACCAGATATGATGAAAGTCTTGGTACTTTCTCAGTCAAATTTCCACTGACAAATTCTTCCATGTACCTAATTAAGAGCTAATAATATCTGAAATTCAAGCAATGGCAGTAGAAACTAAAGCCCAGAAACTCCTTTGGATATCTACATACCTCTAAACAAAGCTAAAGGAAGCCAGTCTGGCACTAGGCAGAACAATTAACCTTTTTAACTACTTAATCAATGTAGAACTGCTCTTCTTCAGATTTCAGTCTACTAATAAATATTTTCTGAGCCAACAGACTCAATCCTTGTAAGAAGTTCTCAATGGATGTATCTGTTGGGTGGGTTTCATCTGACCACTTTTCACCACAACAACTTAACCAGAGTTTAAATACAAGCATGTTGTCCTACTGATGACTCACCAACTTGAATCAAGAGGACTATTTGCATGTTTAAGCCAAAAACAGATTATGTGCTCCGCTAACTCAGGTCTCAAAAAGGAATCTTTTTGTACAAAAAGAAAGGCAGAAACTAAACACTGGAGAAGTTAAAAAAAAAAAAAAAAGAAGAAACAAGTAGATGTAGCCGAAGATTTGGGCATTTTGTGACTGCCAGATGGATTTAGAAAATAAAATCCTCATTAATATACAATGGAAGAAAGAACTTCAAGAGAGATACATTTTGCTGAAGGGAAAAAAAAGGAAGATTAGGAGTGGAGGCAAAAAACACGGAGGTGAGTAACATGGAGATAAGTCTCACAAATTATTTCCTTCTTTCTAGTCTGCCATGATTTTTCAGAAAAAAAAAAACGACCTGAATCTATATTATCTCAGGAAAAAGAATGTGCAGGGAACTTTTACCCCTTCTCTGATTACAAAAGCTGGAGTTTTCACATGGCTACTCCCACGATTTGAGAAAATCAGCACACCATTACCTTTCCTTATGGAGTCAGCAAAAATCCAGCTAGCAGAGGAGGAGAAAGATGTTATACGGAACTGTCGTATGAAATATTCTTTTCGAAGTTAAACTTCCCTAAATCTATTGTGCATAAGCAAATTCCAGATGGCAGCTGAAAAAAAAATCTCAAAAGGTTGTTTTACAGCTTCAGTACTGAAGTGGAAGGGAGACTTAACTGCAGAACTGTCTGATGTGCTGCTGGTTCTATGTAGCTCAGAGACAAAAAGAAGTCTGTGTTAACCAACCCGGGCCCAGTAACAAATGAGGAGGTAACAGGAGAATCTCCTTACTTTAGCTTGAATTTTTACAAAGGCAAAGAAAATACTCACTTCTTCCGCAAGGAACCCCTTCGTACCCATCCTGTCATTTCCTTTTTTATGTCTCTTTCATCGGCCTTCATTTCATGACAGTCATTGCCACAAACAAGCCCCCGCATATATGTTACTGGTGATATGCAATCCCTTGAAAATCTGATGCCATACAACAAACACGAAGCCATAACACTGGAGGACTGTAAATGTCTTTATGAGCTTACCAGTTGTTGCATTCACTGTGTATTTTACAGAGGCAATTATACTTCCATTTTCTTGAGTTTCACACTGGTAAGTAACTGAATGTGTACCTCTGCGTACTACCACAACAGCTGAATCATTGGGAAGAATGCTTACTGGCTGTCCATATATAAAAGAAAAAAAAAAAGGTTAATCTCTTTTTAAGTTCATCTGCAAAGCAGAGTCACATCGTGTCAGATTCACAGAAAAGTGATTGTTTTCTTCCAACAGTTTTCAACCTGGCAGGGAAAATTCCTCTCATCTCTTCAGCACTTCCTATGAGAACAACCAGGAAGCACAACGTGATTGCGACTTGATAACATGCATTCACTCATCAATCACAATGCTCAACTCCTCTGAAGTAAGAAGAAAGAAACTTTAAAATTATTGTCTCCCCTACAAAAAGAGGGAATTGAAGTTGCATAAAAGTGCAAGGCCATAAAAACTAACTTGCTCATGACAAATCAGAACTTATTTGCGTTATAACAGCAAAGGAAATAATTAGCACAGATGCCTTAACATTTTGCATGAAGCATGTGGTAAACACATCCATTATGCAATTTTTCTGCACAAAGTGGGGTTCAATTACTCACCTTGTCTGGAATTAAGACCTTCCAAACATATTTAAATCGATTTTCAGGAGAGATATAAATACAAGTCATCATCACGCTTGTAGAGTTCTCAGAAATTGGTCTTCCCCCTACAGGAGGGATTTTTAATAGGTACATCATCAACTATATGAAACATCTCTGTATGGATCATAAAGCTCATAATTCTTCAAACCACAGAATGTTACTTGGAAATTATCCTTTCCCTTAAAATTACTTCAAATATTTTTTTTTTTGCTCAGTGCAATATCTGGAACTAAGCACATAGAAGAAAAATGGTGTTTTACAGGGGCTTGAAACCAAACGCACATCAGTATAAAAATGAGATCGTAAAAACTACCAGGTTGCTGAACAGGGTAACTGGAGGGTGGAATATAATAATTACATTCCATTTCCACGAGACTCACAACAAATAAGAATGCTTCACTTGAATTCACTTATTTGCTTTAGATTACTACATTACAGTGTTCCACTCACATCCACAGTCCACTGGCCTACGGCATTCCTTCACACCAACAATACATTTTGCTTCATTCCCAGGGCAGCCACTTGTTAACAGAACTTCCTGAATGCCAATCCCTTTGGGGGGGAGGAAAAAAAAGAAAAAAGATTTATCCTCTGTACTTCTTCATTTTATCCATATCTGTTCTTGCTTTCTTTCTTTATCCTAGATGTTAATATGGTGTGTCTACCAAACACTAGGTAAAACAGATCTTCTCAGAGTGCCTGCTAAAGCAATCCTGTGTTGGTATCTAAGATTTCAAAGCAACATTTACATCTGTCAGACTCTGCACTACAGGGAGTCAGATCCTTAGAATCATCGTTTTCCTGCGTGTCAGAAGAATTCAATATTAATTCAAAACTGTTCTTTCAGAAAAAGGATTTGAAATGAAGCTACAAATGTATGTTCTGCAAAACAGTTAATTCACTTTAAGTATCAAAGCATTCCGGCTCCTGGCCTTTAGATGCTCAAATCAGATGGCACAGAGAATACCGTGCAGACTGCCAACTCAGTCTGCCTCCAGTTTTGTGATTGCTGGAGTGTCTTCAGCTCCCACCGAGGTCAACAGAAAATGAAGGCATTAAAACCTCCTGGGACTGGGGCTGAGAAGCCTTAAGGGTAACTACAGTGAGTGATACAGGAATACCACTACTGACTCCGGAATGAAGCCTGTAGGTGCTCGGAAGATGGTGGTCAGCAACAAAGGGCTTCCTATGAGAAGCTGGTGAAAACAAATCTTGAACACCTGGATTCCACCTGCGATGTGGTGGTTCCCACTGAAGGAAAAAAAATGGGAGATAAGCTATCACAAATTTGTAAAGCTAAGGAAAATTCCTACACAGCGTTCAAGCAAGCAAAAATGTTCACTCTCTTTATCAGGGTTTCAATGGGAACATCCTCATTTTAACAATTATGAGCAAATTCAAAACAAGTGCTCTAATTGTTTTTGCCAAACTGTGTGTACACAGTTCACTGGAATGACATAGCTTGTGGGGGAGGCAGGAATAATATGTCGAAGCCCAGTAAACAGAAAAAGGTTTTGCCATTTTTCCAGAAGCATTTTGTTTACTAACAGGAATGGAAAGAGGAGTTACCCCCGCCTTGCAGTATAATAATACATGGGGAATTGGTTTGAAGATTGCATGTATGATGCATATGCCTTCCTTAAATGGGTATTATATAAACCCATGGCTTACAGAGATGTCATGCTACTCGTGAAACAGTACTTCAAGTGACAGAGGGAGACAACACCACTTACTGAAAATGACACAAAAAGAGGATCGTTCTCCACTCCAGAGAATGTCTCATCTCATGGATGCCGAGACAGAGGTGTAAATGGCAGTGAACTGACACTTTTATTAAAGGCATTCCTCTTTTTTCAGGGCCATGTAGGTTTTTTTAGCTAACAAAAATATGATAGGAAAATCCAAAAGGATGGCTTGATAAAATCTGGGTGCTGGGCTAACTGTAATCACATTCATCAGAGAAAAATCTCACCGTGTCTTATCTACTGCAATATTAAAATTGAGGAAGTATATCACACTCAAAGGCCTGATGAAAAAAAGCTCTTTTAATGAGAGCTGCAAGTTCTCTTAGTGCTCCTCTGCTGCTCCTTTCTCAATAGCTTTCTTTTTTCACTCCCATGTTTCCTTTCCTCACCCCTTTTTAGTAGCTGCCAATGCTGATGAAATTAATCTACTGAGATGCTCTAACGAATGAAGTCTTAACTTCACCAAGTCATCCAACTTACTTTAAGAGAAAACTGACTTGGATTCAGTAAAAATAGATTACCCTAATGTAATTCATCTCGGAAAAACGTAAATTAATAGACCAGGTGAGGCAGGATGGATGACCCACAGAGAACTGAATTCTTAGCAATAGAAGAACAGAGGCTGAGAGAAATCTAGAGGTAGTTGCCAAAAGAACTGGACCATGGAGAGACTGATAGAGACTTGAGGCAGATATGACATAATTAATATATGCATTAATTGTACTTGAATGCCTCTGTAAACCTGGACTATGAATAGAGAGAACAAGGGATCTGAGCAATAGCATTACTTGGAAAAAAAATAAAGTGGAGTCTGTTTGGAAACCAGTAAATATACAGGGCTAGATAGATGAACATAAGGAATAAGAAAGAACTGGAAGTAGACAAACCACTTTACAGTTTTACTGGAAGAACTAATACGGTATCTTCCAGCCTTTCAACAGACAAATATGCAAGGCATTGAACAGCCCAGACTAGAATGAAGGCTACAAACACGGTTTTAAGAGAAGGCATGAGATGATGATCTTTTGTTGTTGCTTTTAGAGCTTTAGTTTCTTGATTCTTTAGTAAAACTATATACTTTCTAACTTTAGAAGGGTTAAACATTTATTTCAAGGGACCAAAAAACCTGAAATTCTCTGAAGATAAGCAGTATTTGAGAGGTCTTCTAGAGGCATGGGACATAAAGAGTAGCTTCTTGTACCCTAAACATGTGTGCTCCAAAGCAAGTGAGATTACCAAGAGTACATACATGGTATGAACACACCAAATATAGAACCAGCTTTGAAATCATGAAGAAAATATTAAAGTATGTAGAGGCAAAAATAATATATTCTAAAACCATAACATCCTAATATCCAAAGTAGTTTCCCTGAGGTAACCAAGGCAGTTATATCACTGGAAATATGAAAAAGTGACTGGAGAAATATAAAAGTACACTCCAGAAAACATCAGACTGATGGAGGCAAAAACTCTTCTTTTTTCTGTGGTCTCACGAGAAGCAGAATTTGTTCAGAAAAAAAAATAAATTAATAGCATTTCTGATTCAAGCCTGCTTCCTAAGCAGTATAATTACCACCTCACAGCAGTTCCTATCACCACCCTAAACACAGAGATGTCTTCCTAAGGCTCAACTCATTTTTCCTCTCTCCCTTCCCACTCCAGAATGATACCTCTTCTCTCCATTGCACAATTTATAAATTGTATAAATGTGGAATACAGAACAGGCTACTGCAGGCAAGCAATTTCTTGGCAATATTGTATGTGGGAAGACATCTGTGAGAAGCATCAGAAGATCTTTCATCTTCTGAACATCTCACAGATGTTCACAAATAGCGAAAATTGTTACTTTGGGGAAGGCAGCTCATGTGCCAATAAACGTAGGGAACTGGTTTAAAATAGGAGCTTGCAGGCTGCGAATTTAATAAAACAACAGATCTGACCTAAACTTCTAATGACAATCAGCCTGATTGTTTTTGTTAATTATAGTTATTGGCAATTGAAATCAATGAGAGGTGAATGAGGGCATGCAAATTACAACTGCTAAATTGCTACAGTTAGCACTTTTTTTCCCCCAGAAGCAAATGACAATATGTTTTATTCATCTGCTTTGCTACTTACCACATGTAACTGTGCATTCTCCAAATTCTAGTGCTGTGGACTCATGGGCATTCAGACCTGAACACAGAGCCTAAAGTTACATCTCCAATATAATGACAGGGGTGGAAACACCCAAGTAACAGCAAAACTCATTCCTTTATTACTTTTTAGTTTAAATGAGAAATTTGCCAACATTTTTGCACCAGAAAAACATTTATGAAATATAGTTCATAAAATCTAGTGTGAACAGCATTCATATTTAAACCTTAAGATGATTCGTTAAGAGGGAAAAATGTATTTTTCTTACGAAACAGCTTATGATGTTAAATTAGCCTACTGAATGCTCAGGAAAATGCAGTGTCTAGGTTCTATGCAAATTACAGGTCCTCCCTGAACAGAGTTAAGAAAAATTTTCATTGAATTGTATTCAGTCAACTCATTTCCTTGTTGTTTTGGGGGTTTTTTTTGGTGGATTTTTTTTTGTGTGTGTGTGTGTGGTGGTTTTTTGTTGTTGTTGTTGTTGTTGTTTGGCTACATAAGCCTTCCCACATGATTTTTTTCCCCATCACGCTTCAAGGTCAGGTTTAGACAGCTAGCTCAAAGATGAGTCAACCAGGTACAGCGTTTTAATTAGGTACTGGGCAATTTAATCACAGTGATTGGGCTCCTTCCATCTTTCACGGTACTTTAAGGTTACAGAATGGGTTTCACAGAATGTACAGAAGCAAAAGGTTCTTGTCTCCATCTGGGATTCAAATCTGGATTACGTATTTTATTCCTAATAGCACGCAATTTGAATGTTTGTTTATAAGGATATTGAGATACAGTACCCGTTCCATCAAGAAACTAACTTAGTGATGCACCTTTGGAAATTAGTCATTAAATAAGCAGGTCTTTCCAGTTCTTCCAAATGCAGAGAGAACAGACAAGTCACTATGACTGTTTTTACAAGTCTACATTGCCAGTCCAGCCTACTCAGATTATTTTTTTCTGATAACAAATACTAATGTAAATTTGCTTTCACCGTCTCTCAGTTTTTTATATTCAAGATTTATGTTTACAAAATGTTATTTCTGTGTAGCAATGCAAGTTTATATATCACTTCTTGCTTTTAAATCTTTGGATAACATTTACATTTTCCACACACTGACTAAAACTTTAAATTCCTCAGGTTGAAAGGAAGTTTCATTTCTCTTGCAGTCCATGGTATACAAATATATTTATTCCTCCACTGCAAAGGATTTACAGTACAGCAGCAAGCTGAATTCTCCACAGTGATAAACTGATACTGGACTCTTTTTTCCTAACAATACAAATGAGCCATCAAAATCTTATTCTTCTGTTATCTCTAACTGTCTCTATGGCTTTAACATTTATTTCAGCATATAAACTGTGCTCATCAGAACAGTCTTCTAGCTTACGCACAACAATCCTGAAACAATAACTTAACTACTCAGTTGAATGCTAAAATAAGACTCCAACCTTAGTCAAAGCAAAAGGAAAATATAAGACTTAAAATCGTATAAAAATGGAGACAACTTGTAAACAGCTTGGGTATCCTCAAACACTATTATCTAATGAGCTTTAAAAAATAATCACTTCTTTGGAATACAGTTGCCATCTCAGACATCCTATCATTCTTCCCTTAGCGTCTATTAAATTAACGGGACAGCAGCCATGGCAGGGGGTTGCATCTGAAAACAGAAGTTGTCATTTGCCATCTAGACACAAAGTGAAAAAAAAAAAAAAAGAAAAAAATCCTTTAAACAAGCAGAGACAGTAAACTTCAGGTATTACTATTAGAAGGCTGAGGGACTTTGCTGCCAATGAAATGTCTTCTGATTACAGAGGAAGATACCAACCACAGTGTCATTCTGGGATGCTTCTGGCTCCATGAGCACTGTAACATACAACCATTACTCTTCTGCTAGAGAATGAGAGTGATGAACTGATGGACAATAGCTCTAAATAATAAAAAAAAAAAAAGATGCCGTATTGTCTAAGTAAAAACACTCCCAGTAAACCTCTGCACATATCCTAGCATTAAAAGCTCTTGGTTCCAAATTAACAAGCCAGTCAGGAATCACTGGTACTGATTTCTGATTCAATTTCTGATTGCATGGAATTTAAAAAACAACAGAAAGGAACATTAAGGGAAACAGGATCAGATTTGCTGATCATTTTCAGGATTAGATGGTACTTTTTATCTGAATATTATGAACCTTCCATGCCAGTGTTACAATGCAAAGTTTCTCTTCCTTTTCATGTAGAATGAGCCAAAATTTTAAGAAAGCTTCCCATAAGAAACTACCCATCTTTCCACTTCTACGCCTGTTTCCAGTTGCATCAAGTTCAGATAAAAATATAGCATCAGCTCCATACAGAGAATTGTGGATATAGCTGCCATTAGCATTAATAGGAGTTATATATGTAAATCCCACACATGCTGAGATAAGAACGTGCTGAGGAACTGCATTTGCATTCCTGTCAGGGGGCTGCAATTAGCACCAGCACAGCAAAGGCAGCCTGTATTCCTCTCTGCATTTGGAAGCCTTGTAAAACCCATGTAGAACAGAAATCTTTGCCGTTAGACACCATTTTAATTACAAGCCGCATCACAGAATACAAGCAGGATACTGATAAACGCTCCCAAAGCCCACGGAAGCGGGCAGCACCAGGTCGTGCCAGTGAGTCCCAAGGGAAGGAGCCCGCCGGGCCTGCTGCCCTCGCCAGGAGTTGACGCTCGCTCCTTATGGGGTCGGAGCGCGGTGAGCAGCACCGCCCGCGCCACAGCCGAACCACAAGGTGCAGCGGAGAGCACGCAGCCCCGCCGGCCCCAGCTCACCCGTCTCCGCCCCCTCGCTCTCGTCCCCGGAGCCCAGCGGCTCCGCATCCAGCAAGGCCGTGAGCAGCGGCGCGAGCAGGAGAAGGAGAACAGCCTCGCCACACGCCCGCACTACCATGGCCGTCCGCTCGCAGCCTCCTGAGGCGTCATAACGAGCCGCGCCCGGGAGCCCTGCCCTGCTCTGCCTGGCTCTTGGGAGCCGCCCGGGACCGTCAGCTGCTTGTGGCTGCTTGGCTCACCTGTCAGTCCTGACAGAAAAACTGCACGAGCTCAAGTCCCTGTTTACTAATAAAATGGTCGGCAGACTTAATAGCGCTCCATCGGGGGTGGCCCTGAAATAACAATGATGTTCTTCTCCAAAGTCCAGAGAACAAACAAATGAGCAAACAAACAAGCAAAAGCAAAAAGCACAACTATTTGGGTTTGAATCTTTGTGGCTGGCTTCTGTCACTTGAAATGCCATCTTAGGTTCTTGACGGTGCCTTTCAGCCCCCCAGTGTACCAGAGCCATGTGCACAGGGTCTGGACACAGCCAAGAAAAGCAGCCATATGCCCAGGGGAGGGCGGTGATGAAAGCCTGTGCTGCGTGTGCAGGACAGTGGTACGTGTACAGGGACTGCTGGCAGCGAGCAGCCCAGGGCAGGCTGTGCAAGTGATGCTCCCGCCTTATGCATAGAGCCTGCGTTGTGGTCTCTGGTGTTCGGAAAGCTTGAGCTACTGGGGAATGCCCCCTCAACTAGGATAACCTCCTGTAAGATTTCCCACTAAAACAAAATGCAGTCAGCAGGGATGCTTGCGAGTGCAGGGCTGGACCTGGGCAGTGTGAAACTTGCTTTCATAGGAGCTGGAAAGGAGCAAGGGCTTCACTGTACTTCAGATTGTCCATGTATTTTATCCCTCTGACATAGCCTTTCCTTAGTCATTTCTTCCCGTAGAAGATGTGGAAGAAAATTCCTGTAATCAATCAATCTGTTTTCCAAAACGGTAGAAGGGAAAGGTTATTACTTTTATGAAGTAGTTGGTACGCCCTCAGATACTGCACCACTGAACACAGAGGAAGTTGGAGAAGTGTGAAAATGCTGTCTGATGGGAAATGAACCATTGCTCATTCAATAAACTTCATGAAGCTGTCAGAGTCAATGTTGTTAAAATAATAGTGATAATAATAGCTCCTGTTTCTATATCTTCAGGACCCAGAGTCATCTAGAACTGGAAAACAAAGTCAATATTGAATAAGAAGAGCTATCTCTAGGGAAGCGAAAATGACTAAGTTCAAGTGTGCATCCAATTCTAGTTTTTCTTTCAATGAGACATTTTCAACATGCTTTTGTAGGTATGTCTGTATGTGCATTATATGTACCTGTGCATACACACTGATGCATGCATATCTTTGTGGCACTGTAGCTTTTTGTGATGGGAGGCAGGAAAAAGCTACCATAAAGGAAAGAGGAAAAATTTCCAGGGCCAGCAGGGTTACATGCTTCTCTGGAAGAAATAGATCTTTATTATCTATACAGAATAATCGGGAACTTAGCTTTTCAGCAGAGATGTAATAAACACCCAGATGATATTTTGTGTATATTATGTATTAGTACAAATGTCTTTTCCATTCCTTCACATACTTGGTCTTAGTCTCTTTCTAAAGCTTATCTTCTGCCCAGGTTCTCCCTCTTGCTTTATAACTCTTTGTATTTTTCTGTTCTGAAAAATAAAGGGATAACATTAGCAACAGTAATGGGCAAGATGCACTTGGCTTCTGCTGCTCCGTGTCTCTGGAGCAGCATTGAGCACCAAGTGGGCAGAGCTGTTACACCTACTTGCATTGCTCTCACAGCTGGCTGTGCCACAGGCTGCCCAGAGAGAAGTCTGGCAGACAAACAGCTTGGAAAGAGCTTGCAGCTGCTTTTCCCCAGCCTCAGGACAGCCATAAAGCGTTGCTGCAGTGGGAGTGTGTATTTGGAAGCTTTCTTCCAGGCTGATCCTTTTCTCTCCTAGTTTGACACCATCTCCCACACAACCATTTTCCTCAGCCATTTACAGGAAGAACAGTCTGCCTGGACTTGTAGCCAGTGTCACTCCCATCCCCAGAGTTAGGGACAGTGGGCAGAGTCACAGCCCTCCTTTACTTTACCTATATGTAAAGCAGGGAATGACATATGCAGCTAGGAGCTGCAGACAACTTCTTAAGTGTCACAAACACCTGGAATATGATTAGCTCGCAATTCTGCCTTCAGGCAATATGGGATATGGACTTTCAATTTAGCCTTATAATATGAAATGGTTTCTTGCTGTCTTTATTATTCTAGTTGCTAATTAATAGACCAAATAATGCCATTACCACAACACCAGAAGATTTGTACTTTAGCATGAACTCATTCGCAATAAAAATGTGGTAAAATTAGATGCTCATTAGTTTTCCGAGTTAATAACTGTACTTGTGAAAGGTTCAAGTGGCATCCAACCACATGGCATGAATAACACAGTGAGCCAGAGCACTCTTATCTCCTTTATTCACAATGAGAACTCAGCTTGTTAACATTGTAAGGAAGACGTTTGATACTTATAGAAAACAGGAGTTCCATGCAGTGCTGTTTTCTGTGTCAGGACTCTTTTACTCAGTGCAGTTGCTTTATTCTCTGTGCATGGGCCAATAAATAATTCTGTAGGTCATATCTCACTGAAAGCTTTTGCAGCAGGAGCTCATGCCCAAAGGTCAGCACTTCTGTAGTGGTCCGGGGGAGGTAGGCAACAGCTCTGAAAAACACCCCCTCTTCTTTTTTTCCTATGCACAGATAATGGCATACTTCTTCCACTGGGTAAGAATTGTTGCCATAGTAATGTTTCTAGCACTCCTTTGGATCAATAGCAGAACAGAGGGTTTTTCAGGTATTCCTGTTGTTTGCAAGCCTGAAGCCTCACCCTGTATATATTTCTAGTCCTTTCTATAAAATAAGTTTGTTTAAACGTCTTTCAGCACTGTACGTTTACGCAAAGAAGGCAATGAAAACATGGTGTACAGATATTTGAGGTCAGAATCAGACTTTGTGAATGGCACATGCAGTTCTGACTAGAGAGAAGAGTTGCTTTTGCTTAATCAAAGCCCTGAACCTAGCCCTTGTAGTTCTATTAACACCTCACCAAATGCAGGAATGAAATTAAGCTGCAGAACTGGTTGCATTTTTTACTGAGGGTCCAGATCTAGTTCTATTCGCAATTCAGTGGCATTTTCTCAGTTGATTTAAAGTTCATTACTCAGTTCATGGGCACTTTCTGTACAGACCTAACATTACCACAGCGCAGATAAAAATGATTAGATGCTATGAATTCTAGTACGGGAAAGAAATGGGAGTTTTGTGTAAGTTAAAGATGGAATCCACAGAAGTATGGATTTAGACACAGTACTGGCACTTTCAGCGAACACCTTCAACACGTGTAGTACCAGAAGACCTGCCCACCTGCTGTCTAGCTATACACATGCCAAATGACTGTGTGTATGTTGAATACAGGCCACATTCCCCCAGCATATCCCAGCAGTTTGGGCACATCTCAACACTAGCAGTGAGCTAGCTGGGATGATTACTGGAGACGCTCCCATTCCCAGTAAATAGGTTGCTACAGTCATGATATTTAGGGGTTTTAAGAGTCACTGTGCATGGGTCAAGCCAGTTGAGCCCCGTACCGGGGAATGACTTCAAGCACAGTTAATGTACAAAGACAAGCACTGGTGGAAGGAGAAGCATTGCCATGTCTAAATGCTTTTGTGAATGTGGCATGAAGAGCTGGAGACAAACTTTTCATAAGAAGTAAGTGTTCTTGCCCTATGGATATATAAGCAATTAGGAAGAGCACAATTTGCCAGCAGTATATTTTGCATCTCTTTAAGAAAAGCATCTCAAACTCTGCTTAGATTTCTCCGTGGAACGGTTATTCTTTTACTTCAGTATTTTGCATCTAAACTTTACCATTCACCAGCTTATTATGCATTTTCATATGCGTAGATTCCTTTAAAAAGAGCAGTATTTACCTACAGATGCTACACAAGGCTTCTTCAGGTATTAGTTATTCATTTCTAATTACAACGGGAACATGCTATCTCCTGCAATTATGCAGTACATTTTTTAAATAGCGGCTAATATTTCACTGCCTGCTGAAAACATCTCCAAATCACAAATACAAGTGGCTTCTGCGGGAACGGTGGTAATCAGCACCATAGACACAACTCAGAGAGATTCATTAGAGTTCCCCAACAGCTCCTAGGATGCTGTCTGCATATATCGCAACTGAGCAGAAAAACTAGATACCGCTTCTCCTATTTCTCTTATGTGGCATTTCTCAGGAGATACGGTATTCTGTATCTACTTATTCTCACCTGTTTTTTCCTGCAAACAAAACTGGAGTAACTTTCCTTTATCTTCTGCAACTCCTTCCTCACTGGCAGCAAGGTTCTCTTGTCTACATCTGAATATCCAGCTTTCTAGAAGTGAACACAAGGAGGAAGGAGTAGGAGAGGAGGAGAAGACACAGCCTAAGATACACCTAGGCTGCTGCATACTGGCAAACACTCCGAAGTTCTGTGGCTTGTATGTGATTCTTTGCCTTGGTAGCATCAAGAGAAAGACAGGGGAATTGAACTGAGATTTCTGCTCGTGCACGACAGCCTGCTGAATTCTGTTAATCACACAGAGTAGATGCAGAACAAAATGTAAAGTTTCCTGATGATGTGATTCTGTTCATGTTATTGAGGAGGTACACCCGCCTTCCTGACACTCAGCCTTTTCAACAATACCTGTTAAAGATTTTATGCCAGAAATATCAGAGAACTCACATGTATTCTTAGACTTTCTCACGTAGTCCCATTCATCATCCTAACACTGTGAACAGACTTTAATGAGAAAGGTTAGAGGCATTGGAACTCCATGTGAAGAGCAGGGAGATTGAAAACAGAGAACGACTGCTAAAATGACCTAGAACATCTGTACTGACCAGAGGCTACATTTTGGTCCCACTGTTATGCCCCGTTTGGTCGGAGCGATTGCTCAGATGTTAAGTTGGGACTAGGTGCAAGTCCAATTAGTTGGAAGCCTACTCATGTGCAGGACAGCACTGAGCATTGAGAGAATCAGGACCCAAGCCATGAGCACTGACAGTACTAAAAAGGTTGCAGTTTTGTTTCTGACTTGCCCTCAACACCAGAGAAAATAAAGTCTGCATCGTAAAAGAGTCTTTTTAAGTAAATGGGTAAATTCATAGACTGTTATGTTGGGACCAAAAACATGGCCTTAGAACGAAACAGCCACAGGCATGCACCTAACCTGTTAGCCACATCGTTCTGTTCCAAATCTAGCTACTACCTTAGACCAGGTCACAAAGCTAATTGCTGCAGTGAGGCCTTACTTTCTGTCTGATACCAATAATCAGCTGCTGTTTGTTCCTTAAGGGAATGCCCCCGAGGCTAGCCCTGGCACTTGAGCCTTTCTGTTTACCCACTCTCTCATCCAGAATCCACCTGCCTCCACATGGTGTTCCTTGGCATCCTTGCTAGCACAGAACTTGCAGTAGCTGTAGCTTTGCTCATCTCTGCACACGACTGTTTATAAGCCAACACACAAATGCCCTTCCACCTGGCCAGAGGCAGATAGCAAGGCACTGCAAAATAGATGCCAGCGCTCCTGAACTGTCCTGCTAGCCTGTTCTTCAGGCAGCTCATCACATTCAGGAATCACGCTGTTTTCGTCTGCTGTCCCCTGCAGTTTGGCAGAAGCACCCTCTGAAGAGACCTGGCAAGAGCTAATGCTTATTAACTCCTCCTCAGATATCCATGGGTCTGGATGCACTGAGATACCATGGTAATGAGAGCAGTAACAGCACCTAGACAGACAGACAGACAGAAATCCTACAGCTAGGAGGAAAATTTTGCCAGCACATATTTCATCAAATCAGCTGTTACATATTCTGTACAGAGGAACATGTGAGTACGTGGCCCATGTGTACAGTGAACTTGGTGTCTGTGCTGTGACAGTTTTTATAGGACATTACAGAGCCTCTGGTGAACATGTAATTAATAAAATACTTAAGAAATTAAAATGACAATTAACATTTGACAAGCTGTGTTATTAAAAGGGCTTCTTCAGTAGTACAGGGTTTTCCTGGTGGTAATAGGGAGCCAAACCAATCTTCCAGAATAGAGCTTTTAAAAGGAGGGAATTAAATGACTTTAATAGACTGTCTCTTCCATAGCCTACACTTAAAAGTCACCACATCATATTCTGATAAGGATTTCAAAGAGCAAGATACATTTCTGCCTTCGATGTTGATCAGCTGTGCACTTTTCTCTTATGTGCATTCGCCTTGATAAAAATGAACCTCAGTTGGCTCAGGTGCAGAAATTAGGAGCTGCCTTGAACATGTTTGTTTGTTTGCTCTCAGGCATAAATTACGTTTGAACAATAAGGGCATGGCTCTCCAAAGGGCTGAGCACCTGCAGTTCCCATTTCACTCAGTTGGAGCTATAAATGCCAAGCAGCTCTGAAAGTCCAGGCTTGTAGCTGCTTAGTTGGATGAGATTTATCCAAGTGGTATTGATCTATGACTAAATCTCAGTATAGGGCTGCCTTTGTCATTCCAACTTACTGTGTTTACTTAGTGACTTAGAATCTGTGTAGAACATTCGGAATAATTTTGTTTAATTAAAAGGCTGCAGTGAAAGAAAAGAAAGGCAAAGATGTGCCTTGTTCTGCAGTACAATAAAAATAAGTAAATACAATTCCAGTTAATTATCCATCACTCAATACAGAGACTTCTACTTAATCTAATCACTGGTTAATTAGATTGTCTGTTTTATTTGATCAAATCTACTGTAACCAAATCACCGACATTTGCATTGTGCTTTGTTTATTTTGATGTTTTTCTATTATTAAAAAGGTCAATGTCAGGTCAATTTAGGCCCATATTTGTTGTTTTGTACAACAGAATTTCACATTACATAAACATCTCTACAGAACTCATTTTGAGACTCGAACTTTTAGAGCTATGTATATACTGGAGAAGCTAAAGCCTCCAATTTTCAGGAGAATTAGATGCCTAAGCCTGGTTACAGAGCAGTATCTTTGACGGTCTGGGCTACATCCAATGAGGTATTTTCCATAATCAGCAAGTTGTTTCAGTAAAGAATTAAGAACCTACGTGGAAGGCATGCATGAAAGGGTTCAGGCTCACTGTTTCCAATTTGGAGCTCACTCCCTTTTCTTTGGTGATGCCTCGTTAGGCCCAGGCCTGCAGCTGAGCTGCTCAGCTGGTGTATGGTGACTTGTTCAACTCAGGTAATCTTTGAGTGTCTGATTCTGTAGAGACTAAGACTTGTTTTGGCTTTCATTGAGACTCTCACCACCTTCAGAGATGCTTTACCTTCCTGTCAGCTAACAAGTATACTTAGCAGATGCAGCTCTTTGAACCAGCTGCTGAACGGGCTGCACAGGCTAAAGCTGGCCTAAGAAGCAGGTTATTCCTGTGCGCTTTAGAAAGATCAGAAGAGGAATACTTTTTTCTTTTAACAAATTATGAAGATTATGGGCTACAGTTGAGGGGATTATGGTGCTGTGGTCCTATACTGGTAGTAGCCCAATGCAGAGGACACCCTCAAGCTACTCAATCTGGTAGAACTGATAAGCAATCAGACCAGAGCTGGGACACTGGAGGGTTCAGAGGACTTGAGAACAAGAATAGCAATGACTCCCTACATTTCCCATGTAAATGTGAATACCCTGGTGTTCACTGCTTCTCTCTAAAGTGCTGTTCAAGACCATGGTGACTACATGAGGAAAATTTCCTTATCTTGAATTTGCGAGAGCTGGGGTTGGTGATAAGAACAGGGATAGTATAATAAAGAGTGCTAATCTCATCATAGCAATCCTGCTGTGTGTGTTGCTCAGGGCCGGCTCTAGGTATAGGCAAAATAGGCAGTTGCCTATGGCAACAGACTGCTGGTGAAACCAGAGAGCTCAGCTCTGCAGCCGCTTGTCACTGAGAGAGCCCGGAGAGCCAGCCTGGTGCAAGTGGAGCAGCTAGAGCCTGTGGGGCCCTGGGTTTGGTGGCAGTGGTGGTGAAGACCTGAGGGCTTCCCCCATACCACTGCCCCAAGCCCTCTGCCGTGGCAGAGACAGAAAGCCCAACTCTCCACAGCCCTCTGCCTGGCTTTGCTCTTTTGCAGCGAAATTCAATTTTGCCAGCACTTCTGAGATGTCTGGAGCTGACTGGCTCTCGTGAGAGTCTTGCAGGCTTATGGTTGCTCGGGGCAGCCCGAGGTTACCCAGACTCTTTATCGTCATCAGCTCCTCCAAGCAGCAGCAACACTGGTGCTGACAGAGAGCTGTCAGGAAGGTGTCACATTGCAGTAGGAGAAACAAGCCAGGCCTTGCAGAAATGTGCAGGCGAAAATCAAACAGTTTTTCATGAAATCATGACAGAGAATTAGGGATGTGTCTGTGCCAACATAGAGCAGAGCATGGGAAGTGAAGACCTGTTGCTTGGTCATTTTGAGGCTGAGGCAAAGCTGAGGTCCGCCAGCCAGCAGACACATTTCTAGCCTTTTCTGTTGCCACTTGGACCCAAGCATCACTTGTTTTGGAAAGTTGTAACCAGGACTTTCAGCCTTCTTGCTTTATGAAGCAGTTTTTGAAAAGTCCTGGTTTTGTGTTGGCAGGCACACTCCATCACTGGGAAGCATCTGAAGAAGTGCTTCTTCAGAGTATTTTATCTGGAGGCTTGTGTATTGGTTTGAGTGCATTTGTGTTTACAGAGCACTGAACTGTATTTGCCTAGTTGCTTCATTACTAGAAATATTATCTGCTTGCAAAACAATACATGTTTGGGAAGGGATTTGGTGGGAGGGTGAGGTTGCTCAAAGTTTATTTTTTGCTCTCATTGCCAATTACTGCTGATGCCTGCTGTTTCAGCAAGTAGGCTAGTTGCAAAAGGCAGCTCCTTTTTCCATGGCAATGAATGATCCACTGCCATTCAGCAGTGCTGTGCGAAGGTGCAGCAAGGGCATAAAGTTAACAGCTGGGTGCATACCGCCTGCCAGCTCTTCTCCATGGGGAATCCCTGCCTGGGCACAAGCAAGGTATTGGCATCTGAGAGAATTGCAGAGTCTCTCTGCCTTGCTCAGACATTCTTTCATAGCTGGGCTGTCTGGGATTCCTCACCATTGTCTTGTCTGGACCTGTAAATAATTTCCTTTTTTTTTTTCTTTTTTTTTCTTTTAGCCGCAACTTATTTTGAGTTGCAGTGTGAAGCCAGGGCCAGCAGAAATGACCAAAGGTAAAACTGGTGGAAATTTAAAGGAGGGTCAGCAGCCAGTCTTCAAAATTCACCCATGCTGGTTACTGTTCCTGGTTACTCACTTCTAAATATTACACTTGGAGAAATAATTTATTTGTGGCAACCCTTTGGAATCAGCAATAGAGTCTTCATACCTCCATCTCAGCTAAGACGACATTATTCCAGAGGCATCTATCTTTTTCCTCCCCATAGGCAGATGTTTTGTTTCCCCAAGATGATACCTTGTCACTGAAAGCAGAGCTGTTCCATGGTCGCACTCCTGAAAAGGATTTCCATCCATACTCTCACAGTGTCACTGCAGTACTGGCTGAGGAAATCTGTTCACAGAGCTGCTTTTTAATTGCTGCTATCTGTATTCATAGATTCATGGATCGAAGGCTGAAAGGGACCATTGGATCATCTCTTTTGACCTCCACAAGCCCTTAAATGTCATCACTTACCCCTGTATTGAACTCATATTTAGCTGTAGTGCATGTTCCAGTGGGGATGCAGAGCTACCAAGGGACGGAGAATTCAGCACTCTCCTGGTGGTTCATCTCCTCTGCTGTTAGAAATATATGCTGTATTGTGGCAGTGCCTGAGGGAGCCATCCAAAGGCCTGAGGCCCCATTATGCTGGCCCGGCTATACATAATTTTAAAAGACAGCTATTGCCCCTGAGAACTCACAGACTGTAAAGTATATATGAGGCTTAATGTCAAATAGAATATTATGCGGTTGGTTTCAGGCTGCTTAGTCAAGTGAGGAAAAAATTAAACAATACAGTGGCCTAAAGTAGTTTGGGACTGAGGGCTCAGATGGGAGCAGAACACGAGACATGAGGCTGGCACAAATGTCACAGGCACAAGACAAATGATTCACAGAGAACACTTGCCCTTGGCGTGGTGGTATAATTTATAAATCAAAATAAATAAATAGAATGTGGAAAATAAATATAAAATTATAAGAAACAGGGAAAAATTCAATCAGGTCCCTGAGGATTAAAGAGAAAAAATAGCCTTGAGGGAAGCTGGACTCTCTGATCTTTTTCTGAGCTCTGGGTGCCTGTCTTCTTCAAGCAAAATGATAAATAATCAAAATAAACAGCAGGCTGAAGGATTTTTGAAATGGTGAATAAAATCAGCAACTACATATGCAAAATATTAATGGTTCCTGGTGTATGTATTTAATAATCTGATGAAAAAAATAGGCTGGACTTATCAAAGTGATGTGATTATGTCCTTGAATGCATTGTTGAAGGTAATTTAGGGGTTTAACTCTTTTTTCTTTTTTCTTTTTTCTTTTTTTTTTTTTTTTTTTTTTTTTGTTTGTCCTCTAAAGTATCATCTCAGTTTCTGAACAATACTTTTTCCCTCTGGAAACCAGTTCTTCAGCACTGGTTGGGCGGTTTACATATTTCTTTCTGTTTGCCTCGGGAATAGCTATTGATATTTTCAAGGTGGTCTTTCTCCTTCAAACATACGAGAGTTAAAATCATAAAATCAACAGGTCTCATTCTTCATTTGCATTACATGTGTACCTCCCAAGTGACCTGAGATTGGTGGACTACCTCCTGCCCAATTCTAGTTTGACAGGGGAATAAGGTCTGTTATTTTTCTGACTATCTCAGATACAGGATAATAACTGTGGGGTCTTGGGAAGAGTTGTGTTTTACTGCTTTGGTTGAGAAATGTTCAGCCTCTTATGTTTTCACGCAGAAGAAACATATGCTTCAATGAATTTTATGGTGACCTTGGTTTAGTTAATCAGAGTACCAGAGCTCTTACATTAAGGCGTGAGCCATTTGTAATGCACACTGGTCATCTAGGGGCTGAGATAAGGTAAAGTGCTGGAAAATATAAGTGTTTGCATTGCACTCTGTGCATCTGGTGCACAGTGCTCCCACCAGCAGCAGCAGCTACCCACCCCTGCCCACTGCGTCCTTCATCACAAGTCGTAACACAGATCCCAACTGAGGTAAAAAGCTCACGTAGTTCCTGAAAAGAAGCACTGGAAAGATAAATTCAGTGAAATTAACTACAAAGTACTTCACATGGCAGTGACATGATCATATACAAAGGATTTCAGCATCCTGGGTTATTTCTGCTTGAATTCAGCCTTCCAGACCAGGATGTGCATTGTCTGATACAGCTCTGTACACTTGAATTGCTTCGTCTAAGTTTTCAGTGGCTTTACGAGGGATCTTCATGGTCCTATAGTATCCCCAGTCAGGTTGGTACACACCCCAGCTGTCTTTGAGGCTGGCAACATCAGTACTATTGAAAGATTGTGCCATGAGAGGAAGCAGATGCAGGGAAATGGGGAACACTAATACTAAGAGTAGCGTAGGCTGAACTTCATGGGAGCTTCAGCAGAAAACCTCTAGCCAACTGCTGAACAAAAGAAATTGTTCTGTAATATTTTGTGCTCAGAGATGACAGTTGTTCAAATGCCTTTAAATGCATCCATTTATCTTTGAAGTCAGGAACAATATTAATGATAATCCAAAACTGGCAGACGCAAAAGGCTCTGGGATCAACTGAAGGAAGCAGCTGATTGACCTGCATTGCCCAGCACAACTCAGTTCAGAAGACTCATTGCTGTGGAGGGTATACATGAATGGTGCCTCTGAGGAGCTGAAGCAAATGGCTGAGGGAAATGAGGTCTCCAGAATGATGTCCTGCCAGATCGCCTATGCATGCTGAGGAGTTCCAGGGACAATTCAGCTCATGAGAAACCAATTTCCTCCGTAAATTTACTACTGCATGGGAAGACAAGTTGAGTGCTCAGGAAGCAAAACCAAGATCATTCTGACTGTTTTAGGTGACATCAAAGTGACCTGAACAATACTCTCAGAGCCCTCTCCTCCTTCCACATAACTTTACCCTGGTGTAACTCCAAAGACCTCAGGGGAGCTACACCTTTATTGACCAGGAGAGCAGATCTGAATCTCTTTAGCGACATAATGTGGAGCAATAAGGATTTACTGGTGCCAAAGTGGAAGATGGGTCAGCAGTGGCTACTGGCAGTAGTGAGAGTAGGAGGCTCTGATGGTAGTTCTTCTCAGCCCTTCTTCACCAGAAGGGCAGGAGCTTCAAATACACATAGAAATTATGAGTGAAATTGCAGGCTCTGAGGGACCTGTCACATTTTAAGAGAAAATCTTGGTCAAAAAAGTAGGAAAAAAAATCTTTTTTTTTTTCTTTTCTTGATAGAATTGAAATAAAACAAGTAATGGTATATGTCAGTCCCTCCAGAAGTCTTCACATTTCCTTCACTCTCAGAATTCAACTTAATAGGCTCCAAACATAGACTGCTTTAACAGCCAGTATTCTGACATCTCTTGGTGTTATGTAGAAAATGTCAGCAGCTCAAATGCAGGGTAGAAATGTGGCTTCGGTTTTGTTTCAAGCAATTTTATTTTTCTTTTGGCCTTCGACATCCAGTAGCTGCAGGGGTGATGCCTCAATCCCAGAAGTAGCTGCAATTAAGTGAAATGTGATAAAGAGAGTCATCCAAATTCCAAACAGGTTTCCTATGAAGTTTTTGAACATGTAAATTTAGAAACATATATTTAAATTTAAACTAGAGGAAAAAAAATGAGAAGCATTCTGACTGCTCAGAAAATTTAATGCAAGATGTTTTCCTCTTTTTAAGGGCTCATGAGTCTAAACTTCCAAGCAGATGGGAACATTATAAATCTTATATAGGCATATCTTAGTCAATTTAATTTTGAATAAAATAAAAATTATTGAAGTGCAGGGTTTCTATAAATACAGTGCAGGCATAAGCTTTGTTACTAGCTAGATATGGAGCAGTACAATGTCTCAGCATGTATACTACATCTTTTGCTGTCTGGCTTTTCAGACTTCTCCACCGCTTTGCTCTTGAAGCGTTGTTCACTTTGGGGGTTTTGTGACACAGTTCTTTACTGATTCTCTGCTTTCCTTCACTTTGTCGTCCTCACCTTGTACTCCAGGTGTTCTACAAGAAAAGCCCAAGGATGACCTGCTCTTCTGGCCCATCTCTTACAATCCCAAGCTTGCACCCCTTTAGCTACTTCGGACTCAGAAATATCAGCCATGCTTTGCTGGTTTGCTTTTCCTTTGTGCAAAGCTCTGCCTTCTTCCTGCCTTTTTCTAATGTCATGGATGTGTTCCCTTTGACTTATTCCTCCCGTATCATCTGTAGATTATTGCCTTTTCATCCCAGTAACACTTATCCAGAAACTCGGTTTCTTTGTCATCAACACTTCCTTTCTTGTTGTCTTTCATTACTGCAATTTTATCTCCCTGGAGTTCATTTAAAATGTTAACCATTCTGGTTAAGTTTCAGACTTGGCCCTGGCCACAATTCACTGCTCTTCAAGTGCATCCCATGGTTCAGTCAGAATTTCTCACCTCTCAGCGTAGGATCTTTTCTTATCTTCACCATCTCTATTTAGACTAATAAATCATGACACTGACTGTGCCATTCATTGCAGTGGTTTCAGCCTACTCTGCCCATCAGCCTACCTTTCCTAAACTGAGAGATGCATCTTTTCCTCATGAGACCTTTTAGAGTTGGGGAAAATCTCCAAGTTCAGAGAGGTACTACTAATATTTACTTCTGCTCAGCATATTAAAAACAAACAAACAAGCAAACAACCACTGCTGTTTTGATTTGACTCAATGATAATTTTTCTTTCCTGTTTTCTACTCCAACTTACTTTCCCACTCATACTATTTCTCCTCATTGCATCTTTGCCACAAGTCAATAATGGTAACATCAGCAAAACCTGCCAACAAAGAAACCTCCAAATCCTGCACCACTTATAGCCTCATGAAACAGCAGGTTATCCTCTAAATCACATCACAGATGTCTCTACATCTGTGTTTCTACCATACAGCCCCAAATCTGAAAGAAACTGCCATCACAGAATGGTATCACCGTCTGCTACCATAATATAGATGCATCAGTGGCAAATATCGTTATTCTTAAACCTAACTTTAAATAAAGAAAAATGATGTGTGAATTTTAATTCTTTTTAAATTCATTAGAAAAAAAAAAAAAAAAAAAGGAATCTGAAGATCTAGAAAATTGAGTTCCAGATTTGTACCTCCACAAAATTTGAGTATAAGACACAATGTTAAGAAGCTTCACTACCAGGAGATATGTGAAACTTCCCTAAAAATCCTTCCAGTAAATGCTTAAATCTGTGGTTATGGTGGGTTGTGGGTATTTTTTGTTTGTTTTTTTCCCTGATTCTAACAAGGTTTAAGGTCATTCAGTCTTCCTTTCCCTGTTATAATATTGCGTGGATTACCAAAATGTAATTGACATTTAAATAGCATGCTGTTATTGCCTTGAGTCAAACAGATATGCAAACAGGGCAGCACGAACGTGTGATAAAGCACATTTTGGAATGGAAACTAATGCTTTCTTTAGCACTCGACTAACTCAGAGGGCATCTTGGGTTCAAATTAATGGACTGTAGGCAGCTGCTTATAAAATTAGGCTCCAAAAGGGTGGTGTAAAGCTGAAACCCTTAATTCCTTGCAAACAGCTGCTAGGAATCTCTTACAACTGCAGTGCTGCATGGAAGTGAAAGAAGGTCTGATTTTCACTCAGTAAATGTTTACCTGTTCTAACAGTTTTGTCACTATATTGTATTTTACATTAAAAGACTGTTACAGATGAAAGTAATTGCCAAAGAATAATAACTCGCCATTCTTATATATCCATCAGAGACATGGACTGGCTCACTGATATAAAAAATTGGCCGGAGGACAGAGACAGCTATGAACATCATAATTGGAGAGATCGAGAATAGATTTTATTATTTGTCTCCTTGTTCAGAATGATTGTCTCAGGCTGCATGCATGTGTGTGTAGAAGCCTTGGCAATGATACAATCTTGGAAGGCTTTTAATCAGCTCAAGGAGCTTCACTTAATGTGAGAAAATGTATCAAAGCAAGTGTTCAAGAAGATGGCCTGTCAGTCAGAGAGCAGCTGAAAAGCCAGAGGACTGCATGTGACAGCCATTAGGCAGCGCCAGGACCGACAGATGCCAAGGTAGGGGCTGCAGATAGCCTGGGAGCTCGGAGCTCATGGAAGACGAGGAGCAGCTGGGGATCTCTCTGCGTTATGCGTCCTGCCCACCATGCTTATGCGCTCAGAGAGTGACTGAGCTAGCTGGCGAGCCACGAGCCGACAGCTAAACCACGTTCACACATGACTGAAGGGAACCTTAGCAGTAAGGATGTGACATGTGTAGCTTAAATTTATGACGGTTCATCTGCTGTGTGAGTGGTATCTTGAATGGAGTCCAACAGCTCTTCCGTCAGCTGCATCCATATGCTATGCATGTGTTCCCTGCTAAGCACATCTTTTAAATTTAGTCTTTGTGGGTGCATGTTCTACACTTTCTCCATGTTTGTGGCTCTCTCTTATGTGTTCTTGAGAAAAATACTCCTGTTCATTTCAAACATAGCTGTGAGCTCGTCGGATACTCCCCACCCTTCCAGTTGTGACCTTGGCAGCACACCCCAGCACCATTTCCTTGCTGCTCCCTGGGCTGCACCATGAGCTGGGAGCTCCCTGTGGACCTGCTCTTGTGCTTGGAGGTGGGGAGCATCCTGCTGGTGCTTGTAACATGGTTCATCCCACTTCAGATTTATTGGCAGAATAATCTGTGTACAGTGACAACCCACCCCACAAAGCGCTTATTCTGGTGGCTTTTAAGCCTCATCCCATCGATTTTTTAAACCAGAATTTAGCTCTAATAAGAAATCCCCTGTCACATTTCTGCCATATGGGAACATTCACATCCTTGAAAGCAGTGGTTGCCCTCAGTAGTTCCCTCACAAGTCTCCTAAGTCTCCTTTTCCCATAAGGAGCTGTGAGCCAAGCAGAAATAGGTGTCAAACTACCCACTAGCACAATGGCACACACACACACACACAATAGATTATAAAAGCCTTTTCTCTGGCAGGCATTTGTTCCCAAGTCTTCTTCTGGAACAGAACATACTGCCCTACACATCAGCAAAGAATTTGAGAAAATCAGCAAAACCAAGAAAATCAGAAGGGAGAGAAAATGAGAAATGCTTTTCCTGCAGCCAGCAAATGTGGAGGAGTGCTGCTCTGATATGGAAGACTGGCGTAATTCTTCAGACTTGAGGGTCCAGATTTACGAAAGAAATGCATAGCAGTTCGCAGAGGAAGAGCAGAAGTTCTCATAACGTGAGGAATCTGGACACAAAATGGTGCGCTTGTTTAAAAATATTATGAAGAGGAAGCAGAGCAGCAAAGTGCTCAAAAACATTGTACATTCATGAATTAAAATGTAAGCTAACATTTGAAAATCGAATAATGGTAAAATTTGAAATGCAGAAGGATTAAGCAATCCACCATAGCTCACATGGTAATCAGTGCTAGAAAAAGGTATGACATTTAGATATCTTCTGGTTTTAGAGATGCACTGTGTTTTCTCTTCCTGAAGATAGCCCTACTGATGTGCTTGCCTTGCAGAGGTGAATTGGAAAATAGCATATATTCAGATATTTTGCACATACCCACAGTGGAACTCAAGTTACTCAAGGAACTGGAGCAGTTGGAAAGTTGGAAACAGGATTGTTCTGCCCAAATTTAGATTCCTGCAGCACACACGTCAACAGCTGAGCTAGTCATACTGGCTCCTTTATTGGCAGTGAAGAGAAATAGGCACTTCTGATGTGTAAGCACATCTCATCCTAAGAAATATGCCTAAAAGAGATCCCGCGAGTCACATGTAGAAGTGGCTCTTTCTGCGTCGACTATAAAGAGAGTCTGGAGTGTTAGCATTATGAGACAGGCATTTAAAGTTAGGTGAGATGCATCTCTCTGGGTGAAACATCTGAACTGGTCATTCTGGTTAGGTTGGCAGAGGAGCAGCCACTTCCAGAAGCCTCCATCCTTTCCCTCGCCACCAATGACACCGATAGCCAGTTTGAGCTGCCCTCAGGAGGTATGTGCTGCTGGAGAGTGGACTCCTTGGGGATTGCTGAGGAGTGTGAGCTGAGAGGAATTAATGTTATTTGAGCCCTTCCTAATTCCCTCATGGCTATTTTTGCAGACCTAATACAGAGCCTGTGGAGACATGCAGCACTCAGGAGGGCAGTGCCAGGAGAGGAGGAGAGGGCTCCAAGGGTGAGCGGAATCTGAACGTGACAGTTTTGTTTAAGTATCGCATGAGCCACTGCTCTCCCTGAAAATTTTTCTATCATCTTTCAGCAGCTACAGCTGTTGGCATTGGTGAGGAAGAGCAAGGGAAAAGAGGGGCAAGGGAAAGGAGGGAAAGCACCATGGTTCATGGGGTATGAGGCTATAAAGAAGCTGAAAGTGGCTCCTCTTTGTTTTCCTCCACTTGTCCTATAGAGTGAGATAACCCTTCAAATCACAGCTGTTCACTCATCATTCGTATGGTGATCCCTGGGGTGTGCAAATGGCGGGCTATGGGTTTTCAGGGTGCAGAGGGTCTCCTGTAGAGCTCAGGTTCTGCTTAGGTCTGGCCGCTTACCATGTGTGTGTGCATACATACATACCCTGCACCATCCTCGGAAGGTGTGGGAGAAGGAAGCGTGGGAGGATTCATTTTTCCTCCTTCTGGGCACTTCTGCCTGTTAGAAACACTTGGCCAAGTCTGTGTTGGACTTAACTTTGTGCCACTTCTCCAGAGAGCATCGCTGAGAATCTCACACCTCTTCCTGTTTAAACATCCGTTAATTACCTTATGCATGCAAAATGGATCCTCATTAAATAGAATTTATCCTCAAACAGTCCTGATTAAGCAATAGTAATTATTGTTCTCTGCCATTAGGCTCAGTCAGTCCCTGAGGAAGCTTCAGCAGAGCACAGAGATGGGCATCCCTGCTTTTGCCACTGAGGACTCTGCTCTGTCTCCATGCGAGTCCAGTCCCAAGACAGAGGGCAGGACATTATGGCAGCTGGGGGCTGCAAATGGGCAAGGTGTTTTTATGCTCTATTCTGTGCTACTACAGCATCTCTTTGGGGCTGCCCCACAGCCAGGCTAGGCTGTTTGGGCAGTGCTGGGTGCTGGGGACAGGGGAGCTTCCCCTCCCTCTCCCTGGCTTCTGCAGACCTCACTGCCTGCTGTCAGGCAGCAGCTGAGCAGGCAGAAGCAGCTGGAAGGCTTGGGGCAAGGGGGAGGGCATTGCTTCTTTTATTTCTCCAGCTCCTTTTTGGGCTATCCCCATCTGCAGTTTACTCACTGGGCTGTGCTCTTCCGGCACCAAGCTTTGTTGATTTCCACAGCAGATCACAGTGGATTGTTACATTTGATATCCACTTCAGAATCTGAATCTGAATTGTGAAAGTAACTGATCTGATTTTGAACCCATTAACACACTTGGCCTCCACCAGTTCCTGTGGCAAGGAGATCCCCTGTTAGTGATGCTGTGTGTGAGATGTGCAGTGGGTGGTAGATAAAAACCTGCTTGTTTCAGGGGAAACCCCAATCCTGTGTTACAAAAAACAGTTAAATTACTCTCTGCTCATCACTGCAGCCCTAGCACCATTTCAGATTTTCTAGGCACAGCTCTTCCCTCAGGTGGAAAAGAACCAGCTCTGTGGCACTGTGCAGCTTTTCTCCTTCTGCAAGGCTACTCACTGCAGATCCAAAAGTCAAACTTCTTAAGCCAAAGCTCAAACCTTTCTTCTGCCCTGCATCTCTGCCCACTCCATATACACGACTTTGTTATGGCAGCTTCTGTGTCTGCAGAAGGAGCATCTCCCTCCTCCAGTCCATCTCGTTTCCTGAGGTGTCTGCCTTTCTGTTCTCCCTGGCTTTTCAAATTCAGTAGCCGCAGGTTACAAAGCTGGATGCTTGCTTGTTCTGCTCCTCTGCTTGCAGGACACCTAATAATAGCACTTACCTGGAACATTTAGTTCTCCAGGAATTGCGCAAACTCTGATCACCACACCCGGCTGGTGAAGAAATTGAATATTCAGCATGGATTCATAAGGAGTGGGAAGGCTGACAGCTCCCCCTTCTGCTCTTTTCTCCAAGCCCCTGCCTTGCCTTCCCACCTGTCCCTCAGCCCGTAACCTTGGGGCTATGGCACTGTACGTGCTCCCAGGAGCAGGGACTTCTTTGGCTGCGGTCGTGCATCTGATCCTAACTTCAGTACATGAACCCACAGCAGACTCGGGAGTTGTTTTTGCCATCTGATCACAGCGTGTGTTCCCAGTATCATCATGTTTAGTCCCATGGTATTCAAAATGCTGCTAGGAGTATTTATATGGAAAAGCAACAGGAAAACTTGGTGAGTGGGCAGTGGCCACATGGGCTCAGGGCTAAGACTGACCTCAGGACCTCCAGGACATTTCCAAATGATGCATGTCCCTCTGAGCAGGATGCAGACATGTCACATGAAGCAGCAGATGCTACTCCTGCCTGGGATAGACTCATGCAGGACATCACAGTGAGGCATATCCTACGCAGAATATCTGCATGCGAGCAGATTCCTCCCCCTTCACTCCCCATATCATCCTGCCTTGCATCTCAGCCTTAACAAGTGGGATTTGTGTAATTTGGAAACAGACCGAGTAGTGAAAAATAAATAAAACTGTACTATGTGTCAGCAATGCTTCCTACTATTCCTGGAAGGTAGGTACCAAGCACTACATAATACTGCTGGCATTAATAATCCCTGCATTCTCCTTTATTCCATCAGTGCCACGAATCTTGCTAAGTCTCACATGAAAAGATCTGAATGTGATGGACTGTGCTGAGTTTGCCCAGAATTCTCAATTTTCAGCTGAAAATAAACTAGAGTCTTGGTGCCAAATCTTCAGTGCTGATGACTTTGCTTCCATCTCAGGCATAAAAAAAAAAAAAAAAAGACAGATTTCTCTTTTTCTGCTGGAAGTTAGTCACATAATCCTGTAATCAGTAGAGTGCTAGTCTATCATTTGAAAATCAGAATAGATTTTCAGGAGAGAAAATATAAAAACTGAACATTTATTGCTCATCCACTGTAATTACAGGCGGATTTTGAATAGTCTCCAGAGAAGGAGACTACACACCCTCTCTGGGCCGCCTGTTCTGATGCTCTGTCACCCTCAAAGTAAAGAAGTTTCTCTCCATGTTCACGTGGAACTTCCTCTATTCCAGTGCACACCCACTGCCATTTTCTGTCGCTGGGCATCACCAAAAAAAGGGTTTGGCCCCACCCACTTGATTCCTGCCCTTTAGATACTTATAAGCAATGACAAGATCCCCTTCCAGTCTTCTCCAGGCTGAACACTAGCCACAGGTCTCTCAGCCTTTCCTCACAGAGGAGATGCTCCAGGCCCTTTATCATCTTTGCAGCCCTCCACTGGACTCTCTCTAGAATTTCCGTCTTTGTTGAACTGTGAAGCCCAGAACTGGGCACAGTACTCCAGATATGGCCTCATCACGGCAGAATAGAGGGGTAGGATCACCTCCCTCGACCTGCTGGCCACGCTCTTTTTAACACAGCCCAAGACACCACTAGCCTTCTTAGCCACAAGGGCAACCTGTTGTCCACCAGAACACCCAGGTCCCTTTCTGGAGAGCTCCTTTTCTGTAGGTCACTCCCTAACCTGTACTGAAGTGTGTGGTTATTCTTCCCCCTTGATGAACCTCATCAGGCTTCTCTCTGACCAGCTCTCCAGCCTGTCCAGGTCTCTGAATGGCAGCACAGCCTTTTGGTGTGTCAGCTTCACATCATCAGCAAATTTGCTGAGGGTGTACTCTGTCCTTTCATCCAGGTCACTGATGAAAATGTTGAACACAACTGAACCCAGCACTGACCCCTGGGGAATGCTGCCAGTTACAGCCAACTAGGCTCTGCATTGCTGATCATAAGACTCTGAGCTCTGCCAGTCAGCCAGTTCTCAATCCACCCCAACGTCTACTCATCTGTCCCATACTTCCTAAGCTTACCTCCCCTGGAGAGCACTGGAACAGGCTCCCCAGGGCAGTGGTCATGGCCCCAAGCTGACAGAATCCAAGAAGCATTTATTTTGGGTGGTACTGTGTGGAGCCAGGAGTTGGACTCAGTGATCCTTGTGAGTCCCTTCCAACTCAGGACATTCTGTGATTCTATAGTTCTGCAATCTTCATCCTTCATTTCTGTCCTCTCACTGCTGCTCGCACATCTCCCCACCTTTGCTGCACTCTGTCTTTCCTGCCTTTGTGCTCCCTTCTCTGTGGTGTCTCCTTGTGCCATCTCTGTCCTCTGGCCCCTGTTTGACTCACACTTCTCCCAGTGACACAGAACTGCAATGCTGTCAGGCCTGGGTCTGTTGCCGAGTACCCATGTTAGCGCTCCTGTCATACTCAGAAGGGCTTCAAATTTCACACATCTTGGAGCTGTTGTTTCAGGCTGCCAGGAGCAGCAGGAGCCTGCACAGCATTGGCTACACTCTGCTCACATTTGGGGGTTAATTTGTAATCAGGAAGCCTGGAAACTCTCTCCTTCTTTTTTTTTTTTTTTCTTTACTTTTAATGGCTGCTTAGATTATGCAGAAGCAGAGGATTTGTAAGGGAATGAGAGATATGCTGCTCACTGACATCAGCCAATATGTGCAGTACTGCTGAGGTAAAGCCCTGCTGAAGCCAACACAATCTGTAGCTTTCATGCCTGTTTACGTGTCAAAATTAACAGAATGAGAAGGAAAAAATCACATCTTGCCCTAGTGGCTTGTTTTAATTCTGCAAACTGTCTTCCTGTCCTTGGCCACAGCTGGTACATAGCAGGAGTATGGTCTTTTTCCTTAATGAAGATAAGGTCAATTTATAAAAACACATGAACTGTCCTGACACAGTGAGCCAACAGTCCAGGTGCTTGGCAGCTCTACCATAGATACAACAGTTTTAGGGAATTAGCCTCTCTCAGCGTCATTTATTGAGGGGCTCTTAGGCTGTCCCAGCTCTTGGCACTCCTGTTCCTCAAAATTGCTGCCTGAAAGCCTCCAGCTAAAATGGCTTCTGGGAATCTCCAGTTCTTGTTCAACACAACCAGGGCTGGTGTGAGAGTAGGAGAAAATGAGATATTCAAGACCCTCCTGGACGCCTACCTGTGTGACCTGGTGTAGGGAACCTGCTTTGGCAGGGGGGTTGGACTTGATGATCTCTGGAGGTCCCTTCCAACCCCTACAATTCTGTGATTCTGTGATTCCTGTCCAATGTAGAATTGGCACTTCTCAGGGAGAGCTAGAGGATCAGGGCTGCATGGGCCCCAGGAAGCTGTTGGGAAAATGACCTGGCCCAAGAACAGCTTTGTTGTAAGATGGCAGGAGTGAAGGAAGAGCAGGTTGGAGAGGCCATGAGGGATTGCCACTGCTGTGAGTGACCACAGCTGCTTTCATGATGGCTACAGACTCCCAGAGATCCTCTATTGCAGTCACAGGCACTAGATAAACACAACCGGGACCAGCAACTAAAGTTCACTTCCAGACCAGGGAGACCACGTGGATTTTAAAATAAACCTTGCTTAAGGGTGAGGAAAGAATCAAGGTGACATTTTTAATTTGGGCACAGGCCCACTCCTGTGAGACTTGCTCAGACAAAGGGCATCTAGAAGGACCCGTGCAGGGTTTGGGATGAAAAATGTCTGGAAGCATGGCATGGGCTGATTTCTATCAAACCCGGCTTAGCAGTAATGTTAACCACCCAGACCAGTTGCAAAAAAAATTGTCAAAACAATTCAGAGTTCAGGTATTTCACTCAACAGAAAAGTGAAGAGCCATGCTGATGTGGAAGGCACCAATAAGACCTCTGCTCTCCTTGCCAACCTGGTATCCCACATCTCAAAAGATAAAATCAGCTGGAACAGGCCCAGGGACATGCTAGAGGGAACGGGCAGCCTCATGCAGAAGAAGCAGGAGGAGCTCGCCTTGTTAAAGCCAGCAAAACAAAGGGTCTGATTGCTGCCTATAAACATATTGGGGGTAGACACCAGGGAAGGAAAACAGCTGTTATGCCGAGGGACAGCACTTGCACAAGAACAAAAGGATATGAACAGGCCATGAATACATTTGTGAATATGATTATGGGACATGGTGCTTACAAAAGCAAAGGACTTGCCTCAGTGACCAGGACACCCCATTGGTTTTAAGGTCTGTGGTGAGTCCCCTGGCTGTTGTCCCTGATTAATTTTTCTGCTATTAGCTTTATGCTCATTGCCAGCTAGTCATTTCATATTCCTCAGGGTGTAACATCCCTGTGTATTTGTCACAGAAAGACATATTTAGAGCAAGAGCACCTAGCCCCCCCACCACCCACATCCCAAGTCGTGCAGGAGATGGGAAAAGCTGTTCCTGATGTCCGCGAGAGAGGGAGAAATAAAAGAGAAGGGACAGCCGAAATCACACCTCACAGGACGAGCGATGTGAACTTTGAAAACTGGGGCAGTTGTTGGAACTTGCTTACCTGCAGGGGCAGCAGAGTGGATGAAATACATCCCTACAAATGACACAGAAACTGACAGTGAGGACATGCAGAAAGTTTTTGTGTTTGGGACAGCTGTGATGAAGGCTTGTATTTTGTAACATTGTGCTAGGCAGGCTGGGATCTTCTGGGGCCCTGCTGGGCTAGGAGCCATCTCCCTGACTCCCTGCATCCCAGAAGCTGGGCAGCAGAGGCAGGTTGACCTGGTGGCTGCTCCAGCAGAGATGGCTCTGCCATTCCCCACTGCCATGTGCCTGAGTCGATTTGTGTGCTGCCAGGGCTCTGGGCAGGCAGCGTGCTACTTACTGTGGTTCTGGGCTCATTTTCTGGGTAGTGACTCCTCCATCAGTGACAAATCATTTTTAGTTACTCTGAGAAGAAAAGAATGTGCTTTTTATGTGGGTTTCTTTGGGCTCCAGAAACTATAAACGTCTTCATTTTTAAGTGTCAGCCTTGACACGCACAGCTGATTTAGACCTCAGTGATAAATATATCTGCTCGGCTATGTATCAATTTTTGGAAGTTATAATTGAATTAAAATTGTGTACTACGTGGGCAGGCTGTGATAGGTAATTAAGTTTATTGATTATGCTGCAGCTCAGTTTGTCAGATGTACAGCGCACCCTGCACTATAATTGCTGTTATATATACTGGACAGAGCCAGTCTCAGATGGTGCAAACTGGCACGAGGCCATTCCTTCAACAACAGCTTTCTCCAGTTCGGGACTTTGTGTTACTGCTTTCTATAAGAGGTTCATAAGCATAACAGATGAACCTCGTCTTGCTTGGGAATGTTGTAAAATTAGACATTTATCTGTCTCAAGAACCACATGGATTGAATGGCCCATAAACCTGCTCTCTAAGCCAGAGGTGATTTATAGGTTCAAGCGGAGACTATGCTGAATTTTCACTTTTCAGCCAGAAGCAGAAATTGCATTTGACTGGGGACCACACTGAGCACTGTCAGACTTTTATTTGAAGCGCTAAACTCAATGCAGAATTTGTTGGGTTGCAAATCAGGAAAAAAATAAAACTAAATATTTGCAGAGCACTTCTTCTCCAGAAGCGCAAATACCAGATTTTATTTAAACCAGCCATAGTTTTTCATGGAGTAAGAAAAATGCAGTTTGATGCTAGTGCTAAAATGAAACACTGGGAACAGCGGGTAAAGGAAACTGAGAAAGAGTCCATGTCTGCAGGAGAAGCCTGCAGGGCAGGTGGTAAGTCAGATGCCCAGCCTGGGGCAGCCCAGTCCCAGATTTCCAAGCAGGGGCAGACAAGGCTGCTGTGTTCACGTGCTTTGTTGCACGTGAGCAGAGCAACCCGTGGTCAAAAAAGTCAAATGAGTTTGTCTAACACTGCTGCCTTACAACTTCTTCCCTAGCAGGTCTGGATACTGCTAGGAATCAGGATGGATACTGATTCCCCATCTTTCTACTCAAAAAAAAAAAAAAAAAAAAAAAAAGGGGGGGGGGAGCATGCAGTGACACTGGCATCTGCATCACAGTAAGGACATGAAGGCGTTAATCCAGCAAACCTCAGAAGTCACAGAAGACCTATGGGATTTCTGCTGAAGTCAGTGGGGCTGCTCACAGTTTTAAAGTCATGATTTGCTGAAGGAGATCTCTCAAGCTCAGCTTTCAAGGGACTCAGAAGCTTTTGAAAATTGGGTACGGGGCATCCAGTTTTAGTTTTAGTTGGAAATAGTGCTTTCTCTTCCCCATATAATACACCTGAACTTCAGGAGCCAGTCAAATTAACTTGGCTTTCCTGTATGATGCAATATATTGCCTCCAGGTCTTCACCTTGAAGCCAGAGCCTATTTCCTAGCCAGAAGACTGAAAAATACTCTGAGAAACGTATCTGAAGTCGTTATTTCTGAAATGTGATAATCCAGTTTCAAGGAGAAGAAAGCAGTAAACCTATTTTCAAGTATACTGAGGGATTTTTTTTTTCCTTTATGTCTCTTCCTCTCTATCCAAATCCTTGAGTCTGTTTATTGCCTTCTCCTTTGATTGAAATGCTTCATTGCTGAAGGGCTGCTTCTGCTGAGCTCTGGCTGCTGGTGAGCACTTTAGTTTCAGAACGTGCACAAAGAGAATGTGCCATTAGGGAAGAAGGTGCTGCTGGAGGGGAAGTCAAGGTTATCTCCTGTGAATATGAGACAAGATGCTAAAGAGCTATCTTTATTTTCACACACACACACATATAGATATATATGCCTTTTAAACCTCTACTAAAGTCCTAAGCTGTTTTCATGTTCAGTGTTCAAAACACATCATTGGAAAAATAAATGACAATTCACTATTTCATGCTACCTCGTATTCTGGACAGAGCTGTTACATTAAAGCACTTTTTAAAACAAACAGAAACTGCGCCCCTAACCTCTTGCCACTTTGTATGCTGCTGCTGCTATGTGACAGCCTGAGCCAGGCAGTGCCTTACATGCTCTGAAGGGCTGAAGCATCCTAAGTTGATCCACTGCACTTTCAGACTATCAGGGTTGACAAGACATTCCCTGACAGCTGTGCCCTTAATGGGACCTAAGTGATGCTCCTTGTAGTCAGCCCTTTTCACCTAATGCTGAGCAGCTGAGACAAGAGCAGTGGGAGCTGCACTTACTGGGTGTTTGATTGGCAGGTTTTTGGCTGCTTCACCCCATATTGAGCTGCTGCTGATTTTACAAATCTCATTGGTAGTGACCGTGGAGGCAGCACAATCCTGTGGCGGTCCCTTCAGGTCACTTCTCCAATGCTCTTCCCTCTGGAGGTGGAACTTTCTCCTCACCTCCCGTGTAGAGACAGAGCATTGGTGACCACCCGCTACTCTGGTGCCAGGAACACCATTTTCCCCACCATGTCCAAGTTCCATAACAAAAAAAGCTGAGAAGGAGCTTCAGAGAAGACCACTGCCAGGGCATAGCCATCCGCCTTCCATGTGTCTTCTTTCTCAGATTTACCGGAGAATTTTGCAGGTAAGTCCTGGTGCTGGGAAGGGGGGTGAGCTGGAGACAGCTGTTTGAGTGCAAAGGCAAGACAGCAGGAAGTGAAACGGAGTGGGAAAGGACCACTGGCACTTTCTGGTCTCTGCCCAGGGAGCAGTGGATGGAGAAGGCAGATGTGGCTCTCACCCCTCAGGTCACTCCACCAGCCTCCTGCTGTTTGGTGTCCAGGGACTCCCTGCATTTGTATTTAATAGCCCTTCATAAGGTATTTTTCTTCTATGAATTTCTTCAATTGTGTCCTAACTCCATTGAAGTCAGGAAAATGTGCACAGGCCCTGCAGCAGTGTCTGGTACAACTGCAGAAGAATTATCACTTTCTTCCTTGGGAAATCCTTCAGAGTTGCTCAACTGCTTGCAGCTTGAACATGGGGTCTCAGGAGAATGGCAGGTAGCTTCGGGTGGGGCCAGTGCACTGCCAACAAGTGTGGGTGATGGGCATTCCTGAGCCTACAGCAGGCTGCATCAACATGATGCCTGCAGCCCACAAGCACCTTCTAATAGCCTCCAACTGGGATCATCTCAGCCCTGTCAAACACATGTGACTATGGCTGGCCTTGTCCTAATAGGCCACAGAACCACCATAGCCTGATTTATGGGAAAAATAAGTTCTGCCTACAGGCTTTTATGGAATGATTTACAGTGCTAACGTAAGCCTTCCTTCATAAACAGTGAATATTCCCTCAAAAAAAAAAAAAAAAAGAAAAAAAGAAAAAAAGAGGCGTTTAAGAGCTATGTCTGATAAGTTTCACTGCAGTCAACAAAGCTCTGTTAAGTTGGCACTGAAGGTCTCTCTCATTGCATATGTTTTTCATTCCAAAGAATAGGTTATTTAGGTCTGCTTTGTTGTCTTTTGGAAATGCTGGGGCTTATGAGGCTTTCATACATCCTGCTCCCCTGGGACTGAGTTTTTTGCTGCTGCCCTCTGCCCACAGGCAGCTAGCTGTGGACTAAATCCTGCTTTCCATGCTGGGACCCCTCAGAGGGACCTCACTGGATCACCAGAGAAATCTCTCCCGTAATAAGCTCCAGGAAAACTTCAGTTTCTATTTCCCTGGCAAGCGCCTGTGTTAAGAAGAGGCTGCTGAGCTGACACAGTTGAGCTTATGGGCTGGATCTGCCTGTAATGATAAGAGGATGGGGAAGTGATCTTAGGAGAGAAAGGGTGAATTTCTCATCAGTCTGTTTTAGCAATGAAAGAGAGGATGTCCCTGGAGTGTACTCTACTTCTGTGTATGGAGATTATGAGAATTTTAAAATGAATAAATGGAGATGTAGCTGGGAGTGAGAGCCAGGGCTTGGATGGAAAGCAGTCTGCTCCCAGGGTGCAAAATGGTGGCACCTCCCCTCTGGTTGCCAGAGGGGCAACAACAGAGATGGTTGCCAGGTCTCTTGGGAACACAAATAGGTGCACCTTCATCTTCTCCTCAACCACATGACCCTCCTGCTGCCTTCCTCCTTGTGAGTTTGAACATCATGTTAAATTGCAGGAGCAGTGGTTAAAAAAAAATAAAATAAAATCAACCAATCTGCATTGCTTGGACTTGTTAACCTTTCTTCTCTCTTTTTTAACCTGCGCACCAGCTCTTTCTTTCCTTTCTTTAATTGTTCTACTGTTTTTTAGAGGCGTAGTCATATTTGAGATGCTTGACAGCCATGGGATGGGACAGGGTGGAGGCAACTGTACGAACCACCAAAAGCCGCCACTATCCCAGGTTGCACGCAGCAACCCATTTTAGGCATGAAAATCAGTCAGTGCAGTGTGAGATCAGGTGGGATAGGGCAGTGGGAGCATGATGAATATTCACCTCGGTGGAGGAGATGTCTACACAAAGTCAGGACAGGATGTATCTGTGCGGATGGCATCAAAAGATAGATGAGTTGTTTAGAGAGAAAGAAATTCTGCTATGGAAATGCAGATTTCAGACTGCTGATAAAGTTGTGGCTGAGTGCTTGGGTCAGTCTTACTTTTCTCCTGCAATATTAAGGATAGACTTACAAGTTCTTGAAAGTCATCGGACAGCAAATGGCCTCTGAGTTCTGAGTAGGACTTTCTGCAGGTTGGGAAAATAGCGACTTTCAACTGTACTTCATTCTGTTGGGTACATCACTAGCAGATCAATTGTATTTTGAAATTGGCTTCTTACTACAGAAACTGGAGTTTTCAATTACTTCTTACTACACCGTGCTTCCAGAACGCAACTGCCACAAACTGATTTTTCTAGAAGGAGCACAGGCTCAGTTCCCCTATTCTTTCTGCAGGTTTGTTTGCAGTTCATTTAAATGAATTTCTTGGAGAAAAATAACACCTGCTACCATTTCATGCAATTTGATCTGTTTCTCACTCTTAAAAGAAGACTTCATGCCCCTTATGTTTACAGATAATGGTGATAATATGGAAATTCAATTAATCTCTGCTATAAAGCGTACTTTGATTTCAGGAAGGTAAGAGAGTCAGTAAATGTATTTTAAACATTTCTTGAGTTGGAAATCCTACTCAGCTCACTTACAGCAAAGAGATACGGGATCTCTTATGCAACTTCCTATTTTTAATAGTGCCTTTAGTAAAGGATTGAAAGAAAAATACATCAACAGAGCACTAAGAGAACACTGCTGTTTTAAAATTTTTCATAAAGAACAGGGAGCCTCATGCTGAACTACAGAAGATGTAAGCCTTAAACTAAAACAAACACCACAGCCTGTTAACATAACAAGCCTTACAGCTGTAATATCTTGTTATTGGAACATCAATGCAAGTTTGAGTCAAACGTCCAGCTCTACCAACTCCTGCAGTGGCAAGCTGGCCGCACAGAAACACCAACAAAAGCACCCATTGGGGGGAAACAATAACTGTCTGAGATGCTTTGCAGAGAGGCAGAAACAGCTGGCTTGCCTTGCTCCCCAGCCCTGGTGTGAGCACAGCACAGGGACCCCATGGTCCTATCACACTCCTCTGTCACCCTGACCCCTCCTTGGGGATGGATAACCCTTCTGACCATCTTCACCACTGGGTAATTCTCCATCTCATTCTTCTCATTTCAGCCCATCCATGGGTTGGTCTCTCTCAGCATACCACCAGGAACGTCCTCAAGCTCTAATGGTCTTCTCCTGAGATCTAGTTAATCTCTGCTGCTCACAGCCTTACACATCAGTGTGCACTTGCCGCACTTCCATCCTCTGCAGGCAAGTCTGTGTTATGCTGTTTTTAAAGCCTTTCCTATGTAGAGTCTCATAAAGAATAAAAACAACAACAACAACAAAAAGCAGCATTTGCATTTGCAAGCTACTATTTTCCCGAAGTGGAAAGGCATCCTTGTGGCACCTTCCCTCCTCCAGGCGGGAAGGAGGAAACAAGCCATTGCCTATTCATGAGCCAGCACCAGTTTTCCAGGGAATGTAACACTCTGAAGGAGAGTACACAGAGAATAGTGGTGATTAGGAAAATGCTAGCTCCAACAATTCAGGCTCCTGGAATGAGCACATGCATAAAAACGTAAATCTCCATTTTTACAAACTACTGGTGACACACATCTCATTTTTTTTTTTTTCTCTTGCCATGCTCTTATAGGGCTTGCAGATAAATTCAATCTGCTGAAATGCATCCAGGCCTCCATAGCCTTCATCTACTGAAGATAGTATGCACTCCTTATGATGTGCAAGTATTGACTCTGGAGACACAGCAGTGGAGCAGGAGGAAAAGTGCTCTCTGCAGTTTTACTGTTAAAATCATCCTGAGGCTAAACCTAACCACAGTTTTTCATTAAAATTAGCACTGTGCTCTCCAATTACACCAGAACTGTGCTTGGTTCTCCATTGGCAAGAAGACAAAGCTCTGCATTTAAATGCTGCAGTCATGCCTTCAGCCCTCACAGGAGTGATGAAGTGGTGCCAGTTTACAGAAGGGGCTGGTGGGCATCAGGGGATATTGTGATGAATATGAAATATCGTGCTGTGTACTGTGTGTGGGGATACTACACTGCGAGAATGGTTGGGGCAATGTGGGGTTTTAGTTCCATCAGAGCATTTGGGCTGCAGTACAGAGCTCACCTGCAGCATCCAAATTTGAATACCACAATCCCTTATCACTAAGCTGCTCCCTCTTGGGCTGCTCTAATAAATCTCTGCAAGCCCAGGAGAAACTTGCAGTGGTGAAGGGGCTGAGGATGAGCTCCGGTCTGCCTGGCACAGCATCCCTCTGGGAAGAGCCCATAGAAGTCGCCCACCTTGCATGGCTCTTTGTGAGGTGGGACACATGGCTTGGTCATGCTTGGAGGCTTTTTCTGCTCCTTCAGCCTTCAGGGTTAAAATCCTTTGTTGCAGCCTTTGTTCCGATCACAGAGATTTCCTTTCCCCTTGTCACTCAGGAGATTGAGAACCAGCTCTCCCAAGCTTGGATGTAATTTTTAGTCATTACATGGGTAATCTTTGCCCAGAATACATTTATCTTGGGGCAGAAACATGTGAGATGTTCTAGGCTCCCTTCCCAGTTACACTTTCTCCAGCAATATGCATAGATTTTAATGCGCTCCTGCCAGTTTACAATGCCTGCAAATGAACTGTTTGTGGATGGTCTTAAATCCTGCCTGTGCGTTGCTGTTTATGTTTGCTTATCCATTAAGAGCTTAAACTGTCTTCATGGCATATGTTAGGCCACAGGGATATTTTAAGAACCCAACAATAAAGGCTATCACCCAGGTAGTAAAGTGGTTTATTTCTTTCTCCTTCCTTCCCCCAGCCAGTGCCTGCTCCGGTGCTCCCACCCAATGGAAGGGGATGGTGCTGGAAGCTGGACCTGGCCATGGCATTGCTAACAGCTGGCTCTTAAAGGTAGCTGCAAAGGACTGGAAAGATGAGGAACTGTGCCTGCACAACTGTGCCTGTTGGTGCTTTCTTTGTGTTCCCTGAGGACATAAAAGCTTTGTTTTGTCTCGTTTATTGCTGTTGTTTTTTAAATTAGAAATAACGGAGTGCTGAATGCTGAGACTCACCGCATTTGCTGTGCTTAGGGCTTGTCTTCCCCAGGGGGAAGAGCCCTCTCAACAGCAACCTCCTGCAGCAGATCTTCAGGCATTAGCAAAACCAAAAAGCACTCCTATATGCACACACATATTTCTGACCCAAAGAATTTGAGCATCCTTTGCCAAAATTGCTTCCCACTCAACTCTATGTCTCATATTTTAGTGTATGTGACACCGTGAGCCTTGTGGGGCCCCACTGGGCTCTCAGCATGACAGGGAGTACCCACACATATGGGAAAAGGTGTTTTCCAGAGCAATGCTTCATGCCTGTGGTCTTCACCTCACCTGAAGTAATCCGGTGTCACAGTGAGCGACCCTTAATCTGCAGGATGGGCAGGCCCTGCTATGTTGGAGGCTTGATCTTCCAGCAAGCGCTCTGGGGGGAAAACGTGGGAAACAAAGCATCTTAGGGGCTCCCCAGCTTTCTTGCTTGTACAGAAGTATCCTGGTGCTGCACTGTGTCAGTTTGGTGGTGAAATGACAGTGCTGAGAAGTAGCAAGGGCCACAATCAGTCCCTTATATTTTAGTCCTTCTCTCTACTAGCAGCTCTAATATGAAACCAGAAAGAAATATGACTGAACTATAGCAATGTATCCTTATGTCCCAGACAAACAAGTTGCAAATTAGGTGATAAAATAAGTTCCATTGTGCCATGAGAGCACTGGCTTGGCTGAGGACCTTGGTGCTAATAATTTTTTTTGTTTTTTCCATGTGTTTATTTTTATGGATCTCTCCAAAATGCAGCTGCAGATCTGTTCTACTATTATGCTCAGGCGCCAAAACAAATACCTTTCATACCTCCTGCAAACCCACAGCAAGGCAGCCTCTGGCATCTATGCTTGCAAATGCTCCAGACCAGCCCTTCCAGAATAACCCCTCTCTTACCAAATGCTGTGTGGGCATTTTCATCCCAGAAGAAGAGCTGCTACCCCAAGAGTTATTCCAGAATAACTCTTTTGGTAAATTTCCAATTGCAGGCAAGCCCTAAGCTTTTCAGTCACGACTGGAATGAATCATTCATTGCGTTAGGAGAATGCAACAGTCCTGTATATAGAGTGTCTGAATCTTTTTGGATCAAAAACCTGCTCAGTCCTGAGCTGAAATGTGAACAACTGCTGCAAATTGCTGGTGAACTTTTTCATCTTGGTCGTTCTCACTACTGCAAATGGTTTTACTGAAGTCAAGGCATCTTGACTTTACTAGCATCCAAAATGTGTGGAATGGAGGCTAGTGAGTTAATTGTATTAGGGATGCCATAGCAGCGAAGGAGGAGGCAGGCAGAGTGGTGAGCTCTCTGCACCTTGAGAGGGAGGCAGATAGACAAATTGTGGTCAGAAAAGCTGCATGGTGGCAGATTTGCTCAGAAGTGACTTTGTCTTCCCCTTTCCTTCCACAACATCACCATGTGTTTAGGGTGATGCATGGTGGCTGTCAGCACAACAGCTCCCACTGGCCTCAGTCCTCACCCAGGTGTCGTGATTCCCTGTGGAATCATAGGACAGCTCAGGTTGGAAGAGACGTTAAAGACCGTTGAGCTCCAACCCCCTGCCATGGGCAGGACTGCCACCCACCAGCTCAGGGTGCCCAGGGCTCCATCCAACCAAGCCTTAAACACCTCCAAGGATGGGTCATCCATGGCTTCTCTGGGCAGCCTGTTCCGTCTCACCATGTTTCTCTCCACGGCACTGTCTATCCACAGTTCAGCATCTCTCCAACTTCTTTTTGGACCACCACTGACAAGCCGCCTTTATTTTGCATCCCTTGATGGTACTGATATCCTCCTTCCTCAGAGTGACTGCAGTCAATTATTTCTTCTATTCTCCATTGCCTCCTGGAGTTTTCACACTCTGTTTCATTTGCCATAATATTGCCCAGTTATCTTGCTCTCTAAAGATCCTTCTGATGTTCCTTGCAATTCACTCTATTTTTTACATGCTGCAGTAATTTTATTTCAAAATATGGCATTTTCTCTATTCTCTTACACTTCATTTGCACTATATCAGAACGTGATCAGGCCTGGACACCATGGAGAGCCTAAGAAGGGGAAGAAACACGTGCCACACAGAGCCGAAAGCCCCTTTGATACGAGCTCCCAGGTTTTTTATTTTGGAAAAAAACCCTAGGAGAAGATATTTCATGCAGTAGTTTCTTACGCTACCAGTGCCGAGTTCCTTTTTCCTCAGTGGGTGTCCTTTCACATGACTTCAGATACAGTCGTCAGAGTTTTTGTCTGAGAGCCATTTCTGCTTTTATCTCTTGGCTATAATTAAATTGCTTATCTTTTACAGGGGCTGCTGGGTCGGTGCATCCTGTTTTAGGAAAAACATACACTGCATGGAAAGATCCTGAATAGGAGCTCACTCAGAGTAGCTTGTGGGCATCTTTTCATCTGCAGAGCTTTGGTCTGTCCCAGTGATCCAGGGCAAACACAGAGGAAGCGGTGAGTAAGTCTGGTGCGAGTCATTTTCACACTCCTCTCAGCCATCCAGAAAGAAGCAGCCTGGTCTTAGAGGATTAAAAAAAAAAGAAACTGGAGAGAGATGAAAGAGATTTGGAGGAGAGACTGGGTAAAGGGAAAAGCAAAATTACAGACAAAACAGCAGAGAGAATGGGGAAATGATGTTTTACAGTGAACTGGTGAAAAAAGTACAACCCCAACTTAATATTATTAGGATGCGGGCTGTCTTTTGACACACTTTTCCCTGAAAGGAACAAAAGCATGTTTAGATGGATACCTAAATAAATAAAATCTTTCCATTCTTTCTTAATCTCGAATTGTCTTATTAAGAGCTCAGATTCACAAAGAAAATCCTATTAAGCTACATGTACACCCCAGCAGTAATGTTTGCTTTTAAAGATCTCTCTCTCCTACACACTCCCAAATCACTTAAGAGGCTTTTATTAAATTTCAGAGTTAGATAGCTTTCCTTTGCAGGCAGCCCAGGAGTAGGAAATGCCAGCTAGTAAAGAACAGGGGAAGGCAGGCAGTATTGAATCAGGAAATAAAAGGAAGAGAACAAAAATAAACCAAACAAAAAGAAGGAAAAACATGGTTGTTTCCTCTCCTGACCCAGACAACAATATGTTTAAAATTGATAGGAGGTCACTGTTTCGTATGGCAACACTGCTACACGACAAATGCAAACTGTTCAGCATTGTGAGAAAGGAGTAAGCTCTTATCCCCTGGGTATTGCCCATCCAAGGCTGAGGATAGTTCTGTGAAAACAGCTGTTCTGCCCTGATGCATGCATGCACTGAGAGGGGACAGGCAGGGTTTGCTGCTCATGTACCAAGGCTGAAAGAGCTAATACCTGATAATCAGATTCTGATTTTATTCTGGAGGAAGAAGAGGGAAAGATTTGGCATTGCTTCTTTGGAACAGGCTTCCCAGAGAGGTGGTGTCCCTGGAAGTGTTCAAGAACCATAAAGATGTGGCATGGAGGGACGTGGCTACTGGGCACAGTAGTGATGGTTTGGGGTTAGACTAGGTGACCTTAGAAGTCTTTTCCAGCGTTAATGATTCCGTGATTATATGATTGGGGTAAATGCCTATCTCCATTTACTGTAATGCAAACGTTAGAAGAGCACTGGGGGAGGCTGAGCTCTCCCACCTGTTTTCTGCCTTGTGCCCCAGCCATGCCCACAGCTCCATCCTGCCCACCCAGGAGTGCTCTTTTTCACAAGCAGGCTCAGTTAATTTGTGCTGTCATTTTCTTCATCAGTGGCTTATTAACACAGGTGGAAGCCTCAGCTCTGAATGTCCCTGTCCCCTCACCGGGCCAGTGAACAAGGCCTGGAGCAGCTTGCTGGACACATCTCACTGCACACGAGCCCTTGCAGGAGGCAGATGTTGGGCATTGATTGCCTTTTGGTGAGAGGAGGGAGCACTGGCCACAGAAATTACACTTGTGAATAGCAGATGAGGAGGAAATAATGAGAGAATTGGTGGAGTAAATGAAGACATAAAAGCGTGTAATACAAAGAAAGAAGCATTTTCTCTGACCCCCGTGACCTACTGTGGTATTAGTGTATAGTTTTAGTCATGTAATGATCATTAAGGCACTGATCTCCATTACTAGGAGCGTGGAAATTTCTCTTCCTTGTACAAGGCTATGCATTTTAGTCTGATATTAATGAGAATTGGTTTCACGTATCATTTCAGTTCCCCAGCTTAATCATCTTTGAGCGTATTTTGTGTTCAAACGTTGCCATTTCGGTCTGAGCAGTGAGCCAGTCATCTTAACAGGTTGTTTCTTCCAGTATTCCAGCACAATCTCTTTCAGTCTCCAACAGTGCTGTCATCATGGCTGAGGAGTGAGGCTCAGTATTTCTACCCCAATGTCTGATGATTTGCATTGACATTTTTTCCCTCCCTTCAGATGAATAATACTATTTCCCTAAAGGAGCAAGCCTGGGTATGACAGCATGCCATGCAAATACATGAAGAAAGGCAAGTGAGGAATTTTCCATCAAAACCAACTTAGGTCCAAAATCCGAGAGAGCAATACAACCAACACAGGCTGTGCACCACAGTGATGCTGGGATGAGGACAACATCCCTGGCCTCGGCTGGGGCTTGGATCTGCCATGGAGCCCAAAGCTGCCGGAGCTCACCGGGACTGGCGGCTGCTCAGCTCCTGGCTGGGGCATCCTCAGGAGACAGAGGCAGCTGTTCCTCTGTTCTGCACCAGGGGAAATAAAGAATAGGAACGGTTTGATTTTTCCCAGACGTTCTTTTCCCTTTCTCTGCCTCCCCGTAGATTTTCCTTTTGGGAGAGAAGGGAAATTACTCATTTTTTCTGCCAGACCAAACTTCTGGAAATGTCAGGATTTCTTGCAGAATAGATGTCCTGTGTCTGAACCATCTCTCGGCAGAGACATTTCTCACCAAGGCATCTGCAGCATGCTCAGTTTCCCTAGTTACGTGCCATATGCATCCAGGTAGAAAGGGCAAGGGGATGACACAGCTAACACAGCTTTTTAGAGCATCTGAGTCCTGCCTTGGCTTTTAGAGTAGCACAGAGACTGTGCCTACAGCCAGGAAGGCAGCAACAAGGGTACTTCCGACCTTGCCTCTCCTCTGCTCCCCTTATCATATCAGGACCTTAGCAGCTTCTGGTTTCCATTGTTTGGAGAAAAACAGTGCTGCAGGGAAGGGGTTGACTTACGGTGTGCTTGTTTCACCAGCTCAGGCAGGGACAGGAGCATGTATCCTGAACAATCAGGCTGACATGCTTCAACTGGAAACTCCCCTGTTCCAGATCAGCAAAGCCTCAGACTATAGTCCAAACACAAGAAGGAGTCTCCTTTCTGGGACATCACCCTTTGTCCAGGTCTTTCTCTGCTGTGCAATGTTTAGATCTAGGTCACTGAAGATTGAGTTTCCTTCTCTGGAGAGCAGATGTACACACCTTCACACCACAGTACCTCATCAACCACATCCACTCTAGCAGGGTTCAGATGATACCAGGCAGCACCAGTGATCCTGAATATCTTCCAAGCTGCTACCTGCTCCCAGAGGCTGATTTTTCTTAGATGTCCCTCATCCATGTCAGCACAGGTAAAGCCATGAAGCCTGGACATACCAACACAATGATGTTTGCTGGGATCAGCAGAGTCTGAAGGCTTTCAGTGACCTAACCCGTTTCTGTGGCATATGGGAGAAGTTTCATTTTGGTACTCTAAGTGGAGAGATAGTGGCCGTGACAAGTGATGTAGCTGCAACAATTCCTGTCTTTGCATTTGGCTGTGTATCTTTTACACTACATCGGAAGGTATTACTGGCAGGCAGAGAAGAATGCTGCTGGCTTTGTTGTTCCAGTGGTTGTTTTTCACAAAGTTACAGAATTGCAGGGGTTGGAAGGGACCTCTAGAGATCATCAAGTCCATCTCCCTTGCCAAAGGAGGCTCCGTACATCAGGTATTTGAGGTCAGGAGGGGAAGAAAGGGGGCTTTTCTGAGAGCTGCTTGGCTGGAGAAACTCCTGGAAACTTTCCTTCTCTTTTCTCCCCTCTCCCTTCTCCTCCCAAACCCATCCAGCAAGATGTCTTCGTTTAGGACACAAAGACAGCAACAGGGGTGCAGAGGCTGGGAGGTGGAGGTGCCCTCAGAGGACTGACACACTTTATTTATGCCCACAGGTACGGGCAATCTGTCACTGGAAAGAGGGAGGCACTGGGTGGAACAAATCTCAGGGAAAAACTAAGAGGAATAATTATATGCACAGTACAACTGTGGAGTGCATCTTAAAAAGAGTTACTTGGGACAGGCTGTACTGGTGCTGGCTTATAAAAAGCACTGGATAATTTTATAAGCAATATAATGCTTCTGTAGTGTGTGACTGTATCTCAGGCTTCGGAATATAAGGCACTCAGCTTACAAAAATAAAATCTCCCGCTTGTATCTTATGATTATATGACTTACTGGATCAATTACAGTCCATGTTTGCTTAATTTTGCTTTTCCTCAGGCCTTGGGTATCACCTAGCACTGACGGTTAACTACGAACTATAAATGGAGCAGCAGCCAGCATCCTAATGGAAAAGATTGCCTTTCAAAAGGGAAAGGAAAAAGAACTCAACCCAACCACATTGATTTGTTGTGTGTTCATCAATTTCACCCCTCTCCTAACAGGAATGAGATGTGCTGTGATCTCACTGCTTGTCCTTAGCTACCCCAGCCACCAGGGCCAATTCCTCCACAAGGACCCATGTCCGGGCTAGGGGGCCAGCCATCAGCTGCCAGAGCCACCTTGGCTTCTGTTCTGGGGTCACTGGTGGCTCTTGGGGGCTGCAGAGGAAAGGGATCCTGCATCATGGGTGAGGAGAAGATGGGAAAGGACTGTGATGGAGTTAGGATGAAAAAGGGACCTTTGATTGGAGAGGTTTGGGAGAAGCCAAAACTGGGATCATAGAATCATAGTATCACAGATTCATGGAATCAAAGAATGGCTTGGGTTGGAAGGGCCCTCAAGGATTATCGAGCTCCAACCCTCTCACCATAGGCAGGGCTGCCAACCTCCACATTTAATACTAGACCAGGCTGCCCAGGGCCCCATCCAACCTGGCCTTGAACACCGCCAGGGACAGGGCATCCACAACCTCTCTGGGCAGCCTGTTCCAGCACCTCAACACTCTCATAGTAAAGAACTTAATATAAATAATAAACTGCAGGAAAAGGGAGAGAAAGAAAGGACGAAGCTCTCAGGTGTCCAACCATCTGAAAACAGATGTGTTCTTTTATGAGTTTGTCTCTTTTTGCTTGGCTGCAATGATTTCGAAGGTGCTGGAGCAACCACATCACATTTCCTCCCACATTTCTGCTGCCCTACTGAGACTTGCAGCTCCTATATTTGGGGAGCGCTTTCACCTCAAACTCCGAAAATGAGCAAGGCAGGGAGAAAAACCTTTTCCAAGGAAGAGAAGCCCAGGGAGGACATGACAATCAGTGTGGAGCCAATATGACATCTTCCCTCAAGCAGAACCGCCTGTGGGGCTCAGCCACTGGGAAGCAAATGGAGCAGAAGGAATCTGACTCCCTTGCCAGATCCCTGGGGTTGGACTCATTCAAATGTGTCATAAATATTTCCACCTGTGAAAGGTGCCCCCTTCATACAGCCACAGCTGCTTATGGATGAGCTCTGGTTGGACTTGCAGGCACCGTTTTCCTCGGTTGTGTTAATTTTGGAGATCTTGCTGGTACTCCAAAGCAGAGCCAGCCCCCAGCTGGTTTTGTTTTCCAAGGTAGGTGGCACTGAGGGCACATGCCAAAGCAAGCAGAGAAACAGCACCCCCACAAAAGGGTTTTTAATCCAGCAAAGCAAAGGATGTGGCAGAGAAATGTGGTCAGGCTGCAGCCAGCCCTACGCACACATCAGCAGTCTGAGCTGAAGCCCTTCAAAGTGAAAGAGTATTTCCATCAGCCACAGGTTTTTTTGGACCAGGTGCCAAGTGCAATTGGTCTGCTGTTTTTCTTGGGTTGTTGTTTGCTTTTTCTTTTCCAGTGCTTTTTTCTTATCCATCACTTTTTTCTTTTCTCTTTTTCTGTTTTTCTCCCCATAAATAATGAGTAAAACCACAACAACTGTAATGGATTGCTTCTTCTCTCAGCTTCCAGGAGCCAGGAAGGGAATCATCGAGCCCTATTCTCCTGCTCGGCTGAAGAAAGCAAATGGCTATCCTTGGATATCAATCACTGGGGTAAAAGCTAAGAAATGTTTCCAAGGAAACGTTGTCAGGCCCATTGGCAGCCTCCTTTGTTTAGGAAGTTTACACATGAGCAGCCTTTTATTGGTATGAAATTGAGAAATGCTGCAATTAAATAAACACATTGTCGGTGGGCTCACCTGCCAGGCACCATCCCACAGCCGGCACAGCACAGTGAATTTGGTGATTCTCTTTGGGTTCAGGACTCTGATTTTCTCCTGAATAAACACAAGTGCATTTATTCCTAGGCAAAATCTTTATTTATACCTGCAGGTAACCACTAAAACCAATTGTAATCCAAAAGGAGAAGAGGGAAGGCCAACCATGGGCCACATCTGTGTCCAGCAAAGTGGGTATGAGAGGAATGGAGCTGACCTGGACCCACGAAGTGCTGGTTGTGCATCACAGAACATCACAGCCTGGTTTTCCTGAAGCCTGTGAGGGAAGTCTGAGGCCTGGGGATGACAGTGAGCAGGGACATCGCTTCCTGGTGCTCTAGGGCCATGAGCAATGCTCTGTGAAAGCATCTTGTGGAAATACATCAATAAAAGCCATTTTTCTCACACAGGTGCTTCCAAGCATCATAAACTTTCTCTCAGACAGAAAGGGCACAGTTGATGCTGTAATTATTGCAAAATAAAAAGATTAAAATTGACTAATGCATCCAGGCACCAGCATCCAGTCACATACCTACCCAGCTTTATCGGCACTTTCTTGGTCAGCGTGGGGGGAGGCAAAGCAGGCAGTCCTCCTCATTAAGTGTAATATTCTCTGACTTATAGTATTATTTCTGCTCATTTTTCCATTTTGTCTTTAAGGACAGAATGTCCTGGACTACCCGATCTCAGGCAAACAATGAGGTTGGCGAGGGGAGGTACCTATTATCCTGGAAGGAATCAAGAAGAAAAGCCAGAAGTAATGATCTCCTTCCCTGCTGCCTGCAGGGCATGCAGCGCTGTCATCTCAGCAGCATGCTGGAGGGTTGCTCAGCTACATGCTCAGCAATATGGAGACACTGGGATGGCAGGGCTGCCCCAGTCTCTATTCTACCATGGGCTTCCTCTGCAGTGGGTGAGAACTGATTCAGTTTTGTTCCCTGCCTCAGTTTCCCACCAGCAGGATGGGGAAGACCTTTGTGCCTCCAAGGGAAGGTACTGCAGTGCAGATGCCCTCATAACCTCCTTCCCAGGGGTGCAGGATTTCCCTGTTGTGGTTGGAGTGTTGCTCTTCTAGCACAGCAGGCACATTACGGCACTGCTCTGGAAGGGCAGAGATCAGCTGGTCTTGCAGCCCCTGCCAACACTTCACTGTGAAAAGTGACTGCAGTGTCAGCTTCCACCAAGACCCCTGAACGCCAAAGCCCCACCCTCTCACTGGGCTCAAACCACTCACAATCACTGACGATTTCAGCTCCTGGGAGCAACAATCACCCTTTGACAGAAGGCACGCTGGAGGCAGGAAGGACTGCTCCAAGGCCAGGCAGAAAACTTTTGCCATTACTTCCATGGTTTTGCTGCGGGGCAGAAGGGACCCATAGGGAACACTGAGTCCAACTCCCAGCTCAACAGAATACCACTCAAAATTCAAACTCTGTGTCTGAGAGCATTGTCCAAATGCTCTTTGAACTCCAGCAGTTCTGGGTCATGCCCACTGCCCTGGGCAGCCTGTTCCAGCGCCTGACCACCCTCTGGTGCAGACCCTGTCCCTAACCCCCAGCTGCCCCTCCCCTGGCAGCTCCATGCCGTTCCCTCGGGCCCTGTCACTGTCACAGAGAGCAGAGCTCAGCGCTGCCCCTCCACTCCCTGTGAGGAGCTGCATTTACTATGAAGCCTTCACTCAGCTCCTCTGCTCTGGGCTGAGCAAACCCCGGGATCTCAACCACTTCTCATATGACTTGGCTGCAGACCCTTCACAATCTTCATCTCCACTTTCCTTCTTTCCACCAGGCTGTGTTAAAAACAGTTCCTTCAGCAGAATCACAGGATCCCAGCATGAGGTGGGCAGGGACCTCTGGGTCAATCTGGACCCCCTTCTGCCTAAGCAGGGACACCCTGCTGTGGGTGCCCAGGGCCATGTCCAAACAGCTTCTGCACAGCACAGCGGTGCTTCCCAGTGTTCAGAAGGAACTTCTTGAGAAGAGTGGGTGTGCTTCCAGGTGATCACCATCCTTCTCTACCTGCTCACTCCGCTCTTCCCCTGCTCTCCTGGCTCCTCTCCTTACCCTTGCACTGGCTGCACGCATGGGACAGAGACTTGGTGGTCAGCAGTGAGCAATGAATAGCTGGTGACTGAGAGCAGAGCTACCCAGTGATTACACATCATGCAACAGAATGAAGGTAGAGGATGGAGGGTGGCTGGCACATGAGCAAATGGCCCCAGCCCAGTTGCTGGCTCCACTTCCCACCCCTTGCTACTTGTGACGTTCTCCTGCTGATGCCTGAACACCAGGAAGGCATGTCGGTGGCTTGTAACAATCGTGGGAGCTCTCAGAGATGCTAAAGGGCATTCATAGCGATGATGCTGCGTTTGGAATAAATGTTTATCTGAATTAGCTGGAAACAATATCATTTATCCTAGCACTATTCTTTCGTGTCCCAGCCCCTGTGTCATATAAAAGAAACATCCTCAAAGCAAGCTGCCTGTTCATTTGTATTGACAGTTGATGAAAAGAGATGAGAACATTTATCAGGGCACTGTTCACATCAGGGCAGTCTCTCCTCATCTCTACTGCTCCAGGGCTTTGCCCTGCCAGGGCATGAGAAATTTCTCCAAGTGGCTCCTGCTTCAGGGTGGGCAAGCCCAGCTGCAGAGAGCTTTGTGAGCTGGCTATCCTTCAGGGAGAGCTGCAGGCAGCGAGCACCACTGAGATGAAGACATTACAAATATTTTCCTAATCACATTAAACAATCAGAGGGAAACGAGCCTGTGAAACACAACAGGGGTTATGCATCAGGCAGGGACAAGCCAGACCAGGGAGGAAAATGTGACGTGTCCAGAGGGTGTCAAGATAAAACCTTTCTGGCTCCTGTCTTGCGCTGACATCTCCCTCCTGGCTTTCTGCAGTGTGGGCTAGCTGTGGGTGAGCCAGCTGTGCCCATCCCCATGGGACAGGTGATGCTGTCCCTGTAGCAACAGACAGCTTTGGAAACCAGAGCAGATCTGTATCTGTGGGACCCTCAGTCCATGCCAGCCCCCAGCCCAAACTACTGTGCCCACAGACTGACCACTGTCCAGCAGAACGGGGCTCAGACCAGAGGGACTCCCAATGGTTGAGGACACACCAGGAGGGATGTGAGGTAGCTGTTAGCCCGGGGGACCTTTGGCTATCCCCTCTCTGCACCCTGCCCAGCAAAGGCGAGGCCATGCCGTGATTTGTCATTAGCTGATTGCTTTTACAGCCTCTGAACTTCACTCGTGGATACTTGATCATTAAGACTTTTATTTGTTAAAGGAGGCAAAGCATATAACCACTTCCCTAATCTGGTTTCACATGCTCTCCCCCGCTCCAAAGAGAGGCCCCGTAAATAATCTCTATCCATTTCTGCCTGTGTTTTTCCACCAGCCGGCTCGGTGTCTACCGAAGTGTCGCCACGCCACCCAGTGGCTCCCGAGGCGCGGGGTGCCGCTGCCACCCGCCGTCCTGAGGTGCCCCAACTTGCTCACGGAACAGCTCCCCACTGAAGGGCCCACAGCCGTCCTCCGGAGAGCTTTGCAGTCCTCAGCTCCCCCACGTCGCTCCCTTGCTACCTTCTCCACTTTTGGGATGCGATGATTTGCTGCCAAACCAACCTGAGCTCACCTTGTGCACCGTTTCCAGTCTCTTTGAGTATTCCATGTGCACACTAACGCTTTCTGCTGGCTTGCTGGGGCATGTGGTCCAATTCTTGTTATTTAGTCGAATGACAATAAACAAAGAAAACCCCTTGAGCCAAACACTGGGGCACACCTCTGGCCTTGAGTCCTTCAGGTAATACTCAGTGCTGTGGTCCCTCATCCTCGCTGCCCCCAGCATCACTGCTCTTGGGCTGAGCTGTGGAGAGAGCAGAGGGGAGAAGAAATACTGGCATACAGCTCCAGCTCCTCTCCCAGCCCACCTCCCCACCTTCCCCTTCAGCACCTCCCTTCACTCACTTGGAAGTAAGTGAAGCCCTTGGATCCGAACACCAGACCCCAAAGAGACCTGGCAGGACTTCAGGTCTTACCTGAGCTGCCATTCCTGCCTTTCTGTTGATTTTGCCTTTTTGTGATTTTCCAATAAAACAAAGTCTTACACTAATTACTTCTCCTTTCAAAAGGCAACAGCAGTCACAGAGAGCTCTCCAGCAAGATTTACATAACATGCAGTCCTGCACAGCAATAAATTCCCCTGCTGACTTCCTGCTTCTTGCCTTCACCAAATGCTGCTAGCACTATCCTCTAAGAGAATGCTCTTTGATTCGACATGTACTTATTAGACATTATACATTCATCTCATTCATTTCTCCTTTCCCCGAGGATGCATTCTTCACCATTTGCTGCCATAATGCTTGAGGACAAGAAGTCATTTTTCTTATTTAGCCTCTGCTCGCCTATTTTGCCCTGCTGCTTGCTGCTGGGTGCCAGAGATTAGATGCCCCTTTGGGCAGACCAGCACAACTGGCCATATTTGCAAAACGAACTGTTTTCTTAATCACCCTGACCGAAGCAGCAGTGATGGCTGAATTCACAGAATCCCAGAGTAGCTGGGGCTGACAGGGCCCTCTCAGTCCACCTGGCCCAACTCCTGCCCAAAAAGGGACACTTAGAGCAGGGTAATCAGATGGCTTCTGAAGATCTCCAGGGAGGAAACTCCACAACCTCTGGACAGGTTGTGCCAGTGCTCAGCCATCTGCACAGCACAGCAGTGCTTCGGGGTGTCCAGAGGGAATCTCCTGTGCTCCAATTTGTGCCCATCACCTCTGGTCCTAGCACTGGGCACCACTGGAATGAGCCTGGCTCCATAGCAATTGATCAGTGGTGATCCCAAGCAGATCAGACATGGATGAGTGCCCATACTCCAGCTGAGACTGTACAGGCTGCGAACACCTTTGCACTTCCAGGGTCTCATCACAGATCCAAAACACCTGTTCATGGATTTTCAGTCTTCAGGTGCTGGCTTCTGTAACCCTATGGGCTCCAACTGAAGTGCAAATCACTTTAAATGATGTCTCCCATCTACAGAGGAGCTTATGGCAAGGCTTCGTGTCAAACCCCAACTAATTTCAGCTAACGTTTGCTCTTTTGTGTAGGTATCACATTCCCTTCCCAAGCATTTCTGCATTGCCATGTCAATCTGCAAAAGCTAAACATAATAAAAGGTCGCTGAAGGCTCCATGCAGCCTTGGTTGTAATTAAATATATAGACTGATGAATTGAGTATAGTTATACCTCTCCATCTGGTCTTAGCAGAGAACCACTGACATTTTGTTCAAATACTCTCATCCTTTCTTCTCTTTTAGAACAAGATTTGCATCATAGCTTTTTAATGAGCTAATAGTTAAAATAGCCCCCTATAATTACGCTAGAATAATCCAGCATTATTTCAGCTTAATTATAGGGGGATATCTTAACTATACATCATTTGCAGTTCTCAGTCACTCTAATGCGCAGATGTCTGAAGAAATGACATAAAACATGAGTAAGTTATAAAATATCTAGAGTGTTACTTTCTGCGTCTGTGGAAAATGATCACATCTATTTTCCGTACCTCTGCTATGCAGCCTCCCTGCTCAGATTATTTCCCGACAACCAAGTGAGAATACTGCATGCAATGGAAATAAAATGCTTCACTATCTCGTGTCATGCTTTCATATTGTTGACTCTTTCATTTTCATATCTCCTCGTTTCTCCCATAAATCTTTTCATCAACATATTACAGTTAATTTCTCCAGATCTTCAGCAGCTCTGGAAGGAAAACACTTCATAAGCCTATCATCTTCAGAGCTGTGACTGGACAGAGGAGCCTGTAACTTTGCCACGGGGGTTGTTATTTTCATCCAGTAACATGTGAGGGTTGCTCTGGGAGTACACCACAGTGCTGTTCCTGGTTTGTTGATCTCCTCTCTCCCTCTAAGACTGCTGCATCCCAATACGACAGCATCATTGGAAGCGTCAGTTGGTGGCTTGGGACACCCACGTCCCTGCTGCACCACCTGCTGGAGTCCCTCCTGCTGTGGGATTCAAACCTCAGGCCTCCTTGCAGCCATCACTCCTTTTCCCTAGCCCAGTCAGCCCTTCTCATGCTGCAGTGAGAAAGGAAAGTTCAAGCCTAAGACCATCATGGTGCAGGCAGCCTGTCTTTCACTCCTTCTGAGCAACCAGCTTACCCTCTGCTTCTCCCACTGCATGGGCCTCAAATTAGTTGCTTACTTGGAAGTCAACACATTTTCCATCACCCCCTGATTAGGGGTAGAGTAAAATTGGGGTGTTGAGATGTGGATAGGGATTTTAAGTACTGCACAAGAGTCTTAGGACATTTCCAAACAATATAGCATCTTTAATGCATTTTTTATTTTTTTTTTTTAATCAAGCCTTTGGAATACTTAACATTTTTTTCTAGAAGAAAACATAGCAAACTGATCAATCAGAAGCCTATGCAAAGAATGCAGGAAGAAACAATGTCTATCTCCAGATATATACTTTTAAGTTCACAGGTTTGTACAGTCCAGAGAAGAAAGATTCACATGAAAGTTTCTTTCCAGAGGGGAAGTTTCCTCTGAACACCCTGAAGCACTTCTGTGCTGTGTGGGTAAGTGAACACTGGCACAGGCTGCCCAGAGGCTGTGGAGCCTTCTCCTTGGAGATCTTCAGAAGCTGCCTGGAGGTGGCCCCGAGCTCCCTGCGGTGGATGTCCCTGCTTGGGCAGGGGTTGGGCCATTCTGTCTCTGGCAGGACATGGAAGAAACTGAGACAGGCTGCAATCATATGGGAACTACTGCAAGGCTACTCAGGAGAATGAAATGGGTTGCAAGGCAGCAAGGGATAGTTCATTTTTTAATAGACTGGGGAGATGGGTAACACTGCTACTTCCAGGGGGAGTGTTGAGCACCACAAGACAGCACCAGGAGAGGATTGCTGGCTCCAAGGCAGCCGTAAGCAGAGCTGTATTTCTGTGCAGTCTGTGACCCAAGTACTATTTCTAGCTTTGCTTCTCTTTTCTAACACCTGTGCATCAGCTTCACGGGCAGAGAGATAGCCTGTAATAAATGTCACAACCTCTCTGGAAAAGATCTCACTACTTTTAGACTAATCCCTTGATACTTTGAGAGGACTGATGCATGACAGTGATTAAGCCTAAGAGACTGGTCATGTTGAGGTAATGCTTAGTGCTTGTACGATGCTGTTCCCTTGCCAGGCTGCCTCTGCTCCTCCATGCAATGAGGTCTCCAGAGCTCCTCAAACAATGATCCTGATGTTTAGGAAGAAGCTTCTTTGAGTTGGCATCAGAGTTGTCCCTCCTTTGAACACTAACACATCTTCCTCTCCAAGTGGTAACACATGCTGCAGTATCCTTATTTTTATCCAACCAGTTTTATAACTCCATCAGCATCCTCTTCCTCTACAGAAACCATGGATTTGGCTTTGGGTAGGTGTCATGTCTCTGAAATTTATTCTCCCTGTTAATTTGCTGGTAAATCTACTCATGACTGTGACTCCTTTCCAAATGCACTTGGACACTTTCTTCTGCTTGGTGACTCACAAAATCAATGACCTTCAATTGCAACTGTGCATAAATATGAGACAAGTTTCCTTTATATTTGATTGGTTCTTTTTAATGATCTGGTTTGTACTTCTAGTTTTGATTAAAAAAATTTTTTTTAATTACTTTTGGATCTCACCAGGTAGAGAACTGCCCTCGAGCGTATGCAGAAAAATGACACCAAGCCAAGATAACACCAAAACAATAGGGGCTGTACAGACAAACAAACAGAGCGACCTATGTAATAGACAAAATATTGTGAGGTACCAAAAAGAGTACTAACCACTGATGAGTAGTTTTAGGATAGAGAATGCATGCAAGTCATACCATATCTTGGCAGATCCCTTTCCAAAGTATGGCAACAGCCTGAAACAAAACATCAGAGGATTAACAGCTGAAATTTCTGTGTGTGGAGGGAAGCCAGTAAAAAATCTCAGCTCATACTCCACGGCCTGCAGGCTTAAACAAGCCCTGTGTTCTTCTGGATGCAAGGCTTGAGCCCACAGAGCATGTACAACCTGTCTACATTCCTTCCTGACACCATGACACAGTTTTGGCTAAAGAGGGAAGATTATTCCTTGAGCATTTCCCACTCATGGAGCACACGCTTGCCCAGAGGGTCTAAGAAAAGGATGCTGATGGCAGACATGGCTGCAGCCATTTACGCTGTCCTTGCACCATCCCTGAAGAAGCCCAAGACAGGGCAACAGACCCATTGCCAACACACAGCACCCAGTCAGAGTCCGTGCTCTTCTTGCTTGCCAGCTAAGAAAGGCTCTTTGCGCAAATGTGTAAAGAAAGCATGGGCTAGGGCTAGCCTGAGAAGTCAGTAGAGGTCCTCCTTGGACATTAAGTCTTCTTTAGATGTGCATATGGAATGAAGGTATTTTCTGGAAACTCCAGGCATTTCCATGCTCTTCTCTATCTGTAATGCTGTATACCCCTACTTGTGTATATTAGAGAAAAGTAGAGGAAATTGGAATGTTTACTCATCATCATCTTGTAAAAACAGTAGAGAGAAGCCTCATTAAAGTCCTGAGTATTAGGAACCACTTCAATATGTATTTTTTAACTTATATACAGTTTTAGAAATATTACCAGAGAGCACAGGATGAAAGTCTAAAGAAAATCACCTTTTATGACCTAAGAAACCCATTAGAATCAATTATATTGAGCTATGTCAATCTGAAAGCTGACCCCATCAGCAACTTTCCATGACCCACTTGTGAATATGATAAGGACGAAATTCTCATTACACACCTCTGGTACCTGGAGGTCTGTTTGCTCTTCTCATTTATTTATGTATGTATGCTTTCCTGTTACAGCTCCTCATTAGCCTCCTTCATCTTGCACATGACCCAAAATATCCTCCTCATTTCCCTTACTGATGCTGAAAAGGACTTCATATAGGTGAACTAGAAATTTGTGTTTTTCACTCAAACAGTTCTCACTTCCTGGAGGCGTCCATAGAACAAGTAATTGCATTGAGAAAGGGAATCTAAATCCTTCTCCCAGAGCCTGCCATTTGCTTAGACCTCAGCCAGTCTCCTCAAAAATCCTCCAGGGATTCTCCTGCACCATGTCTGTAAAGTCTCCTACATCATAGCAGCCGGCTTGGCCCATGGGTGACCAGGATTTTCACAAGAATGAAGGCCCCATTCCTTCACCCTACCTATAAATGGCACTTCAAATAGTGTCTATGCAACAGACAAAATTCATTTTTTGGCATAGAATCTTCTCAGCTAATTGCAGCCACAGGACAGAGCCCCCTGGGTGAGGAGACTCCTCTCAAGCAACACAAAGGAGAAAAATGAGACCATCACTTGAAACAGGGAAAAGTGAGATGTCCTCTCTGCCTCAGTAGGCAGCAAGGCCATGCTCCCAGCTGAGGTACTTTAGCTGAAGTCCTTCAGCCTGGTCCCTCAAACTGCTTGTGATAGGGCTTTAAGTCTATGCTGCATTGCTAAGGTTCACCTAACTGTTAAACAACAATAAAAAAAAAATCACCATCACTTCCTCCCCATCTACTGGAAGGATTAACAAGTTTGAGTGCTGGAGTTGCTCTGCCAGGATGTTCCTTACATAGTCACTCACAGATTTTAATGAATTTGGCCAGCAACCTCCCTTGGTGATTGCTTTCTCGCATATTCATACGAAGGGATTTTATCTGCACAAAAACTTGTGAACAGAGTGTTTCCAGGCTGCATGCATGAGTACACTCTGGAAACAGTTTGAAGCTGGACCAGTTTCTCATTCTCCAGAGCTCTTTGTGAGGAAGCCATCAACTTGGGAGGGGCGGGGGGAGGAAATAACAAAACAAACAAACAAAAAGAAACAACAGATCTGGAAATGGGCCTCATGAACCATCCTGGGGCAGTAGGGAGTTGCTGTTGACAGCACTGACTGTGGATGAGTTTTCTCCACTATTGCTGACCTACCTCAGTGTGCAAGGGTCAGGGCATCTCCAACTCATAGGCTTCACGATACTTCACATAGGCTTCATCATAACTTCACAAGGCGGTGAAAGTCTGAGTTATTTGATCCATTGGAACTCGTAAAGAAAGAGCTGAAGATCAGATTGTGGCACATGGCATGTTACACTGAGCAAACAATGGCCTAATTAAGGCTCCCTGACAGACTTTCCCTGGATCTTGTGTTTGTTCATTATTATCACCCCTCTTCATAGAACTAGTCCAAATACTAACCCAACAAGGCAAACTGCCTCAGCCCTGTGACTTTCCTGGTAATGCATAACTATGGCAATTAGATTTCCTCTCAATTTAAAGTCTTATCAAATCCTTAATTCTGGGTGAGCCTATGAAGTTGCTCTGAATCAACAAGTACTGAGTCCATTGCAGAAAAGAGACAAGCTTCCCATTTTTCCCCAGTTGACCCTACAAGCTGGTGGCATCAAGAGGCCAGCGGAGAGCCCTGTGTTCCAGCAAGCTTTACAAACCTCTGTGCACCCTCTGCAAGTTCTGGCACCCCCAGCCCAAGTGGGATGCACAAAATGCTATTAGCAAGGGAGGGAGGACCTTCTGTCGGAGGGGATGTGGGATGTTTTAATTTCCTCAGTGCTGACTGAGAAGTCAGATGTGGTTAAAATGCACTGGGTGCACAGCCCAGCAAGGCCAGATGCTTGCTAAGTGGATGCACTTCAGCGAGTGCCTGCGCATTAAAACAGAAACGGGAAGGGAAGAAGCCAACACAACCGAAGCATTAAACAAATGCTGACAGGACATGCGTGAGCACACACAAATCGTTGTGTTTACAGCACAGGACGCACAGAGCTCCCATTTGCAGTTGGAGTCATCTAATTGTTCAGATACAAATATGCTCTCAGACGTTCAGATAAAAAATACACTTTCACCTACCCAGCCTCAGCCTGATGCTACCTTGCCTCTCTGGGCAAGCAGCTGCATAAATAGGGGCAAGCAGCTACACAAAAAGCCAGTTCACCTGTCAGCATCCTCTTGCACCCCAGCAGCTCTCAGCCCCACATCTGCTGCAGCTTCAGGAGGTCACCTCTCCAGGAGCATCCATTGGGATGTCCAAACACCCATCCATGCCCTGAGACCCACAGTATCCCATGTGGCCCCGAAACCCTAGTGCTGCTGCTGCTTTTCCAGTTCCTTTGGATGCATTTTTCACCTGACACCTCTTGCAAATGGAAGGGAAAACCCCAATAATCTTGTCAAGGGCTCTAGCCACACTACCCAAGCTGCAGAAAGCAAAGGTAAATACTGGGAGAAGGGAGATCCGCCTGCTGTAAGTGAAGATCAGGTTTGAGACCATCTAAAGAACCTGAGGGTGCACACGTCCATAGGACTTGATGAGATCCGTCCATGGGTTTTGAGGAAACCAGAGGATGAAGTTGTCAGACTGCTAACCAGCATATTTGGAAGGTCATGGAAGTCAAGTGAAGTTCTCACTGACTGGAAAAGGGGAAACATAACCCCCATTTTCAAGAAGGGAAGAAAAGAAGATCCAGGAAACTACAGTTCGGTCAGTTTGACAGCAGACCTAAGGAGAAAAATTTGGGAGTGTTAGTTGACGAAAAATTCAATACAAGCTGGCAATGTGCATTTTCAAATTGCAGCCCAAAAGGCCAACCATGGGTAGCATCAAGAGGAGCATGACCCGAAGGTCGAGGGATGTGATTCCCCTCTACTCTGCACTTGTGAGACCCCACCTGAAGTTCTACATCCAGTTTTGGGCCCCCCAAAACAAGAACACTGAGCTGTTGTAGTGGGTCCAGAAGAGAGTCACGAAGATAATCAGAGGGCTGGAGTACCTCCCCTGTGAGGACAGACTGAAAGAGCTGAGGCTCTTCAGCCTAGAGAAGAGGAGGCTTCAGAGGAACCTTGTAGCAACCTTCCAGTACCTGAAGGGGACTTGCAGGAAAGCTGGGGAGGGACTTTTTCTAAGGACATGTAGTGACAAGAGAGGAGGAAATGGCTTTAAACTGGAAGAGGTTAGATTTAGACTAGATGCTAGGAAGAAATTCTTTACTGTGAGAGTGGTGAGACACTGGAACAGGTTGCCCAGTGAGGTTATGGATGCCCCTCCCCAGAAACATTCAAGGCCAGGCTGGATGGGGCTTTGAGCAACCTGGTGTAGAGTGAGGAGTCCCTGCCTATAGCAGGGGATTGGAACTACATGATCTTAAAGATCCCTTCCAACCCAAATCATTCTATGATTTTATGATAGTCTTCTTTCAAAGTCAATAATCCAGTCTTTATGCCACAGCTGACAGGACACAAGGCTACAACAGATGTTGCAGCAGGGTTCCCACTCCACTGGCCAAAAAGGGATGCAGTATCTGCTCTGTTTGCACTCTGACCATGCAAAAGCTGACAACCAATGTGTGTGCATCCTGCTAGTCTATGAGGCAGAAACTCCATCGCGATTCTGAGTAAGTCAGCAGGATGGTCCGCATGGCTCCAAAGCAGTTAACGCTCCTGTACCGCAGAGAGGTTTTTAGTAGACTCAGTTCATACAACGTGCCATTACCCCCTCAGTTTTGCTCATCGATCTGAAGAGCATATTGCCTCTGAGATTTACAGAGAAATTCTGGCTGCAAAGCTGCTGAAAAGGCCACTTTGGTTGATTATTTTTTTTTCTCATACTGCTTTGTGTTTCTGCCTCGCAGAACAGAAGGACAATAAAAATTAATTTCATGATGTAATAAAATGTTTGCCTCAGAGGTTTCTGGAATCCAAAGCACTAGTATTTTATTTGCATGCAAAAATTCATTATGGATATAAAAATGTGAAGAAACGGCACAATTGTTAAACCTTAGAATATTGCCGACTTAGAACAATGTAATCAAGCCAATGAAATAACACTTTGAAACCAACAAGGTTAAGAACATTATCATTAAAAATGCTGGTAAATAAATACACTGTTACTGATCCATATTTGTATTAATCTTCATGGATTGGGCATACAACAAAGTATTGTTACCAGCCCCAAATAACTCAGGATATGGTTCCTAATTTGGAAGGTTTGCCTTTCCTGAGCTGACCAGATGCTCGGAGATAGTTTCCTGTCATTATAGGTTATCTTTGTTTCCCAAAGTTTTATTTCCTCTTCTCCCAGATTACTAATGCTCAATCTACAAACTAGTCCTTTCACCTCTCTTAGTGCCTGGGTTTGTAGCTGGATGGAGCAGCAATTGCAGAGATAAGAAATGCAATGCAGTCAGATGACCCTCCTCTGAGGGTCAGAGCACTTTGCTGGAGGATGGGAAGGGAAAATAGACAGAGTGATTATTTAGTGTTACTCATTTTTTCTCCATTTCCCCAGACACCACTCCGCTGTGCTCAGGTCAGGTTTGGGGCATGCAGGAGGAGGCTGTGACACAAGACGCTCAGCGCTGTCGGGGAGTTAGCGAGGCTCTAACAAAGAGGTTTTCCTGAAAGGTTGCTTTCACTGGCAATGGATGATGCTGCAGAACAAAGCATTAAATCGCTGGAAGATGCTGTGCTGTGTTTACTGAAGACACCACAGACAACGAACAACCCACTATAAGCGCTCTGAAGTACGGGGAGCTATTGTCCTGTGCCTCACTTGGGGTTTAATCACGTACTCACAGCTAAGGCCTACATTTGCTTTCAAGGAGGGCAGTAAAAACAAACTGCAAAGCAAATATATGGCTTTGTCATGGGTTAGGTAAAGCTCTGCTCTGCTGGTGGAGGTGAGATCTCAAAACACCTAGCGCAGTGGGACCAGGAATACAAACACCTGGGAATAATGTCTGTGTTGGAGAGGGCAAGCCCCAAGGGCCTGTTCCGCACCAAGGTGGGGAAAGCAGATGGAGGAGACTGCAGAAAGCTGAGCAGATGCAGGGGATGGTTTGCAGCAGGACCCCAGGTACCTTATGTGGAAGCCTTACCTCTCTGCTCATTGTCTCCAAGCAAACCCTTTCCCAACAGCCCCAAACAGGACAGGAATACACATTAAGCATGGGGAACATCACCAAAGCAAGGACCCAACAGGAAGTGGCTTACAGAGTCACCAAAGCCTCTATCATTTTGGTCAGATGAAGGATGAAGGCCAGGAGCTGTCAGCAAAGACATGCTCTTCCCAACTTCACCCCTACTGGCAACATGCAGAGGAGTGGGGCTTTGTGCATGGTTTATAATTAATCAGCCCAGGTCCACCTAGAGAAGTAACTGCCAAGCTGAAAATGCAGGGAAGCTCTCTGTCCAAGGACAAGATCTAATTTTACCTGTGTTATCTTCATGTCTGCACCCTGTGGCCATCTGCACTGGGAAGGCTCACCAAGGCATTTGGATTTTGTAATAAATACACCTTTCATACCACAGCTAGTCAAAAGATTTTTTAAAATATCACTGTCTTTATCTACACCATGAGCAATAGTGGTTTTATAGCATTACCATTTATTTTCCTGGGGTCAGATTTTCTTATTCACTGAAGTCACTCATTCACTGGCAGGCCACAGCGCAGGTACCAGATAAACAATTTGTGAGCTGCAGTGAGTCTGCAGTACGTTGATACCAACAGTCCCTATGTCCCAGAGGACCTCCAATGACCTACTGTTGATGCTGAGTGTTTTGTGAAGGATTAATATGTACGTTGCTGTTTGGTATGTCTTTTTTCCCTTCACCCTGAAGAAGAGTGTTTTGGGACCAGCATGGCTGTTCCACACTATTTTTGCCATAGTGTCTGACGCTGCCTTTTTAATAGGTACACTGACAGCCTTGTGGGTTTGAGATTAAAAATTCCTTTTCCAAGGAGCAAGAGGGTGTATAGGAGACAAGCATGGGAAATCACAAGCTCCTGTTCTGGGCCCTTTGGTACTCTAATTCTAGGGCGCAATTGCCTGGAACTGCAAAGGATTGCATTCGGTGACCTACATGGTCCTTTCCAGTCCATGTTCCTCACTAATCAAGAAGAGCAGAGGCACAGGCAGAATGCAATTATGCAGGGAGGTTCTGCTATGCATAACAAAAGTGCCCTATCAGAAGCAGCAGTTTGTGAAGCAGCAGCAATACCAAAAAATCAAGCAGCAGCAATGCTCAGGGGATGTTAACCTACAGTGAGGTTTAGAGACAAATAAAGATTAATGTCAAGGATGTTACATTGGAAGCCAGGATATTTTCTCTCTTTCACAGTAATGGGCTCATTCACTCTCATACCTCCTCACACAGAAAATTACCATGCATAATTGTACTAGCAGAATGAAGTTCCTACTGCAATCATTCTTTAGCTAAGATCATTCTCTATCATCTGAAAAATATGTTAAGTAGTCAGAATGTTCAAAGAAAACCTATGATACCAGTGCAAAATCCAGCAAAACCAGGCCAAATTTTTTATTTCCAGGCTTAGGTGTGGTTACGCCAGAGTATGTGAGGCACATCCTGACTCCTGTGGGAAGGTTAGTGATGTTATATAGGCAGTTGCTAAATGACAAAGACTGAAGAGGGATGAAGTATGCAATAGATAACCTAAGAAGGAGACATCATAACTGTCAACTGCTCTATGTAGAGAAAGAGCAGACCACCACAGTCTATGGAACAATTTCCCACCCAGAGGAATTCATTGGAAATGTCACTATAAAAAAATATTGTACTGACCCTATTGTACTGACCCTGGAGAAAATATTAATAAATAGATAACCCTATAGAGGCAGAAAGACAAACAAGATTACATAAAAGGTCTTTCTTTTTTATAAACCTGAAGAGCTGGAGTGATTGAAGGTTTTTCTGCTTTCATTTAAAAGGTTTGCCTAAGTAAGACATTTTTTTTCCAAAGGAATTTCTTCTGACAATATATTGAAAATGAAGACTTTTCTTCGATAGCAGCAAACCACATAAATGATTCATTGGAGAGAAAAAAATTAAAGTCAAGGTGATGGAGACACTAAGTGTTCACTAAGTGAACGTCAGAGGGAAGAGGCATTACAGAGAGTGGGTAAACAAGCTTCCATCTCTGGTACATGGCAGCTTGTGGTTTAGCACCTGCAAGTCTGACTTTCAAGTATGTTTAATCAGGTCTCCACCACTGCAAATGCAGATAAGAAACTGTGCCTTCATTATTGTACCACAAATAAGTTTTGAGTGGAAATGTCAATGACAAGATACCTTAAAGCCCGGTCTATGGGTAGAATCAGAGAGATAATTAAGTGAAGGTTCAAAATGATCCTTTTAATGGTGGTGTAGACTAACTATAGACTTCTATTTAAACTGGTTCTAGATTCTAAAACAGTTGGCAAAGAAACCTGTCTGATTTCAAGGTGGAGTTGGCATATTAAGGGATGTGGTTGTTTGATTGATTGTTGATAGTCAATGAAGACACTTTCTGTATTGTATGGCTTAAATCCTCTGAAAATAGATATATGCAGTTCATTGATTTCCATGAGGACAGCGTGGCATAAAGACAGAAAGTCTCTAAGACGCAGCATGTGCCTCCACGGTCCATTTATGGCCCAAAGACAGCACTCAGGAAACTCTAGTATTGACAGATTGGATAAAATTCAGTGTGTTTATCACTGAGCTCTTCTCACAAGCATGAAGCAGTGAGAGTTGGTGATAGGACAGGCACTCAGCTCAGTGCCAGGAGGTCACCACTCACAAGGGCAGATGCTCCTTTTACCTTCCCTAGAAGAATGGCACCAGGAGGTTTCCCACTGTGCATATGGCAGCTACATCAATTTCCTATTTTCTGGGCTCTTCAAGGTTCTCCACCAAAATTTATTCTTGGCTTTTTTTATGCATTCATGGATGTTTCAGGGGTGCACCTGAAGAAGGATCCAAGTGGCACACAAAAGTTGAATCACAGAATGGCTTGTGTTGGAAGGGACTTCAAAGACCATCTAGTTCCAATCCCCAGCCATGGGCAGTGTTGCCATCCACTTGATCAGTCTGCCCAGGGCCCCATCTAACCTGGCCTTGAACACCTCCAGGGATGGGGCATCCACAGATTCTCTGGGCAGCCTGGGCCAGTGCCTCACCACACTCTCAGCTTTCTTGAATGGCTGGCCTGGACGCAGTAGACAGGTAAGAGATGGCAATCATTTGTGCTCTTTTGACTGAAAACGCTTTGGCCTTTCATTACTGCTTTCAGGCTTGCTATCTGGTCCCATTTAAGTTTTGGCTACGATCAAGTTCCAAGTTAGTTGCAATCCCTGAATCTAATAAGCTTTTAATGTCCATAATGGTTGGAAGTGAAGGCCTGGATCCTATCATTGTACCCATCCATCTAGCTCTCTATTACAGTACAAAATGAAGTAAAGGTGCTAACAGATCAGAGTAACAGAATGGCTTAGGTTGGAAGCAACCTTAAAGATCATCCAGTTACATCCTCCCTGCCATGGGCATGGCTGCCCCCCACCAGCTCAGCTGCCCAGGGCCCCACCCAACCTGGTCTTGAGCACCTCCAGAGATAGGGTATCCACAGTTCTCTGGGCAGCTGTTCCAGTGCCTCACTTCCCTCTGAGTAAAGAATTTCTGCATAACATCTAACCAAAATCTCCCCTCTTTTAGTTTAAAACCATCCCCCCTTGTCCTATCACTATCTGCCCACATTAAAAAAAAAAAAGAAAAAAAAGGAATCTGTCTTCTTCCTTCTACAAACTCCTTTCAAGTAATGGAAGGCTGCAGTGAGGTCTCCCTGGAAAATTCCCTTCTCTAGGCTGAAAAAGCCCAGCTCCTTCAGCCTTTCTTCATAGAAGAGGCGCTCCAGACCTCTGATCATCTTCATGGCCCACCTCTGGACAGTTCCACACCCTTCTTGTGTTGTGAGCTCTAGATGCAGTACTCCAGATGAGTCCTCACAAGGTCAGAATAGAGGGAGCGAACCCTCTCCCTTGCCCTGCTGGCCATCCCTCTTTTGATGCAGCCCAAGATAGTTGGCTTTCTGGGTTGCAAAAGCACACTGCTGACTCATGTCCAGCTTTTTGTCCACCAGAACCCCCAAGTCTTTCTGCACAGGGCTGTTCTCAATGACTTTTTCTACCAGTCTGTATATATATCTGGGATTGCCTTGACCCATGTGCAGCACTTTTCACTTAGCTTTGTTGAATCTCATTGGACTCTCATGGGCCCACGTTTCAAACTTGTGCAGGCCCCTTTGGATGGATGGCTGCCAGCTGTAAAGGGTTCTGCACAACCAGGCACTGGTCTTTGGGCATAGCTGCAACAACTCTTAAGAATTTCAAGCTTAGATATCCACCCTATACCAGCTTGGTTGTGACTTCTCATATCCTCTGGCCCAGTTATTTGCAAGCCCACAGAAAATGGAAATAGTCCTCTACTCTTTTGTTTTAGCTCTTCTTTCAGCCACGTCTGTATTTGTGCCTGTTTCACAGGTGGTTCTGCTGATAGATGAAGCAACAGAAGGGGCAAGGAGCTCTCACAGATCCCTGGCTAAGTGGAGACAGAAGCTGCTAACATCAGTCCAACCACTGGAAGATATACATCTCTATTTAGAGCAGTTTCCCATTACACTCTTACCAAAAGGCATTTCCTTTACCTTTTGAACATTCAGAGAGGAGAAGAGGAGCTAATTCTCTTTTCATGGTCAAGATGAAACTGGCTGGTTTTGGAGGCAATGAATGAAGATGATTAATTATCATTCAAATTCTCTCTCCATCAGATTAACAAGGGACATATCTGTCATGCCAGCAGTTTTCCTATTCAAGTCCACGTACACCCAGCTAGAGTTGTATGATTCAGTCTCACACACCATCTCCTAAAGGGAAGAGACAGAATGGTGAGTCACTGGGACATGGCTCCAGTGTCCTTAATGTAGTAGCATCAGCCTTATCTATCAAGCAGTGCTGAAATATTTATCAACTACAAACACAGAAGTGATTGTGCCTTCCTAATTTGGCTATGTTATCCAAAGAGTTAGAAGCACAGTGTAGATCAGCTTAATTAAAATTTTTCATTTCAGAAGCTAATGATCCTCATCTGGCTGCAAGAAAATCAATGAAGAAACCAACAAAAAATATGAACAAATTACAACATTATAATGAACTGTGAAATATAACAATAAGCATGAATTCCCTTTTGAGATGACCCATTTTTGTGCATGCCAGCAAAGAACCACGCGTGAGATCAAAGAGATGACAGGTATGTCAAGGAATTCTGGGACCTTTAGCTGGGCTAATGGCCCAGCAAGCATTAAAGCCCCTTTAGGAGCTACAGTGGAAATGAATAATAACTGCAATATATAACAAACACTTGGCCCTCAGATAAGATGCATTATATTTCCCATTGTGTATGCCAGTAGTTGAGTATATTTATAAGCTACAGTCACAAATGACTGGCTTGTGCTAAATGTAGCTTGGAGTAGGCAGACAAAATTTTCTTGGAAGTCTCTGGGCCAAATTCAGCAGAAACGACAGCAATACTTTCAGCGGTAACATTTGCTCCCATCTGCAGGAGCAATTCCACGCTCAGCGTATTTGAAGGAAATGGCTATAAGTTTTGCACAGTACTCCCGCTCTGAAGGCACTTTCCAATCCCCAGGCAGTGCTCCTCCTGCCTGTGCTCCCCAAAGAATATGTGACCACTGCTTGCACATGGGACTGCTGTGGGCAGTGTAGGCAGGAGCCACTGGAGTTTACTCCCGAAGTTGACATAAGTCAACTGCTGATGGTAGTTTTCTTGGTTGTTTTTTATATACCTCTGGAAGTAGTCCACTGTCCCCCAGCACTACATGACCATGGGCTAAAAATCACTGTGATAGCAGCACAGATATGAAGGAAGATGACAGACCTCAGTAGAGCGGCTTTCACAGCATTGAAGCCAAAGGGAGCTGCTTCAGAGACACAGAGAATGCAGTAGTGATCTGGTTTTCATTGCTAATGGATATTGAGGCTGTCTAGTACCCTAGTGCCCCATTACTAAAGGGTTGGATACTTGTCTAGCACAAATCTCTGCATTTTGTCAAGAGACTTTGGACCTTGCAGCGCATCTAGTTAGCTATTAAAGGCATTGCTGATGCTATCAATAAGCAAAGTATTTTCACAGAAATGTGGAGGCTTTCAGCAAACAGTGCTGCAGCTTCTAAGGACTACACCTGTGAAGAAACCTCTTAGGAAACAGAAAAAAGCAGGTCTCTTTGACTAATAGCTGCAACAACATCCATTTCTAGCAAAGCTTAGAGGGGGAGTTACTCCACCTCAGGCAACATTTGCTGTATTGGCGCAACTTGTTTTAAATCTGTTATAGTGAACAAAATGTGAACATAGACCAATTAAAATGGTAGCAGCAAGACCCATAAAATGGTAGCAGCAAGACCCACAGGCAATCAAGAGTGCAGTTACCAAGAGAAGAAATGCAAGGCTTTCTTGAAAGCCAATTTCTTTTCTTTATACCTCTGTTCTCCTCAGAGTTAAGCATTTTGGTCACAGCAACTCCAGGCAACCCTACAGGCCTGGGGAAGGGTGGCTGGTAAGCTGCCTGATGGAAAGGGACCTTGGTGTACTGATGGACAGTCAGCTGAATATGAGCCAGCAGTGTGCCCAGGTGGCCAAGAAGGCCAATGGCATCCTGGCTTGTATCAGCAATGGTGTGGTAAGCAGGACTAGGGAAATCATCCTGCCCCTGTACTTGGTGAGGCCTCACCTCGAGTACTATGTTCAGTTTTGGGTACCTCAATACAGAAAGGACATTGAGGTGCTGCAGCAGGTCCAAAGAAGGGCAACAAGGCTTGTGAAAGGCTTGGAGAATATGCCCTATGAAGAGAGACTGAAGGAACTGGGGCTGTTTAGTCTGGGGAAAAGGAGGCTGAGGGGAGATGTTATTACTCTCTTCCAATATCTGAAAGGTGCTTACGACAAGAGCGGGGTTGGTCTCTTCTCACTGGTGACAGGACGAGGGGAAATGGCCTCAAGTTGCACCAGGGTAAGTTTAGGTTGGATATCAGGAAAAACTACTTTACAGAAACGGTTGTTAAGAACTGGAATCACAGAATCACCAAGGTTGGAAAAGACCTACAAGATCATCCAGTCCAACCATCCACCCATCACCAATGGTTCTCACTAAACCATGTCCCTCAACACAACATCCAAACGTTCCTTGAACACCCTCAGGGTCGGTGACTCCACCTCCTTCCTGGGCAGCCCATTCCAGTGCCTGACCACTCTTTCTGAGAAGTAGTATTTCCTAACGTCCAGCCTAAATTTCTCCTGGCACAGCTTGAAGCCATTCCCTCTAGCCCTATCACCAGTTACACAAGAGAAGAGGCTGACCCCCAGCTCACTACATCCTCCCTTCAGGTAGTTATAGAGAGAAATAAGGTCTCCCCTGAGCCTCCTCCAGACTGAACAATCCCAGCTCCTTCAGCCGCCCTTCATAAGGCCTGTGCTACAGACACCTCACCAGCTTTGTTGCCCTTCTTTGAACACGCTCCTCAATGTCCTTCTTGCAGTGAGGGGCCCAAAACTGGACGCAGCATTCGAGGTGTGGCTTCACCAGTGCTGAGCACAGGGGGACAATCACTTCCCTGTTCCTGCTGGCAACACTGTTTCTGATGCAAGCCAGGATGCCATTGGCCTTTTTGGCCACCTGGGCACACTGCTGGCTCATGTTCAGCCGAGCATCAATCAATACCCCCAGGTCCATTTCCTCTACACAGTCTTCAAGCCACTCTGCCCCAAGCCTGTAGCATTGCCTGGGGTTGTTGTGGCCAAAGTGCAGGACCCAGCGTTTGGTCTTGTTGAACCTCATCCCATTGGCTTCAGCCCAGCTATCCAGCCTGTCCAGATCCCTCTGTCGGGCCTCGCTACCCCCAGGCAGATCAACACTTCCAGCCAACTTGGTGTCATCTGCAAACTTACTGAGGGTGCACTCAATGCCCTCATCCAGGTCATCATAAAGATATTGAAGAGGACAGGCCGCAGCACCAACCCCTGGGGAACACCACTCGTGACTGGTCACCAGTTGGATTTAGCTCCATTCACCACCACTCTCTGGGCCTGGCTCTCCAGCCAGTTCCTTACCCAGCCAAGGGTGTACCTGTCCATGCCACAGCCTGACAGCTTCTGCACGAGAATGCTGTGGGAGACAGTGTCAAAGGCTTTGCTGAAGTCTAGGTAGACCACATCAACAGCCTTTCCTTTGTCCACCAGCCAGTGACAACATCATAGAAGGCTACCAGGTTGGTCGAGCATGACCTCCCCTTGGTGAACCCATGCTGACTACTCCTGATAACCTCCTTTTCTTCCAGTTGTCTGGAGATGGCATCCAGCACAAGCTGTTCCATCACCCTTCCAGGGACAGAGGTGAGGCTGACTGGCCTGCAATTACCTGGATCTTCCTTCTTGCCCTTTTTGAAGACCAGAGTGACATTGGCTATCCTCCAGTCTTCAGGTACCTCCCTCATTCTCCAAGACCTCTCAAAGATGATAGAAAGCAAGTTGATAGTTCAGCAATCCCCTCTGCCAGCTCCCTCAGCACCCATGGATGCACCCCATCGGGTCCCATGGATTTATGAACATTGGTGTTGCCTAGTCTTACAACCCTTCTCATAGATGGGAGTCACATTGTCAAGCCTCCAGTCTTCTGGGACCTCACCAGTAAACAAGGAGCGTTGATAGATAATGGAAAGCAGCTCAGCTATCACCTCCGCCAGTTCCCTCAGCACTCTTGGGTGAATCTCTTCTGGCCCCGTGGACTTGTGGCAGTCCAGTTGGAGTAGTAGGTCTCTGACTGTTTCCTCCTGGTAGGGGAATAGTCTCCCCAGGGAGGTGGTTGAGTCACCATCCCTGAATGTGTTTAAAAACTGTTTGGAGGTGGTGCTCAGGGACATGATTTAGCAGAGGGCTGTTAGAGATAGGGTAGTATGGTTAGGTCATGGTTGGTGATGTCTTTAAGGTCTTTTCCAATATGAGCTATTCTATGATTCTACGATTCTTTCTGTGTCAAATACACATGGTCATCATACTCAGCAGGGCAGACACGGAAGTGAATAAGTATACGTGAGTAATAAGCATAGTTGGACAGAACATGAACATAAACTCAAGCAAGACCTTCTAAGACATCTTACTTTTAATGCCCACAAAGTGCAAAGGCATTTCTCTTATGAGCAACTGTTACAGAAAGATGAGGCAGCTGGGATGGGCTATGAAAGAGTCTGAAGATGACAACTCCTAAAGGAAACGGCACCATGACATTTCTTAAGGCTGCTGAAGTCATTCAAAATGTTAAACTGAATTTCTATCATCAGGCATTATACTAAGTGGAATCTCTGCAAGTAAAATCACATCATTGCGTTACTGACCTTTCTCCTGATAAGGATTTGAAATATGTAACTTTAACCAGTCAAAAGTCATTAGGTTTATGATAGAAAAATCTGCTTTTGAGACAAAATGATTTACACAAGCAATATGGTTTCTGGCAGGCCAGAGTCATCAGCAAGTGTACTTTCCAAGACTGAAATCCAGCAAAATCCACAAGCACTGCTTTTGTTTTTCAGAACAATGACTATTTTCTAAAGGAAAAGAAAATAATTAAAATGTAATCCATTTATCTCTGTATTCTCATTAATTTCTATAGTTCTTTCTTTAATAAAAGGAAGATATACATCAACTATCCATTTCTTCCGAAGAGCTTATTTTCCAAGACAAAAGAGTTTATTAATGCATCCCACAAGAAATCCAAACCTGCCAAGCTTTGTTTTATTTTGTATGTCTCAAAGTCAGAAATGTCTGCAGTGAATTTTTATTGAATTCATTCTCTGCAAAAGATCCTCAGAGCGAGACTTCAGCTCTGAAAAAATTGTTTTTCCTGAGGGGAATGAGGAAGCCAGTGAAAACAGAGGATGATGGTGGCCTGGTCAACTAAAATCTGGGTATATCTGTGGTGGGCACCACTCTTATACACTTTATTGAAGGATTCAAAGAACGCTTCAGTAACCAGGAGAACAAAGCTCAGGGGTTTTGTGTGGAAACTCGAGGTGTAACAACTCTAACATGAAATATACATTAGCCATGAAATCAGGTCATTATGCTGTATATCTCTGTGAGGCTTTTCATGAAAATTCATGTCTGTTTTGAGGCAAGCCTGGATTTTAGAAAGACAGAGTTGCTGTACATGAGCAATCCCAGCTGGGCAATCAATGACAGAGAGACAATGTGCTGGTTGCCACATTTCCTCACTATCTAGTCCGGTTCCAGTGGCGATGGGATGCCAGCAACCCTTCCTGCTGGCACTGGGGAAGTGGCGCAGAGCCCTGTTAATAACAAAAGTAGGTTACTGTGGGGGCCATCAGACACATGAGCATGGCAACGGCTAACATCCTGGAGGAATTAAACATGGCCTGTGACTCCATTTAGAAGAAGTGGATTAATGAAAGGGAAAAACCATGACTTCAACTGTAGTTAGCCAAGGTTTGAACAGCATGAAGGCAGTAGGATCCCACTTAGCCCCATGCTCAGGGAACAGTGTAGAAGAATTGGGAAGACAGGAAGAGGAAAAGGGGGGACCACAGGGAGCAGGCTGAGGCTTCTGCCCAGTGCAGACTGCAGAGAGAACCCTGGAAAAGTGATGGGCTGCAGTCCGAGGTTCCCTGGCAGGGGGGAACCGGTGGATACCTCTTCCCCAGCCTTCAGCCACTGCTTAGCTACCCCATCCCATGGGACAAGTGTAGGACAGGCAGGAGATGATAGAGGCAAAATATCTTTGAAACACTTCTGAGTCCTAGAGGCTGAGCAGAGCCCGCCAGCACACCAATAAGCATTTTATATCAATATGAGATGCATGGAGCCTTACCTTTAAAAAATGAAAGTGCTATAGATATCACACAGTCTCTTGTTCTCTATTTCTTGACTGCAGGATTTCTCCCCTAAACTAAACCGATTTTGCTCAAAGTAAAGCATGGCTAAGGCCCAGTTTCAAGAAAGCAGCAACTTTTTCTGTGTGTTCTTAACAAATCGCTCTGTCAAGAAAATGCTCCATTTCAAGATTGCGTCTGAGTCTCAAAGTCCGGTAATGACAAAACCATTGATAATACACCAGCACTCACTGAAGTAGAAACAACTTTTAAGGGGGATGAGGAAATCTAAGTTAATATCGCTTAATAATGCTTTTATCTTTATTGGAGCCTTTCCACCAGAAAAGGACTGTACCCCAGTGCAATACAACTGCCCCACAGACCCAGAAGCGCAAAGGTCCTTAAGGAAAATAAAACAGGCTCAAAAGTCAGACCAATTGGGGTCTGATTTATCTCACCTGACATCACTCATCTACTAATTCAGCTCCTCTTTAAGATAAGCACTTCCAATTATTCCCTCCTAAAACAGATGAGAACCAGCAGCTCTCTAAGAGCTGCTCATCTCTGCTCACTTGGAGAGGAGACTTAGGCATTTACTTCAGATGAAGTGCTCAGTGTTTCAGAAGTTACACTTAAATGAGAGGAAACCAGGAGCTGATGCCATTGGAGAACTGGCAAGGCTGTGATTTTTAAATGCTTCATGCAAAACACTCCAACAAAGAGTAAGAGACTCAGAATTCCTGGAGAAAAGAGACTGAACAATAACAGCTGACTTCAGTCATGTATCATGAAGTAATGGGAATGCAAAGACGTCATGGAAGGAACTCTGTCCTCCAACAGCGCACAGCAGAATGAGGGACCAGGGAGATGTGAGCAATTAGTGAATAAATTCATAGAATCATAGAATCACAGAATCACTCAGGCTGGAAGGGACCTCAAAGATCATCAAGTCCAACTGCAGCCTAACCATAGTACCCTAACTCTAACAACCCTCTGCTAAATCATATCTCCAAGCACCACATCCAAACGGCTCTTAAACACATCCAGGGACAGTGATTCAACCACCTCCTTGGGGAGCCTATTCCAGTGTTTAACCACCCTTTCTGTAAAGAAGTGTTTCCTAGCGTTCAACCTAGACCTATCTTGGTGCAACTTGAGGCCATTTCCCCTCATCTTGTCACCTGTCACCAGTGAGAAGAGAAAACCCCGCTCTCACTGTAAGCACCGTTCAGGTACTGGAAGAGAGTAATAAGGTCTCCCCTCAGCCACCTCTTCCCCAGACTAAACAGCCGCAACTGCCTCAGCCTCTCCTCATAGGTCTGATTTTCCAAGCCCTTCACTAGCTTCGTTCCTCACTCATTTAAGATACCAAGATTTGCTCTGGGCTGAAATAAAATCAATTTTTCTGATAAAAAAATAACAAAACATTTGAGTTAATTTCTATTAAATGTTTCATTAGTGTCTGATTTCCACAGAGATCTTAACTTAGTGTTGCAAAAATTCACAAGCAGGTACAACTAAAGTATTTAGATTCTGCAGTACTGTTACAGTGTTGTACAAAGCCTGGTTTCCTAACACTCCCACACTTCAGCATCAGCAAAGCCTCTGGCTAGAGCATCTTTTTCATGAGATATCACAGGCTTGATGCCACCCCCATGGGGACATGGTAATCCATCTTAGCAGAGATGATCACCTTGTAGAGGTGTGTCTAACCTAACCCAAGTAAGTAATGCCTCAGATCTGGAGTACTTCAAGATTTTGTCAAAAACACAGGCGTTTTCTGCTGAACAGTTTTGCCCACCTTCCTTTCACTTATTTTGAAAAATGTCACAGGAGAACACCCATTTGTTAACTAGGTCTAATTTGTACACAGGGCAGATCTCACTCTGATTATAAATGTGCAAATGGAAATCTGGCAGAGCTTTTCACTAGATCCAGCCACCAAAGCACTTTGTGCCTCCAGTTTCAATTAATGTTGGCAGGAACTGCCAATGTGTGGCACTAGCAGGGCTCAGTGCTCTCCAGGCCAGCAAGGGTCCAGTTAATTGCAAGGTTTACTGGGGAATGGTGGAGATGAGGAGAGGTGGAAGTTCATCCACTGCACTGCCAGAGCAGAGCTCCATGCTGTGCATTTATAGGCCTATCCATTTCATATATATATGTGCTATAGATACAATGGAGTTTCCATTATGCAGTTCTTTGGGGTTGATGTGGAAATCACATGGCCTGATTCTAGGTAAGGTGCTAAAAATACCATCCCTCAAACCTCTTGGTAGCAGCTTTAACACTGTGCTTTGCAAAAGCCTATAAACTTCTGTGAAAAGCCAATGTTAAAAATTTCTTTTGGAGCACAGCTCAGGGAGAAAAACAATCATGAATTTTATGTCTTTTTTAGTTTTCTTTCTTCCAAAAATGAAATGTTTTGTGCTAGATAGAGAAAGCTTTTTTGCATCAAAATTAATTTTGGAGGAAAAACTTTTTTTTTAAAGGACAATAAGTACACTTGAGGTTTAAGAACAATTTGAAGACAGAGATAAAGACACAAAAAAAGATTACGTGTTCTCCAAAATACTTCTGTTCCTGGCTCTGGAGTGGCACCATTCGCTTGGAAATAAAGTGGAAGGGAAGTCTTGAAAAGCAAAAAAAAAAAAAAAAAAAAGAAAGAAAAAGAAAAAAGAATGAAGAGCGTTCAGTGTGAAAACAGTCCATAGCCTGAAGGTAAGACTCAAGCAAAAATCCTCTCTATGGCTCCATTTTAAGATCTGCTACAGGATTGGTCCTTTTCCATCCTAGATGAAAGGATTTTGGCATGGAAGCAAGCCCTGAATGCTCTGCAGGGTCAGGGCATCTGGGACAGACCTCTCTAATTAATGGGTGGTCTTGCAGGTCAGGCTGTCTCCTGGTCTTGCTTTCCTATGCCAAGGAGGACCCCCATCACTTCATTGTGGCATCTAAAAAGCTATTTGGTCCCCAAAGCCTCCTAACAGCTACAACTCACATGAACTTTTGGATCCCCGGCATCTCCGTAGTCCAAAGAGACTTGGATGCCTTGGCACTTACCAAGATACCAAAAGCATGTGGTTGTTAACTGCTGTTGACTGTCAATTGGTTTAAGCACACAACTACTAGTTGTAGTGATCTGCCTGACATCTGAAAAATGTGGCCCTATTTCTGAGTTGAGTTTCCTCAGCAGCAAAAGGAGTGAACTGTCCATTCCAGGGCTGCTAGTGAAGCTATTCAGATTCAGAGAAAATGTGGTAGCACTGAAGAGAGAAAATGTGGTAGCAATTGTCCTTGAGGGGAATGAACAAATGGCTAAAATCCACAATCAGCGGGGTGACCAAACCATACCTTACTTGCCAGCTCTTGGGGTTGCCTCTGGAGGGTGCAGATCTCAGGGATGCTGCCTGGACACAAGAGAAACTTAATCCAGACAGCAAAAGAAGGGGAAATAGCATGAGGAAGGGTGCAGACCTAAAGCTGTGAATGGGCAGAGAAGCAAAGTGTAGGCCGTGTTGAGACCACAGCCCAGCAAGAAAAAGCAGTGGGCTTAGAGGTGAGCCAAGAACCATGGAGGCTGTGGTGGGTATTTAGGCTCCTGTTTGGTGGGTATATTGTACATGCATGCACATGGTACATGTTGGGATGAGATTAGATTTGTCAGGGCTGCTGCAGGTGGAGGTATGGCTGTGAGCTTGGTCAAGGCTGTGCAACGAGGCTGGTGGGGTCAGGGTGCATGCTTGCACACAGCAAGCTCAAAAACAGTTGGATGAGTAGATGCACGAGTCTGCATGTATATCCCATGTGAACAGATATTATACTGTCGTCACTCAGCCCATGACATGACTAGCAGAGCCTTTAAAAAGAAACCACACGCACACAAATATTTTATGTGCACGCGTTATACATAAGGTATGGGCCAAACAACTTGCCCACACAGTTCTGAAATGTACCCTTTTAATCCCTTTGGTGCCAAGGAAACATGGTCGACTACAAATGGTGACAAGAAGAACTGCAAAATCCAGTCCATACATACAAAAAACAGCAGGCTGAGTGTAAATGCCTATTTGAAGGCATACAGATGAATCAGTAATGATATTAGAGCGATTAGCCAACTGCCCTAATTGATATGTACAAAACCATATGTGCTTATAAGATTACAAATGCTAACTCACACTTATCACCATCTGTACAGAAATCCTCAGTAAATATCCTTTTCCTAAATGCAGGTTTGTCATTTTAAGAGTTGCGCTTAGGGGAAGCAAAAGGCTGTGCCATGAAATGTCCATCACGACTGGTACATCTCTCTGAGACCAGATTTGTTTTAGTGACTATAATAGAGGTTGGTTGTTGTCCAGGCCAGAACAAAGACGTGAGAGAAATGTAATAACCAGCTTTTCAAGCAGAAAAATGAGGGCAAGTTCTTGTGACAAATAAGGAGGAAGGCCAGTTCTACATTCACTTCCTTTCCTCTGCAGCTTTCTCTCAATTCTTTCCTGGTGTCTTAAATGAAACTGCAAGAGAAGGCCAAGGAAGACCAATCCAGAATGACTTACAATTCTACAGGCAGGTCACAGGTCAACAAAACTTCTGCTGGAAAAACAGTGATGGTGGGAAATGGTCAAACATTTTTTCCCAAATTTATCATTGTGAGAGAAAAAGCCTTTGCTGCCCTTATCACAACTAATTAGAGTGTGAGGCCCCACCATATTGCTGCAGAACGGTTCATATCTATGGTTCCTCATCAGCTTCAAGATAAATCAGTGCCATTGTTCAAAATCAGGTGGGTGGCAGTTAAGCAGTCTGCAAGAACTAACCTGGAAGAACAGCTCCATTGCCAGTGCAAGGATTTGGTCTGACTGGAGCGCTTTTATGTCCATAAACCATCTCTGCTGTAGAACCATCATGCAGGAAAAGACCAATTTAAGAAAGGACCGGTTAAATCACCAACATTATTTGCTAGGTGAGTCCAGAGGCAAGGAGAATCAAAGGTGCTTCTCACCTAACTTCAACAGCAGAAATATGAATGTTCCCATGTGAGTCTGGTTTCCTCCTAATTGCTGCAGAGCAAGCTTTTCCAAGCTCTAAATTCTATGGCCTGTTCTAGTTTTTGCAATAGAGTGAGTGGAAATTTCATCAGTTATATCAGCCAGATCTCATCCAACTACAGAGGGCCTCCAAGGGGCCCGGCTGTGGTGCATTTAGTGTGTCCCACACGGAATGTATTCTCTACTAGAATTTGTTCTGCTCTCTGAGGCAGTTCAAGAAACAGTAGTGAAAGAAAGTATTTTTGCTGGCTTATCTTCACTGGCCATACAATCAGCTTGCGTATATAGTTATAAATGCAATTTTTGTGTGTGTTTGCAAGGTCGGGCATATCGCAAAAGTGGTTGGAGCTGAAGGTTGAGGTGCCATACTCATTCATGCTCTGTGTTTTTCCATCCCTTGGCAGCATAAATAGGCTCCAGATCATTCATGGTCAAGGACAATCAGACATATTTCTGCTAATATAACCAAAGCACACAATTGCAGTGCTGATGCCAACTACATGACTGGCCCTGGGGAGACAGCTGACATCCAACACAGCGTAGGTCTCTCAATTTCATCTGGTCCTTTTGATTCAGCAGAGTGAGTTTGGCACTGGTTTTGTCAAATACCAGGTGTCCTCTAATGTTATGGGACAAATCCAAGAAGATATTTAGGAGCTTAAATTCTGCTTAAAATCAGGAGATAAAAGAAAAAAAAATACCTACGCACCTTTGTGACCTGAAGGCTAATTTACTTTCTTAAGCAGCACAGCTGAAAGTTTTATCCTGACTGTCTTCATAGAAAGATCCATCAAGTTTTCCTATACTGGAGTCTGCCATTTTTGACTCAGGTTTCATGGCAGAAGACTATTAAGAGAGAAAAAAATGATAAGGATTCTCTTGACACTTCTGAAACACAGAGGACATGCTTGTGTGACAGGGACAGGTGAGTTACTCTCCTTTTAAAAATCCTGACAGCGCTGTGCATTAATAGTGCCATAAATATTGTATCTGTGCTGCAAAGGAAGCTGAGAAATTGTTATAATTTAGTTGTCACCATTGTGCTGGCACTGTGTTGTGGCTGGGTGACCTGCAGGCACAGAATAATAATGAGGGCGATTCATCAGACCCTACAAGCAGCAAAGTGAAGAGTGAATATGTGAGGGGTAAACGCTTTGATCATATTAGACAATACCAGCTGAAAGGAGGGTTGGATGGGAAGGTGCGTGTGAAAAATATGATTTTTAGACAGGTCCCAGTAGCTCTCAAATGACAGGAAATCCCTGAGTGCCAGCAATAATGTCAGTCACTGCCAATTTAACAGGCACACCTGAAACAACTCACTCCTGGCGAGCTGGTAAACACAACAGGGGAGCAAATAAGTAAAACGAATCCAGGGGCCCCAAAATGCTCTTATCGCTCTGGGTGTTTCTGGTTGGTGCACCTCAGGACCAGCAACAGCTGTTCAAGCAAAGCTGGTACACGAATTAGCTTCTCTGTGGGCAAGCTGTGCTATGGGAGTAGAGATACCAGGTCACATTTGGTGGACATCAGCACCTCGTGCATGGAGCCAGACCAACGCAGTTTTGCGTCTCCTGAGTCAGAGCCAAGAAACCATCTCAGGTCTGAGCCTGCATGTGTACTTGGTCCAGCTGGGATATCCTGATTTTCCCATCTCCCTGTCCTCTACTGCCTCCAAATATGGAAATTTGAACTAAGAATTTCATAAGACCCAGAATAAGGTAATAGGAACAAGTTAAGTGTGATGACTACTGTGAGAAGGAAGCAGATGCACAGGTGCCAAACAGAAGTGAACTTGGCCTCTGTCCCATGAAATCAAAGGAGTTTGCCCTAATACAAAGGTGTTCGTTTTGCAGAAGGTGTTTAGCATTGCAGGCATACAACAGCACCACGTGAAGGAGCGAGGTGAAGAGATAAGATGTCTTCTTCCATCCTCTCCAGCCTAGGACCATGCCTACCCAACCTGGTAGCTGGGGACACATGAGAGAGAGAGCAAATATGCAAGGAGATATGCAAGGATAAGAAAAGATTTCATGAGAAAAAATAAGGCTGCAGTGGTCAGGCGCAGGGCTAAGCCAGACAAACTTACTAAACAGACCCACTTTACATTCCTTTACCCACTTCCTTTTATGCCCTTTTCAGCCTGTTTCCTCTGTGTTCTTCCTGCTTCCCATTCCCCTGTACACCCCTCTGGGTCTGCAGAACTCTACAGTTCCTGTACCTCCCCCCCCACTTGGACCCAGCTGGTTCCCAGTGCTGCCAGCTGCAAAGTCCAGGTTGATCTTTCTGGCAGTGACACTTGCAGCTTGATAGCCCATCAACTAATGTGACTGGGAGGTTTGTTTCTTGTCGTCTTCTCTGTTTTTCTTTGCCAGGTCTGCGTCTCAGCTTTTTGTTTATTGCTCCTGCTCCTTTTTCTTCTTGTTATTCCAATTTAGCAGTCCCTATTCAGATAGCCTTGCTGGAATAAACATTCCCACATTTCATCTCTTATTGATCAGCACAACTGCACAACCGTATCTGGCATTGTCTTTGTTTCCAGCAATTGATCAGCTTCTCTGTCTGTAAATGTTTGTTCCCCCCCTCCCCCCCCCCCCCTTTGTTTTCCTGATTTTTTTCTTATTTTTTCTTTTTTTTTTTTTTTTTAATTTTAATTTTTATTTTTTTGTGAATCCTTTAGGCAGACAATTTCTCTTCAAGGAATAAATAGTCTCTCACTCCATTTATCTTTCCACCGGAATCTGATGGCAGGTCTTAAAGACATTTAGCAAAGCTTGTCTGTGATCCTAAAACTCAGTATAAGCAGTAAATACAGCAAATAAATCAACGGCAGGAATATAAGTTAATAGTTGTGCCGTAGAAAAAGAGGACCATAAGGAACATGAGAGGCCATCCAAATCACCCTCATCCTAAGGAGGGATCGATGACACTTTTATCAACCCCAACAAACATTTTTTTAACCTGATTTTTAAAACCTCCAGTAGCTACAATTTAAGCTCTGTACTTTTTGTCCTACGGACAGGACAAGAGGTTATTCTCTTTCTCCTTAGGGAAACCTTTTTCATATTTGAAGACTGTTATTAGTCCTTCGTTCTTCAGACTCTACTGACTGAGTTAGTCTCATCTTTCTGTGGAGCCCAAGTGAGACCTATGAACATTGTTCTTCTCTTCACTCCCTCCAGCTGATTCACATTTTTGAAGTGCAGCATCTGAAACTGAATGTAGAGTTGCAGCAGAAGCCAGGCCAGCACTGACCGGAGCAAGGGGAATTTTTCTTTTAAGCTACAAGCTAAACAACTGTCTGTATTCCCTTCTTTAAAATTTAGCTCTTCATATAGATAATGTTGACTCATATTGAACTTACAATCTATTGAAAACAGAATCTTTTCTGCAGATTTGCTGAAAATCAAACATTCACTATTAGATATTTCTACAGATGTTTATCCATACCCAAGTATGCTACCTTACACTTTTCTTTTCTGAAACCACTCTACTTACAGATTATGCCTTTCACTTGGGAGGACTGTTTTAGATTTCCAATCCTATCAATATGTTAGCAGTTCCTCCCAAGTTCATATCACATACAAATTTAGCAAGCATACATATTCTAGTCCATCACTCAAGTCATCGAGTAAGTACAGAATAGAGCTATGGCACCATCATAGCATCTCTTCAAATATCTAACATTTTAATCTAGAAGAAACTTTGAAGTCATAATTGCTGATGCTTACAGGTTGAACAAATAGTGACATACTAAATAATAACAAGGCAACTATACAAAGGGATGTGGATCATTTTGTAAATTGGATTCTGAGAAGCATGAATTTTAATTGCCAAAATGCAAATCACAAACATCCTTAGAAACAAAGAATGCGGATCACACCTGTGGGATGAGGAACTGTCTTTTGGAAATTGTGACAAACTGATTAACTTACTGAAAAGGGATCCTGAAGCAATAGAGCAGCCGGGCATGACAACCCTTGCCTAAGCAAGCGGTGAATCACAGAGCAGAAAAATCCTCCTAGGAAGGGACCTTTTAGAGAGTCAGAATCTCTCTCCTGCATATAAATTTCCCAAGTTAAACTTACACTGGCAATTTGTCTTTTGTGAGTCCAGCAAATGCACGTTTCACATACTTTCCTACTTGAAAGATATCATGTGATATCTAATGCATATCAACGCATAGGATCTGCAGCGTCAATGTGATTGCTTACTCAGTGAACGGAGACGAGATACTTGTGCAGTCGTTAGGGCTGAACTCAGATTTGTGTATTCAAGGCACCAGATGGATGTGTGGGACAATGAACAAAAAGCTGTTGTCCCCAGAGAAGTGTGCAATGATCTACTTCAAATGATCAGTGATCCAAGGGATGGAACACTTCTCCTACTAAGACAGGCTGTGAGCTGGGGCTGTTCAGCCTGGAGAAGAGAAGGCTCTGGGGAGACCTGGCAGCAGCCTATCAGTATCTGAAGGAGAGCTACAAGAAAGAAGGGGACAGGCTTTTTAGCAGGGCATGTTGTGATAGGACAAGCGGAAATGGTTTCAAGCATTGAGAGGGTAGATTTAGGTTGGATAGGAAAAAGTCTTTTATAGTGAGGGGGGTGAGGCACACTTTTATGGACTTTTATAGAGTGGGGGGTGAGGTTGCCCAGAGATGTGGTGGATGCCCCACCCGTGAAGACTTTCAGGGTGAGGCTGGATCAGGCCATGGGCAACCTGATCTAGCTGTTCATGTCCCTGTCTATTGCAGGGGAGTTGGACTAGATGAACTTTAGAGATCCCTTCCAACTCTAAGGATTTCATGATTCTATGAAATGTCCAAACCACTGGTCTCCATTTCTGAAAGTTTTGAATCAAGAGGCCTTCTTCTTTAGACCAGCCTACACATGTATCACAAGTAACACTCTTTAAGGACTAATACAGTTTCCCAGCTACAGAGCTGTGGGTGAGAACTGTTCTGCAGTCCTTAATATTTCACAGTTGAACAGAGATCACTCAGTGACTTGCCTTGAGAAAAAATGAAGAAGTGTATGAAGTTTTTCAGGGCCTGAACCCAGAAGATTCAGGACAATATTCTGATATTGCCAAAGGTTTAAAATTGGCTTTATTTGTTCTACTGATGGAGCAGTCAAATAAAAAAACAAACAAACAAACAAACAAACAAAAACCAAACACTAACAAAACAAGTCTTCTGAGGGTTTGTGAAAGCAGAACTCTTCTCAATTCCTTGCTAATGATTTCACAAGCAGGAAGGAAGATTGCAGGGAAGAGGTGCAGTAGACCCCCATAGCAGCACTCTCCACAAAAATGAAAGAGCAGCAGGATGCTTCCACTGGTGTTGGCTTCCACCGTTGCTGAGCATAAAGGCAATGTCAGTCCCAGGAGTAGCCTCAGTAGATCAGAAGTGCCACCCAGCCCATGAGCTCCAAGGAAGGCTGCCTTGGAAAACTTAAGAGACTGGTACTTCTCTTCCTACACTGATGCGTGTGATTTTGCAGGGTTGTTCAAAGTTGTGCTCAGAAATACTGTATATTTGGAGAGAGTGTTGCAGAGGAGCTCATCTTTTGAAAGCCCACAAGCAGTTTTATTTATGAAGGCTTTAGGACTCAGGACCCTTGGAGAACTCTGGAGAATTTCAAAAAGCCAGAAGACTTCTCTTTGCTGTTCTATGACACGAAGATCTACAGAGCCATTCTTCCTTAGCTGAGGGGAGCTCTGAGGTCTCCTTTGTTTCCACATTTTTAATGCCTAATTGCCCGAACTGGCCCTATATAGTACAGTACAGCTCTAACTACTTTCTAATGTATTTAAATGTATGCAATAAAAGTGTGGCTACACTGCAATTAAAGTGCCATTTCTGTTCATTTTAAATGTCAGTGTAATTTAAGTTCATGGATAATAATATTCATAAATCTGTAGAATTTCCTATGGATTTGCTCAGGCTCCCCATTTAATATTTTTGGAGATCTCTATATGTGAAAATTTCAACTTCTGTTATCACTAGTGCTTGATTAGATAGAAGTACTATCTTTGACCCAAGGCTTGCCTATTCTGAATATCTGTAGCAGGCTGATATGTGCTCTATCTTGTTAGACTTCTTGTTAATCATTTTTTTGGTCAAAAATCGTTTGACACTTTACAGTTCTTTAACCTGAAAGCAACTTTACTGAGATGCAGGGATAATGCATCTTCTCTGTATTCTGGAAATGGATGAGTATCCTTGAAAAACAGCTGCTGGAAATGGAAATGGAAAGGCAGCATCTGCATCTTCCAGAGAAAGATGCTGAGGCTGTAAAGTGTTCTGGTTGGGTTGTAAGGAGTTTCTTATTTTGGCTGTGGACAATAATGGGACTTGGGGAGTTGGTCTCAAGATCTGAAGCTGAAAGGTGTGTAAGAACTCAGGCCATCAGACACTAAATATTTTACCCCCAAGAAAAGTATTGCCACTGTAGATCAACGGGATGCAGTCCTGAAGGCAGACTCTAAATCTATTGTACTATCAGCATGAAGGCCTTGAAACACTAATGCCCTCAACTGCCACTAGCAGATTCAATTTGTTAGTGTTTTGTCTTCTTTCCACTTGAGTTGCTCCACTCCAGCACCGTCTCCATCCCCTAGCAGTAGCTGGTGTGGATGTGGTCTTCTCTTTTCTCCCAACGTGCAGCACTCAGAAATGTCCTGGTTCTGTCACTTCCCTTTTTGAACAGCTCTTTGCTCCATTTCTTAGGGGCAAAGCTCAGAAAAATGCCCTCGGGGCAAGTTCAACCTAGAGGGAAGCTTGTGCAACAACTAACCTACAGGATGAAAAATAACATTTTGCTGTGCTTCTCCCCATCCTGCTTCCGCATCCTGGAGTCACAGCTCTACTGGCATTTTCCAAGATACACCAGCACTTAGTAGTTTGCCTCTGCTATGTTATCTGTAGAGCTCCCTCGCATGCCCAAATCCCACGTGGCGTGCATTGATTCCTCCTTCAAGTTGGCATACCCATCATGAGTTATGAAGCCCTTCTGGAAAGGAAAAACTAAAGAAAAGGTAGTGCTTCTACTGCTGCTGAGATGATGACAAGGACTTCTGGCTTAGGTAGCGGCCTTTTACTGTTTAGCAAGTGGATTTCTTTAGCAGCCTGAGGAAAGAGCAACCTGTCTAATCTCTGTCTCAGGAACGAGTGGAGGACCTCCGCAGAGAAATCCTTCCCCAGGAAGAACAGGAAGGTTTCCCAGAACATACTAAAGGGCATGGTAAGAAAGAAAAGGAGAAAATGAGAAACACTTCGGGGAAGGAGGAACAGATGATTTCTTGTGGAGGACACAGCAGTTCCCTCATGGCCATTCCACAGCCTACAAGTGAACCTCTTTGCCTCCGGTACTGCTACAATTTTGGATATATTCACCATAAAGACAGCCAAGTTCAAGGGCTAGTTTGGACAATAAATGCTATGCAAGAATGAAATGAACAAGCAAACAAGCAAACAAGTAAACAAATAAAAACACAAGGAAACCACGTCGACTCAGCCAATAGCATGGAACAGGCAGGTCTAGAGCTACTCCCATTCTGCTGGGACACTACTGAAAAACATGGCAGAAAAGCAGCACTGTTGGTTTCATATTTGAGAACCCAAACTCAGTCCCTACATGGGCTGCTGCAGAAACAAGCCTGGGAGAAGTGTCTGCTTGGTTTAGTCACATCCCACTCAGGAGCTTGACTCTGAAGTCTGTGTGTGAATATAAATGTGATTGCAGCACCAATATACTTCCTCAGTGCTCCTGAACTCATTTGGGAAATAGCTGTCACTTACTTGCAAAAAAAAAAAGAAAAAATAAAAAAGAAAAGAAAGAAAAGAAAAAGAAAAACCCTGAAGAGAAAGGTATAAAACAAAGCAAATAATGTGGATTATTTCACTGGCCCATAAACTCTTTAATCCTGTTGCTTCCATGTACGTAAACACTCCAGAAATCCAAAGGTTTTATTTCAAAACACCAGTGTGATTCACATTAAAATAGTTTAATCACCAGGACAGGATTCATTTCCCCTAAGCCTGGCTGTTCAAAATTTGGGCAGCTAGCTGTCTCTATCCTCCTTGCAAACAGTAGACAGGTGGGTACTTAAGACAGCTGTGACAGTAGTTAGAGCCTAGGCACCCAGGCAATGCTACAGGCTTGGGGCAGAGTGGCTAGAAGACTGTGTAGAGGAAACGGACCTGGGGGTACTGGTCAATGCTTGACTGAACATGAGCCAGTAGTGTGCCCAGGTGGCTAAGAAGTCCAATGGCATCCTGGCCTGCATTAGAAATAGTTTGGCCAGCAGGAACAGGGAAGTGATCATTCCTCTGCACACAGCACTGGTGAGGCCGCACCTCAAGTACTGTATTCAATTTTGGGCCCCTCACTGCAAGATAGATATCGAGGCCCTGCGGCATGTCCAGAGAAGGACAGTAAAGCTGTGAGGGCTCTGGAGCACAAGACTGATGGGGAGCGGCTGAAGGTACTGGGATTGTTCAGTCTGGAGAAGAGGAGGCTCAGGGGTGACCTTATCACTCTCTACAACTGCCTGAAGGGTGGGAGTTGGCCCGTTCTCCCATGTAACTAGCAATAGGACTAGAGGAAATGGCCTCAACTTGCGCCAGGGGAGATTCAGTCTGGACATTAGGAAATACTTCTCCTCCAAGAGAGTGGTCAGGCACTGGAATGGGCTGCCCAGGGAGGTGGTGGAATCACTGTCTCTGGAGGTGTTCAAGGAACGTTTAGATGTTGTACTGAGGGACATGGTGTAGTGGGAAATATTGGTGATAGGTGAGCAGTTGGACTGGATGATCTTAGAGATCTTTTCTACCCTTGGTGATTCTATGATGCTATGGATTTAGGAAACTGGGTCGATATCATAGGAAAGTACATGTTAGGTTTTATGGACTTAAGACTAATCCTTTGGGTAGACAGTTCTATGGATCGTAAATAATGAATAAACAACCTGCTACCAAAGCAGACAACCATGGAACAGTTTACACAGCCTTATAAAACAAGACATTTTTCATAGGCTGTTTTGCCTTATAGTAATGCCAATGGGAAAGAAAACCTGTAGACAAACAAAAATGACTCAGACATATTTTCCCTGAAGACTTCTGGATCCCAAGGGAATTTTTCTTTTCAATTTAATAAAGAGAGTCTGAATTCATACAGAGCTCCTGAACTGAAATTTCTACTTTGCTGAACTTGCATTCAGCCTTGCTACCTGCGCCTCTGATCTTGGTTTAGGATGACGGTTAATTCAGATAAGTCCAAAAAGAGATAGCTTGGTAATTGCTTATGCAAAGAAAACCTTATCTGTTTCAAACATAAAGTCTGACAGAAGAGAAAACTTACAGCTACGGAGGGCAAAATACATTTTGTCCTTCTTTATACTAGTTAAAGCTGGGGTAGGGGGAGATATAACACAGGGTGTTGTTTGTTTTGCTCTGGGAATGCAGCTCTTAAAAGAATTAGTCATCTCACAGAAATTAAACCAAGAAAACAAATACGACTCTGAAAAGGGAATTATTTGTGCCCACGTAAAACAAAACATTCTTCAATTAAAAAAAGAAAAGAGAAGAAGAACGAGGAGCTATTATTTGATTCTAAAGCTTATTGAGGCTAAGTAATGCAAACAGCTCAAGGATTTCTAGAGCTAATGTGTCCTTCATGAGTAGAGAAGGACAGGGCACACACCCAGGCAGGGGAGCTGCCCTCTTCACATGTAAGCAATGCCACCAGAAAATGTGGTATTTGCAGTGGGAAATGGCTCTGCTATGGCCCTGGAATGGCACTGTTTCAGTGAGTTCATCATGAATTGCAGTACCTACACAGCTGACAATACTAATATTCTGACCTTAATTCTTACATTCATATTCCGAAGTGGCCCAATTAAATGAGTTTAGGTTAATCGTCCTCTAGGAGCTCCACAGCAAGACTGGGAGAAACATGTATGTGCAACACGTGCAACATAGAAAGCTTGTCTGACCCAGAGCTACCAATATACCTTGAAATGTGTGTGTATCTTCCATGGTGTGAATTAATAACAGCTTGGAATACCAAGAGATGGTCACTGTAGTGGCCATCTCCAGCTTTCACATCACACTCACCCAAGTGCATGCCTGGGGTCACCTCATGAATCTGTTCCACAGAAGCAGAAAAACACAACTGGAGATAGAGGAGAGGGAGATGACTTTTCCATTTCCAACACATCAGGAGGGTGAAGAAGAGCTAAGAGCACAGAGTGGCCAAGTGCCCTCTGGCCTTGCTGTGTGAATACAGGGACAGTGTCAGAGCCAGGGAAGGGTGGTATCTGCCAGGGAAGACAGTTCCTCATGGCCATCACATGGGGACCCCTCAGCTCCTGTCCAGTGTGGAAAGGTTGGACCTTGGGTCTGATCAAAGAGCTTCCCTTTGCCTCTTGTGAAATCAGCAGGACAACTCCTGCCAAATTCAGCTGAAAGAGGACTCTAGGCACTGCTGACAGGCTCCATACATCGATGGATACCATAAGGAAAATCACTTTTTTATTAGCTATTTACATTTGCAGGGGTCGTTTAAGGGTTGTACTGAAAAAGCACCAGTCAGGAACAAGTGAAAATGGATGCAGAATGAAACAAGACCCTGTCATAGATGTACAAGAATGAAAAAGACAGCCATTATCCTAAAAGCATAGATAATAAAACATTTATGGCCTATCTTTGGATTCTATGTCAGTGATCTTTTGGTCCATGGTGGCCCATGAATCCTCATTAAATGCTCCGTCTATCACTGGAGCTCGTATTCAAAAGGATGATACTTAAAATACAGACAGGCTCTAACCACTGCTGCAGAAAACACCAATTGTTCCCTCCACATCACCTGATGCTCTGTGCACACTTGGGGAACTCCGGGCCTGTCTGACAGACAGCAGTTTCTGTCCTTTATAAGTTCAATATTACAGAACTTTCCCCTAAAATGAAATGCCTTGCTACTTTTGGTCACTTAACTTCAGCAATTGAGTTCCATCTTTTGCTTAAATTTCTTACTTTGGTAAGGAGAGAATGTCTGTATTTGAGAGGAATGCAACTAGCTCGACCTTTTCCTCCTGCATTTGAAGTTTAGAGAGGAAGAAAGGAAAATGCCTGCCCTGTGATGAGGGACTCTTCAGGAGATGGCAGTTTGCCTCATCTGTCTTTTTGCTGCTGCAAGCAATCTTTTGGCAATACTACTTACATTTGATATGCAACAGCACTGAAATATCAAAGATCTTGCTAAAGAAAGCAGCCATGGACACAGTACAGTGCAATTTCTTTTCATAAAACACTCTTCATGTGAAGCAATCCTAGTCCAAAAGCAGTACATCAGACAGAGATTTGAGGTTACTGTTCACACACCCAGCTTGAGATGTAGGATTGCATTTTGGTGTAAGCACACGACAGGGAATGCTGCCTCTTTTCCCAGCCCTATGGCTGCTAGGGGTAAGCAGCAGAGCACAAGTTTGCACCTTGGATGACAAGGGCAGATTCATGCCAGCCACAGTCTGCCATTACCTAGAGATATGTTCAGCAATGGTAGTGGGACTGTTCCTCAAGTCCAGCATACATTTCTGTGACAACATGGATTTGTGTGTGGGAGAAATGGCCTTCATTAACAGTACCAAACAAGTTCCTCTTCACCATCAGCAGACTCCCAGCCAGTCTTTGCACCAAGAGCCATCTCCCACCCGGCAAGGTCACTGGGCAGCCTAATTCTGCACCATGGCCCAGATGTGGGTATGTCCAAGGCCAAATGAACAAAAAGCATACTGTAGGTAGCTTGCTCCTACAAAATGTCTAAAATAACTTGCCAGCTTTGAGCAGTAAAGCAGTGAAGCAGCTGCTGCTGGGTGCAGCAAGGCAGGCACATACTACATCACAGAAGAGTTGGATGAAATTCTCTCCATCAAAATCCCCACTTGGAGAGATTTTCCTCTAAGGCAAATGCAACTTTGTACTCAGCCTGCTGCCCCCCAGGGAGACTACACCTGGGGCTAGCTAGGAGATGCTGTTACTCTCTTCCTTTCTTTGAGCAGGTGGCATGGCTCAGGTAGTAGCATATTGGCCCCTCAACACATGGGTAGGCCCCATGATAGTCTGCATGTTTATATAGCTTGATGCCAAGAAGAACATCTGAATGAGCAGTGTTCTGTAAGAAATAGCTGATAACTTCAAAATCTGGTCCATGTTCATGAGCAGAATAAAGGCTGAAAGACGTCATTCAGAGAACATAACTTATTCCTGTGCCTTCCCGAATGGGTTGTTAGTGTCAAAGGTGTTACAATTTGAGATTCCAAGCAGAGGCTAAGTGTTGGATCTGGAGATCCAAGGCAACAGTAGTGGCTGGAAACACAGCAAGAAGATGGCTGGGCTGTTGATGAAAAATAGTTCATTTCTCCAGAAGCTTAATATACAGTGTGTGTCACCTGCAGCTGTTTATAGTCAAATGCCAAGTTAAAAGAAGTGGATCAGGAAGCTTGAGGTGGCTCTGGGCTTCTCCTGGCCACCAAGAGGGGAGCCCAGTGTTGAGCAGGTCCCAGTAAAAGCTGGGGAGGCTCTGAAGCCCCATCTCTGTCCTGACAAATCTGCCCGTATTTCTTCTAGTATACTGGACCGGGAGTATGAGATGACCCCTTTTCAAATCCAGCCTGACTCGGTGTCATTTCAATGTCTTGGCACCAACCTGTGCCTCTGTGGCCTCGAGGAGATCTGTCACCCGCATCATCAAGAGATTAGGGCCAGGCCTGTGCTGGTCACCAGTACTGGAGGGATAATTGCCATCCTTTATCAGGGTTGCAGAAGAGTGGTTGTGAAGCAGCAGCATCTGGGGTCTAAAGGCACTTGAATTGCAAATGGCATTTGTTCCGCTCTCCTTCAGCAGCCCTCTGGTGTGTGCGCAGCCACCGCAACAGCCACCTTTGTTAGCGAAAACGAGTGAATTCAGCATTCATTTTAGAGCATTAAAACTTCAGATGGCTTCCCCGGGGTGGCCGTTATGTGACGCAATTACAGTGTTACCGAATCTTCACTTTTTTATTCTTGCATGGTTTTCCCTGGGGAAAGTCAGGCTGAAAGCAACAGCTATTTACAAACATTACAGCCCTGGCTCTGGCTCTTTGCCAGGGATTTCCATTAAGCGAAGGCTCTGTTGAATAAGAAGACAGTGTCAAGGCCAATATACACCAGGTGGGGTTTCATTACGCATCTTGGCTTTTATTGCCCTCATTTGACTGAAAACAAATAACATTACCGCTCCTTAACAGAAGATTTAACTCATATACAATCCTGCTTTGATTTTTATTGCTTTTCCTTTTAGAATAAAGTGTTCAAGTTATGCATAGGTGTAAGCACCAGCAGACACACCTGGGAGGTGTGCAGGTCTAATGGAAGCAGCTTGGCTGCACTTCAGCCAGGATGTTCATGCATGGATAGAAAGCTGTTCTGGCTTTGGGAGGGTTGCAGTTTTCACTTTCTTTTTTTGTTATCTTCCCTCCCAGTTTTCTTTATTTTGATTCTAATTCTTGCTTTCCTGTGAAATCTTCAAAATGGTCCCCTGCCCTTCTTAGAACTATTCTTTAACCAGTTGTGCTTGAGTTTTCTGCTTTTAACACCAGTCACACAACACCGATGGCACCAAATGCACCCTCTCCAGGCACTGCAAGTACAGCATGACCCCATGGAGGTAGAAGCACCTCCTGTATGCCCTACTGGTAACACCTGGGGTCCAGGCTGCGCAGCAGTGATAAGGTTCCCTTCTAGGGCTGGCAGTACATATTTAATGGTCACCTTTGAATTTGGTAGAACCAGGGCATGCTCACAAACTGCAGAGAGGGGTTTCTCCCATGCAGCTGAACAATAAACCCAAGGCAACTGTGAGGGTGAGGAAAGAGGAGGGGAGGAATGCTTGGCACAAGATGTCCTTGTGCCTGATCTCCTCCTGTCACAGTGAGAGCACCTCCGTGTCTCCTTCCAAAACATCACGATCTCCTGAGCAGTGCTCCAGCTCACCTTATATAGCTACACCTCAGGGACCAGCACTATTTTTAACAACTTTTAGGAAATTTATGTTACTAATGAGCAGGTACCACTTCTGCACGTCAGCCAGTGGGACTCTACTGTAGCCTCTTTTGGGCAGCCACAAGAGGGCAATAGGACCAAACTTACCTTCCCTGGAATGAGGTGTCCTGCTGAGCCGAAAGTGGGTGCGTGCGAAGCTATTCCTGCAAGCCGCTGGACACTGAGCAAAGTGCAAGTGCAGAAAGCTGCCTGGAGCACAGGAGAGGCACCAGCAGGAGGGACGCACTGAAAGTTTTGGTGGACAAGTTTAGTGGGAGCTGCTTGCTCCCCTCTGAGTTTCACCGTGGCTTTCAGGAGGTATCTTCCAGCTCTGCCAGCTAGAGCTAGCAAGCACACGGATTGATAAATGCCATCAACATACTAAAATAATTGTGTCCTTTCCCTTACTGATAGCTGAAGTAGTGTGTTCTCACCATAACAAACCCCAGTGGGAGCCGGATGAACATTCACGTTGTGTAAGTACCCATCATAGCAGGGTTCAGCAATTTGCTGGATCAGAATAACAAAGAAACCTGCTATTTGCATAGAACATTGCTGTATTTTACTTCTGAACCTTCTATTTAGCAACCTTTGAACAATTTCTAAAGAGAGAAGTAGAGGCAAGGAAAAGAGGGAATGCTGTACTTCTGTACACGTTACGCACAGCGTGCTGTGAATATAGCAAAAAGCATGGCTGTTGAATCCACGTCAGCTCTGTGTGAACAGTCATTCTAATAGTCCTCATTACCAAAGAGAAAATTAGTTCGTGCTGTTGGAATTGTTATAAACGAGGGTTGTTAAAAGCTGAGTTTATTATTCTGAAGCTGGACTGCATTTAAAAATGTTACTGAAGACATTCCAGTCGCCTAATAATTTTATTAGGAACCACTTAAAAGATCAGCTGAAAATGTGGTAATGCCTGCACAACACAAACAAGCCTTGCCCTTCAGCATGCAAAGCTATTGTGGTTTTATACTAAAGATTTATGTAAAGCAGTCATGGAGGTTAGTGATGCTGCTGACCTCCATGTGAGAGCAGTATTACTAGCAGAGGTCAGCCCCACCAATTCACTGCTGATTTCTGTAAAGACAAAAAGCCTGTAGGGTGAATATTCAACAGATTAAAAGAGACTGGAGTGCACCAAGGGCTGGCTATCCAGCTCCAGACAGTCGCCTCAATCCAGACCAGCGATACAGGAGGTGTTACCACCAAGTAGTCTGTTCGCAGAAACATGATGTTCTGAGTGAGCTGGAGGTCCCAGCAGAAGATGGAGGTTAAGGTTTCTTTGCAGTGAGGGTGATGGAGCACTGGAACAGGCTGCCCAAAGAGGTTGTGGAGTCACCTTCTCTGGAGACGCCACCTGGATGCCCACCTGTGCAGCCTGCTGTGGGGAGCCTGCTTTGGCAGGGGGGTTGGACTCGATGATCCAGCCCCTACAATTCCAACCCCTACAACTCTGTGATTCTGTGATTCGGTTAAGCATTCACCTTGGCTGACTTGGATAAGAGCTCCCCACAGAGAAGGCACTGCTTCGGTTTGAGATGTTGCATCAACAAGGAAGAGTGCCAAGCTTCCCAACTCCTTGCAAAACCCTTTCTTTGGAGGTGGATTGTAAAGCAGCAGAGAGGAGCTCACACCAGTACGGTATTTTGGCTGCAACATGGTAACTTATGCAAAGGAACGGAACATCACACAACAGCTGCTCATTCCCCACAAAAAGCCCCTCCAGAGCCAAGAGAGGTGCAACACCAGTTTTCCTGTTTTTCTGATGTTGGAATTCAAGATAATCCACTCACTGGAAAAAGAAAATGATTTATATATATATATATATATATATATATATATATATATATATATATATATATATATAGGAGCCCCAGAATGTGTCTGGAATTGCCAAGAGCCACATTGGCATGGGCACAGCAGTACCGGAGTCCCTGCATGGAGTGGCACCAGCTCTGTGCATGGACACCAGCCCTATGGGGAGACACCAGCTCAGCACCCATCAGCTCGGGTGACTGCAGCAAAGACATTGCCTGATGTAAGGGATACGGGAAGGACAGCTGAGGAGGATTTCATTCCTTCAGCTGGATGATGGGAGGTCAAGACAGGCCACTGACCTCGTCAGCTGATCTCAGCAGGGAGAGCCTCGCATCGCTAACCGGCAGACACTGAGCTGCCCCTCACATCGGCGTCTAGGATTTCCTTGAGCACTGAGTTATGCAAAAGGTTTTGCTCCATTTCCCTCTATGGCTATCACATCAGCTCATGGGTAAATTGCTGTGACAATTAGGGAGAATAATGGGCAGACATGACACATTTCTTTTACTTCAGTGCTGTCTACTGAAAACTGGAACTAAAAGATACTAGGCAGCTTCTTTCCTGCCTTTGGAATTTCATAGGGGGTGACATTAGAGCATTAAACAGGCAGAAATAATTATACTTGCACAGACTAAATTAAAAACAATGGGAGAAAGTGTACTATTTTCTTTGTAGCAGCCCTTGCCTGCAGCAGTTCTGTATGTTTCAGATAAATAGAGTAGACACTGTGAAACCTTTTGGAAGCTAATCAAAACCTCTAACGCGACAATAAAATCTTCTCACAGCTGGAGCCAGAGAGCAGCATTAATATTTACTAACCATTGAGTATATTTACATGAAAGAGAGGATTCTCAGAGTATCTTTGATATGCAATTAAGGTATACACATGGGCTGGCAGGAAAATAAATCTTTTTTTATCGTGTCTGTGTTAATGTTTCTGGTAACAAACTAATAATTATAAATGTACTTGCAAGATTCTCGCGTTAGAGAGAGTTTTGTTGCAGACTTTATTCTCATCTGAGTACATTTTGGTCTCAACAGTGGCTTCTAAATTGTAGGACACAGAGGACCAAAACCCAGTGGTTTAATTTTGTATCAACAACATCAACACACAGCTTGTCAGCTAAGATGTAGTGTGTGAACTACAAATGTATTTCACACTCAAGTAACAGTAACACTCAGTTGATGTGCAAGGCCAGAGAAAAACAGTTTGGTGAGCAAAACACATACATTCCAACTGGGAAATATGAAATTACATTCCCTTAGGTTCACACTTGCCTTTGTTGTCAGAGTCCAGTCTAAGATCTGCAGTGACAATGATCAAGAGCTGTGAGAAGATCTCGTAGCCCACCAGAACAACATGGGCTGGTGAGGCCCCGTGGCTTTGCAACGTCGTGCACCAGAGCACACAAGTGCCATTCCTGCCCTTCAAAGGCAGTGTGTTCCACTACACTGTCTTTTACTGGTAGGAAAGGACAAGTCTGGGTCAACCCAGAAGAATCAGAGGTTTTTGATACATTAACCACAAAATTAAACAGTGGATGTAAGCATTAATGAAGGAGGAGGGAGGTACATCTCTTCATCACAGCTCTATCCACATCATCTGCACAGTTGTAAGGGTTTTGCTAAAGAGAACTACATGCTAGGGATGTTACATGCTAGGAATGCTGGAGAGACAGTTGCATTTGTATTGCATTTTTATCATCTGGTCTAACATATGTTAGTGGGTTTGTTTATACACACAGATTCTATTGATTTACCTGAAGGTATGAATTTGGCCTAAACTAGTGATGTTTTGCATAGAGAAACATCTCTATGGGTATGAAAACTTAGCTTGCAACCAGTGACATCAGTTCATAAACGTTTCCATATGAAATGACACTTGTTTAATTATAACAGTGCAGTACTGCATGTAGCTCAGGATCAGTATCTCACAGTGAAATGCTCTGGATACTCATTCCCACTTGTGCCAAGAAGCATCCAACCTTAGGGCTGTTCTGATAAGAACCAAGAAAGGCTTTGGTGCTTTACAATCTCAGGTTAATCCTATCATTCTATGCATGCTGGTTTTCAATATTATGTATTTGTTTTCATTTGAATTTGTGCTACAGGAATATCAATACAATATCCTGCATATCCCAGACCCAAAAAATGCTGAAAGATGGGAAAATAAAATCACAGCATCACAAAATATCATCCGCATTCAAAGAAGGAAGGATTATCTATGTCATCGTGCCTTTTAATGGTATGGATCTTTAAAAAAACACTGGTAATGGATCTGCTGGTCATGAGTGATTCCTTCAGCATTATTCAAGGCTCTGTTAGCAAAATGCTGTCAAACATACTGATGGCAAAATCTTGGGCTTTATCACTAGGGAAGGAGTTACTATGAGGGAAAAGGAAAGAAATTCAAACAACCAATTTACCTATCTTTTTTGATTCTTTCTCTCAGCTAAGCTAATGCAGAGCCACTAGTATCAGAATCATGTTACTGGAATGAGTTTCACTTTCAAGTTGTCAGAGCTGCCATATTACAGCTGCCAGCACTGCAGGAAGATATTTATTGCATGAAAAACAACAGTTCCCACTGGATTTGGAAAACAATATAATTGCAGTATATAATAGAGCATAAGTTTCATAAATGCTGGAGGTGACTGGCCTCTCTCCCACTCTGACTCCATTTCCTTCTCCCCCCTCCACTCCCTCAGGCTAGGTCTGGGACCACTCCAAGTCAGCAATGTTCTCTGCATGACAAACATGCTGACGGATTGGAAGGATAACAGCATTAATTGCCAGCTTAAGCCTAAAACTGCAGAAGGGAATTGCTAGGCAGAGCTTGGAGTTGGGTGCAACCAGCTTTACCCCTTTGAAGCCAGGAATGACGCTGAACATCATCAGGCCACCAGCGTTCAGGGCAGGGCACCTGGTGCAGACCCCAGACTGATGTGACCACCCCAGAAGACAGCACCACGTTGTTTTCATCTCCCCACATCAAAGATACCGAATTTTATACAGGGGTAAGAAATGAAGGTAAGGCCTTGGAAAAAATTCACAGGTTTGGCTGAAGGACAAAGAAATGACCATCCCTGAAAAGAAAGCAAGTCTGAGTCCAGTTTGTACTTTGTCTTATCTTCTTTTCCAGCATTAGCCAACAGTCACTGCAAGCCACATTTTCCAGAAATAAATCACAGAGAGAGAAAAAAAAAAAAGAAGAAGAAGAAGAAAAAAGGAAGAAATGGAAAAGTATAGCACCACTGAGCTGGTCAGAGATAAGGAAAGCGACAGTCTAATTTTAGGAAGAGAGAAATGTTAAGAAAATTAATACATTCCTTGGGGGAAAAGAAGGAAAGTAACAAGGATTTTTTAGGCTGAAGGCAAGCCAAGAATGAAATCCTGGCCCCTAGGAACAGCCCAAGGATTGCCAGAATGTTTTCCAAAGGGTTTGGAAGCATAGGGAGAATTCCCAAGCCTGAAAAGACAACAGAAATGCATAGAAGTGTTTTAGCTCTGAGGCTTAAGTAGGGAAGTCCACAGGAGGGTGCAGTCCCAGCCACAGCTCAGCAATGTAGTCCTTCCCCTGAAGTGCCGGCCAAGTGTCTCCTTTCCATTCCTGCACATGGGGACTTACATGCGATGGGCACAAAAATTGATGTGCTGGGATGCTTCAGCATCAACGTATAGGGACCTCAGCAAATACAGTGTGGTGATAGCAATGAGGTCTGTCCCAAAGAGAATAAAGAAAACAGATACAACAAAACAGAGGGCATTTCTGGGAAAAAGTGTTTATGGGGATGGGGAGGTTCAGAAAAGTTGGTTGTGGAAAATGTGTAAGAGCCTTCCTATTCAGGCCTCACTCACTCTAATTTCAGAGGCATGAATTTTTGCAGAAGATAGGCTTTTCAGACACAAAAGTCATCAAGACTCTAATTATATTTTTTTTTAAATGGAGAACTTTGTTCTTACAGAGAAGCAGCACAAAGCACTCCTAAATGTGCTCAAAAGAAGTAGGTGATGATTGCCTGAAGACTGAGCAGTCTCTATCTGCCAGCCTCTTCTAGACGAAGCTCCAAGTGCCAGTTTTGTTCCTTCTTGTGGCTAGCATTTACAGCCAAAGAGGAGAGACAGCCATACTTAAGCTGCTAATCAGCTTTTGCTACTGGCACACTTCTAAAAGCTGTATGGGCAGGTAAGAGTACACAAGAGGTCTGAGTGTGCCTAGGGCTGAATATATGCTGACACTAGACTGTGCTGTCATGCACACAGTGAAGACAAGCACTGCAGCTGCTGACAATGAGCCCTGTGAGCTGTTTGTTTTATCCAGTGGCTGTTTTTTTTTAATCTATGCACCAGCTAGGAGCTTCTCTGGTGAAGGGAGTTTGCCCGAAGTCACACTTCACAGTTGTCAGTTCTATTCTGAGGAGGCATTAGTAAAAGGGTCAGAGGAGCTGTCGTGCTAGCTCTGACCAGTACTCAAACCTTTGTAGTGTTCTGGGTGTCTAGTAGAGTGGGACAACCCAAAGTCTGATACATGTATCTATATCCCCACCTTTCAGAGTTTGTATCTCTGTGACTTTTGAGTAAGGTCGTTCATATCCAAGCCCCAGGAGGCATGGCTCTTTGACATCGCATCTCTAGCTGCATTGCATCAAAAATAGGAATGGTGGTCCCACACCATCTCCCCAGCACCTTGATATTCCCAGAGCAGAACAGAAGCCATTTTATTATTTGCTGCCAGCATTTTAATAGAATTTCCCTATGCTGCATTTGGCCTCAAAATCAGTGGCCTCATAGCAAACTAAAAAAAATTACATCGCAACATATCGACCTGGTGAGATTTGCCAATCATGACTTTCATAGCTGCTCTGACTGGCCCCAAAATCCTAAGGTTCCTCTTTGCTCGCAAAACATCTGGTTTGGAGAGCTTGTCACAGCATGCTGCAAGGATGCAGCTAATTCATTTCTTAGCCACATGATCGTGCCTAATGCAGCACAGAGATAATAAAGCAGTTTCACTCTGAAGCACCAGTTCCCAGGTTGGTACAATGGATAAAACTGATTAAATCTGGGCCACATCACTTCATGGGGCAATTCATACTGTCAATGGGACATTAAACAGTAGGACTTGTCAAAGCTCGTACCACCCACAGTCCATTGGAATGTCTTTCTATAAAGGTCCATGTCAGGCCATAGGCCTTGCAAGTCATTGTAAGGAGCCACCCCATAGAACATTGGGCAACACATGTGTTATCTAGAGCTGTACCCTTGCCCAGTTCACAGAGAAGGGCAAGAAGATAACCCACTGTGTACACAATGCTGATACCACCATGTGTTTCACAAAATCCTCTATCATCTTCCCAGGAAGGACTACTGATGGGAGTTTCTGAATCTTGACTGAACCAGCATTTGCTTTGCTTGTTCACTGGGCCATTTGGACACGGTTTCTAGGAAGACCAGCTCCTTGCTGCTGCTGCTACTCAGGCTGGTCTCTTGTTAAAAAAATGGATGTTCCAGCCTGCCCCCACCAGCTCTGAGCTGTGCCACCACTGTCATGTTAGGAAGCTTCTTTGTGCACTTCAGTGGCTCTGCAGAGTTCACTGCTTTTAGAACTGGCTTAAAGGAGGCTTGCAGGCAGCCTTGATATTAGCCATTACCTCATTGAGGACATATAACTGTAGTGCAGCAATTAGAGAATACCACACAGCCTGGCCACACTGCCCTTGCAGCCCAAAAGCACCTTGTGTGTTTCTCCTGAAGCAATGAAGCAAGGTAATAAAATACCATCACCCCTTCTATTATTGCTTTTAGAATCTTCACCGTTATTCCTACCTATGCATACAGCCTTTGCTCACTGAAAGAACAGGCAAGATTTCTCTCCTTCTCTTCTCCCCTGATTCTGAGCCTACAGCTCAGCCGTGCAGGAACTGTCAGAGCAGGGCACTTCCGAGTGTGAAAGACCAAGGGAAAAAGGAAAGCCCATGGCTGGAGGCTATTAGAAAGATGTGATTTCTCCAACCTGTTTGCATTAAAGTCTCAGGGGCATTTAAGCCACACAGTCAAAGTAGCCCAGCTGCTGCTGTGCTACTCCAGATAGAGGCAGACTCCAATGTTAATGGGTATAATCCTGCCAATTTGCAGATTTCTTCATCTCCAAGTATTGCTTGATTGCATGCACAGTGCTGTAGTGCCTATTACCAGCCCAAGGCCTCCTTTTGAGATGCTTCTCACACAGCATGCCATGCGTAGGGATGGACTATTACCTCTGATGATTGACATGAAGGAAGAGAGCTTAGATAGTCATTAGCAAAGGCCTTCACTTCAACAAAACACACTTGTCTATTCTTCCTTCCTAAGATGCAGCTTGTGAAGAGCAAGAGAAAGAGAAACTGAGAGAGGGAGAGAAGGAAAGCAGGGGAGAAGGAGGAAGGAAAGAGCAAGCTTCTTTTCCCCTCTGTAAACTGAAAACTGTTTTCAATTTTTATGTTTTTTTGGCCTGAAGTACTGTACAATTCTTTTTGAAATAAATATATAGTCTGCTGTTTGATAAAAAGAAGAAGCTTGCTCTCTAGTGGCTGAATTTAAATAGCTCAGAAAACACAGCCTGCAAAAGAAAGGGAGTTTATCCAAAATGTGCTCAATTTCTAGTCTTTGTGCCCCTAAACATTTGCTCTTTGCCAATATTTACTACAAAATAACTACCTATTATCAGTGTGATTGTACTAAGGGAAAACAAAGTGCATGGTATTAAGACCTAATCCCATGAAGTTCCTCTTTGGGAAAGGAAATTACTTCAGCCTGTAAGTGCTTCCTGACCCAGGAAGGGGCAGGGATGGGGTCTGAAGGATAAGCTGGCATGGGCTCCATGCTGATGACATGAGGCCTTTGGTCCTGTCAGAAGCCAACCCTGCACTATGACTATTTCATCCACAACACTGTTTTCAAGCTGGGTCTGACTTGCGCCATCAGGTATCACGGAATAGGAAGGCAAAGGCCTGGGGGCCACTGATGTCAGGAGAGGACTGTGACTTTCCCCAGGCTCCTGCATCCGTCCCCGACTGGATGGCACCTTGCAAAGCAGAGTCAGAATGCAGACAAAAAAGCACAGTCTGCATTTCTATCTCTGTCCCCAGTCTTTCACATCACAAAGATTCAGCCTGCTTCCCAGCTCTCGTATTTACCATTGCAGAGATCTCCAGAATGCACGTAGACCCCAGCATCTAGGGCCAGGACTGTTTCTGAGAAGTGCTTCTCCCAGGGCAGTCCCACTGCCTTGGAGAGGTCAGCAGCAAGTTGTCTGTTTGCCGCCCCTGTGTCACATCTCTGCTTGCAGCTCCTCTGGCAGAAGGAGCAGAGTGGTGCTGTCAGTGATGGGATTAAGCAGGCAACAGTAATGAATCAGAGGTTTCCTATTAACAACTAGGGGGGAAAGGGGAAAACAAAGAAACAAGCCAAAGCCACAGCCTCAGTGAAGTCCAATCCCATTCATTTCTTAATGTTTTAGAGTGCTTGGAGGGGAGGCCTTATTTTCAATAGCCAGATGGAGATGAGGTTGAGGCAGATGAAAATGACAGCCGGGTCTCGAAGGCCTACCCACTTGTGAGGCCCATTCCCAGGCAGAGTAATTGCCAATCAGAAGCAAACTGCTTTATAATTAAAGAATTGTATGAGCAAGGGGATATCTGCGGCTTGTGTTTAATTGCTGTACATTGCAAGGAAGCACAGACGCACGGAGAGAGGGGCTAAAGTCAGTTAGGGTTTTGCACTGAGCTAATCCAGGGCAGGGGAAGAGCAACCTGCCAGACAAACCTTGCTCTACCCTACCTCAAGAAAGCATCTACACCAGCTCCTCTCTGCAGTCCTTCCCCTTCCACAAACCTGGGGCAGGCTGGGGCACAACCAGGCCCTTATGGGTCTCATTCCCTAAAGAAGAGCCCTGCATGTGTTGTCACTATGGATTGTGCAAGATTGGGCCATGCCCCATCACTCCTTGCTGCTCCTGCTCCTGGCCTGCTGCCCAGTTCTCATGTGGTACTGAGGAGCTCTCACCAGCGCACAAGCCCCGTGAGGTTCTCATGTGGGCATCCTTCCCCTTTCTTCCCAAAATTGTTCTCGGAAGGTGGGCCTAGGAGTTTGGCCAATGTGCTGAAAATCCAGAGCATGCATGATCTGGAAATCCACTTTTGCAGCTTAAAGCCAGTAAGAGGCCACCATTATTTGATCTGGTCTCCGATACCTCTCTCATCAAGCCTCCCAGAAATATCTTCTTGACTAAGAGCTGTGCTTGGGAGTATTCCACCCCAAAGAGAAGAAGCTCTATTATTGGATATGATAGTTGCATTTTCATATTGAGAGAAACCATGCATATTCCCTACAGAGTAAAAACATTCATACAACAGTCATATTTTGCCATTATGGCATTGCAGCATTTGGGATTTTTTTTTAAGTTTGACGTTAACAGTGCTGTAAATGAGGAATAGAGAACCAGCTTTAGAAATCATTTCTGACTTTAACCAGAGATGAGGAAGTGACTAAGTTAGTTACTAGGGCTGTCTTTAGCTACAGCATTTTTTCCTATTGTGAGCTAGTTCAGAAAGGCAGAGTATCAGTGGGAATAAGACCCAGGTTTTGGGGCTCTTGGCAAATCCATAGCCTCCCCAATGACTACCACCCTCTTCCAGTTTCCTCCAGCACCAGCTGCCATGCCTTGCTCTCCATGTACCATCATCTGGACCACACAGGGCAACTTCAGCAATAGACAGTATAAATCCATCCTGGAAGAAACCACTAATCCGTCCCTCAGATGCAAAATAGCAGTAATCTTGCTGAACACAGTGTCAATCTGATGTTGAGACTAAGCAAACCAGAGTTACACTTTTGGGACTGATAAAACAAGACATTCTTCTTGGAAACCTTTACTTCAAACAGGCCTGAAGGACAAAAATGTGTATCAGTGCCCTCATGCAGATATCAGAGTCCTTCCAAGGTGTGGCAGCACCATATATTCCCCTTTCTCCCCATCATGCTTTACCTGTGGCTAAGCATACTACTTATCTGTGACATCGGACTGCATTCTCCAATTGCTCTGCTCCCTTTGCATGGAACAGGATAGAGTGTAAAGACAGAAATTTATCACTGTGACTCTTCTGATCTTATACACAGTCTCAGGCATAGTAGGTCTCCTGAAAGTGAAAAAAGCTCCACCTGTAATGAAAACACCACAAAACATAAAGTTACCTATGGAGGAGAAACCGCCTCAGCCTTGGCTGATTGTTCCAGGGACTATTGTAAAAAAAAAAATAAAAAATCTTATTTTTGTCTAAATTTCCTTATTTTTGGCTTCTACTCACTGTTTTCTTTCTGTTTATCTGCTAGAATGAAGAGCATTCTGCTGCCAAATATCTGTCCTGATTCATGTGGTGGCAAGTAGAGAGCAGTCCATTTCTCAACCTTCTTTCCCATGAGCCAGACAGAGGAAGGCCTTGGAGCCTTCCCATTGCACTGCTACCACTGTTCATCAGACACATGTTGGAGCACATGTTTGCACCCAGCTGAACAATCAATCTCCCTACGACCTGACCTCTTTGTTGTCTGCCCCTTAGCCATTCTCTGGTACTGGTTGCAGATGTCATCAGCAATGTGCCTTTGTTCCACAACATCAATAATGTTCAATAGAAGCACTGTTTCTGGATAATTATTTGGTTATGGTTTGATTTCAAGCAGTCACTGGAGACAAATTTATTGCTGTTTAGGAAACAAAGAAAGTAGGTCTTTCGTGCAAGAAAGAAGATAGCACCTTGGAAGCGGTGATACTAGAAGGGACATGAGAAAAAGAAGCAGTTTCTTGGGGTGCTGTGACCATTGCTAACCAGTCTGATCCTTTTTAAAAGATGAGAAAGAGTCCTCCTACTCTGGAGGTAGAAATCTGGCAGGGTTAGCCTGAAATTGGGCTCACATACTGGCTTCCTCTCAGGGCCAACCCCTCCTGCCTACAGACTGTAGAGAAAATTGGATGAGGAGGATGTGCCCAGTGAAGTTTCCCCTCACCTCTGAGGCTGGACACACTGTTCCAGGTGAAAACTGAAGCCCTCTCAGCTGCTGAAATGCCTCTCATGCATCTCATAGTCCATTCAGAAGCTGGCCGGCACAGCAAGTGGATCAGGAGCGAGGGGGCTGTGTTAGTACAACGTGACAGGAGTAGGAATTACGCAGCACCACGCTTTGATGTCTCCCCCAATAAACTCTCAGAAACAAATTTTCTGATTTCCTTTCTCTCATTGTTACACAACTAGACTAGATTTTGCCCATAGACAGCTCAACCCAGACTTTACCAAAACCTAAGGCTCTCTGAACAGGGCATGCTGGAAGTTCCTTAATGTAAGTTACAGTTCAGCAAAGCTGAATGTTGCATAAAGCGGCTTTCTTTTGAGTGGAGTTGAATCTGAATGAACTCCTCTTTTGACTCGGCTTTCTTTCCCTGGAATCTAAGACCTTATGTCCCCCCCCTTTTTTTTTAAAGGGACTTAGTTCCCTTCTCACTGAAAGTGAAATCAGGGCTGATTAATTCTGTTGACTTGGGTGTTGTGCTGCGAACAGGAGATGTCTTTTAGGGTAGCTCAAACTTCTTTTAAAAGTGTATCTAAAGAAGAAAAGTGAATGATGAGGTTGTTCTTATGTATTCTTAGTGTTGCTAGGGAAACCATTTCCTGCCTGTATTTATCCCAATTCATCTCTGTTTTTTCAGGGAGGGAAGGAAAACCTTCCAAAATAAACAGACAATACTCTGGAATGAAGGTGCTTATTAATGAGACAGGGTACCCTCGAGATACACAGCATGGGATCCGGTACTTTTCCAGTCGAGGCCGCTGGTTGAAATGTATCCCAAATTAATAGCTACTGAAAAAAAAAAAAAAAGATATAACGAATGGTCTGTATTGCTTGGTGGTCTGTGTCTAGTTCCTCTTGGACTGGGGCATATCTGGAAAAAAAGAAAAAGGCATTAGTCAGTACTGATGTGTGCAGCTGCTCCTAGAAATCTCTTTCTACCTCAAGTTTGTTCTTCCAGACCAGACATAGCCCACATCTGAAAATCACTGCCAGGGCTTGTCAATGCTGCAAGAGAGACACTTTGCAGGGAGGGCCTTTGCCATTGCACCTTGTGGAGGACCTGAATCCCAGGCAGGACCCACAACACAACTGCCTACCACGAACTGACTTAGCATGTCCAGGATCCTTGTTCCTTGGAGGTAAACTCAATATATCCTTAGAAAAATAGTAGAGATGGAAAGACGTGTGTCACTGCCATTGGACCAGTGGGAGTGGCCATACTAGAGAAAGGACATATGTCTCTTCCCTCTTCCCAAGGATGAGTTAGTTCAGTGCTGAAGGGGGGTGGTCAGCCTCGTGTTTATGATATTAACCTAGGGCTCAGTTTCTCACTTTTCACGTGCTCCATGATCTCAGTCAGTCCATGCATGAAAAGTGGGTAATAGCACTTCTCTTTCTCACAGAGTGGTAAATATAGACAAGACCGAGGCACGGAAATATCTTCTTGACAACTAAAACCATACTTAGAGAGACATCTTACCCCGTGCTGTCAAAAATGACAGCACTGTAATTATCCTCCTGCATTCTGTCCTGAACAGACAATACACCATTCTGTGCTCTGTTAGTCTCTGGCAGAAAGAAGCTCTCTCAAATGGGATCCCCCTATCCGGAGATATGGAGGTCCACCCTGTCCCAGAGAAAAAGTAGCGCTGGGGCCCTTCACTGGAGATGCGCATGCAAGCCCTGTGCAAACCCGATTTACACTGCAAAATAAACAGACAAGCTTAAGTGTGAGGATCAGGCTACCACCACAAGCTTACCACCAGCATTTTCTTTGGGGTTACCATGGAGTAATTCTGAAGGCAAAAGTCACTGGTGACAGGGCCAGAAGGAGGGAAAGCAGAGCAGAAAAAAAGCTAAAGAGGTTTGCCTTTTCTCATCTTTGTTTAGGTGCTCATCTCTCTCTTCTGTGTTTTCCATTTTGCTGCCCTAAACATTCCTTGTCATGTCAGAGCAGGAGTTCAGTGGGAAAACTCTCATCAAGAAGATTATATGCAAATACATTAAAATCAAGACAGATTGCTGGAGATGTATGTTATGGATCCTGTGGGTGTATTTGGCCTGTAGCTTTTCAACTACAGCACGCTTGTTAGAATGAAACCCTAGCCCTGTGTAAGCCAGGGGCATTTTTCCAGTGGCTATGGTGGATTCAGGAGGGAGCTCTCTATGTTCAGTACCCAGAGAGGTGGTGAATGCTCCATCTTTGGAGACATCAAAGGTCAGGCTGGACAGGGCTTTGAGCAACCTGATCTAGCTGTAGGTGTCCCTGTTCATGGCAGAGGAGTTGGGCTTTAAGGGTCCAACCTTTAAGGGTTCCTTCCAACCCGAGTGATGCTATGATTCTATTATTCGACCCAAGTGCTGTTGCTGATCTGGGAAGGAGGTGGCTTGCATTGCAGGCAGTCAGGGTTTGCAGAACCTCGAGATGGGAAATGATGATGGGATGATGAAAGTCTGAAGAACACCCAGAACATGCTGCAATTTCTTCTTATTTCCTAAAAGTGTGATCTAGTGTGCACCAAATCCCTCCGAGGCCTTTGCCCAGCCTGTGAAATGCATGCTCTCAAAACAGTACAGACTTCTGCAAAGGCCTTTTCTTTTTTTGGGAGGTCTTACTTGATTTGTCTTGATTGCCAGCAAACATAGACTCGATATCATTAAGCCAGAAGAAGAGTGGCGGCAGTCTTTAAATGATCAACTTGTAAACAAATCTAAATTAATAAGATAAAGCAGTTTTATGGAGATGGGCCATTCATTTGAAGATGTCCCAGGTTGGGTTAAATTGGCAGTTTCACCACACCCGTTCATGTGAGATAGCTCTGAGAGATAGCTGAGCGCTTATTTAAACCCCAAACAAAAGCAAACACAGAGCTGCTCTGAATTCTGGGCAGATCAGATTGGTCAAGGGTGGAGTTGCTACATATTTTCTTGGAGGATGAGACTCCCTACCCATGCCCTGGGCTGCTGGTTGTTGCCCCGGAGGTAGTGACCCAATGCTCAACAGAGAGAATGAGCAGCCAGGGGCAGGGGCGGCAGGGAGTTTCTCCATCTGGCTCCGGGAAAGGGAAGACAGGAGGTGCTGCATCCCAAGTATCATGTTGAGGTTGGGCTGGGTGAGGGGAAGGAGCAATGAGGCAACACGGAGGAGCTGACCTGTTGGACTTGGATCAGAAAACATAACTGCCTTGTTGGTCTGCTGGATCTGGGTGAGAAAAAACTCCTGCTTGCTAACCCAGGCAAATCTGGGTATGCACACAGCAATTCCAGCTTCAGAGGCCTTTTGTCAGCATATTTCTCAGTAGACTGTAACTGATAGCTGTGCCCCAGACACCACTTTTGGAGACCTCGGCTGCAGTGCCACCACGCCAGCCTGGCTCTATGTCAGGTGCTCAAGAGCATACCCAGAGAATTCGGCTCTTGGGACCTACAAAGGAAGCCTGACATGTCCTGATGCCTGGCTGTGTCTTAGGAAAAAACATGTATGCCCTTGTAAGCAAACACTATTGACCTATCCATATTGTACTTTGCACTTTCTGCTCACAACAAGCTGCACAACGTTCAGGTCTCAAAGATATCTGGATCAAAAAAATGTTTGGAAGGATATGTTTGATCCAGTTATGGCACAGGTTTTGGTCCCAACTATTTATTCTAAGGTAATATTACAAATACTTGAGCATATAGTATTTAACTATTTAAAGGTTTCTGTTTTGTAGTATTTAGAGTCTGTCTCTTGACAGCATTATCACTGCAACTTTCTGCTGATTGGTCAGTGGAAGAATAAAGTGCCATTACAATTTCTTGCCAATGTGCAGAATGATGCTGTTAATTAAAGAAATATAAAACTCATGTGTGATGCTAAAGATCATCTCTGCAACTCTGAAAGCACACTGGCCTTAAATCAGCTACGTAATGATGGGATAATTTTGTTGGCCTCTTGAAACCGAGGCTTATACAGTCCATTATAAGAAGGAAATTTCATCTTATGATTTAGCTGAAGGTGATGTCAGACAGCATGGTCTATAATTTAGGCCAGATTTCCAATAGCATTTTGATGTGATGTCTCTGACCATATGGACTTGAATGGTCTTTATCTCCCGAGCACCCTTAAGCACAGGGTGCTAAAATAGCTGGAGATGCCATAGGAGCAGCTCACAGTCTCTCTGCCCCGTGCATCAACTCTGGCTGTCAAAACAACAGGTGGCATTCCCTGTATTTGCATGGTTAACAGCTGTGCACACAGCGCCCTGACCAGATCTGAGCAACAGAGAATAGGAAGTGTGCCCTGCTCACACCCACCTCTCTGAGGGAAAAACATCAGGAAAACCGAGACTTCTGAACATGCAAAGGCAGTAGGGTAGAGTTACCTGGGGTAAACACACACCTGCAGAGAGACAGGCTGCTATATCCATAGCATCAGAGGCTTAATGCAAAATATTGCATGAAACAAAAGAATTTGCACCGCTTAAATACTGCAAATTTAAAGCTTCCTTTGAATAAAAGTAGAGGCAATTAAACTTAAAATTTCACATTCTGCTTTTGCTGGTTGTACATAATATTAGCACGTAATAGAGGCATAAATTGTTTTTGAAAGAAGTAACGATATACAAACCACGTGCCAACCACAAGATCTCAGAGGACATTTCACTTGCCCTCTGTCTCCATGACCTCTGCTGGGAAGCCCATTTCACCAGTGTCGTGAATGCAACCGGCCCATGCTGCGTGCCTGGGAAATCACTGATAGGACCATACTCCAGACCCTGTGTCATGAGCAGGGACACCACCCACCAGCTCAGGCTTCCCAGGGCCCCATCTGACCTGGCCTTGAATGCCTCCAGGGATGGGGCACTCACAGCTTCTCCGGGCAGCCTGTTACTGTGCTTCATCACCCTCAAAGTAGATAATTTCTTCCTAATATCTAATCTAAATCTCCCTTCTTTTAGTTTAAAGCCATCACCCCATTCTTGTCACTACACTTCCTGATAGAGTCCCTCTCCACCTTTCCTGTAGGCCTTCTTTAGGTACTGGAAGGCTGCTATAAGGCCTCCCTAAGTCCAGAGCGTAAGTGAATCTCTGTGGCAAGGAGATGCTTGCACAAGATCTGGGGAGGAGGAAAGAAAAAAAGCCCACAGAGAGGCACAACAAGCCACTGCTGGATGCAGTGTCAGAGTAAAGATCACAGAAAATGGGAACATTTCCAGAAAGGGCACTGGCTACGTCATTTGTCTCTGATACGGTTATACGGCTGCTGCTTAAGCCAGTCCTTGTCATGCCATGGTTCCCTGATAGTATCAGGAACTACATGCACATTTGTCAAAACAGGATGACATCTAAAGATAGCATTGAACCTAAGGGGAAGGAATTTAAAGGAAAACAAGTCACCATGGTTACAGGGTAGGGTAAGAAATGTGTTCCCTATGTGTGGAAATCTAACTTAGGCCACCTTTGCCAATATGGACTCCCAAAACTGCATTCATCTGTGCCCAGACAGTGAAAGGAATGTGTAGTCCCAGCAACACTAGTGAAGATATTTTAATAGTCAAGGATGCATAAGGCAGCTGCTGAAGATGCTGTACTTCTGCAGAGGTCCAGGGCTTGGCCCAAGGGTCAGGGGATTTTGGTTACAGCACACAGCACCAAGAATGCAGATGAGCACAGCAAAACCTCCACCCCAAGGCCAGGCAGCTCCAGTAACCCTCCAGGCAGCCTGGCCTAGCCTTTGCCACAGATCCAAGCCACAGCTCGGTGATGTGCCAAATCCAGCCTTAGAGTGCCCTGTGCCAAGTTAAATGCCACACGGTGTAAAGCTGGGATAAATCCGCTCTGGCTGTTCACATGTGCTTAGAAACACAACCGGGTTAACCTGGCATGAGCATGACTGGCTCTGGATGAGGCCCCACTTGACTCACCACCACTCAAGGCACTGGGAAAAAGTAGCAGAGATGCTCCACCTCTCCCACTGCTCTGGTGTGTGGCCTCCCTGGCACACGAGCGGGCCCAGGTCTGACCTGGAGAACGGTTTCTCCTGCTCCATGCAGTCTGAGAAGTTACCTGATGCTTCTCTACAGCACTTTGACATCACACATACCACTATGGCTCTCATGCATAGGGCTTGTGGCGCAGATGCAAGCTGGCTGTGTTACGAAAGAAAAAAGACAGTAGAAAAATCTGTCTGCTCAGGCAAATTCAAAGCAAATCCTTGAGAGCTTTTTTTTCCTGTGAGGATGGCTGAGCATTGGCACAGACTTCACAGGGACTGTGGAGTCTCCTCCTTGAAGCGCTTCAGAAGCTGCCTGAAAGTGGTCCCAGGCACCCTGCGGTGGGTGTCCCTGCTTGGGAAGTGGTTGGGTCAGGTGGAGCCAGAGATCAGCCATTCTGGGATTCTATCTATCTTCTTTTTCATGCCTCCTAAATTTTTCATTTAGTGTTTTGGGTGGTGTGATGGTCTCTCCCACAGCAGGCCGTGGCAGGCTATGACTGGATGGGATTTCCTACACTGTCTGCAACACTCTGGAGGTGGCAAATTGATAAAAAAACATAATTTCCACACTGAGCCCAAAATAGTGTCATACAGCCAAACTGTGATGAACTGATGAAAGTTTGTTCTGATGATGTAATCCTGATTGTGTTAGGTAACACTGAAGGGTGGCATTGCCATGGAAACAGATTTTGCAATCCTCCCTTTCCTAGCTTACTCATGCACTTAAAGTTAAATTTGGCTGTGTTGATCCTTTTATTTTCAGTAAAGCCCATCTTTGTGTTTCTGACTGTTCTCTGTCTCCCACTACTAAGGAATGGTATATTCTGCAAGTTTTATTCTTACTGCACACAGGTAACAGACAAAAGCAACTGGCTTGATAAACAGCAGTAGTGATAAAATTGCTACATAGAGAGTTTACAATTGAGACTCACTCTCCAACCAGTGGTGGGTTTCTCCGTGTATATGTGGAAGGACACTAACAGTGCTTCTGCCCTCTAAAATGCACATCTATTAACGCCAGTCAGTTCTGGGTCTGCTCTGATGTCCCACATCCTTTCTCCCAAATGATAAATCATCATTTCTGCTATCTAGACATTAACCAATTTTTTTTCAAAACTCAACTTCAGCTTCCACTTCAGAAACCCCTTCAGCTTTCACTTTCCACTCTTCGGATATCATCCCTTCAGTATCTCTCCATCCATCACAGAGCTCAGCCAGAGGAAGTCCTAACAAATGAAGAAACAGACAGTGAACTTTCCCAGGATATCTTTATCTGTTGCAAATAAGTCAGCCTGCAAAATGCAATGGAAAAGGACAAAAATTTTGCTATGTTTTTCATTCGCTAAACACCTTCAAAACATGAGTTAAAACTACAAATGATTGTACTGTGTATAATAGAACTGAAGGGATAATTGAGGTTATAAACAGCTTTTATTGCTTACATGTGGTCACTGTGTAATGTAAAACGCCCAACCATTTATTTCCTCAAACCAGTTATATCAATACATCAGAAGGCAATGGGTATTTTGCATTTTTTCTGAACTATGTTGCAGTACACTTTTTAGCCAGGAAATTTATCAAAAGTATTTACAGTTGGTTGAAAGTTCAAAGGGGCAAGATAGGAATTCAGATTAACTGGAAATCTAAACAAATGTAAAGGAAAATAAGGATCAGATTCCAAAAGCCTTCCAGTCTACATTGCAAGCGTAACAAATGTTCCTGATTTGTGCTGGCTGTTAAAGAAGTGTAAATTCCCTGATAAATTGATGTAGCTCCTGGGATGAATAAAATCAATAATGTAATAACATTGAGTTAATACCAAGCTGACATTGATTGAGAATGAGTGCATCGAATTTGAGGTCTCCTTCCATGCACAAGGAGATACCAGTAAATCAGAGCCAGATTGCCAATTAAACTTTGTTATTTCAGGGCAGAGTAGAATAGAATAATGCATGATGAAGAGAGTATGTTGAGAGTAAAATTATTCAGGTGGAAGCTGAGTACTTAGTGAGTCTGTGACTCCTGCACAGGAGCATCTGAAGAAGTCAATAACGCTCTCAGAAGGCTTGAGGAACATGATATTTATGATATCTTTTCCCGTAACTATTTGTATACAAAGGCTGTGGGGCTGGGCTAGAAGCAAAATAACTTTAACTCAAAGAATGGGGCTTCAGTTCACAAATGAGACTTTGCAGTTTATCTCTGATTTAGATATATATTATTGCATTCATTTAGCATGCAGTCAAATTGGAAATAAACTGTAAACCAGGTTTAAGGAATATTTCCTATATTATGATAAATGAAAAACATTTGTTTTGAGGCGGAGGATCATAGAATGGCTTAGGTTGGAAGGGACCTTAAAAATAATTGAGCTCCAACCCTCTGTCATGGGCTGCCACCCACCAGATCAGACTGCCCACCAAACCTGACCTTGAATGCCTCCAGGGAAGGGAGAATGTCTGTGAAAGTTCAGGGTGCTGTGTCTGCAGCCGACTTTCAGAGTAGTCATGAGGAGGCCGCTGGAGCAGTGCAAAGATGGGAGTGACTTGCCCAGAATCAAACCTTGGCTTTCTCACTTCTAGCCCTCTGCTTCAAGAAAACACAAACAAAACTCTCTTTTCCTACAGCTGTAAGACTCACACGTCAGCTGGATGACTTCTCTGATAAAATATTTAGACATCTGTTCAGAGAGATCACAACCTCACCTTCCAAAGAAAATGTCTCCCAGGCAAAGAAATGCTCACTGCCTGCCTCTGTGAGGGGATCCTTCATGCCCAGGGTTTGTGGCAGCCCCAGCCTCTCTGTGATGGCTGTGTTGGGATCTGCACTTCATGGACCACTACGATAAATAATTATTTGACCAAACTCGTCAAATCAGCTTCTGCACTAGCACCTGGATGTACTGGAGTGGAGGTTTTCACAGGGTTACCATCTAACCTTGCTTCCATCTGATGCCCATCAAACTTGGTCACCAGCTTCAGTATCAATAGGAAATGACCCCTACATGCTCCTCCAGGTTTCATGTCAGACATCAGTGTCCTCTAATCGCAATTCATTGCTGTGTGTACTTCAGAGGCTGATAAGTAATGAGGGAGAGAAGATGTCTGACACAGATACCCTTGAAATAAGCTATTCTAACAATATCATGTTGGGATCAAGAGAAGCACATTATCCTCAAGTTTGTGTGAATGAACTGGAGTTATTTGGCAGCTCTGTAACTCATTCAGCTTTTTTATCCTCAGAGTGAAACACCAAACCTATTCATTATAGTTGGCTCCAGGGCTCCTGGGAGCCACCCTGAAAGCTCTCCATCTTCACCACAGACAGCTAATCTGGACAAATCATTTCAAACAGTCTAAGAAACCATCTGACCCCCACTCCCCCCAAGGAAAATAACTGAAGGTCAGAGGGACATCTTGGTGTGTATCTGTGGAGAATATAAATTGAGTTGTTTATTCCTTCTCTCTGGAGCCTGTGCAAGGTTCAAATTCAGTTTATAAGCTTATCACCAACATTCATTTTATACAGTACCTTAAACATAAACTCCCACTCAGTCCGATCAAAGCTTTTCCAGCGTGAAAGCAGTTGAGCCACAATCGGTTCCCTTGTTCAGTTAGCCAAGTCAATGTTCTTAATCAGTATAAAAACATGAGGAGTCAAATGGTGGTTTTTAATAAAATGGGTTTGATCTGCTTCCAAGGAGGTGGCAGAGGTCTATGGAAAGAAACATTCCTGCCAGTTCCTACAAAATGTGTGCGAGCCTGGCTGTGAGGGACCCTGTGGCTCAGCGATGCCTACGCTGATATGAAGGGTGCGCCCCCAAACCCTTTGCCCTAATGCACCTCCAGCCTGAACCTCTTTGAGTTTCCTACTCCCTAAAACTCATTTATCTCAGCTCCTTCCACTGGAAAATAATCAAGCCCCCGGGTTTTGCCAGAGATCAAAGAATGATTGCTCCAGTTGTCTCAGTTTCAAAATCTATTGCTTCTTTAGATTCTGTTGCTACTTATTCAGACAAAGCAGCTCTATGCTGAAAGGAAAGTCCACAGCAGCTGTGGATTAGTGACAAGGCGATGTATAGGAAGTGATGCACATGGGACATCCTGGACATTTGCTCAGCTGGTTTAGTGACTGCCAAGGCAACCAAGAAGCACTGCCCCACTGATAGCACATCTGGTTGGAAGTTAATTCCCTCTTGAACTTAGTGACACAGTGTTGATTCTTTCACAGTGTGAGAGAAGGTCCCTGATGCCCACAGCCCTACAAAGCACAGACAAAGGAAAGAACATGTCTTGGACTGTTTGAGCCAGACTGCTGCTCATCCTGAGCATACTGGGAAATAACTCCTACCAGGGGTCAAGACTTCAATGTAATCTGGAGTTGTCACACAGCTGGATCTCTCAGCATTATAAAATAGAAGAATGCTGTCCTGTAATTAGGTCCCTGATAGTCTCCCACTCTTTCTAAATTTTCTGTGCTTCAAATTATGTTGTACCCCAAACTTTCAAACACTGACTGCCAGAAACCATTTTACTGCCATGAGACTATCTCAGATGTCTGTATCTAAATGGCTAACATAAAGATCATCAAGAAATATTCATGGCACAGAGTGTGAGATCCAGTGGGGAAAATGAGGCTGTAACGAAATAAAATGATTCTTTGGATTAGCTCTGGACTTCAAACATCTAGGGCACAAAAATTAACGTGAATTAAATTCCAATCTATGCAATTAAGTTACAGTAAGAGGGCAGCAGGGCCATTTTAGATTCATGCGCTGGGAAAAAGAAAGAGAAATAATTAATGAAGATGCACTTTTGCATTCATGACATCCTCTCCTCAATCCCAAAGGCTCTCAGCAGAAGTCAGCATTAAAACCAATATAACTGTGATTGTTGGAGCAAGATAGCATACTAACATGACCTATTCACACAGAAAAGTCATCAGCAAACATTTCAGCTTTGAGAACCACTCAGATTTGGCAGGAAGAGCCTTTCCTCTGGAACTTTGCTTAAAACTAAGCATCCCTTGCAGGCATCACTTCTGTTGGAGATGTCACAGTCCCAAGGAGTTTAATTGCTAAAGCCATAACCTCTTCTTATGGAGGTTCAGGTTGGGTATCAGGAAAAATTTCTTCTCAGAAGGAGTGGTGAGGCAGTGGCACAGGCTGCCCAGGGAGGTGGTGGAGTCATCATCCCTGCAGGTGTTCAAGAACCATATGGATGTGGCACTGAGGGAGGTGGTTAGTTGGCATGGTGGGGTTAGGCTAACAGTTGGACTTGGTGGTCTTAGAGGTCTTTTCCAACCTTAATGATTCTATCATAACTTGGGCAGATTCTTCTCTTGCTGAGAAGCCACAGGAAGGTAGGAAGGAGATGTTCACACACAGGTTAGTTCAGGGAGAGACTGATAGGAAGGAACTTCCAACCAGCTAGTTGGAGTGGGGAGAAAGATGGTATGCAACAGAAAATCTACACTTCCATTTACTTATATTTTATAACATATACTGTTATAAATCTGAAAAAATGCAATCCTTTTAAAGAACATGTAATAAAAGACAGGGGAAGTAGCTGAGCCATCCTACCCACTTACTGTGCATCTTAACAGTTCAGGCAAGCAGGATGACTCCCGAAAAGCCACTATGCTGAGCACTATCCAATCACAAAATGAAAGCAGGAAGAAGAAAGCAGCTGAAATTGTCAGATATTCCACCCTTTTGAAAATAAGAGCTGTTTCTTTGGTTCCTAAAGACAGACTTTTGATCAAATTTTTACACCCACTTGTCAGAGCCTTAATTTATTAACCTAGCAATATCCTGTGAGAAATCTCTAGTTCCAGTAACTACATGGATCATCTTCCTTATTGAGATCATCTCTGCATCCTATTTCTGTCTTTAAGTCACTATGGCTTTCATAAATAGAGCTCAGTACTGGTTTCCAGTTGATTTTCTTTTTTATTTTTCCTCCAAATCTCCAGCAGAGAATGTGGGATTGGGTAGAGACAAATGGAAGCAGCCAAATCTCAAACATCTCCCCAGGACGCTGGCTGTCTGCTGGCAATTTGTTCTCTCTTCAACCATGCCACGCCATATGTGTAAGTCTACAGAAGTTTACACTCAATGTCTACAGTGTGTAAGTGTCTAAAGGAAAAGGTAAGCACATCACAAGAGCAAGAAATAGAAATGAAGCAACATTGTCTCTCATTTCTGCCTTGCTAACTGACTGTCAAACATGCTGATTGTACATCTTGCTCTCTTATCACCACACAGTGACAGACAACTCAGACTTGTTTTCACTCCGCAAGCCTGACAACCTTCCCCATACCACTGGACTCCCGTCTTGTCACAGTCCATTTCCGTCTTGTTGATCCCATCCAGATTCTTCCTGTTTGCTAACAGATGTATTTTTGTGTTCAATTATAACAGCCATGCTATGGACTCACTGACAGATACAGGACAAGAGTTGAATCAGGAAATTTCTAGGAATAGTACATTTTTCTTGTGCTGCTGGACTGTCTCCCACAGGAATGCTTATGAGCAAGGATCTGAAGAACCCATTTGCTATTGTATCTACCAAGGAAGGTGCATCCTGATTCTGGGTAATGAAATCTCCTAATTTACATTACAAAAAAATTAAAAAAAAACAAAAACAAAAACAAAATAAATGCTTTGTTTGCTCAGTTCCTTGTAATATAACAAGTTTTGTATCCATGTATATAAAATATTTCTCATCTGCATTTTTCACTGTAGTGTACAGTGACAAAAGATGTTTTTACAAAGCAGTTGTCTCGCTGTTACGGAAGAAGGCAGCTGACAACAAGGTTCCAGCCTTGCCAACAAGACTTTAAAACGATCAATTTTGACTCACTGTTAAATCTTAGTCACGATATTAATTGTGCTCTGTGTGAGATAATGACAGGTGTGATCCAGCGCCTTTGAGAACAATGAGGGGTTTGTCATCAGCTTCTGAAGGAATAGGATGGAGGATTCATTCTTTCCTCATTTTTGTTTCATCCAAGTGAAAAGAACCATGTAGGACAGCAACTGAAGTATTTCAGCCTGAAGCCCTGTTTCTTCCCGAATCTTACTGGTCAGTAGTTGGTGACACAGTTAACTAGTGACCTAGTTATCTGTAGGATGAAGAGAAAAGTACACAGTGAATGATTTCACCTGTTTTACTTCAGCATTTCTTGCGTGTCCTTTAGCAGCCACTGCCCATTGCTGTCTGAAGCAGGATACCAGACTACATCTGTCTGGACTAGCACAGCAGCCTCTGGCTTTTTGTAAAAACAGAGGGTGCATTTATTTCTCTGTCTGCCAGGCTGGATACAATATCCATGAGAATACTCACTAGATTGTTCCCTGCTTTCAGCCTCCACAGAACTAAGCCCATACTTCACCCACACTGGTCAAACATGGGAGTGGGCTGCCCAGGGAGATGGTGGAGTCCCCATCCCTGTAGGTATCCAAGAGATGTGTGAATGTGGCACTAGGGAAAATGATCAAGTAGCAGGTCTTGGTAGATCAGGTTGATGGTTGGACTTGATGATCTTGAAGGCCTTTTCCAACCTAGATAATTCCATGATCCATATGTTTGCAGCACTGTGCCTTAGCCTGCCTTTGGCTGTGTGACTCCAGGCAGTCTTGGGTTGGCCAAGCAAGTGAATCTCGGAGAATGCAGCAATGGGATGACACAAAGAAGATGGGGGTATAGGAGGTGTCATACCCACCATAAGATCAGCTGTGGAGTTAGTGCCTACCCAAGCTTCGTTGTCTGCGGGGCTGATTGTTATTTTCCTTGCATTCTGCATGAAGAACAACCCACCTAATGCGTCACAACCAGAGAAACTTGTGAGCCTGCATTTAAATGTGAACAGAGTGACTTCTCAGTACCAGCTAGAGAATTTGAACACAGCCACATTCCATCATGCACAAATAATTATGCAAGAAGCAAGGGTCACAAGACCTCTGGTGAAAGAAGGCAAAGGAGGCATAGTCTGAGAGAACATAAGGTTCAGATCCTAAGAAAAGGATTAGTCTGTGTTTATGTAGTTAGGTGGATAGTGTGTAATGTGATTCAGATGTTTCCATGAGCATGATCCATATAACTACTAACTGGATAAAGCTGCCAGATTTCTATGCAGCTCAGTTGTGCTTTAGGGAACTGTCCCAAGCCTGATGCTGTGCTGGAGAGGAAGAAGGTGATGTTCCCCCCCCTCAAGGGAAACTTAGTATGTCATGCAACAGCACCCATATTTTCCCAACCAAAGGCTGCACCAGCCACTTTGCTAGGAATGGGAGAACCACACCCCATCTACAGAAAATAGAGAGGATTGCAACAAACATCCCTTAAAAAATGCACAGCTCGTAATGGCTGCAGGCCACAGCAGGCCATTTTCTATCCTTCAATTAGCGATCATCCACATGACTCACCAGTGAGCACTGCAGCAAAGGGACCTGCAATCTGCAAGGACCATATCTAAGTATTCATTGGCAGGACTGGTAGCTCCACTTTTTGGAAGATTACTCAACTTCTCTTTATAAGATCCCATTTTAAGTCTGCTTACAGCTCTGCCAACCTTTTATCAGTTCCAGCTCACGTTTCAAGCCTCATGACTGCATACGGCACATAGCTTGTTTGTTGGGTTTGGTGGTTTATTTAGGTTGAGTTTGAGGAAGATATCTTTCTTTTCTTTCTTTCTTTCTTTCTTTCTTTCTTTCTTTCTTTCTTTCTTTCTTTCTTTCTTTCTTTCTTTCTTTCTTTCTTTCTTTTTTTCTTTCTTTCTTTCTTTCTTTCTTTCTTTCTTTCTTTCTTTCTTTCTTTCTTTCTTTCTTTCTTTCTTTCTTTCTCTCTTTCTCTCTTTCTCTCTTTCTTTCTCTCTTTCTTTCTTCTCAACTGGTTCAGCTGTTTCTAAGAGTGAGCTTTGTTAAAAATATACATATATATATATAAAATGGCTTTTTTCCTATGTTTTCTCTGTAAGGCGGAGAACTGAAATTTGTCAGGTTAACAGTCCTACAGCAGTAAATTTGACATGAAGTCCACACCAAAGGGACTCCTGGTGGTAACCAAATTGCGAATGAGAACCATTTCAGCCTGCAGTAAGTGAGCAGGTGAGGCTGGCCTTCCTTACAGCAGCTACTCCCAGATGCACCAGCAGCATGGAAGCATCATCTTGCCACTATGAAAGCCCAGCAGTAAGGTTGTTCCAAAAGAGCCAAATGAGAGAAGGCTGAGGAATCTGAGGTGAGAACTGAAGCAGAAGAGCAGGGCTTGATGATCCGGGGCTTCGTGAAGAAGCTGGGGGCACAAGTGTCTGCAGCTCAGAGAGTACACCATGAAAGAGTGACAGGGACCAGACAGCCTCAACCTTTTACAATGATCCCCATTCACATGTGGCACCTGCAGACTCTTGGTGTGGTACAACAACATCATCATGAACAGGGTCTGGCCATCTCAGAGAGTGAGCATTAACTGAAGAGAGCATAGGCATCAAACTGGGGAAGGCAATCTACCTTGGTTACTCCTGGCAAGGATGAGGTCTGCTTGGACCTCATGAGAGAATGACCCATGAGCCTATCATTGCTATCTGCCTCTGTCATAAGTTTTCTTATAGTTCAGAGAAGTGAGCCCTGACAGTTCATACAAACTAATTTAGAAGAGGTTCTAACTAACCTTGTGAAGTTAATATGTTCCACATGCTCCAGGCAGATACATGAGAATGAAAGGCATGTGGCTGCTCCTCGGACCTGGGAGATTGCTATACCAGAAAGCCACCATCAATCAATCAATTAGAATTTATTAATAAGAGGAGAGATGAAGGACAGCATAGATACTGTAATCCTGTTTTCTGAACAATGGGTCTGAGTATGTATAAAGTATGTCCGAAAGCCAGGTTGCAATTGGAAAAAAGCAGAAACAAGTTCTCAAGTCCCTCATTGGGGTACATGCTGGTCCCCACACCTGTACAGGGATCAGCCTGGGCAGGTGTTTACAGCACCAGAGGGCACCAGATAGCAAGGAGCAAGCAGTAGCTAAGTCCTTGGGGCTATAGAGCTGATGGGGTAGGAGCAGGAGGACAGAAAGCAAGAAAGGCTGTGTGTCATGGGGGTCTGGGTGAACACATCAAGAAGCAAACAGATTTTTTCATTTGCTCTTTCTAACCAATTTGGAATAAATCTCAGGATATATGGCTCCCGGGATTTCTCTCTCCGCCAGGTCAAATCAAGGAAATAAGGCTACAATGTAAATTTATCTCTACCTCTTCTGAACTGGGTGTGCCTATAGTGCTCTTACCCCAAATGTAGCCTTGCACAAAGTGTGAAGTACTTTGAAAAGGAAACCACCAGAACTACTTCACTTTGCAAGCATGGTGTAGAAGCCATAGAAGCCATCAGATGTCAGAGAAAAACTTTCTGCATTGTGCTGCTTCTTGCAGACCCCTCAGCCTTTTGCAAAAGACACTGTCTGTATACCAGGGACGTTTGTCCCTGAAGCCATTGGCCTCAGTTGTCCTCCTGCCCTCTGTTAGCAATGGCAGTGGCCAGAAGGCCCAGAGGCACTGCTGGTGACATACATCTCTGCACCGATGCCATCACTTCAACTCTGGAAAAATCAGGCTTCCTTTTTCCCCTCTGTGTCCTTGTGCTTCTGAAATTAGATTTCTTTAGATGTAGGGCAATTAACATGAGTCCTCTCCTCAAAAAAGGCACTTTAGTCAGGCTACAGACCTAATTCTTCAGCTGCATGACAGAGACAAGCATTACATCTTTCATACACAACACAAAAACAAGTCTTGTGGCTCTAATGGGCTTTTGAAGGGAAGCAGCTGTAGCTCAAGCAGACTCCCAGCCTGCAAAGCACTCGGGGGAAGAGAAAATACCCTACCTGGCATGATGATTTATGAATGCATTCAGAGCAAGGCTTTCAACTCTTTCCCAACTACACAGCTGTCTTCTCTATCTCCTCTACAAAACATATCATCTAAATCCCCATTTAGCCTCTCTCGCATGAAGCTTCTTGGTCTGGTCACTTCATTTTTAGCTTTGCGTTTTGTCACAGTAACTGTTCAGAGCAGGGGAAGCCTGCTTTGCAGAGGTCACCTCAGTGTCTGCCAAATTATCTGCTGTAGCTCCAACAGCTCCTCGCTTAAATTCACTTTCTTTTTGCTCTGTTTCACGGTAAGCTGGGCCACCAAGGGGGAGAGGATGTGGTATACCAATCAGACCAGAGATTAGAAACACCTTGTTTTGGAACGAAAACTAAGAAACACATGAGGATGCTGCTGAATAGCAATAAGCATTCAGGAAACCTTGATGTGTCATCTTAATCATCTTCCTATTCATGAACACACTTGAAAGATCTCGCAAGGTTATGATAAGGAGTCACTCACCAGCGTTACAAGAAGACAAAGAGTTCTGTTTTGTCAAAGCAGCAAGCCACAACATGCAAGCAAACACTGTGTGCAGAACACTTTTCACCTCCATGTTCCCATCCAGGACTGTATTTACCCTTGATAAATGATGAACTATGTCCTACAGCTGCGCTGCATATTTCAGTCTAACAAGGGCAGGAGGAAGGTCACGGTGATTCTAGAGTTCTGTGTGTGGGGACAGCAGGACTTAGGCTGGATCATGCACCCTGTGCTTCTTGCAGCTCAGCCTTGGGCTGTTTCCCTAGGCCCTTGTTTTCCTGAGGACATAGCAACAGCTTATGTATGCTGCCCTGCAGTTAGACTTGGCTAGGTCATGTGTTTCTCCCTTTTTTTACCAAATGCTGTTCCTTTACACCCTGCTTAACCTTATTTTAGTTCCTGTTTCTGTGCAGGGCCCATACACCAACACAGAAGCGAAAGCAGCTATTTCTGTTTCTTTCCACTGCTCTGAGCACTGTCTGAGTGCCTGAAAAATGAATAAAGGCCACAGACATGTCTGAGAGGCTGAGCGGGCATCCGGTTCCAGTACAGATCAAAAGAGACCCTTGTACTGATCCCCTGGTGCAAAACTTGGAGCCCTCCTCAAGCATGGAAGCTTGCTCTGCTGCCAGCAACATGTGGCCAGGTCCCAGAGGAGCTGTAAGCTCAGGTGGGGGTTAACCTCATCAAGCATGGGCTGTCTAGTGAGTTCAGACCATCATCAAGGCCTCCTCAGCACACAACTTGAGAAGAAGAAAAAGAAGTGCTCTTCACAGCCGTTTTATACCTATTTTGGGCTGGAACAAATTGTTCCTGGAAGGTGCCTCTTTGTCTCCACGGGGAGTGGAGACCAGCTCTGGCTCTCTGGTGAGCTATCAGATGGCTGGGGTTGGGTGAAAGGAATCCAAACCATCTTGAACAGCTCTGTTTGTCTGGGTCTTCTGCCAGTCTGTGTGTTGTATCTAGGATTTCCTGGTGCTGTTACTTCCAAGGCATCCAGAGGGGTGTTAGGTGGTTCTCCCCTACTATTAAAGGTATCTAAAGAATTAAGCCCCAAAAATTCCTTAAACAAGTAGTTCTGTGAGCAGTGCATCTGGCGACTCCTAACCATTTCCTATGGATTTGTTTACAGCTAAATTCTCTGATGCCTGGTAACGTACAAATGCCAATTACAACTTCTCCCACACTCGGGGATCTCATAATGATCCACTCCCACGTAAACTGCCTGATGTCAACCAAGAGTTTTGCCGGGGCCTTTCCGCCAGCGGAGGCGTATGCAGTATGTCTCTTCTAAAGAGCCAGCTCTTTGCCTGATGGGAATTATCCTAAGAGTTCAGAGATCTGGGTGAGATGGCAGAAATATCCAGTTAGACTTCCAGCAAATGCAGCAACCCTCTCAAAAAAGCACAGGAAGTGCCCATTTGCCCATTTATGCTGTGAAAAATTAAACTAAGAATGCAAATGTTTTTTCTTCGTCACAGCTTCCAAAGAAAAATATTTTTCACCTCTACCTTTTTTGCCGTTACATCATGCCTTTGATGGCATGGGCTTGGCGTCTGGTAGGAAGAAGCAGTTGTTTTTGTTATTTAGATCCAGAGCACCTTAAAGTATGCAGGTAACCGCTGAGTTGGGTGGAGGTTTCCTAGTGGAAAATTGTGCCTCCCTTCCCAAAGGAAAAAAAAAAGGAGGTAGTTGGAAAGATAAAGGGCAATTCAGTCCTTTGTATATTCATATCATAAAACTGAATAAGAAGTAATTACCATATGTGAGGCAACTAGTTCCTACACCCTCTGCAACCTGGATGACATCCTTCTGTGTCATCAAAATGACACAGAACACTTGCACAAAACACCTTATCTCAGTCACCTGAGCTCATACATACAAAAGGAGAAGACTAAAGTCTTCTAAATCACGTATATCTGCAAAGAAACAAATTACAAGGGCTGGAGCTCCATTTCTTTCTCCAGAACTATTGGCACAAGGACAGGCATGTGATTTTGTCCCTCAACAGGGTGTTCCTTAGGCTCGTTGCCAATTTAATTGGCTTATTCATATCCTTCCCTTCCAGATTACCTCAGGGTGATTTACATGTTGGAGGCCTATAAACACTGATGATTCAGTGCATGAAAACCAAAAACATTGTTCAGTGTCTGACAGGGTCCTCACCAGCTTTTGCCCCCAGATTAATTGCTCTTATTGGAACAACCTAACCTATAGTTAAACTCTGACATCATCCTAATGCTACACAGAAAAAAAGAAAAAGAAAAAATAAAAAAGAAAAAAAGACTTCTAAAATACAATGAAACTAACATCATTTATTTATGTTTTGGAGTTTTCTGTTTTGTTTTGTTTATGGTGGTGTTTGTTTGTTTTACTGATGTTTCCATGTATTCTGTAGGAACAACCAATAAGAAAAAGTGCCAAATGGGGAGATACAGATGCTCCCAATCACCTTCTTCAATCTACTGGACATTTGGAAGAAAGTCTTCTTTTGGTTTGCCACGAATAAGCCTCTTATGCTAAGCTTTAAAGAGATGCAAACACGAAGATAAGTTCATTTCCTCTCCTTACAAAACATAATTTTTCTTACAGCAGTTCAATAGCTACTTTGTACAGTGTTATTTCGAATGAGTACGCGGACTCCCATTGAATGGAGAACCAGTTTCCTTCAGGTGTTGAGCCTGAACTCTGTATCTAGAAAATGTTCTGCAGGACAATTCAGGCCAACTTTACCTCCAGCAAAAAAACAAACAAACAAACAAACAAACAAACAAACAAACAAACAAACAAAGGTTGTATTCAGGAACAAAGAAAAGGCTGGGAAATGTTTGTTTTGTCATTCTGTTGATTGAAACCCTGAACTTCCATGTATTTTTCTTCCTGTGACATGAACAGCTTTGATAAAACACACCAGAAAACTTTACAGAGCATACTTCTCTACATTTTTAATATATGCTATGCTTGTTTCAGTGCTCTCACAAGGAACAGACACTCGGTATCCCTTCCAGGGAAGACTATTTCATATAATCTATATAGAGCCCATGCTCAAACAGCCCCCATTTCCTCCTTACACTGTATACCCCTGCAGTGTCTTTTTGTAAGAAAACTCCTTGCTTCTAAACCAGCCCTACTACCAGCTACACCGCCACGAAAGCAAATCCACCACCCTTCCTGTACACTTCCATTTCTGCTTCTAAAAATTTCTCCATGCTTAATGCTCATCTCCCAAAGACCATCAAAGACCATCAACTAGCACTTTTTAATCCATTTCCCAGTAAGATCTACATAATGTTTTGAAAAGCCATTACTTGCCTCACAATGGATTCTCACTATTTGGGTTCCCGTTTTCCCAACATCTTTGGAATATCAACTGCTAATAAAGTTTGTATTCTTTAATAACAGAGTTTATGCACTTAAATACCTGCCGGAGGATGAACACATCTGCACCACGCCAGCTGAAGTATTTCAAAGTCCAGCACTTTTAAATCAGCACAAATGCCTTAAAACAAGTTTCCCTGTTTGCACTGACAGTTGTGGTTACAGGTGTTACGCACGTACAAGCTCTGCCTAGATATTAAAGCTTGCACACAAACTCATTCATATTTGCATTCACTGGCTGTGTTTATCTATGAAAAATCTGCAATACATTTGTCATGCCCACACTGACTTTATATAACATGTTCATGCAGAAGTTCCAAAGCAACATCACAGAATTATTACCATCCACATATGTAAATGCAAGCAAACCACTCCATGAAGCTTTTAATATACAACATAGGGAGAGCAAGCAGGTAATGAAATGGTGGGAAGAACGAGGGGTAAACACCCTCAAATTAAAGCATATATGTATATAATTTTTCTAAATGGCAGGAATGCTTGACTCCTACTGAATACCTTTAAAACAATTATACCATATGCAAGCTAGTAAATAAGATTCGGATCTCATAAGAGGTCCATTACAAGACTAGTGTATTTGAGAAGTTGCTTGACTGAGAAATAAGCCCTGCATTCCAGATTCACTGCAGGAAACTGGCAACCCTGAGAACGCCACCTCTTTGATCCACCACGAGAAAAGATAATAAGGGTGCATGTACTCACCATCCTCTGGTTTTCACTTTCTTCAAGGAAAAGAGTTCTGCTGATTCAGGGCTCCGGCCCTGGCCCGAGAGAATTTTGTTCTTACACTCCCTACACATCAAATATCTATTTTTTTAAAAGTTCTCAAGATTTTCTGGCTCTTTATTTAATGCAGGCAGTTATAGTAGCAGGAGTTTCTTTGTTGCTTGTCACTGAAGTATTTTAAGCACTTTGAGTCCTGTATTTTATACTTTTGTCTGAAGGAGTCAGCTCTGGCCTTCAGCTCTTTGTTTTCTTTCAAAACCTTATTGAACACGTTGTGCTACTCTGAGATCCCCTCAAGGACAGAATGTTTTCTTGTGCCATGATAACTCCTTTCCTGAATGTCTGCAACATACAACGAAATGCAAAAACAAAGTTCTCTCTTTCATTTATTCTCACTAGGATTATCCTCATGGCCCTTCAGATGACCATGGACGCATTTTCCTTGGGAATGCCCAAGTGGCAGCTACTTATTCCCAGCTTATATTGCAACAGAAGCTGGCTGCTGCAATAGGTCTGTTCCCTTTCAGTGCCTTCCCTAAAACCCTATCGGTGAGCATGAGCCACGCAAGCACAGGTATTGCGTAGAGAACCTGCTCCTGCTTCCAGTGGAGTCAACAGCAAAACAAAACAGCCTAGGAGTCAGAGCTTCCCTTTCTTTACTCTTATTTAAATGTCAACCAGCGTTTTATGTGGTTGTTTATTAAATAATAATAACACAATCATGCCCAAAGGCTCCAATTAGGACTGGAAGTCGCTGCAGCTGGGTTGTGCCAAAGCCAGGGAAGGGGCGGCAGGCTGGGAACAAGCTGCTCCTAGCATGGTGAGCAGCTCTCCTTGGCAGTGTGTGGGAGTTCAGTGAGACCTAGGCTTCCAGAGTCATTTTTTTAATGTCAAGATACAGGGTAACCGAGAAGGCATGCAAAGAGGTTTTCTTCAAAGTAGTTGAGCCCACAAAGGGAAAAAAGAGAGTATGGAGATGTATATGCTAATTCTGACTAATTAAAGAAAAGCGCTGTACTGGAGCTGTGTAGTCTTTATGAGCTAGTATTAAAACAAAGGGTGATTTGCCTTCCTTTCACAGCAGTGTAACCTTGGCAAAGCTCTGCTTGCCACAGTGATGTCGCTCCTCACACCAGTGAGAGCACAGACCCCTCAGGAAGGGCTGGGAAGCTGATAATAAAACAAAAGGACAAACAGAGGCATGTGGGGAAGGCAACTGAAGGGGGGAATGAGAATAAGCGTGTTGCTCTTGGCAGAAAGCAACTGGCAAAAATTAATTGTGTATTCGGTCTCTTGCTCAGCTTTATTATGAAATGGGATTTGCTTTTATTATAGAGGAATATATTTCAGCAGATGAATCTGAGCTGGATAGGCTTTGTGGCAGGAGCATGTTTTATAGGAAGATCTGCATGAAGACAGTGGGTTTGTTTCACCAGATCAGACTTAAGAAAGAGTGCTATGAGCTAGAGCCACCAGAAGAAAGTAGGAAGAGGTAAGGCAGGAAGTGATCAGAGGAAAGCTGCAATCAACCACTGTGTGTTTGGTGGCACACAAATCCCAAAAGAAAGCCATGGCAGAATGATGCAGGACCTCCAAGTGGGGCCTGAAATCAAAGGGAAAAAAACAGGCACCCAAGGGGCACAGTGGTGGTGAAATGCTGCTGCGCAGTGAGGAGATACTATATCTATCTCCCGCAATAGGGAAAAGAGACATTTCAAACTGAGTGAAAAGGAGAAGTTTATTACAGAACCACGGAACGGCTTGGGTTGGAAGGGAGCTTAAGCCCACTTATTTCCAACCCCTTAATGTGGGGAGGGCTACCACCCGTCAGATCAGGTTGCTCAGGGTTCCAGCCAACCTGGCCTTGATTGAACACCTCCAGGGATGGGGTCTCCACAGATTCTCTGGACAACCAAAGATTAAAGATTCCTTGGGAGAAATAGGTCTTAGAAATACATGGAGGAAGAAATAACAGCCCAAAAGCAGCTTGCACATGAGGGAGAAAGAGGAATAAAGAGTTTGGAAGATGTCACCTTCTCCGTGGTGGTAGAGAAACAATAAGAGATTTCCAGCACAAGAAGTCCTCCGCTTGCATTTTGTGAATGGAAAACATGCACTTAGTTGAGGGGTATTGCATGCAATTGGAAGGGGTGGAAAGAGATGGAAGTGCAAGAGTGGATTGATGAGAAACAGAGAAGTGGATGAAGAAGCAGATGTGGAGAGATGACACAGCGCACATCATCTGCCAAACCAGTGATGCAGAAGGGAAGCTGCAGAGGGAGAGGAGGTTTTTGAAAACAAAATGGAGCTAGATAATACCTGAAAAAAAAAAACCAAACCAAAAAGGAGAGTGAGAGAAGAATGGAAAAGACAGTTAAGATACTGAAAGAGAAATTTAACTCTTAGTAAATGATCTGAGAAAATGCGAGTTTTAAATAAAGTCATCAGTTCTTCATCATTCTTTGTAGAAAAGTGAGTTTTAAAATGTAAAATTTTCAGCTGGTTTGCATGCAAAATATCCAGAGAAGTGACAAGTTTGCAAGTACAAGCCAGGCATCCATTTCTTCAACGTGCAATCCAAACTAGAGCAGTAGGTTTTGCAAGTGGACAGAATGGAAGGCATCTAACTCCTCCTAAATCTGAAGAAACATCTGCATAGTAGCCTCAAGTTTAAATACATTTCTGAGTGATATCAAAGAGATTTTGCTCCTGTACCTGGCCTAAGTTGCTAATAGGAAATTGTTAATAAGCTTCAGTTGTCACTTGGTCTTATGCTAGTTTGGTCACTAGCACACTGGCATGGAAGAAAAGCCTGATTGTCACATCTCAGCCCTGAAAAGTTGCATAAGGTCATGGAGGATCTGGGCTCCAGTCCACCCAACAGTTGAGAAGTTGACAACTCTAACCAAGCTTAACTTCAATGGCTCTTAATTCATGGGTTCAGTATTACTCATGTGATTAACATTTGGCCTGTAATTTCTTTCACCATTCCAGTTCAACATATTTTTAGTAGACTTGACTCTGCTCTCCAGCTAATATGCAGTACCTTGCTGCTCCTTTACCAGCATAATCACTGAGGAACGGTTGTCTCACACAGATGTAATAAAACCTTTAGGAAAAACTCTTTGTAGAAGAAAAGTGCTGTTTTCCTTTCTGCTAAAACACTGTGGCAGTTTTCTAAGGTCAAGAGCAAAGCAGAGCTCAGTTTGATGCAGTGTGTCTGTAAAAACCATCAGGGAACCTATTATAAGAAGTTCAAATACTCTTTACATAGGAAAAAGGAAGGAAAATAACAAAAAGGCACAATGCAGGTGTTGCATTGTTTTTAAATGTTTGATAGTGAAGTGTAAGGGTGTGCAGCACACAAGGATGTCACATTGGTTCTTCAGGTTGCAGTAACATTTCTAGCACCTCACAGAAGTGCTTCCTCATACCCCATCATCCCAGTGAACTATAATGTAATGGTGTAATTCACAAGAGATGGAAAAGTGCATTGTTCTACCCTTTGACAGCACTGACACCTTCCCAAAATTGCAGAGGCAATTGCAGTAGTCAGAGCTGAAAAGTTTTACTTGCTGTTTCCTAATTATTCTATATCCAGGTTCACACCGTTCTTACTTATACACCAGTGAGTTTAGTAATTTTCCTTTTATAGCCTCAATGCATTGTCCCAAATATAGGTGAACTAACTCAAATGGGTTATTATTGCTCCTCCACCTTGCAAGTATAAAGTTGTGTTTCACTGTGACTTTACTGTTGCCACTTTTTACCACAAATTGACAGCAAGGACTGGCTGAGTCATTCAAAGTAACCATACCCTACATCCCCCTTCCTTTAAATGTTAAGCCTTAGGTAAAGAACATTTGAAGATTTGGAGTTTATTTTATTTTCACCCACACTACTGCTGTTGGAATGGAAGAATGCACTGGAATCTCATGGTTCGGACAGTTGCAAGCCAGTTTAGGTGAGATAACTGCCAGTTCCTATATCATCCTTGTCCTAACAAAGCCCTTAAAATGCTCCTAAATTTATCTCCTCCTTGTGCTTCAGAGAAAAATCAGAGACTTTAACAGTGATTTGGTGGGGCCAGCCATTCACAATCCTTTAGCTTCTTGCAATAAATAAGTTTTCCATTTTCCCAGGCAGTTCAGTCATCTTTTCTGGACAAGTTCTGGTTTTAATGAATCTTTCCTGAACACGTATGAGCAGTATGTACAGTATTTCAGATGAAATATGTGTTTTTAATGCCTCTAATATTGGCAAAGATCATTTTACACTTATGCTAGAAATACCTTAAATCTAAGAAACATCTCTGTCCTATTGAGGTTACTCCAAGCTGCAGGTTCGGTTCATAATTTTTGATACACTTCAACTAAATAAGCACAGGTGACCTTCACTGACTCCAGCTTTCGCTTCAGTTCCTTTTTATCCTATTATTTTGCTTGCCATGTGTTTGTATAGCAAAGCAGGTTGAGAAACTCATTCAATTTTTCTTTCAGCTGTTTTTCCTATCTTACAACACCCACTCTAATCCCCATTTTCTCATTCTAACCAACCATTTTTTCACTTGGCACCACAGAAACACTCCACTCAAGTCCTGACAGAACGACTTTTCTGTATTTTATTTACACAATCAGCAAACACAGTGACTGTCTGATACACCAGCAAGAAATCTTTGATACATATGGCCAAACTGGATTGGAATGGCAGACTATATACACTTCAGGTGGCTTTTCCTCACTCAGGGCAAGACAGAACAAGGCCTAGAGAAGAGCTCAGCTAACTGGAGGTCACATGCTTGTGAGCACAACCTGTGAATGAAAAATGTGAGACTGTTAAATGGGAGGAATATGATTAACTCAAAAGAAAATAAAAGAACTGCGATGTGAACCCTGCATCAAATGAATAGGATGTCTCAAGGAAAAGGAAGGGGAAGCAGAGTCAAGGTGGAATTAAAGAGAATGAGAGGAAGATGGAGAAAAAACAGTGGAGGAATGGAGCAATAGCAGAAGGAAGGGGAAGAAAAGATAAAGACTAACATTCATGCAGCTATATTTTCCCCGCAGTCCCAAAGCAGTACACAAAAGGGTTGCTTCTCTCCCCCAGTTCAGAAATGCAAAGGTCAAAATGCTATCCTACATCTGGACCTGTTCTTTTAGCAGGTGTCATGCTTGAAGTGCAGATCCAATAAAATCTAGCACAGCACTAGCCGTAAACATGCTCTCTCATTCCCAGCATTAATAAAATTTGTGGATAGTATTTATTTTTAAAACATGCCTATAACATATAGTTTAATTTTAAAAGCACCCTATGCAGCACATAATGGGACACTGCAAATTGGTTATATAATAAGTAAGTAGAAGAAAGAACAATATAAACAGTGGTTTGCAGCCTTGACCCTATGGTGTTTCCTGCCACAATGAAAGTAAAAACACATGTTCTCTGACAACCATCAAACACTTTGTCACTGCTGTTGGACATTTTGCTGCCTTAGGGCTTGCCTACATGCAAAGCTACATTGGTTTAGCTGGGTTTAATTTACTGCAAAGGGCTGTGTGAATTCTTATTTTGACTTAAATCAGACTTATTTCAGTTTAGTTGAACAAATTAAAGGTCAGATAAAGCCTGAGTAACTGTTGATTAGGACAATCATGGTTCTAATCAATTGCTTACAATTATAGTTGCTGCCTGTGCTGGCAAAAGCTTGCTTTCTAGTAGCCTATCTTGATGAAGTTTTGCCTGATTCCCCAGACTGTCTTAATTGACTGCAATTGCACCTGAATGGTTCTCAGGATCTGGTGTCATGTGAGTTAACGTAAATGAATCTTTCTTCCTGCAGAAGGCAGAAAGTATATGTTTATGTACACATGAAGTACATACATAAAACAGCACAAATATCAACTGGGAAAATGCTGGTTATTCTAAAAATTAACAGAACTTTTTCAATACAGGTTGACCAGGCTGGTGGTGGATGCCTCACCCCCAGAGACCCTCAAGGTCAGGTTGGAGGGATGCTGAGTGACCTGATCTGGCTGTGGGTGTGTCCCTGACCACAGAATGTCAGGGATTGGAAGGGACCATGAAAGACCATCTAGTTCAGTCCCCCTGACAGAGCAGGAACACCTACATTAGGTCACATAGGAATGCATCCAGGCAGGTTTTGAATGTCTCCAGAGAAGGAGACCCCACAAGCTCTCTAGGCAGCTCATTCCAGTGTTCTGTTACCCTTACTGTGAAGAAGTTTTTCTCATATTTATGTGGAACCTCCTATGTTCCAGCTTGCTCCTTGTCCTATCATTAGATGCCACTGAGAAGAGCCTGGCTCCATCCGCCTGACATTCACCCTTTACATATTTATAAACATTAATGAGGTCACTCTTCAGTCTCCTACAAGCTAAAGAGATCCAGCTCCCTCAGCCCTTCCTCGTAAGGGAGATGCTTCACTCCCTTAATCATTGTTTATGGCTCTGCGCTGGACTTTCTCAAGCAGTTTCCTCTCCTTCTTGAACCGAGGGGCCCAGAATTAGACACAATATACTAGATGCGGCCTCACCAGGGCAGAGCAGAGGGGAAGGAGAACCTCGCTGGACCTACTAACCACACCCCTTCTGATATACCCCAGGATACCATTGGCCTTCTCGGCCACCAGGGCACAATGCTGGCTCATGATCATTGCAGGGGGTTGGACCCGATAACCCTTAAGGGACCCTTCCAACTCAGATGATTCTATGAACACCGCGCCCAACACAGATATTTCTCAGTACACGGATGATGGCAGAAGTGGCTGTCTCAGCCCTGTATGGGCTCAGAGCACTCCAAACTAAGGAATTGCCTCATGCACATGCCGAGTGACTTACAAGTTCCTCAATTTGGCCTCAGCCTTGCTTAGCGAGGCACTCAGTAAGTGTGCTTGAAACTGCTGCATGAATATAGGGAAACTTATCTGCTTAGGGAAATGCAATGGAAATTACAAATTAAATGAATGGAAAACCAGCCATCATTATTCCTAAGAAGAGCATGCACAGAAGGAGTTATACCGGTAGAGTAATAGTAGGACAATTACAACACTAACAACATCAGTACACTTCCTCAGCCTTGTTCTGTTTTAGGAAGGCTTGTCAGCATTCTCCTTACTAAGGAAATATTCTGAGTATTTCTGTACAGAGGAAAAGATAACAGCAGAGGAATCATTTTGCTATTTTCTGTAACTGGTTTTAGGCCAAGGCAATTTGAGTAAACCTAAGGAAAATTCCTCCTAATTGCCCCTACATCATCACAAGCTATCTATCACAAAGAACACACATCATTATTAATTACTACTTCTCTCTTTGTGGGGTAGAAGGGCTCTGCCAGAGCAACCCACCACCTAAAGCCTCAGTTATGCTAAGAGCTGTGCAGCCACGCTGCCGGCAGATCAGTGTTTAAACTGTCAGGTGCTGCTGGGCTTCATGATACACATAGCACAAAAGGAACACACAAAGCAAGAACTTGCTTCCAAGCATTACTTTTATTTTTCGAATGCTAGCTTATTTTTCATAAAAAATAATCATAATAATCCAAAAGCATCAAAATACTCCCCATTTAGTCTTCTAAGGACAGCATCTTGATCTTAATCCTTAAGGTACATAAAAGCTGTGGTTATATGCATTTTAAGGCCTAGCAGCTCCTGTTCACATTTCCCCCATGCTGAACTGTGACACGGTTTACTACAATTAGGAACAGGAAGGAGCTCAGCTGTTGCCACATAAGGCTGGAGGTACAAGCCCTCCTTCAGTAAGGGAGCCTGGAGCTGGGAGGCTCCAGCAGCACAGCCGCCTCTAACGATCCCTCATCTGCCACCTCAGCCGCTCTGCCCCTGCTCTCCCCTCGCACGACGGCCGCAGAGCGCACTTTGCCCTTACTTCAGGCACAGACACGCGCCCCGCGGCCACACCGGCGCTGCCGACACGAGTAACAGCAGTCCCACAGCCGGCCCGCAGGGCCTGGCGCACACAGCGTGTCTTCCTCTCCCTCGGCATGCCCCGGAGCCTTTGGAGAACCCCCCACCCCCCAGTGGCCCTGAACCCTGCAGGCGCCACCATCTCGCTAACACCCACAACCGCCCTCCAACACACCCTACCGCCGCCGAGGGGGGATTTAAATCAGAACCCGGAAGCCGGGCCGGGCGTCTCGGGGTACGCCGGGATTTGTAGTCCCGTCGCCCCAGCGGGCAGCCCGCCGCCGACTGGCCAGGAGAAGGAGGGGAAACCACAATTCCCCTGAGCCTCCGCGGCCACCTCCGCCTCAGGTGCGCAGGCGTAGTGCGGGGGGCTGGTTTTTGAATCCGCGGCGTTGTTATTGACGCCATATTGTTGGTGTGGGAGTCATAGAAGGGAGCGCCGCCGTCGCCGCCGCTCGGGCCCCGCCGCCATCGCTCGTCATCGGCGGCCGCGGGCCGGATAACCGGGCTCAGCTCCGCGCCCCTCGGCCCAGCGTCCGCCCCGCGACCCTCCGCGGGCGGAATCGGCCCCGCCAGAGCGCGGAGTACGGCAGGACGGGCGGCGAGAGGGGATCCGGCCGGCCAAGCCGCTGGGGGCAGGGGCCGCTCCCCTGAGAGAGGCCGATAGGGAGGCGACGGAGGCCCTGACGCAGCGGCCCCCTCCTTCCCCTGCCTCCCTCGCTCCCCTCGCTCCCCTCCCTCCCGCCCCAGACAGCGAGGAAGGCGCCTTCGGGTAGGGCCGCTCGCCTCTGTCTGCCCGTCCCCTCTCTCCGAGCCCCGCTCCCCGGCCCGGCCGCCGCCCGGCGCCATGGCGTGCGGCGCCACTTTGAAAAGGACTCTGGATTTCGACCCGCTGCTCAGCCCGGCGTCCCCGAAGCGGAGGCGATGTGCGCCATTGTCAGCCCCGGCCTCAGCCGCCGCCTCCTCCTCCTCCTTCGCCTCCCCGCAGAAATACCTGCGCATGGAGCCCTCGCCCTTCGGAGAGGTGTCCTCCCGGCTCACCACAGGTGAGGGAGGGGAACCCGGGGGACTGCGGGCTGGGCGTGGGGGAGAGGGGGTCCCGCGATCCCCCCGGCCGTTTTACGTCGGCTCGGCGGTTGGCGGGGGCCGAGGCCGGCCCCGCTCGGCTTGGCAGCATCGCGGTGGAGACACAATGGAAATGGCCGTTTGCGGCAGGAGAGGGGGAGGAGGGACGGGGAGGAAGGGGGGCGGGTAGCGCCGCTGCGGGCGGCCGGCCCTGGGAGAGAGGGGTCGGGGCGGGGGGAGCTGCGGAGAGGGACCAAGCGAGAGGAGGGGGCGCGGGCACGGGGGGAGTGCGGGGCTCCGAGGTCGGGCGGCGGGCACGGAGGGGGTTCGTTCTTTTTTTCTCATTTTTTCCTTTTTTTTTTTTTATTTAACCCTTCCCTCTTCCCGGGTGTCGGGAGAGCCGCAGGGCCGAGCCCGGTTGCGGAAATGCCCAGCGGGGCGGGGGCCCGCTCGGAGCCCCCCTGCCCTCGGGGGTGGGAGCGTCGGTCCCGGGAGGCCGCCGCCCCTCGCCCAGACGTTGTGGGGGGGCGGCCGGGGAGGAGGAGGGGAGGGGGGCGGGGAGCGCGGCCGGTCATCAATCACCCGAAAAACGCCGCCGGGAAAGGCCCGAGCGGATAAAACAAAGGGGCGATCCCGTGTGCAGGCCTTTAATGCGCGTCGCCGCCCCGAATGTGACCCGTTCTGCGGCATCCTTCAAGTTTCGGGCGGAAAAAACCGAGCGACGAAAGCGGTTGTGTGCGAGTGTGAGCTGCCTCTAGGGCAGATAAAATGAGAACGAGCCGTCTCGCCTCGGAGACGTTGGGCGAGAAGGGTGCCCGTGCTCTTAACGTGCGAGGAGAGGTGGTTCAGCCGGTGGCCCTGTGCGCCGCGGGTCTGCCTGTGTCACGGTGCAGGGGAGAAATCGGCTGAGCTCGTGGTGCCGTTGGGCACGAAGAGAAGAAAGGAGCGAATGTTGGCTGGGCCTGTGGGATTGCAGGGGAGTTGGCCTAGATGGCCCTCGGAGGTCCCTTCTAACTCTAAGGATTCTATGATTTTATGATTGATTGTCCCTTCCTATGGTTACTCCTTGGGCAGCTTCCAGTAACGCACTCACTTTGTGCTTGCAGGCAGTAGTGGTGGTGGCGTGAGGTATTAGATCTGTGTCCTTTGTGTGCAGAAAGGAGCCCTCTGTAATTGTTGCGGCTCAGCTCTTTGCACTACTGCCTTCCATGCAGAAGGAAGGAAGTTTTTGCCTCAGAAAACTGCTGGTGTTGACCAGGCAGATGACCATTTTGCTTTCAGATTGCCATCCGTGTAGGGGGAATTCTTTTTTTCAGTATTCCTACTTCGTGAAACTACAGTGTGCAGTAGGACACTTCTGCTTTTTTGCAGATTTTATTCAGATATTTAAGAACAAAAAAAGGGAAAACTCTGAGGGGGGGAAGTGTATGGAGGGCATACAAAGTACTCGCACTTGGCATGGATGCCTTGCTATTTTTTTGAACCTCTAGGAAAAGATCTCGAATGAGTCAGCGGTCTGCGATGAGCGCTGTGCACTCCCCAGTACAGTAAGGCTTTATATACACGCTGAGATAGATCTTCAGAACTGGAATTCATTTGATTCTTTCTAGAAGATGCGTGGCTTCATTGCAATGATTTATTCTGGTTTGTTTCTCTGGGATTTGGAGAGCTGAGATTATGAATATTGAATAGAAATGTCATCTGGCCAGTGTATGTGTATTGCTGGAAGGAGATGAATCAATAAAATTTTCTGCAGAGAGGATTCCTATGGTAATATTTGAGGTTATACCTGAATTCCTGTCATACTGTTAGTGACTGTGACCCTTAAGAACGGAGATGTTGCTGAAGTTGAGCAGATCCAGGCCTCATCTCTTGATAAAATCAGAGGTGCGGGCTGTAATCCTCGTGGGAACGTGGTTCTATACCGGTGAGGGTGTTTTGTGTGAGCAGTTACAATAAAAAGAAAAGTGATTCAAAATGTCTGTGAGCCACTGAGTGCTCCTGAGCAAGGCTCAGTGTGTCTGCAAGTTGTGCGCGTTTACATGGCCGTTGTGTAAAAAGCTCCCTCTGTTTTCTGTTCCAAGCAAAAGAAATTACACAGCAAGAGTGCAAATGTCAGCGTGAAGGAGCTTGCTTACTTTTTCCTTTCAGTTGAATTTAGGGGTATAGTGGCATGCTGAAATGAAATACAACCAGTGGACAAAATAGAGCTTTTAAAGGGGTCGTTTGAAACGTTCTGTGGGATTTGCCCCATCTAATTTTGTAAATGCACATCTGACCTAATAATTTGTGGGATTCTCGATAGTTGTGTGGAAGAAATGGATGGCTTATTCTACAGATCTGTCTGAGGATGAGGCAAAGGGTACTCGAAAAGTATTCACTGCTCTCCATTGACCATACATTTAATTGAGGTAACCATTCCTGATGCTGACACGTACATCTGGGTCGGATAAATCTTGCCTTCTCTCTGAGGAGAATTCCAGTCAGATTTTACAAGTCTTCCCAGCTGAGTCACTGTTTGGTTCTTTTTTTTCCTGTATTGAGAAATTCTTAACAATAGCCAGAGTTCACTCCAGTTAGGGTTTTCTCAGGCTCTTCCTGTAATGCTCACATTTCCAACACTTAAGAAGTATCTGAATTTGATTTAATAAAATCACATTGGTATAAAATTTAATGCCGATACTTCATTTTAACTTCATGCAAAAGGTTTTTTTTCTACTTGGTGCTGTTTAACTTCACCCGGCAGGGAATATATCAGCACCAGAACTTAGCACATGGTTAATCATTTCAAACAAGAATTATCTGGAAGCGGAATCTGAACTGCTGGAGGGAGGTGCAGAGAGCGAAGAACACAGCGTGGCAGTCAGATGAGAAAACAGCTGTCTCTACAGAGTGGTCATAGACAAATAAACGGCGCGTCTGTTTGAGGGGCAAGGCTTATTCAAGATGAAACTTATATCTCACAAGAGTGCTTTAATATTCTGTGGTTATTTGAACAGCTGTTAGGTCACTTCCAGTTTCTCAATGAATTTGGCAGCCAAACTGTAATTGTGGCTTCACCGTCTATATTTTCTGTGGAGTTGACCTTCCAATTACTTCAACATACTCTGTGAGTGCATTTGGTAATTCTGGATACCATTGTTTGCATGTAGAATTATCTGCTTAAAAGCACACTCACGTAGGACACAGCCACCTGCTGTAAGATGGCTCTGGCTCTGAGACGTTTCCTACTGCTAGGATGGTACCAAAGAGTTCTACTTGGTTGTCAGCTCTTGTGCTGAGGCTGTTCTGTGTGTTCAGAATAGCTGTGTTGCTTAGAGCCCTTCAACTGATGATGGCTGGAATGGCAGAGATGGGAAGGTAGTTAGAAACATCTGCAAGTCACCTGGCACACACTGTGCTGTGGCTGAGTTATGGCCCAGTGGATGGACTGTGTGAGAAGGGGCTGGAGAGCTGCATGGCTGGGTCGTGTGCTGTGTGTGTTCCCTTTCCTCAGATGTCCTCAGGGTGCTGTCTTGCTTTTAAGCTGTTACATACTTCTTTTGAGTCTGGAAGGAGGAAGTGGCAGTATTTCTTGTATTCTCTGCTGGATGAATTTTGCATTCTCTGCTGGAGAGCCACTACTCGCAGTTTTACCTTGATGAAAGGTCACGCTTTCGGCAAGAGAATGTGGAATGTATTGCACTTACGTTGTTTGCTGAATTCAAGGGCACGTCAGTGCAAGAAAGCCCACATGTCTGAATACTTGAGGCTGAGGTCCCAGCGGGTGGTGCAGTTCGACAAACCAACTGGTGGGGGGTGAAGACGGCTGGTGTTGGCAGGGTCCTTGGCTGTGGCATGGTAACTGAGAAAACAAACCCGGATGGGTAGCTTTCTTCCACACTCTTATTTCAGAATCAGAGGGTAAGCTGCAGCTAGAACTTAGCAGAATCCTAAAGAATGTTGTATTTAAAAATAGTTTGTGAAATCCCTTAAAAATCCCCAAGTAAGCAGTGCTGTTCTTCACTCCATCAGAAGTGTTCGTGTACTCAGACATTCCCCAGTAACACAGTGGTGTGGCAAACGAGAAATCAGAGTGGGTGGGGTTATGGAGAACAGCTTCACCTCGGGTCACTGGTTGGGATCCAAGCTGGGATAATGTCAGAAATCAGGTGGCCCATGGAAACTATTGAATTGATGTGCTCTTCGGCAGTGGGTATGCACAATTGGTATTTGCTGCTTCAGTGGCAGTCTGACGGCAAATGGCTGTAGACAGAGATGGCAAACGGAGTTGGTTGTGAGACGCTGTCTTCTGAGAGATGAATAAACAGGCAGTAGTTTAGTTTCTTTAATATATGCCCTTTCACAGAGTAATCTGAAAAAATGGGTCTAATTACCAAAAATGCTGAAAGTTACGCAAGAAAATGACTTTGACCTTTCTGAGTAGGAAGAGCTGCGAGCCTTCCCCATAGGCTGTCCTCCCATGACCTTTCGGTTGTCCTCTTGAGCAAACGGAGAGCTCCGTCTTTCCGCAAGCTCTGCTCGGGCTGCAGCCAAGGCCAGCTCTGCATTTCCAGTGCACAAATGCAGTGGGTTTGGAATGCGTTGGTACCACCGCATCTCCTGCCTGATTTCTGTTTTTTTAACTTTTATTGGCATGTGTATTTATTGCTAAATTACTTTGGCATGGTGCCAGGCTTCTTATTGTGCTCCAGTATGGCAGAAATCATTAGGATTTTAAAAACAAAACATTCCCACCCCTTAAAAACAGAACAAAAAATAGAAAAAGCACATAATGATGGCATCTGGATGCGATAATTTAATCTGTATGAGAAGTTTCTGTATAGATTCCTGTGGTGGCTATAAATGTTAAATGCCTTTGGCCTTAGATGTCATAAAATATCGAAGGAAATTTTTTGTTTCGGTGGCAAGTCTGATAGATGCACCGTGACGTTTTTTTGTGTGTGTGAAGAGAAAGATCTAATTGCTGTATCTAATACATTTTGCATTGCTTGATTTATTTTTCATTGCTCAACCCCTTGATGGGGAGCGCTGGGATTTCCTGAAATAACACATTTGCAGAATGAGCTGATGCATGCGTGAGCATCGGGCATGTCGCGGGAGAAGCAGAACCTTCCATCAGGCTGAGGCGTCAAGTAATTGGATCTCCCGAGGTGGCCGGTTCTGGGCCACGGGATCCATGACGAGCTGCTTCTGGAGCTGCAGGCACTGTTGCCAAGTGTCAGCACTGTACCCGTCCTGCTTTCTGTCTCGGAGATGAGGGTGGTTTCCAAAAGTATACATTCTGTTACTGAAGTCTAATGCAGCGTGCCTAATTAAGAAACTTAACTGGAGTGATTGATGTCTTTGACCAAAGCAAGAAGAGGAATATCTGGGCCGTTTTAATTTGTCTCGTGTCTGCAGAGTTTATGTAGATAAAAAAAACAAACCAAACGGGGAATATTGTTAATCCATTGCTTTGCTGCAGTGCTGTCTTGTCCGGAGGAGATGCTGGCATCCTGACATTGATTTTGTGTGTCTGTAGTTTGCTGGAGAGATCCAAATTTGGACTGTGGTAACATCAACCAAATGTCAAGTAAGGGTGACAAGCCTGAACTAGGACAGTGGAACAGATTGGCCTCAAAAGGAGCTGCGAGCCGTTGGGATGTGTGCTGCTGGCATCAGGAAAGTGATCCATTGATTCACTGAGACAAAATCTCGGGCGTGGCTGAGGTTTGAATGCATATATTGGATGGTGACATTGCAAATTGAAACCTGAGCTGTGGCTTCCATTTCAGGCCAGGAAAAGCGCTACTCTGATTGCAGCCTATTGAATCACCTTCCTGCTTGTTTTGCCAAAGTTTCCTTCTGCTAAGTGGGAGAAGCCGGGAACTGAGATGTGAAATTGCTGGTTTGAAAATCAAGCCAAAAAGAAAAATCCTTCAGGGGAAACAATCGGCATCTTCGTGGTTGATAAGAGGTTATTAAAATGGAGAAAATAATTGCTTGCCTTGTTACCTTTTCAGATGGAACGACTGTTGCCCTTGTACATAATTTCTAGGCAATTACAGGTCAGGATGGAGTAATTAGATGACAGAATGATGAAAAAGAATAATTTTGTGTCTCTTATCGTGAGTTGAAGGAAGTAGGCATCGCTCCTTGGAAGTAAATATTTGGCTTTGTAATGCATTAGTGTGACATACCATATTTCAGATGCCAAGCCTGAATTCTGATTTGCCCCTTCACGTTTCGCTCTCGTCATTGGTTGTAAAAGCAACATGACGTGTGTAATTCTGCTTCCCTCATCATCTCAAATTTGGAAGGAGAACTGGGGTGAATGCTGTCCTTGCTTGATTGCAGTGTTAAACGAACAAATACATTTAACGTTATGATCTTAATATACGGCGCTCTAGATGAAAAACCATCTCTGCATGTCGTTGTATTCAGGTCTATTCAGCTGACTCCCCCTCGTGCTGACAGCAGGCGCCTTTTTTTTTCTTTATGCTGGCCCGGAACCTGGCCCTTTTAAATAAGGATGGAGATAGGGACACGTGGCATGTAGTCTACCCAGCGCCCATAGTCATTCTCAATCGGAAATGTCACCTGAGAAGTCCTCCTGCATTGCAGCGTGGTGGCAGTGTGGGTTTTTCTTGCAACTGCCCCAGATGGAGCAGGCCCAGTTCTCATGTTCAGCACCTCAGCCCAGTGTTTCCTGCTAGTCAGCTGTGTGCCTCCAGATGTATCTACAGCCAATGGGGAAGTGAAGTTAAAATGGAATGGAGGGTAGGCTGCAGAGAGAGATGTTTGATTGGACGGAACACACACCTTTTACCATCATACATAAGATTGCTGCCTGAAGTACAGTGTCCGGCTTGAACTTTGGCAGCAGTGAAGATGGCAGCGAGTCCTATTTAAAATAGCTCACTAATTCTGATGTATGTGATTCATGTTCTCACTTCAGCTTTATGGTCTTAGAGAGGCTTAGTTAATTTGGGTATTCTTCAATGAATACACCTCCAGATTCCAGATTTCAGTATATGAAGTAATTCATTAAACGAAATAACTGTCATTGTTGAAAAAGACAGTTTGGGCCTCCTTATTTAAGGAACACAAAAGGAACATGTCCTGTGTTTGACACCAGATAAACACCCGTTTTAATTCAGTCGTCAACTGCAGAGGGAATAGAGTTAATTGGAAGTGAAGGAAATTAAGAAACAACTTGAAAAGGCAAGAAGACTTTCTGGAAGCAGAGACATTAGTAAAAATAAGGAATGTGAATAAATGCACGTTGCCTGTATTCTTTCAGTGAATTTGGATGCATTCCAGCTGTTCTGTGCTTTCCTGAAAATAACGCAGTAAGCGCATCCCTTAATAGTTAAGTGAAATGTTTTTACAAAGAGGTGCAGTTCCAATCAGATCCAGATCAGTGTTAATCCAGCGTTGGTTCAGTGATATCAAATTATCATTCAGACTTGCGTTTAAAACTAATCGTAAAGGTTAAGTCGTTTTGCTTAAAGTGATTTTATGTTGCTGTATGTCAACTAAAATAGACATACTCAGTCTCGGCTGCTGCCTGCTTAATTTCAAATATTTCAAGTCCAGTTACTCACGTACAAAGTCACTGAACGGTTTGGTGCAGTGTTAAATGAGCGGCTTTCACTTATTAACCTTCATTTTACAAATGGAGGGCATTAGGAGGTGAATCATTGGCATTGGCGCAGCTAGTTTGTGTGCTGCAGGTAGCGCAGTGCCACGCACCCACCTGTGGGCCAGCTCTGTGTGCTCACCGATGCTGCTTCACATCTCCTGAATGAGTCCAAATGTAGGAATTCTGCTAGCCAGCACAGGCTAACTGCATGCCCCAGTCTTCTGTCAGGACTTCAGGTTCCAGGCTTTTTTCCTGTCTTTTTTTTCTTACCTGGTGGCTGTTTGCAGTGTAGACAGTGTATTACTGTCGTTTCTGCTCCCTACTGTATTTGTTTAGTTGCAGAGCTTTCCCTGAAGGTAGTGTTGCTGTGCAAGCTGTCAAAGCAGCTTTTACGGGGAGGTGATGTTGCAGTAGGTCTGTCCATAGCTTTTTTCTTACAATTTGTGGTTGTCAGAGCAATGCTAGAAGATAGCAGATTAGAAGTAGATGAAGTTACTATAATATAGCATTTTTTTTTTTGTCCTCAGTTCATATAGTTTTGAATAGATTTGTGTATTCCTTGGTGCACAGAACTTTACTTTCTGTTCCAGTTGTACTGTTTGTTCCCAGAGTTGGTATGTGCTTATTTTTTCCCCTTCTATCTCCCTTGTGCTCCTTCTGTCCTGGTTGGGTTTTATGCATTCTCTCTAAGTATTTTCTGCAGATGTGGTTAGGGCTGGGAGAAACCTGGCCGATGGCTGTTGGTTTAAAACTGTTGATCGGAGTCTGTTCACATTTTTTCTTAACTTCTTTGGAGGTTAATCTGGAGTGAAATTATTTCTACGTATAGGTAATATTAAAGAGAGCTATAGAGGAGACTTAGCAAAGTTGTTACACCCCAAATTTGGCCGATGTTTTTGCAGTTCATACAGAATTTGTAAAGCAAAACGTGGCCAAGACCACATAGTTGCAGCGGAGGATCCACGCATGGTTATGTTCACCAGTTAACATAAATACAGTGTGTGTCCTTGCAGTCAGGTTTCTTGGAGCATAGATGGTGTTTCTTGGAGCTTTAGGAGAGGTGTGGTTTTATCAGCTGACTGGGTTCCCACTGGGAGGTGAGCAGTATCCCTGGAGCCAGAAGAGCACTTGATTCTGAGGAAGAGGATTGTTTTGCCACCCTAATGCTGTTGAGTTAAAATGTTCCAACGCTACCTCCCAATGTCTGATGCCCCACCTATGTGACAGGTTCTACCTGGGATTCATTTTGGAAGCCTGAGTCTTTGTTTAACTTGATTTGTGTATTTCTGTACCTCAGTGGAGTATAGTTTATAGTTTGTCCTACAATAATAGGAATCCTCCAGCTGTCCTTGAATACAGCTCTCTCACCGTCCTCAATTTCCTTCATTTCCCTGTTGTGCTTCTTATATTTTCTGCAGTTGCTGCTTTGAACCAAGTTACCATAAGGGACAGAACTGCACAAGCACTGTTGGGTGTAGGATTGAAAAGGTATAAATTGCAGAGTGCTCTTTGTCCAGGAGCACCATCCAAACAAGCTCCTTGGAGAAGGTGCTGATACTTCTGTTGGTTGGAAGTGATTTCCTTGCCCACCAATGAGGATCCTCTAAGTTGACTTGTGCTATTAAAGAGCAGCCACCGCTGAACCTCTGAACTAGAAATTGACAAATGTTTGCTTCTGCTTGATCTGGCAACAGGCTTCAGCCACTTGCTGAAACAGCTTTTTGCTGAAGTTCACTTGCTTCATGTGGGTGCTTACTAGGAAATGTTCAACTGTAGTACCTCAAGAACATTTGGTTCACAAGCACTGAAAACTGGTGGAAGAAGGTTTCATGGTGTTACATTGAACAGAAACAGGAAGGAACTGAGTTGGAGCTTTTTGCAACCCTGACGCAATCACAGCGATGTGTGTATGTGTGAGGCTTGAAAGGCCATCTCTGCCATGAGTCTAGAAGCTTAGTCTCGGGGAAGCAGACTGTTTAGGGAAATGTGGTTTTGTTTGTTTTATAAATAGGTCTGAGCATTTAAAAGAATTGTCATAGAAAGGGCGTCTTTGGAGTTCTCTTTGTTTGAAGGTCTCTGTAGGAGTTGGGGGGAAGGCGTTTTTTCCAAGGGGCTCTGATGTTCCTGAGAGCTTTTTGTCTCATGGAATTTCAGAGAGGGAGCACCACAGGGTTGATAATTTTGTTGCAGGACTTGTTGTTTTCCTTGGAATTTCTCATCTCAACAGAGATGACATTATTAGGAGCACCTGCTGTATTACCCAGTGCAGGTCAAATGCTGACTTGCCTGTTGCCATACTCTCTTAAAAGAGGCTATTGATCCATCCGTGGGGTTTATTTGGATAGATCTGAGGCTCTGAAGTATTGTGGAAGGCATTTGTTTTTGTCTGTTGGTTTCCACTTCTTGGAGGGTTTAAGCAGTAGCTGCTTTATGAATATTTGGTCAGAATTGTGTCCTTCTCTACTTTGCTGCTTGTCTGTCAAATACTGAATAGAGAGGAGCGGCACGTCGTGGAGACTTAATTTTCATTTGTGTGCATTATCCAGTTTTTGGGTCCTACGTTTCAAAGTCAGACTGTTTATTTTGGTTAGCTGTACCCCAGCACTGGCACTTGACCTTAATAAATAATCTATTTTGCTCGTGTGTTTTCTTGTGAAAATGCTCTGGACTTAAACTTCTCTGTTAGTTTCATTATTGCTTTGTGTCCCGGGTAAAATGTCACCGTTTTTGGAGACTTAAGAGTTTAGTTATCAGCATCTCTTGGTCATCTACATTTGATGTTCTAGTGGAAATAAAGTGAAATGCTGAAATGCAATTATTTTAGGTTTAAGTCTTTTACTGTTTTTCTTCTAGAACAAATTCTGTACAACATAAAACAGGAGTACAAACGCATGCAGAAGAGGAGACACTTAGAAAATAGCTTCCAGCAGACAGATCCTTGTTGTTCTACTGATGCACAGCCACATGCGTTTCTTCTTACTGGACCAGCTTTGCCAGGTAGCCAAAGCATTCTGTGTAATTTTGGTCTGTGTTCTCAGATTCTGAGGAAATAATTTTCCTTCGTTGCTTCCTGTATTATCGCACTTTCTCATCAGTTACGGTTTCTTTTTTGGGCGGGGGGGCAATAATAGCATTAATCTGGAAGCTTACCAGGTTTTCTCCTTTCCCTGCCGCTGATCTTGGAATAGGCTGTTGCAAAGCAGCTGTCTTTGCAAAAATACATTGTAGTTTTAATGTAAAATAGAAGCTTGAGTTTGTAAATGGCAACTGCCATTTGTGCTACACTGTGTAATGCTCCTGTTTTTTTCATAGATGTCCTTCTTTGGCAGTTAAGATTCACTTTAATTTGAAGTATTCAGGTGGCACAGGAACTCGTCTCCAAATAGTTTGTAAAATTCCTTTAATGTAAAAGGTGTGGGGAAAACTGATTATAATACTGGTTCTGAACTCCTTGCAAGCCGGATGTGGGTTATGCCCCAATATTTTTGTCTTAGGTACTTCATCTGCAGCATCATCACCATTGAAAAAAGAACAGCCTCTGTTTACTCTCAGACAAGTTGGAATGATCTGTGAACGTTTGCTGAAAGAACGCGAAGAGAAAATCCGTGAAGAGTATGAAGAAATTTTGACCACAAAACTTGCAGGTATATTAATAATTCAAAATAATGTGCTAGCATGAATTCAGAAGCTTTTTTTTCTTTTACTGTTGTGCTGTTTGTTTTTTTTCTGAGCTAGTCTGGTTAAGGAATGAGATTGCATACAGGGCAGATAAAACTGTGTAGACTCTTTGATAGGATTTTCTGTTCCGCGCTGTCTTGGATAGAAGCTGTGACTCCTGGGTATTACTAATCAATGGAAACAGAGGTTTTATTTCACATTGAACTTTCTCTCGCTGCCGTGTTGGAATTGATCATTTCCTCTTCATTTTTTTTTGCCAGAAAGACTTTCTATTTTACTTCTTTAAGAGCTCTTTGTGAAGGATTTTTTTTTTTCCTGCTTGGAAACTGACTTCCTTTTTCTGGAATTTGGCAAGAAGACAGAGTACCTAAGACTTCCCTTTCTCTTCCCAGTACTTATATTACTCTGCTGCCAGTGGCGTTGGGTAGCTGCTTCAGTGTCAGTAACTTAGCTGCGTTTCTGTTCCTCTGTGTTGAATTCTTGCATTTCCTACCAGTCAGCTGGTGTTTTTGGCGCTTCATGTCAGCTTACCTTTTGATAAGGATCGTGTTAATGCCAGAATTGTAAAAAGGACTTTTCTTCAGTTGTCAGTGTCCTCTACTTCTAAGTGCTTTGCTAAAGTCTGAGGACCTAATTTTGGTGCGTTCAGAGGTGGGTGCCTTCACAATATGATGTGGTGTCTAATGCTTAGTATGATTGTAATGAGCATTTCAGGACGCTCTTTGGCAGCGAGCTTGCTTTTTGAATACCTGTTGCCATTGTGTCCCACCTGAAAACACATCAAATTAAAGTTTGCAAATCGTGGATTCAGGAGCCAGCCCTTCTGTGGGCATTGGCCATGCAGAAGGTCACCAGGCTTGTGTCAGACTGCTGGGTTGCACATGACAGTGTTGTGTCTGCACCTGAGTCTGTGTTCATGTTCTGTGCTTTCTGGTCTGCTACCCTGAAGTCCGTGTTTTTTTAATATATAACTAGCCCTGCATACTTAGTTTTCTTTGGACCTAATGTTTCATTTCTAGATTTTTCTTAACCTGATTTTGAAACAAGAGTCTTCTTTTTCTTCTAATTTATGTATGTTAGGAATGGAACTCTTTCTTACATTCTTAAATGCGTTTCAGTTAGCAGTGATGATAATAACCAATTGAAGACCAGATATTGATTTGTCTCAGTCTTTGAGTCCAACTTGCAGTTCTTTACAGCAGGAACCTCTGGCACTGTGCTCTTGTGTCACTCTGAAAGGGAACCTCTGGGAAGGGGAACAGTGCCTTCTCCTAGGGTCTGAGGACAGCATATAGTGAGATAAGATTTATTTCCCTGTAGGGTGATCTCCAAAAGAACTAGTTATTGCATCCCGTATATTGTGCCAGTAGCGAATTCTCAGTATTACACAGGAGTTTAGAAATAGACTGCTAGAAGAACTGAGCATAATTCCTTTCACAGAAGACCACTTGCATCTTTCTGCTGGCAGAGCGACTATGTCCCTTTCTTTGCTTTGTACAGTGAGGTGATAACTCATTTTTGCAGACCAGTGAAATGAATGGAAATGCAACTGGAAATAGTGTCACAAATATTAACTGACTAGCTTCTTTCAAGTGACTGAATGGAATGTTTGGATCTTGGATATTTTCTTCGTTCCTTCCCTGAATCATGCTTTTCTTGGAGGTAGTTAGCCAGATACTGCCTTTTTTGTTTTCCTCTGCTATGTTCTTTGTGAGCAGAATTGCCTTTCATGTAGAGCGAGTGATGGAGTGATGAATGGAAAACTGAGGTCGCTGTAATGCCCCGATTTCCCCTCCTGTCTCTGTTGTTTGAAACCTCTGTGTTAGCATAAACTTGGGTTTGCAAAATCCTTTGCGGATTTGAAAACCAGAGGGGAAGACGGCAAGGGGCTAAGTGAAACTTCAGCTTGAAGGCAGTTCTAGAACCTGCTTGTGAAAAACAGCTCTTTTACTGCAGTTCAAGTTATGGATTCGTAGTAACGGTGCTTGTATTTGTGGCATTTAGCCATCTTCTGGCTTGAAATAGCTAAAACCTGTCATAGGGGGTTCCAGCGGTGCAAGTATCTTTACAGGTGTTCATTTCAGTTTTCATCAGTTCACTATAGATGATTTTACCTTTGGATTCCTTAACTTTCTTATGCAGAATGCCACAAGAAGGGATTTTTCACTAAGTGTGGATTCTTAAAGTTAGCAAAACTGTATTTTTAACAGAGACGGTGCTACGAAGCGGTTGTGTGTGTTGGCATAAGCCTTTACAGAAGGAAGCTCGTAGGTTTATTTCTGGCCTTTAATACATTCTTTCAGAAAAGTTCTAGTTGCTGTTGTTTTTGGAAATGGTTTCTGGGCAACAAATCCTTCAATCTGCTCTTTGTGTTATTTTGTTGTTTGGCTAAGATCCTCACGTGGCTGCTGAAAAGCCATCAATCAGAACTGCAGTGAGACAGAGGTTCTGCTTGTGGGCAGAGGGGAACTGGCCCCCACGGTGCTGGGCCCGCTTGCTCAAGGATGAATGTCCTTAGATGGCTGGGCCAGGTCCGCGCTTTGGGCTGCTGCTGCACTGCTTGCTGATTACTGATACGCTGTTTACTTCAAAGGTGAAGCTCCTCCCTGCAAGAGGATGGGGACTTTAATGGGGCAAACCTGTGGGACTAGGAACTACTACAAATCTAACTGCATTTTTGGTTGAAGATTGCCTTCTTTGACCTTGCCCTTTTCTCAGAACACCCCACATTGCTGCACATGTATTTTCCCACAAGGGAGGAAGGGGAATGGAGAGGAGCGGCATCTGGTAGATATTACTCTCCTTGTTCAATTTCCTAGTTCTGAAAGGTGATATCCTGCTGATGAGTGCACTATTAATACTGAACAAAATATGGCGAATGTATGGATGCGTGCATAGAAATGATAGTATTTCTGGGAAGTAATGCTTAGTTCAAAGCCAAATAAATACGTTTGATATCTAAATTCCATTTCGGATCACTCAGTGGCTCTTTTCATGAAGCTCAGAGCCAGCCACATCTCGCGTGTTGTGGCTGCTTCTGTGACTAGAATTCGTCAAGCGTTAGCCACTTCACATCTCATGCCTTTAGTTTGTCTTTGCTTTTGATTTCCTGGCAGAAAGTATTTCTAACTTTGTAGCAAATCCTTTTCCCATGCTTCTTTGTTTCCATTTCATTAAATTAATTTTCTTACATCTGGTAGTGATAGGAGCAGTGAGAAGTTACACTTCAGTGCTAGCACTGACCATAACGCCTTGTTCGCTTAACTACTTTGCCCCTGGTAGGCATCTGTGAAATGTGCACGTTCAGTTACTTCAAAACATTCTGACACTTAGCAGGTACCGGGTATATTGAGGTGTTTGTATATATGTGCTGCAGTTATCTGGGAGTGTACTACTGCTTTTCTATGGGAAATCCTTTTAACTAAGGGGACATACTGCAGTGTTGTTCTTTGGGAATGGAGAAGAATGGCAGCTGTGAGCTGTGTGAAGGCACTTGAAACTACTCTTAGTGGATGCGTGTTTAATTGCTATGATCTGTATGGTATGAAAAGTAGCTTTAAATATTTTTCAGCCTGAGTTAATCATAATAGACTCACACTTGTAATGCTTCGTGCTTGCAGAACAATACGACGCGTTTGTGAAGTTCACGCATGATCAGATCATGCGACGATATGGAGAACAGCCTGCCAGTTGTGAGTATCTATTTCTTCCGGTTCGTGCAGCAGCACTAGGATACTGACCGTGCAGTAGCTTAAATGGCCACTGTTTAATGCTAGGCTTCAGCTGGGCCCCGAGGTAAAAATACTTGACGTCGACAGTATGGAGAACCAAGGTTGAAAGGAAGACTCTCAATGAAATGCAGCTCTCGCTTAAAACACAGAGCTGTCTCCCATTATGTGCTGAGTTTTGAAACAAGTTTGGGTATTGCCATAGCAGATTTGCATAGAGCTGGCTTTTGTTAACTTCGTTATTAATTCCTGTTTTCTTTCTCTTCGCAGACGTTTCATGAATCACATTTTCTGCATATGTGGGCTGCCCTATCCACCCCGTTTTATTGCTGCAAGCTGTCCCAGTAATGACTTGCAGCAATGCCATATTTTTTCCCCCTGTGAACAAAGGTTATTTCAAGCTTTTGTCAGTGGCAACCACTCTTATGCAGCAACTGGTTTTGGAGTGCTCCCTGATGTCAGTACCACCTGGATGTGGACCTTTGCTACCTGTAATAATACCAGTGGCCTCATTCGCTGTATCATTACAATTTGGCTTCTTATGTTAATAAGTTTGAAAAAGTAAAGGATTAAAGCTGATGTTCTAGAAGTTGCCCTTCACTGGTTGTGTAAATAAAAATGTAGAATGACACTTCTGACTGAAGTTAGTGTGGTTTTCATAACTGTGCACTACAACAAAGCTGTAATCACAGTTAAATTAGAATGTAATCCCAGGACAATTTTAAGCAAATAGCCCACAGTACTGCCTGTGAAATAGTGAAGGAGGGCATTTCTGTATTCCATGACTTTTTTGGGGGTTAAGAATGGGTTTGTATGATTTCTCATTTTTTGTAGTTTTTATTTATTCTCTCAGTCTTTAACAAATGTTTATTGCTGCAATTTTTCAGTGTATCATTGTTTTACTGCCCTTGTAGTACTGGAATTTAGTTGGAAGAATAAAACATTTACTTCTAATCTGTTTGTTTTTAATATGCAGGTGGAACTTTTGCCGTGTATGAATAAACTTAAATCTGAGTGTTTAAAGGAAAACTTTATTTACTAGCAGCAGTGGGTGGGTCAGAATATTTAGACGAGGAAAAAAGTGGATGAAAATGTTACGCAACTCTTCAGAGGCTGCAAAATGTGTTAGGTTGGATGCGGTCTGTAGGTATGGAGGCATGTTTGTTATACAGCTGACAGTACTGCTTTAACTGACTGCCGCTGACTCAACAGCTGTGCTCATCTTCCTTCAGTTTTGAATGACACATCAAAGGAGATGTGCTCACGAGATAGAGCGGCTGCTTGCACCACAAGCTGCAACTACCCAGGAGCTGGAGGAGTGCAATCTCCGCGTGTTGGTCCAGGAGTTTGTTCTTAGATACGCTCAGCTGTTTCCAGACTGCTGTATCAGGGGTGGCCGCTGTTGTCTGTGCAATTCTGAGTCACTGTAAATGACTGAAAGATTGTTGCTACGCGGTGATTCCAGATCTCAGTGCTACGGGTACAAGTATTGCTCATCACATTACTTGGATTATCTGTTGCTGGGACTCGGAAGCTTTTTTGAAGTCATCCCTTGGTTCAACTGCTCTCTGCATTAACTTGTTGTCAGCCTCTGCTGAAGTGGAAGTCTGTGTGTCTCCACTTCAAATTAATGGGGAAAAGTTTTAGTTGAATTGTAATTGCAGCTTCAGCTGGTAGATACGCACAGTCATAGGGTTCTAGAAAAGCTGTGTGAGTTCTGGCTCTATGAATTTTATTTCCTTTAGTAGTGATGTAGGTGCAGAACTGCGCGTAAAGCTGCAGTATCTATTTTCTGCATGCTTTCCCAAAGCCTGTTTGACTTTACCTGGCCTCTAAAAAGAATATTTTCTTTTAAACTGCATTTCAGAGCAGTAGAGATAAGAACTCTGCTACTTTTGGCTCTTCCATTGCTGAATGTAATGACAAAACTATCAGGGGCTGTTGCTTCTGTTTTCTGCCTTGGGGTTCTCAGCCCCCTCCTTCTTGCTCCTTCTTATGTCTCCACGTGTTCGCCTTACCCAGGTGAGGAAAGCCATGGCTCCCAGATGGACCGCTGCGCAATTCCAGCATCCTCATACACCTCCTTTATCACCTGTGTTCCAAAGGTCCTTGTTCTGACTTGATAGAAAACAGTATGTGCCTGAGAATTGGTGGTAGAATTAAAATAACAGCTGTTGTGATTGCGTCTCAGCTTATCTTAACCTTCAGGATATTAAGAGCCTTTAGAAACAAGTGATGTCATACTAGCACCCAGTTATTCCTGTGCTGCCCCACATTCATGCATAGTAAACAGCCTGCTGGCAGATGAATGCCACACGGGTGCCTGTGCATCACAGCTGCAGTATACTGAATCTGTGCCTGTTTGGATAATCAGGTTGCATTCTTTGAAGTCTTTTCACCTGCTGCTTGGATGGGCTGCTTTCTCTAAGCTCAGTGATTGGTACGTGAGGTGAAGACTGTCACACGACAGGCTTGCAACAAGTAGCTTGCAACAAGCTCCTCAGTGGGAAAATGGTTGGCTGGTTACTGCGGTTCTGTGATGGAGTCGGGTGGCACTTGAAAGGACACGTCTGCTTTGGAGGCTTCTCAGAGGTGTTCTGGGGGCTTAGAGGTACGTTAGAAAGGGGTAAGAGTAACTTCTTTTTTTCTTCCCTACTTGTATGTATCTGCAGTCCAAAAGCAAAGCAAAGAGCAGACAGTTCATTGCAGCTTTGCGGTATTAAAGATCTTGGTTAACCTGTTTTTAAGATAGCGATGCTTAAACTCTTTCCAAGCAGACCTTGGTTACTGTAAAGTGAGAAAGCAGCATGTACATTCTGGGTGTTGATTTTTGTCTAGATAAGGAAGCGCATAACCATAAAGATTCTTCAGCATCTTTCAAGGCTGAAAAGGAAGGAGGTGCGTGCAGTCTTGTGCTAGTGCTCGAGACCTGCTATGTAGTCTTACACAGCAGGACTGTTAGCACAGTGTGGGTAGGAGCTGTGTTGTGAAGGCTCGCTCTGGTCATGAGAGCTGGTCGTTGGGAAGGATTTATCTGTGTGATTCCACGGCTGGTCGTGTATTAAGAGTTTGTGCTCTCATTGTGAAGCACTGCTTGTGACTTTGCAGAGAAGTAATTCTCAGATGAAAAACGCGAGGATGAATGCTTGGCTTTAGCAGTGGCTTGTTCTTCTGTCTTACTCTTGCAGTAGGATCTTTCACTGCTTACCTTAAAGTCTCAAGTTTGTCGTGTTTGAAATCAGCAAAGAGGTTATGAGCAACCAGCAAAAACCTTCAAATGTTGCAGCAGAGGAAAATAGTAAATTCTTCCAAGAGCAGTGAGCCTTCAGGTTTCGGCAGTACTGCTGAAAGCTGCAGATGTCAAATACAGTACGTGTCAGCTCACAGGTGAGGCTGTACATGGTCAGTTTCAGATCCAGGGGCACAGCGCAAACGTTTGGTCCTTTTCGTGAACACTGCATGCAGGGAAGGTCCTGGTGCATCTGCAGAGCACGTTATTACTGTGCAGACAACTGTAGAAAGTAGAATTCATAAATCATATATATGCTTCACAGTCAGTTCTGCTTCTCTGTGTATTTCAGCTAAGGTATGCAGGGATGAGTTCTAAGTATTTACAAGAAACAGTAGTAAAAATGTTGAGAAGCCAAATATTAAATGCATTCTCCATGGGCACATCATGTACTGTTGAAGATTGCTTTTCTTTATTACTAAATGTTTTAGCTCTTTAGGTCTGAAAATGAGCTTTTGGGGCCCAGTCTTGCATTTGGCTACATGAGGTGGCAGGTTGCAGGCAGTGTGAGGTGCGCTTGGCTGCGTCCTTCCTGAGCAGTCAGATGTTGGGCTGCTTTGCTGCTCACTTCCATTTTTCAAGTGTACTTGCAAGATAAATAGGCCAGGTTGAGAACACAGAATGCTTACATAGCATTCCACAACTATTGAAATTTCCTTTCTGCATCTTGGAAATCTCACGAGTACAAAGACCACAGAGTACGGCCAGTGCCCCTGCCTTGGGCTCTGAGAGAGGAAACTTCAGTGGCTCCACTGAGATCCTAGAAGTTCTTGCTTTGAGTTTTTGTTGTGATGTTTCCCATGTTGCAGGATTAGGCATTATGAAGGCTGATAACTCTTCCTGCTCAGCCTCTTAATTGGCTTGACACCATTCAGAACTATGTACAGCAGGAAGCATTACTTGTGTCCCTGCAGTTAGAAAAACTGGAAAATACACAGCTCCTGTTCTCTCTAGATACTTTAATGTAACTTCTATCATCTGCACCTGGGAAATAGCTTGTTAAGTAAGCTTGAGGTTTTTGTGATAGGACTTACCCTGTTCTTGCACAGCTGTGTTTTACTCACATGATTCAAACTAAAGAGCTCTGTGCTATCGTTCCCAACAACTGTTGTGAGGATGAAGGCAGGAGGACAGTGCAGCCAACGGGGTGGGGAGCATCAGGAATACAGTGACAGCTGAATGTCTGCACCCAGTGCAGCACTTACGTGTCTCAAACCAAAGGAAAGCGGGGGTACTCATCTGAGAGTCTGGAAGGTGTTCTTGGGTGAAACAGTCTTTTGCAATAAACTGGGTAATTAATTACCATTCAGCTTAGCACGGTCTAAATGTTTTTCTAACAATGCAGCCCTTCGCTAGGTGATAAGGCTGAGCTGAAGGCTCCTCCCATACAGCTGAGCTGCTGCAGCCTGGGGACCATTTTATCATGCATAGCAGGCATTCACCCTGTTCTGGAGGGAAAAGCAACTTTTCCTTGTTGGTTTGGAAGGGTTTTTCCGTGACTGGAAAATGGGACAATGATATCAGCATGAACAAGTTTGCTGCCCAAATTTGAGTGAGTAAAGTTAAGTTAAAGGTTGACATGCTTGTGCGTGACAAAGAAAAAAGGGGTCACTGGTCAGTGCTCCAGCTCAGCGTCATGGTTTTCTCACTGCAGGGCCAAGTGCCCTCACAGGATCTGCCCCCAAGGCAGTTACTGGCTGAAGCTGCCAGAAGAGCAGTGCTGGAACAATGTTCAGCTTGCTTCTGCTTGCAGGGAACAAAGACCTGTATCAGAATTCTGTCCCTTTCACTTCCTCCTGATGAAGACTTTAAAGGTGCTGTGACTCCTACTTCTGGTTTGACGGACATGGAGCAGCTGCTAAGGGTGGGAGCTTGGTGTCTTTTTTACTGTACTGAGTTCAAATGTGTAGTACAAGGATCTGGAATGCATTTTATAATGATGATTCAATTACTATCAGATCATGAGCAAGTTGATGATGCTGCTTCATCACTGCTGCAGCTGACACATCCAGTGTTCTCATTTTGGCTTGGTAGCCTGAATTCTATGAGTATAGCGTTAACTGTCATACATCAAAAAAGATTAAAACGTTCCAAATACTGCAGTGTTTCACCCATGAGCAGTACATTACAGTATGGAGACAGATGTTTAAAAACAGCGTTGTTACTGAAGTCCCTCCGAGCACTCAGAACACAGCTCAGCATTCAGTCATCCGCAACGCTGACTCAGTTACGCAAAGACTGGTTTAGTGGGAGCACAGCCATGGCACCAGGTTACAAAGAACAGCTTTATTAAGGTTATGGTGGCACATTAACAGCCTCCCCAGGTCAGCCGTGCCACATGATCAGTTTTCTGCTTGCTGGGCTTTATAAAGCCCAGGAGTTCCAGTTCAGAAACAGCTCGAATAAAACGAGCGCTGGACATGTCTGTAAAGGAAACTCTTCATGGCAGCAATTGACAGAGAAACCATTACGTTACAAAGGGAAAGATTTGTAAGTTATGGTATGCATACATGACACAAAACATTGTACTGCACACTAAGTGTTGGAAATGAGGACAGAGTATGGCCAGCCTATGGAAGCACAAATATTCAATCAGTATTTCTTCTTGCCACCTGAATACAATGTGGTAACAAAGGAAGAGTTCCTTTTCACGCTGCTAAGAAAAGCATAAAACCTACAAAGACATTAATTCCGTGTTTCTCAGAAGAATGTCCCTTGACAAGAAAATGGCAGGACAAGTAATTATTGATTTTTTGTGTGTGTGGTTTCATAAAAGAGCATCAGCTTTTCTTTACTCACTACTCGCTATTCATTGTATCCTTACTGCATCGTTCCTGACACAGCTATACGACTGTGAGATAAACAGAACTTAGCTTTGTGTTAACTACCTAAGGAAGGACAGGTGTAGCGTTACAGCTTAGGTATGTTCTCCCTGTACTTAGATCTCCTTTTATACAACCGTTCATCTCTATGGCAGCACTACTTGCAGCCATCACTTTTGGTTCTAATGCTCATTCTTCAGATATTCTGCAGGCTTTGCTTCAGAATCAGGACTAAGCGAGAAACCAAATGAACGTTTCATGTGAACTAAAACTCCCAGCTTCGAGGTACCAGAACTTACAGTTTCTGCAGGGATAACACTGTGTAAGCATTTCCTTTGCTACTGCTTCCATCTTCCTCATAACAACCTGCCACCTCTTCACCTCCCCTCCAGGGCATGGATCTCCTACCATCTTTTCCTCAGTAGTGCTCACTCCCCATACATGCAGATGTACCAACTGTCAGATGATTTAACTCTAATAGAGTAGCTTCATCTTGTAAGGTCTGTTGCATCTCTTTCAGATCCAAAACGCTCCTTTGGTCAAAAGCTGCTCTTAGCTCACCGCCTCCAGCCCAGTACTTCAGGTGATCCATTCCTGTGACATTTTCATTACATTAAGACTGCTTGAATTAGTTGCCTTATTTTTTTCCTGAAGTTGTTTATCAGTGCAAGGGAAGCTGCATTTCAAAAACCTTATACTAATCCTGTAAGCGGTTGAATGCCAAACTTGAGAGAGAAATGAGAAAGGATACTGTATAACATCATCCACCTGGTCTGAGGAAGCTGCATCTGCAGTCGGTCCCTCAGCTGCCGTCACCACAGTGGAGAAAGCCTAGAAAGGGAAAAGCAGCACAGAGCTAACCGTCTCATAAACAGACAGAGCTTCATTTAAAAGAATGAGCTTTGAGCCAATCACTGTCACTTGGGAGGAATGAGATCTTGGAACGGTAGCTCCGTGAGGATGTCATTTTCACAGCAATCCGAAGAGCAAGCGAGGTTACGTGTCACCATCACAGAAATACAGAAGGAAAGAATGTCACCGCATGAACTCACATGCTTACATTTTAAAATGTTCCTGACCTGTCCTGAGAAAAAAATATATACATGCAGGAAAGCAAGACAGTTTAAACAATCTGGAAAAATTAACTTGGCTGTAGAGAGATCTATAAAAGTCAGTGACATGAGGAGGCTTGATAGGGAGCTGACGTCTGCATTCTCTTCAAACACCCTAGCAAGGCAGCAGTAAATGAAGCACATTCAGAACAAGGAAAAGGAGTGTTCTCTGCACTGCAGGTGCCCACAAGATGCAGTTGCTAAAAACTCAAGAGTGCTCATGGAATCCAGCTGGACTTCCAGAATACAGAGAAACACTGGAAATACGGTTGTAAGGGAGTAATAGAGAATATATAATTTATACACGTTCTCTTTTTATATTCTCTGGTTTTGGTATGCAACGGAGTTTCAAGCTGGAAGCTTTGGTCTTCCCTCGCATAAACACTCTGCCCCCAGAGCACACACTTCAGTGGCAGCACTTGCTCATTTCCATGAAAACATCCCAAAATACTTCAAGGGGGGAGGAAAAGGTAGCTTTGTGAAGCGTAACATCGCATCTGCACCAAATGTAAAACAAAGCAGAAGAATTTCATCACAGAGTAATAATGCTGGAAATGAAAGACTGACAGTAGGCAGAGGACCTGCCCGTGGCAGGGGGGCCGAAACTAGATGATCTTTGTGGTCCTTTACAACCCAGGCCATTCTATGGCTCTGTGAAAACTCTCCAGGCCAATGACTTGGAGACAGTGTGCGTTCCTGCGCAGGGGAAAACCGAGGCATTCAGTGAGCTCAGCTGTCAAAAAAGGCACTAAACGAGAGCAGATAAGCAGCAGAAAAGTAAATGAGCAGACTACTGCAAGCAGGCACAGGCACGGTTTGCACTGTTACATACCTCTAGCCAATCAACGAGGTTAATCAATCTGCCACACTCCAAATGAAGCTTATAGGCAATGCATATGTCAGGGGCTTTGTTAGAAATGCTTCCTCCATCACTTTTCAGTGCTTCACTCTGATGAAAACCAACGACAGTGATTCTGGTCAGTCTTTAATCTTCAACAATCTCTAGTGCTAAATATAACATTATTTCAGGAAATGCACGTGGTGGGTATTTTAACCAAATGTTTGCTGCTTATGTGTTCAGTGGTTGTTCAGTTGGTGGTGCAGAAAGAAAACACACCATTAAAACACAAGCCTCCTCCCCCCCAGCTACTCCTTCATTCTCTATTTGAACGCTTATCTGATCCGGCTTTTCTTATTTCTCTTTCTAGTTCTGTTAATGTATCCCAGAGACATGGCCTGCTCTATGGATTCAGGGAGAGAAACGGGTCACTTTTTATCTCAGACTTTTACCATGTAGTAATTAAAAAGGTGTCACATCTCCCCCCACGCCCACTCCAGAAAGGAAAGAGAAAGTCATGACATAGATCACACGGACTAAAAAGCAAAATTGCTTCCCTCATCTCGGAGCTTTATCTTTGAAATGCCACAGTCATTTCTCTCTGGCTTTAAACTCAAGACCTATAAAAGCAGAAGTCTGATGTCTCACAAACTGTTCTGTGTGTCGGGAAATCCAGGTCGTCAGCACCCAACCATTTATGAGTAAAAAAGCCACTTAAAGCCACTTGAGCTAGGAGAAAAAGTCTGTGCCTGGCTGCGGGATATTTCATCTCAGGTGGTAATTTCTGTTCAGTTTTCAGTTTCACACACACTAAGAAGCCAACTCCCTTCATAAAACAACTACTGATTATTCCTTCCGGTTCCCAGAAATTTTTGTTAAAATGCTTTTATGTGCTAATAAAATATGGCAGCAAATATGCCAGAGCTGGGAAGTCTGTAAAGCCCTAGCAAGAAAACCTTCATAAATTAAAGCTTTTCAAGATAGGAAAGGCAGCTGGGCAAAAACCGCAGCTTTGCTCAAGAATCTCCGGTTTACATTTTACACATCACAGTTCTGCAATTTTTGAGACTCAGCTTGCGTATGGATTCCAATGCTTCGGAGGCATTTCACAATGACCAGAATATCCAACAATTTCCAAGTTTATTCTGCACAGAGAACACAAAAGCTGCAGACATTAACTTAGATGGCCTCCAAATAAATCCAACACCATGGCTAAAACCTCAAAATGTGATGGTGCAGCTGCAGTTCAGAAGCATGCTGCCCTACTTCCCAATGCTGCTGTGTTACCAACCGGCACAGCCAAGCTCCACTTCAGGGTGATCCTTAGGCTCAGCAGTGGAGCCCTTTCCCCTCTGCTACCTCTCCCAACTCTGCCTTCCCATCACTCACCCCTTGTGCTGACTCTGGCACTGCTCGACAGTTTGCATTGATTTTCTAACCTTACACAAATGATTCCCTACCCGCTGTTAGGGCTTTTGTTTTGTTTTTAATACCAGCTTGATAGCTGGTAAAAACCCTAAGTGGCTTAGCAGAGCACCCAGCAAGCATTACAGCAGATCTGTGGGGAAGAAAGCACCTGAGCTGTCCCTGAAGGGCACCACCAGAGCGACAAGCGGGAAGCTGCAGCCAGTTGTGAACCCCGCTACGGAGCTCAGAGGTGCTGCTTCAGAAAGAGAAGACTATGGGATGGGAACAACCCAGCCCGCGGTTCATAGGGACTTCTCATGTCACTTGACCCTGCCCCAGGGGCCAGACAGAACATCCTCAGCCTTGCTCTGGATACAGCACTGCCACATTTCCCGAAGTGCAAATGCTTGTATCCCCTTTTCCTGTACAAGAGTTTAATTGCAACTCAAGGATATTTATTTTACAGTAGGGCTTCTTCCTTGAGATCATGGTGAAAAATCACCCTTTCCACACAAGGTCAGGAACAAAACTTCCAAGATCATCTAAACCCCAGAAATATCCAAAAATGACATTTTCTTGTGCTGATACAATTCTAAGTAGTGAGCTGCTGATACTCCAAGTTACAACTTGCTGGATCTTCAAGGGATCAATGAAAACAGAATGACACTTGGTTTTACGCACATTTCCTTTCAGGATAAGTATGACCTCTGGTTCACATTTAGCTAAATAAATCACTGGACTGGACTCTGTCAGAAATGCATCACGTCATTAATCATTTGCCGGTACTTCAGTGAAGCAGATCCTTTCCTGTCCCGGCCTTCCGGTAGGAACAGCTCTAAAGAACTTTGCTCTGGTCACATCCCAGGAAAGTACAAGCCATGTGGAAGTTGTGGACACAATTCAGAAAAATAGTTCCCGTGACTCACACGGATTGAAATGCTAAACAAGGTACTTGGTGAGTACTGCTGCTACTAGAAACTGTACCAAAACCTTCACCATTTCCTCAAATGTCAAAAACATGTTAAAGTATGTCAAAGAGTGAAGTGCAGGATGATAGAGGACTTTATGTCCCATCAATTCATCAAAGAGAATACCTATTAAGTACACGAGTAACCAGATTTTGCTAGCTCTCCTAATCATTGCATGTTGTCTAAAACCATTACTGATGTTCATATTCAAGGCTTCTTTAATGGTAGCCCACTCACTGCCACCTCCACCAAAAAGGCCCTCAGGTGATTTTAGTACAACTCTGCACTCAGCAAAACTAACAACTCTTTTTCAAAGAGAAGCACAGTGACAACAAACCCAAAGCTGTAGATGTGCTGTAGATTTTAAAGACTGATCTTTATCAAGTATGGTTTCTGATAATTAAGTGTTGCCTTCGAATCAAGTAACAAATAAGCACACATACACAAATATAACCAGTGTCTTCTTTAACTTTTAAAGAGAAATGTTAGAACATGAGGATAACTCTGTGTATCATCTCTAATCAAGGATAAAACAGTGAAATAAACATTTACTCCTTCTCCAAATCCTGTGCTATTCCTTTCCTTCCTTCATGTGAATTTTGTTCCATCATGTGAATTTGATGTAAGAAAGAAGAGGGAAAAAGGGCTATTTTTCTTCTCTAGATAAAGGTCAGCTTAAATCCATAACGATCCTTTTCTTGGGCTCAGAGTAGACAGGATATCAATTCACAGCAGATATTAAAGTAAAGGTAAAATGAAACAGACTCAAATCTGCTTTGTAATTTTCATCACATCTACTGTAAATTTCCTCACTACACTGAGCAGAGCCTGTACCTTGCAGCATGTCTGCAAGGCTACGCAGTGAGGACTAAGACCAGCCCTGCAAAGGATGTCTCTGGAAAAAGACATAGATGCTATTTTTCCCCCCGTGGACACAGTCCTCCCATTTGTAACAACTATAGAAGAGAAGATCATGGCTAGAACAAGCTCTGGAAAACAGCTTTCCCATATAAAACTCTTTCCATGATCATCATCTTTATTTCAGTCAGACAGATTCCCTAGCTCGTAGCGCAGTTCCCAGTTGCTTATCACTGCTGACACGTTGGCTCTCTACAAAACAGCTGGCTGCGTGCCAAACTACATGAAACAGCAAAACTAAGTCTTTAACATCATCCACATGAAGAGCCTTGAGAAACTACTCCAGCACTGCAAACAACCCCCTTGTTTCTTACCTTCAGGTAGGAGTATGGGTTATTCAAAGCTGTGTGCAGTGCAATCCTCGGGGCAGCATTCAAGTGCTCGCGGAGAACGCTGGCTGTGTTGAAATACACAATCTCATGCAGAGTCTTGTGGTCTGCTGGAACAAGGTAACGTCTGAAAAAATAACATGAGGTATGGGGCGAGGAGGTGAGATATAAGCTTTACCTTAAGGGAAAACAGAACTCTACTGCAGTCAGGGACTATAATGATGCATTTCGACCAATACTGACAGATCTCAAAAAGCAAGATGAATGGGGCCAAAATCAATTTTGAAGCGAAGTTGTCAATAATTATCAACTCTACACCATATAATTGAAGAATCACCAAGGTTGGAAAAGACCTCTAAGATCCTCCAGTCCAACCATCCCCCTACCACCAGTACTTCCTTGCTACACCATGTCCCTCAGTACAACATCTAAAGGTTTCTTGATCTAATGGATTTAGTCTAATGGATTTAATTTAGAATTCTAGCTGGGCCTGAGATAAATTCAAAAATAAGGGCATAAATGCTAACACCAGTCATGTAACTCTACTCCACAGATCTTACTTATCCATCTTGAGGTGCCCTAATGAGTCTTTGCTCAACTCTATCTTCAAATATGAAGCTTTTTTGGTGTTTTTTTTTTTGCCTCAGTCATACTTCTATTAGCTTCTCCATTCCCACCCATGCCAGCACACACTTTCAGCCCGCAACTTGACTTTACTAAAGCTGTACAGTAATAACTGCCTTCGTCTCTTAGCCCACACACCCAAGTCTTTCAAATTTTCTGCTACATTACTGCCTCCAAGCCTCTATTTGCTACGCCTTCCTTGCTAAACAGCTCCCAAAATGGCACCTATGCCATTTCATAAACAGAACAGATCAGCAAAGATTAGAATGAAAACTCTTGGCTTAATTTTCATGATGTACACCCAGTCCTCCCCTTAACTTTATTTTCCAAAATAAGTTTCTCAATTCATGTGCCAATTACTTCTACTAATCTACTGAAAATAAATGGTTGGAAGAGCGCTCATGGAAAAAAGCATGCTTTATACCAGGGGGACCAAGAGACAATTTTGACAAGACTTATTCCCATGCTAACTTGTTAGCAAAATTTCTGTTTTAGTGTATTGTGCAAACCAATGCAGAAGTATCGAACAGGAAAGCTCACCTTACAAGACTGTCTATATAGTCAACAACTTCAAAACGAAGCATTTCAAACTTTGTCAGCTTCTTGGATCGCCTTGACTCCTTCAACTCCAACAAAGTCTGTAAAGAAAAAAGCAGTGCATAAAACTACATGGGAGGTAGTTACTCTCTGGAGAACACAATCTACATGTTGAACATGTATAATTAATTTTTGCTGGCTTGTCTTCATCGATGATGTTAAGAAATGTGTTACATTTATTGAGGCCAGTGTATCCAGTTCTCAAACTGGTAGGAGTTACGAAAATTTTTCAGGCCTGAAGCTTGAAGAAACGTGGGTTAGGCAGAAGCATAATTTACAAGTCAAATACAAAGAAATCTCCTAATTTGCATGTTTAAATCCTAGTTAACAACAGATATTTTCTATCATTTTCTACATATCAGGTAGGCCTGACATACAGAGTTGGTATTATTACTTCATTTTTCAGAAGAATTACATATACACAACCTTTACCCAGAGCTCCAGGAAGCAGGAAAGACCTAACTGTGGACAGATACATCTAAAGAAACATTCAGTTAAAGACCTAGTGAGTAAAGTCAACGCAGGCCTAACCTTCTGAAGATGATAAAGATTTGTCTTCTTCTGGAGCTCTTTTTGTGGCGATATGGACTCATCTCGTTCTTGGTAAGCTTCTGCTACGGGAACAAAACTAATGTTTATTATACGGGGGTAAACTCTTCCTCCATACCTATAAACCTCCTAACCCAAGCAATTTGAGAAGCGTTCAGAGTTATCTGTTCACAGACCCTAACACAAGCAGCTTTTGAGTCTTGCCCTTGTAAAAGATTGTTAAAAAGGAGTCAGCAGTGCAGCTTATCCAACACATATTAAGTAAGTGAAGCAATGCATCCCTGAGAAAAGATCCAGCACTAGCCTTGCACATCACTTGAAATCCACTTAGGTCATTCTGGGTCATAAACTCAGCATTTGTAAACTGGACAGATTAGTGCAAGATAGTATCGATGCTTAATGAACATTCAAGAAGTCCTACACTGCATTTCTTTTCCTTTACATCGGCAACAAATACTAAACAGGAAATAAGCCCACCCACTAAAAGTAAAACTTGCAACCAGAGTAGCAAATTGAAAGCTTGCTCACGTATTTTGTTGTCCATATTTATTTCCATCTTAATTTATAACCAAATTGTATTTGGTTCAACATTACAGAATACCAATTCAATAAATACTTTGCAGGGCTGATTTTAGCAATTCTCGGTTCCTGAGAAAAAAAAGCTGGCCAACTGTCTAAAACTAACGAATGACTTCAGTTTTTACTGAAAGCTATTAAAATGTTCTCATCCACTATCAGCTAACCGTACTCTAGAGGACTGATCATTAAAATGCATATTTAAAAGGAACTTCATCTTTTCCTCCTCCAGTTCAAAGTTAACAGCATGTGTATACACACACACCAATGCATTTGACAATACATTCTTTCTCGTGAAAAGGTTAAAAAGAAAAAAAAAAAAAAAAAAAAAAAAAGTGATGTTATCAGACCCATTACAGAATTGCTATCAGAGCAATTCCGAAGCCAAAAGGCTTTTAAAAGACCCCCATATCAGTGAATGGCACAAAATGTGTTATCTATGCTGGAATTCTGGAATAAGTGGAATTTTATCTAATGTTTGCATTTTTAATTAATCCTTCCATCCAAACAGACCCAATATAAAGGTATTTTCTTTCCTCAAGATTCAAGTTTTGACCTTTTCCAATTCATTAGGCAGTCTTGGAAAGAACAACAAGAAACAACAACATTTGGCACCATACTTTCACTGGAGCTGCGAGGGAGACACAGGTACATAACATTTTTTGGCAGAAAAGTTCAGCTAAAGATCAGCATGACCACAGGAACGTACAGGAAGAAGTCAGCTAACTCAGCAACCTACTACTAAGGCTTACTTTAATTTCCCCCTCTCACTTCATAGCTTCAAACCTCTTTGAAAGCAAACTAAGATAATGCATGGACTCCTTCCTTGCTTTAAAAACTTCTTCAAATCATCATTTGAAATCAAAACTGACTTTTCGTCTTACAGTTCTGTATGTTGCTGTATTCTCTTTTGTTTCATCTTGTTCTTCTTTATCTCCCCAAGGTAAAAATCCAACTATCTGATCCAATACTTCTGGAAAGTTTACATTTTAAAGTGCTTTAATTTTAATTTTCCAAACTAGATCAACCATTAGGCTTTCCAATGTAGTTCAGGATCCTCAGTGCCAGCATCTTCAGTGCAATACACATGTTTTTTTTAAAGCAGTCACCTCGTTCCTGTACCACAGCCCTGACATTGCTGTATCTTTTCACAATTACATGCTACAGACAAAAAAAAAACACAAAAAAAACCACCAACAATTTTTCTTCTAAAGAAGCCAAACTTAGCCTACTTGTCCAAACGGAAATGTTGCAGCTCCAACTGACAATGACCTTTATTTAATATGCATACAAAAGATGAGATGGTAGCCACTTCATATCCAAAAGAGAAACAGGAGGGAGCACTTCTGTACAGCTCAAAGAAAAGAACCAAATTCCTATTCCAGACAAATGCTGGAATACATCAGTTCCTGTTTCTGATGGAATATGGCACTTTTTGTTAACTTGTCTCTGAAAGATGGAAAACTGCTGTTCAACTGCTAAAGTTTCCATTATGTCCCCCTACCACGAATAACCAGATAGAGGGGTCAAGATTAATTACAGTGTGTCAACAGGGCTGTGACAACCAACACTCGTCTAGTTTTTGTGTTAATCTAACTGAAGGTTAGTGCAATGACTTTATATACATTTGGACTGAATACGACGTCACAAGGAAATCTGCTTCTGTTTATCTTTCAAAAACTGTTTTGTTAAATATTTTTAGTAATTGCAACATCTGGTAAAATGCTCAGAATGCACATGACAGATTTAGTGAGTAATGTTTGCTGATCTGTCCAATTTCTTATCTTACATCACTCTTCTGCCTTAGAAAAGCATGAACTGCAAACCAGTAAAGCATATAAACACGTCCTAATTGTGTCTTGTATTTAAAAACAATCTTGAAATATCTGACAGCTTGTTGCAATGAGGGAATATGACCAGGAAAAATACCATTTGTCCAATTACAGAACAGTTTCAGTTTAATCTGCAAGGGAACGTATGACGACGCACACCCACCTTCTAGTTTCTGAAACTGGGTCAAGAACTCCTTCAGCTTCTCTACTATCTCATCAAACTCCCTTCCAGGAGATGACACAAGAATTTCCACACACTTTTGAAGCATGGTTACCAAATCAGACTTATTCAACATCCTAAAAGACACGATTATGGACACAGAATGATGACAGATCTTTCAGTGTTCTTAACAGAAAAAAAAATTCAAAAATAATTAGAAAAAAATCCTTTTGAAAGAGAAAACCTCCATAAAGACAAGTTTTTTCCCTTTTGACATTAAGAGATACCAAACAAATGCAAACAAACAAACAAAATTGCTTTGGACAGATGTACTTACATTTTTCTACTGAGAAGGAAACTTTTCTGATATTCTACACAAAAAAACCTCAGTGGATATATAGTTCTAGGTTTTGAGAATTTTTGAAACTATTAACCCCATTACAAAAATATAGTAGGGTTTAAAACTGATTCCAAAGAAGATGGTATATTATGAAATCAGAATGTCTGAGTTTCAGCTGGGACATGGCACTATACATTTACCCATGCAAGAAGTACTTCTTGTTACTCTCTATGATTCAAAACGAGTTCTCAAACTGAACTGGAATTACTGCTTTCTGTATTTAACTGGTACCACCCAACCACTCCTAGAATCACAGAATCGTTCAGGTTGAAAGGGACCTCTCGAAGTCATCTAGTCCAAGTTCCAGCCTAGTGTTTACTTAGTTTTGTTTATATATCAGGGCATTTTGTAAACGTCACCAAGCACTTCCCAGTTTCACAATCTTCATTCAAAAGATAATCAAGCAAGTCCTTGCAAATATCCACAAATGCGCTCCAGAATTAAGTCACCACATCCAGCCAGTACCTCTACACATGCATGGCTCCTTCTTCATGCAGTGCAAGAGATTCCAATTGCCAAACGCCACAGTTCTGAACAATTGCATATTTGTAATAGCTACCGTTTCTAAGAGCCCTACTCAGCTTATTCGTGTGGTTTTGCTTCCTCTTTATGAAGTACAAAACAAAAGTGCTAACAGTTAAAGGATTCCAGAAGACAGAAAAGATGTGGATACATAAAAAAAAAGATAACAAACCAATGAAATGGTGGCCATCAGTGTGTCAGGCAGTGGGTCTCCATGTCAGAGAGCTAAACATTGTCTAAGAGAGATTTAAGGAGGCACTTAGAGGCTGGGGTAGCTTTGTCGATGTCTGGAAGGGCAAGTGCAATTCAAGCTCGAGTTTCTGATTAGCAGTTGATGTTTATCTGATTTGTGGCTATGGATTTTTGCAAGGAAACAGTTGCTTTTACATACATTCCTTCTGTACAGAAAAACAGCAGGAGCTAACAAAAGGAAGGCAACCTTGACCACACAAAGGGTAGAAAACATTTACTGTTTGTAAAGAATAACGGATGAACAAGATGGACTTGTTCTAGGCATGAGAAAACGCTGCAATAGTTAAATATATAAAATGACAAGAGGATGACGAGATGTATAGATATGCAAATAGAAAATATGTTCTTTTCCATTCATTTACATTAGTATTTTTTTTCCAATATGAAAGTTCTAGAAGTATCCCAGACATAAGAACCTAGGGAAGAACCTATTTACAAAGACTATAAGGCTAGGAGGCCCAAACAACAGGCAAAAGTATTGTTACTGCACACTGAGAAGCAGTAAAAGAATCTTTTCCAGCCTTTTGGAACTGAGACTACTGCAAGGTATTCCAGGTATCAGAAAATCTCACATCATCCAGATACATCCAATAAATATCTCTTATTACTCAGACGTGAGTTACGAAAGAGAGAAAAGGACAGCAGGATGAAACCCACAGAAACTCTTTCAGAATGCTGAAGGGAGAATTGCCTGAAGAACTGATAAGACAGGTGAACAACACAATGATACAGAATGGCTGAACTGTGATAAGCAGCATGTGACCAATGACATTAGCGATCAGCAGCCAAAAATACAGTACAGTATCAAGACAGATGGAAGACTGTCCTTAAAACATTTTGCCACCCAAATCCTGACCAGATGCCCAAGCCAGTTAGCTCTCCATAATCAGTGAAGAGAGACATGCTCCTACATCTCTTGATTGTCTCCCTTCCAACTGGACTGATTACCTGCTAAACCTCACATTCACTTCCTCTCTTCTGTAGTTTTAAATTCTTTAATATAAGGGGAAAAAAAAGAACAAAAAAAAGAGATGTGTCACGGTTTTATGGTCATCAGTATTCCACATCATAACATCATGTAGTGCACTGGGAATTAAAGTGTTAATGTCCCAGTGCACTACATGATGTTATGATGTGGAATACTGATGACCATAAAACCATGACAGATGACTCCAGAAAACACTGAAAAAGAAGAATGGAAGGGTGAGCACAGGGAATATCAATAGGCAATACATCCCCTAGGAAAGCTGAGATATTAAAGAACAGTCAATAAATTCCATGGTAAAGCAAAGGAGGAAAAGAAAAGAGGACTCAGTGGAAGGGCAAAGATCACATTTTGCCACTTCCTTCTGAAACACACCAGCAAGATCCCCACACAAAAAAATCAGAGACGGTAAATATTTGTTAAAAGGGAGAAGGGAGTTAAAGAAAAAGCTGAAAACAAATATATAACCCCAGTCAGACTTTCAAATATTGTAAGGAACTCACATTGAAGAAGTTAGAAAAAAAAATGATGGAATTTCTGGATTTAAAACAAAAAACAAAAAAAAAAAAACCAACAAAAAACACACATGAAAAAAAACTACGAAATCAATGACCCTGATTACTGATATTTCTATTCTACTCTGATCAGTGTTATTTCTACCAGAAATTCCATGTAGCGGTTGCCAGGGTTGGAGAAAAAACAAGGGAGAGATGAACACAAAAAGAATAAAGAGGGAATAAGCCAGAATCTGATTGCAGCATCAACCAGAAAGTAAACAAATTCAGAGTGGAGGAAAGCAAATTAAACATAGGAGGAGGAAAAAGGAGAGGTAAAAATGGCCAAGAGTCACTAGATACTACAGAACAGACAGAACAGAAAAGCACAGTGACACATTTGTGACAAAGGGCAGATAAGTGATTGAGTGCTGTCAAGATTCAAGAGAGTCAGAAAAGGACTAAGAAATGACTGCAGACTGACATCTCAAGCAAGCAATCCTTCCAATGGGATGAGGGTAAAAATATAGCAAAGTGGAGCTGTGGGAGAATGCAGTGTGGTAAAGGTACAGTATGGGGAGAATGTTTCTTATGTACACGAGCCCAGACAGTGATCCTCCACCCACCACAGACATGGTTTTTCTATTCAACTTATTGTCAAAACATCAAACCTCACAACCTCAGAGACTCTTGACATGGAAGTTATGGTAACAGTGTTGTACCAGCTCTTTGAGCAAAAAAAATAACGTACTGTTAGAATGAATGCAGTTATCAGGAAACGGTTACTTGCCATGAGGAAGTTTAGAAGTCTGTGCTGCAACATGGCAACTTAAAGGTTTTCCATTATGGAAATCATCTTAGATGACTTTTCAATTTCAAACACTGATAGACAATACAAACACAGCTCTCCTAAAGTTCAATAACAATTAGCACAATCCCTGTACAAACTCAAAGACAAGTTTATGGGAAAAAAAAAAAAGAAAAAGGCAGCAAAATAAGAAATAAAGGCCACAGCTACCATTTGGAACAGATTCTCATTTTTCAGAATGCATCGCAGTTTAGGCCAACTAAAGCTAATAACTTGTTAACCAACTGTTAATAAAAAGGTTTTCAAAAATACAGCATAATAACATTGAAAGAATATTGCAAGAATACCTAACAATTATACAGCTCATGTTCTTATTTACATAAATACACCTCAGTGTCTTCAGCATATTTACACCGGGCATAAGAAATATTAGATTCTGGCTGAGTTTCATAGGAAACAGCAGGAATACAAAATGAAGAAAGCAGTCGATTGTACTTGCAAACAATCCAACAAGCTGCAGATCTTCAATGCAGGCAGCATGCTCAGCTTTAAGTTCCAAAGTAACAGACGAGTGATATTCTACATGTGTACAGTGGTATTAAACAGAATAAAAAAGGGATAAAAAAAGGATTAAAAAGTCACCTTGCTAACTGAAGAGATGACTCATATTCCTCTGTCTCCCACACTCGGTTTTCCAAACATGCACAGTGCAGTTCCCTGATCTGTTATGCAGAAAGCGAGGAAAGAATAAAATGTTTTTACAAGCTAAGCACTGAAGAACTCTTACAATAAGCTTTTTAAAGTAACACGTAATTCCTTTAGAGCTTCTTTCCCCGACACACAGAATGACTGCAACATAAATCAAGAGTGTTCAGTATCTTATACAATTAACTTCCCTGCATGGCTGGAGTCTGCGTGTTACTCTGTACCAGGTTTGAAACAACCAGCTGAAGGTAACTGCACAGATCAGTGAGGGACTAACTAAACAACTCTTAAATCTCAAATACTGGGACACTTCAATTCTGCAGTTAGGGACAGACTCTAAAAACACTGTGTAACAGACTGAGAACAGATAAACACGCATGCACAGAATATATTATTCTTTTAGTGGAAGAAGAAATTGCTTACTACGAGGATCACTGACATTAGAGCAATATGGCTGTTAGGAGCAATTATCACTGTTCCCTTACTATCATTTTATCCTGAACAGAAAATCGCTAAAACTCAGCTACTCAGATTCTCGGAATGAGACTATTTGACTCTTCTAGGTGATAGAAGAGTATACATTGTTTGCACTTCATACAGAGCATTGGAGGTGTGGGAAAAATCAACTTGCCAATTCACTTGCTGATCTGTACATTTGCCTCCTTCTACAAACACATTCCTGCTGACTGACGAGCTATCATCCCTGCCAGCAGAGAAACCACATGCTGTTCCTCTCTTCCCATGGCAAGAAAGCATCTGTCTCCATTGGAGAAGTAGGGGGCAAAACAGCAGAGCAGTAAATAAAAAGAATAAATACTAATTCAGATGTCACACTGGGAAATGACAAAAGATGTTCCCTTGAAATAGAGTAAGAGTACTTCACCTGCTTGCCCAAAGGATACTTTGGAAGAGAAGATGTGAAAACATGAAGACATCTCAGAATGGGAAAATAATTTTCATGGTAAACATTCAAGTCCTCTAGCAGCTTCCGCACTGCTTCCTACAGTGACAGGATAATGAAACAATCAGAGGTCATTCTGACATTAGTTTGTTTAAAACCTTCACAAAGTTCTTAAAACGACTCCGAGGTTTTGACGCTCCGGTGTGCTGTGATTTAAATCCCCAATTTTCACTTAAGACTGCTAAGTAAAAATGATTCATTTCAATAGTTCACTGCAATCATGCTGCGTATTTTAAACCTTTTTCTTCCATCTCACTGGAGAGCTGTTATTGATTAGCGTAACTATCATTTTCAACAATATTTAGCTGTTGTGATATCTCCTAAAACCAAGACAACACACGTAATAGGTACTGAGAAATTACATAGCTACATTTATTCAAATCTTTATTAATTGCTTTATTTTTTATCGCAAGTGCTTTTCAAAATCTCTCTCTTGCATTATGGGTGGCTCCTGCTTTTATTAATGAGACATACATAAAAGGATCAGATCACAGGAAAGTACTCTAGAGTTGCTGCTTCCATGTGCTTTTAGTTCAACTTGTTTATTTATGGATTCAGATTTTCAGAAACAGAAAAAAACAAGCAAACAAAAAAACACGTATCAGGAAAAAGAAATAAGGAACTGCTGCTATTGAATTTACCAGTTTGCACCTCATGATCGCTGGCTTCCCATGGAAGAATCTGGAATGCTTCTGGAAAATCCCACTAGAAATTTCTGCTGGCTATATTTAAGCATTTTAGGCTCACTACAATTATGTTTACGAATCAGAAGATCTCCCCCCAGATTGTAGTCAAGGATCAAAAGAGAATATCCGAATTTTCTACATTTTCACTGCCCTTTCACTCAGCTCTGAGCGAACCATTCCAAGCAGAAAGAATAAATGAAACAAAACAAACCACCAAAGTTCTCCAAAGTTAAGCTACAAATAAAGGGTATCCAAGATTAAAACATAAAAATTAAAAAAAAAATCCTTCTCTGCAGGCAATATAAGGAAAACTAATATGTGGAAGATGCAAGCATCGTACCGCAGGCTGAAATCAACAAAGACCTGGTGTTGCAAAGAGTTTTATGAAATTAAGAAAAGGTTTGAGATGATAAAAACCACTAAGACATTTCTCCTCGTGGACTTACCCATTAAAATTTAAATGTCACTAGCTTAATAATTACTAAGACCCTAAGATGGGCACTTCTAGGTTTGTATTTTAAAGCTAAGAAGAATCATTAAAAAAGACTTACCATCACCACAAAAAAAGAACTGAAAGAAGAAAGCAAGTTCTGTTTAATGCTGCTAAATCTATTTTACTCCCCAGAACTGAGAGCATTCTTGCATCTGTATTTCCGCTATCAGGTTTCTCAGATCAAGACTGATGCAGTTACGTAAATGGAAATGCAGTACGTATTCTGCCAAACAAGAGTGGGAAGGCATATTCTGTTTCTCTCCTTTTTCTTTTAGCAGAGATTGAAAACATGATTAGAAGATGATGCAACATTATTTCAACAAAAACAGATCACTTACATAATTTCAAACAAAATTTGTCAGAAAAGCTTTCAGACAAAGTAGTAATCAATTAGGATGTAAAACTGAAGAGAAAATGCATTTAAATCCTGATTATTCTAAATAGGTGGAACTCCTCCCGCAGCTTAAAGGAAAAAAAAAAAGACCAACACAGACAACAAACAGCAGCTGAGAAAGAATACTGCAAATTTAGTTGGTAAGTTTGAACAGCAAGTTTGCCTAGCCCTGAAAGTGAACAGTAAATTAAGAAGTACCACTGTCATCACATCCTTAAAAGTATTTCCCACGTTAGGAATGGTACTGTAGGTCAGGAGGGCATACAGAAGAAACAGCAGCTCATTAATGCTAACGTGGGGCTTTTTCTCCCCAAGCTGCCAGCTTGGCAATGCAATCATAGTCCTGCTGCTATTGCAGAGATCAGAACTAGTGCTTTATGGTAAGGTTTATCAGAAGCATCATATGCACACAGACACAAGAGCTCTGGCTGTTTCTTTCCCAGACTTCCAGGGTAGGGATGGGCTTATGAAATAAGGAGTGTATTGTACTTATTAAACATACTGATGAATATTCAACTTTTAAAGCAGCAGCCCATTAAGAGGCGCTTAAACAAAGAAGCAGTCACTGCCGCTCATTCCCACTCCTTCCTTCCTTCCTGCTGTTTTAACAGACACATTTATGCACCTGCAGAGAGAACAGGTTGGGGAAATTATTCTGCAGAAACAAGCCAGCAGAAAAACTCCACGGCTTTTTGGTTTGGTCAGGTTATTTAAGTCGGATTGTTTCTCTGATCACATTTATACTGCAGCCATGCAAGCTGCTGTGCTGGCACATCTGCTGAGGTGTGAATAAACAGCAAGGGAGCAGCAGTTGCTGAAGCTATTTTTGACGCTGAAAACCATAGATCAGAAAATCACACATAAATCATCTCTAGCCTTGACTACTAGAATTGCATTGTACTCACAAATTTGCCTGCTCTCTTTCAAACATTAACAACAACAGTCTTCTCTCCTGGAGAAGGGGAGGCTCAGGGGAGACCTCATCACACTCTACAACTTCCTGAAGGGAGGTTGTGATGAGGAGGGGTTTGGCCTCTTCTCCCAGGCAACAAACAGGACCTGAGGAAATGGCTGCAAGTTGCGCCAGGGGAGACTTAGATTAGACATAAAGAAAAACTTCTTCTCACAGAGAGTGGTCAGGCACCGGAATGGCCTCCTCAGGGAGGTGGTGGAGTCGTCGTCCCTGGCAGTGTTCAAGAGGCGTCTGGATGAGGAGCTACGAGAGATGGTTCAGTGGCTTGTGGTAGCAACGGTAATGGGAGGACGGTTGGACTAGAGGATCCTTTCCAACCTTGTGATTCTATGATTCTATGAACGTTCTTCATATTTGAGAAGTCTTTACAGACCAGGAAGATCTGCTAGGATACATGAATAGCTTTGTCTTTGGTCGTACCACTTGCCCAATAGGTTGCTACACTTCAGGTAAAGTTGAGAGAAACACTTTATCCTGAACAATGCACGTACTGGGAAAGATTCAGCTAATGATAATTACCAACAGATCTCTTAGAGGATGATGCACTCTTAAAACGCTCACAATAGCAGCTTGGCCTCAATCACCTGACAAACTTTTAGATAAACATGCAACATAAATTAAGATTTTCATCCTGCACAACATCTGGTGCGAACGTGTGCCTTAGGACTTGGTCTGCCCTACTGGGTACAATCAGAGACTGCTCAGAGGGTACGGAGGATTGAAAGCTTAAGAAATAACCTTCAAGATTAGTTACTCATTCTTTAAACACTTCACCGACTTTCCAAGAAACTCAGTCTGAGTAAGCATTATAAGACAAGACCATAAATAAGCCTTGTAACCTTCTTCCTAGGCAGTTTTATTTCTACACGTAGCTAAAAGCTGATGCAAGAAAAGCTGTGCAGCCTTGTATAAAAGTACCGGGCAAACCCAGAGGTTTGGAACTTCGACCTACGAATCCTAATTCTTCACCACTGGATGAAGTAGAGTATGTACTGTATGAAAGATGTTATAGGAACCATACATCTTTAGTCATGTAATTTATTATCATCCACATAAGTTAAAATATTTGGAAAATAACTTGTGCTATCCAAAGACAGTCTTAAAATTTTACCTTTAAAGAACTGTCTGCTGTCAGCAGTGCAATCTGTTTCTCTGAGACTTGACTTTCCACATACCTGATGGCAAGGAAAAACAGGAACACAGAAATTACAATGTAGATTGAGCTTAAAAAGTTATAAGGTTAAAAAAATCAAAAGCATTTATGCTGCTGTAAGGATTTACTCGAAAAGATTCAAAAAGGGGCAGTCAGATCCAGCAAGTTGAAAGGCCACAAGAAAACCCCAGAGATTATGTTCCATGTCGGCTTAACAAGTTGAAGAGTGATTTATGGTTGCTTGTCGTAATAGCTTGTTTCTGTACTAAGGACAAGAGGGAAAAACAGAGTACAAACCACAGAAGCTGTACTCCCTATACCAGGAAATTAAAGGTTCCTGAAACTACTGAGCACCATCCTCCTTTTGATAGATTTCAAATATCTTCACACAAATATAGGCACCAATAGCCCATAGTTTTCACACTTTACAGATTCCTTTCATCGGTTCTCAAATCTGACTAAACATAAGACTGTCCAAAAATTTATTTCACCTCTTACCTTCTAAAAGAGGGCAGTCTTCGAACGTTTTCACACTGATTATGTGATAAAGAATCTACTCTCCTCTTTGCTTCTTCCAGCTGGCAACACAGTATACTAAGAGGATTGGAATGGAAGTGCTCCACAATACAGAGCTGAAAAAGAAAGCAAGAGCCAGTCATGATAACAAAATTCATCCTTCCTGCTATGGCTACCCTTCAAGGCTTTCTTATCACTACAGTACATACAGTACAATGGCAGTAATGGCATTCCTTTAAAAAAAATTCATTACCATTCGTAAACATTCCACAAGTCACATCACTACACTACACCCATTACAGAGCTTTAAACACAGTCATATAACTACCTTTTTTTGCTCTATCTGCTTTTCAAATTCAGTATCTCATCGCTTCCACTCTTACATAACCACAACTATAGTTTGTTAAATATTTTCTATTCATTTATGCAAATTACTGCATTCTTTAGGTTACATATTCAGCTCCAACGTTCATAAACGTGTATATATTAAGATATGTAAATCAACTACAGTATACAAGTAAACTTACCACATCCTCATTTCAATTTCTGCTTCATGTACACAAAAATACACTGCTAAGTCCTTACTGTGCACAAATACAAATTCTCTGTCACTGATTTTAGCGGTCTTAAATATTCCTAGTACCAGAGCCTTACAAAATGACAGCACGTGTCAATCACATCTAGTCTTAAAAACAGACAAACAGACAGAAAACTTCAATAAAATATTTAAAGCAAAAACCATCAAAGGGAAGAGACGTTTCCTGTCAGAAATGTTAGGGTTATTCCTAGACATAACTGGGACCATGGTGATCCCTTGTGATCACCACTTAAGAAATCTAATCTGAAATTGCTTCTCTTATATTTCCTTGAGTACTTTGATGCACAAGGACACAGACATACCCTGAGGACTAGGGTTTGTATTTCCACATCATGCCAATGGGGAATCCTTAAATCCTGGCAACTCTTTCAAATAAGAGAAGCTGAATCCGAAACATCAAAGAACCCTGGACACTCTAAATGCATATGACTTGAAAATATCAAGTTTTACTGGCAAGTTCTTCTGTGGCACCAAGCAAAAAGAAACAAAATCCAGAGTTCTCAGAGAAGCCCACAAGGAATAAAAGCTACACTGAGACTCAGATGCAGAAATACATCTAGATACAAAGACAAGCGACGAAAAACCATGGCCTGTGTAATTTTAAACTATTATTATTATTTTAATAAACTTTACCAAGTCTTCCACTTTGTCTCCTGAGACGGTAAATGTAACTCCTGAATTGCTGCACAGCTGATCACAAGCATCACCTACTTTGTGGCAAAAAGCAAGTGACCCTACAGCTCCTGTTTCTTTGAAAACTGAAGTGTGAATGCAGAAACTGCTCCAGAAGGACTCCTAGCATGGAGTGGGGGAGAGACGCTGCTGTAGCTGACTCACACCATGACAAATCCAGCCCAAGAGGATCAAAGCAGCAACTTGATACCCAGACGGACAGTAGCGCCAAGGGTGTTCGAAGCTACAACTTCAACTCCCGCAAAAGCGAGGTGTTTCTGCCCACTGTGGCAGGTCTCACTAAGTACATCTTTTAAATACAACTTTTTTTGGCAGAGAAACACCCACCTGTTCACAGAACCAAGCTGTTTTCAAAGGGCATTTTTTCATCCACATCAATGACAGCAAAAATAGGAACCAGAAATATCTTTCAGTGTCTAGTAATCATGAATGAATCACACTTCATTTTCACCACCCATAACGTGAGTTCCTGTTACCACTGCCTACCTGAAATCCTTTGATAAAATTCTGGACAGAAAAATCATGGTAGAGAAATATGTTGATGAGAACCTGCAGAACTTTCTCACTCAGTTTAAGAGGAAACTGCGTTGTTAAAAGCACCTAAAGGGGACAAGAAGGAAAACGTAGGCATAAAAATTCTTTCCTGAATTCAACTCAGCAGAATTTATATTCAGAATTCAATACAACTCTCAGCACGCATTAGCATTTGACTAAACGAGATGCTGAATATGCTGCCAACTTCTAAAAACGTATCTGTAAAGACAAACATCTGTGTAAAGACTGTCTTTCAGTTTATTATTCCACCACATTCAGTTTATTATTCCACCACATTTTTCTAAGTTCCTTTTACTAATTAATGTGCAATCTTTCAGTTAGTTTTAGCTTAACATTATTTTTGTATTATTTTTTAAATTGCAAACAATGGGAAGCAGAATGCTGTAACAACTGGGGATACCAATACTTTCAGCAGGTAAAACAGCAACTTTAGAAATCCTGCACAAAGGAGTACATGCAAAATCACATAAGCAGAGTGCTTATTTGAACTGACCGCTTGGATAACTGCTAGCTTTTTACAGACCACAGAATTCAGGCTGAACTGAATTTTTCTGTTCTTAGGGCTATCCTTTTCTCAGCAAAGTGAAACTCAGATCAAAGCACTACACTTCTTGAAAGAGGTGGGAAGGTCAAAGTAATAGCCCAAGCAAGCATGCACAGATGTCAGTTTAAATCAAAGATGAAAGCAGGTGTGTTTCAATGTAGGGAGGAAGCTCTCAGAACTAAGAAGCTACCCTGCAGTTATGGATAGAAATATCCAAAATTCACATCTCTCAGGAACAGATTCAGTTTCAAAAGCTTCAGACAAACTTGTATTTAAAGGCCGTATGTGTACACTGTGCTTGATTACATACACTCATCCTATTCAGAAAGGGAATTACCTTGTCAATTATAGTAGACAGGTGGTCCTTACAGGAAAGGGACTGGAAAAGCTCTATGCACAGCAGTGAGGAAACAGAGTGAGGAAGTAAGCTGTGGATAATCATTGGAGATGTAGCGATTCCAAAAATCAGTACGAGAGGAAATTCACCAATATGCTGACTATGGGAAGGAGGGGACAAAGAACAACAACAACTTAAAAGTCACATTGCAGAAACTGATGAAATAAACACATTATGTTCCTATCACAGCACTGACCTCATATGACTTAGCTGAAATAAAGAAAAAAACCCAGAAGTTTTGATGAGCGGTACAAGGAAAAAAAACACAAAAGGAAGCTACTTAAAGCCCTAAAACAGAAAACAAAATTAAATTATATTTTAGGATTCAAATTTCAGGAAGCAGCATAAAAAGCACTTTTCCAGTTATAGTGTTATACCGGCCCATTCAGAGAACTGAATGTTAGCACTTGTTGTTTTTCAAAGAAATAACGAAAAATGAGAAGAGACTTTGCACAGCTAACAGTCTCAAGAACATCTACAAATTTTACAGTATTGAATAACTGAACAATAAATTTGAAAATTCCTCTGAAGTTCCCTGTTCCCAATGCACCTGAAAAAGAATTTCAACTTCTCCAATTTCAATTTTCCTCTCCAGATGTGTTTTTTTTTTTTAGCAGAGACTGTTAGCCAGGACTGAAAGCTGTATTTGCTGGGAACTGCATAGAACCATTGATACAAAATACAGTATTTTCAGCGTTATTTTATCATTATGTTCCTTTTTTCTTTTTTTTTTTTTTTTAAGTTGGAGTTTCAAGGGCACACAAATGCTGCTACCTTAAATCACTTCCATGTAAAATTTGATAATTTATTCACTGTCTTTTACCATAGCCGCTTATTGACCGTAGTGTTTAAGCCGACACCCCCACAATTACCTCCTTGTTCAAACTTAAATACAAAAACAAAACTTTACATATTACTGTCCACTGTTTGTAACCTAAAGGAATTTCAACAGTGAAAGAAATTTAATCTTGTGATCAACAAATCAGAAGAATCTCTTCTTAACCCACTTCATCTTAATTATTAAACTGAAACGTTTAAGACAAATGGTGAGAATAAATCTGAGTTCTACAATTAACCCAAAGATCTTTCTGAAAGTATTAGGTAACTCTTCCCAGCCTTCATCGTATTCCTCTTCCCTTCTGCTTTAATCAAGCCAACTCCCAGTCATAAAAACAGCTGAATCCTCTGAAATTTTTTGAAACAAGGTCTATTTTAAAAGCGTATGTGCAACTAGTAGGCTGTGGCAGACATAAACTTCACTTCATCTGCACTCCACACGCTCATAATGAGGTATTTATCCTCGCCACAAAAAGCAGAATAGAGCACAACACTTAAGAAACAATTAAAACCTCATTTCCCCCTGCCTTACAGCCAATTATTTCGAGATAATTGTGATTTCTGATTTTACTTCTTGAAACATCCCCCAGAGAACCCATCTGCCAGATTTGAAGTAGAAAGCAATTTTATTGTGAGCCTCACAGCAAGTGAAATTGCCTAGCCTTATTTAGAGGTGACATCAGACGTGCATGCTGTAACTGCATTAACTCTGCAACTGTGGCTCTGACCCGGCTGTAACTGCACTTTCAGCCAGGGTGCTCTTTTTGGAGAACTGTGGGGCTAATTATTGCAGAGCTGGAGATCATTTTAAGGAAGACAGCACTAAGGAAGGACAGAAACACAGAAGCATCTGAAGTAGTCTGTCACTCACTGCTCAATCACCACTGCAAATAAGCAGCATCAATATCTGCTCCAACTCCCCTCTGGTAACATTCCCTCATTTTTACACTTCTAATCAGCTGCAAATAGAAAACAAGTAACAGAGTGGAAGAACAAAACTCCAAGTGACATTACCTGCTGATGACTACAAAGTCCTGAAGTACTTTTGTGGTGAAACTTTCCATGTCTTTGAAGATAACAACAACTGGAGGAGACTGCCAGTGTCTGGAAGATGTTCTTTTTTTGCCCGGAGTCTCAGAATCTGTTCTCTTTAAAGTCATTGGTTGTACATTAATAAACAGAAGGCAATCAAATAAAAAAGACTGAATCCCACATCTACAGTAATATAATGTTCCAAAGTGACTCAAGTGACTTTTTTTGCTACAACTGTATTTATGAGAAGCATCAAGAATTCCAATTTTTCTTCCTACTATTTGGCACAGCAGGAAAGGCAAAGAATATACAAACTGAAGAGAAACAAAGGAACTGGAGCTGTTTAGTCTGGGGAAGAGGAGGCTGAGGGGAGGCCTTATTGCTCGCTTCTAGTATCTGAAAGGTGCTTACAGTGAGAGCGGGGTTGGTCCCTTCTCACTGGTGACAGGATGAGGGGAAATGGCCTCAAGTTGCACCAGGGTAAGTTTAGGTTGGATATCAGGAAAAACTTTACAGAAAGGATTGTTAAGCACTGGAATAGGCTCCCCAGGGAGGTGGTTGAGTCACCATCCCTGGATGTGTTTAAAAACCGTTTGGATGTGGTGCTCAGGGACATGATTTAGCAGAGGGTTGTGAGTTAGGATAGTATGCTTAGGTTGTGGTTGGACTGGATGATCTTGAAGGTCTTTTCCATCCTGAGTAATTCTATGATTCTATATGCCATCAAAGACAAAGACAACTCTGTGGGACAGAATCAGTAATGCTCTGCTGAGACTGTGGAACATTTGAGCTGGGGACATGGAAGCCTCCCCTTCTCTATATATTTATACAGTAATAAAAAGTGTACACCCATTAAACTTATACTTAACATGCTGCTCATAAAAATCACTTCTAGCTTTCATTCAAGACAGAAAAAAAGCTTGAATAAAACATAAATAGCTTTAGGAAATACAAGGATAAAAAACATTTAGAAAGTTATTCTGTCACTGCTTTTCATTGTTGTATGGACTGCAGATGACACAGTGCCACACCAGGCAGTGTGGTGTCTTTCCCCTAGAGGACTGTTCTCTCTCGAAGTTTTATTTTAATAAACATCCCAGCACTCCTGGGAGTAAAGCACCTAGCATGAAGTTGACATTGCATTTTAAGCTTCTGGTTCCCAAGTAAACATATTGTAAAATAGCAGTATACCTATTTTTTTCCAGAATCCTGACATTCATGCCTCATCACCTATGAACTCCATATCTATTACATACATTACAAATTTATACTTGAATCTCCTCAGTCTCGGCTACTTCTTCGCATTAGATGAAAAGTTCACCTTCTGCATTTTTTCACTACTGCATATAAATTTGAGGTATTCAGTTTCCTTCTCTTAAAGAATATAAAGGTCAGACATTTTTGTAAACTAGTGATACAAAAAAAATCTTACCTTTGTTACGCTCTCATACCAGTTGATAAGAGAAGTCATCGAACAACGTACTCTGTTACGAGAAACATGTTCATAGTCCTCCTCTTCTGATGAGTCCACATCTATACAGCAGTTCATCAGCTGTCCCAACAGCTTCTGCATCAGATTTTTTATGCCTTCACAACACATTTTTAGAAATACGATAAAGACATTTGTTTAGTGGCCTACATCCTTAGCACTTCCCCAACTCATACTCTAAGAAACTCCCCAACTTTTTTTCACTTTTCTACCTAGATAGCAATAATTCACACTAAGACGTGGCCCCACACCTTTCTTAAACTCCACACCTGCTGTCAGAATGACCTAAAAATAAACTGGAAGGCCACCAATGGATCTGGGGGTGCTGCCATGTGTTATTTTAATCCTTTCATTTAAATAATATTTTATATTCAAATAAGGGGTGGGACAGATATTTTTCTACCAATTTCTTTGCTGCACTAATGCGAGTCTAAGCATTCAAAAGTGGAATGCATCCATACATCAACTGCTCAAACAAGAGGAAAGCCAACCTACAGTATTACCATGCAATACACTAAGAAGCATGCTCCCAACATTCGTGCTACAACTAAGTAGCATTTCAATCTTCACTGTCTGAAACAGAACTGTAGACACATCTTAAAACACAGTAGGAATTTCTGCTATATTATCCTGGGATTGAACAGATCTTTTGAAGGTATTCAAGATCTCTCCATCTCAATATTCTTACATTTGGGGACAAAAACTGGAATTACTAGTTAATAGACAGATTATTCAGATGAACAAGCAAAGCTATTGCAGTATTTACCTGGGCAATCTTTGGCTTCCAGCAATGCTATGTAAGGAGTAACATTATTCTGAAGGACTTCTGAGAGACTTCTAAAGGTGAAGTCGTGATCTGTAACATTCACACCTAAAAGAAAGATGATTTAAGTGCATATTTCCTGTGACTTGTGACCATGGTGACTGAACGATAAACTGAGCTGCAGATAAAGAAAGACCAGAAGATAACACAGATATTCAAAGAAGGAATGAAAAGTATGAAAACATACCTTCATCTATGAGGACAGATGAAAAACCAGCACAAGATTGAACATACATATTAATACCAGTCAACTGAAAGGAACAGAGAACCACTGTAAAGTCACCTAATGAAGAATTTTTCCTTACTTTTTATGAAAGATTTCTCAAGGATGCAAACCTGCAGGGAACAGGATTGGTCTTCTAACTTCCCTGCCACTCATAACCTCAAAGACATTCACAGGCAACTAATCCCACAGATAAAAAGATGAAATTCACTTTCTCTAGGAGAACAGCAGTGCAGACCCCTGAGACCTGAATTTGCATGGGACTTCTGCAAGTAGGGAAATTACTGTGAGTTTTTATGAACTACAGTCTGAATTAATTATGACCTACTCAACATTTACTGCCTTTGTTAACATCCTCAGTCAAAAAAAAAGGAAAGGGGGAAGGGGGAAGAGTGGGGAGAAAGGGGAGTCCTCAAAGGGCAAATCATATCTTCTTTTCCACAGAAATATTCAGAGCAGGAACTTCTCACTTTCTACTACCTCCAAAAGCGGACTAACCTTCCACTCTTTGTTAGTGTTGACATGATACATCTGCAGCACAGGTTTATGAACCAGTGAAAACATCATCAGGTTGCCCTGAACTAGGTTCAAGTTTTCAGTTAGAACTATTTGAAAGGGGAAAAAAAAGACTTCAAAACTTCACTAACTTCATTAGTAAGGCCTTCAGCTATTTTTCGCACCCCCTGCTCCTTTTTTAAGATAAAGATGATGCTTTCCTACACATAAAGATGCTCTGCAAGAGTCAACTCATTAACATATATCAGAAATACAGAAGCTGTATAATTCTATGCCACAGGGATTAGTCATAGAAACCACCAAGGAAATTAGTGCCAGAAATGGGGATAGAATCAAAGCATCTCCACTGCATCATGAAAAAAAAACCCAAATCACTACTGGTTGCCTAAGATGAACCTCTAAGGAAGGAGTAAATTTATTGCACTAAAGTACTAAACATACAGACAAAATGGAAACAGGTCAACTCTTGCTTCCTTCTCACAGCACAAACTCTTCTGTTAACATTTCTGAAGCTGACTTGGCCTTCACTGACTGCTGTAAATAAATTAAACAATTCTCTTTGATCTCTGTATCAATTTCAAGCCTCTGTAAGAGTGCAGATGGACATAACAGAATGTATCTTTAAGAATTTACCTAAGACGAGAGCTGCAGTAGGGATTTCTCTGGACTTCATCCGACACAGCCATTCTGTTTTCTTCTCTTGGAATGCAGAATGAGACCGCCTCAAAAAACTCACTAAGTTATCAAATAACTGTTCATTCAATTCTTCCTCTATTTGCTGTGAGGAGACAAAAAGAATTTTATCTGTACAAACGTGGACACCAGAATATCCTCATTTTCCTATCCTTTTCCTGTATCAGTTTGCTTCTGAAGACTCCAGTGTTATATCTGGAGTAGCACTAGAGTTTTTTTCTTAGGAACAAGAAGTGACACAGGTAGCTGTGAAGTTGATTTTAAATGAAGTCACAAAGGTTGGCTCAAGCAGTATTGCTGAGTAAGCTACCAAGACAGGCAAGACCACATCTCCAGGATGCTGCACATGATGCCTGCTCAAAACCCTGAGCTCCATTTCAACTACAGACAAGAGTTCCTGGAGCACTCCTTGTAAAGGGCTGATAAACCGCTAAGAGAGTACACAGAAACCTTTTCATCCTCTATTTATTCAAAAATATTCTGACCTTTCTGATATTGACTGTCTGCCTCAGCTCATACCAGGTAAATTATATGGTAACTGAGGGGAAATTGCAGCATGACATTTTAAAAAGATGAGTTTATGCCATCAGCTTTGTAATAGCGTCACACTAGTTCCTATGTTACTATAGTTCCCACAACAATCCTCAGAGCATCATCTTCCATATCCAAAACACTGTGAGCTTCTGATTGTTACTGCACAGGTTTTCACTAAGCCAATCTAATGAGATTCTGAGTCCTCATGTTGCATGGTTACAGTTTCTGCTATTTCTTCTGCTGCACACTGTGAAGATGTAATTCAGACTGCCATAGCACCTACGTTTTTACACAGCTTTCTTAAATCCATTGGGTTGGGGTTTTTTTTGTGCCAAAATAACTTTGTTATTTGCACTATTCTGGTAATTTCCAAAGTATATTAGTCTGCTCTGCATCTCAGCAACCAGCTCATTTACTTGCATGACACTGCTTAGTCTGGAAAATTCAAAAACAAGACAAAAAAAATTGAACTGGAAGTTCAATCACTATTACAATACTAACAACCAGAGTCTGAAAACCACCATTTGCACCTTACAGCTCTAAAATTACCATGTTACAGCCCTGCACTTGGGATTTGTGTTTCTAACGTGGATCCTTGACGTACGCCTGGAATCTGCCACCTTTGAAGAAGTCAATGTTTCTGAAAGCCCCTGATGTATAACAACATTTGCAAGACACTGTTGAAAGCAGTGGTTAAAATCAAGACACCCAGCAACACTGGAACAGAAGAGGTCAAAAATACACGTTCCATAAATCCAAAAAGGAATACAGTGCTTTTACCAGTCTTTCATGATATGAGAAGCCTGAAAGGAAGTCAGCACCAAATGCCACCACTGCAGCCTGGTTTATGATAGACACACAAAGGTCAAGTGTTCCTCAACGAAGTACTTGGAGATCAAATCCTCTTCAGTATTCAATACCTCCATTAGAAACCAGAGAAACTGGAAAAAACCAGCACAAGCACAGAGCCTGCCAACCCAACAAATCATCAGGAAGCAGTACCCTGGCAAAAACTTCGGTGAATTCCCTGCTAGCCTCCCATACCACACTATCAGAATCCCCAGCAGTCCAGAATTCTACCACAGATGAGGTTTACTACTCCAGAGTTACTGAAGAAATAAAATCTCTACTGGGTAAAGCTCTCAGCTACCTGGTCTGACTTCACAAGTGATGCTACGTGGAGCAGCAGCTCACACTAAACATCTTCCAAACTGAATTATCACAATTATCTATGTAGAAACAATTATCACCTCCAAGTTTTCCAAGAGTGGGATAAAAGGACAATAATTCAGAACTCAGTAGGAAACATTACAGAGACCCCAGAAGCTCAGTGAATAAAATTCTACGTATAGCAGCAAAAATAACTGCAGGCAATCTGCCCTTTGGTTAACCAAACTAAGGCAAGGCCCACATCAATTTGTCAGCGTAGGATGAAGTATCTTCTACCAGGAGGAGAAAGAACAGAAGAGTTTTTGTGACATCCCTTCATAGAGAAAAAAGGTAGGAGGTTTAGGATGGGAAATAATTATGCTTTTCCAGATGGCAGTAGCTCTGAGCTTCTAGGTAGTTAAGGAAGGCTTTTTACCATGATGGCCATTCTGGGGCAAATCCTTGCAGAGCACCAGGAAAAAAAACCCTCACTGACCTGAAAATGCTGCAGCCACTGTTTGCTATCTAGAAGCATTGTTTCAAAACCCTTGACAACACTGTGCCAAACAAAGAAGACTTAAGAAAAGGTCTTCCAGAAGGGGCTACAGCATGTTGTCTTCCCTGCAATCCCACTGTGCAACTGACAAGGCAGTTTCTTTCTGCCAGTACTGGTGTCTACCCTGTCAAGCCAAAGCAGATGGCAGGTAGATGCCAAATACACCTCCAAAAGCTCTGTAATCAGCACTGTGATGTTGTGCACTGCTCTGCACACTCCGGTTAGTTACGGTTTGAAAAGGGTGTTGACTAGTCAAAGCAAGGTGGATTGTGGAATAGCAGGGAGAGAACTAGAGGAATTTATGAGTTTAGCCTAAGGGTCTAAATTATAAGCTTCATCCAGCTGGCTACTACTGTATATCCCAAAACAAACTTTGGGGGAAAAAAAAAAAACACCTCAATTTTCAGTGCCCAATAGTAGGCAGTGGAATAAGGAATACTTGCCCAGAATCCTTGACATCAAATAGAGGAGGAAATCCCTGCTGTATGGAAGCAATTATTAGTACTATAATACAAGCCAGCTGGCTATTCAGACACAACAGCATGCCATCTAACACACAATTAGAAGGCCATAGTTCAGTATGAAATTAACCCCCATCCCCACCAGACAAATCCACTGACACGGTCCATACTATATTGACAGACTAAGCGTACAGCTGTGTCATTCAATATTTGACATCCATGCAGTTATATTCACATAAATCCATTGTGAATCTTGAGCTGCTGGGCTCTGTAACACTCAGGACACAAGCAGCTTAAAATCCTTAGGGGGCTGGCAAGCACACGACTGAACTGGAGGTAGGAAAAACAACAACAACAAAATTATGCCAGGAATTAATAAGTTCAATTAGTAAAAGCAGATACTTAGAAGAGGCAGCTTGAAGCCTCAAAAGCATGTGGTGCTATTATCAGAGGTAATGTGTAATTGATGGATTTTCTGTATTTATTATATCCTGGGTCAATATTTCTGGCTTTTATTGCTTTAATAAATTGCTTATTTAAGCATGTTAAAAAAAAAATATATATATATATATATATATATATATACACACATATATATAAAAGAACCAAACAAAGAAGTAAGCAGAACTGTTATAAATGCAAAATGCTGCTTACTTATTAGGTGCAAGACTCACCTCTGTTTCTGATTTGACCTGTTTCTGCAATGACTGGCAAGTAGCAAACCGTAGCTCACTGTCCTCCAAATCACTGTTTCCTTCTCTGAAATAGTCAGCTAGAAAGCAAGCACAAGCACAGACAAGATTATTAAGGCAAAACATTCTTTGCTGAGATGAAAACAAAGCACTCAACTGAAGCAAGAACACCTTTTTATATATAAATACATAAAAATATATAAACATGTAAGGGAGCTTAGCTGGCTATCTTAGCCAATTAACTAACTGCTGGTATCTTGCTAAATGAGGGGAGAAATAAGCAGAATGTACTGCCCAATTACAGAGACAAAAGTAGAAGAGCTGGCTTCCACCTCAAGTCCCAGATAGCTAAAGGCTGAAGTAGGGCAAAAAGCTGTTATTGTTATTATTATTTTACAAAAGAAATAAATAAAGCAAGTCTTTCCCTTGTTTCAGAAAATTTTGTGGGTCAGCTTCCTCCTTTAAATATTCAACCTTCCACCACTATTACAGTCAGATATGAAGCACAAAGGCTTGCAAGAATACATACATCAAAGATCCTTTCTGTTCTCCCAGGATAATGCAGTTAATATCGATTTCCAGAAGACAACAAAGTATACTGGGAAAGAACTGAAATACAGATTTTTACTATTATTTTTCATACATAACCTTAACTGACATAACCATGCCAACAAAACCTTTAAGCTCAAACCAGGCCTCATTTCCAAATTGCCTCTCACTTCTATATGTGCTGCTTATGGAAAGGAGAAGCAAAATGTCTGAGATTGATCTAGAATGTCTTCAAGCCTTCAGAAATCAGATCCTTTTTGGTAACAGTGTCTTGGCACATTTTTGGAATGCATCTGGCTTCCCAGGTGCTCCTCTGCTTCACAAATCTGAGTACAGAAACTCTCCACCAGCTGCCAGCAAGAAAGGCAGAGCCAAAAATATAATCTGAGATTGAATAGAAACTAGTAAAACCGAGTGACATTCCTCTTAGTGATTTTTTTTTCCTACCACCCTCTCAGTCTACATTTCCCTTAAAAATTAAAGAAATAAAGTAAAATAGGGCCCGTCCCACTCCCAGCATACATTTAGCAAGCTTGGTGCAGCCTTTAAGGCTTCTCTAGCACTACCTGGAAGAACACAAAGACTGAAGGTAAAGTAAGCAGTCTATTATCTTTAACGGTGCCTTGTAGCAAAAGGTAAGTTTTTGTCTAAAGTCATGCAAATAAATGTTTATAACGTCTATTTCCCATCGTTCAGCAGAGCATAAGCTGTGGTCCGATCTCTAAAGAACCATGTGATGAGCACACCCAATCTTCCAAATCATTAAAAGCCCAATCCTGTAAACGATGAATGAGATTGATCCCTAATCCTCCATTTTCCTTGTCTCCCCTAAACTAACATCTCGTTTACATCCCTAAGAAAAATCACTTCAATACGTAACACACTTTGATCACAGAAGCTTTATTCTTTTGCAGAGAATCTAGCCACCGTGTTTTTGTTATTATATTGAAGCATAATATTCTTTCTGTTCTACCAAAACTCAAATTATAGGCACAAACACATACAGAAGGCCTTTGCAATGTCAAAGATTATTATCAACCACAATTGAAACTTTGCCTTTTACAAGTTTGGGTTTCCAAATTCACCACATGCACAGCTAAGTTACGTGTTCTCATCAACAGCTGTTAGTGGGCAGAGCAGCTCACTTCTGCTTCTCTTTTAGGGGTAGTTCAGTCAAATCCACTTTTTGGTGACAAAGTATGTGCTAACTGGAATGTGTAGGAGGATTTACCTAAGTATTACAAATCTTGCAAAAACAGAAACATCATATTCAGTAAATTATAAGATTCCAATGTGGTGTAAGTGCATAGGTCTGGGTTGTTAGCATATTCACCTCACAATGACTTGGAATGAGAGACTGGATGATATTCCCTTACCTCTCATTCCATGAGGCACAGATGTGCCGATCCTCATAGAAAAAAAACAAAAAAACTTGGGATTAATTCTGAAGCAGGTGTTGTTTTAAGTGTCTCTGGTAATAAATGAACCTGCTGTGATTTCCAGAAGTCTGGCCATACTACTTTCCCTTCCATTTCTTTCTTTTTTCTTTTTCTTTTTTTTTTTTTTTTTTTAAATACACAGATTGTCACACTTCTTGACAGCTCTGGTGCTCCCAAGAAAGATCAAAAAGCTTTGAATCTGGGAATAAGAACAGTAATTTCCCTGAGCCACTCTCCACTAGCAACTTATTTATGGTTTTCATTTCTCAATCCCATTCAGCCTTCCTCAAGTGACATAAACACATTCTGGACTGGACAAAAATATATACAAGAAAGTACATGGGATGTTCACATGTGGCTTTTGCCTAAGGACATTGAGAAAAAGAAATAAACTACTGACAATAGGATAAGAATTACAAATGGAACGGATTTCTGAATCCCATAGCTTTGAGTGGCCCCTTCATAGTCTTCAATCATTTGTCAGTCAGGAAATAACTTGAGGTAGCATAGAAATGAGTTCTCTTGCACAAAAAAAAAATAATATATATATATATATATATATATATCCGTGTATATATACGCAAAGATAAAGCTAGCTATACAATCTTGGTGGCTGAAGATTAAAAAAAAAAAATTACATTAATCAACTACTTGCTTGAGTACCTCTCAAGAAATGAATTTTCACCAACATCAAGGAGCAACTCACACAGCTATGACAGAATTCAGTCAGGACTGAAGCTTCCAGGATTAACTCCCTCAAAAACACAGCAACATATACCAAAGTGTACTAACCTGTTGTTCGAGACACCTTTCTCTTCTTGGGACTCGGTTTAAAAACAAAGCAGCCCTGGAGAACAGCAAGAAAAATAAAGACTTCAAAATCAGCATCGATCTGAGTTTGACCCCTGAGGCCACTTTGCTCCCTGCTAACCTTAGTGCTCCACTAAACCAACAACTAGAAATGAACTGCCAGTATCTTACAGATACCAATTTGTTTATTGCGTTTTATTTTCCCATTGCAAGCTGGAAAAGCAGCGGAAGCAGTATTCCAGCATCTCTGTGAGGAACTTGTTACCTTTCAATTACGTTCTTCAGCTCATCCATCAGGTAGATCAGCAAGAGAGGAATCCTTGCTGATCTCTCGCACCTTCATTCAATAGGCTTAAAAATAAGATGAAATGATTCCCCAGGGACGTATCAATGGAGTTTTTCCAGTAAAGGTTCCATTGAAAATAAAACAAAGCAAGACGCTGGAATGAATAGAGGTGATCCAGAATAACGCAGTCACTTACAGAAAGCCAATTATACCCTTTATCTACAGAGGCCAAGTTCATCCCAACTCAGAAAAGATCACAGGATCATAAAACCACAGAATGGCTTGGGTTAGAAGGAACCTTAAAGCCCACCCAGTTCCAACCCCCTGCCATGGGCAGGGTCATCATCCACCAGCTCAGGCTGGTGCCCAGGGCCCCAATCCAACCTGGTCTTGGATGCCTCCAGGGATGTGACACCCACAGCTTCTATGGGCAGCCTCTGCCGGTATCTCACTACCCTCTGAATAAAGAATTTCTTAGAATCATAGAATCCTTAGGATTCTATGGACAGAATCATAGAATCCTTAGGATTCTAAAGGACAGGACCTTTAAAGGCCTCTAGTCCAACTCCCCTGCAATGAGCAGGGGCACCACACCTCGATCAGGTCACCCAGGTCCTGATCCAGCCTCGCCTTGAAAGACTCTAGGGATGGGGCACCCACCACATCTCTGGGCAACCTGTTCCAGTCCCTCACTGTTAAGAGTTTTTCATTACATCCAACCAAAATCCACCTAACTATTTCTTCCTACAATCTAACCTAAATCTCCCCTCTGTTAGTTAAAAACCATTCCCCCTTGTCTTATAACTATCAAACTGTGAAAAAAGTTGGTGTCTACTGATTATCATGAAATCATAGAATAGTTTGGGTTGGAAGTGATCTTTAAGATTATCCACTTCCAACTCCACTGCTATAGGCAGAGACACCTCCCATTATAAGCTCCCAAGTGCTCGAAGGCCACAATGAGGTCTCACCTCATTCCCCAAATCTCACTGTGAGGTCACTGTTCTAGAGCAAGAGTGAAGAAAAACCACAAATGCTCAAGATCTACAAACAGACTGATCCAATCATCTATTTCCCAACAGAGACGCTTGCATAAACAAAGCCTACTGAACTCAACCAGAGATAGTTCAGCCAATGGTTAAAGAACGATCAAGTAAAAATAAAGCTCCAGAGTGAAATTCAATATTGCTCACAGATGCTAGTCTGTTGGGTGACTGGATATGTTATTTCTGTTCTGATCCAAATACGAACTCTAACACTGATACTTATATTGGCCTCTGAAAAACAGCCTTAGGAATCACAGAACTGCTTGAGTTGGAAGGGGTCCTTAAAGGCCATCTAGCTCTACTGCCCTGTAAGGAACAGGAACATCCCCAGCTAGACCTGGTTGTTCTGAATCTGGCTTGGCCTTGAGCATCTCCAAGGATGGAGCATCCACCACATCTCTAGGCAAGCTGTTCCAGTGCCTCATCACTCTTATTGTAAAAAACTTCTTCCTTATATCCAATCTAAACTTTCCCTCTTTCACTTTGAAGCCACCTCTCCTTGTTCCATCACCACAGACCCTGCAAAAGAGTCTGTCCCCTTCTTTCTCATAGCCTCCCAATAGATATTGGAAGGCCGCTCTCAGATTTCCCTGGAGCTTTCCCTTCTCCAGGCTGAACACCCCCAGCCCTCTCAGCCTGTCTTCATGGGGAGATGTTCCGACCCCTGGATCATTTATGTTGCCCTCCTCTGTGCTTATGTCAAGTGAAACATAAATGCTGCCCACTGAACGCTTTACAAGCGTTGTATTTCCAAACACCACTCAGCATAACAGTATGTAAGATGGCCAAGTACTACATGGAAGATATAGGACACAATACAAGGACCCTTCGCTACTCATATACATAAAAGCAACAGCTGGTTTGAAAGGGAAATCCACTTGCTCTGGGTTAAATACGAGCTTGGTTTGGAAGCAGCTCCCTTCACTCCCGACAGCAGTAACTGCACGGTGACTCCCGCTGCACGTCGCAGCTCAGCGGGAAACACGAGAGAAAGGCACTATGCGATCACCGCCCCACCATCACAGGAAATACCAGACCCGAGGCTGCAGCGTCGCAGCCCGGCTCCCCTCATCCACCCTCCGCCCGTACGTTCTCCTCCGCCGTCGGAGCGCGGCCGGCGGGTAAAACAACGTCATTCCTCCCGCCCTCACCTTGGAGAGGGAGCGCGTGCTCATCTCGCCAGCCCCGCGCTAACGGACGGACGGCGCCAGGAGGAGGGGCGGCAGCGCCCGGCTCTGACCCTCGGCGCATGCGCAGCGGAGGAGCGGCCTAAGCCACCGCCTCTCGCGGAAAGGCGGGCGCTGCGCTTCCCCGCAGTCGCACGGAATAGAGCGGCCCTCAGTAGGCGGAGCGGTGAGGTCAAGAGGCGGTGCTGACCTCCCGCTTACTACACCACCATGGCGGCCTGCGCCTTTCGCAGGAGGATTGCCGGCCAGGTAGGCTGCTTTCTGCTGCTGGAGGGCGGAGAGACTGCGCGCAGCGCTTCGCGGCCGCGGTCGCAGGGAGCGGGGTTTTTCTGGCGTCTGTTCTGCTTACGCTTTTTGTGCTTTTGTTTCAAATATAGCTCTCTAAAGTTTTGGATTTGCCACCGGAAAACTTAATAAAGTCCATCTCTGCGGTTCCTGTCTCCAGAAAACGGTAGTGTTTGCGTTTAGTCCTGCTGTGCTGATCTCTGTTGCATTTGTTAGTGCAAGGCTTTAACGGGTCTTAAGGGAAAAAAAGAAACAGAGAAAGCCCTAAGCTAATGTACCAGCCCAATTGTGGGATGCCCAAATCCAATTAAACTGCTGTTTTGGTGTTTTTTTTTCCAAGCAAGTTCCAAACAAATGTTTGCTTCAAAATAGGCAGTGCTTGAATAGCAAATGTTTCAGTATTAATGACCACAGGGTGAAGTTATTGTGGGTTTTTTGCTTTATGTCCTGCTTGGCAGGTGTAATGGTAACGGAAGGCAAATGGCGTTTACTCATGAGCATAACTTTTGTTATTCTGAACTGGTAATCTTGCTGTATCTATTTTAGCACTGTATTAGTTAGAATGAAGGTAATGCTGGGCCTTCAAATGTAGTTTTCTGACCACAGTGTATTCTCACATTTCTGTGACTGGGTTATGCCTGCCAATTGGATTTGCCGTACTCAGAGTCAGCTTGGATTTGTCAAATCTCCCCATCATTTTGATGTGTTTCTTCCCTGATTTTCATCTGTTTTTTTATTCAGGCATGATGCTGATTTCCAGCTTTCTGTTGCTTCCATAGAAGAAGGCAGTTCTAGTGATTGCTTAGCACAAGATCTTCAACTCCGAGCTCAGAAGCTAGCTGAGAAGGTATGCTGCCTTTAACAGGCCAGGCTTCCAATCCCTTGCTGCTTGAGATTGAGGTTTCTTAAAAGAAGTGTCTTTGTGGCCATTCCAGGCCATGGGAGATGGCAGTAGCTGAGGCATTGAGTGTAACTACAGTATAAAAAAGGAAGAAGCAGGTATGTGAAATGAGATATCCAGAAGTGACTCAAGCCTTGAAGAAACAAAAGGGACAAGGAAGAAAATAAAAGATCTTTGAAGAGTTGATGTGCATCGAGTCGAAAGTGGGATTGGAAAGGTGATTCTAGGGTTTGAAAAAAAAATCCTTCATAATCTACGAAGATGTGACTGGTGCCAATGAAGAGGAACACGAACTAAGCAGTGGCGAAGTTAGTTGCAAAGAGGCACTAGCAAGAAAATAAACGTGCAAGAAAGATTGATTATCTGATTTAGAAAGAACAAGTTTTAGAAGCGATCGGTAGGGTTGCTGTATGATCAGGAGTTAACAAGGCTGAATAAAACAATTGCAGCGTTATTAAGATGCTGAACTGTTTTTTCATTTCGTTCTCCACTGCTGAGATGTTGAAGAGCTCCATACCTTAGAACCATTTTTGTAATAGGTGAATATTCTGGGTTAGGCAGAGGAAAAGCTGATTTTGCCCAGGAAGATGTACCACAGAAAGTTCTGAAGCAGCATTAAGATTATCTGGAATCACAGAGTAATCTGTGTTTGAAAGGGTTTCATTAAAAGTTACCTGTAGGTTGCTGGCAGTTTTTGGATGAGGTTGCTCAGAAGTTTTGAAATCCTCTCAGGTTTTATAAGCCTCCAGGGATGGAACAGCCTCTGTGGGCATTCTGTCCAAGTGACTAACATCATGGGAGCAATTGGTTTGCATGTGTCTGTCTAGTCTGTCACTTTAAAAACAGCCCGGTTCCCAATGATTAGAAAGTTGCAGATGTCTCCCTCTTTTATTGTTTGTGGCTCAGTAAGTAAATCTTGGCCACAAAGTCTCACATTTACAGGGACAAACTGCAAAAAAGAACAGACCATCAATATAAGCCTCCAGATTATATATGCTGTGCTGGTTAACTGAAGGAAAAAAATATTGATATCTTAGAATGTTTTTTGTTGTGTAGTGGATAAAGGCAGTGCATTTATTATCATTTCTTTAGACTGAACACATCATCGCTCCACAAAGAAGATGAACAGTGTAGAAGTAAGCGAAATAGAACTGTTATATGCAAAACTAACAGTGGGATAGAGAAATGTACGCAGTGATGAGTTTTTGTTGCAATAAGCAATTGATAGTGCCTCAAGGTTCAATAGAATGGTCTTAGCGTCTGAAGAGGAAGTTGGTCACAATATTTGAAAAGCAGATATTTAGGTTAAGCAGATGAGACTGAAACAGTTTTTGTTGGCTAAAGTAGCCTAAATAATGCGATGTGATGCTAAATGGGACATGATATGCTCTGATATGCTGAGAAATGCCTGTCAGAAAGGTCTTATATTCATTGGCTTTTGGTTTTTATCTGGGAAGCTGATTCTTGCTTCATCTTTGAACTGTAGTTCTTTGCTGATGGGGAACTTTTTTCATTATTATTATTATTTTTAATTTGTATGCCTCTGCATAGCATAAAGATGCTCTGACTCAAGTCTTAGGCATGAGGAGTAGAACTGTAGAACTATATCATACTTGGAGGAAAGGTTCTTAAAGCTATGGAGAGACCAAGTGAGCTCTCATACTAAAGAGGGATGAAAAACACAGGAATACTAACGACAGCTCATATAGAAAACGTTTAGCAGAGCAAACAGCACGGAGCAAATGCAGTGGGAATTTTTCTGTTTGCCTCTTAATGTTGGTAGGAAGGACCTTCAGTAAAATGGAAAGGTGGGAAATTCTGAGTCAATCCAAGAAATATTTATTCATGTAGCTCATGAATAAACAATAGAATTTTTTGTTGTTGGAGCTTGTAAAGGTTAAAGAACTTAAAGCCTGACTGTGGTTACATCTCCTGTTTGGGTCAGGTTCTAAACACAAAAGCTATAAAAGGGGTATAATTTTTTCCTCATGCTGATGTGCTTCGGTCAGAATTAACAGCTTGCCCCTCTCTCACGTAGACATTAACTAAGTTGTATGTGGTTGGTTATTTTATTGTTTGTTTGTGTAGGAAATTTCTTGGCTCCCAAACATGGCTAGTTTAGTAAGGAAGAGGCCCAAACTCTCAACCTGTGAAGAAGCAAAATTTGCTTAAAGAGGAGGTTGCTCCCAGTCAAAATGAAACACAAACTGGATGCATTCAAGGACTGAAAATAAATTTGTGATGTTCTGCACTGAGTTGTGTTCAGAGCTAGTTAAGCATGGATCAGAAATAACCAAATCATTCTTTATCAGTGGAATTGATTCAATGATCCATTTATGGTTGCTTTCAATCAGATAAATAACACGTTAATTTAATCCACTGTGAATATTAGATTTTGAATGGATTGAATTAAAGTTTCCCTATTTACCTGTTTTCATGGGGAGTGACTGTTTTATCTTGTTCTTACAGCTGAAATGTGATGCTGTAGTGAGTGAAATCAGCACTGGTCCGGGAACAGTGAACTTCACAATAAACAGGGAATTGCTAGCAAAGGTGAGTACAATATTTCAGGTGTGTTAAGGTAAAAATAAATTCCTGAATATAAAATACTCAGTCTTAGATATTTTCTATGTAGAACTGCTTGTTTTTCATATATTTTCTCCATGAATCCCTGATGCTGTTCTATTATGTAGGCCTAGAATTTGGAAAGAGGGTTACAGAGGGCGTATCTTTTTGAGGAAACAGTTTATCTACCCTTTGTGGTAACCACATTCTTCTCCCCAGTTTCTGCTCCAAAAGGCAGACTTGACACATGCTTTGGGTTTCTGAACTCAAAATTTTGATCTTGCATACAGAGTCTTGCTTAAGATAGGAAGGATGATAAAAAGATATCTGAAATAACAGTATTTGACCACAGACCAACTGTTAGAATAGCAACAAAAAGGAAGATGTGTTTCTCAAAGGCCCTTGTCTGAAACCAAAAGCTTAATTTGTTAAACCAGTAATTTAGCATGCTCAATCTATAAGAGCAGTGTTTCAATTGCACTCAGTTTGGATTATTTGCAAGAGCTTCATAAGGACAGGTGTCTGGCTGGCACTGTTAGACTGGGAAGCAAATGAAACCTTTGCTAAGCCAGTTGAACTAACTTGGAAAGAAAGCTGCATTGTTGTTCTTCAAGGCCTTAACCTAAGCAGTTCTTATGGAAACAACACTGTGGTCTTAGAAAATAAGCTTTCTGGGTGGGAAATCAGGTCTTACCTAACACTGATGAAGCTCCCTTCCTACCAGGACTTTGTTGAATCACTTGAGCTCATGGCTGTCTTTTACTGAGTGATAAGTCTCTTGTGAATTGCTAATGCCTAGGCATTCCTATTAATCAGTTGCTTTATTTGTTACCAAAGACATCTCTTGAAAATTTCATCAGCTGTCTGTAATCCATCATGATCAGAACATAACAGCTGACTATTTGCTGAAAGAACGGTGTTGGTGTTAAATTTTATTCCTGGGCAGGGTTTGACAAGATTCTGTGTCTGTAGGTGGATTCTTGTCAGTATAATGTTTCAAGTAAAACTAGGTGTCTGGCCCAGTTGAGTTTTGTTAGGAAAAATGTGGAAGTAGAGCACAAAATTTTACATTATATCACTAAGGAGATATAACTAAACTGTGGCTTTCACTAGTAAGGAAAACATGTATACTGTAAATTTGATGGTTTGTGTGTGTGTCTAGCTTACCTTACGTGTCATAATGACCACTGCATTAAAGGTTTCTCTACAAGCACAGTTCACTTATTCTATTTTGATTTCTATTGCCAAACAATTTTAAGATGACCTCAGTGGTGGGTGAAAAACAACTTTCCACTGAATGGAATGAGATTTCCACTTGAGTTCACATTGTTAGAGGCCTGTATCGTCTTCAGGAAGTTTGTGCAATACTTAAAGCTTCATATATTAGGTTTTGGAGTGTGCTGGCTTCTCTGTGACAAACTTTGGTATATAGGGTGCACGCAGGTACTTGCTGCATGAATGCATTGCTGATAGTATAGTTAGTGTAGGACTCGTCTTTCCACAAATTGCTTTCAAGCTGTTGAAGAACTGTTTTGAGGAGTTTTAGGCAGTTTCCATACTTTCCAAGTAGACAAGCTTTTGTACAGATGCTTCCTAGTATATTTACAGGCTTGCCGGTAGGGAATGGGGTGTTTTGACACGTGGGCTAAGTAGGTGTCTTGCTTTGGCACTCAAGGAGTAGAAAGCAGGCTGGCTTTTGGTGCCTAGAAAAATCTAGCTGTTTTAGAAGAATGTGAGTGTATTAATTTTTATTTTATTTAACCCTTGTGGACTTAAGTGATTTGTAGTTCTGAGGAGGTTTGAGTTCCTGCAAGTCTCCTCTTTTTTCTCTTTCCTTGTTCTATGTGCATATGCTGCTCCAACACACACACACACAAAAGAATATTAGGCAGATGCTATTTCTAAAAAAAAAAAAAAAAAAAAAAAAAAGAAAAAATTAAGAAATACAGTGAGCACTGATGTAAAGCGACTAGAAAAAAAATAGGTGGATTAATCTGCCTCATATACTAGAACAAAAAATGGAAGCAGCTTAAATTTATATTACTAAATTTAGAAGCGGCTACCTCTCTTCTGGTTTTGCTTCACGTAAACCTCTGGCTGATGTTTTTGTATCCTATTGTTATTAAAAATGATCAGACCGTAAGGTACCCACTCAGGCTGTTGTTTCAGTCTACCTGCAGTGAGCTGATGAAGAGGGTTTTGCTGTAACTGTCTTGTCTCTTAGGTGGGCTTAGTGGAAATCATGAAGGCTGGGACTCCTGGACTTCTAACACAGCTTTCCTAGAGAGAGAAAAAAAGGTGTTTGTTTGCTGTTCACTGCATAAGCGTGGTAGTCTTCATGCAGTTACAGCACACTGGATTTTTTGCAGGCATTCAGTCACAAGCAGTCTGAGAGATCTGATGTGTCCCAGTGGGTTGGTTGGGCCTTTGTGATCAGGCCGTGCTGTGCTCAGTGGGTGTTCCCTGCATTCACACGTTGGCAAAAATTTTAGGACAAGACTTCTAGAAATTTCACACAAATGGCCAAATTCCTTGAAGTGTTCCTTGGTAAGATTTATTCATGGGAGGAGGGCACTCTGAGGGAATCTCAAAGGTTTGCTATGTAGCTTCTGTTATTAACTCAGGAAGGAAAAATCAAACAAAAACCCAACCCTTCTGAGAATGTTTGAGTGCATGAAGATATATGTTCTCTTCTTAAGTCTACTGCTCACAAGTTCTACATGATACCTTTTATTCAAAATGTGTTATGTGAATTCAGCATGACAGGGGTCCTGGTCAGAGTAAATTCAGACTCCTATTTATGTGAGAACTCCTTTGTTTATATGAGGCCCCTGTTCTACCCATGCTCTTTGACTGACTTGACTTTTCTGCCTACAAGTTACTTCTGGGTGATTCTCTTGCCCTTTCATGTTGCCTAACTAAACCAATGATTTTAGTAAAAAAAAAAAAAAAAAAAAACCTTGTAAAACTTGTAAGTTTTTACCAAAATCAATGCAGATTTTAACCAAAATCTCTGCTTACAATTTCTCTGTTGTTTTTAACTGATCAGATTCAGCTTTACAAATACAAATTTAATGGCATTTCCATCTGCATATGATATCTTGTCTGCTTGGCAGATCAGCTATCCAATTACTAATGTGGAAGAAAGGCTGTGGGATCTGACTTTTGTGTGGTTGGTGAACAGTTTTCCTGATTGCATTTTCTGTTGTTGAAACTTATTTTCCTCTTTTTTTTTTTTGTCTTCCCTCTGCTTTAGACTGTTCTGCAGCAGGTGCTGAAAGATGGCACACAGTATGGAACCAAAAGTGAACTTTTCTCTACTGTGCCTAAGCAAAAGGCAGTGGTTGAGTTCAGGTAAGCACATGTGATGAGTCCTTTAGGAAAACTGCCTTGTCTGCCGATTGATATTCATTGCTGTTATGTATGATGCCTGTGAAATTAAATCATGTTTATGGTATTATATTCAGCTGTGTTTAGTTCTCTGACACATTTGCCAAGCAGAATATGTTTTATCTAGGGAATTGAGTTTTTTTTCCTAGAATGTTTTTGGTGCTTGAAAAGGTCATTCCTCTTTCTCGTTTAGTGTATGGCAGCATTCAGTTTTTAAGTAGGTTTCTTCTATCTTGTCATCAAGAAACATCATCTGAATTTTCAGCCAGCAACACCCACCCTTGGACGTCAGTTTCCAAATCTGTTACTTAGCTTTCCTTAATGTATTAATTCCTGACTCACCAGAGTAGAATTTGTCTTGATAAATCTACATTTCTGGCCCTGGAAATTCTGGCCAGTGAAATTTTGTTTGTGGCCATCTGCTCATGGAAATAGATGCGTCTGACTCGGATATCCTTATGCATGAAAAAATTTGTGTTCACTTAGACTCGTTTTATAGGCTTCCCTAGTCAGAAAGTCAGCACTTATCTTGAATTTGGAATGTGAATGTTAGAGCTGAGCTTCCATTTTGTTTTAGAGGACAAACAATTGTGGGCATGCTATTTCTTTTTTCTTTTGTCGATAAAGAAACTATATCCTATAAAATCTAGCTTAACTATTTTGTAGTATTTTCCATGTAAATGCTTAAGATGAATTAATAATATGCCACTATTGGAAGCTTAAACTGAACTGAAATACAAGAAATAAGCTGAGCAAAACATTTGTTCACATTGTAAGCAGTTTTTTCAGCATAAAGACATGCCGTTTCCCAGTGTTGAAGGAGACTGTTGGTAGAATAAGTTGTGGTTTAAGATACTGATTCTTGTATACAAATTCACCTGTTTCAATATCAGATTTGTCTCTAATAACTGTGAGGAGAATGATTTGTATGCCCAAAACATGTACAAAGTGGGGAGATAGGGTAAGTCCTTTGTCACTTGCACAGTTGGAGTCTAGGGGGTTTGTTGTGTTGATTTTTACTGTAAATAGCTGCTAACGTTTGATGGAGAGATGTGCTGTCTGGAACAGAAGCTGATCAGAGAACTGTAAGGGAAAACTGTGGGTTTGTTACATTTTGGCTGTACGAATGAGTTGAGTTCTTTTGGCAATGTGGCAGTCTTGTACACTGAACAAATGTTATTTGTGAAAATTTGTTACAGCTCCCCTAATATTGCCAAAAAGTTTCACATAGGACACTTGCGTTCCACAATCATAGGTGAGTATGCATCTCAGCGTCTCCGAAAAAGGCTGTTTTGTCTTTGTGATTCACTTGACAGGGGAGTGCTGCTAACCTTTCACTCCCCTCATGGAGTGGCTGTGTCAGGCTCTGCTTGCTAATTAAAAGCCTTTTACTCATTATGCAGTGAGGAAGGAGCGTGGTGTGTTGCTGGCAGATTTATTAAGTCACACATAATATAGTTTTATGTCTGCAAACATTAAATGAAGTACTTCAAAATTGTTCCACAAAGACACCCAGCGCAGTTTCCACTGAGGTGTTATGAATATCATTTGAATTTTAAATGTCTGATTTGCACTGGACTGCAGAGTAGTCACATAGTTATGGCTCAGTGGCTGCCTTGCAAAACATTTGCTTTTATATGTTAATTACTTGATGCCAGTATTGCTAACACAATTGCTGCCATTTGTAATGGAATAATTAATTTGCTTATTGTGCAGTACTCTAATGGCATATAGAAAACATTACTCCTCTCTTTTTATTTTTTTCCTCTCAATGAAATCTCTAGATTAGCAGAAGACCCTACAGCATCTGTAGAGCTAATGTGTTATTTTTAATAATGTAGCATGTATAATAATTAGCTACATAAAATTAATAATTCTTCCTCTCCATTGCCTGGTGGTTGAGTGTTGCATTTTGGGCTCTTTGTTTCACTTCTGGACCTTTCCATGTAGAAAAAAATATTAAAAAAAAAAAAAATTCTCTATCTGTAGATTGATGTTTGTCTCAGAGTGAAGTGCCTACAGGGAACGGAATGGAAAGAGATTGCACAGTATAGCATGGTGTTACTGTAACAGAAGACATCAAAACTTTCTGCATCCTTTTTATATCAGTGTAGTGATTAAAAGGTCCCCTTGAAGCACAGAAAAATAGAGGAAGGATTACATGCATTTCTTTGTAATTTGGTAGTATGGCAAAGCTCAGGAGAGAGATGATGCATTTTTGTTGCGGTAACAATTAGAACAAAGATGCGGTAAAAGATGTGCTTATGTGATACTGAGTTTGGACTACATTAGGTTCATAGTGTGTTAGGTGAAGGGCTCAGTGCTGCTCAGTGACTTAGTGTTCTTTGTGTAACCTCACAATAAACAGCAGTTTGTGAATTTCAGTACTTGCTTAGCCTCCTGCTGGAAGGTTACCTGGCTCTGAAGTGGAGTTATGCATGCTGCCATGTATTTGTGAATACGCAAGAAACCCTTAAAAAGTGTTTTTCGTGTCCTTGCACTTTGCACATGCACGTGCAGACAACGGTGGTACAAACATACATGTCTGTATGAGACACTTCATGGCACCTTTCAAATGTGAAGTGTTTTTTTTTTTCTTTTTTCCTGCTCAAAAGATGGTTGCTTTAAGTTTTGAAGAATTTTAGTCACTATGGTGGAGCAGTCCGTCTGACTGTATTCGAAAGGGAAAGGGAAAGCAAGTCATATGAAAACAGAAAATTGATCTAGAAGAACGTAGAATATGTACAGTTCTGAATAATAACACCAATTTTGATTCCTTACCAGGAAATTTTATAGCAAATCTCAAAGCTGCACTGGGACATGAAGTAACAAGAATAAATTACCTTGGTGACTGGGGCATGCAGTTCGGTATGTTTTCATATTTATTTCTCTTATTCCCTTATATAACATGGTCAAGGTTTTTTACTTCAATTTTTGCAGGCACGTTGGATTCATTCTGGGCTCGTAAAGGCTCGTAAAGAGGATTATTGTGTTCGCATGCATATAATGTCTCCTTAAAATATTAACAAAACCTAGTCTGATTCATCAGCAGTATGAACTATACCACTGCTCAAGAAATGCAGGAGGATATTCACCCTACAGTTCCTCCTTACCTCAGCAGTTCTTCCTTACCTCAGTAGTTCCTCTCACACAACTTATGTGTTATTTACCCTGTGCTTTAAAAATAAACCCCAAATATTTTGTGTGTGCTGGTTACGCTCCTGGAGCCCCAGCAGCTGAATGGGCTGCTATTCCTGCCTCCAGTACACGTTGCCATGTCAGTTACATGTCTGTGATACTGCCTTCCTTACTCATATTTTGCATGTGGAAGAGTAAACTTGTTAACTTGCCTGTGTACTTATGCCATTCCTGTATACATAACAATAGTTGTTGTTTTTTAAGTATTATATTTAGTTTTCTTTGTGTATGTGGTAGCATTGTCTTTATCTTTTGTTGTTACTCCCTCTGGAAAGAAGTTTGTTATTCCTAGAGAGTAACTGGCTTGCACAGCAGCTGCATTTTGACAAGTTAAAACCTGAGGTGTTTTTATTATTAAAGACATCCCAGTACTTCCCCCAAAATATTCAGTTACCTTTAAAAAAATGTAGCAAAAGAGAAGTGTGTAGGTGGAGAATATGGAAGTGAATAGGCCCTAGAAAGCCATCGATCTTGCGAGTGCGTGTGTCTGCATGCACGCACATACATGCTTCTTTCTCCTCTGAAATGTCCATCAGATACAAACACTGAGAAATCCTCTCGTGTGCAGCCCTGCGTGGATTGATAGCTATTCTCTGACTGGAATTCATTTGTCTGAATGCTAGATCTGTTAGTATTGCTCTCATGTGGCAGTTGATCCATGGGAATCACTTGAAGGGGCATATATACTTGAAGGGAGCATATAAACAGGAGGGGGAACAGCTGTTTACAAGGGGTGGATAGTGATAGGACAAGGGGGAATGGTCTTAAACTGAGACAGGGGAGGTCTAGGTTGGATATTAGGAAGAAGTTTTTCACACAGAGGGTGGTGATGCACTGGAGCAGGTTGCCCAAGGAGGTTGTGGATGCCCCATCCCTGGAGGCATTGAAGGCCAGGCTGGATGTGGCTCATTCTCCCTCTAGAGTAAATTCCTGAGACAGCTAGAATGTTGTTACGGCTGTGAGAGCAGTAATGGAACATTTTTTTCCTTTGTGAAATTATTTTCTTCACAGCTTCTCTGTCATGGTCCTACTTCTGCTCAAGCACTGTTTTATAGTAGAGCTTCACTTCACTCAGGATGTATTTCATATTGAATGCAGAAGGAGTTAACCTAAAATTAAATAAATTTCATTGTTGCATATTTCTTTCACTTTTGCCCCTTAGACATATTTTTTATCACCAGCTCTTGTATAAGGAATGTGGCAATGGCAATTATGCAATGAAATGCAATGTAGGTAAAGGGCTTCTCAACTGACCTCATTCATTCTGTCTTTGAAGATACTAAATTATACTCACAAGTCTGAATATCAGTAATGTTAGGTATTTTAGTACGCATTTTCTAGAAAGTATCAATCTGACCATGAATGTTACTTACATACATACCTGTTGTCCAGAGAACAACTGTGAAAATTGTACTTTGACGGAGTGATTTCAACTGTAGCTTTCCAAAGGGCTGCTCCCTTCTTTGTTTGGGCTGGCTCAGCTCAAATACATGACAGGTTTTATATCAAACAATGTAGTTATGCTTCACAAAATTATAGCATAGGAATATTAGTATAATGGTCCTTTCCCAGAAGCAGTGCTATAATTAACAATCTGTCAGCATTTCTATTACAACTTCTATCGTCAAAGGCTTTAAAAAATAATAATTGAAAATGAATTTTGCTGAAACAAAGCAGTCTTCAACCTTCGGGCAGTTTTGGGGCAGGTTTCTTAAGGTAACCGATCTTAGGCAATCTGTCTATCCGTCTTCCTGACACCCTGCTGCTAATAAATTCTGAACACGTTGGCCAGCCTGAGCCAGACCTGAAGAAAATGTCTCGGAGAACAAAATTCTTTTAGTTTTGTGACAGTTGGCAGTCAAGTAAGGGTAGAATACAATGTAGTGCCCTCAGGGAGAGAGAGTTAACTTCCGTGCTTAGCCTGTCAGCTAACCAGTCAGCACATCGAAGTCAAAATCAGACCCAGCACATGCTGTGTCTTGCCAATAATTGGCACATGTAACAGGGGCTGGATGACAGAAACCTATGGAAGGTTGTATTTGGGCTGAACAAAAACTGGAAGTCTTGCTAGGGGGTTGGAGTGTGAATCCAGCATGGAAGAGTGGAGTGTGTAGGTACCCTAATATCCAAGAGCTCAGTGGGAAATCAACATGTAGTTGCTCGTAAAACAAACCGTCCTTAAAGAAACTCCCTTTCAGTAGGATCTGACTCATTTTTGTTTCCTGGACTCTAGCTTGTTTTTCTTATCTAAATCTACCACAGCTTGGTGTTTCTAAGAGGGAAGTTCTTGAGATAGTGCTGTTTGTTTAGGTGCAGTTTTTCAATGGGGTGCCTGCTTGCCCATTCCTCAGCTGCTGGCTTTACATCAGTCCAGGTCTTTGTTAGCTCAGGGGGGAGAGACAACTTGAAAAGCACCCTCAGATAATCGAAGAGGCTGCGGGGTTCGTGTTGCTGGATTACTGAATGAGTTAATGAGCCCTTTTGACTTAGACAGTAAGATTGGGATTTGAATTTCTTGCCCTTTCAGAAAGTGCTGAAGCCGAATCAGATACGTGAAAGCAAGCTACACGTTCTCAGCATTCAGAAAAAAAGTTCCCTTGAAAGTATCGCATGAGTGGTGTGTGAAATACCGTGTTGTGTCCCAGTTTCTGTTGTCCTTGAAATGATAATACTGGTAAGGGTGGAAGACAGACAAGGAGTTCTGAGCATGTTCTGTCCTTTGACGGTTTCCTCTATGCGGTTTCTTATTTTCAGCTTGTTGCTGCACAATATCTAATTTTGTCTACAGATCCAGAAACAAATGTCATTTTTGAGGAATTGAAAAATCAGCATAGTATTTCATACTAGTTTCCAGCTGTTACAGATTTTTTCATGCAGTGTCATAACAAGCTATGCTTTCATTTTGCTTTTAGAGCATACACTGTTACACTACTTAAATACATATGGAAATTTGTTTTGTTACGTATAGTCTTAAGACTTGCCTGTGAAAACAACAAAACAATACACTCTGGGCTCTTGTCTAACTCTGCATTTATTTGTTACTCAAGGCTTACTAGGCGTGGGTTTCCAACAGTTTGGCGACAAAGAAAAGCTGAAATCCAGTCCTTTACAGCACCTTTTTGAGGTAAGTGCAGAGAAGACCATCTAGGGACTTAAGTGAGCAGTTCATTTAACTTCGCTTTCTATTTTGCATGGAGTGGTGTGTGTGCAGGGTCATCATGTATTCATGTAACTCACGTTGGGTTTGAAGTACTTTGTTAAGGGATTAGTGGCCATGTCAGCAGAGACGTGTTTCATCAGCTGGAAAAACCTAAGGGGGAGATAATTGAACGGATGGTTAGCTTGCATTGGCGGCTGCTGCTGCTGCCACGGACAGCTTGACTGCTATCACTGTCCACCTACATAACTGGCACAGATGACCACCAAGCTTGGCTTTGGTAATGCTTTGGAAATGGAAGTCTCACATCTGATGCTGTAGTATATTGTTTACCAAAGCTGTATTCAGTTACACTAAAAAGTGGCAGAAAATATGCTATGAAAATCTTTTTGTTGCTTCTGTTTTGGAATAAGTAGTATTTAGTTTCTATTGTACAACACACCATTTGCTGCAGTTAGGGGGAAAGGATCTGTAAAGTGTTTTATATCTACTGTGAAGCCTTAGCATATGTATGTAACAAGAAATGACTGCCATTTTTCAGAATACTATTCTGGAATACTATTCCAGCTCTGCAGAATGCTTGCTTTCTTTCATGAGTGTGAAAGAGCCAGTGGTAGGTGCAATTTCTGTTGACAAGCATTCATGAAACGTCTTTCAACAGCAGGGAAACTGTTGTATTGCAGGAAGGTGCCCTTTTGGTTGCCCACTGTGCTACAGTGCAACTGTTGCAGACGACATTTCTGTGCATCTGGGACAAAACTCAGTGGACTCTCCCCAACTCTGTGATAGTTCAGCAAGCCTTGCTTCTTCAGAACAAATACGGTTTTGGATGTTGGTTTGCACCATCCAAATACATGTAAAATCTTACAAGTCAATATTTATTTTCTCCTCTATACCAGTTCCTATGGCACTCTTGTTTCATACAGTGCAGTAAGAGGGGAGAAAAAAACACGAGAGGTTTTTTGAATCTTTCAATACTGAAAGTTATCTTCCAGTGCTGGGTGTAACATATATAATATGTGAGAGAACGTGTGTTATATACCTACCTGTTCAAATTAAACTCATTCAAGGAATGGCTGATGTTCCACACACCATCCTTTAAAAGAAAGATCTCAGATGCTGTTGGGGTTTTCTCTAGGTTCTTGTATGGCAGCATCAAAGTGTTCTTATGCTAGAAAGCTGAGCTCTGCTTTACTCTCTGAGCTGGATGTGGAAACTTGCCAACACTGGTGTTTGGACAGTGTGTCACAAGATAACTCTTTTACACCTACCTGTTTACTGGCAAAGGAACAAAACATGGTTGAATGCCTGGATACAGTACCATGGAATACACATTAGGCAGGTTGTTTATATAGTTAAATAGCTGCTTCTGACGTTGCTGGCTTTTTTGACTACATGCTGTTCATTTGTTTCCTCATAGAATTGTAGAATATCCCAAGTTGGAAGAGATCCACAAGGGTCATTGAGTCCAGTGCGGGGATCCACTCAGGACTGTCCAAAATTCAAACCTCTGAAGTAGGACAGCTTCAGAAATGCAGAAAAACTTAATTTTGAAAACCTAGGGAACCTTGAAGCGTGGGTTTAACCTAGGTGCTTCTGAGATTAATGGGTTCTTAGCACGAGTGTGCTTTGGAGCTTTAGGACTGATTTCAGAAGACAAAAGTAGTTGTATTCTTTTGATTATGCATTGCTGTATATTACTTAATTTTCATCTATAATTTCAGTCTGTTCTTAGGATTTAAAATGTGCCTACTTGAGTTTTATAGTAAAGCTTTAAAACATAACCTACTGCAGTAGTATGTAGGCTTTATGACCTTAAAATTGCTTTTAAATTTAGTGAATGGTATTCAGTTGAGCTGTAAAGGAGTCTAAAGCTTGACACTGAGTTGCAGTTTCTCAAATATTCCCTACTTTTAACTTCCTTAGCTGGGTTTCCAGTTTATATTAAATTCAGAGGTGTTTCGAAGTAGTAATGTTCTGCTGTAGTGTGAAACTAACCTCTCCTGTAGTGAATTAAAAAGAAAAATCCATGACATAGTTTCTGTATAAATGAATGTGTGGATGAATGTGTATTTCCAAATAGCGTACCTTCCATTTTTGGCTAAGTCAGGTGCAAATATGCCTTTCACATTACTTTTGTTTTATAGCATCACAGATGGGGAAGGGGTTAGAGTGTGTGCAGCTACTGTTTGGGGCAGAGGGAGCATTGTTAGTGGAAAGGGTTGAATTTTCCTTCTACTTTGTTCCCTTTTTTGTGCCAGCGCTAGGCAAACATTAATCTTTCAGGCTTGTCAGCAGTACTCTAAAAATCTTGGGACATAAAAGGAAGGGGAAAAGTTCAAGGGTTTTGCTGTGGAAGCTTATTTTTATAGGCTGAAGCCATTTGAGCAAGATATTCTTGCAGGAGTGAAGTTTGTATTATCAGGATTGCCATGATTTGGGGATCTAAACTCTCTTCAACTACTTAAAAGTTAATCAGCCTTTCCAACTATTTGGATCTAAATAAACAGTGTAGCCTCTAATTACTTTAATTATTTTCATGTAATACTTTTAAAAATCTTTTATGTGGTATTTCAAAATGTTACATGCAGAAAGAATCACTGGTTAACTGTTTGGCCTCTAGATGTAAAGGGATTTGCTTATGAGCAAGAGATCCAGTTTTGGTGTACCTAGGTAAGATCAGCTAATAGAAGAATTAGTAATACTTCTGGCAAAGTGACTACATATGTGTGTCTAGTCAGGTGTAGACATTCATATGCTTGATTCCAGCCGCAGGCAGAACGTATGTTAGTATGGATACAGAGTACTGAAAGTAATCTGAGTGTAGTGAGGTACTGGCACAAGCTGCCCAGAGAGGTTGTGGATGCCCTGTCTTTGAAGTACCTTGTACCCTTGTTGTGCGACCTGCTGTAGGGAACCTGCTTTGGCAGGGGGGTTGGACTCGATGATCTCTAGAGGTCCCTTCCAACCCCTACAATTCTGTGAATCTGTGAATTCTGTGAAGGGATGGTTGGATGAGGCCCTGGGTGGCCTCATTTTGTGGTTGGCAGCCCTGCCCATGGTGGGGGGATTGGAACTAGGTGATCTTTAAGGTCCTTTCCAACCTAAGCCATTCTATGGATTTTAAGTATGTGAGATTAGGATCACAACTGGGTTTTATTTGTTTTGGGAGATTTTTTGTTTGCTGGTTTGGTGTTAGTTTTTGTGGGTTTTTGTTTGGTTAGTTTGGTGTTGTTGTTGGGTTTGGGGTTTTTTCTTTGGGTTTGCACAACTTTGGGTGTACAGAATCCATCTAGGGTGCTGCTTTGACTGCCATCTCGTTTTTAGGCAGTGCAGTTGTTTTAAGTATCAACTGTGCTTCTCTGAAGAAGAGTCTCTAATTAAAAGTCTGTGATGGTTTCCCTTTCATGCAAATGGTTTCTTCTGTGTTTCACTGTTGCAGTTCTTTCAAGGTTAGGAAGACGATGGTAGCAACAACGGTAGAGAATTATGAGATTAGTCTTGTTTCAAGATAAGCTGCACACTGTCCTGCTGAAGTTTAGACTACTCATTCATCCTTTAAATAGGAAATCTGCTCCTTTAATGCAACCTTAAAATTTTTGAGATTAAAAGTGTCACCTTTAAATCTATTTTGTATTATTCTTGTAGAACTTTGATTATTTTTATTTGAGGAGAGGATTATACTTCAACATTTTCGTGCCATTTTATTTTAGGTGTATGTACAGATTAACAAAGCAGCAGCAGATGAAAACACACAAAAGCTGGCCAAGGATTTCTTTAGAAAGCTGGAAGAACATGATGAGCAGGCATTGTCACTTTGGAAAGAATTTAGAGACTTCAGTATTAAAGAATACACCCGAATTTATAAGGTACAAACAATCCACTGCTTCTTCTGTGTTGTTGGTAAAATGGTCTCCTTTCATCTGTCTAATTGTCAGTGTACACAGCACCTTTTCATCCAAGAGACTATGATTTAAGAAAGGAGGCTGCTATAATGTTGTGAATTCATTACCCTTCTGGTAAACTTTACAGTGTTGTGGAGAAGGTCTTTCTAAATATGCCAGGTTATGCTCCCTCCTGTTTGGAAGAAACACGGTAGTTGATTTAATGTCCATGTAGAATGTCATTTTAGTTGCTAGCAACTGATACAGATTTCATTTAATGGAGTCCATATAATTGGCCTTTTGACTAATTCTCCCTTTTTAGAAGCCCTAAATCCAATTATGGTGCTGAGCAACAATGCAAATCAGCGTTAGCTAAATGCTGCTCAGTTTTGTTTTGTTTGTAGTCAGCAACAACCTACTCAATTTAAGTTTCCATGTTATAAATTTATTGGGTGATAATACTGTTCTCACTTTTCCAATCTGATATTGTAGTGCATGCAGAGTTGCGTATGTCACAGGTTAAATTGACTGAAATAAACTAAAGCAGCAGAGATTACAATAGCAGTCAGCATGTGAGTTACCTGCACGTAGAACTCAACTAACATACGGCCATCTGCTATATACCGTAACCTCAAGAATGGAGCCAGTTGCCCACTGTTTGATGGGAGAAGTTTGTGCTATTGACCACGAAATCACTTCTGTGAATTTGTGAAACAAGAGTGGAAGTACACCTCATGTCACTGAACCCAATCTCTTGGTATTAATGGTATATAATCTTGGCCCAGAACCAGCTGAATCCACCTGAAAATTAGCTACTAGATTCATGCCAAGTATTCTAAATTAAGATGTCCTAAGTAAGGCACAGTGTTGATAATTCTAGTGGAAACCTGACCTGCTAGGGTAGGTGGAGTATTGGGCTGTGTTCCACTTCATCATGATGGTATGGTCATGCATTGCTGATGACATTACAGCCAGGTCTCACACTCACCATCCCTTTTTAAACAATTAAGTACCTAGAAGATGAACTATCAGCTTTTATTGTCCCCAGTTTAAAACTTTGTATCTTATACTAATAGTTTATGCTTCATTTTGGCAGTTAGTCAGCTAGTCTTTACCAGGTATACTTTCAGTTTTCCTAGTAAAAACGATTTCTGTGTGCATAGCAAAGTCTATGAGCAGCTTCTGCTTTTTTTTTTTTCCATCTTTTAATGTCTTTCTGAAATAGGGTTGGTCTCAAGGCCACATAGTTTCTTTTCAGTCCACTGGTTTCACCTCCAGCATAGTAAATAATGGCATACCTCAGAACTTCCATACTCGCCACTCTTTCCAGTTTACTCCTAACGTTTCGTGAACAGTATATCCAACAATGTATTCAGCTCAGGGAGATTAATTCTAATGCAGAAATCAAAATCTAAGCATCTTTTAACACTGAAGTGACATTTTTTGGAATAAAATCCATCTTAGTTCTCTATCTGACCTGTGGCACAGACCTATCATTGGGCTTAATTGGAAGAAATAGATAACTCAGTCTAACTGCGTTTCTCTTCTTTCATGTTCTTGGAACCCTTCAGCGTCTAGGAGTGCACTTTGATGAGTATTCTGGAGAATCATTTTATCAAGAGAAATCCCGGGAAGTTCTAAAGATGTTGGAGGATAAAGGGCTCCTTCAGAAAACAACGTATGACCTGGTTATTCAGCCTATAGATGTGCTTTTTTTAACATTTCAGTTATAAGTTTCATATAAGATGACTGGCATGTGTTTATAACCTAAAGAAAATTGTTTCCTTTACGTGTTTTCAGTAGCTATTCCAGTAGAAAACCAACAGAATTTGTGCAATCATAGCAAAAATTGTTTGCCTTTTCTCATGACGCAGAAGCCTGGCCATAACAAATTAGGTACAGTGACAGTGGTCAACTCTTAATGGCCTTTTCGGCTTTTGATTAGTTTGGTAACCACATGTGCCAACTAATATGCAGAGTTAGGTAAGATCCTTGCCTTACTGCACTGCCTGGCTGAAATGGGAGGGAAATTGTGTTCACAGAATGCACTAGAGCATGGCTAGGTGTTTTGGTTTTTTTTCAGCAGTAATAACAATGAACTTAGGAATGGTCTTTGATAAGACTTCAAGAAAACGTTCAAGTAATGGGGTCCCATGACAAGAGGCCTCTCTCTGTCTCACCAGAGTTTACTTGTATTTTGGATTGGGATTGCAGTTCTTCAGCCTTCTCTCTCGAATTGCAGAAAAGGGACTGGAGTTGTGGATCTTTCGGAAAAGAAAGACCTCTCATCACTTTCCACAGTCATTCGTAGTGATGGGACATCTCTTTATATAACGAGGCAAGTAATCTGTCTGTGTTTATACGGGTTAGTTTGGCCAGCAAGACTTTGTGTGTATACGTTCATAACTGATGGTGCAGATTTTGCAGCTTTTATTTTCTGAGGTGGAACACTTTGACTAATAGGTAATTGTAACTGGAATTAGCAATATAACTATGATGGGATGAAGATGGCTTGGGAAAAACAACTGGTTTTAAATACTTTTCCTTCCCTTAACAGTCTGTTAATAAATCTCCTCCTTCCCTTAGTAGTAACACTTTCTCCAGCTGCTAACTTCAAAAACAAAGCTGAGAACTCTTTATCTAATAAACAGTTGGCAAACAATGGAGGTTTTAGAAAAACCTTTTCTGTTTACTTACAGTGTGATGCAGAAGAAAGTGGTTCAGTGGTGGCTCACTGACTCAGTGAACCACCAGTACTGTACTATCAATTTCATCACTGTTTTTCTCCCTTCTTTCTCCAAATTCCTTGTGGGTATATTGATATACAAGACTTGATAACTCCTAATAGCTTTGGAAGCTAACTCCTTTGGGTGCCTCACCCTTGGAGACATGCACATACCTGACTCCAAGAGCACTTCACCTACATGATAAGTAGTTCAACTTGATATTCGCTATCAATCACGTGTGGACGTACAGGCATTTACTTCAGTCTCTTCAGTTGCTGGCATCATAGTGACTAGTATGACCTGAAGTCCTCAGTTTCAGTGACTGACACTTAAACTTCCAAACACATACATACACACAGGAGAGAGCCCCCTCTCCCAAGTAAGTTAGAAATGGAGTTTATTGAGAAGGGGACAGACAGTACCAACTAGGTACAGAGTGTGGCCAAGTCTACTGGCCAGCAGTGTTTATGAGCAACCTTCCTCTTCTGTCTTCTCTTCCCTCTTTTTCTGCCTTTGATTCCTCCCCTGAACATCTCATAAATCTTGTGTAAGTGCAAAATGCTGTTTTTTCTGTCTCACGTGTCTCATGTCCCCTCAGCATTAGAACCCGGAAGCTAACGCTGAGCACTGGCTTAGTTTTCCAGAAGAGGGTTGTTCCTTTCATGTCTCCCAGCAGACTGGTTTTCCTCTAGGCAGAAACCAGTTTTATTCTGCCCATAAAACTGTCTTCTCTGTGATTTTCTTAGCTAGTGGTTTAAAAAATAATTTGAAGCACCTCTATTTTGTGTAAGGTATGCATACACTGTAATACGGCATTCCTTCTCCCCTTGACAAGAGTAGGTAATTTTCCTAAGTGGCAAAAAATGAGACGTGTTTAATTTTAGTGGAATTCCCAATAGTTTCTCACTATCTCTTTCAGAGACCTTGCTGCTGCCATAGACCGAATGAATAAGTATAACTGGGATACTATGATTTATGTGGTAAGTAATTCTAGATTCACTGAACACCTTGAGCCTGACTTCAGCAGTCTGGGGGCCTCTTGCACCCGGATCCGACTGGCACCGAGTGTTTTTGGCAGTGACAGAGACAGGCTTCACTGCCCAGAGGCTGCGCCACAATGTGGCAGTAGTTCTTGGTTTTGTTTCAGTTCACGACCCACAGAATGGCTGAAAAATCAGTTTTGGGGCTGTTCTCTGTTTGAAAAATGAATTGCAATTTGTTTTAAAGCAACTTTTTCCTCAGTTGACATTGTATTTTTCTACATAAAAGTTGTAATTAATATTTTTAAAGCTGTTAGTGTTATAAGGGGTGGTAATATTATAAATGAGTGTTCTGAAATCTAAGTTTACTCTGAGTCCTCATATATGATCTGTGATGTAAATTTCTATAGCTTTGAACAGTGCCTTCATATTTTTTTTTTTATGTTAGAAATTTCTCATGAAGTACAATTGAATCAGCCTGGACCATGCAGTTGTGGACAGAGATTAGTTTTATATTTCTGCACTTGATAGTTTCTAACAGTTCCAGCTGTATCAGTAATGAATAGCAGGATTTTCTTCTTTTCAACTGTGTGAAGCTTTTTCTGCTTTAGAACTACTAAGGATGTACCACACGATGCTTTTATGAAAATCATGTTCTGTTCTTTGAAATCAGTTAATGACCTGTGGGAAGAATCTGGAGGTTTCTGGCACATGGTAGTGCCCGTGTATCTTCTATGGCACAGCTTTTTCACAAGCCAGTCCAACACAAATACCACAATCCAAAGGAGAGATCAGCAAGCACAGCATTAAATACCCAGGTAGTTGAAGTGCAAGTTTCAGTTGAGTCACATTCCTCCTTTTATTTTCAGCCTTCAGGAAGTTTCTACTGAATTGTCTTCCCAAGGTGTGAGCGTAGTTCTCTATTTTATGTTGGTTGGTTGGTTTGTTGGAGGTGGTGGTGGGTTTACTGCCTCTGTCCGGTCGGTACATTCTAGATCTCTGACATCAGAGAGCAGCATGACCGTGAAAGTGCAATGCATTAGGAGTTAGGGAAGCGTCCAGCTAGTTCATGTGGCTGGGTAATTATCTCTATACGTACTCCATAGCGTAGGTGCCAAGGGAGAAGGAACAATGAGAAAGAAAATGAGTGGGTATTTTGCTCAAATCAGGATGTGGGCTGAATGTTAAGCTAATGGAGTGAGCTAATGTGCACGCTCCATTAGATTAACGTGTATGGAAACAGCAGTCTTAAGCTTATTGGTTCCTCATAGCTCACTCCTAATAACTGAATTTTTACATCCCTAAGATCAGCTTGTTTTTAAGTTGTAATGCTGTAAATCGGTGTGTTCACTGATTTGTATTAAAAGAATGTTACTTCGTATGTGAGCATAATGTCCAAAACATTCTAAAGAGCGTGTCACTTGTTAAGAAGATGTGACGATTTCAGCTGTATGTTGCACTCAAATCAGGAGATGAAAACCCTTTTACATGTGAAAAATTAAATATAATCCCCATTGTCTGCAAACTTTGCCCATGTTGTAAGGGACCTACTGTTGTACATTGACAGAAACAAGTTTTGTTTTCCTAGAATGTAAAATTTCTTATAAAATAGCAGAATAATCAAATCCAGACAAGGCTGGAGCAGAAGAAACAGCAGGGCAGCATTGACCAGTGCAATGAGCTGCCCCGAATCTAAACTTCGTGAAGTTTGTTGTGAGATCCTTTAGATCTTGAGGCTTTGTTACAGATACAGAGAGCTTTTCCAAAATGTGAGGTGCATGGAAGAGCTTGAAAGGACGTGTTTGAAACGCTGACCACTGCTGTCCATTTATTAGCCTCGCCTGTGAATCTGCAGAGGAGAGAGGGGGGGATGCAGAGGAGTCCAGCAGGTTACGAGGAACTGTGAAAGAGGAGGCTTTACGCAGTGGTAGAGTTAAGAAAAAACACATATAAGCGCTTTGCTGCTCACTCCCTGTCTCGGAATACCGGACAAATAAGTTATTTGTTGCTAGTTATTTGATTAACACAGCAGTGTATTCAGCCTTATTTTTTAGGGAGGGAGACTCCTAGCAACGTAATCAAATCCAGCTGAGTGGGAAAATGATTGTTGTAGAAACAGTTGTGGCTGAAGTACCTGTGAACATAGTTGTTGGACAGAAGAAAAACTTCAGCAGATACAACCTTGAATCATAGGAGAGAAGAGCTGGAAGAGAGCATAGATGTGTCATTAATATTGAAAATAGAACAATTTATGTTTTTTTTTAATTTATTTTTTAAACATATACCCAACTTACATTGTGAAGCTCCACGAGGTGCTCTGGAAGCAATAGAACTGGTGTGGTCTGGAGACATCTTTTTTTTTTTTTTCTGGAAAGAAGGTTGTCTTTTGGCTTTCACAAGGAGCCATGTTAGTCTGTGTAGGTATAACACTGACACACATGCCATTATGTTGGCTGTATTACTGACAGAGTCAAAGAAGTGTTCTCTTTCTTAGCTGAAGGAGCCTTGAAGTTTGGTGATGTAAAACATGAGAACATCTCAAGAGCAGCAGGGCTCTCAGCTGCATTCTGAAGGCATTTTGCCTGATGGGCAGCTTATGTGAAACGAAGGAGCATCGAGGTTTCATTTCAGTTCATGGTTTTCCGTGACATACAAATAGTCTTTTTTTTTTTTTTTTTTCCCCTTCTCTTTGTTGTTGGTAACGATGCAAAATCCTGTTGCCACGTATTTCAGCTGTTGCATTTTTCACTTCTAATCTGTCTTCCCAGGCCTTAATTCTGCTTGCAGTGACTTAGTGGCACAGCATCTGTGGTGTTATTTGTTTGCATTAGAAGCTTATCCCACCTGAAGCGTTTTCTAATGTGTGCTAACTCTATTCCGTAGACAGACAGAAACCAAAGTAGTCACTTTCAACATTTGTTCCAAATACTGAAGCTCATGGGCTATGACTGGGTAGAAAGGTATGTATTCATGAATTTTAGTTATGGAATTTTTTTTTTTTTTAAGGTGGGAGGAATGGAAGAATGAGTATGTGTATCACCAGGTGCTTAGGATGCAAAACCCAGTAGCCTTGGCAGCCGTTGAGTGGGTTTTCATAAACGCTTGATATAAAAATGAGAGAAAGGGAAACAGTCGTTCAGAGACGTTATGGCACAGCTTCTGGGATGTTGTGTGATCACGTATTAAATGATTATTTCTTGAACTGTGATATTTTAGGAGACATCTGAATCATGCTTCAGGCTTGCAATATCTGTTGCAGGGAAATATATCCCCACCGTTATTCATTTTCATTACCAGTCTTGTTAGCAATCTGAGCAAAGGTCAATAACGAATCTGCAGACTAAATCATATTCCTCTCTGACAGACTGCATGTCTTTTGTAGTTAAATATAGGATTTTAGCTTTCAGAAATATTAGTCTGCCTTCTTTCACAGCCCTTAGAGTTGTACTAAAATTACCTCAGGATATGGATCCAGAATAATGCTTGGGATTATTCTGAGCAGAGGCAGTGAATGTTTTATTATTAGCGATGATTAATTATGCTTTTAGTTTAACGTGACCACACCAGAATTAGGATGACTCCCTTTCTAATCTTATTAGCAGGTTTGTGTTGCCACAGTAATGTGATCTATCCACATCCTGCCTCTCCTCAATTTATTGCACCGAGCCCTCTGTACTAAAGCTAGTAGCGAGAGAGGTTTCCAGGAGCACACAAACAAGCAGGTTATCGCTGTTCTCCTCATAGTTTTCTCATTAAATAAGGCATACGGAGTTTTAATTGCCAAAATGAGAGTTACTGACGATGTCACCAAGCTTCCCCCATTGGAGCACTGTTTATTCAGCTGTTACTGCTGCTTCCCAGTCAGAATCTAGCTCTAAACAAACACTACAAACATATCTGTTGATTATAATGTAATTTTAGGTCCTGGTGCTTTTCAACACAGGTGCCAGCACGTGTCTTTTGGGCTAGTCCAAGGGATGAAGACTCGGAAAGGAGAAGTTATTTTCCTGGAAGATGTTCTAGATGAAGTTCGATCGAGGATGTTAGAAAACATGGCTTCTGCAAAAAGTTAGCTATTTCAGGTCCTATTCATTTCTTTTGATGTTCTCTGTTGATCTAAAAACCTGTCGTCTCTTCTGCGTTTTACTTTCCCCTGAATCAGAATAATCATAGAATGGCCTGTGTTGAAAAAGACCACGATGATCATCCAGTTTCAGCCCCCCTGCTATGTGCAGGGTCACCAGCCACCAGACCAGGCTGCCCAGAGCCACATCCAGCCTGGCCTTGAATGCCTCCAGGGATGGGGCATCCACAACCTCCTCGGGCAACCTGTACCACTGCGGCATCACCATCTGTGTGAAAAACTTTGTAGTGATACAAATTCAAAGAGTGTTAAAATAATTCTTTGCAACTTTTTGAATTCCCATCAATTGCAGATTTGCAAATTTTAACAGTCAGTGAAATTATTTCATCGCGCTCTTGCACTGAGAAAGAAGTACTTGCCACTGGGGAACAACTGTTGTGTTGTTTTTTCTGGATGGACAGACAAGTCAATAGTGGAGTTAGAGCTGGAGCTCAGGGGGCAATATAGATTTCACCCAAAGGATTTGTAGCTCTGACAGTCTTCTCAGGCACAATTGACTCCACCTTGTCCACAGTTGTTGCTTGCAATCCTCCCAGCCTCATGTCTGTTTCCAAATTCCGTCCTCAGGAGGTCGCTGGTCTGCAGCAGTCTGCTGAAGGGGACGTTTACCTGCTCTCGCTGTGGCTCCAGAGCTCTTTCATTTTGAAGCAATAGCGATTCAAGTTGTTGTTGGGGAAATGCTGCCCTCCTCTTGTGCTTTCTGGAGTTGCATGCTAAATTAAATCGATCAGCTTGAGCAAGCATCTTCCTTGCTCTGCCTTCTCAGCTTGTGTACTCCAGATAATTTTGCCTGAAAGGCAGACAAGGAGAAGGTAGGCATGCAGAATGATAGGTAGTCACCCCCTCTATTGTTCAAAGCACTTTTCCCACAGAGAGCAATGGAGCTTAGAGCTTCAGTTTAAAGGCCAGTGTTATAGTTGAGTGTAAAGCCAGCTTATTTTTGTGTGGGACTGAACTGAAATGACAGAGGTCCAGGCCTGTGTTCCACTGCACAAGCAGTAAGAGGAGCAGCTGAAGGAGGTGGTGTGTTCAGGTGGCACTGGAGCATTTCCCAGAGCTTATTTGTTAGATCCTAAATCCTATCTGTGCATCTGAATTCCTGCCCTGCTTTTCCTTTCCTAAAGTAGATTACCCGACTCTTGGGAATGTTTTCAGTGTTTGAAAATTGTCTGGATACACACTGGAAGGCACTACAGATTAGTTTTTGTACCAGGGTGCCTGTCTGTCACTGAAAGATTGCAGGAGCTGGGCATCTAACAGCCAATGCTAGCCTTAAAATAAATAAATAAATAAAGTTCCTGTATGGAATTAGAGCCGGTTAAGTACCTTCGTGAAGACTCTTTGCTACTATCTGTACATAGGCCTTCTGCTATTTAAGTTACCGTTATCAGCATCATTCTTCTTTCTACTCATCTCAAAAAGTAAATAAACCTTTGTGGAGGAAGTTTGGGTTAAGGAGCATTTAAACAGACTGAACCACGCAGTCTGCTCTAACTGACCCTGCTTGAGCAGGGGGGTTGGATTAGACAGTCTCAGGAGGTCCCTCCTAATCTGAGTGATTCTGTGATTGCATCTGCGGTCAATGCTGTGGCTTAAAAGGGAAATCTGAGCACTCAGCTCAGCTTCTCTGAGTATAGTTAGTTTAGATTTCTACAGTGGATGGCACGAGTCTCCCTAAACGTGCATCTGAGTGCTCTGTTAGCCATTGGAGCAATTTCTTTGATTGTTTAAGCTTCCCTCGAAGTCTTTAAGCAAAACCTGAACTCCTGTATCATTCTCTTTGTGATCTTAGAGGCTGTCTAAATTACAAAGAGGAATTCAGTGTAGTCTAGGCTTGTGTAATGAACCCTTCTGACCTTAAAATCTATATAAAACATATTAGGAGAAGTGGGGGAAAACACATGTTTGGGACAGCTCTTAACTTGAAGAAAGATTTCTATCTTGGCCTTCTTGCTGTACACATCCTGACAATTTCCATTTTGCTAGGTCACAGTTTTGAAAGATCTCATGTTGTATTGGCATTTACAAACCTGAGCAAGGGAGTCCTTATACTATTATGGACTTAAATCTTCTTTTTCTCTGTTCCTTTTCAGCAACCAAAGAGGTAGAAGACCCTGTGGAGACAGCAGAGAAGGTTGGTCTTGCAGCACTAATAATTCAGGTGAGTTTCAGCTGCCTCCATACATGTTTGCGTCTTCTGTGCAAAATTACAAGTTGTGATGGAGGGCTGTATCCAGGTAACTTTAAGTTACTGTTCCAGGACTTCCGAGGCCTCCTCTCATCTGATTATCAGTTTAGCTGGGATCGAGCTCTTCAGAGTCGTGGAGATACAGGCGTGTTCTTGCAGTACACCCATGCCAGACTCCACAGGTAAAAGGAACCTGTGTGCAGAAGTACAATCTGACACTAATTTTAACCTCACTACTTTGTTAATAGTAGCATTAGTTAATAGTGTTGAGTCTTTCCCTAAATAAGGCACGAGTTCACTCTTTCAGCAAAGGTCTGAGTTCACAATAGGAATTGCCAGGCTTTCCCAGAAGAGCAAGCCAGTTAAGTTACACTTCCATCTCATTTCTACAGAGCTGAGCTAAACTGTCTGTTCCAGCTACAGTATCCCTGTAGCTGGTTTCAGTGATGAAAAATGGTGGTGAGAGAATGAAGGGAACTGGTGCAAAGATTGAAATACCTGTACTTGTAAAACAAGTTACAGAACTTAAGCCTGTCTGGGGGCCTCCACTGCAGCTAGTGCTTCTGGTGTTCTGCTATGTTTTTCCCACTGTTGGTAGCTGAGTTTAAATGTAGACCCCCTCCTTCTTGACTCAGGTCAAACATCCAACGTGTTTTTAATATTTTTTTTTTTTTAAGAGTTTCAGAAGAGTCCGGTTTGAGTGTTTCCATCAAATACAGAGTTCCTTCAGAGCATTTTTTTTTTAATGCAGACATGGATGTGTGTCTTTATAAGAGCATGTAAGATATCTGCCTGGATTAGACCAGAGGTCCATACAACCTGTTATTCCTTCTGAGGTGATGGTAGTCAGAAATGGTATTTAGGGAGCCTAATTCCTTTCTCTGGTCTCCTCCTCCTCTACTCTCTTATCACCCATAGTTGTAGTAGAGGTGGTGACTGCCTCCCTAGTACTTCTAGCATCAGCTTCTCGACCTGCTCTCCATCCGTGTCTCTAATCCCTTTTTAAGGTGGTCGATACCAAACATCTAGCACAAACTTTATATAACTTCAATCCAAGATAAAAAGTAATCTGGGCTTTCTTAATGTTTCATTCAGCTTGAGCAAAATATACCTACCTTTCTTCCTCAAAATATAAATTACTGTTTTTCTTGTTTGTTTGCTGCTAACATGGAATTTTTATCTACCGTTTGGTTTTGATTCTTGTATTTTAGTTTAGAACAGAGGCATGGGATTGAGCCAGTAACTGATGTTAATGTGGCATGCTTGCAAGAGCCAGATGCAATCTCTGTTCTTCAGCATCTTCTCAGGTTTGTCCAGATTTCTTTCTGAATACCGTTTCCTTGAAAATAAGCTTTGGGATTTGCCTCCAGTCAGTTGAGCGTGCACAGCCGCTTTTCCCTTATGATTGTGCAATTTTGGGGAATGGCTTCTCTGTGAAATCATGATTGCAGCAGCAGCTCTCTAGGTGAGACCAATGGTGTCTTATTTATCCTCTGCAATTGTATTTTTCAGAAAACTCATGGGTGTTTCTTGGGTTTTCTCAGATTGATGCATGGCTGCCCATCACGTGTGTAACAGCTGACACGGTGCTCTTGTTGACATGAGCAACCAGCCCTCATCAGAGCTTGCTCTGCAGTTCCCCCTCAACTTAAAGGAAGACGATCTCGGGGAATTGGTGTGGGCATGATGTGGGGTGGGCTTGGTAGCTAAGCACAGAGCAGGAAGGCTGCTGTCTGCTTTGAAATCTGTTCAGCCTCAGAGGCGTGGGTAACTTCATACAGGTTGTGAGGAAGAGAATGTACACAAGTAGACTTGAAATAAAACGGTGGATCTCTATCAGTCTGCCTGTATTTTCCAGTTGAATACTGTCTTACATAAGTTTATTTTCTTCCAGGATTATGTAAACCCGATTTGTTTTTGTCTTTTCCACTGCTACAAAATTCCCTTTAGCTACTCAGAATTCTAAGTTGCATTTATTAAAGGCAGCATCTAAGGGACTATTTTGACTGCCTTGGTTATTTAATACATGTTTTTTGCTGCTAGGAACTTGCAATTACCGTTGAAACGTAAAACCAGACATAATGTTCCAGGGGCAAATATAGCTTTTGTGTTCTCTTGGCTATTAGCGTTCCTCTCTGAGCTCTGCAATCTGCAGTGTTTGTTTGCATGATGAGCAGAAGCAATCTCTCTCCAGCAAGAAGTGAGTGAGGAAGAAATAAACAATTGTGTGCTAATTATATGGCTTACGTCTGTTTCAGAAGGCTATTCCTGTTAATTCTGTGTTTGTTCTGGTTTAAGCACGTCTGATAAGCTTTTTACCCCAGTAAACTTTCCTACCACTTTAATGCCAAGCACTTATTTTCTTTCTCCGCAGGTATGATGAGGTCCTATACAGATCTTCTCAGGATCTGCAACCCAAACACATAGTCAGCTACCTCCTCACACTTAGGTAAGGCAATTGCTGATAGCAGCATCCTTCAGTAAGGACAGGTGGTGCCTGTTTCCCCTAGCTGGCTTTGCAGCTCTCACATCCACACTGTGTTGAAGAGAAAAATAGAGGAAAGGTGTAAATTTGTGGGACAGTCTCTCTGGAGCTGAAAAGATATAAAGCAGGATAACAAATGATATCATAAGTAGTGGAGATGAAGGATGGAGGCAGCTAAAAAAGGAATCGGGAGTCTCCTGAAAAACTGCTTCCAAGGAGAAAGAATCGTTTGACTGTAACCCAGTGCCAGGAACCAACATCATGCCAGACTGACTGTATCTTTAAGAGGAGATTTGAGCTGATAATACGCTTGCGAACCTCAAAACTTTAGCTATGAGATTTTTGTCCAAAAATCTTTAAACTACCAATCTCAGATGATGCATTGAGTTGGACAAAGCACATGTAATGGCTGTAAGTCACGGTGGGGACGCAGTCTCTGGGGGGGCGGGTTGCCCACAGGCACATGTGTGACTGAACAGGGCAGAACAACACCGCCATAGAATTGCTGGAGAAAGTTGTAGAGCCTGTGCATAGGGGAGATCTACATAAGTTAGAAAAAAAAATGTATAAAGAGATGCATAATGTTTTTACTCTTCCGTAATCTACTTGGTAGTGTATGACATACATGCTGACTATTTTAAGGTTACTTGGGTGTTGCGTTCTGAGTTGGTTTTTTTTTTTTACTTGGTAGACATATTTCTATCATCTGAATAAGTTTGATATTGTTGTCTTCGCTTTTACAGAATGGCTCAAGTTAAACTAGGAAAATGTTTGATATACCTTGTTCAGATACAATACTGTATATTAACCACTCATTATGCTTAAACCTGCAAACTAATGAGTCTCGGAGAATAGACTTGTATTGGCAAAAGAGAGCAGTTAGGTGAAAGGACAGAATAAAAATGTACTGACATGGAATGTTCTGCCCTCGTGAGGTCCCATCAGGAATCTGCATCCAGGTCTGGGGCTCCCAGCTCAGGAAAGATATGGAACATTTGGAACAGCATGAGGGGAGGGCCACAAAGCACCTCTTCTATGAAGACAGGCTGAGGGAGATGGGCTTGTTCAGCCTAGAGAAGAGAAGGCTCTGGGGAGACCTGATAGTGGTCGTCCAATACTTAAAAGGAACTTGTAAGCAGGAGGGAAATTTACTTTTTACAGGGATAGATATTGATAGAACAAGGGGGAATTTTTTTAAACTAAAAGAGGGGAGACTTAGATTACATGTTAGGGGGAAATTTTCCAATGAGAGAGGGGTGAGGTGCTGGCACAGGCTGCCAGGAAAAGTTGTGGATGTTCTGTCCCTGGAGGTGTTCACCGGCAGCTTCAATGGGGCCCTGGGCAGCCACATCTAGTGGATAGCAACCTTGCCCATGTCAGCAGGGCTGGAACCAGATCTTTGAGGTCCTTTCTGACCCAAGCCATTCTACAATCCTCTAAATTGTGTACCTTGACAATGTCAAGGCAGGCTATGTGGCTCCCAAGGATCTTTCCGGACCTGTTTTGCTGGGGATGGGGAACAAAATTTCCACAAGCACCGAGTTGTTTATGGTGTGCCCTGACAACATGCGGGCTCCAGAAAACCATGGCCTCCCTCAGCAGGGGTGAAACAGGCTGTCAGAAGGAGATCTGCGGTACGCTGCACTTACGGCTTTTCCAGTTGTGCTCTTTCTGTAGCCTGCAGCGCTGCTCTTATAGAAAGACATGTTCCTTCTCACCTTGCTTTCCATTTCAGCCATCTCGCAGCTGTGGCACATCGAACTCTTCCTGTGAAAGGCAGCACACCTGCTCTAGCCCAGGTATGGCTCAGCGTTGGCACATGGCGGGAGGGCAGCCCAGGAATGATTCCTTAGGACTTTGCTCTGCTGTGTAACCAGCTGGCACAGTGTGTACCTCCAGGCTGCCCTGAAGGGCGACACTGCCCTGGGATGGCAGAAGTTGCTGTTTGTGGCTGTACCTTGCAGAAGGGGCTGCTTCAAAACAGAGCAGTCCATAAGGAACACTGCTCCAAACCAAAACAACTCCTTTTCCTTCTCATCATTTTTAATTCTGAGCTTTTGAAGTAAATATTTAAAAAATTAACTTGTTAATTTCTGTCAGTTTCCATTAGCGCATCTGTGGGAAGAGAATAAGGAGGTAATGGAACTTTTCTCCTCCCTCATGCCACCTACATATCTTGTCTATATTGCCAATCTAGCCAAAGCAGCGAGGCTGACAACTTCTGATGTACAGTTCCAAATAGATGCACATTATTTTCTACTAATATCCCAGGCAGTGTTGGACCCTTAAGTACTCCATAAATGCTACAGCAACTACACTGTCAGTGTTATTTTATCTATTTCAAAAGCAGTTACAATCTGATTTTGGTAGGAAGCCACATTCAAGTGCAGAGGTCTGGTGTAGGGGAGAACACTACTGTGGGCTTCATGAAGCTGCACTCTGTAGCTCAGCTTCACTGCTGTAGGTATTGGTGCCTTCGAAGATGGTTCAAACTGAAAGGAACATTTCAGATCCTTATCTTGTGAAGTCTTTCTCAATATCCCAGTGTGCTACCTTTCGAGAGGTTTTTTTTTTCTTCAGCAAGGTTTTGGAGCAAGCCCTTCCCAAATATCCAGTTGTGGAACAGCTAAGCAGACACTCAGCAAGCCTCAAGCTGACAGCCTCTAATCTGTATGTAATAAGAGGAGGGATATCAGCAGGGTCCTCTGCCTGTAACAGCCTATGCTACCATGTTGTAGCTAGCACGAAAGTTTTGCACTTTAAAGTAATCATTAGTTCTTCTGTGGGCATCCCCTCTGGTGTCTCTGCCATGAGCTTGTGGTGTTTCTTTTGTTGAGGTCTTTATCCATGAATGGCATGATTAGATTGGTCTGGACACTGCTGACAAAAGGTCTCCCTTTGACACTATCAGCAGCTGGTGTGAATTCTGCCAGTGCTGGTGTTAGTGCTCAGATGATGTGCATTCTTACCTTTAAAAGGCTGCTGCTGCCTGCTGTGTCCTGTTCTGCAACAAACACAATAAGCTAACTAACCGATGCTCTTGTTTTGCTTTTGCAGGCAAGGCTCTGTCTCTTTCAAGCCACACGCTCCGTTCTAGCCAATGGAATGAAGCTTCTTGGCATTACACCTGTAACTCGAATGTAATGAGGCTGCATGCAAGGTGAAGTCACATCTCTAAGTAAAAGGTTATTTTTCAAGAGAATACTCTCTTATGAGTCACTTTTTCCCAGACAGTAGTAGTAGTGTATTTACGACACTAGAGTGTGATAGTTCCCATAAAAGACAACTGTTCTGTATTTACCTTTGTAAATATAATGCATCCTTTCAGTAGAGGAAGTGGTTTTATGCTGCACTGCCCTAAGCAATGGAAGTTCTCCCCTTCTGCAGTTGCCAGCTGCTTAAGCCTCGTGGTAGGAGGGGTGCAGCTGCGCCAGGGATCGTAACAAACCCAATTAGTCAGACCTTGTCAGGCATTTTTCATGTTGTATTACATTCCCCCTTTATCAGCCAGGACCAACTGCCAGATCTGTCCAATCCTTTTCCTTTGTTACACTCACCTGACGACTAAGGTGGAGATAGATAGGTTTGGTATAAACCCATAGGTTTATGGCCTTAGGTTGGATATCAGGAAAAATTTCTTTACAGAAAGGGTTGTTAAGCACTGGAATAGGCTCCCCAGGGAGGTGGTTGAGTCACCATCCCTGGATATGTGTTTAAAAACCGTCTGGATGTGGTGCTCAGGGACGTGATTTAGCGGAGGGTTGTTAGAGTTAGGGTAGTATGGCTAGGTCATGGTTGGACTCGATGATCCTTAAGGTCTTTTCTAACCTCACTGATTCTGTGCAGCTGGTGGAGAGGGGACAACAGTGCTCCCTCTTCACAGTCAGAGGGGATAAGTGCTGCTTGGCAATGCCAGAGCATAGTGTGGCTGCAGAGAACTGGAACATCGCACCAAAATCAGTGCAGCTGGCTACTCCAGCCTCTGAAATGCCTGGCAGCACCCACAGCCACCAAAGGGCTGACATACCTGAGAGGCACTTTAGTGATGTGCTATATCCCAAATGCACAGAACAGTCAGCAGAAGGCAGAGAGGAACATCCTCTCTCACTGGAACAGAATTTAAGTATCATCTTGGTTATTGTTGTGTTGAATGTGCTCCACGTTGGAGTTAAACTCAGCCAGTTAGCTTAGGTCTGAAGGAATTTAAACAAGATATAAATCTGATCAGATTTTTGCCTTCACTTCGGATTTCAACAAGTGCCCCAAAATCAGTTTTTCCCTAAATACAGCTAACATTTTACTGGAAGGGTTGAGCTGAGTGAGGCATCAGGGAAGGCTGGAATGATGCACTTGTTGGTACTCCCCAATCAAAGCATAGCATGCATTACAGGAACTGTTTTCAAGCACCACTTTGTTATGCAAAAAGAGTTCAGAGGAAAAGTGCACAGATAATCTTCTAGTCTGACACCTCATACTTGACTGCATAAAAGAAAGAAAAAGGCATTACAAATCATCCTAAGAACACCAGTGAAGTACTCTGTTCATATGATACGAATTACCTAGAAGAGAAACCTCTCCTGTGACTAATCACACTGCAGCTGCCAAATGGTTTAAGAAAAAATGCTGGCAGTAATTGCTCTTTTTAATCGGTTTTTTTTAAGCTCTAGGGCATTTTTCCCTCACAGGGTAAAGAAAGTTCATCAAATACACTGTAAGAACCAATTTTCCTCCATTATATACATTATATACAATTGAGTGTTCAGTTCCTTCATTCTGCCTTCCCTGTAAATGGAACTATTCACTGCCCGCGACACGAATGAAGAACACCTTCAATGAAACACCCAGCCAGCTCCCAGCAGTAACGAAATCTCAGCACCAACTTCACGTATGAAAAAGAAAGAACCTCTGCTTTTAATCTATCCCCCTTGCACCATTTCAAAACTAGCTTAAGGCTAATTTAAAAAATTCAGTTGTTCTGTTTTTAAAAGTCCTTTTTTTTTTTTTTCTCCTCGTCTGTCCACTTTCAAGGACTCTACACAGCAACAAGTCTCTCTTTTGAACTTTTAGTCTCTGAGGGCTGGATTTTTGTGGTGTCTTGTCGAGGTAATCCATAGAGGTAAATAGAAATGCACACCAGGAGAGCACCCAGGGTAAAGGTAACAGCTGAAAAGAGACAAAACAGTTTAAGTAAACACCTCTGTGTAAGAAGAAACTTTCAGAAGACTGAGCTCTGTGAACTATGATGTCTGAATGACAGTCTCAAAGTTACACAGAACTAATCGGGACAATACGCTTTTTTTAATTCACAGGACCTAAAATCGCACTCTGACACTGAAAACTCTCAAGTATTCACAGTACCCCACAACATTTCAGTTAGTGTCAATTCCACCTCATTAACACCAAATCAGAACAGCGTTTTTTCTACCACTGTAGCATGTCAACACTAGATTATGATTATTGTAGGAAAACTCAAAAAACCACATAGTGAAAGACTAAGCAGGAGTCAGCGGACGCGTTACCAGACACACGATTCCTCTGTGGCTGTGGGACAGCCCAAAACAATTTGCTGCTTCCTCTCACAGATACTCACCACCTAAGTCATGATCCCAGGCGCTGTTTGATGTGCTCTCACACACCGCTGGGCATAGCAAAGGGGAAGGTAGAAGCTGATGCAGCAGCATAACTTAACTTAATAGGATATGGTAAAGCCTGTGCTGAAATAAATATCTAAGGAATTAATTTGAGACTGGCTGTAATAAAACCAGCAAGAAAGGATAACTTCTTATCAGCAGCTTCGTGAGATAAATAGATGTATCAGTGTGCAAGCCAAACTGCATCAGAAAGTGATTCATGAACAGAGCTGACTAAAGCAGCAAGGTGCTTAAACAGGAATGAACCTTTCCCCACAAAGTTACGGGATGCCTCAGATCAGAAAGAGCAAACCACAAATGCAAGATCATCAGGTACCTTATGCAACGCAACATAGTATATTAACACATAGCTATCCTGGAGAAGACCAAGTTAAGTTAAAACAGGAAAATTCAAAGGAGTTAAATACATAAGAATGATTGCTTTGGTGTGAACTGTGTACAGTCTGCTAACAAGGCAGTGGGCACATGCAGTCAAATCAAATGGCAAAAAGACACTCACTTATCTGGAGACCAAAGAGGATGACTGAGGCCGCAGTAGAAAGAACAATGGCTGCTGCTGCAGAAAAGCCTTTCATTATGTTATCTGTGTACTTCACAACAACCGAAGTGTAGAGGCCACCCACACTGGCCAGAACTGGAAAGCAGACAACACGTTTCTATTACTAGAGGTGCTGTTGTTTACTCTTAAAGAGATTCGTTTTATTCTGGTCCATGCTTGGTCTACATCATCCTAACTAACTGCTAAGTTAACGTGGAGCAAAATGGCAAACCCACAATGGCATCTAAATCAGATGTGACTCAACTAAAGATGCTCTGCTTACTGCTCACTTAATTTAGACTGCTCTTTCAGAACTATTTTAAATTGAACAAGAAAACACAATTTTCTTGAAAATCATTTTAAAAAATCCCTCAAAATATACTAAGAAACAGTGGGTCAGACTGAATTGGTAGGTTCATACAATCAGATATACCATAAGTTAAAATACAACAACAAAGCAATGTAACAGGCCCCTGCAGGCACCAGATACTTACAGATGACAAGCCAGACAAAGCAGGTATAGCCATAGAAAAACCCCTTCTCAAGAACCTGGGCTCCATCTGATATGTACACACCAACCAAAGTCACCACGATCCCTGATAAGTACATCTGAATATTCCTCACCCACAAGGAAGTATCTGAACTCTTCAATACCTTCTCAAAATAAACTCCTAAAAATAAATAAATAAATAAATAGATCAGTAAAATCAATGAAGCATCAACCTCAGTGATTCACAGTTGAGTGTTTCAGAGCCAGATAAGACCACTGGAATCATCTCCTCTTGCAGACCTTTCCATTTCACATAAGTTCCCAATGCAGAAGTCCCAACAGCACATCCTGCTAACATGTAACTTCCACAGCAGGATCATTTAAAGGTGTATATAACATCAAAAATAGATTCTGTTTCTCTTTACAGTTGCTTCAATCGTTGATGAGCTCCATTGCATTTCACTTTGGCACCTGGTGTTATATCCCCAGGACAGTATTTATGGATTTTAGCATGGCATAGGATTATTTTTTCCCCCATTGGGATAGTTAGCAGTACAAAAAAAAACCACAAATGAAACTCAAAACGCCACACATGCAAACATCAAACAAACACCACCACCATCAGCAACAAAAGCAGCCACCCACAAAAGGAACTCTGCTAACCCAGTATATCTCAGTACAGAGACTGAGAATTCCTTTGGAAACCCTGAGTTTAGAGCACAGATGTTCTGAAACCACAGCTTCAAAGATTACAACAGCAAACCAAGACCTACGCTTTCTGCTAATTGGAATTACAGACTGGTTTTGAGGAAATTGAGTTCCTGCTAATCTAAAGCTCTTTGTCACAGTGCCACGCTGATCACCATTACCTTCCCTTACTCTCTGCACTGCTGAAAATCTACATCTGCTTTTCCATTACTCAGGAGGTGCATGTCGGACTAAGAGGCCTCCATTTGACAGGTCATCGCTAGCAGCCTCTCACCACTGCTCCCATACCAGGGCTCTGCTCATCTCTGAAACTTCCTTTGCATCCCATGGACAGCCATTTGCAGGACTCAGATGTCCTCAGCCACTCAGGTGACTTCCTGTTGTGGGTCCAACTGGTTAAATGCTTACTGAGGACTAATGCTGCCCAAGATCCGTCACATGATACAAAAAAAATACATGGAAGCAGCAAAGCACAAAGAGCAGACCTATAGGTTAGATGCCCCGAGCATACAGTCTTCCTCCTGAAATGACCGAGTTGGCTTCAAAGAACATCTTGCAACTCTTAAACTCATGGAAAATACAATTCGGAATTTAATACAGTATAGTGAAACCGTATGGTTAATACATTACCTAAAACAGGTACATGTCAGGTGTTTAAGAAAAGCAGCCACTTAAATACCCTATATGAGTTTCCCCCAAGTTTAAGCAACAAGATAAACAAAAAACTAGTCTCGTTAATGGTGGTAGCACTTAAAATAACCCAGAATAGTCTACCTTGAGTTTTCTGCCTGCTGAGAAAACCTACAGAGCATAACCACATATAATTAGTTTACCAGAAATTTGGCTGAGCATGAACCATTTTATAAACTAAGAAAATAGAAAGTAAGCCAGTGTCGGATCACTGCGCTAGCTGAGACGTAGGAAAGAATGAGTGCTACCTAGGAAAAATTATTCTTCAGTAATGTTTCATGTCATTGGGGCTGACGTGTATTTGTACGTGTATGTGTCTAAAACACTTTTACTAGCATTGCCGGGTCCTTGGATGCTTGGAAACTGTCACAGGATCAACAGTTTGAAGACTTTTCTTCATCTCTGAGGGACAAAACCATAACTTTTGGGGCTTTGCTGGAATAAAACATTCAACGTGTTAAGTCCAGAAACCAAAGGTCTGATGCCAAAATGACTTAATCATATTATGGGCGGGGAAAGGAAGAGGAGGAAGGGAATCTGAATAGAACTTGTGTTTTAAACAAGTAAAGCCCCAAGGGCATAAGGAGCTGCATGGATGAAATCCTCTGTCTTTCGTGCTGCCTCAAAGCTACAGCTGTCAGTAAGGAAAACACCCAACTGCAATCCTTTTGCTGGAGAAGAAAGCCATATGTGTCTCTAAATCCCCCAGAGCAGCCCTCACCAGCCCTTCAAAAGGTCTGAATGTGGAGAGGCACAGCTGTCCGCCCACCTCATCAGAGAAAGCTAGAGACTGTTTTGAATGCTTCTCTGTGAATGCCGTCTCGTGGCTTGGGAGCATCTGTGGGAATTAGTACACTTTGAATCTTCCAGATAGATAGAGTTGTTTGAGCTCCACCAAGTCTTATTTGCTATTTCTAATTCAAAATTTGCATTTCAGCAAAAAGACACCAAACTAGAATCAAGCCCCCCTCCTTTTCCCCTTTGCCAGCTAGAATGGGTTCAATGAGTAACAAGCATGTACGCACAGCACAAGACTATTCTTGCATGATTATATGGCATTAGAGATGTTTTCTTATAGATGAAGAGGGAAGCATCCAATCTGCAGCCAGGAAAATATGCACCTCTAAGGCACATTTCAAACAGAATGGCACTACTCTGAGTAGAAATGTGGTTTGAAAATAAAGTAACAAAAATATTTAGTTTATCCAGGCCTCCTACTACTCATTTTCCTTTCTGCCTTACTCATGCTTCATCTCAGTTAAATTTACTCCCTAAACTACAGCAATCTGTATTTGAGGGCTGAGCTTCCAGACGAATTTAGTAAGATCAGTTCCTCCTCTAAAAAGCAAGTTTTTCATCTGATCACCATAGCAGAGCTGTTCACTGTAAAACCAAGTTTATAACACTGATTAGTTGTACTGACTGAGTCGTTATAGAGTTCCCCTTCATATTATTCTAAGCATTTGAAAGATCTTCTGCTTTCAAACCAGCCTTCTATGTTGCGATACATAAAACCCATAGTGTGTGCTCCTAGCCATTTGTTCCTGCAGCTGGAGTAATCACGTCACGAGCCTGGTTTGTAAGTAATGCAAGTACTGCAAGGTAATTACAGGCAGAAGGAATAAAGTTCTTTTTTTATCTTATAACCAGCAAAGATAGCTTACAGAGTAGAGTACAGTAGAACAGAACAGTTGGTCACTTCAGAGCTAACTGAAAGCTAAAGCACATTAACAAGGGCATTATCCAAAAGCCTCGAGAACACTGACAGCCATGGGGCAGGAAGCACCTTGCCAGGAAGCCTGTTCCAGTGTCTGGTCACCATAACATCAAAAGAATTTTTCCTACTGCCCATTCTGACCCCCCTCCTGCTGTGGCTTTGTGCCATTCCTACGTCATCTGTCAACACAGAATGTACGCAGTGCAAATGATGCCATTCCCGAGTGTCCTACTGATGTAGAACGTACATAACAGAGAACGCTCTGGTTTAAGTGTCATGAATTATCCAGTCATTGTTATAAGAATTGCATGTGGAAATAATACTTTACCTGCAAATCCCGAACACAGTACAGCAATAGTTATGGCTCCAAACCCTAGCCATGGATTCTGCTCCACCTGCAACGTCAACCATTATTTTAAAAAGGATGGAACACTTCAGTAATCTACAATAATCCATTCCAGAGCTACTTCATTAAATACAGCAAAACTGCTTGTGTTTGATTACAGTACAAGATGTATTTGACTAGCCCGAGCTGCCCTCCATCATAGCCCGGTGTAATGGTGGTACGTTAACAGTGGAATTTCATTTCCCAGGTGTACTTTCACAACCCTGGCCGTGCTCAGAGGCACGGTTACTTGGCTGTGCCCGGACTTTACAACAGCACACATTGCCCTTCGCACTAATGCTGATGATCAACTAAGACCTACAAAACAGAAGACGCTTGTTTCTTCCTCATAGAGATTAGGTCAGTGTCCCTGCCGGGTGTGTTAAACAAGATACCCACACCCAAAAGGCACTGGAGTTTCCCTCCTAACTCCATGAGGGCTTCGATTCCAAGCTCTCCGTTCCAACAATTACAATGCTGCCAGGGCTAAGGGCTGCAAACAGCACTGCTCAGATATTCCTCTGATGGTGCACTGCCATTACACGGATTATGATGATGGTAACTTACACTAATTGTAGCAATCTCTTGCCTTTCCAACAAGCGAGACCGGAGCAATACCACAAGCCTGTCTGCACTGGTCCACAGCAAATGATCAAACTAGTGTTTATGTTCTGGAGGTGGCTGGAAGGAGGAACTGGATACTGGTGGGTGGAATGTAACAGACGCTGCTTTGATTCCAAGATGTTGTAAGGCGTCATACAAAGCGTAACAGGCAGTTCATTCTTCATCATGAAGTGGCAAAACGTCAGCTCTTACCTGCACTTTGGTAGCCTGAGCAGGCTTCCACTGAACAAGGATAACGCCGCCGCACAGCATGAAGACAGAGAACCACTGCAGTTTGCTAAGGGTACGGTTTAGCATGAGGACGGTACATAGCGCCGTGCAGGGGATCTTTAACTGGTACGTCACCTACGGATGGGAAGACAGCATACAACATGTGGTTTTAGAAGCTCCTCCAAAGCAAGGCAACGGGAACCACAAAATGACATTTTATATTTGTTGATTCCCCACACATACGTGAACTGGAAATGACTCCAGCAATGAGTGGGTTAGCACTGCAGCAATGCGCTCTGAATGCAGCACAGCACCATTCAGCTTTTAGTTTAGCCTTTCTAAGGCTGAACGCAGCTCTGGGTGCCAGGCAGGCAGACAGCTCACACGCACGCCTCATGACACCGTAAAGAGAAATGGATTTGTAGAGCAGCTGCTTATGACAATATGCATTACCTGGTAGACTGCTGCATCCAAGTTGCTAAGAGCCACAAAAGCCATATTGTTTTGGACAGCATACACCAAAGATGGAACGCTTAATTTTAGCAATTCCTTGGGACTTCCAAAGACATTTTCTTTTAAAGATGTTATTAACCTTGCCAGACCTCCCGATTCTCTGCAAAAGGAAATAAGAGTATAACTGGGAGTCATCCTATGCAGATATCTGAAAACAGAAATCAAATCAAGAAATCTGTCAGGAAGACTGAGCAAAAATTGTGAGGTTATCATAGAATCATAGAATGGCCTGGGTAGAAAAGGACCACAATGATCATCCAGATTCAACCCCCTGCCACGGGCAGGGTCGCCAACCACCAGACCAGGCTGCCCAGAGCCACACATCTCCAGGCTGGCCTTGAATGCCTCCAGGGATGGGGCATCCACAACCTCCTTGGGCAACTTGTTCCAGTGCGTCACCACCCTCTGTGTGAAAAACTTCCTCCTAATATCTAACCTAAACCTCCCCTGTCTCAGTTTAAAACCATTCCCCCTTGTCCTATCACTATCCACCCTCATAAACAGTCGTAAAGGTTATCTATAAAAAGAAAACTAGTAAAAGTGAAGACTCCATTTTGTTAAAATGCATTAATGCGTAACACCTTGCACAACAGCCACTGTAAGCAGTGGAACAAGTATCTAAGTATACAGGCAGTGGGACAGAAGGCTGAGACCCCTTTCTGGGAGCTCTGTTAATATTTATGTGTCATGTCACATGTCTGCAGTTTCGCAGATCCCCTTTAAAATGGACCTCACTGTACAGCAAAAGAAAAGGATTATACCCTTCCCTGTACTCTGCAGTGAAGCACCTCTCACTCCTCAGCCAGCCTCGGTCTGCTCTCGTCACTTGTGCTGAGAGAGCAGCCAGAGCTGCACACACCTGCAACATGCAACCTGATCAGGCAGGGCAGGGAGTGCAGCTCCCTACTACCCTGCAGGCAACAGGGAAGAAAGGGTCACATTTTGTGGCTGCCCCTTTCTGCAGCTTGTTCCTCAGCCTGCTGGAAGGCTGCCTGCTGCATCACTACTTCTTCCTTATTAGCTGCACAAGAGCATGACTTTTCCTGCTTCCTTGTCACTGCAGCTCACTGCCTCCAGTTCTCAGCTTTCCCAAGCCCCACATTTCCTGTTTGCCATTCTTCTCCCATTTGCCATGGACGAATACCAACATCCAAAATCAATTCTGCTCCACCCCAACCATACCTTTCAACTTGAATCCTTGTACCGCTCTTAAATTTAATGCTCCTTTTGCTTCCCTTACACAAACATATGAACAAACGGCTCACACTCTCCTCAGCACCCCAGAAGCCCAACTCCCCAGTTTCACTTATGTTCCACATTCTTCCTTCCCACACACGTTCATCATCTACCTGCTCCAAAGTCCAACTATGTAAAATCTACATGTTCCATGTTCACAAAATCATAGAATCATAGAATGGCTGCGGTTGGAAGGGACCTTAAAGCCCACCCAGTTCCAATACCCTCCATGGGCAGGGCTGCCCCCTATCAGCCTAGGCTGCCCAGGGCCACATCCAACCTGGCTGCGAGCGCCTCCAGGGATGGGGCACCCACAGCTTCCACAGGCAGCTTTTCCAGTGCCTCTCTGCCCTCTTAATCTCCCCTCTTTTAGTCTAAAGCCACTCCCCCTTGTCCTGTCACTATCTGCCCAGGTAAAACATTGATTTCCCTTCTGTTCATAAGCTCCCCTCAAGTACTGGAACGCTGCAATGAGGTCTCCCCAGAGCCTTCTTTTCTCCAAGCTGAACAAACCCAGCTCCCTCAACCTTTCTTCATAGGAGAGGTGCTTCAACCCTCTGATCATCTTTGTGGCCCCCTGGACCTGCTCCAACAGCTCTACATCTTTCTTCTCTTACGCTTGTTCCTTCATCAGCCACCTTATTCCTGCATATTCTCCTTTCCTGACAAACCTGACTGTTCCTGGTATTAAAGGAAAGGAAAAAAAAAAAAAGTATGGCTTTATGTAAGTGAGAACAGGCTGGAGCACTTCTTATACAGACAGCTGCAAGGGATTTTATTCTCATTCTCCCATAAGAGAGGAGCTGCAAAAACCAGCACCAGGGCAGTAAACTTTCCAAAGAGAGGTGAGCATGACTTTGTACACTCCCACTGTACAAACGAGGTCTCTTGCAAAGCTCCTTCCTAACTAAAGGAACCTAAGGGTTCCTGAACGGGAACCTTTGCTTGGGACAGACTTGCTGACACTGAGCATGTCACAAAGCTGTCTTCTGCAAGACATGGCTGGCCACAGGGACAACCACTGACAGAAAGATTTACAGACGAGCAGTACTTCAAGTCTGCAGTACCAAGATGGGAAGAGTACATGCAAGTGCACCATGGTTAATTGCACTAGATAAGGAACTGCGTGAAACGTTATGAGTCACCAACACTACAGGCAGAATTGTTGGTTTATTTATTCTCTAGTGAATGTATGATATTGCCTGCCACTAGGAGATAAGAAAACCCAAAGCCCCTGGTAACAACCCAAGTACAGCCAGACTGAAGTGCTGCTGTTCCAGATATCTAGTTGTAACTAACTGTATTTGAAAGGCTGTGGCAGTCTGGTGAAGTTCCCACTGATTGGAAGAGGAGGAACATAACCCCCACTTTCAAGAAGGGAAAAAAAGAAGATCCAGGGAACTACAGGCCAGTCAATCTCATCTCTGTGCCTGGAAAGATCGTGGAGCAGATCCTCCAGGGGGACCTTTTAGCAGCCTTCCAGTACCTGAAGGGGGCCTACAGGAAAGCTGGGGAGGGACTTTTCATAAGGGCGTGTAGTGACAAGACAAGAGGAAATGGTTTTAAATTGGAAGAGGGTAGATTTAGACTAGATGTCAGGAAGAAATTCTTTACTGTGAGGGTGGTGAGACACTGGAACAGGCTGCCCAGCAAGGTTGCGGACGCACCCTCCTTGGAAGCATTCAAGGCCAGGCTGGATGGGGCTTTGAGCAACCTGGTCTAGAGGGAGGTGTCCCTGCCTATAGCAGGGGGTTGGAACTACATGATCTTGAAGGCCCCTTCCAACCCAAACCATTCTATGATTCTATAATTAGCACACCTATGTATATACAGTTCCACTCCGTAAGACTAAGAAGTCAGAAAATATCATATAGCAATGACTTCTATTCATTGATAGCAAGATAGGTGGTTGAGCAAGAAAGTAACATTTAAACAACACCGCCTCTGTTCCCAGCTACACTCAGTGAAGTTAGCTGAGCATGTGTTCCAAGACAAACCACAGCAGCAAGAGCTACTTATGCCCACTTGGACTTCTGGCATGGAACATCAGCAATGAAGAACAACAGGTGCCCAGTAAGCAGTTCTTTTTTTTTTTCCACTGCAGTTTTTGAGAACAAGAAGACGTACTACATTACAGCTCATCTTTAGGGTGGGTTTGCTTTCTAGAGCGTGTCCTTACCAAGAATCTCTGACTCAAAGTACAAAAAGGGCACGTGGGGAGAGATTTAATTACAACAACAACAAAAAAGAATTTTAAAAAAGCCTTTTCTATGTATAGCTTATAATGCAAAACAGTGTGCCCAAAGATGTATGCTGCAAAATAAAATAAAAAACAATCTAGCTTGAATTCAGTATTCTAGACGTCTACCTATATTTGACTTAAAGAATGTATATTGTTTTCTACATAGGCCTGAACAATTAACGGATACTGAGAGAAGTTCTGCATTAAGAATACTCAGTTGATAAAAAAACCCCAAAGTTAAAACTGTTGTTTGCAAATGAGCTCTTTGTTATCCATTACTACGAAACTAGGTACCACCCGAGAACATGGACAACGTAATTACCAAATGGCCAGCTGGACTTGAAATAAATATGAGGAGCCTTTTCCCGTAACAGTACAGTTGAGCAAATAATTACACAGCTTAAACCATCGTAACCCTCCCTTCTGAAAGACAATCTTACGGCATTCATTCATTCAATACGTTTTGCAGGAGAAACCCAAAAAGTAAACACGGCAAAAGAGCAGCATAAGAACGTGTAAGAAAACAAAGCAGCTGGAACAAAGCAAGAGTCACACTCCAGTATCCTGTGTACTGTGGTAGTCAGGCTGGCTGTTTCAAAAAGAAAAGGGAGTGGGGATGTATTCAACCATCTTGAACGTGGTGATTTAAGTGGCTATTAAACTACAAAGGCACCTTGCCTTGGGGGAGACAAATTGGGTAGCGCTTGAAACCCGGAGGAGGCCATCAGGCAGGCACTGCAGGAAGCTGTGCTGGAACTGTTCAACGTATTCACAAGTGGTCTAAAAAGGGAGATGACCAGGATATTGCTGACTATACTACATTATACATGGTATACAAAACAGAAATTTCAGTACCCGCTGAAGGGTTTCTCACTTCTCCAAACAGAATTCACCAGCTCTTCTGCTACATGAGAACCAGCTCGGTTATCTGGACAGCAAAGGATGGTGTCCAGACCAGCCCGCAAGTAAGACTTCCCACTAGGAAGAGGTGAGCAAGGCCTGATGGACACCGGTGGTGGTGCTGTTCATCACCTCCCTCTCTTAACCAGGGAGAAAAAAAAGAATAGCTGACCAGATCAAAATAGGTACCTTAACCTTCAAAAAGCTTGGTCAGTAACATTAATCCCATTTCAAATGGCAAATTAAACTCACTTATCAAAAAAAAAGAGAAATAATCCTAAGAGATGACAGCCTCAAAACAGAGCAACCATCTTGAAAGTCGCTATTGGCTCTTAGAAAAAAGATGTGAGTAGCTCTCCCGCATGTCAGCCCGCAGCTCAGCTGTGTTCCAAGGGTTCTTTGGAAAGGAACCAAGCCATGGAGCACATCCACTCCCCTGCATTGTGCCACAGCACATTCACACCTTGAGTGCTGCATGCAGCTCTGGATCTTGGCTCAGGGGACGTAGTAACACTGGAAAAACTGTCGAGAAGGGTACTAGCGTGATCACACATAAACCACACTAAGGCTCACTGGTTTAGAAAATACAAGTGAAGAAAAACCAATACAGACATGAAAACAAAAATGGCAAACATGAAGAGGGAAGAATTAGTCATGATGCCTTTCAACACAAGATGACAGAATACAGTGAAATTACTAGGGAAAGTGCTCATCAAGTAACTACTTTTTCCATTTCCTGCATAATGATGTTGCAGAACTCATCTCTCAGGCGCAACAGGGATGAATAGCTGGTATTACAGAAGGCCCACTGGTCACCGTAGTCTTTTAGCTTTGAATCCCTACGTTAACAGAGAGACAAGACGTCCTTCTGTAACATAGCTTGGGAAAATTTATGAGCAGGAACACGACAATTTTACATAACTCAGTATTCCATGGCTCAGCCAGGCTACACCAAAATTCTACAGGACTCAGATCGTTGCAGATAACCCATGCTGACATTTTGAACCTATTCCAAAGTACGCAAATGCAGAAAATATGCAGACAGGACACACCTGAATATCATGCTGCTTACAAATTACTTCCAGCTAAGGAGGACTCAAGCCCTGCCCCACACTAAGATGACTTTACAATGTGCCCACCCATAATGCACTCAGATGCAGCTGCACCTCAGTAACCGAGAGGTGAGGTGAGCAGAAGGGGTTGGTTTTCCACACGCCCGCTGGCATCCCCACACTCACCTAGCCAAGATGCCCACGCTGAGGAACAGCTTGATGACTTCAGTGATGCACACAGCTGTAGTTGAAAAGTAGAGCTCTGCCCCCACTGTCCTGGTGTATCGCAGTGCCACGGTGTACGTGGCAGCAACCAGAGTCATCACCGTGAGGCAGTACAGCTTGAACACCAAGCTGACATTTTCTGAAAGGAAAAAAAGACAACACCTCAGCTTTAATTTGTGCCCCTCGCTTTAATTTGTGAATGGAAATGGGGCATCCTACAGCTGTAGGACTGTACCAAAGACTACGGCAGCAGTGTACAATAATACCACGTTGTGACGTGCGTCACGTATGAAGTCGAAGATCCATTTTGAAGTCTCTTCTCAGACTCCCAGATGTCTGACAAAAAGATATCGTCCTACCCTAAAAATAACCCTTTGTTCTAGCACAACTAATCATAATTTATCTATTAAGTCTTCCTGTGCTCTCTTGCCCTTCAGCTACACTCATGCCAAACGGCAGCCCATCCTCTCCGTGTCCTGTATGGGGGTCAGGTACCAACAGTGCTGCAGATTGGTAAAAACAAAGAGAGGGAAGCGCTCAGCATCAGCAAAGCAGGAAATGCATCTGAAAAACCTTACGGCAGCATTCTCCTCCGTCTTACTTTCCACCAAAGTTAGTAGGAGGTATTTCCTCAGAATGGCCGTAGGACTTCATACAAAAGGCTTTCTTGGAAAACCACTCACTGTAGAAAACGAGAGGTTCTGTCCACTCAGCTAAGTTCAGCCATGCAAGGACTACTTATTACCTGTGGCCAGATGATGCCAGTTTTTACAGTGTCAGAGAATGGCAGAGAAAACAGTGCTGATTCCAAACGGGGTTTCTCTGTGTGAAAGCATCACCTCCAACACAAGACATCTTGTAAACGAGGTGTGACTAGAGAATCACTTTTCAAATGAGCACATTATTCCCTGCTCTGTACGGCATCGTGGGGGCGATGGCCTTTCTGCAGCATCTGTTGAGGCATTATCCATCACGTACCGGATATCCTACAGAAACGTGGCTTAATTGGTGTAAGTTTATGTTCCCTTGCTGATGAGTTGAGCCATGGGATAGGCGGGGGCAGCTTTGTTCACATAGCGAGGGCATGAACTTCTGAACCCACCACAGCCAACGTGGTTCATTTCTCCTCCCGCATAACACTTCCGCAAGGTACAGTTAATGCCTCCCGCTCCCACAGTCGCTTAAACCAGCTGCCTCCTTACAGATACGATCTCCCCCACGTCAGTAACCACGTCGGAAAGGCACAGCAGATTAAAGAGGGCCCAGCAGTGCCCGGAGGACAGGCTAAGGGCTGACCCGCGCTGGGGACAATAAGTCTGGCCGCGCCCGCGCCGCCACGCGCAGCACAGCTGACAACACACGTGTGCTCCTCACAGCGCTCACACCGACGGCTGGACTCTTTGCATGTCAAGACTTTTACGTCTCTAGGCTCTAAGCCTACGCAGCAGTGAACTAATGTTAAATGTAGCGTTTCCCTAAAAACGCCGCTCTAAAACATAACACTTTGCGGACCCTCGCTGAAACCAAGCGCAGCGGGACGCCGTGAGCTGACGGCACCGGACAGCCCCACGTTTCCTCAGCAGGGCGCTCCGGCAGAGCGCTCCCACACGGCCGGGCCGTCCTCCAGCCGAACCCCGAGGCTCGGGCGAGGCCGCTGCCTCTCTCCCGGCAGCGGGGAACTTGCCGAGCGGAGCCGTACCGCCCGCCTGAGCGCGTCCGGCCCTCCCGTGCCCCTCCTCGCCGAGACGCGGGTCGCGCTCCGTCTCGCGAGGGCGGGGTTGGCCCCCTCCTCCTTCCCTCCTCTCCTTCCCCCCCCCTCGATCCGCGGTACCCCGCAGCACGCGCCCCGCTCACCCTTCGGAGGCGACATGGTGCCGGCTGGAAGAGCCGCCGGGCAGCAGCTGCCCGCCGCGCCCCGCCGCTCCTCCCATTCACCATAGAGCGGCGCGGCCGCCTAGAGCGCCCCGCCCGTCCGCGTTCTACCATAGAGGCGGAGGCTCCGCTTGGGCAGAACATCCACCGGCGGGGACAGCGGCACCCGGTAGCAGCGGGCGGGCGGGAGGAGTCAGCGCCGCGAGGGGAACAGAAGCTGCGTGCGACGCGTGGCTTTGCTGCGGCGCTCCCCAGCATTGTGCGCTGCTGCCGACTGCTTTTACCTTCTACAAACCTAAAAGAAAATAGAAAGGGTTTTCGATCGTACCGCTTCGTTGGTTCAAAGCAAGAACCTGAAGATAAAATGTTCAAAGCTAAATGACAACAAATGGAAATAGGCGGCCATCCAACGATGCAAAGTACGACATGAAGCAACGAAATAGAGCTAAAAACCTTTTCCTGGTGGGCTTTAGTTTCTTTTTAAACACAAGCGAAGCAGAGCTTTTTAAAAAAGATACTCCACGTTGCTACTGTTTCCTGTGTGCCCACCTGCGCACCTCTTAACCCCATGCAGCGCTATAGGCTTGGGGCTGAGCTGCTGGATGACTGTGAGGAGGAAAGGGACCTGGGGGTGTTGGTTGATGCTCGACTGAACATGAGCCGACAGTGTGCCCAGGTGGCCAAGAGGGCCAACGGCATCCTGGCCCGCATTAGGAAGCGTGGCCAGCAGGAGCAGAGAGGTAATCATCCCCCTGTACTCAACACTGGTGAAGCCGCATCTCAAGTATTGTGTTCAGTTTTGGGCTCCTCACTACAAGACATCGAGGCCCTGGAACGTGTCCAGAGAAGGGCAACGAAACTGGTGAGGGATCTGGAGCACAAGTCTTATGAGGAGCAGCTCAGGGAGCTGGGATTGTTTAGTCTGGAGAAGAGGAGGCTCAGGGGAGACCTCACTGCACTCTACGACTTCTTGAAGGGAGGTTGTGATGAGGAGGGCCTTGGCCTCTTCTCCCAGGCAACAAACAGGACCCGAGGAAATGGCCGCAAGTTGTACCAGAGGAGGTTTAGGCTAGACATGAGAAAGAACTTTTTCTCTCAGAGAGTGGTCAGGCACTGGAATGGCTGCCCAGGGAGGTGGTGGAGTTACCATCGCTGGCAGTGTTCAAGAGGCGTCTGGATGAGGAGCTACGAGATATGGTTCAGTGGCTTGTGGTAGCAACGGTAATGGGAGGACTAGATGGTTAGACTAGATGATCTTGTAGGTCCTTTCCAACCTTGTGATTCTATGATTCTCTCAGCCGATGTCAGCCCACAGAAATTACCAGAGACCTCAGAGCATCACACAGAGCTGTGGCTCCTTGCACATGCCTATGCTCATGAGGCCTATGGTACAAAATACATTAATGAACAGCCTGGGGACATAGGGAGGTTCCATCGTGCTTGTTTTACCTCTACTATGATGTTCTACAGGCAGAGCTGTGACATCTGGGTGACCCTCGTGGCATCGATTTTTGCTAACACCAATGAGCGTTGTGCCTCTGTAGGAGCTGCAGGACTGGCTCTGTATCTCCTATCTGTCTAAAATCAAAGCTGTGGCTCTTAAGGACAGTGTTTCAGCAAGTGATCATCGTATTAAAATGTCAAGAATATCTGAGAACCACACAACACTTTAAATGTTGGTTTAAGTTAAAGTCTTCAGGCACATCTTGATTCAAAATTGTTTTGTTTTTTTTCTTTTCTATGTGTTTCAGGATTCATTTCTATCACTTAATGCCATTCTGCTAGGAGGCCCCAGCAGATAAGTCAGCTCCTGCAATCAAAAGACATAGAACATTCAAGGCTAGGCTGGATGGGGCTGTGAGTCACCTGGTCTAGATGGAAGCATCCCTGCCTACAGCAGAGGGTTGGAAATAGATGATCTTAAAGGTCCCTTCCCACCCAAACCATTCTATGATTCTGTGATTTTTCTGTAGCTCAACTCAGATATATGCTGAGATTCTTATATATAATTAATATATTTCCTTAGGTTTCTCATTTTCTCTTAGGCTTTATCTACTGGTCTCGTTAAGTCCACTTTGACCATTTCAGTAGTAGTAGATGATCCTCCTCGGAGACCAGCCAGGAAAATCTGTGGTCTGGGTACACTGCTTGAGCTGTCACGCTTTGTTTGGGTGCTGACATCTTTGGGCAGGTACGCTTGGGTGGAGTTCTCCCTTCTCAGATGGCTGAGATCAGTCTGCATGGCGTGAGTTAATTTGCGACGCAAATTGGCCTAAAGACACAACAAGAATCAAATTAAGCAAAATTTTGGTGGAACATTTTAGCATTGCTCTTATACATAGGCATTACCACGTTCTGCATTTGTAACACAAATCTGTACCACTGCACACTTCACTCAGAATTTAATGGAACTAACTCTTGAGACTAATAGAACGTGTGAACAGCACTGTGTGTAGCCTGCACAATTTCAAGTCAGCCTCTTGCTGGTTTTGTGTTTTCTTTGGTGATTGTGCCTCATGTGATGAGGTTTGGTGGTTGGTATCACAGATTATCAAATAAAAAGGAAAAAAAAAAACTTCTTTCAAGACATTACTTGCTAGCCCTTTGGCAAGAGGCAAAAGATAATGTTATTTATCTGATGCGGTGGTTGGCAACCCTATCCACGGCAGGGGGGTTGGAACTAGATGATCTTTAAGGTCCCCTTCAACATAAGCCATCCTGTGATTCCATGATTTTATGGTTATGATGGCAATAAGAAAGCCATGTTCATTCATAGCAACTGCTGTAGATACAATGACAAAACCTCTTCTTGAAATTACAAAATCAGCAGTTAACAAAATGTATGCTCCTTCTTCTATGTCAGCAGTGGTGTATAACGCTGTAAATCATATGATGTTATCACTGAAATACAGAAAATACAGTGTCACGTTGTGGGATTCAGACCCCGATATATGTAAGGGGTGAGAAAGGTCCCAGAGTCCTGTCCTATTGGTAGAGCTTGAAGTCAAAGACAGCAGAGGCTGGAGAGTGACTAAGCTGGCCTAGAATTTGGTCTTTCCAATCAGGAACCCAAACACCCTCCATAACTCCACTAGCTAGATCTCTTGTGACTGTAGAGGAAGTTGAAGCACTTAGATGTAGACAACCTACAGCCGAATCTTATGTCCTCTAAGAAAGTAATATTTTAACACTTCAAGTTTTCTGGCTAGATGCTGATACTAAACCACCCTTAGTACTTTGTCTCTCGGCAGATCAAATTTATGAGCTACAAATTTGCTCTTCATGCTCAACTATTAGAAAACATATACCATTGCTTATGCTAAAGATAAACCTCTGAACGCATCTTAACATCTACACACTGATAGTAACAAAATACAAACCAATTTTATAGCTTTTCTTCTCATTTCCCACTCATTCCATTCATAGGATTTCACAATAGTTGGAGGCAAGATATGAGTATCAGTTTGAGTGCCACTGTCACATTTTGTGGTTGGTTTCATCAGAAGTTTGTCTGCACTTCTTAACTGGATGGAAGAAAAAAACAACAAGCAAGTCATTAATGAGAAGAATACAAGCATTTAAGATAGCAGGTAGAAACCTGCAACCCTGTACATTGCAAGCAGATAATGATTTTTACATTCAACAATATTTTTGATCCTCTGACCCCACTAAAAAGAAAAGAAACCATGTTCATGAACAGTGTGGATGTGGCGCTGAGGAACACGATTAGTGGGGATGGTGGGGGTGGGCTGATGGTTGGTCTAGGTGATCTTAGTGGTCTTTCCCAGCATTAATGATTCTGCGATTCTCTGCCAGAGGTGGGATATAAACCTTATGTTTCCCACCAAGGGTCAGTTCAAGACTATGTTCTTTGCATTGCTAGGGATTTTGAATCCATGGTGCAACACAGAGAAAGTTTAACACACCCAATCAAGGATTTCACAAAGTAGAACTATCGCATTCATTATTAGCAAGTCCCTTTTCATTGTGTAATATATTCCACAGTTTCTTTCTCATATATCACTACAACCTCAACCAACACAAACAATCAACTTCCGAGCTAAAGCCGTAGCTAATACAATATCTGGCATATCTTCAATTGCATTTACTTCCTGTTTCTTTAAGCTAATTTTGCAAAAATGAGGAAAAGAAACGTCAGACACAAGATTTTCCTTGGCTAAGGATGAACAGTTCTATTTACCACTACCATAATCCTTCAGCTCCACACATTCTCCTGGTAAGAGACAAGGTGAGAATGTTAAGGGAAGATGTTTCTTATCTACACCCTGAAGATCTGGAAGAGATGGACCAACAGGCATCCTGTGTGATAGGCAGGTTATTCTCTGGGAATCACCTGTTCTTTTTATGTTCTAGAAAGAACAGACCAACCAGCAACCCAACAGTTGTTCAGCACGAGGCATGGGCACTGCGTACCCGCATATGTGGAGCAAGGTATCCAAACTGATGGTGAAGGTCAAGCAGCTGGATTAGCTCTGCGTGTTCTTTTGCTTTTTCTACATTCAGTTGAATGAACTTATCTGGATCTTGAGCAAAAATGTATGCAGATTCTTTGGAACTGAAAACATAACATCTGTCCTTATGCTTCAAAACGCCAATAGCAGGATTCCCTAGGGAAAAACAAAACCAAAACACTATGATATACAATCCAAAAGGTGTTTTTAGACAAGGCCATACATTTCCCTCAAGTCAGCTTCACTTTCTTTTTTTTTTTTTTTTTTTTTTTTTTTCCTCTGAAATCAGAATAAATCTCTGGAAGAAGGTTTTTTAAATACAGGAAAGTAAATTTCTTTAGGTCATCACCACTGCTTTTGATCACTTTCCAACCACTATACCTTAGTCTAGACTGGACTCTGTGAGAAAAACAATGAATGAAGCACTTATAGCAAAGGTGTAAAAAACACTGCCCATACCCAGAAAAGTTTCCCCTATAATCTCCAGATCAGCAGTCCCTGTATACCAAGGGGCCTGACACCGAAATTAAGTGAAGAAGCAGAAGAAGCAGCTGAGAGGCTGGACAATAAAGTAAAAGAGGAAATGAAGTGTCAATCACAGCCAAATAACTTATCAAAGAAAATACAAATTAAGCTCAGCTACAGTGGATGGCTCTGTTTTAGCTGTCGTTGTCTAGGAAAGGCCTGGAATCACCTCAGACAGTGCTCTGAAGATATTAAATGGCATTACTCAGTGGCAATCAATCAAAAAAAGCATGAATGACACCAGGAATTATTTGGATACAGAAGGGGAGAAAAAAAAAACAACAGAAGCCTACTTTTCTTACACTACATTTTGATCCAAATCTTTAAAAAATAAAACTTAAGTGAAGTGAGCTGGGAGTGATCCAAGGTTTGGAATACTTTCCACTGAGGAAGAGTTAAAGAAAGAGGCCTCAGCACTGAGAACAAGCAACTGATGAGAAATAACATGATATGAGATTATAATATCAGTAGAATATTAGGTGCAAAATCACTACTTGCTAATTTTCCTAATAGAAAGACAATCTTTGATGAAATTACCAAGCCGGAGCTTAAAACCTTCTCTAAAAGAGGTACTTTTCATATCACACATAATTATAATTGTATGACTTAATGACAATTAGAATATCTCATGGCAAACTGTCAGTGGATTCAAAAACCAATTAGATAAATGTAAAATCTCTGTCGGGGATTATTTAACAGAAAGGTGCGGACACAACATTTATCTGAAGAAGCCCCATAACCCACTGATTGTTGAAACAGGGAAGAATATAATGACAGAAGGACTGTTTCTACTTAGTTACTCGTGATCTTCAAGTGTTCGTGACTGACCACATCCAGCACACAGATACAAGGCCGAAGAGGCCTTCAGTCCAACCCAGGACAGCTGTTCTCACATGCAGCACTAAGTAAGTGTTTAAATAAGTTTACATCACCATTAAACTACGTATTTCTTAATACTGCCAAGAAATCGCCATATTTTCAGCCTCCTGCAGGTTTAAAATAGCCTGTGCGAATAGGGTCTATAAAACACAGGGAGACAGAAAATACAGACTGATGGAGTAGCTGAAATGAGACTTGCTTTCAAGTGACCTTAGACCAGACCAAATCACATCCAACCATTAGCTGACCACTAAGTGCAATTTTGTATTGTTGTCAGAGAAGACTTTTGGTATTTTGTATCTACTGTTTGAATAAATATCCACTGTTTAAGGCATGGATGTGTGTGTTTGCAACAAAGAGAAACAGTATTCTGTATCCGACAATTTTCCACTGATTGTATGAAAGCACATAACAATAAACAAACCTGCATTCAGCTGCAATGTAGGTTACATAGAAGCACAAATAGCAAAGAGGAAACGTTAATCCATCTCATCTTGGCTTTGCTTTTGTTTGCTTGTGCCTACCATCCCTTGAAGCCTTCCTAGCTTCTATTCTGGGCATTTTATCTGGAATATTTCTTAAAGAATATTACTTTAATGGGGGAAATAATCTGGGAGTACAAATTACGTACATGAAAATGCAGAACTCCAGTTCTGACAGAAGAGGACGCTTCCAGAATATGTCTTCACATTTTCCCTAGTGGTTGTGTACATACAAAGTAAGGAGAACATTTAACTACAATGCATACCTGGAAGGGTGAGGCCTTTTACACCAATTGCATGCGCACAGAAGCCATGGTACTGGATTAACAATTCATCAGAATTAGTGGTAGTCTCTGGAAAAAGCCATTCCTGGTTCTTGAAGTCAGAAACATCTACTCTTGTCCCTATGGTTTAACAAGGGAAGGATTTCAGTAACAAGACATCTGATATTTAAAATATAATAAAGCTACAGGCTGAGCTGATTACTATTGTCTTCACAGCGGGATCTGCAGTGCCAAGATCCCAAAATCTCAACATTTCAGACCTACCTTAGAAGAGATCCTCAGGAATCAGTCCTGAAGGACCGAAAAATCAGTACTGAGGGATCCTACTTCAATAACACTAGTTTCATTTGGGAACAGAACTGCAAAAGGAGGGCAATATCAAGTACTCCTATTTTGTTTTCACCCACTCACAAATGACACATTTCCTTGAATACAACTTGGTTTATTAGGGGTACCATCTTTACAAAAAAATAATTTTGGCAAAACAAACAAACAACAAAACAAAACAACCCCGCCCCCCCCACCACAATAATCTTGAGAAACAAAGGAAAACAAAATGGTAATAATTTTCAGTACCTGTGGTTTCTCTTATCCTCTCCTTATCAGTTTTCACAGTCACTCCTTCCAGAAGAGATGTTAGCAGCTCCTCAGGAAAAAGCTGTGCCTGGGTTTCCAAGAACTGCTGCAGACAGTTAGTCATATTTGTGAGGAAGCTCAGCAGCAGTATCTCGTCCTGAAACCTGGACCATAGGTTAAAAGCTGCAACAAAAAGAGGCTAGGAAGAAAAAAAAAAGAAAGAAAGAAAAAGAAAATTATCTGAAATCCAGAATCATTTTACGTCTGCAACACAAGCCATATGCTGTGCACAACAATCCACTATATGAACAAAGCTGACCTGATCCATAAGCCTTTCAGTACCCAGAAACTCTGGGCTTTGCAAATGGAACTGCCACCTCACTGTCCAAGCACCTATGTACGGCCACAGGCCACAATTACATTTTTCTACCTTTCGCTTTAAAGTCTTTTCCAAACAGGTTACTCCAAGACCATACCTGGAACTGAGAGCTTCGCTGACACCGCAGATTTGCAACTGCAGTAAAATGAGTTATACAGGAATAAGGAGAACAAGAAAAAACACACCGACTAAACTACCAAATGAAATAACCTCCCAGCTCCTGTCTTCAAAGGACCCATCTTTGTCATTCTGCTTCCAGAGTGACTTAGTACCACAGTGGCCCAGCTATGGTATGTGTCAGACGAATGGTCTACAAGCCTCCTCAGATGAGTATGGTGCTCCAAGCAAAACTGGAAGTTGCCATTCCCAGCAGCAACTCTGACACCCACACGTACTCACATACAGAAGAAGCCATTCAGCTTGGAGTATAAATATTTACTTTAATTATGTGTTTGGTAACATCTAAACATGCAGTGTTTATGAGAAAATTTTCAACCAATCCCAGATGGATGCTAACACCATTGTATTTCATGCATGTTACCAGCATTATTACATGAATGGTCAAAAGAGTTGGGTCTGGAATCTATCAGCATCACAGCATGGTGAGAATGTTAAGGTTACAAAACTGGAAGAAATGAAAGGAAGCAAGGATCAAAACCATTCTTTCTATAACAAACTAGAATAAAAAGAATATTAATAAAATCTACTGTCTTCTGAAATGAAGGCTTACTACAAATATAGTCCTTATTCTATAATGTTAAGTGGCAGAACATCCTGCTTCTCCACATTCCCTCAGGATTCAGCTTCTCAGCAACCAGCCAAAGGCAACAAGATCTGTTTTGTAACAAGGAAATCTCCATCCGCAAACATCTGAAATCAAATCACATATCCTGGCTTCAGCAGAGGAGAAGGAACAACTAACCAACTTGAAGAGAAAAAATCTAGGAAGCAGCCAGAGGGAGACAGCTTCTGAGGGGAAGGGTAATGTGTATTCAGAAAGGTTAAACACAGGTTGGTGAACTGAATCTTCACAGACTTCTTCTGTCACCAGGGAAGGGACATGCTTTTCCACAAGACATTACAGAGCCTAAACTGGGCTTCCTCCTCCTCTTCTTCCTCACCCCTGAGGAAAGACTACCTATCTCTTCCCTCCCTCTTTACCACTGTGTTAAAGCATGTAACAAGTACTTCAGCCTTGTGAAGATACAGGAAAAAAAACTGATTTGAGCAACTCAGTGAGCAGCATAAATGTGCTCCAAATGAGAATGTCCGGCTTGTAAAATCACAAGCACATTCAGTGCCAAATCACACTCTTTCCACAAGTTATCTGCTCAGAGTAGGCACAGGGCGCATGGTATTCCTTCTTCCCCCCTCCACATTAGACTTTATTTTGCTTTCTAATTATTTATTCTGAAGGATGAAATATTGAAATAATACAGGAAAATATTGCTGTAATTCTAAAAATACTGACAAACTACTCAAAACACTTACAGTAAAATAGTATTTCATTCCTTGCCCCCATTTTGTACCTTGCTCTCCTTTTACCTTAAGATCAAGTCCCATGGTTTAGCTGCCCGTCCAAAAATCACACAGAGTACTGTTATAATTGAGAAGAAATAATGCAGCCTTTTTCTTAAACTGGGCAAAACCACTCCTGCAAAGTATTTTTTAATGGTTTCATAATTTTTTAATAATTAAAACCAAATAGGTTTTCCTTTCAAATACTTACAAAAGCTTCTTTGGTATCTACGGAGACCTTATTCTGAATGGTGCTTTTTAACTGCTCCATTGTTGCTGTAAACTCCACATTCATCTTCTCAATTTCTTGACCACTTGTAACGGTGTCAGACTGGAGAAAGAATGTACTTCAGGTAAGAAGTATGGTAGTAATAATAATAAGAAAGTATTTAGTAACACAAAAAATTATTAAAAGAAATATTTCCTTAAGCTTGATGACGTGCAGGATAGGCTAATAGAAAAAAAAAATAACCAGCAGTTTTTAAAAGGCAAATAAAACTACCTTAAATAAGTGCAACAAGTGTCAGGAATTTAAATTGTGTTCTTAAGACTTTGGATGACCCCACAAGTGTTGGGGATGTCTACAGCCTAAAACTGAGATGATGTATGAACTGAACAGGCATAATTTTTCTTTCATCTTTCTTTTGGGAGGTAGCTTTTAGTAGAAGAAGATCTTCCTGATCCACATATTCTTCAGGTAATTTCAGGCAGTCTGGCTTTTCTTACTAGGTATCTGATGGCAGAATCCCACATTCTCCAGTCACCTGTGCAGTGTCTGAGCAGACTGAGTCTCGGTATGCCAATACGGCAAATGTCCTACATTTTCAGTCCTTTGGTGATAAAATGAAACTTCCCCCCCAGCAAAGGAGACCTCCAGAAATGAAATGGAATTGCAGTCACACTGCAACAAACAATTAATCACAGAATCACCGAATCACCAAGGTTGGAAAAAGACCCACAGGATCACCCAGTCCAACCATCCACCCATCACCAATAGTTCTCACTAAACCATGTCCCTCAACACAACGTCCAAACATTCCTTGAACACCTCCAGGGTAGGTGACTCCACCACCTCCCTGGGCAGCCCATTCCAGTGCCTGACCACTCTTTCTGAGAAGTAGTATTTCCTAATGTCCAGCCTGAATCTCCCCTGGCACAGCTTGAAGCCATTCCCTCTAGCCCTATCACCAGTAACCTGAGAGGCCAACCCCCAGCCCACAACAACTTCCCTTCAGGTAGTTATAGAGAGCAATAAGGTCTCCCCTGAGCCTCCTCTTCTCCAGACTGAACAGTCCCAGCTCCTTCAGCCGCTCCTCACAAGGCCTGTGCTCCAGACCCCTCACCAGCTTTGTTGCCCTTCTTTGAACATGCTCCAGGGCCTCAATGTCTTTCTTGCAGTGAGGAGCCCAAAACTGGGCACAGCACTCGAGGTGTGGCCTCACCAGTGCTGAGTACAGGGGGACAATCACTTCCCTGTTCCTGCTGGCAACACTGTTTCTGCTACAAGCCAGGATGCCATTGGCCTTCTTGGCCACCTGGGCACACTGCTGGCTCATGTTCAGCCGAGCATCAATCAATACCCCCAGGTCCATTTCCTCTACACAGTCTTCCAGCTACTCTGCCCCAAGCCTGTAACGCTGCCTGAGGTTGTTGTGGCCAAAGTGCAGGATGCGGCATTTGGTCTTGTTGAACCTCATCCCATTGGCTTCAGCCCAGCTATCCAGCCTGTCCAAATCCCTCTGTAGAGCCTTGCTACCCCCAGACAGATCCACACTTCCAGCCAACTTGGTGTCATCTGCAAACTTAGTGAAGGTGCACTCAATGCCCTCATCCAGGTCATCAATAAAGATACTGAAGAGGGCAGGCCCCAGCACCGACCCCTGGGGAACACCACTCATGACCAGATACATTGCCTTTTCCCTGAAAGCAGCAAAACCCAGCATGTTCAGTACTGAGCTCAGCATGACAGATTATGCAGGTTCTCATATACTGAGAAACATCTATTTTTAATTATTTCTGATTTCTTTCATTTTGATTTTTTCCAGTCCTGTACAAGAAGACAACTTGAATGCCTTCTACCTGCAATAAAACCCTGCAGGATACAATAAGATGGTATCTCACCAGAAGGATGCAAAGGAAGGCCTCATACTGCCTCACATTGAAGAGTGCTTCTTTCAGTTTTAAAGAACTAAGCTGCTTGTATCTGTTCTCATCTTCGTGCATGGATTCCAACAGAGCGGTGTAACGGTGGGCTAGCACAAGGCAAGCATTTAGATGGTCTTCAATAGATTGTGTGGCTGATGGGATGGCTTCATTCAGAATGGCTGGCACTGTTTATACAGAACAAATACAAGATACATACATATAAAGAGTGCTTGAAAACATGAGCAAATGGTTACAGTGCAATATTAGAACCAAGCAGTATTCCATTTAAATACTGAACTCTATCCTTACATTCCCAAATGTTTGTTTACTAGATTCAACCACTGTATCTTACAGTAAAGTCAGAATTACAGGTGTAAGGTGTATACAGGTGAAATACAACAGTCGAGGACTTTGCGGAGTCTTGCTTTTACAGTCGATGCACTTCAGTAGTGCACACTGACAGGTTTCCTCACTTGTAAAATACCAATAACAAAGGTAACTCTTGCCCTGCTCCAAATACACCTTTTCAAAAATTCCAAGATGCCTACTGCTGTTTTTTACAAATGAAACAAGCAGAAAGCTTCAAAATGCAAAAGAGAACGCGTTAAGAATATGTTAAGAATCTGAAGAGGTAACTCTAAATTGTTGGAATACAGATAATGCCCAAGCAACTTTTAACAATTCTCATTACACTTACTCAACAGAAAATGTTAACTGGATCAACAGTGCCCTTTCAAGATCTTAATTAACTGCTTTTTAAGGCAAACTTTACACGCTTTGCTCACTTAATGGCAAGTTTTTCTGAGGTAAATTAGTGCATGAAGTTAATATGTGTAATTCTTGAGGCACTAGTTGTCCAGAGATGTGGTGGATGCCCCAGCCATGGAGACCTTCAAGATCAGGCTGGAGCAGCTCTGGGCAACCTGATCTAGCTGTGCATGTCCCTGTTCATTGCAGAGGAGATGACCTTTAAAGGTCCCTTCCAACTCTGAAGATTCTGTGATTCTATGATTCTGTGCTTCTAAACCACACTAACAACAGAATAGTAGCCTGCATGGAAACCTATAATCAAATACTAAATTTGTTCTTCTCCTTCAGCTTTACGGATCCTGAGTCAAAGCTGTTTGCCTAGAGAGACAGGGTGTAACTGGAGGCACTCTGGCGAAGAAGGTCAGGAACTGACAACCCAAATGCATTTGTATACTTACAGTCATCGATGCCTTTTCCTCCTTTCCCACATTCCTTGTTGTACAACCGAATTCCTGTGACTAACATGGTAAGATTTTTTAGCTCTTGCTCTTTATCCTTCTTACTGAGTGATAGGAGAGAAACCAGAGCTGTCTGGGGGAATATACTCTGCAAGGCAGCTGGAAGGTGAGAGAATAGGGAAAAAAGTGATTAAACATGCAAAAATGTCCTCTCCTGAACAACAGCTACAGGAAGCAGAAATTCGTGGCAAATGTAGACATCAAAGCTGAGCAGTGACAGTTTAGGCAGTACGCAGTCATCACAATTTAGCACATCTATATTTAAAGATCAACAAAAAGGTGACATTTTATTCTTCAACAAGAGAAGTCCAATTTCACAAAAAAAAGCATTTACAGACCTATTACCTCCCTGACAACCTCGAGGTCTGTTGGGGACCCCAGGCCAGAGCTCAGCAGCACGTAGCTAACAATCATTTGATACACATCCTTCATTTCCTCTTGCACACGGGGACGACTATCCGTGATGTTCCTAAGCAGAGGAGCCAACCTGCCCTCCAGAACACGACGATGCTCTCTGAGTAGTTCAGCTAAAAAAGACGGACAGTTAGAAAGTGCTGCCTGTACTCTTCGGAATTTGACTTATGTAGACAGGGCAATTCATAACCACAGCCAATTTAAGGATTCTGAAGCAGTGATATGTGAAAGACACGTTCAGAGTATCATACTCTTCTATTTAACTGCAGTGAAGTTAAATATTAGCAAAACTAGTGAGATTAGCATCAGTAGAGGCCAGATGATTCAGGGTAACTTAAAGCAGTAACTCTGCCTTATCAGACTCCATGAGTGCAGTAGGACAGCCAGCACACACACACACTTCATGCACACCTGAAGTTACACGACCAAATCTGAACATTACACAGGATCTCACAAATTGTTTTACTGGACTTACTGAGCTGATTGCTCAGTAATTGTTAACTTGGTTAAAACCACAGTTGTTGTAGCCTGTTCATAGCTCTCAATTATGGATATTGATAGACCATCAGTTTCTCTTTCAGGTACACAAGTGAATTTCCATGTAGTGGTTCTCGAACAGATACACAGGTGCAGCCCAAGCTTTGCTTGCTGAAACACCTCACTCCTATATAGCACATTTCTCCAGGGCTTGTTATTTTGCTTTAGCACCAGCATTCATTTAAAAAGGAATCATTATTAGCCCTATAGGGAGAGGTGAAAGTCTAAAGTCAGAATGAACTGCTTCTGTTAAAATATTTATTATAGTGAAATTACCTCTGTTTGCATAGTTCAAATCAAAGTAAACTTGCATCTTAATTGTGCTCAGGGATGGGTTTGTTGTGTCAAGCAGTCTGGAAACACAGAGCTAAGGAGAGAGACAGAGAAGTGAGTTGTTTTGAATTAGCTGGGAAACTTCTCAACTGCTCACAATTGTGTGACAGGTTTTGAAACACTGCAGAGCAGTTTCCTCCATTCCTCAGACACACGAAAAATTCTATTTATTAACACGAATGAACACATAATCCTCAGCTACAGAGCTATGGTAAGAAACTGTTGAGTTCTGAAAACATTCCTATCAAAATAAAATGGCATTGTAGTTACATTATAATGATACGGTCTCAGCAAAGTACTGACACTCACCATCCTGTCCGAATTACCTGGATAAGATTTTGCACATCCTTTTTTGTAAGGATTTGATCCACACTGAAGTCATTTCTTGGATCTAGGACAACAGCTTTCACCTAGAAATGGCCAAAAGAATGCTTTTAATTTATATAGCAGCATCTATTCCTTGCAAATAATCTCTTAAGTTGCAAAAAATGTCCACTGCAGTCAATATTTCTTTATCTTTGAGAGGAAATAATTAAAACTGAGTCTTTTAACATTTATTTTGATTCTCCTTGTGATTTATCAACAGTTCATGTTCCTGCCATTGCTATTCTTTGCCACAAGCCAGATTTGGGGCCCTGATGTTCACATGCAGAGTTTCAGAGGAATGAAAATGCTTTTTCATGTTTCTAAGGCCCCGTACTGGGTATTACCCATCAGCCTTTTAGGACTCCTGGGTAGCCCAAAACAGAGTTTTGATATGAAGTTGATGGTTTGGGCTGGGAGGGACTTTAAAGATCATGTAGTTCCAACCCCCTGCTATAGGCAGGGACACCTCTCTCCAGACCAGGTTGCTCACAGCCACTGATTTTCGTCCTTGCTTCGCGGTGGTGACTGGAAGGGAACTCCTTGCCTGGGGTCAATCTGGAGATGGTGCACGACGGGAAGCCCTGCCAGCAGTTGGGAATCGCTCTTACCATGAAAGCCACCACTGTTTCGGAGACGGGGTGCCCGTGGGCAGCACACTGCTGCCCCGCTTGGCGGATGATGTGCTTTATGACCCATTCGGACGGATCCCACGACATTCTGGGCCAACGCCACCCTGGTGGCCCCAGGAAGAAAAATGAAAGCCGGTTAGAAGAACGTCACCGGGCTTTTGTCCCATACACTCCTCCTCTGGCGGCTGACCCCAACCCACCCGCCTCCACGAGCCGTTCTTGGGGTCACGTCCCATTCCCCGCTTCCCCCGCACTCACCTCACCTCATCTCACCTCACCCGGCCCGACCCGGTGGCGGCAACCGGCGAGCACGGGCTGGAGGCGGGCGCTGCCCCGCCTGTTGCCATGGCGACCGAACCGCTCGGGGGCGGCGCGCGTGCACGGGCAGCGCGTGCGCATTTGCAGCTGCAACACGCGGCGGTATGTGTGTGCTTCTGTAGCTCGGCATCTACACCTGCGTGCTGCCCGTGGGTGTGGGGGTTCACTCTGGTAGCATAACGAACGGGGTTTCTTAGTGTGTCGTCTGCATTCCTGTTTTAGAAACCTAGCCCCTCGGATTATGAGGTTGCTCCAAAAGTAATGTTTCCTATTTGCTTTCATGGAAAATACAGCAGATACGATGAGCACAATAGCGCTGTTTGATGGAGCAAGTTCTCAGCTACAAAACGGTATTTTTCAGCACGGTCACCACCACTAGCAGTGCATTTTCACCAGTGATGAACAAGAGCTTGCATGCCACACTCATAAACATTTGCACCAGCAGAGGTGACCCACTGGTGCTGTTGAGGCTGCTTAAACACACCACCCACTGCCTCACTGTGTTCACAGCCACTGCTTGGCATCCATAACATCTGCCTCTGACGTCATAGACCAACGTGATAAAACAGGAGGCATTACTTTTGGAGCAGCCCTGTGATAACAGCCAGACCCTTACCAAGAGAGATAGCAAATCCACAGGAGTGCTTCTCCATGCATAGCAAAATGAGGAGCCTTTGTGGCCCTTCCTCACACACTCGTCTCTGCTCAGGGTGCCGGAGTCCCCTCAGCCAGTGCCCAGCCCACAGTGGCCATGGGCAGCACACTTCGCTCAGGGGCTGGCACTCGGCAGCGTCAGTCTGCCCCAGGGCCTGGTGGCTGGAGTGCATTTGGGATGCTCCTGGAGCGCTCTTTCTTCTTCGGTTTCAGCCGGAAGGGAGGAAGAGGAAGGCGATTACACATTTTCTGAGTAAAAACGTGGTTTCAGGGGAGGTTCGCATCCTCTGTTAGACCACAAAAATTCAGTTACCTTGTTATTGACCCACCTGAGGTCCCAAGGTTGCATGTTCAAAATAGCTGGATTTCTCCCCGAGAATTAGTGTTGAAGTTCAGTTTTGAACAGCGTTTCTGAAAATGAAGGCCTGGTTTATCCAGTGTTCTTGTAACTGGAATCAATGGCCCTAGTTCTCTCCTCAAAAAATCACTGCACAGATCACAGAATCACAGAATCACAGAATCGTAGGGGTTGGAAGGGACCTCTAGAGATCATTGAGTCCAACCCCCCTGCCAAAGCAGGTTCCCTACAGCAGGTTACAGAGTCACAGAATCATTAAGGTTGGAAAAGACCGCTAAGGTCAGCTAGTCCACCTACTGACCCACCCCCACTGTGCCCACTAACCGTGTCCCTCAGTGCCACATCCACACAGTTCCAGAATGCCTCCCGGGACGGTGATCCCTATGCCAATGCAGCACCACTCTTCCTGAGAAGCACCTCAGAGCCTCCTGCATTCTGAAGGTGGAAACAGTCTTCCCTCTAGCGGTGTGCCTGAGACATTTACATCCCCAGCAAAGAGATTCTTGGTTTTATGATACGGGGACATTAAATGTTACTTTGAAGAGTCATTAAAAGCAGCACCATCACTTTCAAATCACTGTGGATTACAGTTGAACACCAGGAAACACTCATTTAGTACTTCCATTCTGTGCTAGTGACAGGACAAGGGGAAATGGTTTGAAACTGGAAGAGGGTAGATTTAGACTAGATATCAGGAATAAATTCTTTACAGTGAGGGTGGTGAGACACTGGAATAGGTTGCCCAGTGAGGCCGTGGATGCCCCCTCCTTGGAAGCATTCAAAGCCAGGCTGGATGGTGTTTTGAGCAACCTGGTCTAGAGGGAGGTGTCCCTGCCTATAGCAGGGGGGTTGGAACTACATGATCTTAAAGGTCTCTTCAAACCCCAATCATTCTGTGATTCTACGATTTACTGTGCAGGTGACAGAGTGCTGGCACAGGCTGCCCAGAGAGGGTAAGTGGCAGGGAAACAACAGCCATTTCAGGCTCACTGAGGAAATGTGCAGACTCGTGTAAGGGGATCTTTGGTGACATCTATAGCATTATTTAAGCTGTTGTTAAAGGCCAGAGCCTCCCTATTAGAATATGGTAAAGGATCATTGGACTGCTCTTCCGTTTCTTCCTCCCAGCTCCATCCTTTGGCTGTACCTACCCTTATTTCCAACTGTATCATGCTCATGAACTGGGAACTTGGGTCCCATGATTCAAGTATCTCCAAGACACTTAAAGAAATATTTTGTTGGCCAAAGAAGTTTACTTTGGCTTTCAACCTGGAAATATTTTTTTTTTTCTTTTCCCCCAGACTTCATTTGCAGAGAGCACAGCACTACAGGTTTCGCCCTTGATTTGAACATTTATGGAAAAAAAAAAAACCAACCCAAAAACCAACCAAACAACAGTATTGTAGAAACCCAGTTAACAAATAAATTATTGTTAGCGTGGTCCTTTGGCCAGCACAATGGATGCACTGTATTTGCCAGGTTACAGAGAGGGGTGTGGGGCAGAGTTATTTGTCCTTCAAACCTTTAGAGAGGAGGGAGCGGGGAGATTCCAGACATAGCATCACTGAGTGCCTCGGCTGGAAACCCCTGCAGCAGATGTGCTGTTCAGCTGCGTTCAGGACAATCGCTCCTCAGTAGCATTAACATTTAGTCAAAGGCATTAATAAAAATAAGACAGGTCAAGAGCTTTTTCCATTAATCATTCTTCTTTAAAAAATTGCTGAAAATTAGACCCAGGACTCATCAGCCATTACTTGGCGAAGATCATGTAGTTCCCATGTATACCTCCTGCTTCAAAAGAGCTGCAGTTTGGCTAGAAGCACACCCTGGTATTTCATGGGTCACTTAGCTGTTACCTACTCTTTATGTCTGTCTGCACAGCTGATAAAAAATCAGTAACTTAAATCTTTTTACAAGACCACCTTCTCACGCAATGCTGAGCCCCACATCCCATCGGTATGCAAAAAGAAGAAAATACTGTGATACTGTAATTTCCCCACAAGCTGAAGAAGTGTAAGGAACTGCTGCTGGGCAGCACCCTGTCTGATGGGGCTTTCTTCTCCTGCTATAGGAACTTCTTTCAAAGTTATGGAAACATAACTATCCGGTGTATAGACGAAGGAGGGAGTCTTATAGGAAATACACTGCTATGTTCTGACCCCACTAGCAGAGAAGAAAAGTATACTAATAATGAGAGTGTAATTATGCCACAGTTTGAAAGATGACTTCTCACTCAGCTCATTCTTTTCCTACTACCAACTTGTCACTGCTGTACAAAGGCGCTCTTCATTCATCTGTCAAAATGGAAAGGAACGCACAGTGAATCAGGCTTGGAGGGGAAGAGGATTATTATCCACACTCCCCCAGAAACAGAGCTCTCCCTGCAGTGTTTTCCCCAGATGACCTGGGAACCTACCCACCAAATGGGTCCACTTGCAGTTTGTGTACAAATTTGCAAATCCTTCTCGAAAATTCTGACCTGTGCTGCACACAAGCAGTTCTATTCCCAGTGCAGCTTCTCTCTTCTACAGCAGCTATTAAGGCCTAGGATCCTGCAGATTTGTGCTGAATACTTGAATAACTCTTTAAAGGGCTGTGCCTGTTTGTAGCAACCTTCAAAAGAAATGCTAAGGAATGGGGAAAAAAAAGTGATATTTTAACATCACGGGATACCTGGTAGCTGTTGGAGAACCAAAGGACAGCTGAGTTAGCACTTCTTACTTTTTACAATTAGAAATGGATTCTAAGGCTTCTACAGATACACAGTACTGGCCAGTTGTGATTTTTTTTTTCAGTCTCGAATATCAGGTAATCCTGATAGCAGACATGAGAACAATATTTAGATAGAAAATACTGTGAGGACACAGATAGGAATCCAATCTGTGAAATTACAAGCAGAGAAAACATCTGATAAAGAAGTAATTTAGTGAAGTCATTCAGCCATAGAAATAGAATATGACAGAAAAGGACTTTGAGATGGACATTAAGTCCATTTTGCTGAAACGAGGAAAGGAATACTTTTCCCAGGCACGCACAAATATTTCAGAAGGATGGCTGGTTTTGCTTTGAATCAGAGGCATATGTCCTACAAGAGATTCTGAGTATCCTTTGCTTGGGACATTTCATGACGCTGACTCCCTGTGACCTCCCATTCATCTCCTTCCCATCATCAGGAGACAGCTGAAGGGAAATGATTTTTTTCCAAGCCTGTTTCAAGGTGTGATCTGGAGGCTATAATGATGTGTAGGCTGATTCCGGCGCACAACCATACAGATAGAGCTCAGCAGGGTTACGAGAAGGGAAAACATCCTTCGTGGTTTTACGACAATTAGAAATGGGTTTTCTGGCAGGTCGCTTCATGTGCAAAAGGTCTTCCTGGCAGATTAAAAGATTCTGAAATATTTGTGATGTGTAAGACAGAAAAAATAAGAATGTAAATGGCATCACATTTCACACCTTTGCCTTGAAGTCCCAAGAGCTAGGGAAAAAACCACCACAACATTACAGCCAAAAGATACTTTGTTCCCAAGTTGAGCTAATCAACTCTTGGTATGTCTAGCTTCCTAGGATATTTCCATACAGAGAAAGAAGTCATTGTTTTGCTGTTCTTCTGGGGCTCTGAATTAGTTTTCTGTGGGCTTTATGTCTAGTCAGACTTCGTTCATTTTTTTGAACTTTACTTATGACTCTCTACTTGTGTACCAACACATGGTTGAAGAGGCAGTGATTTGGAAATACTTACTCCGGCTCAATTTCATGTAGTTTCTGTACTCTTAAGTGAGTATAGTTCTTTCAGTCTCCCAATTACCAACTTAATCTGATAGCTAAAGCCTTGTTTAATGCCATTTGAAGGAGTAAGTCATCTGTGTTTGCTCGAGATGTGTCAGTTGTTTGTAAGCTTGCACTCACCAGGTTGAGAAGAAATTCCTGAGATCTTGCCTGTGATTCACTGGAAACTATAACCTGAAGACAGGTTAGTATTTGAATATAACTATGAAACTTCAGGTTTCACAACTTCTTTTCAAAGTTCAGTTAGGAATAGGATTAATTAAAATTCAAGTAGCCTCCAGGATGAGGTTTGAAAGACAATACACATTGACATGAGTGTATTTTACAAAGAACTCAGCATCTGACCTCTGCCAGCATCATTGCAGGCTTTTACATTTCAAGAAACGGGGACCAGAGCAAAGATTTTCATGCCAGTTCCAAGGCTGGTAGCTACACTCATTGTGATTCTTTGTTCTCAGTGGTATTAGAGGTAGCTAGTCCCTAGGCTTTTTGGACAACCCTGAATGTGGAAAGTGCTCTCAGAAGAACTCCGAGAACAATGTTTTGCTGAAAGATCACTGGGCATTTCCTTGTCCTCTTGCTTATACTGGAGAACAGACATCTAAATGGCTATATAAATACAGAATATCAAAATAAAGTATATATGTTCACAGCCTGCTAAGATCTGTGTTCTCTCTATATCAGACTCCTAGAAGTACCTGAAAAACCCCCACAATGCGAAACTTACCCAACAGCCTGGGTTAGTAGCTACATCTCAATGGGCACGTTCAGCAGTAAACCTGTTTATGTCCCAATCAAGTAGAACCTGCCCAAGCCACACCTTAAAATACGAGCAGCAGATCAAACATCTACATGATACCAGTTGGAATGATAGTGTACTCAGGGTATGCAGGCAAGAAATAGCCCCTTGCTTTGTTCCGGCACTGTAGCCTTAATTCTAATAAACGCAGACATTCCTAGCACCCACATCTGTGGCTACATCATCTGGGGGTGAGGCAGTCATGAGACTATGTGGATTGTAAAAAATTCCATACTCTGGTAGCTCAGAGCAGCCTTGCAATGAGCTGCAAGAGGGGCTTCAGACCAGCATGTGAAGGCTAAAGCTCTTTCCATGTGCCACGGAAGCCTGGATCGGCTGGAGGATTGCAGATCAAGAAAATGTGCTTCCTTCTTACCTGTACTAACAGCTGCAGAGTGAACATTCCCACCGTTTGGAGCTGAGAAGAGAAAAATACAACAGGTAAGAGAAATAGTCTATGCATGGACGGGAGTGAAATAGGGCTAAGAGATAACTTTACATGCATATGGTGTTTTCTCCCCTCTGCATGCATGTTGCATGCATACAGCAACATTACAAGATGGTCACTTCCAGAGGGAGGGAGAAGAAACTGCAGCCAGATATTATGCAAGAAGTTCCTGCCTCCTGCACACATCGTGGAAGGTGGCCTTTAAAATCTTGCTAGTCCTTTTAAAAGTCTCAGCCACTATGCAGTCATCAGATTCAATAAGATAGCTTTCAAAGAAAGGGAAAAGCAAATAATAGTTTTGCTCGGTAGAAAAACACATTGATTCTGGCCAACACTCAGCTTTTCCAGTACAATATGGCCAGTATCACTCCTGCACAGCTTTTCATAGGAAGGACGACTCCCCTTGTTATAAGGATTGTTCACAGGAAGTTGCTGTGAAAGGGTAAGCACGAGGAGTTCTGGGAGGAGATTTGCAGCAGCGCTGGGAGTGCTGCTCGCAGTAACAAATTGGTCTCAGACACTCCTTCACGCTATAAATTGGTTTTACCAAAACACTTGCTGTCCAAGAGGAAAGAGGCTTGCCAGGAACAGTTTGAGATCCAAGGAAAAGCCAACACGTGGCACCAGCTGCCGCTCTCCCGGTGGGGTCCCAGTGGGTCTTGATCTTTCTCCAGGCATTAAACAGGAACACATTGCTCAGGTTTTGTAGCCTGCTTCCTGTGCCAGAAGCTGGGTGAGAACTGATCAGCAGAACAGAGCAGAAGCAAAGGTCTTTTCATCCCAAGTAAGGCCACAAGGCAATTAAAATTAGATGTATACTGATCCTGTGTTCAGGATTACAGTATCCAAAAGCCTTTTTTTGAAGGAGAAAAAAGAGATATGCAGTTTTAGTATTCTCATAGGAAAAATAATTTTAGTAAAGAAAGAAAAGGAAGCAGCAGAGACTTTAGAAACAGCCTGTAAAGTGAAACCCATACTACTCACTTACAAATGAGCACAGTTCTTTCCAACAGTCTGTCAACACTATGAATGTCCTTTTCCTCTTCCATACTTCCGAGACCCACTCCAAGTCACTTGACATATTGCTGCTTAACCAGAACCAAGCACAGGAACAGCTGAAGCTCAGGCTTTCAGGCTTTTACAGTATTAGAGGGCTTTTGTTCAGGACAATCTTTGAATAGCATACATTCCAACATCTTAATCTTCAATTTAAAGCTCCAAAGGCTGGGGGCACAAACTGAAAGATTTCTGCTGGTGTGCGTTGGAATCTCAGGTTATTTTCTGTCTGAATGGAATAAAAGAAAGTTTCACTGTCTCCGTGGCAGCTGTCCAGGAATCCTCTGGAGAGACTGCAGAGGTCCCATGTCCTGCTATGAAAGGACTCCAGCTCCTCATTGTCCTCAGAGAAAGCCCTGCAGAGGATGGGCTCTGTGGGACTCAGCCTGGGATTGGCAAACCTGCAAGGGCATGTGGCAGCTTGCACAGCGCAGATACAGATTAAGGTCTCGGCCACGCGGATGCATCTCTAATTGACCAGTAATAATGTCAGTGAATTAGAGTTCATGTCCCACTGGCGGCAGACTGGGTGGCTGGTGGTTTTGGTAACATTGCAAGGTTTTCAGCAGTCAGCCAGGAGCTCTCTGGTATGCTGCCAATGCAGCCACTTTTGGCACCAGAACTAAAGGCATGAGAACTTTTCCTTGGCAGTAAAACTAGTTACTCTAAGCTTTCACTTGAAAAGCTCCGCTTACGGAACTGAACTGAGTATTGAAGCTCTTTCCATTGAGTCATGCTTCAAAACACATGGAAGGCACAGGAATTTTCTGCTCTTGACTGTGGCAATTGGTTTCAACTAATGTGGCTTGTAGCAGAAGAAGCTATCAGTTCAGGTCATTACAGAGGTTAGACTCTTCTCATTAACAGTTTTCCAGACCGTCTGGGAGACTTTGTCCAGAACAGGTCAGCAAGTCTTGACTACAGTACTATTTAATAAACAAGATATAGCTGTAATTGAATGTATTGATATTCATGAATATTACTCCTTTTCCATTCTCAGTTATCTATAGACAATTATCTATAGTCAAATTACTACAGATGAATTAATTTGATCCTGTGTGGAGCCAGAAGTTGGACTCAATGATCTTTATCGGTCCCTTTCAACTCAAGGTATTCTATGATTCTATGGTTTAAATATAACAGCCACCAAATAGAATATGTAACTAATATAAATTGGGTATAAGAATAATGGCTTCGCAGTGATCAAACACACTGAGGAAAGGGAGACACAGCTACTTCTTTATGTCTTTGAACAGCCTCCTCTTCCCAATTACAATGACGGAGTCAGTTGTCTTTGCTTTCTGGTGCCATGTCATTAGCACAAGGCTGCAAGGTTTTAAGTATATTTATAGATCGAAGTCAAAAGCCAAACACATTTATAGTTTGTTATATTTTCTGCCGTTGAATTTAAGAGTTGCCCTTTAAAGGAAGACAGTTAGGGTTGTTAATGTAATGCTAGACTCATCCAGTTTATTACTGACAACTGTTCACTAATGTGACTTAGTTTCTTGTGGAGAAGCAAGTTCTGTAAAGGAATAAAAAAACCAAACACTGAAACGGAGTCAGTCTCACGGATGAAAGAGTTTAGGAAGAGCTTAACACAAACATCACTGCAGTATCCAGCTCCTTTAAATTCTGCACATGACTGACTATAATGCATAAAACATGCCAGCAAGCATTTACCTCGTTCTCTGTTGAATCAGGAGCAAAGGTCCTGTTTCATTACAAACGATGTGCATAAATCTGTTTTACCTAAACTCTCAGCTCCCCCTTTTTAAAGAGGATCAGGACTCTGATCCAATTCATAACACCAGAGCAGATAACTGGGCCAAAATAAACAAAGAGGATGGGAAGAACAATACGGTTTTACCATGAGACACTTTGTTCTGTGAAAATATGGCATCACACAGAATCACAGAATCACAGAATGGCCTGGGTTGGAAGGGTCCTCAAGGATCATGAATCCAACCCCCTGCCACAGGCAGGGCCACCAACCTCCCCATTTAATACTAGACCAGGCTGTCCAGGGTCCCATCCAACCTGGCCTTGAACACCTCCAGGGATGGGGTATCCACAACCTCTTGGAGCAGCCTGTTCCAGCACCTCAACACTCTCACAGTAAAGAACTTCCCCCTGACATCCAACCTAAATCTTCTGTTCCTCAACTTAAAACCATTTCCACTTGTCCTGCTGTTATCAGCCCTTTCCAAGAGTTGACTCCCCTCCTGTTTATAGGCTCCCTTTAGGTACTGAAAGGCTGCAATTAGATCACCCCACAGCCTTCTTTTCTCTGGGCTGAACAAGCCCAGCTCCCTCAGCCTGTCTTTGTAGGGGAGGTGCTCCAGCCCCCTGATCATCACTTGAAGGTAATGCTAATGTCTGTTTAGCAGAAGAGGGTACTCTTATCACCTGATTCAGATACTACCTGATCTAGAAAGTGAAGGGGGGAAATCTGTTTTCAATATGTAGTTCCAAGTCCAAAGTAATTTTCCAGTTTTAATGAAGAAGCCTTCATTTTGTACAAATGGGGGAGTCCATACTAAGAGCTATGCCCCAGACAGTCCTACCTTTATTGCTTGCCGCACTTTGAAGAGCATAGCAACCTGAGTTTTAGTGCTGGCTGAGACCCTAGCTTTGCTGGTGCTAGGAGTGTTTCAAACCAGTTCAATGGTTTGATGTGCCTGAGACACGTGCACCCTGGCTCTTTTGGGTTACCAAGTTTGCAGCCCTCAGAAGTTCTCTGACACTTTCCTCTTGTGTTTGCCAGCAACTCTTCATGAAGGTATTATTTACAAGTACCATAAGCTATAATTTTCTCTTTATAGGACTGCTTATCTTTGGATAACTTGTATGCATTTTCAACCATGACAGCTCCCACTACAGCTTGGCAAGAATGTCCTCGAGTTTCTGGTAAGGATTTGTCACACTTCCTTTGCTGGAGTACCAGGTAAAAAGCATAGATTATTCATTTCTAATACATATCTTGCGCCTATCTGTGTTATTGTAAAAACTCTTAAGTAATTTCAGCCATAGAATGCCTTAAATATGCTGTGAAGCAGTGCCCAAAAGTAAAAGTGCTCCTTTTTTAGCAAGGTAAACAAGAACTGAGAGAACATTGGCTTTGAGATTGTGTTTGCTCAAAATCTTCTGCATTCTGATTTGGTTCTACTGGCAGATAAACTAGTGAAAAGACACAAAGAAGCACTATAATTTCATGTGCCAACGCCTTTCCAGCATTGTACCTTCCTCTTCCTCAAACACAAAAACCACACAGGGCTCTTTTCCTGTGTATTACATTTCATGGTTAAATTTGACTTAAAGCAAAATTGGCTTCACGTTCATGCTCACAACCACATCCTTCCAAGCAAGAAAAAGGTGACATCCAGGTGGTCTGCCAAGATTCACTGTGATGACACAGAGAAGAGAGGATACTGCCTATCGTGTCCTCACCTCATCTCCTAGGTTAAAAGCCAGCTTAAGGAGAAAGGGAACGAGGCACAAGCAAAGCATTATTGCATTTACATTCATGTTCGATTGGCACCATCTAAGAACACTTCTGTTTGAATTAATGTATGATGAGCACCTGCTGAATACTGTCAGGCTAAGCTCTGAATTCAGAAAAAGATGGCTAAGGAGACATTCTAGATAGCTGACCTGAGTTAACAAGTGCTGGAATCTTGATTCCTCTGCGCAGCTGGTGAAAGCAGCAAGTCCGGAAAAGCAAGTATTGGCTGTCAGAAATACTAGACCTTAGAGGAAAACCTTCAAGAAATGCTGCTCAGGGATATTTAAAGCTATGTCTGTATACAAAGACTTGTGTAGATCATGTACGAAGTCAGCCTGGGAACATAAAACAATAGGTCATTTGCGGAACAATATTTTTGGAGTCCACTCCCTAGCCTTTTTCTCACAACACTCAGCTGTAAAAGTTTAATGTAATTAAATGCTCTAGTCAGGTCACCTTTCAAAGAGCTCAAATGCTCTTATTACAATGACCATAATATTCAAAGTCTCATAATTTCCCTCCTGTTTAGAAAGGAAGTCTTTATGATATAATAATATATAGAAGGTGATTCTCCTCAGAGTATAGGAAAATATACATTCTAGTGGAGATCATTATTGCTGTTAGAAATATCCCTTATAAATGAGAAATGAGATGTAACATGCAGAAAGTCATCAAATAGTAAAGTTCGGAACCTCTTCATACAGTGAGGCTCTTCAGGCAGTGAACAGGTTTTACGAGTGAGGTGGAACCATCTAGTAAGTTGACCCACAAACTAGCATTTTTCTGCAGGCAGACAGACCTAGTAGTTCATAGGGAATGTTACAGAACGGCTTCAGGTGCTCACAAAACAGCTAAGCGTATCATCATCAGAGTCCTAGAGACATTCTCTGATTCTTCAAGGTGAGGTTTAAGGGTAAAGGTCTGAGTCACTGACTTTTACATCCTCATTAGAAGTCAGAACTGTATATAAATCAGGTTTATAAACTACTAAAGATGGACTACCAGAAACATATAAAAGTAAAGAGACAGTTAATGCCTTATTTATAGAGTCAAAATAGTTCAGGTGCTATCCTCAGAGTTAGACCACTCTTTTCCAAACCTAATATTTGCAATACTTGACAAGTAAGGAAAAAAGAAGCAAAACAAGCAAACAAAAAAACAGAAAAATCAAGAACCACTGTGGCATACCCAAGGCAGCACAGGGAAAGGACTGCACCTTTAGTGGCCAAAAGCAGTGGTACCCAGATCTGTGCAACTAATCTGGCATCAGCAGTCTGAGGTCACAAGAAAGTGAGGGAGAAGAAAGGAGTGCAGCTCAGCTTTGGCCAGCAATTGCCCATTTACAGCAAACTGGAAGTGCTTGTGCCTTCTGAAAATTTATTAGAGGAGGGGAAAATGTAATATAAAAAAAAATAATGGAAAAATACGTTGCTCAGATACCTCAATGCATAGGACTCTCTGCTCATCACTCAGGAAGTTGAAGTCTTAGAGTAAGTATAACAGAAGTGTGCAGCTATACACTGAACGAGCCCAAGAACATGAAACAAAGGCAAGATGGAGTAATAAGCACAAGACAGATGTGCTTTTAAGAGAAGCCGAAACAAAGTGCTAGAGACAGGTTTAATAAAGATCAAGAGAAAAAGCTGATCAGCTAGAAAAAACGCCAAGATTTGGGCAGGCCATGTCACAGGGTACAGCAGTTCTATTTACTCTTCTACTTGGAATTAGTTTTTTGCTTTTATTAATCAGGCTGTTTATCTGACTCTCCATTTGTTCACAGTCCAAAGAAAGCTCAGGTGACTTTCTAACTGCTAGTCACATCTGGATCTACACTGGATCTGGATCTACACTGGAGGAGATATGAGTTTCTTCACTCCCAACCATGTCTCTTCAGGTGCTGTTGGCTCATTCTTCCTTATAGTAGCTGTCCTTTATCCAGTCGCTGCCACCATTTCCAAAGGCCAAACTCTCCTCTACGTACCCCCAAAACCTGTGTAAGGTCTCTGTTAGCCACCATTAATGCCAGTTGCTCCAGCACTTGCACCTTTCACCGTCACTTGATGCACTTTGTGCTTAATTACTGAAGTTCCTTTACTCAATCTGTATTTCAATTAGCAGCAAACATAATACTGGACTGTTGGTAACTAAACACAGCAAAAGAAACTGCATCATTAACCTAAATCACAATTACCCTTTTATGCATGAGTGTATGGTACACATATGCAACGAACTGCCGAACGAGCACGCCTTGTCCATGCATATGTGTACCACACACATGCATGTACAAGGTGTGCTCGTTCGGCAGTTTGTTGCTCTGCAGTCAATTGCCTGACATGCACAGAGAGCGTGCACTCACACTGCAGACATTGCTCACATCATTAGTTCGTTTCACACTTCATTTCTTCCTGTGAAGCATTTAGAGGTTTCACAGTCTGCATATCCTCCTTTAAAGACACTACAGACCTCTTCTGCAGGCCTTTGAGGAGCTAATGAGCAAGATGTCTCTAGTTTATTAATTAACTGCTTATCAGCCACACTCTACAGCTCCCTACTAGTTCAGCTGCTCAGCTCCAGTAATTAGACAACCCACGTTTCAGTCTTTCACAGCACTGCTACAGACAGAAAGTTTCACTGTTCCGGGACACAAAAACTATGGTATTTCTGGGAATTTTAGACATATCTTGAATGACTAATAGAGATACCCTGCTTTCTGTATTATTCATTGCAGCTCCCTGTTCTAGGATACACTCAGCCATCAATATGTAACATCACCGGTGCTACAGCATCCAGATGTTATCTTTATTTGCCTCATCCAGACTAACAGTCGAAAAGCACGTATTCATGCTCAGTTTGATTCAGAATGCAAGTAATGTGGGTAGTGTTACTTTTCAGACAACAGTCCATCTCAAACAGCAGCAAAATCCAACAACGGACATACGCTGTCTCTGCTTTACACAGTGAAAGCCTTGCCTGTATGTTCAAACTGCCAATTTTTATTTATTATTATTTTATTTATTTATTATTATTTTATTTATTTATTATTTTTATTTAGCTGCCAACAGCTTGCGCACTCACCGATTTCAACAGGTAAGTATCTCACATGCAGAAATCTGTAGAACATGAAAAATTGACTTTTTTTCTTTTACCCCCCCCCGGTACTTCAGTTAACTGATTAATATTGTGCAGTGAGTACAAGCAGAAGGGGGAAAAAATCTCTTAAACTTGGCTTAGGTAGATATATTCATTTCTAAAATATTTCTATAAAATATTGAATGGTGTTCATTACAAATGGCTCTACATGTCCACCAGTGATCCCACTGCTAACTAGCCTGTCTGTCCATTTATGTTGCAAAGGCATTCACTGACGCCAAGCTGTGGTTCCATCCATTTCCACACAACCAAGCATTATTAAGGTTTGCTGCACACAGCCAGGCTTAAGAGGACAAGCTGCTCCTTAGCAGAGCCATTGCAACTGCATGTTAACATTTGAAAACAGTAAAAAAAAAAAACCCCATGGTTTTTCCTTTCCCAAAAGGCACAGAGAAGTAACACCACTGCCCAAAAGGCTGTTATAAACTGTGCATACACTGGCAAGTAAGGAGTTGTCCCCAGAGCAGGTCTGTCATATGCATGTGTACAGACACAGCTGATTGGATCTCAGCTCCCTGTCACCTGGCTCCAAACATGCCCCCAGCGCTGTAAGCCAGGAAGGGCAGAGGATATGCCCTCACAGGGATGCTTGGCCTGGTCTAGATGGCTGAGGGATTCAGGACTAACGCTTGGCCTGGTCTAGATGGCTGAGGGATTCAGGACTAACGTGAACCACAGAGTACCCTTATCCCAAGTGTAGACAGCCACAGTCTCTATCAGTCAGTTCAACTACCACTGCATCCCAGACAAGTGGGCTATAAGACAGAGCAGCTTCTTTTTCTGAAACAAGTGCAAGTCTAGTAGCTGATTCTGAGGCTTATAATCTCACCAGCAGTCAACCTTCAGACCTCATAGTCTCATCACTGGCTCTGACCTCCTGGTCCTCTGGGTAGTCAACTTTCATACCTTCCAGTCTCTCTAGTATCTGGCCCAAGCTTACAGCCACTCGGTCACTTGGCTCCTATGCTTTTTATCCTGTTAGTTGGCTTGTCTATCTTTATATTTGCTAGAGATTATATACCAGCATATGTACCCACACAACGTGCACTCCAGTTTCTCCAGTTGCTGGCACACAGCCCCTGTGGTCAGTGGTCCAATCATGGCCCCAAACCCACCAGAGTTCAAGCAGCATTTGAATTCTGGGTGGTCCTGAGTGGAGACAGGAACTGGACTTGATGATCCTTGCATGTTCCTTCCAACTTGGGACATTCTGTGATTATGTGATTCCCAGAGGTGGGTGTGTCCTATAAGGAGATGGAGACCACCACTCCCCATTATAGGCTGTCATAATCTGTTTACTGCTGAACCTTTTTGATGACCTTTAAGGTTCCTTCCAACACAAGCCATTCTATGATTCTATCATTTTTCTTTGTGGTGAAAGACTCCACATTCATAAGCATAAACTGCTGATAATGTGTAATAAACTGTAATAAACAGTTGATAATGTGAAACATCTAGAGTACTCAGGAGAATTTGCAGAACTGTTCTAGAAAATCTCACATGTTCTGGTTAAGAATTATATTTCATTTAAAATTGAAAAAAAAAAAAACAACTGGAAAAATAAGTTAATGCACAATATAGGTGTTTCAAAATTATATCCGAAGAGGGTGGATGGAATGTTTCTTCCTGCATTTTTAATAATGTACTTTCTTTTGTCTGTCAGCTGTCATTCTGACTCCTCTTTATTCTTAACATAACAGAGGCCAGTTCCAGACCTGTTCGACTTCACCCTATCTAGGTAACATATTATTGTGCAATAACCTACCAGAACAGAGTATGGAATCCAAATTGTTGAAGAAGCATGGGCTGGGTCACCTTCTGTAATTTAATACAGAAAGTTATCAGATCCACCTGGTGAACTCTCATGGAAGTTAATGGATAATTTCTCAGCATGGATTATCACTTCATTACTTAATATAGTGGTGATTATTTTTCTCTAAATATTTTTTCTCTAATAAAAATTCCAAACAAGCTCATGTAATTCAGTGAACTGCAATGAATTTATTTTTCAGCATCACCTACTTGAAGTGCTGTTTACTCATGGCTGTGACCCTCACACTCTCAGTACCAGGCATCTTAAATTCATTGCCATTGCCTTCTGCTTCTTTTGGGATGTCCTTTGGTTCAAATGTTGTTCTGAGTGGCAGAATAAAATCTGCTTGTCCTGGGGACAGGTTAGGAAAGGTCGCATCAATATATTTTTGAAAAGCTTGTCTTGTTGCTTGTATTTCAGTTTCCAGGCTGTCCTTCCAAGCTCTCATCTTTTCCAGTTTTTGTTCAAGAGCCTTTACCTGGTCTTCAGCTGTTTTCAGCGTAATCATCACTTTTTCCAGTTCATCAAGATGTACAGCCTTCAATTCTTTCACCTGTTTTTCCATTTCAATCTGATTCTCTTTCTGTTTGATACTCAGGGCAATGTTCATCTCATTACATTTGTCTCTGTTTAACTGCTCTATAGTCTTACGATACAGTTCCTCAGCTAACATGCTTTCTTCTTTGAGCTGTTCTATGTGCTTTCTATTTTAAAAAGAAGAAAATTGTGGTATGGAACACCTGCTATTAAAGATTATAAAAAATACAACAATTTATCTGTTCCAAAAATCTTTCTTATTCAACTACAAATATACATGAAATCAAGACTTACAAAGGGACCTCTGTAACAAAACAGAGTAATAATAGAAGGCCACTGTTGACACAGAGGAGGGTAGCTAGGTATCCAACTGCAGAAGATTCTGCTTCTGCAAGGATTTCCAGTGATATTTTAATGATGATTGTTTCCAGACAAAAAAACGTAACTTAGAGGACTAATATTTCATGCTTCATCCAATTCTCTCTCTAGGCTGACATTTAAGAACATATTCATTTTCGAACAGACTTTGAACATCCCTGCCTCCAAGTAAAAATGCAGTCTTGATGTGAAACATAGGAACTGATTTTTAAACTGCAGATCATCCATTATTTTTTTAAGTTGTACTGAGAACATCTTTCTATAAGCAGGTCAGTAATAAAACATGGAATTTATAACACAAAACATTACGGAGGCTGTTCACCAGAGCTGGCCCAGGGACATGTAAGGAATGATATATCAGGCACCATTAAGGCTACAGAGCCAAAGAGTTGAATGTAGAGGAGACAATTTCTGCCCCCTGTTATTTTTCCCTCCACTGCTTATCTATATGAATAATTTATCCTCCACCCTACAGATCTCCTCATAGACAATTTTTTTTTCCGGTTTTGCAGAGATGTCTTGTATGGCACAACAGGCCCATAAGCCCATTTCTCCAGTGACTGCACATCAGCCACAAAAAGCAAAACTTTTGGATCCCTGGTTTGCTCTGTGGTACTTGCATTTAGGAACAAAGTAGGTTTTACTTCTGTGCGTGGAGTCAGTGAGGGAACTCAGGACTTTTACCAGTCACCTGGCATTTCCAATAGCTTTTTTTCCAAAGAGTCTTTTCCTAGAAGATCTGCCACACTGACATAACAGGTCATTTTCTCTAGCACAGCACATCTACCAGCCAAGTCAGGAAAGCACTTAGGAGTACCTGTGCTGCCTGGCCGCCTCACTCAGTGCCACCTCCCTTTCCTGCTTCCTGGCTTTGGCCACCGCTTGCGTCTTCTCCTTAGCACACTCCAGCAGGGCACACCGGAGCTTGTGAGCCATGCGCTGCTCTGTGGCTTCAATCTCTCTCCTCTTCTCCTCCTCCATGTACTCCTTCATCTCTGCCTTTGCCTTCCTCACCGCTTCCTAAGCAAGGTTAAAATTAGATGTGAGCAGCAGTTACTATTTATTGTTTAGTAATCTTTAGGCAAAGCCCAGCAGAACAACAGCCTTCAGGAAAATATTACGGAGTAATTACAATGATTTGTTGTAAGGTCATAGGTTGAGTGGCCAGAGCTTAGTCAGCAGCTCAGGACTGTGGTGTAACAGAGGGAACTGTTATCATCAGCTGGGAATTTTATACGCTGGTATTCACAGTAACTAACACACTTCAATATGTACATCCCAAATAAAAAATTCTGGAGCTGTTTTTAAAATGTAACTAGAATTCTGGTATCTTTATGACTGCCTGATGCCAATTTGGGCAGTGAAAACTGCTGTTTCAGTACCATGCTACCCACAGATAGCACGTCCTCTGCTTCCATGCAGCTCTTCTCACCACATCAGGCCCACTGGATGTCTTCCTAAGACCTTGCTTTGCACTACTTAGAGATTCTCTGCATCTTTCATCACCAGTAAACAGGGCACTAACCTAATTGTGTCCGTAAAAGCATGATTCCACATCATCCATGTTTTATGCTTAAGACACTAAACATGCCCTGATACACTTTCTTCACAAGCTCACATGGCTGGTGACACGGTTCAGAGTGAGATGAAATCTGGTCCTTACTACGCTTGTCAGCCAGGTACTGCTTGGTTTGGTAAATAAAGGTGTGACAACACTATTAGGTGGTCTGGATGGACATACATACACATGGAATATCAGACACTCAACCTATACCAATACACATCTGTTGCCATCTGTAGGCCGTGCAAATCCCTGCCAAATTCAATGACCCAAGAAAGCAGCTCAGCCCACCTAACTCTCTGCCCAATTATCTATGATGCTTTGCCACCATTCACATTTTTGTGGATAATGGTTGTTTGTCTACTGTTGAGAAGTTGAGTGAAAAATACTAGGGGCTGCCTATAAGAAGCCCAGCAAAAGCCATTGCTGCAGAAAGACAGCTCTGAGGCCATCAGCTGAAGGCAGCTGTCCTGTGTAGTTATCCTACACATGAAAGGATTTCCATCATTCACTCTGCGAGAGGCACTGTTGGTTGTCACTGTTTGCTTAGATAGACATTGAGTAAATGTACTGCCATCACCTCTCCAAGCTACAAGCAACTAGCTCACGTCTAAAACAAACTGCAAGAAAGACAAACTACCGAATGTGAAACGTACCCTCGTTTCAGTTATATCTGCCTTTTCTTTTGTTTCAGCTGTAGAATTCTCTCTCTGCTCCCAAGTCACCGGAGCCCATTTTTTCCCATACAAATACTATGTGTTCAAACCCTAAGCACTGAGTTCTACAAAGACGTATAATAGGCTTATGGTATGTAATTGAATGGTTAAACACAAGGAACTGAGCTTCTGCCAACTACTGTCGGCAGATGCTGTGACAGCAAAAGACAGAGCTCCCTTGGAAAGTAGCTCCATAAAATGAAGTGAGCTCTGCCAGAAACTTAAGACTACTGTAAACTTCACTGCTTTTCCTCTTGAAATGCCAAGCACAGTGCTGTGACAGCCTGCAGTACAAACAGTCAGCTATTTAGAATCTTGTACGCAACAAAATACCCAAGCATACACTCTGGCAATTCCCTGTGGGCACCCCATCGGCTGATGGAAGGTAGTGCCAGCAGTATGCAGCCCAGTAACACAGAGCAGGGAGTAGGGAACTCTGCTGCCTTCCTTTCTCCTCATACATATCACTGGGTCTTCTCCCACATATCTAAACAGCCGTGTAAAGTATGTGCTAAATGTGTATAGAAATACAAAGCTGCAGTTGGTGTGCTTAATTTAGAAATACACACATGCTGGCAGCTTTCCTTCTCTGCTGCATCACTTAGACTCTAGATTCAGCACATAGGATAAATACGTTTCCAGCTTTGATGTACACATCAGAAGAGACTTAAATTTAAGCCTGTGTTTAACTGACCTTAAGAAGTGTACCTAATCAGCTTAAGTGGCTGGCTCAATGAGTGCCTTACAGCCAACTTCCAACAAGGTCCACAAACTTGATTCAATTAAAAAATAAGTGAAATGTGCAGAAAGCAAACTAAAAACCCATCTAGCTGAGAGCTGGAGTTCACATCTCAAATGAATGAAGGTCCTGGTTATCTCAAACATAACATAAGGGAAAAAACCACATATTTTTAACATAGACTTACGTGTCAAAAAGATAATTCCATCATATTTCCAATGTAAAGAAACCAAACTGTTCCATACCCTTATTTCCTTTTCGAGTTTTAGTTTAAGGTCTTGTACAAAGGCACTGTAGTTAGCAGCTGCCTCCGTGAGAGCTTTATCCACTGCATCTTCTTTGTATTGTTCAGCCTTTAAAACAAGTTATTATATAAATATAGCTGTTCATGCTCTATCAACATCCTATTAAGATGAAGCAGAGGTTATGTAATTGATAGTTTTGTATTTTCTATTTAAAAAATCAGGGCAAATTAATTTAAACCATATGGTAACACGCATTTTGTTCCCTTTGATAATTTAGTCACAGTGATTCCTGTTCAGAATGTGCTCAATACAATAGCACTGAGCTGCCACAATACTAACCACTAACTATAGACATTTAACATGAAGGGCAGTTTCAGAATCTTACACAGCACTACAGGGAACAGCTTTACTACCCAATAACTCTTGCATGCTTTAGAGGCCATTTTCTGGCCAGAGGTAAAATTTGTTGCTGGTTCAAAGTAGGCTTTGTTGAGATCAAAAACTGGAAATACATGCACACAGAAACATGTGCACCCAAAAAACTGAACAAAGAATGAGCAGAAATTAATAACAGCTCTGTTGCCATAACCTTCAAGTTGTTTATTAATTGTTCCAATGAATCATCATTTAAATGACAGTAGTGTAATTCAACTTACCTGAGACCAAAGCTCAGCTTTCATTTTTTCAATGCGCTCTTGTATCTCTGCTTCCTTCCTTTCACGCTCCTCTTGCTGAATGCTTGCTCCAATCTCTGCACAACCAACAAAAGAGGATCACACACAGCAAATAACCAGAATGCTGAAAACTCTGCCTTCTCCTCTCACTGCTTTGTTTGGTTCTACAGCTAACTCAAACACTAAAAGCCTAAAACCCATGCAGTTTAATTTCACATACATTTACATGTAGGTAAACATATGACAGCTTATGGTTCCACAAATGTAATAATACAAGTTGGTCTTTAAAGAAGGGCCTTATGGAATTAGGATAGAGTCATGGCTCAGAACTTAAGAATCATTAAATCCTCTTTCAGAAGGTACACATTTTAACATTCCAAAGCTGAGGAAGATGCTCCGATGCCTTCATGCTGCTCTTGGAGCACACAATAATGGCCCGGTGGACATTTTTTAGGTATTTGGAACAGACCACACGCAAAAAAACTCCTCTGCCTTTGGGGCTGCTGGACGCAAGGAAGGCCCAGGGCAGTGATGCAGGAGCACAACTAATCCCTTCTGGGAAGGAGTGGAGCAGCAAGAACTGAACCATGCCGCTGTGTTGAGAGTAGGATGGGGGTTGCTCCCTTCGTCAGCACAGTGGGGAGTCTATATAAGGTATTAGCACCACCACCTCCTCCTGGTGATAAAAGCAAGCAGACAGCCCTGCTTGTTCAGGTCAGTCTTCAGCACCAAGGGTTGTCCAAAAGAGGAGAAGATGCTGAAGAGAGAGGTGGATAAAGTTGACTTCCTGCAATGCAACACCCCATCTCAAAAAGGGAACTTCTGATCCTCCCCCTTTCCTACTCAGTATCTTGCCTAAGCATTGCCTTGGATCCCTGGCAGGGCTGAAGAGTCACATATTCTTACCCTAAGTTATTAAGAAAACAAAAAAGGACCAGACGATTCAAGCTTTCAAACAGCCACTGCAGGGCTGAATCTCCCTCTTTCACTCCAACCTTCCCCATCCACTTTATGGGCGGGCAGAGTCCTTTCACGGAGCTAACATAAAGTACATGGAAAAGAGACAAGGAGCCAGCTGATTCAAATTAGCAAAATACACAAGCAAATTAGCAAAATAACAAGAAGCACATTGTACCCTGGCTGCTTAGCTTTTCCCCAGTTCATTACACTAAGCAGTAACAAGAAAATAAAAAGACTTCCTCTAGCTTTCTGGATGTGTTTTACATCATGTATGTAAACGCAGAGCAGAGGCCTTGCCTCTTGAGAAATACCCAGCATTCACTCCATTCCGCTCAGCACACAGGACAATCTCCTGCTTGTTTAAAAGAGAAACCAAACACACTTCTATTGCAACATCTGTTAATTAAAGTTCACAATGCAATTTCTACAAAACTTTATACCAGTGATCAGAAACCCCTATGATAATTAGGCATAACTTACAAAGATGCTTCAGGCTTGTGTTAGATCCTCACACGTAGGAATGCAACCATATGTTTTCCTTCATCTTTGAAGTTACAATTCTGCTATGCCAGAAAACCCTCAGCTTTGGAAAGTGTTCGTATCAGCACGCCATATCATTCTTCGGAGCAGTTTGTCAGATGCTAAGCTCAGTTAATACAGTGATTATGCTCCTCTTTAAGCTTGTGTTCATATTTAAGTTGTGCTATGCGTAACAGATATAACATTGAAATTTAGGATGACAACTCTGCTAAAATAGCAGGACGAAAGATTCTTTTTGTTCATAATCCTATCAGAACAAATGGAAAAATCGGTTTTGACTGAAATAAGGTTTGAACTTGGCTCAAGTGATGGTCAACAACCAGACTCAGGTATGAGAAGGTGGGATTCAGGATGCAGCAGCCTATCAGTAGAAGAAGAATGAGGGAATGGTCTTTGCAAATGTCAGCCAAGCGAGCCTTAGAAAACATTCGCTAAGTCAAGTCTTACAGCTAATTCTGCTGCACACTTCATTGTGCACAAATCCGAATGCCTTCATGCACCACAGGACAGCTGACCCTGCTGCCCTCTGAATACACGGGATTTAAGTGCGTTCAGAAGGTTGCTGCAGTTTTCTCACCAAGACAGCCTTTGCGAGTCTTGGACAGAGAAGCACTCTTCCTAATTCTCAGAGTTTTCCCGATTCTCAGAGTGTGAAACAAGGCTTTCAGAAACAAACTCACCCAGTATATCACGATGAGTGTAATAGCGTGTCCTGAAAGGTTTATACTCCCGAATCTGATCAAAAGAAGCGTTAGAAGGTGGTGGTGGTATTATTTTTGAACATACAGCACAGCAAACAAAGGAATCCAAATCTGCGCTTCTAATCATTGTGGTGTGCTAGTGCTTTTCTGCAATACGGTTACTGAACTGTCAGAACTCTACTCTAGATAGATCTCTTGCTTGCAGGCCAAGTCCTTACTGTTGCTACAAAAAAAACAAACAAACATGCAAGCCAAGGATGAGTGGGAAGCCACTGACTGATTTTTTACCAAGTTATTGGAAATGTTTGCCTTCAGATTGAGATTCACATGCTGCCAGCTCAGTGACGTGCAGAAGATGCAGGCAGATGAGGGAGGTTTGTGTGAAGTGACCCCTTCCAGCCCTGGTACAGCCCCCCACATAGCAACCGTTACCAGGTGGGACTCTGTGCTCACAGAGCTTGCCTGGTAATAGTTCAGCAGCAGCCCAGCAGGCTTTGGCGCGCAGCTTTTTGTTGCTGGATGTCAACGATTCCCATTCATACTGTGTTCTCGAAGGAGATTTTAGAAGCAGAACAATAGCTGCTGCTTCAGATGTCTGAATCACAGCATTTTGTTGCCGCTATTGGTAAAGATGAGAAAGTCAGCACAGAAGATATGGGACAGGCAAGGGGCTGAAAAAGCCTCTGCATGGGAGACCATTCTGACTCAGTTCCTGTCAAGTCAGCTATCATCCCTTGTAAATATTTATTATTGCACTGAAAACGAAATTGAGGGAAACAGGGCAAAAGAGGCTGTCTCCGTGCTGTTTGCTTATCCTCCAGATGCACAAAGGGAGCGGTGCTTTCAGTGAGAGCAAATTTTACTAATGTGGTTCTCCTTGGGTGTATTTTTTTTTGCCTAAGTCCCAATCCACACGTCATTGTCGTGTGTATGAATCAGGTAACTAACACAGCAAATGCCAGTATTAATACCACAGTGACCGTTAATTTAGTACATTCTTCCCTGCGTTTGCACTGCTTTATCTCCTATTTATGTATCATTTTTTGTAGCATTAAGGAAGTCACTTATATGCAAGTAAACATGGAGAAGGTACTTAAAAACAAGTCTCAACATTCACTCCTCCTCCACTCTGGGCACCATCAGCCTCACACCCTTCTTCACTTCCTTCCCCCCTCATAACTTCCAGATCCATACTCACTCCACAAAACGTAGGTCAAAATTTAAGAACTCAAATCCCACATTTTTTCCAAATACGTGAAAATGAGACAGAATGGACTTCCTCACTTTGAATCACCTGCATGTAAAAGGATCGAAGTGTGTATTTAAAAAGCTTACAGAAAAGCTTGTTGTTTGGGGCTTTTTGTAACCATTTAGTTAAGTTCATGCAAACATACAAGACTCACAGGTGTTACTTGCTAGCATCCTGTGTAGCCCTTTTTGCAGGGCTAATGCTAATAACCCATCACCTCCTACTTAAAAAAGAAAACACGTTCTACAGGATACACAGAGCATCTGAAGGTTCTGAGTATTCAACTTAACCTAGCAATTCTTTCACCAACCAAAAGGCAAGCCATCTCCTTATCTGCATGCTTTTGGATTTGCTCTAGGCCCCTGCTGTAGGCTTTCAGAGGGGAATACATTTTAAAGGCTTTCTAAAGCTTTTCTAGAGCTCACTTCCCTTCTCATAAAGGAGGCAGCTAAACCAAAGTCCAGCTGAACTCAGCATACAATTACAAAACGTGGACAGGACAAAAATCACATGTTCAGAAGAAAGGATTTAGATGGAGATACAGAGAAATTCCATAGTGATTCTGCTATCCCTCAAGGTAGTCTGTCACCTTTTTGCTATCTTCAATATTTTTTTTTTCCATAAGCAACTCCCAGAGTAGCAAAGCAGATGCCCTTCACACGTCACTTTCTTCCTTGGCCCAACAGAATCCACCTTGGCCAGAAGGCGGTTAGCAAGGAGGTCTCTCAACTTCTTGGGTGCACTTGAAGACAGCGTAAATATGAGGAGCTGAATGGGGAAAAAAATGCAACCAGATCAGTAGCGAAGGTTTGAGGTAGAAATAGGCCCTGGTCTGGTATGCAGCACTCACCACACATTCTGGTCCGCCAGAAGTGTCAGACACAGATGTAGCAGGCCTCAGTGCTGGAACAGGGCAGTACCCACCTGCACAGCTTGCTCAAGGCAAAGTGGAGCAGGAAGGCTTGTGCGGGCCCACCACCTGCGCTAAGGAAATGTCAAAACTACCTCCCTCCAGCCACTCCCATAGGGCACCATCTGATAAAGACCTTCATCAGATCTTCTCACCTTAAAGTTACTTTTACTTGCAACCTTGTAATGATCAGCTTTCAAAAGATCAGGAGACCAAAGTTTTCTTTTCACACAGTGCACTGTGTACTCCAGTTTAAAAAAATCCCTGTTTTCACTTAGTGAAAGCAAAGAGGAAAATGAGTTGAACCACATGAATTGCTGAGGCATTTACCAGTCTAGACATACTGTGGAGATCACAGACAACTATCCTTAAAATCAAATTTATGTTTGCATGTATCTTAATTACAATTTATTTGTACAGCCATGGTATTTTATAATGGAACTTTTACTGGATTAAAAGACACAAGAGAGATTTAACCATGATTTTAATGGACAGAGATAAAACAGCAGTTTCAACCTTGAGACGTTCTGTGGCTGATTTGCTTACTTCCTTCCTTATGTCATCAGTCCCACTTGGAAGTTTTTCTCCTCATATATCTGGACCCCTCACTGTCAACAGCTTCATAGAGATCCTTTTTATTCTCTACCGTAGCATGCAGATAACCAAGGTAGGCCACGCAGAGGGTAATTGCTACGAGTCCAAATGCCATCACAGGTTTGTTCTGACAAAAAAAAAACCAACAACACCCAAAAAACAGTATGCATTTTTAGTCAAAATATTCTTCATTCATCACAAACATTGCACTTTTCAATCTTAGCTTACAAAGTGAAGAGTAAACTATTTCAATAGCTGAAGAACTCATCACTGCCTTCCTTTGGACTGACCTAGGTGACTTTTATGATAAACTGCAAGAAGGGAGACATGATTTTCTGGAAGCAAAAAAAATTCTCTCAAAGAAAGAGGTCTCTCAATTCCCAGAGGCACTGGCCTTTTTCAGGTCACAAACACTGCTTAAGCACGAATGAACTGGCCACAGCCAAATACTGAAAGTTACTACTACAAGTTTCAGATGGAAACTGTCTGGATATTCTGCTGAAGCAATGTGCTCTGCTCCTGCCAGGTGGCATTCATTGCATTTCTCTAAAAGAGATCACTTATCATCACCACAAAAACTACCTTTATTTTGCCCACAAGGTTTCATCTTGTCTTACTGATACCACTGGATTCTGCAAGTGTAAATAAAGGCAGAGTATCATCAACTTCATAAAAGCAAATGCTGTAGCAAAGAATATTGGCCAATACACTTAAATCACATTGCTATATCTTATAAAAGCCTTTTTAAAGCACTCTGCCATGTCACCATCTTTCATTACATTAAAAAAAAACCACCCAAAACACTCCACACAAGAAATAGATGAATCCTGCCTCTTTTTATAATACTTTTACATTAACTTTTGAGGTATTTTTATAATGCGTTCTGAGTGTTAAGCTTGCATCTTATCATTTGGACCATTTCAAATATGAAAGAGAACTCCTATTAGTTAACCTGTCAAATTACAATCACCAATTTCTCTCTGAAAGTGACTTGGTACAAAATAATCAGACAACGTAATAGCAAAATGAAAGTTGTAATCAACAATGTAAAGCTCTGGGCTCCTAACAACCAGAGTGGAAAAAAAGCAAAACTATTTTTGGTTATGTTACAGGGTTTGCATAACAAGAAACTGTAAGATAATGCACACTGAATTGCGATTCCAGTACCTGAAAGGTGCTTACAATGAGAAAGGGGCTGGTCTCTTCTCACTGGTGACAAGACGAGGGGAAATGGCCTCAAGTTGCGCCAAGGTAAGTTTAGGTTGGACATTAGGAAACACTTCTTTACAGAAAGGGTGGTTAAACATTGGAATAGGCTCCCCAGGGAGGTGGTTGAGTCACCGTCCCTGGATGTGTTTAAGCGCCGTTTGGATGTGGTGCTTGGAGATATGATTTAGCAGAGCGTTGTTAGAGTTAGGGTACTATGGTTAGGCTGCAAACTTGATGATCTTTGAGGTCCTTTCCAACCTGAGTGATTCTATGATTCTATGATTATTGTTTTAAAGCAAACATGCCTCTAAACAGATTTAGTTTCTCTCAGCAAGAGCCTCTTACGGGTTTAATGAAAAGCTCTGGGTTCACAGCTCGGAACAGAGTGGTTGTTCGGGCACCCCTCAGTCCTGGATTTCTCCCACTGGGTGTTGTTTCATTTTCACTTGGAGTTTTGCTGGAAGACATTCCAACTGATGGTGAATACTTCCTAAAAACAAAATTAAATGTATATTAAAAATGAACTAAAAGAACTACATTCACAGAGCACGCACTCAGCTCGTCTTCTTCCAACATGGCCTTCAGTTAGGGCATGCTACCGACTGACTTGGCTGTCACCTAAGATCTCCAGCTGAAGCACACTGACTTTCAACCAAATCTGATTAATTTCGGTCAAATTTTGCATCCTAAAACACACTGTCTGAGGTGCTCATATTGCAGATGTATGTCTGTACTTTTATTTACCTTAGGGTAATGCTTTTGCTACCACTGCCTGAAAAAATACTGCCACAAGAAACCGTTGGCACACAATCTTTTTACCTTACACTTGTTAGAACAGCCTTCATCCCTTCGTGGTGTGGTCACCACTACCACCCGAAGGCCCCAGTCTCATTTTCACACGCAAGAGCACGAGGAATGACGAAGGACACCTCAGCTACAGCGAGCAGGAGCTCTAATGCAGCCCGGCCTACCGGGCAGCAAGCACAGGGCGCTGAGGCCTCCTGGCCCCGCAGGGATGTCGCACAGGGGAGAGGCCTTTCGGCTGCGGCAGGCTTCCGAGAGGAAACCCCGCAAGGAGCAAAGCCCGGGACCCGCCGCCTCAGCGCCTCAGCCGCTCCCCTCACGTTGGAAAGCGACCGTTACCGCTCGCGACCAACTGCCCCACTTCACTTGCAAGCACACTCCCTGCCCCCCCCGCCGCCACTCACCCCGCGCCGCTGACGGGACCTGACCTGGGGGAGGGGAAAGACGAAGGGCGAGACGCTCCTCAGCGATGGCGCCCCCTCGTGGCCGGAGGCCGCCGGAGCGGGGGGGTGAGGAGGCGGAGCCCCAGGGGGAGGGCCGGGACACCATCTGCTCGTCGCCGAGCTATTGTTGTGGCGGCATATGCTGCACAGCTGATAGTGTGTACGACTGAGTAGGAAAAAAAAGCTACTTCTGAGCGTAGGTTGCTGCTTTCGTTTGTTTGGGTGCTTGCGTAATTGAAAGAAGTTATACCCAGGTTTACTGCAGGAGACATCTGCACTTATCTCCCAAGTCACTGGCGCCTTCCACAAGGGGACGGGAAACGTTTACATTGCCACAGTGAGGAGCGTCCTCCCTTATCAGCACTCGCGACTCCTCCCGACGGTTGGTGTCATTCGCTGACCGCAGCCACGCAGATAAAGCTCTTGCCGCAGGGCCAGCCTGTGTGACAGTAACATTTTCCAGGCGGCGGTAGGGTGGGTTTATGCCAGAACGTGCCTGCCTGAGAATGCAGGCACTTTGCCATCAGGACAGTGCTAAGTGCTGTTAGGCTGCTGGTTGTTCACCGTGATCCCAGATCAGTGGAGAAAAACCGGGGCTGCACGCTGTTTCCAGTTCTGCTTCCTGGCCGTGGGAAATGCCTGATTTACCCACAGTGTCGATATTGTGTTGGTGTCTGACCCAAAAGGATGCTGAAAATCTCAGTCCGTCACTGCTTATGAAGTTGTCCGGAATCTTTTTACAGATGGTGTTCTTTAAAGGGTAGAACTGCAAACATCTGTGATATCTCTGAGTCTTTACAAGTCAGCCCTCATCTTATTATCTGAGTATCTCTCCGGTAAAGTAAACACACACACACACACACACACACATACACAAATCTTCCTTTTCAAAGCCTACGCCCGTTACTGAGATTTATTTTCCTTTTAAACCAATTCCTTTGGGATTCCGCATTCAGTATCGTGCTGTACGCCGTGACCATTCGGAACTTAATAGCAGCTCCTGCTTCTCGCGGGACTCACATCGCCTCATTGTTCGAGCCGCGGAAGAGTCTCAGTGGAGAGCAGAACAAATCTGATAGCGTAACCCGCAGACGCTGTTGGCATGCAATAAGCCAACCTAATGCAGCGCCGGGAACAGCGGCGTGCCGCTGCATCTTTGCTGATTCACCTCACAGCTCCTGCTTATTTCAAACGCCGCACAAAGGGAGAGCTTTGCGCTGTCTTCAAGATGAGGATAGGACGCCTCGAGCTACCGATAAGCTTATCCCTATTTTAGATGCAAGCAGTGACAGATCGCAAAAGAGAACCTTTTTGCATGTGGAGCAGAATGGCCATGTTGAGGAAATAAATGCAGAAGAAGAAATAAACAGGTCTCCAGCAAGACAGAGGTGCCGCTGAGAGCTGTCTGTGTGTTTGCTGCTTGACTCATGAAGGTCTCAAGAGTCCTTATGCCACTTTTCAGCTGCTAGCACTCATTCGCATCCATCTCGATGAAAGAGAGCAGAGTTTTCAGACAGCAGCAGTTGTCAGGAACCTGCTGCTGATGATCCAAAGTAGTTTTAAGGCAGTAAATATGTTAAAAATGAAAATCTGTTAAAGCAAATCTTTTGTGTTTCATAGCATTATGCTATACATGCCTTTTAAAACGCTTGTTAAAACGCTTTGTCTTGAAGAGACAGAAAAATCCCCCAGGCACGCTTTGCAGCCCAGATTAAAGCAATTGTTATTCTGCAAATACTGATCAAGCTTAAATTTTTTTTTTATTTTTTATTTTTATTTTTTTATTTTTTGGTCTGAATCCATTGTGGAAGAGAAAATGTACCTCGGCGGTACTTTCATTAATGAGTGGGCAAACTGTTTCCAGTTGGGAACAGAGTGGTATAAAAACATGGAGCATCCTCTTTGGAAGGCGAAAGCCAGTTTTTCCTTTGAAGGAAGAGAAGTGTCTGCAGTGCTGGGTTTTCCCTATTGTACACCGCTTGCTCTGATATGGGCACCCTTCAGTTTGGAGTCAGGGAGCACAGCTCCTGGGAAGACTCCAAAGGCAGGGACTTCAGAGGTCTGACAGAAAGAATGCATGGTGGGGTGCTCTGGCTGTACGGTCTTTGAGCTCTTCAGATTTCCCACAGTTTACAGTTACCTCTTACAAACACCACCACATACCAAAATGCAGTGAGGAGAGCCAGTGCCTAATATTTGCGTACCAGGTTGGATGGAGATATAACTGAAAGAGGAAAGAAAGAAAGTAAAGAAAAACAGCTTTGACACTTAACCAATCTAATAAGAACCACGCAGTTTTGACTAATAGGGCAAATGGGTTGTTGGGGATTTTTTCAGCTTTTTTTTTCCCATTTCTCTAGGAATTGTAGAATATCCCAAGTTGGAAGGGACCCATAAGGATCATGGAGTCCAACTCCCAGCTCTGCATAGGACTATCAAAACTCAGACCCTATGTCTGAGAATGCTGTCCAAGTGCTCCTTGAACTCCAACAGCTTGAGGCTGTGCCCATTGCCCTGGGCAACCTGTTCCATACCCACTGCCCTCTGGTGCAGAACCTTTCCCTAACTCCCACCTGACCCTCCCCTGACCCAGTGAATTCATGCTTTCTGTGCCTGTTGATAATGTTACTGAGCATTATAGCCACATTCCAGATAAAAATGAGCAAATAAATAGGTCTAAGCACTGACACTTGTTAAGATGCGCTCGGACAGGACATACACACTTATTCCATCGCTTAGTCATTAAAATAAAACTGTGGGCTTCCTGTCAAAGAGCAGACGTGGTAGCATTCAAGGTTCTTCGGACATCTGTATGACTTCTGAAATGTTACCACAATTATGTACAGCAATTAGAAGTTTTTTACATGGTCACAATTAAAAATAAATAAATGTAGAAACCACACTAACAAGAGGACCCAGTATTTCCCAAAGGCCTCTTTTGCAATTTTGATGCTGCAGTAAAGTTAATAATTGAAGAGAGAACATGAGTTTGATGAGACAAAAGCTGGTAATTATGGAGCATCTGAAATGGGAAACGAGCTGGATCCTTCAGTGAATTCTTGCAGGAATCACATATGAAGGGCAAGCTCTGCATGGATATGCAGTACGTGTGTGTGTTCACACAGGACTGGCACAGTCACGCTACTTCTTGGCTTGCAGGCACTGGGGCTGCCCCTGTCCCACAGGCGTTGCTGGTCACTGCCCACAGTTCTGCCAAGGTAAAAGCACAGGATGTGCAGCTTGTGCTGCTAGCAGTTACTGATGTATTGTCAGTGGGTATGGACGAACACTCAGAGGATGCAGATAAAGCCTTGTGACTTTAAACAAATGTATTAGTTTCCTCCTATTTTTCAGATGATACCAGGCACATTCAGGTTCTGGTTTGAATGGTGTGCCAGAAGGGATGATCAGGTTTCATCATTTAGTTCATATTACCTAGGAGATGAGCAGTTTCCATTTTCAGGGCTTCAAGTAGCAACTCCGTTTCTTGGAAATGAACTGCTGATTGCTAATGCAACTATAAAATGGGGGGTCAGCTGTAATCACTCACTGCTACACAGGTAAGTCAGAGTTTCTTGTTACAAAATACAATGAGAGGTTGTTTTTCTAATGTTAGGCTTAATAACAGCCTCATGGAAGCCTCCCATCTGCCAGAACAAAACACAGACATAATCCTGCTCTAGTTGCCTTACTGGTAACTACCAAAAAGGCACAAACTAGTAGCCATTGATTACTGACTTTGTTTCTACTGCTTGTTCAGGTGGAAATCTTTTGATTTGTCACTTCATTTTTATAAGACATAACAAAAACCTTACAATAGTAGCCTGAATGAAGCTGTGATACTTATTATGGCTGAAGATCATTTGCTGCAGAGGGAGTTTTTGTCTGCATGGGAGAGCATGGGAGAGACGAGAGATCTATTTGGCATGAAGTTGATAGAAAATGCTGCCACAGCTGTGTTGGTTGCACACAGACACCACAATTTTCTTAAGTCATTTTAGATTCTTCTGAGATTAATTTTTTTCAATTATATAATTTAACAAAATAACAAAGAAAACAGCAAACTGTGTCTGCCCTCTCTCAAAAAAACATTCATCTGCAGTGGAGGAGAGACCACAGCAATTAGCAGCTGGCAAAGCATCACACCCAGCAGCTGCTGGGCTGTTAAGTGGTGTTTGTGGTTTTCCCAAATACAAAATAAGCTTCTACTAGCTGTAAAAAAGATCACCAAGCATGCTTAAGGTTATGGAAACCGACTGAAGATGTAGTCTATGTGTGATATTTTCAAAGAAATGGATGTTTGGCTGCTAAGGGACCAAAGCCCAGAAGGGAAAGGGATTTGTCCCAAGCCACTCAAAGTCAGGTGTAATCCCAAACCTGCCAGATGAACCATCTCCTGTCCAGTCTTTTCTAGTGAGAGGCTAAAATAAATAAATAAGATGTGGAAGATGAAGGCAATGGACTGGGCTTTTCTTAGCTCTGAACCTGATGTCCTGGCTGATGCGGGATAAATATCACCTCATGGACATCTCCTCCTCCACAGCATGGATTCCCATTGCCCAGGTTAATGGTGTTTTCAGGAGAAGTCTCCATGTCTCGTTACATGTTAATGCAATGTTCATGTCAGTGAAATTCAATGCAAAGAGTCTATAGATAGCTCTTCGTTGATCTGTGGGAGAAAAGCAAGCCAGTACTTTTACACTTGTTGTCCAGGGGCCTCCACTTCCAATGGAAGCATCTAATGATGAATTGCGTGGGAAACCTGTGCTTGCATCAGTCTGAGGAGCATGAGATCTGCTTCACTGCAACCAGCAGTGGTCCAAGCTCGACCAGACCGCAGAGCAATGGGGTCTTTGTCAGGGCTTGTCAGAATTACATGCCTTATCCAGCTTGTTTCCAAAGAGCCTTAAAAAGCAATATGTAGCAATACAACACACCCCTTTATTCATTTTCTAAGAAATAGTTTATGTGAACAAAGTTAATTTTTCTGACCTCTCTGCATTCACTTGTTGGCTTTTATATAAGGACCTGGAAATCCACTCGCACTGGCGCTCTGACTGTTGATCCAGAAGCAAAGGCTCTGCAAGGTGAATGACTTCTGGCGGTAGTTCAGCTCCTATTGCCAGTGCTCAAGTGTGAGCTGGTGTGTGTCCAGCTTGGTGAGGCGACTTTGAATGGAGCTAGACCATGTCTCTGTGTTCCTAGGGCATTTCGTTCTGCCTCTTCTGCAGGGCAGTGTTGGGATGGATGTGTTATGCTGGGGTGTCAATGGAGCTTCCATAAACTTAAGAACAAGCTGGACAAAAATCTGTCAGGGAGAGCTGTAAGCGTGACAAAGCATTCTGGTGGTGAGAGAATGAAGTAAATCTGTGCTTCTCAGGCTGTGGACTTTAGACTGCTATTAGGTAGGGGGGAAGCTGTGGGAATTCCACGAAACAAGCACAAAGAATCAGCAACAATGAAACACTTATATCAGCAAACAAAATCAGGGGGAAATGCAATTACAAAATGAAGATCCAATGTTAAGTTTTATTATGTGTTTATTTACAGAAACCTTTTTTGCCTATGCTTTTTTCTTCCTTTTCTCAAAGCACTGAGCTGATCCTTGTTTTAAAAGTGCTGAGATTATGCTTTTATTAAGTTATATATGCATATATGTATATACACATATATATTTGTATAAAAGCTAGAGAAGTTGACCTCTCAAGACTGCTACCAACTCTGCTTTTTTATGCTCTTATGCTTTCCTCTGTGATTCTTTGTTCCTGTTCTCTGCTTTATTTGACACTGCTTATGGATCTTCCCCTGTCAAGAAAAGGTTAAGTATAACAAAACCCCCTGATTAGCAGTGTTTACATCACAAAAAGAAAGTGATTTTCCATCTCAGCCTGCAAGGCTAGTTCTGTTTCCCTGTGCAGACCCACAGTTCTCAGGCACACATTCTTCCTGCTCTTTCTCACCCTTCCATCTCTATTTCTAGTAACACAGCTCTTTTGTCCTGTAATTTGCCTACTTGCTCTGAGCGGTCTAGCCCCTTTGTGCCCATAACACTTTCCACACTTTCCCTACTTCTTCTCAGTAGGGTTTGTTTTTTTTCTTTCTTACATTTTCTTACCTCTTCCCCCCATTTTCCTCTGTGCAGAGACAGGTTTTCTGTTTTTAAAATAATTAAATTAGCAGAGCTGATTGAAATCTAGTTGGATGCATTATTCCATGCACATTACCCAACCTTCTGTAGACCTCACTGAAGGATAGAAATAATTATTTTACATGTTCAACAACAATGGTGCTCCTCATATTTGATATGTTCAGCAGCAGTGGCATTACTCAAACACTTTACCCAATAAATTTCATTCCATGCCCCCAGAGCTGATGGAGCATTCAGATTGCTCAGTAAAGCGTGTACGTAGGGTTCAGGGAGCAATGCAAGTCACTTCTATAACTGAGGAGAACATGGGGTGCCAAAGGTCTTCTGGTCGCTTGTGTCTCGCCAAGGGATATGTGTTGGTGGCAAGGGGTGTCCAAGTCACATCCAGGGGAAAAGTGGTTCATGAGAGGAGGAGGAAGAGGAGGCATTACCTGTGGTAGTTCCAGGCTCATGGTAGAAGACCAGGAACTTGTTTTCATCCTCATTCCTGGTACACCAGGTAGAACGAACACAGCAGATGAAAGTTATCTCTAATATTGAGCTTCTGTCCAAGTTGAGGTATGTGTGTTTGTGTATAGAGCAGGGGATTGAAGTAAATCTAACCTCCAGTTCCTGCTCCTCTTGTCATAGAATCAACAAGGTTGGAAAAGACCTCTAAGATCATCCAGTCCAACCATCCACCTACCACCAATATTTCCCACTAACTATGTCCCTCAGTACAACATCTAAATGTTTCTTGAACACCAGGGATGGTGTCTTCACCAATTCCCTGGGCAGCCCATTCCTGTGCCTGACCATTCTCTCAGAGAAGTATTTTCATCCAACCTGAATCTGAAGGCTGGAAATATGTAGGTCACTCTGAAAGTAATGCCTCCTATTTTTTTTCCATGGAAACTACCACAGTTACAATAAGCTCAATAACTCTGCTTCATAGAGCAAGTTCTTGGCTACAAAATAATATTTTTTGACAGTCACCATTATCAGCTGTGTATTTTTGCCAGCAACGAATAAGTGCCTGCATGCCATGCTCATAAACAACTGCACCAGCAGGAGTGACCCTCTGCTGCTGTCACCACTGCTGAAATGCAACACCCACCACCTCACTGTTCTCACATCTTCTGTTAGGTCTCCATAAATGTTCAGCAAGTGTCTATGGATGTCAGTGTGTGCCATTTTTCCACACCTTTTCTTCATACGCATTTCCATGTCAGATGCCATACTGTCAGACAGCCCCTCTGCTGTCATCTGCCATGCAACAACAAAATGTAAAGGAATATTGGTGGGGAGGTTCAGCCTCTACTGCTATACCACCAATATCTGCCCCTGACATCAGCCAACATAATAAAATAGGAGGCATTATTTTTGGAGCAGTCCTAATAAAATATATATTAGTGTTAATGTATGTAAGTAACAAAACTTATTTTAATAGTTAATGCTTTTATTAAAACAGTGAAAAAAATAGAGTAAAAACCCCCATATTTAACCTTGACTCTTGATATTTAACCTTGTCTTTGTGAAACTAATGCATCAATGTCTGATTTGATGGCAGTGGCTGAAAGTCTTAGTGAGCTCTCAAGGTTCTCTTTGGAGATTTCTAATGAAATTTTACTCTTCCTGTACTTCGTCCTTGACAATAATTGTTCACAAGTGTGTGTACCGCCAGAAAGTGATTATGTGAACACGGGGCGACTGTCAAATGAGGGGTATTTCTCTCATAAAAGTCTAGTAAAGAGACTTGATCAGATTTTTGAGTTGAATGTCTAATTACAACACTGTACATTCCATTTGAAAAATGTATTTATGTTGACTGAAAATACATTACAAATATACAAAAAAAAAATTGATGTTTTCCCCCTTTACCAGATTCTCCACTGATTCTTTTGTTGCTCCTTCTTAAACCTATGACTCTTTTCAGTGTCAGCCTGAACACTGCACATTATCTTGATACAAAGTGATGCCATCTGTATTTTACACACTCTATTTGACTTCTTTAGCTAGCGTCCCTTCTTGATGCTCTTTGATTCACCTGCATGAAATGAACCTCCGAGTGCTCTCAAGGATACAAGGATTTGGCTCACGTTTTTTCCTCTTTTGTCCTTGCTTTAGTCAGAATGTAATTTTGCTGGATTGTTGTCTCCTGACACTATGCTTGTCATCCTATTCCACATGTTGCCACTTCTAGAAGCATTCCCAAACCCCATATTACTGTCATCTTTTTTCCTTGCTGCTCAGTTATGTGCTTGAAGACTTTATCTTTTCTCTGTCATTCTTAATCCTCACCTTGCTCTGAATGTCACATAGGCCATGAAACGTCTTCTCTAGCCTCAGGTAGCTTAACCTCTCTTCTCATCCATTTGCACCTGTTCTGCTTCTTGAAGTCAATTATTTCTCATTCACCCATTAACTCCTTATCTTTGAAGTCTACTTAATTATTTAGACAACCGATCCCTTCCATATGTTCCTTGCATTGTAGTAGTGAATTAATTGTATCACCAATGGCAGTTAAAGCATCAATAAACATCTGCAATCTTCTATAGCAACAGTGGTGCCCATAGAAAAACACAGCTTTTTAGAAGTAGGTTTGAGCACCTATGAACAGAGTGGCCATGCTGGTTACAACCCAAACAACACCATGAAACAAGCTCTGTGGCTCCTGAGGCTTGCGGATGGAGATCGTTCTAGTCTTCTCAACATTGAGCCAAATATATTTAAGAGCATACATCTGATAGAATATCAGCCAACTGATATTCCTTTGCTAGTTCTTTTTACCTGCAGCATAAAGGAGTAGTTGTGTAACAACTTCTGAGAACACCTTTTGTCAACATCCTTCCCAGTGTAAATCAGGGATACATTCATTCCTATGGCCTACCTCAGCTCCTCAAGCACATCACCAGCTCTGATAACCTTGTTTTCCAGTAGAACCCTGGCCATAGGCAGAGGTCATTATGAGCAGTGAGCTCAAGGAACAGCAAAAGCAGCTTCCCCTCTATGCTGAGCTTGGTAATGCAGTGGCATGATTACTGCTGGTACTCAGACTCATTCACCAGTACTAACTGCTGCTACAATAGGTACATTTTCTCTCTTGATAAGCAGAGCCTGCAGATCATTAGATGGGATGAGGACATTAAGATCAAATATACGGATCTGAAAACTCCTCAAATTTCCAACCTCATGTTTCCCACCTATTCTGTCCCCTGGGAACAGATGTACTGCTCGCTCTTACAAATAAAAGAGTTTGGTGTCCTCCATGATCCACGTCGAACTGGGAGGTGGGGCTGGGTGGGAAGGTGAGAATACGTTTGCTCTGAGTGCCGTCTTAGGTCCTCATCTGCCTTTGAGGAGTCTGGCTGCCAATGGCTCCTTGAGAAAACCTTCACCAAAGAGCCCCAGGGGAAGGCTTGTGTGGAAAAGAAATTATAAATTTAAAAAAAAAAAAAAAAAAAAGTTTGGAATACAGTTTAGTGACTTTCTTAAATGATAGGGGATAGAAGTCCAGTGAAACAGTACAGAACTTCAAAGCACCACATCTCATGAAATGTAACTTCAGACCACGTCCTATTACTGTTGAGAGCTGTATATCCAAACCCACCAAGAAGATGATTTTCCTCTATTTTCTGGTGGCAACTTCATGCCTGTGCATTGTATTACATTTAAGTGAACTGAGTTACCTCACTTGCAAATGCTCCATGAAGAGGCACATAGAAAAACTTCAAGGTTCAGCAAGTGTTGTCTACAAATTGGGAATCAATGGTCACAAGAGAGCAGCAACTGTGGAGCCAGCCCACAACAGCTCCCTGTCCCTGCAGCTGAATGTACAGGGGGGAAATGAAAAACACACCCCACTGACTTACAAGGTCAGAGAACACGTTCCTGTTACACGCGCTGTTTTTGATGAATTGCTCTGCTCTCATCAGTCCTTACAGTTACCAAGGAAGAACCGTTCCTCTGTTAGTTCCCTCCATCCCCCATTATTTGAGCAGATAATTCGCGATGTATGCCATATTCAGCATTACCTAGATCTGTTCGTGTTGAAACAAAAGGTGTAGAGGCATGAAAATTCCATTAAGTTTTAATATATACACAAATGTTCATGATAAATCATACTGAAACAATTGCTCAAACAGCTGCATTTGGAAATTACACAGAATTGCTTTGGTACAAGCTAAAAGAGGCTTTTTGTATCCAGAGCTGGAAGAACCTGGAATGAAGACACAGAACAGTAAGGGGATTGACAGCATTTGCCAGGTAGGTAGATCTGAAACGTATTGAGACAGCGATCAGAGGGGCTGGCACACAACAGCCACTCCAAGTGAGCTGGATACTCCCAGACCCATTCCAGCAGCGTAATATGAAACATTTTGGAACAGAAAAACCAGTAAGAGGCAAACACTCCTATCCAAGCCCATGGTGATGCAGACCAGCTCATGTAGCTATTTGTGGAAAACCTCTTGTATTAACAACATAAACATCTCCTGAATGCAATGCAGTGTTGCTCTTTGTTACGGGTGCAACACAGGCTAACAGGAAAGGGACACGCATTTGTATTCTGTTGAACTTAAAGCTCTGAGATATCAGAAACCGCTGCCTATAAAGACTTACTTCAGGGAAATGTTCTCCTTCCTTTGCTGTGATCAAAGACCTGACGTCAGTGCTGAGTCTGAGCAAAACACACCCTGTAGAGAAAGGGCAGCCTGCAATGAGTGGAGCTGCCTGAATGCTGAACCGATTTCACCGTTTGTGCTGGGATAAAAGAGGAGAAAACGGTACCAAAAGCACGTGAACTATTTTCTCATCCCCAAAACCCCAGCTGTGGTCACAAAGCATTACTATTACGAGTATGGGGGTGGCAGCTACAGAATTAACTTTGAAAAAAACGTTGTCTGGGATTTTCAAGCTCGTGTGAATTGGCTTTTTCTTTTTTTTCTCTCTCTATCCATTATTTCTAGAATAAATTTGGTTGTATAAAAACCAGAAATACACCCCTGCTGCTGCACTTAGTGACAGCGGTCTCCAGTACCAGCTTGTGGCCAGTTAAACTGTTACATCTTGCACGGTGCTGCACCAGTGTGTGCCAAGACAATGTGCTTTACACAACTCCCAGCATTTTCTATTAAAGCTCCACATGCACACAACGACTTGGGATAGAAATGCAACTAGAAACCTTCACAGCTACTACACAGAGCCCATCAAGAACTGCATGAAGGAAAACTCTTGCCCCATCAGATCTGCGTTGGTTTTGGTAAGAAAACAAGCATTAACTTTCTCCTTCCGTACCCGAATGCATTGTTTCTGAAGACAATGGCAACACTATCAAGATAAAAAAAGTGTTTCCACGAGGACTATTTCGTAATTGTTGAAGACAGATCTGAAGACAGCACATCAGTGAAAAAGAGGTTTTGGAATATTTACTCAAGGTTTTATTTCTCACTAACTTCTATCCTGAAACGTCTTGAATTCCTATCCTGAACAGTCCTGAAACGATAATTTCCCATATCAAACGATATTCTGGTTTTGATTCAACCAGTACTTTACATGAAAAATATCCCAGACAAGTATTCTGGACCATCTCCATGAGCCCTGACTCACCGGTAGCTAACAGCCAAGTGGTTTTACATCATTAGCTGCACTATCAGAGGAGCATATAGTGGAGCTAACAAAAAGGAAACAAGCATCACAGATGGCAGCTGTGCCAGATTCTATTTAATGAGAAAACAGAAAGCTGCCTGCTTTTGGCACCCTGGCTCTTTATCCAGCATTTGGTCTCAGCCTGGCTCCTCCCAGCTTTTTCCCACCTGTATGCTCCCTCCTGCTCCAGCCCACATCACTCACCCCTCTATCTCTAAAGTCATTCACGCTTCCCTTTTTGGTTCAAGTGAGTTTGCAGACTCAAGTCCTAAACTAAAAGTCAATGGGCTTTTTAAAAATGTATTCAACTTCCACATCACCTGAACAGACAAAATGCCAACATTTTCAATTCAAATGGTCTTTTTTTTTTTTTCCTTCACATTTTTTGAAGGCTAAATGTACTGCTTCCTTAAACACACAGCAACTGCTACAAAGCTGACCTGAGCCTGTACTGTAATGGAAAAATACCATAATCGCTCAGTGCACATTCATACAAAAATATTTACCTCATTCGTATTTTAAAACATCTCCGCAAACATTGAAAAGATCCAAGGCTTATGTAAATCCTGGTGTCCTTTAAAGACCAGGTAATCTCACCTTCTGAGAGATGAAGTTGGAAAAAAACATCATGGAAGATAAATACTTCCCTGTCTGCAGATGGCTTTCCCCTCAACCCTCACCTCCCGTACCCTGTCCCCGCTCCATGCTGAGGCTCCAGCCTGAGCCAAACTGGGCCCAGCAGAGGGGAAGCAGGAGCTGCAAGGCCCCAGGCACTGGGGAGAGACAGGGGGGGCAGGAGGAATTCGGGGAGAGAGAGTGGGACAGGAGCTGGATGGTGTTGGGGTATCCCACAGGCTGGGGAGGTGCTACCACCCTGAGTCCCATCCCATGGGGAAGAGTGGGGTGTGGGCCTGCAGGAGTTGTTGGCACAACGTGTAGGAAGGTATCACACATTGCTCAGGGTGAAATACCCAAATGTAAGTGCCAAAAAAAATGTAAATCACAGAATCGTAGGGGTTGGAAAGGACCTCCAGAGATCATCGAGTCCAATCCCCCTGCCAAAGCAGGTTCCCTACAGCAGGTCGCACAGGTAGGCGTCCAGGCAGGTCTTGAATATCTCCAGAGAAGGAGACTCCACAACCCCCCTGGGCAGCCTGTTCCAGTGCTCTGTCACCCTCACTGTAAAGAAGTTCTTGCGCACATTCATGTGGAACTTCCTATGCTCCAGTTTCTGACTGTTTCCCCTTGTCCTGTCTCCACACACTGCTGAAAAGAGTCTGGCCTTGCCACTTTGTCCCCCACACCTTAGATATTTATAGATCTGGATCAGGTCCCCTCTCAGTCTTCCTTTCTCAAGGCTAAACAGACCCAGTTCACTTAGCCTTTCTTCATAGGGGAGATGCTCCAGGCCCTTCACCATCTTTGTGGCCCTCCGCTGGACTCTTTCCAAGAGATCCCTGTCTTTTTTGTACTGGGGAGCCCAGAACTGGACACAGTACTCCAGATGAGGCCTTACCAGGGCAGAGTAGAGGGGGAGGATCACCTCCCTCGACCCACTGGCCATGCTCTTTTTAATGCACCCCAGAATGCCATTGGCCTTTTTGGCCACGAGGGCACACTGCTGGCTCATGGCCAACCTGTCGACCACCAGAACACTCAGGTCCCTCTCTGCAGAGCTCCTCTCCAGCAGGTCATCCCCCAACCTGTATCAGTACATGCAATTATTCCTCCCTAGGTGCAAGACTCTACACTTGCTTTTGTTAAACCTCATCTGGTTTAATATCATCAAGATCTTCTGCAGGTGGCTTTACCAAACCACAACACCCTCCGCACTCTGTGAGATCTTAAAGTGAACCCTCCCTTCAGCCCCTTATTTGAAGTTTATTTGTTTTAAAGGAAAAATACCACACTGGTTTAACAGGCTGTCAGTATCCACCTAACAGGGAATGTGCCACGAGGGGCAATGACTATAATGGTTCTAAAAAATGTGGATTGATTAGGATGACAGTAACAGAATATTAAAAATTTTGTTCATGGTAATTCAGATCCTACACTCGGATCAGAATTAGAAATTATGCCCTGGATGTGTATGGCACTGAATTTCTTTCTTTTTTTTTTTTTTAATGGCATCATACTGTAACATTATGTGCCTAAACAGTTTTATGCTATTCTCAGTCTAAAAAGGGCAAATCCTGCAGTAACTGTAACTGGGAACGTCTCTGTTGGACACTCTGATTTACGTAACACAAAATGTGATGAATGGGTCTTCCAAAAATGAACAATCGAGGGGTCTGTAGACATTCCCTTATCCTCAGGTACATCTGAGGACAGCAGATCTCCAGCGCAGCTCCCAAGTTGGTCCCCTCCCCAGAACATGGCACCATGCAGTTGTGATCTCTCCTAGAGAATAAACATCTAGACGCCTGTCTGTGCAACCTATTGTAGGAAACCTTTTTTAGCAGGCGGGTTGGACTCAATGATCTCCTGAGGTCCTTTCCAACCCCTGCAATTCTGTGAAAATATGGCATCTGCTCTGCTTTTACAATTGTCAGATTGCACCTTTAATTTGCTAACCTGGCAGTGTTTGGTCACTCAAGAGGGATGAAGTTTACATGAGCAAATGGACCCTGTTCAGAAGGAAGCAAATGCTTTGTAAGAAGGCATACAACTTAGCACCAGAGAGCAAAAGAAGAGCTATTCCTAAGGCTGAAATGCTGCCGCCTTCTTGCTTTTTCATACATGATCATCACTCTCAAAACCAGCCCCTTTGTTCTGCTGCCTGCCCTCTGAATTGATCCTCAAGTCAACTGTCAAAGATTCCAGGTGAATGGTTTAAAAACAATCAGGTGAAGCATTTAATGCAAAGCTTTACGTGGCAAGACAATTTTATAGAAAAAAAAAATGCAAGCCAGCCTCTCCGAAGATAAAGACTATTTTATATTACTGAAGGTAGGTCACATCCAGTATGAGAATAATCCAAGAGAAATTTTTGGTACCGCACAATCCAGCTGGCTTGTCCCATTTGAGCCGCACACAATCACATACCAACAACAATACCACAGATTCCTAGATACCGACAGCTCCCACTATCACATTTGCTCTTTTGGTTACTCAACAAACCGGACACCTGCCGTGTCAGTTAGCAGCATACAGAGGAAGCGCCCCGAACCCAAGTGCTACGCGTGGCACTGCTCCGGGGGCTCCTTCCAGTGTGGAAAACACAGAGGTGGCACAAGCGGTGCCAAACACAGTCAGCAAGGGGCAAAGGAGTGCAGGGAGAGCCCATGCCATCGACAGAGCACAACCACTGAGCGTATCTGTAAGATCACAATCTCACTTCCCTTTCAGAAAGTGCCTTTGTTTATTCAGTTTTTGACGGTATGGCATAAGGACTCACGCGTTTTATAGATAGATACCAAACTGGTATTATCAAAATAAACCATCTGTTTTATAAACCCACTATTTACAGAAACGGTTTCTGAAGGTTTGTTTTTGGATTTTTTGATTTTTTAACAAAAATTAAACTATACACCAATCTAAGTTACAGAAACAAAAATAACCTTTATAAGATCACATGTATAAAACAAGAAATGAAATGTGATTTTATTTAAGGCAATACTGGGCTACTTCACAAATCACCACCTCAAATATATACACTGCTCCACACTACTAATTTTCTATCACATTCACAATGGATTCTTTAATACCAAATATTGTTTTAAATCTCCGATGTAGCAAACTATTTTATTCACATTTCCATTTTTTTTTTAAATTATGGAATCATAAATGCTTTGTATCCAATTAAAAGCCATGAAAAATGTAGCTATAAGAAAACTATTATATTTATGAGTTAACTACACGTGAGTATCATCCGTAGATACCGCATGTTAAAATGTACAAAAATGAGCGTGTCAGTATGTTGGACCTATGAAGTGTGATCTTATCCACCTCCTCTCCTGTAAATAAATGCTTTACGCAAAATAAACTGGATATGGGAGACTTAGCTAGTTTCAGTTCAAAAGGTCTTAATTTAAAATGATTAAAGGACAGTTTTAAAAACTTGATCACTTAGTTACAATTAAAATTCTGAATATAAATGTGTCATTTAATAGTTTAGACTTACAGACTGCTGGTGGCAGCAAATGATTTACAATAATAAATATATACAAAAAGAAAAATAAAATGTATCTACAAATAAAGAGTACTGTTGTACATGAGCAGTGACCTGGTGAAAGATACCAATCACAGACACTTCACAAAGATTTAGTTCATGGAAAGGACAATTCGATAGAAAGTTGAGGTTTTGATCAAGTATTTACAAAGCTGAAGCAATTATTCTGTTCTTCAAGTCCCATAGGGATAAAAACAAATGAAAATTTACATGACGAATGTCATGTTTTTCTCTAGATTAAACCACCTCAAAATAAAAGAGCTCGACAGTTACTAGCATGCGTGATGGCTTCCTATTCAAAATAAACTTTATTACAGGTAATGGTTACACACATTAGGGTTTCAGTTTTGATTGCCCTTTTCATTACCCTTTCTTTCTTTTGCAGCTGTAACTTCTGGATCATTTTCCCAGTGTTCATCAAGTCTTCTCAAACTGACGGTAGGTCTCATTTCCTGAAGTTGCTTCAACGCACGCTCAGTGCAGTCTTTAAAAGTCTTGTCTAAAACTATCTTTACATTATCACAACACTGAAGCTGTGATGGATTGGCAAACTGTACAAAGGTTTCAGTTGCAGAAGATGACCAAGTGACATTATTACTTGTTGCTAAGGAGGTCTTCTCGTTAGATTTCCGTGTGTTTGAATGAGATCCTTTTTTGATTCCGCTGCTATGGTGGTCTCTTTCAGTGTTTTTCTTTTGCTTCACAGCAGACTCTTCAAGGAACTTGAGGAATGAAACTTCGAAACCCATCGGCTTAAATGAACTCCAGTCAAAAGCTGCAGGCTGCTCTTCAGCCGTCTGAATAGCGACAGCAGTCTCTTCCTCCCTGTGCAGGTTACTCACTTCAGCAGGCAGCACCTCCTCTGCTTTTTCAGTTCTTCTTCTCTTATTCTGAGATACATTTTTTTCTTTATTTGCTCTTTTTAAGTTGTTTGATTTTTGCTTCTCTGAGGGGCAGGAGTTGGTCTCCTGCGAGTCACTATTTACACTGGAAGATATTTTTGCTTGATTTTCAGCACTTGCACAGTCCTCGTTAATCAGTTTAGTAATGAAGAGTTCTGTCAGTTCGTCCACTTCATCCTTCTCACCTTTCTCAGTTTCTTTCTGCGGTAACGTCGATGTGCTTGAATCATTATTGCTTGCTAACGAACTTGTTTCTGTCCCCTCCACATCAATTTTTTTGTCAGTTTCCTCTTGCTCACAAGGTGTTTCCTTTACTTCTGGCACGGAGTGCTTTTTAGATACAATGAGAAGATTTCTGTGTTGTGAAGTAAAGGCCTTGGACAATTTGTGGCATTTATAATGTCTTATGATGTTACTTTCGCTTGTAACTACAGAAGAACATCCTTTTATCATACACGGATACTGAGTTACAAATCTGCTTGTACATTCGGATAACGCCTCATTTCTAGCTTTTATAGAAAACACGTGCTTTCCACGTTTCAGTGAATAAGCCTTATTTTCCTGAATTTGCATTGCTTTTGAATTTTTGCTTTCCAAGTTAACGTTTTTCTTCCGTTTTGTTTTCTCCGACAGTCTGCTACTTTCCTTTCCCGATTTGTTTTTCAGGCCTCTCTGTTTGGACTTCACTGATTTCTCCTGGTTTGCCTTGCTTGAAATGTTTTCCTGACCTGGTGTCAGCCTTCTGGGTCTTATTAGATGATCTTTGTGCCTGTCATTATGTTTATTAAAAATATGCCTTAGGAGGTTAGATCTAGTAGCATAAATACGGTCGCAGCCCTCACAGTCACACTTGAATACACCATCGTCTTCTACCTTGTTTGGCCTTATCTTAACACCGTGATCTGTCTCAAGATGCGTTACGTAGTTGAAATACACTGTAAACGAAGATTTACATTGAGACTGATCACAAGAAAATCTGCCCGCCTCTGGAGCTGGTTTCATGTTTCTGATTTGCTCAGGGGTCATGTTATGAAGCTTCATGTAGTGCTGTATCAAGCTAGGAACCTCCTGGAATATTCGAGAGCAGTCACTCATCTCACACCTGAATTCTCTGATGGTGGGTTTAGTTTCAGTCTCGTCACGTTCCTCCTTACCTGGCTCGCTCTCCTCCTCCACTTCAGCAGAGAAGGCAGGAAGGTCTGATTTGTGCACAGCCTGATAATGAAGAATTAGATTTTGTTGAATTGTAAATGCCGCGAAGCAGCCCTGATGGACGCATCGATACGGTCTGTAAGGACTATATCGAGTTGGAAACTCCAGAGGTTTTGTTACGGGCTTCCGACGCTTTCTCTCCTCTTTTTCTTTCCTGTGCCTCCTAACTTTGTGTACTTTTGCCTCTGCGTTACCAAAAGCGGCTGCGTTATCCTGCTCCAATGGAACGGAAACCACCTGGGGAGGTGTTTCCAGTCTTTCAGGAATATTTTTCTCTGGTAGTAACTTTTCCAAGACATTTACAGGCTCTAGAGCTTCTTTTATCTGACCTTCTTTGTCCAATGGAGCCGCAGTTTTGTTTTCTGTTATTAGTGTCTGCAAATTTATTTCAACACGTTGCGAAGTTGCGTTTACAATTTCATTTTGAGACCTTCTGCCGTAAGGCCTTTTAATTTTTAATTTTACCATCTCTTCTGTTGTAAAATGATGTACAAGCTGGCAGTGTGCTCGGAGATTAGAGTTTCGTGTAAATGTCTTTGGACAGCTAGCAACAACACACTTGAATGGGGCGTACTTCAGCTGATGTTTCTTAATTTCCAGTATCATTTCTGCAGTGTACTGATGAACCTTGCCATAGTGTTTAAACAATGCATCTTTTGTCATTGCACTATAGTTGCAACCTTGATTCTGACACACAAACGGCTTATTAACTTTGTCACTGAAGTGAATAATAGTCTCTGAAGATATCTGGACGAGGGGCTTGTTTTCAATTGGTACAACAGGAACTGCTGGTGCTAGAGTATCTGCTGGGGGACACTGGCAAACACTCTCAGAGACCTGAATGGATGAATCATTTTCGAGTTTCAGTTTTTGCAAGCCCTCCAAAATTTCCAGTATTTGATTATCAACTTTTTGAGATGCTTCAGACTGAGTAGCGTTAGTCTTTGCAGCAGCAACATTCCCTGCGTGCACCGCAAACTGCGTGTGAGCGGGTAACAGCACACTATTTGAAGAATTTCCTGGAGAAGTTTGTGTGTTATTTACTTGCAAGTTCTGTCCCAAAGCAGTGCCGGTATCCTGAATCTCAGTTTTCACCTCAAGCATCTGTGAATTCATGGCACTTTTAATTATTTCAAGGGTTTTTTCAAAGTTCTGAATAACATTGTCTTCTGAAATCTGCTCCTCCGAATTGGCCTGCACACAAGAATTTGTAGCCATCATTTGGGAATCCCCATTTTCAGCTTTCACTGTTAATGTTGTACGAGTCTCAAGGTTTGTTTTGAAGTTGTCTTTGACACTGGCCATGAATAACTGATTGTCAGCATTACTGAGTTTCTGTGTGAGATCTTCTGCCACTGCTTGAGAATCACAATTTGCTAGTAAGTTGGACTGAAAATTATCTCCCTGCGTTTGCATGTTTCCTTCAGTGCTTTTGGCTGGAAGTCCTGTTGTTATATTATTTACTGCTATTTTCTGTGCTATGTTTGGTGCAACTAAGGGCGTAGTTGCTTTTCTCTTTCTCTTTGAAGCACTGGTTCCCTTCTTATTTGAGTTATTTGATACTGCATTATTGGGAGTACTTATAACTGAAACTCGTGAAGTGTTCCCTGCAAAGGTTTGTGCTGCTGCAGCAGCAGTAGAAAATGAGCTAGAGCATAGGCCGTTTTCAATTGTCTTCAGCATTAAATCATCTGTTGCAAAAACAGGCAAATTTTTGCACTCATTTACTGAAGGAATTTTGGTATTGAGGGTCCTGTTTTGGTCTGTTAGCAGAGTACTTGGGTTGCAGACTGTCTGCAACAGAGGTGACATGGTTGAATTGGGAAGAACAGCTGCATTTATTTGAGTTGTACCAGTGACGCAACTTGTTGTAACTATATGTGGAAGTACCTCTGTGGTATCAAAGGTACTTGAAATGCCTGCAGTTTCCAAAGCTTGTTTTATAATTTGATTTCCTTCCTCATTTCCACTGGTATTAAAGTTAGGCACATTGGCCCGTGGGAACATGGTCTGCAGTAAGGCCGCAGAACGATTTTCAGATGCAAGCAATTGCAGGAATGCTGGATCTTTAAAACACAATTCTGGATTGAAAGTAGACTCCTGGGGCTGCTGCAAGCTTAATGAATTTGAGGAAAGAATCATACTAGCAAGCAAGGACTGTCCATTAGCCTGCAGAGCTTCTGCAGAAATTTCTGATCCTTCAAGAGGCTTACAATATGACCTCTTAGATAAGTGACCACCAAGTGATCGAGGATTAGTAAAAACTCTGAAACACCTGCTACAGATAAATTTACCATCTCTAATTATTGCTGGCCATTTTGCCCGCTTGTTATGTTTTGGCTTTCTTTCTTTTCCATTTGGACCCCGGCTACGGTCCTTTTTCACCTTTTCTGAAGCTGGATGTTGAGAACCAGTTTCATTGAAGTTGTTTTCATTATTCACTCGTGAAGGAAACAATTGATCAATAGTTTCCTCTTTTGGGAAAGCAGAACTGCTGTTTCCTTCTAGTTGTGATGAAAAGTTGTTTGTGTTGTTTTCCAATTGTGAGAAGACTGAGCTTGGGGCATTCTCTGATGGTGAAGGAAAAAGAGACATTGGACCATTCTCTGCAGGTAAAGGAAGAAAAGGATCTGAACTGCCATCAATATTCAGAGGCATAACTCTTTTTGCCAGATCTTCCAACTGGGAAGGCAAGGTCACACCAGACAGATTTTCCATTTGTGAACATAGAACACTTTCAGGCTCACTTTTAATACGAGTAGACAAACTCGGACTTGCGACAGTTTCCACTACAGGCAACACAGGATTGGTCAAATTTTCTAAGTGGGTTGGGAAAAGTGTACTTGAGAGGTGTTGCACTTGACTAGAACAGGTGGGATTCGAATTAGTTTTGGTCTGTGCAGTAAAAGCAGCACCATTGGGATTGCCCACTTGCGATGGCATCAGACAGACAATCTTTTCATCGTTTTCAACGTTCTGTAAATTGCTGGATTTTCGTGGTTTCTTATTTTTACGCTGCATTTTAAAAGTAGCATATTGATCAGGGTGCGCTGCCTTCATATGTTTGCCAATGCTCTGCGATGAGTTGTACGTTCGAGTACACCCCTCAACCTGACAACTAAATTTCTGAACTGGTGCTGCTGGTGACACAGTTGGAGCTAAAGAATTATTTATGCTAGGCTGTGATGGGATAAATGTAATACTTTCTAATGTTTTTAAAGGTAGGTTATATAGATTAGCTGCAGCTTTAATACTGTCTTCAATTTCAAGTTTGGAAATGGGAACACTGTTTCGGCATCCTGCCTGATTCTGCACGCTAAGTGTATTTACAATGTCTACTTGCCCTTCTAAGCTTTTTGATTCAAGGGCTTCTGGTTTTAGTGTGTTTGAACTCATAGATATATTTTGAACATTCTGAGACTGATTGAGACAATTCTCTTCCTTTCTTTCTTGGAAAACTGGAAGACAAGAATCAACTGTTGAGCACAACTGCTGCGCTCCAGATTTAGTGGTATCTACTTTACTGGCAGTAGTAGCCAATTTACCTCTTCTTACAAAGTTATCTCGGATCTTCTGGTTAACTGCAAGTGCCTTAACACTGCTCACTGGAATTGCTACTTCTGTCTTCACTGAACCTGCAGCAGCCTCTTCTGGAGCAGCATTAGGCAAGGAATCACTTTGCTGCAGTATACTTGGGGATGTATTTACACTTTCACTCCCTACCGGTTCAGCTTTGATTTCATTCCAGACATAGTTTTCTCCTTCAGTAGAACTACTTTGGTTGTCAGCTGGAGCAGATGCTGATTCCTCTTTAACAGCAATTCCATCAGTACTTTCGTTTGCTTTAGATGGTAGACTAAGATCAGACTGATTAGTCTGGCCTTCAGGCTGTTGCACTTTTTCAGGCTGCTTGTTGTGTTCTTCAGTATGCTTTTCCAGTTCGTTCTGAGAACGGTATACTTTTCCACAGCCTGTGAATTTGCAGGTATAGGTATTGTAGTGTTGTGCTTCGTGATCATACAGCAAATAGGCCTCAGAAAACACTCTCCCACATTTAGGAAACATACACTTTGCTCTGAAGACTTGATGCTCCTTCCTGTGAGTTAGCAGCTCAGCATAACTGTTAAAACCAGCCTTACATTTCATCTGTATGCAGATATAAGGCTTGCTGCCACAGTGCATTTGTAAATGGTCATTCAGGTGAGTAACACTTACAAAATGTCGTCTACAGTACTGACAAATCACTTTTTTGCTTTGCATTTCTAGAAAACGTTTAGCTTCTTCGTTATCCTTATGCCCCTTTGCATGTGCTATTAGATTTTTAAAATACTTAAAGCCTTTTTTACAAAACGTTACAGGGCAAGTGAATTCATTAACAGGCAGTGGCTTTTGAACTGGCACTATCTCTGGTACATATGGTTTATCTTTATCGTCATTTTCATCATCAGAGCCATCGTTATCATTAAATACAATGAAGTCTGTTGAATAGAGACTGTTCTTCTTAATGGGTCGCTGCTCCTGTTTGGATACAGAATTGGTTTTCTGATTCTCGTTGGTAGTTGCTATTTTAGGAGGTCTTCCCAATCTTCTCAGCGGTTTCATAGCAGCCAGTCTCTCTTTGCTGGATTTTTTAACATGCAAAGTTACATGGGGAACAAAGTTTTCTTTAGAATTAAAATTTTGGGCACAAATAGGGCAACTGTAAATTCCATCTTTATAATGTTTTTGAGCATGCCTAACTATTCTGTGACCTAGAAATTCCTTGTCACATAACACACAATACTGCATATAAGCTTGCCAGTTCCGGAATCTGGCTGATATGAATCCTCTCTCTCTGAGTTTTTTAATTTCTCTCTTCTTCTGCTTTTCATCTCTGATACCTTTAAGAAGGCTCGTAGCTTCATCAAAACCGCCAGCAAACCCATTCATAGAAGTTTCTTTAGTCTCTTCCTGGCAATCCTCAACCTTCTCATAAACTTCACTATCATTGAGCTCGTCTATCGATGACACAATGGATGCTTCCTCTCCCATCAATGCCAGACACTGACGCTTTAGAGTTTTCCAGTCCCAGAATTCTGGATCAAAAGGCCACTGAGTTTTCAGTACAAGCAAGAGCTCACAGCGCAATGAATTTGGTATTGGAAGATTCTCTTCATCGTACTTTTGATCAGGCTGATTATAGAGCATTTCAACAGCATAGTATGCATCCACAGTGGGTTCAAGAAGAAATTCACTCAACTGACAAGCACGTTTAACCTCCAAATCATCTGGAAGCAAACAGGAGATAGTCTTGCAAATAGATATCTTGACATCTGCATTTTCACTGGATTCCAAGCGCAAAGCTTTCACACACAGTTCAATGCAGGTTGCAAGTCCAGCACCATCAATCTGTAAAGCAAGATTAATCTTAGTAAACCAGCCCTTTTTATATTCGTAAAAATAAATAAATAAATAAATAATAACAACTGAAAAATTATATTCACTTTTTCATAAAAAACACATATCCTAAGAGTCAGGAAAATGCATTTGGATCTAATAATATACTTTTTACCTTAAGAAGCATACTCTTTAAATGCTAGGCTAAGTTACATGATTTGTCTTCGTGCTACTAGAAACTGAAAGCTTAGACACAATTAAAATGCATATTAAATGTACATTCTGCCATATTTGTGACTTTCAGCTTGCATGAAAGAGGAGATTAGTTTGTATTACAGCAGTACTGGGGCTTTCCCATAAACTAAAGCATGCCAGTTTTGTCACAGTTATTTTAAATAAGCTTCTATGGAGCACTAAGTTAACACTAGGTAGAACTAAATGTAAGAAGTGCTACAGCTACAATAAGAGAAGCACATGATTATCAAAAAGCTATAAAATTTGGAAATCACTTAAGGCATAAGGGTTTGTTTCTATTTTTGAAGACCATTCCACTTCAAAATCAACTGATTATAACTGAATGCAAGGGTTCATTCCAACTGAAAGTAATAAATGGATCTAAATATTCCATCATTTCAGTGTTTCTAAGCTCATGTATATAGCCCTTTCTCATTTACACCCTCCAGGAAAGTAAATTACATTTATGTTCATGTTACAGTTCCTTTTGCTGCCAAGGATGCATAGAGAGGCCACTGTATACATGAAAATAAAGTCAAGTGCATTTATGAATGCACAGGTCTACTACTTGTGTGGTTTTAAATTTCTGCCACCAATGAAGCAGTCTACAGTTCACTAAGGAAAAATCAGTATGGCATGGAGCAGACAGCTTTTAATATTTTTCTCTACCACTCCAATTTAGTTCAGGCTTTCGGGGAAAATTGTGATTAGCCCATGATTAGCCAGGCCACAACGATGCAAAAGGCAAAAAAGAAATTATAATACAAAGAATTACAGAAATTTTGCCCAACTAAAAAGCTTTTGGAAGAGCTAAACTTGGCTATAAACATTAAATAGTGCAACTGCTGATAGGAAACTAGGAAAATTACATGAAACTGAGACAAATGAACTGAGATGTGCGTCTAAGTCCACAAAAAGCATTCATCAAAGACTTCATTTATAAAAACAAACTGCATTCTTTGTGGCAGATTGAAATTTTTTTGGTTGTTTCTTTCCCCCTTCTCTATTTCCATAATATTCTTATATACTAATATAGAGCCTTTATTTCCTCTAGTCATCCACAAGATGCCATCTTTTACAATATTTGAAATACGGAAAATAATAAAGAGGAATATTAAGACCTGGCAACAGAAAATACCTTATTTAGTAAATACAAACAATAGCAAAAGGCTGTAACTTCACCTTTACATTTTATTTCATCTCAGCTGCGGCATTCCAATCTGTGACAATGATTTATAATGAATCAACTTGCAGTTGACCTATACAAAGAGGCTGTTATTTCCTAAAACCAATTATGATTGTCCCCAAAAGACTGGATGTCTAAGCAGCTTTCATACGTTTTCCTACTTATAGTTCCATTTAAATTGCATAAAAATATTCAGGAATATCCTTACCTCTGAGTTAATTACTTTGATCAGGAAGAAAATGTGATAAACAGTCTTAGTTAACACAGAAAGTTGACGACATCTCTCTAGATACACTTGAATAGAAGGCTCCACCCTTTGCTGCAGTTTACTCCAGAAAAGAGTCAGTTCCCTAGAACAAGAGAACAACGTTTCAAGACCAGCAACACGATCTCTCATCTGATCACAAGAAATGCAAAGCTGAGAACAGTTTCTATTTTGAATGAAAACATGAATTTACTCACATCTTATCTTACAGCTTTTATTAGTATACTCACATTATTCATATCCAACTTTAAAAACCACCACAATGACTCAATTCCAAAAGAATCTGAATAAAAGCAGTAATGCCACAAATTACATAATTTGTGGGCTCATTATGTGGTTTTGAAACATTTTACACTTCTGCATTCTCAGTAATTATTAATAGCTATAGGAGGATCACTCTTCTCTGTGGTACATAAATTTTTCTTGAGCTGCTTTATGAATATGAATTTAACTTGCTTTAGTGAGAAATTAGGCCCCAAACCCAAACAGCAATAGTATGTTAACTCACTACTTCATCTCTGATACTAAAAGTTTCCTAAATAAGAGGTTCTCCTGAGATGCAAACAGCCAAGGGTACTGAGTATCCTATTGAGTGGTATAACCTGCAAAACTTCAGCAGAACCTGTTAACACAAAATGCACCACTAACAGCTGTTCTACTGCTGCTGTATAAGAAATGAGGTGCAGAAGCATAGCAAATCCTTCAAGCCTTTGGAAGCATGACTATGCTGTTCGTGGTTAGAAGCTCAGACTCTTAACAGCTCAAAAATCTGCCAAAAAAATATCAGTTTGCTATCACACCCCTAAACCCCTAAACAAGAAGTATTTTCATCTATCTAGTTACTTCGGTTACAATAGTAATGAGCACCCCAGCTTCGAGAAATTTATCATGATAAACAAATGTGTTATGAAACAAAGACAGAAGGGAAAAGTATTTATGCACTAAATTCATCATAAGGCTGACTACCTGCCTGCAGATATTAAATTCCTTACTTCTACAGCGTAAGATTACTGTCAGGAAAAATTACTAACCAGCTACTACTATTTGTTAATACCTCCTCATACAATACAGCCTTCAAACTCCCAAAATTAAAGCTAATTTTATCAAATACTTTTTCTTTCTCTAAAAAAAAGCTTTCCGGAAGTTTTATCTCTTTCCTGTTTAGCTCATGGATATTATCAGACAAGAAAGTCAACTTACAGCTTACGTACCAGCTCTACAGTCCCTAAACAAATTTACATTGCACCAGACAGAAAACAATATTCAGACTCACCAGGCACAGTACATCTCTCCTTGCTGAAGCTGGCGAGACAAAAATGCTGCACATAAAATTAGAGCACTTTTCTCATCTCCATCAGATTCTAGGTTACAGATCATTTCAAGAGCATCTTTGCAATCTACTTCTGCAATCTGTGAGGAAAAAAAACAAGACCAAGACTAAGCATGTGGTTGCACTTTCAGATAATCATTAATCTAAACCTTTGCAAAAAGAATTTATAACTTGGTGAACAGTTAATTCTATCAGACTGTGATGCAACTGAAAGAAAACCAGTGTTTCCAGACAGTCAAAACTGATCATGCTAACAAAAAAATCCTTTACTGAAGCTGGCTTCTTAAAGACATTAGACTCGTATCTAATGTCCCAGTCACAAACTTCTTGGAGTACATCATTAATTATCCATACGTACCGCACACTTATGGTAACTAATAATAAGATAAACTGCAGCCTAATACAAAAGGGCTATTACCTGGAGCTCTAATCCAGTTCACTGGTCCCTGATGCTACTACTGGTTTAATACAATAGCTGGTCAATTAATGAGTATGAAAGTTTCGCATGAACATTCCTATATTTTTTCAAAAATTAATAAGGAAGCTGCACAGATGAAGCAGATAACTGAACGCCTACAAGAATATTACAGTTTATACAACGTAATTTAATATAAACATTTGAGCCACAATGCAAGCACTTAGCTTCATAGTAAAACAAAGCAAAACCGTCACCCAGTAGTACTAGACAATTATATCAGTAATGAATCAGCACAGTTGTTGAAACTACCACAGTCTATTTTGATTCTCAGCAGGCTGGTTTGATTACATCAATTAGCACATCTGGCAGGACATTCTTCAGTGTTGGCAGCTGAAGAACAACTTGGCCATTCCAAGTGCACTGTTGAAAATCTCTCGAGTAATCACAAGAAATCCCAAAGCCAGAAAAAGAAGCCTCAATCCAAATAACTAGATAGTTTGGTATTTTGGATACAGTAGTAGCACAGTTTGGTTTGGCATGATCGTATCCAGATATTGCCCCAACAATTAAGCTACAATTTTGAAAAGTACAACTCATTTTTTCCTCTGAATTGTGGGTAGTAAATATACAAATAACCCTTCGCTGCCAGTCATGTGAGGTTTAAGAATCTCAAGGTCATCTTCTAAGGAATTCTAAGGAATTCTAATTCTAAGGAACTGTTTATCTATCCTCTCCAAGGTCTTGAGAGAAACACAACTGTCATACCAACTCAGACAAAGCCTGCTTCGCTCAGCACCTTCTCTCAGAGAGGGCCCATCAGTGAAAAGCTTACAGTAGAATATGTGATGCTGATCTCAAAATAAAAGCATGCTCTTTTTTCTGAATTGTTTTTCCTGTCTATCAGTGTCTATATGGGCTTCTAGCAACAGTCTGTACAGATTGTGCCACCAAGCCCATATGTCTCGGCATTTCACATCCTGCAGATTTGAATTCTTCCCATTTTTGAAGCAAACTATCAGACTAATTCAATCTGAAAATGAGCACAAATGCTACTTTGCTGCCTGTTTTAAATGGATATAACACCATACCACTAGAGTGATCTGCATTTCCCATACTTGCCTTACATTTCCATTTTCTCATACCATTCTCAAACTATGAAAGGGCTATCCCTTTCAGTTCAGAAGTCCAGCCTGATGTGCTAATATTATATCTGCCTTCTGGCTTGTAATTTATGAACTTTCCAAAACGATTAGTACAGCAAATTTAGTAACAAATTAGTAGCAAATTTAGCAAAGATTAGTAATGATTAAGGCAGCAAACTGCTGCAGCTGGAGCTGCAAAGATAGGCAGTCCAAGCTAAGGAACCAAGGTTTGGAAATACATGTATTAAGTTATCTGGGATAACTTGTGTGTGTGCCATGACATCCTAAGAAACAATGCTATCCCTTCCTTTCATCCACTGGAGTCACCATTCACTGACTGAGCTCATCCTGTTTTGGAGCAAGACAGGACTGAGTAATGAAGGAAGCATGTTTACAGGGTCACAAATTCCAAGTGTAGTAAACAAACACAAGATCACACAGTCCTACCAGAGCTTCTCTTATTGAGTTCCTGCTGGGATTCCTGAGCCTGTTCTGAAAAAGCCTAGAGCAGCCAGAGGCAGGAGTGTAAGACAGATCCTACCTCCCTCAGACCAACCTGACCAGGGAAATGCTGTCATCTTAGAATTTAGTCTACATCTCAGGTAGGAGGCTCTTCCAACTCTAACTGCAAAAATTTCATCTCTTTTAAGACCAATTTCAATTGCTTACTACTTACTATTAGCGTAAAAAGATGATAGAGACAAAAAAAAATCAGCAAAGAGATACTGTTAAAATATCCTGATGGTTGGAGTTAGCTTTCCCTTAAGAAGGAAAAAAAAGAAAAGGAAAAAAAGCTCCCGTAAAGCTTTGGGTCAGGGTGAGAAACGAAGATGTCACCTGAAAGAATGTAGAATTACAAAGCTGTCATCTCACTTCTGACTTTGGCATTTAAAAATGATTAGAACATTTCAAACCAGATGAATTTCTGATTTCATCTTCAATTTCACCTCCTTTAAGTAAATTGTTATTTCCTGACTTGGACACTTAAAAACATTGCATTCGTTATCTGAACTGAAAGTAGCACCTAAGGGTTCCATCCCACGTGCTAGGTACTTAGCAGAAAGTTACAGTTAAATTTGTAAGAGTGGCAAAACCATTATCTCCATTTCACTAACAGGAACTAAGGCAGAAATTTAAATATTTTAAGTAAAATTAAATGCAGCATTGTGGTAGAGCCAGAAAATATCTACTAGGGACCTAATATTTCACTTCTACAAGCGTTCTAATTAAGAATCATTACTAACAGTCTAAAAGTGCCTTAAATGAAAAGAAAAATAAAGTACATCAATCATAGTTAAAAACAAAGTATCTTCTACGTGAAAGCAGCCTAACTATAACTGGTGATTTCACTGTTATTAAAGAAATAAGTCCGTATTTTTTTACTTACTTCCTCCATTAGCTTTTCATTTGGTGATCCTGAACAAAGACAGACCAGGTAGGTTTGCTTGAAATTGCCTTGTGCACTGATTTCTGGATGGTCAGAGCAGAGTTTTGCCAGGGCAGTAGCTTGTGTTAATTGCTTTGTTTTCATGAGGTGTTTAATACGCATATCCAGCAGGACAGGGCCTTCAGACACTAAAAATTCATTCACTTCAAAGAAAAACAAGACAAAATATTACATACCAGTTTCATAGCAAATTACAGAATTAACAGATGGCATTTACTCATTCATGGTTAGCCTATGAAATCCATACAAATAAAACAGGGTACAAAAGGTATGAAGCATAGACAAAAAGCATCTTTGAGAGCTGCACTTATTCACTGCAAGGACTCTCTGCTACAGTAAACCCTTTATTCTACTTGCAAGTTTTAATTCATCCTTATTTCTTGGCAAAATAGAATCATAGAATCACAAGGTTGGAAAGGTCCTACAAGATCATCTAGTCCAACTGTCCTCCCATTACTGTAGCTACAACAAACCACTAAACCATATCTTGTAGCTAAGAATATCTCTTAGCTGAACGCAAAACAGATTTAAAAAGGCATACCAATGTTAAAATGTTTAGGCACCACTTAATTATCATTCTACAGAAAGAGGACACAAAGCTACTACTACGCTCACATCCTTCCTTATGCTTTTGTGCTATACCACTGCTAAAAGCTGCTTTTTAAAGACCTTGCTACTAAAGGATAAAGGTGACGAAGTATCTGAAGTTCTCTGAAATACTGTTAAATCTTTCATATTATGCATTCATACAATGCAGTTCAACTTCCTTTTAAAGATTTTTCAGCCAAATAAGAGGCTTGTCTTGTAAACACTTGACTGTGTACAGTTTAAAATTCAAAGTCACGGGAATGGCTAGATTGTATTCAACTATATTCTGTAAACACACTGCCGCTAGAGTCAAAACTTGGCTGTGCCTACTCCAGTGCTATGTGTTTCAATGGAAGGCTGAATAATCCCATGGAAGAGGAGAACACAGGTTGTTTCCACCCCTACAAATATACTTCAGGTCTCATCCAGATCTTTAAGTTGTGATGAAAATTATTTCACCTTTGAAGTATGAAGCACAATATTACACCTAAAACATTTATTTAAACTGGATAGACACAGACAATCAGTTTTGTTTAATCCTTTTGGCATCAACCACTCCCTGTGACAAATGCTACCACAAGCTACAGTTATATACTGCATGAAAAGAATCTTTTCAACACATTCACACACAATACAAGCTTTGACTGTTTTCTCCACGAACCTTCTTTACACCACTTTTTTATGGAAAAATCAGATTTATGACATTAGGATAAACTGCTGCTCTTCACTAAATGTGATTATTTCCAGCCTTTGAGTATTTGAATCACCCCCTCCTGAAAGCATCTGGACCTATGCAATGGGTCTTGATAAAGACCCATACTTGATATCTTCTTGATAAATACTGATAGAAACATTTGTTACATTTCTCTGAACACACTTGCACTGAATTTCACTTCCAGCATGTTGCCCACACACCCAGTATATTATATTCTCTTCACTTCCAATGTCCTGTTAGATCCTGATGAAATAATCAAGCAATTGCAGCATCTATAAAACTGATTACCTCAGTCTGTTATTTGGGATATTAATATATTGAACATGAGGTTTGTTGAAAGAAAACAACAAAACTTTAATTCTTTACTTCCTCCCTTCCTAGCTAGCTTTTGATTCACGACTGTCTTCCATTTTATCTCATGATTTTTCCTTTTTCTAGCTACTTACGTAGGGTATTACTAAAAGATTGTCTTGCAATTGAAATTAGGTCAACCACTCTCTTTAATCAGAAGCACGTAAATTTAGGGCAGAAAATACCGCCTTTTGCAGATGCAATACCAGCTAGACCTCATCATTATCTTCCACACGTTTTAAGGTTTCTGGTTGAATCATTTCAACCAGCTTGTTAGTTATTTGTTCAGAAACCTTCCACGCTATTACAAATGATCATCCATGGCTCACTAATGTGTAACAGTATTCAATCAAGTAAGACTTTCTTCCTCTCTCCACATCGATGAAGATATAAACAGTTTTTATTCATGCTGCAACAAAGGAGGGCTATAGCACACTAACAGAAAATTGGTAGGATGGTAGCCATTTTTGCATTTATGGTAAGATGATGAGACACTTTCCTTTCAAACAGTGTAAGCAATGTTCTTCTGGTGTAATTTCCAGTCCCTTATTAAAAAAAATAAAAAATATCATACTCTTGTCAACCCACAAATGACCCAGTGATTAATTACATTCAATAATTTTAGCTTTGCTCTTCCTCTTGCCAGGTAGGTACCAGTAATCCCTTCACCCACAGCATTTACTCTGTCAGCTACTCTGCTTCAAATAACATTGGAACATTTTACCTTATTTCTGTAACAAGATATGGGAAGACTTTAGAGACTTTAAGCTATACTGGTAATCCAGGACGTTTCACTCTGATTTAATTATGATATTTAATATTTTAGAGACTTTGCTTTAGCTACCAGGCCTCAGTATAATCCTTTCCTTTAGTGTTTTACTGCTTCAGTTAGCTTACCTTACATAATCATCAGAACATTTTCTGTTATCAGCTCAACAAGAAGCAGGAAGACCTCAGGGTTAAAGCTACATATTACCTCTTAAGTCTTTATTCTAATCCAAGTGATTATAATCATTACAGTTAATATTTGAAAGCTCACTCAAAATACAAGTTTTAATTATATTTATTTCATAGATAAACTATGGAGTGTATTTTAAGACAAAAGATAGTGCCAAGGTTGAGGGAGTAAGTCCATGGTGGCAAGCAGTCTTAAACAAAAGACTTTGCTTGTTGATTTTCATTATTATTATTTATGTTTTATAAATGTATTTTACAGTGTGACGCCTTACTTTAAGAGTTATTGCAGACAAACTGTTAGTTTAGTGTAACAAATATAACTTTATTAAAAATGCTTTCCTATACTTATTTTCAGGTCAAATCAGTTAATCTTTATGAGTATAAAAACCTACATCACTGGTAGTAAATACTTCAGTTTAACAACAGCACAATTTTTTCAAGAAATAGTAAATGCTGATTTTGTGCACTATTCACTGACATTTACAAAGTTAGGTTTGTGCAAGACGCATGCAAAATACGCTTAAAAATACACAATTAAAATGAGAAGAAAAAAAGATGAGCAGATGACATCTGACAGATGGTACTTTCATCTATTAACTCTGACAAATGTGGATATACTGGACTCTAACCTTCTCAATGTTTTCCCTCACATTCCCTCACATCCCACAGCTGGAGCGTCACTACCAAGTGATTCTATGTCAAGTCCACAAGAACTACTATGAACCTGCAATACAGGTAATGCTTACAGCATACATGAACTAAAAAAGAGAAAGGATAATCTTTGGATTAGTATCACACAAGAGCATGAATAAGCTGTGAACACAGTCTTGTAGTAACAAGTTCTCCCTGGTGGACAGTCCACATGTATATCACACTTCGGATGACTAGAAGACTTGTAGAACACAAAGCAATGATTTTTTGCCTTACTCAAAGCACTCATAATCCTACCACTCTAGTCTTTGCCAATTCTTGGGTAGATATTCAATTGATCTACCAGAGACCTTTATTTCTTCACAACCTCGCTCTGGCCAAGGAGGATGAATGAAGGCAAGAGGTGAATGTACATGTGGACTATCCATCTCAAAGAACTTCAGTTACTAGTAAGTAACCTCTTTAGTCATCTTCAAGTGTTAGTCCACATGTGCGTTCACACTGTGGGTGACTCTGAACTGTACTGGATACTTTCATATTTACCTGGAGCTGGGTCTCAGAATCCTTCATGCAAACAACATCTCAGCACAAGTCTGCTGAATGCAGCACCAATCCTGGATGCTTGTACGATGGCATAATGTCTGGTGAAAGGGTAAAAGAAGTTCCAGGTGGCTGCTTTGCATATACCCAGGATGAAAACACTTTTTAAAAAAATACTTTTTAATTTTTAAGTGATGTTGCTGATATCAATTGAATTCTGGCGGTGGGTGCTCTGACTATTCAAAATAGTTCCACGCTGGCTGCTCAAATTCTAGCCTTCCCTATGATCCAATGTCTTTCCCTTGATGATCTATCATAGGTTATATCTAGATGGTTGTATCCTTGAACATCTATTCAGTGGGACATTCTTCAGAAACCTGCCTACTACACTTAAACCTAAGAAAAATTTGAGAACTTAATTCTTGACATCAAGGTTTAAATCTCTAAGGATAATCAGAATCACATAAAGGAAAAAAAAACCAGAACCCTCTCTTTTTATAGGTTATCTCAGAACATTTTTCCTCTGGATACTTCCTCCATCTGTCCTCAGTACCAGCTGAGGTGATACCAATGACAGCAGAGACGTAGTTTTGGAGGATTTCACAATAAATACAAGGAAATAACAATGTCTAGGATGGAAAAAAGGTAGCTCATGCTGAAGAGTGCAAGCCACACTGACAGAAAGTGATAGCGGATGTGCAGTGGTGTTGTTACCACTGTACAGATTCTCACACAACTCAAAATACTTAGCCATGCCTCAGTTTTCAATCTTTAGGATCCTACGCAATAAGGCTGATCAGATTAGGTATCCAATTTCAAGAAAGGTAAATTCTGGTTATCGTGAATTCAGATCAGCCATGAATTGAATCAAGATCAAAATTAGGAATGACCTAAAATTAAACATCTGATAGTTCAGAAAGCTAGTAAGACAAAAGACCCACTCCTAAGTGAAGAATTAAGACCATCTTACTAAGGTTTCCTTCCCTAACCAATCGATGAAGCAGGGAAACATGGAAAATTCCTCTCTCCAGATACAAGTACTGGCTGCTCATTAGAGTTCTGATGCAATCTCAAGAAAAACGACAGCCCTGTACTTGAAACCTGGAACGATGGCAGATCCAGTCAACATAAAAATGCAATACAACATCTGATAGTGGTATGAAAACAGTTTTGAGTACTAAGGCAGATGAATCACTGTCAATCTTGTCAGTGATCACAGTTAGTACTGTCATCTTGAATCATCTTGATGTGGATGAGATTTCACTTTCATGTGCCTAAAATGTATTTCCAGATTTCTTTCTCCTTTGGTACTGGGACTAGTTAACCCCACTATCTGAGGTCAGGGGAAACTGGTCCACAGTGAAGAATGCTACCAATATATTCATAAGGGATATCTGCAATGCTGTATGGAAATGTTGGTACTTTGCCATCTTAGTGACTCAGTGGGATCACATAACTTTGGTTGATCTCTCAAGTCTCAACTGTCCATGATGCTACATAAGCCAAACTCAAAATTTGATAAATATTACTTAAAGACACAGGAGACAGGCTTAGGAAGAAAAAAAGGACAAGAAAATATGCATGAACAAACAACTAGTTTATAGCACCTGAGCACACTTTTAAGAGATAATACTGGTGAGGAACCAGGATTTGAATCAAGAAGTTGCAGGTGTGGACACATAATTGTTGTGGGTGCTATTGTATAAAGACACTGATAAGGATGAGAAGCAAAAAAGAAAACCACTTTATGGAACTGAAATACTGAGGGGGAAATCTGTTTTTCTTGGAACTATGTGGACATTCTTCAAATGAGAGTATGATTCATGACATACGGTACCAAGCAGATTCAGGAAACTCAAAAGGAGATTCTTTCGGGAGCCCACAGATGATCTCTAAAGTCCCTACTGACAATTTAGTTTCAGAAAATAAATTATCTTCAGAGTCACAAGTCAAGAATAACAAAAAGGTATCTAAGTATATAAAAATGTATATATAAATACGCGTAACACAAAAAGACAATACCCTATGTTCTACTTGCAGAGGTAGAGGTTTTATTTCATTCAGAAACAACCTAAATGGGCTATCATCATTGTAGAAGTTGTCAAAGAGGTTTATTTGGTGACATTTATCACACAATCTGGTAAATTAAGTCAGACTTCCCAACATTTATATTCACAGACGGGTTAATAAACCAGCCAATTCCAATGTTTGTCACTCAAGCAGGTGACAAATCAAGCACTTGGAAAGTATTTCCAATCTGAAAACATTTTATTTACATGCACACATGCAAATATGTATCTATAACATCTATAATTATTGCAATACAGTTCGTAACAGATTTTACTATTTCATATGCTACAGGTTCATAGCACAGTAATAACATCTTGTAGAGAAGTAGGAGTATCTATCAGCATCAAACAAATCAGTGACAGGTACACTGTTCTTGTCAGCACTCCAACAACTGAGCACCCACTCTCCCCTTTTTTTTTTTTTGACCTCCTTAGCATGTGGATCCTTACAGACATACAGTCATCAGAAAATTGAGCTGTGCAGTCAAGAGGAGTCATTACTTAATGACAGGGCACTCAGAGAACAATCTCCCTAGCATTTTACAAAATTGGCACTTCTGGCTCGTATTTAAGTGGAATCTATTCAGCAATCCATTCCTAAAAGTGGAAGAGCAAGAGTCCAGTAAACCACAGTTTATACTTGCTTGACTATAATCAGAACAAATCAGATGTGTTATCCAGTCAGTTGTAATTGTCTCTCACCCCGTGTACGACATTTGATCAATCTGAAAACAAAGAATTTTAAAAGTATTTGATTCTACGATGAAACAGACACCTAATTGTGTTTCCTGCAACAGATGCAAAGAGGGAAAATGACCTTCAGGAATCAACGGCAGAGATATTCAAGATGCTAACTGACCCAAATTCTAGCAGCTGTTCATTTGGCATTTTGGCTCATTTGGTTCAGAATCTGAATGGGCTGAAATTTCTTTGGTTCCATCATAATTGAGGCTAACAAGACTGAAAATTAGATAAAATTAAGATGATGAAATAAACGAGAAAAAAAAACCAACAGGAAAAGAGCATGGTGCTTAGGTAAGAACATTTCCAGTCTCAACTGTTACAGTTGCTTGAGTGCATGCAAAGAAGAGCAACAAAGCTGGTGAAGGGACTGGAAAAACAGGAGTTCTAAGGAGTGGCTGGGGGAATTGGGCCTGTTTCATTTGCAGGAGACTGAGGGGAGATGTCTTTGCTCTCCAGAACTACCTGAGGCTGCAGCAAGGAGGGCATCTCTTTTCTCCAGCAACAAGTGATAGGATGTGAGGAAACAAACAGTCTCAAGTTGCACCAGAGAAGGTTTAGATTCGATATTAAGAATTTCCTCATGGAGGGGGTGGTCAAGCATTGGAATAGGCTGCTAAGGGCAGTGGTGGAGTCCCTGTTCCTGGATGGATTTAAGAGAAGTGGAACTAGGGGCCAGGGTTCAGTAATGGGACTCAGTACATCAGCTTGGTGGTCGGATTTGATGATCTTGGAAGGTCTTTTCCAAGCTACATTACTCTAGGATCTCCAACAGATATGTATTTATACTAATTGTTACGTAAAGTCTGCAATGATCAAATTTGCCAGATTATAGCATTCCAGCGTAACAAGCTGACTACTTGAGCAGCTGAGATCTCCTGTAACTGCAAAGAACAAAATCCTGAAAGCAAAGTATGCAAATACTCTGTCGATTGTAATATTGAAATTAATGTTGTGTAGTTTGTACACTGTCCTCATTATCTGAATGGGGGGGCAAACACTGCTTTTGAATACAGGGAAGCCACACAAACTCACACAGAATCACAGAATCACAGAATTATCGAGGTTGGAAAAGACCTAGAAGATCATCCAGTCCAACCATTACCAATACTTCCCAGCTAAATCATACCCCTCAACGCAACATCCAAACGTTTCTTGAACACTCCCATGGTCGGTGACTCCACCACCTCCCTGGGCAGTGCATTCCAATGCCTGACTACCCTTTCCGAGTAGTAATACTTCCTAATGTCCAGCCTGAACCTCCCCTGGCGCAGCTTGAAACCATTCCCTCTAGTTCTATCACTGATTACACGAGAGAAGAGGCCGACCCCCAGCTCACCACAACCTCCCTTCAGGAAGTTATAGAGAGCTATAAGGTCTCCCCTGAGCCTCCTCTTCTCCAGGCTGAACAATCCCAGCTCCCTCAACCGCTCCTCATAAGGCCTGTGCTCCAGACCCCTCACCAGCTTCGTAGCCCTCCTCTGAACACGTTCCAGGGCCTCAATGTCTTTCTTGCAGTGAGGGGCCCAAAACTGAACACAGTACTCGAGGTGCGGCCGCACCAATGCCGAGTACAGGGGGACAATTACCTCCCTGTTCCTGCTAGTAACACTGTTTTTGATGCAAGCCAGGATGCCGTTGGCCTTCTTGGCCACCCGGGCACACTGTCGGCTCATGTTCAGCCGAGCATCAATCAGTACCCCCAGGTCTGTTTCCTCAACACAGTCCTCCAGCCACTCCACCCCAAGCCTATAGCGCTGCCTGGGGTTGTTGTGGCCAAAGTGCAGGACCCGGCATTTGGTCCTGTTGAACCTCATCCCATTGGCTTCAACCCAGCTCACCAGTCTATCCAGATCCCTCTGCAGGGCCTCGCTACCCTCAGGCAGATCGACACTCCCTGCCAATTTGGTGTCATCCGCGAACTTACTGAGGGTGCACTCAATGCCCTCATCCAAGTCATCAATAAAGATGTTGAAGAGGACAGGCCCCAGCACCGACCCCTGGGGAACACCACTCATGACTGGTCTCCAACTGGATTTGACTCCATTTACCACCACTCTCTGGGCCCGGCCTTCCAGCCAGCTCCTTACCCAGCCGAGAGTGTACCCATCCAAGCCACGGGCTGCCAGCTTTTGCAGGAGAATAGCATGGGAGACAGTGTCAAAGGCTTTGCTGAAGTCTAAGTAGACCACATCAACCGCCTTTCCTTCATCCATCAGACGGGTCACAGGATCATAGAAGGAGATCAGATTGGTCAAGCAGGACCTGCCCTTCACAAACCCATGCTGGCTAGGTCCGATCTCCTGGTCATCCCACACCTGCCGCGTGATCTCCCTCAAGACAATCCGTTCCATTACCTTCCCTGGCACCGAGGTCAGGCTAACAGGCCTGTAGTTCCCCGGATCCTCCTTACAACCTTTCTTGTAAATGGGAGTCACATTGGCAAGCCTCCAGTCTTCTGGGACCTCACCCGTTAACAAGGAGCGCTGAAAGATAACGGAAAGAGGCTCAGCGATCACCTCCGCCAGTTCCTTCAGCACTCTCGGGTGAATCTCATCCGGACCCATGGACTTGTGGCAGTCCAGTTGGAGTAGTAATTCCCTGACCGCTTCTTCAAGAATCACAGGGGGTTCAGTCTGCTCCCCAGCTGAGACTACCAAACCAGAGCGTGGGGAGCCCTGGGAATAACCGAGATGACTTTTAAAGGCAGACGTAAAGAAGGCATTCAGAACCTCTGCCTTTTCCTTATCGTCTGTGATCACATTCCCAGCCTCGTCCAGTAAAGACTGGAGATTCCCCTTTGCCCTCCTCTTACAGTTGATGTATTTATAAAAGAGTTTCTTGTTTGTTTTTACCCCAGCGGCCAGCTTAGATTCAAGCTGGGCTTTTGCCTCTCTGATTTTCCTTCTACACGTCTTAACAGCCTCTTTGTAGTCATTCTGAGTTGCTTTTCCCTCCTTCCACAGGCGATAAATTCTCTTTTTCTCCCGCAACCTTAAGAACAGCTCCCTGTTCACCCACGCCGGTCTTCTTCCCCGCCGGCTCATTTTGCAGCTCAGGGGGACCGCCCGCTCCTGCGCCTTTAAGACTTCCTTCTTCAAGAGCGACCAGCCATCTTGGACCCCTTTGTTCTCTAAGACTGAGTGCCAGGGGACTGCCCCTACTAGTCTTCTGAACAAATCAAAGTCTGCCCTCCGGAAGTCTAAGGTGGCAGTTTTGCTATTCTCCCTCCAGGCTCCACCTAGAATCGAGAACTCTACTATTTTGTGGTCACTCTGTCCAAGACAGCCCCCAACCTCCACATCTCCCACCAGACCTTCCCTGTTTGTGAACAGCAGGTCTAGCGGGGTAGCTCCTCTCGTGGGCTCTCTCACCAGCTGCATTAGGAAGTTATCCTCTATGCATTCCACGAACCTCCTAGCCTGCTTCTTCTCCGCCATGCCATACTCCCAGCATATGTCAGGGAAGTTAAAGTCACCCATGAGGACAAGGGCTGGTGACCGCGCAGCTCCTGCCAGCTGCTTATAGAACAGCTCATCTGCCTCTTCATCCTGGTTTGGCGGTCTATAACAGACGCCCACCAGGATGTCTGCCTTATCAGCCCTTCCCCTGATCTTCACCCATAGGGATTCAACCACATCATCCCCAGTCGCAAGCTCTGCAGCATGAAAGCATTCCCTGACATAGAGAGCCACGCCACCACCCCTCCTTCCTTGTCTATCCTTCCTGAAGAGTCTGTAGCCATCCATTGCAGCACTCCAGCCATGGGAGCAATCCCACCATGTTTCCGTTATGGCAACTAGGTCATAGTTTGCCTGCCTCACAATGGCTTCCAACTCTTCTTGTTTGTTGCCCATGCTGCGTGCATTGGTATAGGCGCACCTCAGCCGAGCCCCTCGCCTCGCTCCTAATCCCAATACCACTTCATCAGGCTTATCCCCAGAAGACCTGCCTTTACCCCCTTCCCCCTTCATAGAGTCATCCTCCTCTGTCACGAAGGCACAAGACCATGGGTTCGTACAAGCACGTCCCTCTCCTGCAAGCAGCGGGTCGCTACACACCGACTTTGTGTTAGTGACGCCAGTTACACACCCATCCCCCTTCATACCTAGTTTAAAGCCCTCTGAATGAATCTGCCTAACTCTCGGCCTAAGATCCTTTTTGAACACTGGGAGAAGCCACTCCTATCAGTTTCTAGCCGGTCCAGTCTCCTGCAGACAGAGGCCAAGTCAAAGAAGCCAAATGCCTGCCGAGCACACCAAGCTTGGAGCCAGTTATTAATCCGCTAGCCTATTATATTAAGTCCCTCATTATTCCCTATAGCTGGAGGGATAGAGGAGAACACAACTTGTGCCCCGGAACCCTTCACCTGTCTCCCCAGGGCTCTGAAATCCTTTTTCAGAGTCCTTAGGGAAGTCCTGTGTAATTTATCACTACCAACCTGAAACAGCAACAAAGGATAGTAATCAGTGGGTCGGACAGGGGAAGGAAGTTTCTTCTTTATATCCTTTACTCGGGCACCCGGGAGGCAGCAGACCTCCCTATGCAGAGGGTCTGGCCTACATATTGGCCCTTCTGCTCCCTTCAGCAGAGAGTCACCAATGACAATGACCCGTCGTGTTTTCCTATTTGATGATGTGTTAATTTTAGGAGGCTGGTTAGACTTGGAAGGCACCAACCGATGAGATCCATCATCACCACCATTATCCAGTTGTTCCTGCAGAGCACTGTACCTGTTTTGCAGGGGCAGCTGGGGGGGCTGGGGACCCATAAGCACCAAGCACACAAGTTTTTTTTATTTTTACTTTTTTAAATTGAAATTTGTTTTTCATTGAACAGAGCTCTAAGTCAAAAAACTCATCAGTACGTTTAGAATTCTTCTCCTCCCAAATGTTGTGTACAGTGGTGATGCTTTGCAGAAGGGGTAACGCTCGCTTTTGATGCCATTTTATCAGGACATGTAATCTTGTGCAATTTAGGCACGCAGAATTTTCCACCATCAAGAGAAGTAATAATTCTAACAGGAGTCACTCAAAAGGGCAGTCAGTCCTTGGAAAAAGCATTCTTGAATAAAAAACATTCAGAACTAAAAGGAACCCGGTAGTGTCAGTAGACTTGTTAGGAAAACACTGATAAGATGAATTCTTATCACAACAAGATTCACAAGTGAGTTCTGAAGGAACTCAAATACAAGGCAACCAAATACTAATTCCACCTCTTTCTTAGAAGCATCTTACTGCTGCTCAAAGATGGTTGATATGGAGCTAGCACAAGAGCATTCTGGAAGATTCTAAAACCACATATCAATCTAACATCTATATCATATAAACAATAAATTATCAGAAGTGACAAAATGCAAATCTTGTGTAAGAGTAAGGATGATTCTGTAAAAAACACCATATTATATACTCCTTGCACTTACCAGAGGGAGTTATGAGAATGCGGGTAAGAGAGATCCAGTTAATTTTCTAAAGGTATTAAAGGAAGTCTAAAAGCCTGTAAAGACACTAAGCAATCTCGGTATTTGAAACCAGATACTTACATGGATAAATTAGAAGTTGAAAGAAGAGGAAGAAGAAAGACTCTGTGAATTCACTGAGGACCCCTACTAGCACTTTCATAAATTTTGGAAAATGGAGTAGCACACAAAGTGACAAAATGTGCCGATAATATATTAAAATAAGTCAACTGTAGAAGACTGAAGAGGACTGCACTCTAGTAGGTGACATAACAGCTAATTTTGTGGGGAAAAAACCCACAGTCATAACTTTATATGCAGGAAAATAGATTGTGTCCTAGAGAAATACCCTAAATCTGTGAAACACATACTACTACTCAGTAAACAAAGTGGGACTAAAACAGAGCTTTAAGAAAATGCTGCTTCACTGTTTAGTCAAAAAGAAAGCCTAATATTAGGAAATCAATAGGGACACAGAAGGAAGTGCGAATTCAGTACATGTACATCTTGACTACTGAAGAAACCTTAGCCTTTTGTATCAGAAATGGCCAGTGAAGTTGGAAGACAGCATGGAAGACTAAGAACACCGCAGTAGAGAGACAAGGAGGGATACAACAGCAGTGTAATAAATCACATCTTACTGAAAAGATGCATTCATTAGAAGATGCAAGTAATAGCCAACTTTTTCATAAGCAGAGAATATCACACAATATGAGCAGGTGTCATGCGAAATGTAAGAGAAGCTACTTCACTCGAAAACTGTGCAATTCTGCCACAGACGCTTAGATGTGATGGTTCATACAGATTCTAAAACCAATTAGGCAGTCTCAAAGAATAAAAAAAAAATCAGTCAAAACTTATTAATACAGAGATAGCAATTCTGAATAGCAAAACACTGGCACCTGCAACAAGAAATCAGGAAAATATCACTGTACGCCTATGTTGTTTGTGCACTGTTCCCTGCAACCGCTGTTAGCCAATCTCAGAACTCTGGTCTAAATTAATATTCAGTAATGTGTCACTTTGCATTTCATAGCTAAATAAATGCCATACTCATTTTAAATATAATTCTATTTTTTACATAAAATGGGTTTTGTACAGCAAAACTGAACTTACCTAATTTGAAAATGTCATCTCCCCTCACACAGCTTATAGAGATCTCCAGCTATGATTACATTTTATGCAAGTTACTAACACAATATTATTGATACATTCTTACGAACATACTGTTTTATTAATTCCAATAACGCTACAAATATTTTATTTATACAGCTTATACATGAATCACAACCTGCTTATTTATAAAAATAATATTCCGATGCATTAAAATACATTTTTTCCCCAATGACTGTTTTAAATTTTACCTTTCTCGGGATCCAACTGCTCCTGGGAAAGAATACCACACAATACTGGGTTCTTCCACACTCCCTTCTCTTGAGTAAGTGTAGTTAAAATATGAAGTTCGTGGCTGCCATTTTCCATCAAGTTTTTATGAGCCACCTGAAGAATATATTTTACAAAAAAATGTGTTGTTAACAAGAAAAAACAGAAACACGATATCTTTTATATCTAATGTGAAGACAAACAAAAAATCTCCAGAAGCCACCAGACAAAGAGTTAAATGTGTATCAAAATAACCTTAATATTCAGCCCACCACAGTATTACTTTTGTCTTCACTTCCCAAGATTTAGACAGAGAAACCTAAATCTCAGGAGGAGGGCAGAACATCCTCAGTTTGCAGTGTGATTTATCAACAAAGCTACTTCTGAAACTAGAATTTTGAAGTGTGCTTCCCTCTTGAAAACTGAGGATGAGAAAAGTCTCTTGCATGCACATTGGTGTGACATCAGCTGTAAGACCTGATGGTTCTACTCAAATATGATGAAGGTAGACTGAATTCCTAAACTTAAATGAAATATTTTCTTCTACACCTCAATAGCAGGGTTGGTTCTGGAAGCATAGTTCTATTTGGGAGCAAACTAAATTGACTGAAAACTCTGAGAATTACATAGCAATGCACAATTAACGCTAGTCCTGAGAGAGGAAATTGCTCATTTCAATCTCTTCACATTTCTTTTACTTTCCCACCTGCTCTGAAAGCTATGGAACCTCCCAGCATAAACACGTCTCTTAGGAGTTAATCCGCATTAGACAGATGCTAGTAAAAAATCACTCTGAAAATCAGCTTTGGATTTTCCATTATTATTTAAGCTGAAAATTATGAAGTAACTGTATCTTGTGCTTTTCATTGTTATTATTTCACTCTCTCTACCCTGCTACATATTTTGATAAATTACAGAATATCCCAAGTTGGAAGGGACCAACGAGAATCACTGAGTAAAACTCCTGGCTCCACACAGGACCACCCCAAAATTCAAACCCTGTGTCTAAGAGCATTGCCCAAACACTCCCCGAAGTCTTGCAGCTTGGGGCTATGACCACTGCTCTGGGGAGTCTGCTCCATGACCGACCACTCTCTTGGTGAAGGACCTTATCCTAACCCCCACCTCTCCCTCCCCTGACATAGCTCTGTGCTGTTCTCTCAGGTCCTGTCACTGTCACCAGAGAGCAGAAATTAGCGCCTGCCCTTCTAATTTCCCTCATGACAGAAATGTTACCCACCATGAGGTCGCCCTATAGTCCTTCACAATTTTTATTGCCCTGCTTTGGACACATTCTACTATTTTTACATGCTTCTTATATTGTGGAGTTCAGAACAGCCCACAGTACTCAAAATGAGGCTGCGCCAGTTTTGAGTACAGTGGGACAACAATTTCTTTTAGCTATACTGTGCCTGACACATCCCAGGATACAGTCTACCCTTTTGGCTACAGGGGCACACTACTGATGCACTTTGAGCTTAACATCAACCAAATCATTCCTCTGCAGGGCTGTAGTACATCCATTTGCACTCCAATCTATAAAGCACATCCAGGATTACACCATCCCAGGCGCAGAATATGGCATTTGCTCTTGTTAAATGTTATATGATTGGTTATTGCTCAAGATCTCTCCTTAAGTCTTCTCTAACCTTAGGGCAGTTAATGTCTCTTCCTATGTAGTTTAGAATCATCTACAAACTTATTTAGCGGGCACTCAAACCCAGTGTCCAGGTCACTGATAAAAATACTGAAGAGAATTGGCCGTAAAATTGGGAATACCACTAGTGACTGGCTGCAAGCCTGATACTACCCCATTTCTACAACCCTTCGAGCGCTACCCTTATACCAATTGTTCACTCATCATATTTGTACACACCTAGCTGCATGCTGGACATTTTGCCCAGAAGGATACCATGAGGTAAAGTATCAGAAGTTTTTCTAGAATCTACAAAACTCCCATTCCCTTTGTTCACTAAATACATAACCTCATCAAAGGATGTTAAGTTGGTAAGGCATGACTTCATAAATCCATATTGGCTTTGATCAATACGAATTGTCATTTAAGTATTTTTCAATAACTCACAAAGTAATATTCTTCATAATTTTGCCAGGCATGAAAGCGAGAGTGAGGCCTATAATTACTAGGGTCTTCTTTTTTGCCTGTTTTGAAAACTGGAATAATGTTTGCTAGCTCCCAGTCAACTGAGAAGTACAGTTAGCCTCAAGACCCTTGGCTGAAAGCAGAGCTCTAATTCTTAACCAACAAGTGCCCAGTAGAATATCTAACCACCTGGAAGCCTTGATAGATCTTGATAGATAGATCATTGAAGAATGAAACCTCAAGAGCACAATCATAAGCAGTAAAAAATAACACAATATTATTCCATTTCTTAACAGTTTTTTAAAAAAGAAGTATACTTTAAAGCGTGAACTTCCTTTCAAATATTTAAAAGGAGTTTTTCTCTAAAGCTGCTACATGAACTATGACATAGACAAGCGATACAATTGACAGCAATTGTTTCAAAGTATACAGAACTTACAGCTGAAGGGCTTGATCTTTATCATCCAACAGGAAAGAAGTCTTCAGGCATACTACATAATATCATTACATTTCCAACACATTTTTAAAAGCTAGCAAGTCTTCACTGCTCAAACTCACCTGTACAAAAGCCTGAAATTCTTCCCATTTATTTTCAGGTAAATCAAGGGGCAGACATAGCAGAAGTTCAATACAGCTTCTGGAAGGCAAATATGAATATTATTCGATTATTTTTTTTTCCTTTTAAAATGCATAATAAACAGTTTTTATTCTATTATCCAAATAGCCATTTGTTTAAAATGCCGAAGTTGCAATACAGTTTATTTTGTTTGAACAGACAAAGAGAAGGGGGTCTTGGATAGTTTTGCATAATTTAGAAAAGCAGTCTCTCTAAAAAACAATAATTCCAACAACAACAAAAAACAAATATAAGGGTTTTTCACTGAAGTCCAACACTGTAAACAACTTGTTAACAACTATGTAAATTGATGCATTTTCACACTGCGCGTGGATCAACACTAACAATGTACTTCCAGTTAGGGACACTGGCTTGTCCTAGATTGGAGGAGTCCTAAAGGCTGCTCCATCTCCACTAACCATAGACATTCTTTCTCACACACAGCATTCATCACAAGGAAGGAAAATGTTTCCCAACTGCACTGGGGCTGGCTAAGATGGAGTTAATACTCTTCATGTCAGCTTGTATGGTGCTTTGACCAAAACAATGATTTTAACAGCCATTTTAGCTTCTGTTCCACGCTGTTTGTACAGCATCAAGGCCCCTTCTTTCTCACTCTGCCCCTCAGTGAATAGATTGGGGGATGTGCAAGAGACTGGGAAAGGGCACATCCAGGAAGATGACCTCAACCAGCCAAAGAAATGTTCCATGCCATGCAACATCCAGCTCAGCAATAAAAAGGGTTAAAAGGGAATTTACAAAGGTTACCCATCTTACGCAGAGGAACTGGCTAGTAGACATCAGTCTACCTGTGAGAAGCGTTATGTGACTGCCTTTGAATCGCTTGTTTTGTTCAGTTTTCTTCTTCCACTTCTCACTTATTTAATAATTATTATCTTGACACCACAAGTTTTCTACTTTCACTATTCTTTTCTTGTCCTTCTCAGCAAACAGTTGCCTGGTGCTTAGCTGCATTAACCCTCATCACCAACCTATTGAGAATTTTTATAACAGTAAACTGAACTGAGAAAGCATTTAGACAGTGAAAACTTAATACTATACAGTTTGATTTTAGTAAACAAAAAACATACTCACAGTGCTAAACGTTCGAGCACAAAGGCTACATTTTCACACTCAGAGGTAAGATAAGGTCGTGCTTTAACATAACTTCGGATAGCCACTGTATACACCTCCAACAGGGGCAGAGGATCTTCTGACGTTTTCCACTTTTCAGCATATTCCAGCAAGGTCTGTTTAGGGAGAGGAAGAAACACATACAACGTTTAGGAACAAATACAAGTTTTTCATTTTGTACTCCTCACTAACAAGACTTTCCTTATCATTATATTTATTGCTTTAATAGGAATTATGTAGGCTGCTCTAAAAGTAGTGCCTCCATGGAAACAACAGATACAAAGGGCACAATAACACCAATTGATAAATTCTCAGCTGCAAAACACTATCTTGCAACATAGTCATCACCACTAGCTATGTATTTTTGCCAGTGATGAACAAGAGTCTGCATGCCACGCTCATCAAAATCTGCACCAGTGGAGGTGACCCGCTGTCACCACTGCTGAAATGAACCACTCACTGCAGCACTACGCTCACACCCACTGTTTGGTATCCATCAACATTCAGCAGGCTTTGATGAATGTCAGTGAGTGCTATTTCTTCCATATAGGGGAATTAAATGCCACACCTTCACTTCATTCACACTTCCATGTCGAACGCCATGTTTTCAGACTGCCCCTAAGCTGCCATCTGCACATGGCAATAACATATAATGGAATATTCAAGGGAAGGTTTAACCTCTACTGCCATCCCACCAACATCCACCTCTGACACGGCAGGCCAGTGTAATAAAACAAAGTATTACCCTCCGAGCAGTCATCATAAATGTTCTCAGAAAGGTATTTTTTTCCATAAAACACATTATTTCTTTAAAAACTGAAACTTAACCCCCCCGACACACTAAGAATTGCTCACTGATCGTATAAAAATCATGTGAGTGACAATTTCTCCCCATCATAACACCAGATGATTCTGTCTGCGTTCACGTTTTCCAAGTATAAAAGCCTAAAGAGCAAGTCTGGAAGCACAGATAATCTTTTTTTTCCCCCCATACACTCATGAACGAGGCACCAAAATAAACATTTTTAGATGCACATCTGTACTGTTTAACTTCTAAAGCAAGTAAATCAAAGCATTAGCTTTATTTTAAATTCTATACCTTCAGGAACAGTTTTATACTTTTCCTCTCTTCTGCCATCTTGCCAAACTAAGCATTTTGAAGACTACAAATATACACCAAAGCTCATTAGTTAAAAATCCATTTTCCTACTCGCCACGTGAATAGAAAAAAATGATTTAGAAATAAAACTAAGTAGAATGAACTAATTAGAATAGGACTAATTAGAATACGCAACTCCGCAGGGATGGTGAAAACCACCACCACCACCAATACAGAAGGCTTCCATTCATGTCAGGGAGGTCAGGGGGACTCACACATACGTTTAAATTGGAAAAATGAGTATGGTTCTCACATCAGTGTACAAAACTTCCCCCTTGGATCTCTGCTTTCAAGCCTAGGGCAGCATAACTGGTTGGCAGACAATTTCTGCACTATTGCAGGCTGCAGCCTGATGCATTAAGATGATGGGCATTGCTGTTTACTTTTTGGGGGTGTAATAGGTAGAAGTCTCACAGTAACAAACAGCAATTTAGGTCACCCAATATCCCACTCAAAAAAGGAGCATGAGAATAAGCTGTTCAGAGTAACACCCTCTGAAGAACAGAGACTCTACAATCTCTAAGAGTAACCTGCTCCTGCATTTGACTAACATTTACTGTGGCTCTTTCTTACCAGTATCATAATGTAGCCCCACAAGTGCTGAGTAAAGGGACTGATTTCCCCCATGGCTGCACTCATGTTACCACAGAGTGAGCACAGGGTGGAATGCTCAGCTCTCCCTCCAGCAGGACAGCAGGGCTTTCCCTGCAGAGCTACTCCCCAGCAGCTGGCCCCAGGCTGCAAAAGCACAGGGCGTTCCCTCCCACGTGCAGGGCCTCAGCTGAACTCCCTCAGCCCATTCTTCCAGGCTGTGGAGGTCCTTGTGAATAGTAACCCTGACTTTCAGCATGCAGACTGCTCCCATCAATTCAGCACCATCTGCAGACTGGCGCAGGGTGCACTGCCCTCTCAACTCATTCGCCAGTAAAAAGCCATTGAGCTTGTGCTCCAGAGTCAAGGCCAGACAGGATGCCACAAGCACCCTGCTGCCACCTGGACTCTGTACTGCACATCACAGGTCCTTGAGACCCACAGTTCAGCTGCCTTATTATATTGCCTGCATAAACAGCCTCTTTTACCATTTATAAGGATACTATGGGAGACTAAGTCCAGAGCATTGCTGATAATTAGGTAAAAAACAAAACAAAACAACTACACAACATTAGCTGCTGTCCTCTCATCTGCAGAACCAGCTATTTCTGCATGGAAGGAAACCAGGTTTTGCATAGCTCCTACGGTCAAGGCCATCAGTAAAAGTCATGCTTTCTCTTTTTATGTCAGATGTAATTAAAACAATTTTGTCAATATTGGTTCAACTCTGACAAAGTTTTTTTTTTTTCCTAGAGAAGACAATCAGAAATAAGTTCTCTGGACAGTAAAGCTCTTCTGCTACAGAATGTCTCATATACCTGAATAAAAAACAATGAAGTGCACCTCAGCTAATTTGAACATGCAGATATTAAAATGTAATTTGAATATGCAAATATAACAATATTAGTGAACTCTTTATTCCTGCTTTGAGCAAGCCATCTCTGCCTTTCCCTACTAAGAAGAGAACAGAACATTATTTGGGAAATACAAGTCTGTCATATTGAAAGGCAAACCAAAACTAAGTTTATTCCTGTCTTCAACTCTTCAGTTTAATGCAACTCAAATTCAATTCTGCTTTGTCTATGTCACACATCTGTCCTGAGTTAGCTAATGGTAGTATTAAGAACATGCTTAAAATTCTCCTGTTTGGCAGTGTCCAAAATAAACACTCAGTAAAAAGAAAATAAATCTGTGTTAAACTGAATCAGAAAATGTTTCAATGTGCTCATTTGCAGTCTCAATACCACAGCCAAGTTGCAGCACAGACAAAACAAAATACCAAGGGTATTCCAGTCAAGGACATAACAGGCAAAAAAAATACTCATTTTTCTGGCAAATAAGCTGCATTAAAACCGATTTTAATTTAAAAGGAAATCTCAAAACAAAGTCACCTTTAAAAGAAGTGACGTACTCCACCTTCTGCTGCAGCAGAAGACAGTTTCTGCAGCACCCAGTGCTCCCTGCTGGAATCCTGGATCTCAAAGGAATATTGTCTGTGTTGCTCTCACAGCCAACATGATCTTGTAAGAGCAGCCAAAAAAGCACCACAGATCATGGCAGAGAAACCAAGGGACAGCAAAACACAGCAGAAGCATGAAAGAAGAGACAGCGAAAGAGGACTGGATAAACAAGCTAGCAACATTAGCAAATGTGTATTTCTGCATCATCTGGCAATTTGGACCAATGAGCTAGAATAATCAGATCAGAACAAAATGTCAGCTTGATAGGATCTTCAAAGAAACTCCTGCCAGAAGTCTCCCTCTTCCCAAATGCTCATACAGCCAGAGGTACTCTGATTTCAGTTACTAATTTGTCCTAGGTGACATGCTTAAGGATGCTAGCAGTAGAACAGCAAAGTTGAACAAAACAGCCCACCTTACGTTAATGATGAACAATAGAGCTTATCTAATTTTATACTTTTTTAAAAGAAGCAATTCCTCCTCCCAGGTGAAAATGTGAAAACCAGCTGCTGGTGATGTTGTGAGTAAATGAGAGACAAGCACAGTAATAAAACATTCAGCATAGTTCTCTGTTCATTTGGATTTTTAAATAAGCCAGGAAAATTCATCATAGTATGGAACGTTGCCTTGCGTACACTGCCATTTAGTTTTATTCAGCTGATTGCTTAAACCTGGTACAGTGGATCAGACTATCATCAATCTGCAAAATAGGTTCTGCCAGTAAGATAAGTTTGCATTTAGAAAGTTGATATAGCCAACAGGATTCCTGACTTGATATCAGAAATGCTACGTTTACCTGTTACTTGATGTAAATATGATTTAAGGTATGGCATATCTACATCCTCAGAAGTCTGCAGCAAGCAGCCAGATTAATGCAATCTTTGATGTGGCAAAGGACATTTCAAAGCTAGCTACCAAATCAGGACAGCATATCCTGAAAACCTTCAAGTGTGAAGTTGAGCAGGAGAGGAAAGAAAGGGTGCGAGGAAGGAGACGGAACCCCACATCTCCCCACAGATGTAACTTAAGCAATTGGTTATCTGATAAGCAGGGCCGAAGGGGATTCTCACCCGGTGCTGCAAAGACAGACAGCAACACCTAAAAGAAGAAATTAACTGCCCTCCTGGAGAGAGGCTGAAACAAGTCATTGTAAGTGACCATGGAGACAGACGGGCATCTACCAGACCCGAGGATCTCAAGTTTCACAGGGCAGGAAAGAGAGCTCACAGGTAGTCAGCATGCTGAAAAAGCTCCAGTGAGGCACTACTGGAGTCTGATCTGAGTATGGGAGACTATTTAAGACCATAGGCCCAGTACGACAGAAGAGCCAGAGCTGTCCCAGCTAACTAGGAACTTTACAGAAGCATCATGTAGTCATTAATACCAGAAAATTGGATTGAGGAGGAATTACAGAAGCACCTGCAGAACCAACAAAAGCCCAACCACCACCATCTCAATCCAACTCTAGTGTAGTAAGTTGAAGCAAACAAAATTTTATTTCGAAAATACGTTTAGAAGTAGTTAACTAAAATAAAATTAAATTTAACAACAAATCCAAGTTGGCAAATTCTTAGAATCCCCCATCTAACAAAAATTATTTGGCATGCTGGTGGACACTGTTCTTTAAAAGCAACGTGTACAGATTCAGACAAACTGTACAAAGCAGGCAGAGAGGCTTTCACTGTAATAGTGGCAATAGTTTCAGCATTAAGTAGTGCTACTTGTATCTCATATATAGATAGATAGATAGATCAGCCACTTCCAAGCCATTATATGAACTATATTAAGCTTTTACACCTACCATGCCCTTCACAAGTACTCTTCAAGTATGACAGATTTCCTTGTCTGGATGTCCTCATACTACACAGCACTGTCACTGTACAAAGAAAATCAAATTCATCCTGTTTTGCTTAATGAACCATTGTTGTGCTCCGTTTACAACCATAAAAAACAAGAATTTTACCCCCAGCCCTGGGCCTCATTAAGTTATTTATCGCCTCAGTCAGGACATGCTTGTTAACCAAGCCAAGTACTGTGTTCAGGGCACAGCAGTAAAGTTTTGTTCCTCTGTGAGACCAAAAGTGCATTTTATTTCAGCTGCAGCTTACATGGTCAGGAATGTTCTGAAAATGGAAGCATTTCAACTTGTGCAACAAAAATCAATATGCATTATATATGTGATTTAAACTGTGGAAAATACGGGTAATGTTCAGACAACATCTTTCATCTTTCTCAATCTCTATCAGCGTGCTTACATAAATATTTCACAGTAGCAATGCACCCACCAGACTATGTGTTTCTACTTTCAAGCACTGCATCCAGTAGCCTCCTTTGCTAAAATTAGCTCTGCAATACCAAAGCAATGTTTCATGTTAAAAGAAAGGACTGTTTACTATTAACTGGAGTTTCACGTGTATGGTCCACACCTACATGCTTCTTGATCTTAAGATCAGATTCTCTACCCCTTAGACACCTGGATACAGGCAAGCTTACTTAAGTATGTTAAAACGTGCCTCAAACTGTCACTTCCACTCCTGTCTAAGCCTAAGGGACTAACAGAGAAAGTGATGGACAACAGAGATAGGTCAACCGTGCCTCTGAAAGTGCTCCTGTAACTAGCAAAATGTCTATTTCATGGCTACCCTCAAGCACGTTTACATGAGTCCAAGCAACAAGCACAACAAAATGATTTGAAGATGAGCCCATGGCAACTTGGAGACAGTGGCAGCAGCCGCTGCATTATGAGCAGTAAGGCTCAGGAGCGGAACCACTGCTTAGTCAGATCACCCTGATACCTCCTGTTCATGTGGTGCACATGCTCATGAAGGCAGGGCTCACCTCCAGCTGGCACAACCCTACAATCTTCTCCGGTATCTGTCAGTAACTGACCTAAAAACACAGATACTTTCACAGGAAACAGCAAAACAGGCTGATCTCAGAAAACAGGGCAAGCTTTACTCAGAGAACCATTCACAGCTTGTATCATCAGATAGATCAAAAGCAAATTAAAGCGAATCGAGGATCCTGAGTTTGCTATCATCATGCATAATCTCACCAAGCAGCACAGTGCAGCTGCAGGCACGTGGTGAAGGGCTGCTAGATTCCCTCTCTGGGCAGAAAGTGATACGTGTGGGGCTTGTTACTGGAAGATGTCGGGAGCTGAATGCCAACAAAGATTGCCAGCACTGATGCCAAAAGATGTAGCAGCTTGAGTAAAGAAACTAAAGCACTGCAGCAATGACTCTGGAACACTTTCCTTGAGAAACGTCTAAGGAATGACAAGACTAAGTGGATTCACTTCCACATACCCAAATATTCAACTGGACAGGACAAGTGCACAATCTCTAGCAATACTTCAAGGGTAAAGTTTTTGTCTTCAATAAGTGTATATATAATTCACATACATGCAAATACACAGGCTATCATATTAAGACAAGCATTTTTTCAGTTAATTTTTTCTTCCTTTGGAGCTACAGTAATTCTGCTGTTCTTGAAACAGGCTTTTCTTTTGTTACCTGAAAAAAAATGAATAGGCTAACTAAGGTAAACAACCAGAGAGAGTGCAAGTAAATTAAAAAAAATATATATCATAGTCTCAAAGACAGAAGTCTAAAGGTACATTGTCTGTGAAGTACTTCTCTAACAATGCAAGAAGACCTACTTGATTTCTTTTATAAGCAAACTATACTCCTTTTCTAAATCTCACATTAGCTATTACTTTGAAAGACCAAGACAACCACATCTGCACATTTTTGGCTGATATTCCATGTGATTAAAGCACAAAACTATATTTCACATCTGAAAATTTTATACAGCAAAATACATACTCTGTAGTGCACAAGAAATTTCAGTCCAACAGTAGTGGAACAAGCCAAAGTAAACAGGGAATCATTTGCATCACTTGAAAAAGTGCAAAGTTTTTGGTGGATGATGAGAATGTGGGATATTTACTGGTGGTGGTTAAAGTAGGAACAAAGTTTTGATAAGATGAACATAGAAGAATTTACAAGTTACAATCCCTCTCATGCACTGCTATCAAATTTGTACGTTCTGGAGGCATGCTACTTAGCATGCAAGGGAGTTCTTGCCAAAGCCTTATATGAATGTAAACAAAAGACCATGCTTCATCTTCATGCTGCAACACCCACTGCTCCTCCTCCCTCAGATAAGACTGCTGTGTTTCCCCTCAGGGTGGCAGAAAGAACAAAACAAAGAGGTAAGGAGCTTCACATTTATTCTGCATGTGGCCAAACCTATAGACAGTACCAGGAAATACGGTGGTTAACACCTACATACAATAAACAACAAATCCCCCCATATCCACACATCATCCAAATAGCTAAGGTAAATAATATTACATAATATTAGAAATATACATTCAGGTAACAAAAGGGTGGCACAATTAAGGACCTCACAGATCAGTGACGCACGTAAGATAGGCTTGCAATCTTTCACTTCAAACTGCCTTAGAAATTCATCCTTAATTTTTAAAAACAGAGCAGACCAAAAATCATGACGCTTTTTGACCCATAAATATGAACAGCAAGTAGCTCAGTACAGGAATAGACCTTCTAGATGTATTAAATTCTAGCACCTACAGGAGCACTGCTAATTTACACCGTACAGCTGGCAACTACATAAAATGGGGCACATCGTTTAAAAATGTTACTATTCAGTATTTAATTTCTGATGTTGTAACACACCACATATGACAAAAATTTCTGGCTGACCGTCTAAATCAAAAGCCACCCATACTTCCAGTATCCTGATAAATTTCCAGCTTCACGTGATATCCACTATCGCAGCACTTACAGTTTATTATAAAGCATGCCCTGATTTAAAGATTAGTAGGTTGTGAAAATATTTTATCACTAGGTTTGAAATAGTCTTATGGACTGTGACTGCAGAAACAATCCTCCAGTCAGCCTCAAACTTATGCAGGACCTGCTGCTCCAGCTGGAAACATACAGGTTTATGGGTCCGATGAGATTCACCCCAGGGTACTCAAAGAGCCTGCTGACGTCACTGTGAGACCTGTCTCAATTAGTTTTCACAAGTCTTGGGAAACTGGAGAAGTTTCATCGACTGGAAGCTGGCAAACATCCCAGTTTTCAAGAAGGGCAAGAAAGAAGACACTGGTAATTACAGGCCTGTTAGCCTCACCTTGGTGCCTGGTAGAATTATAGAGAATGCTATTCTGTGAGTTAGTGAAAGACAACACAGTCATAGCTTGCAGCCAACATGGGTTCACAAGGAGAACCACCTGTTAAACTCAAATCTCTTTTATGACAAAGTTACCCACCTAATCAACCAAGGGAAACTAGTTAGTGTTATCTTTTTGGATTTCAGCAATGCTTTCGCTAATGCTTCTCATGCTATCTTTCTGGTCAAAATGTCCACCATACAGCTAGACAAAAACGTGATGTGATGGGTGAACAACTGGCCAATATGCTGGGCTAGAAGAGTTATAGTATATGGAGTTACATCAGGCTGGTGGTCAGTCTCCAGTGGGGTTTTGCAGGGCTCTATTTTAGGGCCAGTTCTCTTTATTGTTCTCATAAAAGACTCAGATGAAGGACTTCAAATACTAAGTTTGCACATTAAACTAAAATGGGAGGAGCTGTTGACTTCCCTGAGTTTCTATTCTCTTGAGGGTACAGAGGCCTTGCAAAGAGACTCTGACAAATTGGAGGGTAGGTAATTACCAACTGCATCAAGTTCAGTGAGAGCAAGTTCCATATTCTGTACTTGGGATGGGACAAATCTAGCTATGCATACTGGGCAACAAAGGACTGAAATGCAACCCTGCAGAAAAGGATGTGGGGGCTCAGGTTGACCACAAGTGGAATCTGAGACAGCAGCATGCCCAGGTAGTCAAAAGGACCACTAGCAGCCCTGGGATGCATCAGGCACAGCACTGCCAGCCAGTGATGATACATATAAAATTATATAAAAATATTAGTGTTCAAAGGAGGGCTATAAAGACAGTGAAAGGTCTGAGGGCAAGGTATAAGAGGAGCAGGTGAGGTCCCTGGGTTTGCTCAGCCCAGAGCAGAGAAGCTGATGGAGGCCTCATGGCAGCTGCAGCTCCTCACAGGAGCAGAGCTGAGCTCTGTTCTCTGTGACAGCAACAGGGCCCAAGGGAGCGGCATGGAGCTGTCAGAGGAGGGGCAGCTAGGGGTTAGGGACAGATTCTGCACCAGAGGGCAGCAGGCACAGCCCCAAGCTGTTGGAGTTCAAGGAGAGTTTGAACAATGCTCTCAGACATCAGGTCTGAATTTCAGGTAGTCCTGTCTTGAGCCAGGAGTTGGACTCAAATACCCTTACAAGCCTCCTCCAACTTGGGACAGTCTCTGATTCAATGATTCTAATGATCTGAATATGACTAGTAATTAAATTATAAGTAATTTCACTAGGCATAAAGTTTAAATTCTTCCCTTTACTTTCTTTTAGGAGTCTAATCAGTTTTCTGTATTATTTTGACACCTTGGTATATTACTACATTGCTCAGTGGAAGATAAATTACTTTCTCAGGCAATCTTTGCAAGTCAACAAGACTAAATACCAACACCCAAAAGTTACTCTCATTGCAATAGACAGATCCAGTCTTTGGATCATAGTTTTGGACAGGTCTTTCCTGTACCTGCTTTATTTCTCAATTTTTAAATCAATCTTGTACCAACACCATTACATTCAAACAACTCTAATAAGTATTCTACTACTCCTGATTTAAAAAAATAACATACTAAGTTGACCTGCGAGATTCCTCCACAGAAGGTTATAACCTAGGGAGCAGAAATTAAAAAACACAGGAAGTCAGATGGGAAGAGCACTGCACTTGAACCTCTGAAGTTTGTCATTTGAAGGCTGCAACTCTCCAATGCCACTATAGGAAACATCTCAAAGAATTATTTTTGCCAGTGTTAAAAAATACCAAAGGCCAAACTCTTCATTTTTCATTTTCTCAGAAGTACATGAAAAGATGAATTTCCTGTCAATATCCTACGTAAGCTTTCAGGAGCTGGGAAAAAAAAAAAGAGCTTGGAATGCCAGAGATACATGTATCACATAGAAACAAGTAAATGATCAGACAGAACGCTGAAAAACATTTTTATTTGAAGTAATAAATCACCTTACTGTGCTGCTGTTATTATCTGACTGTAAGAGCAAGAGAGCTAAATATGCAAATCGACACAATTTAACTATAGATTTTTTAACAGCTGACTTGTATAGTAGGCCTTGTCACAAACTCCTATGCATTGGCAGACAGCGCCTTTGCAAAGTGCGCCAAAAGAGGGAGCAGAATTTGAAGCACTGTGAACTGTTTGCTCCATCTAAATTCTGCTTAAGTAGTTCTCACCATTCGAGTCGCTTTCATTTCCTACACAAACTGGGCAAATACAAGACCATATGTATTTACTTCCTTCAGGTCATGAAATATATATTGCCTGTGGTCAGATACCAAACCACATGAAAAGAGGGTATTACTCTGACCTTTAAAAACTCCACATTACTTACTACATGCTTGCATGTTTTTCAGCTCTCATTTCCTCAAATTTCTCATGTACTGCTTCAGATGAAGAACTGTCTCCTGAATAGATAGAGCTGCATTTTAAGAATTCAACGCACAACACTAAGCTTTTTTTTTTCCGCCCCCCCCCCCCTTCCCCCCCCGCTTACCTATGTCCAAGTTACTAAAGGGTGCAATGACATGCCAGGTGAACTAGGCAATGACAGACGACACAGCAGCTGGAGGGATACGAAAATGCTCATCACATCTAAAGAGTCTTCCCAGGCTAACTGCTATGCTAACTGACTGCTGCTGAACGTGAGGAACACTGACAACGCAGCCATACTTACCTCTGAAGAAAACAGAAAGGAACAAATGATGACATCCCATCCTTTATTACTAGCACAATACTTTGTTTTGGATGACAAAATGAAAATACAGCCCTGAAAGCAAGCTCTAACACCCTTAACCAAACTTCGACTGAAATGTCATGCACTGTATCCCAGTATTTAGTGTCCTACCAGTTTCTGCATTCTTGTATTAACTTCCATCTTCCTGGGTTTGATGCTTCAAAATTAATTTAAATGAAGCTCAGGCAAGTGAGGTTTACTGAATTTCTCTTGCTAAAATCATTTGTTCCCCTTCGTGAATGGGTATTTCATTCTGCTGTCTTTTCCATTCATCTCATCATGTACCTTGCAGGTAATCATTAACAGAATGTAAGGATTTAGAAGTCTGACTAGCAGGTCTAGGTAGTTTCTCCGATATATTCCTTCTCCAGCAAAGGAACCATCTGCTATTCAGGAATGAAAAATAGCCCGGGTAGTAAATTAAAGATCCCCAATATTAACCCCTGAGGTCTCTAACCTTACATCAGTTTTCAATCCCCAAACCCAAGTCTGCTTCTCTTTGAAAATATTCCACAGTTTCACACTGTCGACTTCTCTTAAGGTACAGCAGTTATGAGTTACAACTAATTGCCTCTGTTTAACTGTTAATCAGAATCACAGAATTGTAGGGGTCGGAAGGGACATCTGGAGATGATCTGGTCCAATCTCCCCCTTTAGTACATTCCCTAGAATAGGCAATCAGAAGAAAACAGAACAGCATTTGAAAATGCATGTAAACTTTCCTTGCCAAAGGAGGGCAAGCAAACTTGTAATAGCACAAAGCAGTACCGCTGCTCTGGAGGTACTTGCATAACATCCTCATCAATGTGTTTTAACTTTTGGTTAGAGCTTAAGAGATCAGGCAGTTGGACTGGATGAGCTCTGTAGGTTTCTCCCCATTGAACTATTCTATTCTGATGGTTTAATTTACAGTAATATTTCTAAAATAAGGATATTTCTGCATCAGGGAGTAAAAGCACCAGGAAACATCTGTCAAGTTCTTGCAGTATCTATGGTTCCGCATGAAAGATTGTTCACCAGTCACACACACTCCTCCCTGCTCAGACTTCAAAGTCTCTGCCAGTTACCTCCCTGACAGTACACATGCTCATCAAATGCACTTGCATTCCAAACTGGTATCTCAAAGGAGTGATATCAATGAACCTCAGATGTGCAGCTGTCCAAGAAGGAAGCAAGGAAGGCAACTGTGCACGAACAGTGGAGAACACTGTAGTTCATGATCTTCTAGATACATTCTCACTAAGGACGCTCATCCAGATTCTATGGACACCAAAGTACTTTGCAATCTCAGGAAGCTGCAACTGAAGTACAATTTGGGCAGCTAGGCCATCAGACATAGAAGCTTCAGTAACTCTCTCTTGAATATCCAGGTTGATATGGTCGTTGCCCCAACATGTGAGTTAACACATTTCTTTAAAAATAAATACAATTGGACTTGTTAACATTAGCACAGTACCTACAGGAGTTCCACATAAACCCAAAGTATTTCACAGAACAGTGTTAAAAAATTGCCAATGATTACACTGTGTGAACAGCAATATGAAAATTAAGCTATTATCACAGAATCATAGGGGTTGGAAGGGACCTGCAGAGATCATCGAGTCCAACCCCCTGCCAAAGCAGGTTCCCTACACCAGGTCGCACAGGTAGGCGTCCAGGCGGGTCTTGAGTACCTCCAGAGAAGGAGACTCCACAACCCCCCTAGGCAGCCTGTTCCAGTGCTCCGTCACCCTCACCATAAAGAAGTTCTTGCGCACATTCGTGTAGAACTTCCTATGCTCCAGTTTCTGGCTGTTTCCCCTTGTCCTGTCTCCACACACTGCTGAAAAGAGTCTGGCCTCACCACTTTGCCCCCCACACCTTAGATATTCATAGCCCTGGATCAGGTCCCCTCTCAGTCTTCCTTTCTCAAGGCTAAACAGACCCGGTTCACTTAGCCTTTCTTCACAGGGGAGATGCTCCAGGCCCTTCACCATCTTTGAGATCCCTGTCTTTTATGTACTGGGGAGCCCAGAACTGGACACAGTACTCCAGATGAGGCCTTACCAGGGCAGAGTAGAGGGGGAGGATCACCTCCCTCGACCTGCTGGCCACGCTCTTTTTCATGCACCCCAGAATGCCATTGGCCTTTTTGGCCACGAGGGCACACTGCTGGCTCATGGTCAACCTGTTGTCCACCAGGACACCCAGGTCCCTCTCTGCAGAGCTCCTCTCCAGCTGGTCATCCCCCAACCTGTACTGGTGCATGCAATTATTCCTCCCTAGGTGCAAGACTCTACACTTGCTTTTGTTAAACCTCATCTGGTTTCTTACCACCCAGCTCTCCAGTCTGTCCAGGTCTCGCTGAATGGCAGCACAGCCTTCAGGTGTCAGCCAATCCTCCTAACTTCATATCATCAGCAAACTTGCTGAGGGTGGCCACTATCCCCTCGTCAAGGTCATTGATGAAGATGTTGAACAAGACCGGACCCAGCACAGACCCCTGGGGGAACACCACTAGTTACAGGTCTCCAACTGGACTCTGCACCACCAACAATGACCCTCTGCGCTCTGCCAGTCAGCCAGTTCTCAACCCACCTCACTGTCCACTCATCTATCCAACACTTCCTCAGCTTTTAATGAGGATGTCGTGGGAGACAGTATCAAATGCCTTGCTGAAATCAAGGTAGACTACATCCACTGCTCTCCCCACATCCACCCAGCCAGTGACAACATCATAGAAGGCTACCAGGTTGGTTGAGCATGACCTCCCCTTGGTGAACCCATGCTGACTACTCCTGACAACCTCCTTTTCTTCCAATTGTCTGGAGCTGGCATCCAGCACAAGCTGTTCCATCACCTTTCCAGGGACAGAGGTGAGGCTGACTGGCCTGTAATTACCTGGATCTTCCTTCTTGCCCTTTTTGAAGACCAGAGTGATGTTGGCTATCCTCCAGTCTTCAGGCACCTCCCCATTCTCCAAGACAAAGATTATACATAACAAAACAACTGCTTAGATCAGGGGCAGAACAGTAAGGTGAGAAACAAAAAGCCTTTATCAAAGGAGTGGAAAATCACCGAATTTTCTACAGTAAGCAAGACTCATCTCTATGGGAATAAATACGCAATGATGAAATACTCTTTATTCTTTTTAGCATATTTTTTCTTCAAGGGAAGAAGGAATTTCTCAATTTGCATGCAGAGGTGACAAGTTCAGCAACTTGTAACAGAGCATGGCTACTGGAGAGTAAACAAGTGCTGCACACTGCAAGACAGCTTAGTTCAAGACAGAGGTGTTGAATCTAGGGGACAAAACACAAGGAACGTAAAGCTACATCTGAATTGATGTGTATTCTGATTAAGTAGGCAGGTATACAATTTTGATGTTGTCGATATCTTCTAATGTTACAGCAGTGTAATAAAAACTTCTCCAGGTTAACACAGCTGGTAGCGTTTCGCTGGTCCTCAGGCTTCTCATTCAAATGAAGGTCACTTCTGAGGGCTGAGTTTTTTGGAGTAAGACTGTCAGTCTGAAGCAAAACCTCAAAGGTTACTGTAACCAGTAACGAACTGAGCACATAATGAAGGCTTCATCCTTCAAATTCCTGGAAAGCTGTTAACAGTCTACTTTCAAGGTGCAGCTTATGATAGCTTATAAACCAAGCTGGGCTTCTAGCCTCAGCTATTTGCCACAACTCCAGTCAGGACCTCAGAGCTCCACAGCCTCTAAAGAGAAGTTGGCCTAAGAACGTGATCAAGAATAGTCCTAAACTTTTTTTTTTTTTTTTAAAGCAAAGCAGTTGGGATACTAATTACACATTAGATAAGCTAGTTCAGATACACCTGGAGTCAAGAGGCTTTGGTACTGGCATACCAGATGATATCTTTGTGAAGTCTCCCAGCAAAACTTCATCTCAAGAACCCCCTGAACAATCTTTACAGGTGTTTAAATACCATTGTTCTCAGCCTCAATGCTCTACGGTTCTTAAAGCCAAAGACCACTTTCTATGAACTGTTTTCTTTCCTTGTTGTTCAGTGTTCTACCAGAAGATGGAGAACAAACCTTTCATCACATAAGAAGCAGGAATCTTAAAACCAGCCTGTAATTTGCAACTTTGGTTAAGCACAAATTAATGCTTTTAAAAGCAATCTCTGGGTAAGTTTCCCAGGAAAAGCTACGAGAAGGAAGTTAGAGGCCACTAAGGAATAGCGGAAATGGAACAAGCATTTACATCTACACTGCATGAGAACAAGGCTACTGAACTGAGACTGTCAGTCAAATGGAATATTCAAGGAAAAAAACCACTGGAATAGTTCTTGAACCAGTTCTACGTGCTAAAGAAAACTTAGTCTGACTTAAGCAAGGCTACCTCACTTCCCATGAGACTTCAGGTTCTCAGACATTTTAAACAACCACTATGATTGAGATGATTTTCAAAGAGTTTTAAGGAGCAAGCTGAACAACTACATCATCTTGTCCACCTATCTCTGAGATGTCAGCCCTCTTGAATGAGGTATTTTTCTCCATCGCCATAACAGTAACCCATCTTTTCCTCCCTTTCATGTTTGCCTCCAACACAGAAGCACAAGCATAAACAGCCTGTTTTCCTACTGCTTTTCTAGCTGGGTTGCACTGTATGCAAAGTGATTCTTAGAAAGGAATGGATATTCACTACAAACATCAGACAGAATAGCACTATCTGATATGCCACTGCCCTCACAGAACGCCAAAATAAAGAACCAAAGCATATCAATATAAGGCAACAAAATTAATTTTTATTTTAATTACTTAGATCTGTGCATGGAAGGGCCATGCAATGGCTTGGGTAAGAAGAGACTTAAAGATTATGTAGCTCCAGCCATTGGCATTTTACAACAGATTGACTCAGAACTGTACCTCTAATTCACTTCCAAAACAGCTTAATTAGACAAAATCGATACAAGTTAATTGAATCAGCATTTGTCTACCAATGATTAGCATCATTATCTTAATTCTGTAGTTATGCAAGGACTGAGAGCATTAGCTCTTACGTGGTTGGTATTATCATGCAGCAAAACCCAGAACAGAACAGCAAAACTTTAGAAAGTATAGAATATAACTGCATTTATAAAACAAAGGATTACATAATAATGTACGATTATGGTTTTTTTTTTTTTAGCATGCAAGTACTATGTAAGTTACGGTTAGGATTAACAAATGATCAAAGAACATCAATGCCAATTTTTACTCCATTTTGGTTCTTAAGGCATCTCAGGATTTTAAGTAGCCACTGCACTACTTTTACTTTGAATGCTCCTTCCAAGTTGCTTCACAGTGATGTTGTTAAGCATCAGCTCCACAAAGTCAAGATGTCTTTGGCTGGAGATGCAGCTGAAGTTGCTTTAATTCTAATGGAGATATTGACTTGAGCTTAAGAGGACTGCTTACAAGTAGATCACATTTAAGCAATTGTTTCCACTCTCAGTTTCAGCAGGTACAGTGCAGAACTATCCAATTCTTTTTTTTCCCCCCCTGCATTACTATTCCTCTGCTTCACTAACAAGGCAGCAGTTTGAATCTTTCTCAGTGTTTTTTCCTTTTCTGTCAAGCAGAAAATCCCAACTGTTCTACAGCTGCAAAATCACAGGGGTTGGAAGGGACCTCAGGAGAACATTGAGACCAACCCCACTGCTAAAGCAGGTTCCCTACAGGAGGAAAAACCCATGCAGACAACATTGGCTGCTCTATCCTGAAGTTAAAAGCAAAGCAAAGGCAAGACAGAATTAGTGAGAACCGAATTTGTTGAGTTCAAGAACAACTCGAAGCAAAGAGAGTCATTCAAAGATGCTGATGAACAGTAAAAACTTAAGAACTACATACCACATGAGTTTGCAGGTAACTGCTGGTCCCCCTAAAATTTCACATGATCATACAGCACTTCAGTGCAACGCAATGCAGAAAGAGTGGATCCATACAGCAGAAGAGCTGGTGCTGAACCACCACGTAAAGCTGAAATCTTCCCCATCAAACCAGAACAAAGAATAAACTGCATGACAGTGACACAACTTTCTTGCAGCAAAACCGCAAAAATATAAAGACACAGACCTAGGTTCTGTGCTTAATCCTTACTGTGAAAAGGAGATGCACAGAAACAGAAGGAAATCAGGTCCCATACAATTACCTTGCAGTAACTCATTTGTAAACCAATAATGAAGGAAAGCAATCCTGCTGGAGATTTTTGAAGATGACAGTAAATTCAGAGAATTTTTTTTTTTTCCCCAGGAAAAAGTAATTGCTAAAGAACTGATACCAACTTCTAATCAATTTTGATGTAATAACAAGAATTACATCTGAATCTTGTACATCTTGATGTACAAGAAGTACATCTGAAATTCAGTAAAGGTGATCAACTACCCTGCAATGAATGATTGATTTTCTCATTCTGTTCAATCCCTACACATTCATACATCAACGTAATAGTCATTTATTATGTAAAATAAATTTACTGAATATCATCCCATGAAAATCACATAACATGAAAGTTGAGGGAAAAGATGGAAAGTCATACGAATAATTATGAGTTTCTTCTTTGGCTCTTGCCTAAAAGCATTCTCACAAGTAAATAAATGTCTAGGTCTGCTTAATGGAAACCTTAGAAATCTCATTGTGGTTCTCCTTACCATAAATATGCACTAACTAAACAGATGTCAGTGCTTCTAAAGATGCATGAGTGCATGGATTATTTGAACTGCCCCCCTCTTTCTCTACATTTATTTGTTATATAAGGCTTTCATAATCATGATGGTTCTTTACAGCTACTTCACCATAACTCACACCTCATGGTTGCACATCTCTGGTGAAGGGACCAACTGCAAAAAGAATCCATGTAATGGTGATGATGGACAACAAAAGAGCTCACCCTTAAGATTATCTTCTATTTCTAACTTCTAACAGAAGTCAGTTTGTAAGGACATCAGTGACCCAGGCCACCAGCACAGGAAGCTTAACAGACCCCTTATCCAACTACTGCTACTTCACTGGGCAGATTAAGTAACAACAGTAACAGAAGAAAAAAACAACTCAGACCTGCTTTCTAGTGCATGTAACTTTCAACAACAGCGAAGTGCCACTGCCCCCAAATTACAGATATTTAACTAAGCCAGATATTGGCATGCAGTCCAGATACACTTACACTGCTAAGACAGAGTCTACAGTGGAACAGAGTTTGAAAGAAGCACTTCTGTAGATACAGAAGCAGAAACAGCAGAAAGGCTGTTTCTGGGGCTCAAGGCTGCTACAACTCGCAGAGCAACATTTGTGTCATCTACCATTCCCCAAAAAATACCACAAAAACAAAACAAACAAAAAAACCAGCAAGGATAAAAGTTGACTCTCTGGAAAGTTAATTAGCAGCCATGGAGCTTTTCGTTAACAGATAGATGTTTCTCTCCCCATATTTCTCAAAGGAGTAAGCAATCAGTATGTTTTTCATCTGGGCATGCTGAACATACTGCATGAGCTCAGACTGCTAACAACAAAGTAGACAGGCAAAATAAAAGGTACAAATCTCCCATTATTCTTCAGTCACTACTCTGAAAAAGATTCAAAAATCCAGCTAGTTTTTAAAACAAAACTAGTACTGCTTAGAAAATGGATGGACAACCTTCGTTTATATCTACAAACTGTTTCAAAAAGTAATTATTTTAAATTCCATGAAATGACTTCATTAAGCCTCATGCTTTGCCACAAACAGCAGTAGAAGTTATCTTTTTTTCTGCCTGCATGTATATTTTTTAACATTCTGTATCCAATACGTTCTTTCCAATCCTGTCAGCAGCTGTGATTTCTCACTTGCATCCTTACATGCAAGTGAGGATGGAATAGACCTAGGCTACATTTCTCTCTCAAGTTCTCATTCAGGTCTCAACTTCACATCGCCTTCCCAACCTTCATGCTTTACCATGTTTAGTTAATAACAACATTCAGCAGTTGGCTATTAACCAGGCATTTCTGGAATGTGGTGGGATGCTCATTACAGTCGACTTTCATCCACTGCCAGGAAATCTAATTTACCTATTCCTTAATTAACAGACTGGCATATGGACAGATTAAAAATAGGAAGACATCCAGAAATAACTATATCTGTTTTGAAAATACATAAATTTCCTGGAATATAGATGACTTGAACCCTCTTTTGGTCAAGTAAAGAGAAATGTTACAAATATTTCCTGCAGTTTAACATGTGTTAGGTATTTGCCTTAGCTGTTTTTATCAGTTGGATGCAACTTCTTCCAAGCTTCTTAATTCTGTTGAGAACCTAATTGATAATCCTCTTTTTTAATGGAAAGATTACTTGTCATTTTAAGTGGTCCTGTTCAGCAATGTCAAGCTGATATCCCAAAGGGTGCTTCCATCTGATCTACATTTCCTGTGAAAGAACAAGGCAAAGCCTACCTGATTCGCAGAGAGCCCAACAGCCTGTCATGTCCTTACAGCAGTGCCAACGTACAGGCATTGCATCCACACACAAGAGAAGAGAGGAGCCAAGACTGTGCTCTCTGCTGAACACATTAACAGCCCACAGCAGAAATGGGAGCTCCTGTCATCCCACCAGTACAGTTAATGAAGTCTGCCTGACTATCTGAGAGCAGGACTTAATTGCCATGCCAGCTTCAACTAGACCAATATGCAGGTTGCAGGCCTGCAGGATTTGCAGACTGAAATTTTCCTCATCTTCACTATTACTGATTCATATGTATTTTTTTATGCCAGCTGTTCTCTTCATACCAACTGATGCCTTTTGCGGTTCTAAGTATTTAACTCTTGTTGTCCTCTTTGTTATGTTCATTCTGTTACAAAACAGTGCACCATCAAGAGCTCTAAGCAGCAATCACAGAGCTGTGGAACTCCATACAGGTAATTTGATTTGATGCTTGATCACTGAATATACTTCTCTGATTCATCAACATGGTATTCAGTACATAGATGCATAAATATCAAACACAATTTCACCTTTTCATCAAAATGAATTTTCTCCACCATTTTGACTAACAGAAGACAAAAACAGTCCTACCTAGTAATGTTCTTTATAACATACAGAAGTCTGAGAAAGGAATACTAAAATAACTCAATTGAAAACTCATAAAATAAGCCTTATATTCAGCCCAACATATAACAGAGCTACAAGCCTGGTATTTATCCTAAAAGAATTTTACCACAAGCCAAGGAACTTTACTCAAGGGAGTTACACTCCTCAAAGGAGCTGCCCAGCAGGTAGGTCAGAATGATCACTAGCCATCAGTACCCAGAACTGGATGAACTTTTGGCCAAAGTTTTCAGGGTTACATGAGTCAGGGCAAGGACGAAGAATTGTTACTAGTTCGGAATAATTAAATGAAATAATCAGAAAAGAACTACAATAGTTAGCACAAGATTTTCCTCATTGATGAAAAATGAATGACGAAAAACTGAATTTGGTTTAGCACCATATCAGGAATAGCAAAGTCAGAGATACTACCTATTGGAAATCTACATACCTTATAGAAGAGGAAATGGTGAAAAAAAAGCTTATTAGAGTAAAACTTGCAAAAAACTAGCCATGGTTGTTTGTTTTTTTGTAAGTTTAGTTCAATTTCCTACTAGATCAGGCTTATTGTCATAGCATAACTTTATAAAGCTCCATTTTGATGTCACATATACCCTTCTTTTTGAAAGCCTTTGTTCTGCCAAGTGCTAGATATTATTAGATTAGCTCTTCCCAAATAAAAGCATTGCTGTTCATCCTCAGCGATGAAAGATCCCTGAATACCACTGAGTTGTCTTTAATGCACATTTGGAAAGACAAACAGTGGAAAAGAATAGTTTCACACCTCAGAAAAGCTCCTGCATGCTCATTAAAACTTATGACATTAAGTTTAGCATATGCAAAGCTACAAACTTAATAAAACAGGGAATTATGTCACATTGTAAATTTAAGTTTAAATAACAGGTAAACAGTTGCTGTAAATCTCTACTTAAGAGAAGCTGATGACATAATGTCTTGCCAGCTTCCCTCACAAAAATGGAAGCATAATCCACACTGCACTATAAGTGCTCAAGGATTTATACAGAGGCCATTATAAACAGTACTATAATTACAACAATATAAGTCAATGCCTAGGACGCTATTTTCTGAAGACGTGCTTCATACACACACAAACTTGAAACACTATCTGTGACCTGGGCATCAGTTCTGGCAGTATTTTACAGTGAAGAAACAGCACCTTGCGGTCTCCCAATAATGCTTACAAATTTAATTCCTAATGTAGAGAAGTCTCAGAAAGAATTACAACATACAGAATACGCATCTATAAAGCCTAGAGAAGAAAAGAACTCACGTTTAAATGGCAGATTAAAAAGAAAACGCCACTGTTGTTTTTCTTTTTTTTTTTACTGCTTCCCCTTAAGTTGTCTCCATGAGCTCTTCACTAACAAAATAACAGTAGCAAAGACAAAAGAAAAGAAAAAAGCCCAACAGTTTGAGAAACCATGGCCCGAGTATTCATATATCTGCATATCTTCCTTACAAGGAACCAAGAGATGCAATACGGATGTCCTGATACAATGAGACGTCTGAACATGAGTTGTAACAAAGATGCACTCCTTGTACAGTCCTGCACAATAAAGATTCTCCATATTCGCTATTTCAGTGTTTTCTAAAAAACGAATCTTAGATGATCATGCTTTGTAAAAGGAGTCTAAGTATTACCGGTATTGCTTTTAGGTGAAGTAAAAAAAGTTTGGATTTGTGGGAAAAAAGGTGATGGCAGAAATACATTATTCATTTTCTGTACTGCCAGATATGCTTAATTGCGGTAGAATAGATGCAGAGATGTTACTACAGCCAAATACTATGAGTAAATACTACAGTAAGGCATCCACATTTCTATTTTTAAATAACCAAAGGACTAGGTAAAGCAAGACATCTCTCCATCTTTGAATGGGCAATTAAAATCAAAGATGCTACAGAGCAAAGCCAACTGTAATCCACACTTCATACCCAGCACGTATTAATTTTTGGTTGAAAGTACTTCTTGGAGAAATGGTGGCTTGCTAATAGGAGAGTTATCTTAACAACTTCAGTAAAACAACAAGTCTCTAACTCAACACACATTCTGCATCAGAGTAACTACGACACCAGATACATATTTGCTGAACTGAAATGTTTTCTTTACCGTAGTAACTAAGTGGAATGCTTTGTTTAAGTATCACATGCAGCACCTTACATACAAAGGTGAGCTTTTTTGTAAAAGTTAGGAAATGTTATTAGTTTTTCATTTCTCCATCTTCTGAACTACCTCTATTTGTCACACCTTTATAAGCCATCCCTTTTTTCCAAGACTGTAGCAACAATGATAAATAGTATGTTACACCAAAAAAACCTGCCCACCTTAAATCTTAACTCTTACATGGATCGCCTCCTTCTTACTGAACTGTCTGCTCAGAAAAGTGAAAATGGGAGAAAGACAAAAAAACAGCCTTGAAAGCATAATTAGGAAAGGAATACATAATTTTCCACACCTACAAGGACGGGACAAATCCCAAGTCTTAAATTCCAATGAGTGACTAGAGATTAAGTTAGACAGTAGGAAAACCTTCACAGGCAAGGATAACAGAGCTAAAATGCATCATCTATGGAGTTTTCAAAATCTTTCTTACCAGAAGTTTTCGAGAATAGGTTTATCAAGCATTTGTAGTTCTAGTTTACCAAAAGCAACTCCTGCTTTGATATCACAGACTAAATGGCTGAAACCTCTTCCAGATTCGCATCCCAAACCCAGCTAGTTCAAAAGGAAAGCTTTCAGAACTTAAACACACCATCACAATGACTGCTCTTACCTAAGTTTGACCTCTTCTTAAGGAGTTTTTAGTGCAAAAGAAAACTTACAACAAAAAAGATTATTTTTTTTTTTACATTGATAGCAATATATAAAAATGAAAAGGCAATTTTTGTTAACAGCAGGTCTTTAACTCAATTTTTTGCCAACAAAATGAGTTTAAGATTCCCCTCACTTGCCCAACAGTAATATTAAAAGGCTGTTATTAAAGGCTTGCTTTTTTTCATAAATAGATTGTAGAGAACCCAGCCATCTAAAACTAAGTGCACCAGGTCTACCTGTTTGAGTAAGCTAACAAATAACGGTAGCAATTCAAATAAACCACAGAAAACTACATTTCGTAAGATGATTGCACTTGAGCCATAATTAATACCACTTATAAGTTGATGTGACACCAGCAGAACATATGTCAAACTAAGTGCACTGTGTGAACATCTTGGATATCCCAGCAAAGTCCATGTATTACATCTCTAAAGTTTTTATGTTCAAGCATACTAGACTAAAATTATCTACACCAAAGAGAATGTTTATACATTGACATAACTCGGAAATAAAATGAATGAGATTCTGATTTTCAGAGAGAAACGTGGGTAGAAAAAAGTTAACTATTTCAATCATTTCCACTTTTATACAGGAAATTTGCATTAACAAGAACTTGCTGTACTAAACACAAAACTTTTAAAGAAAATTAGCTCCAATCAAGCACGACGTTAAGAAGTTCTGCCACCGCTGAGGGTAAAATGAAATTATGGTCATTGGTTAGACTTTCCCTAATCAGTAGTTTTTTCTAAATGCACATGCATTCTATGCAGATCTGCACCCATACTGTATTTCTTTGAAAAGACAGCAATTCCCCAACTCTCATAGTATAACTTATAGATCAGGAGGTGCCTTTGTGCAGACCAGTAAGGCAGTGAGTGGTTCAGTAAGTCCAGTCCTATAGTGACAAAGAAACACAGACGTGCCTGAAGCAGCTCAAAAGCTGAATGAGATGTGACAGTGATTACAATTGTTTTTCTTTACACACTTAGAAATCTGTGTGGGATACCAGAGTTGAGACGATTGTGATTTCTGGCAGTTGCGTGCAACCCTTGAATGGCAGATTACCTGGAGGTCACAGGTACAGATGTAAAACAGAAGAGGACTAGAAGTTGCTACGCAAATCTTCCCCCCAAAGTGCTATTATATGAAAATAAAAATATCAGCTGTGACATCATTTAGAAATATAGTACAGCAGAAGCACAAGATGGAAACATCAAAGCAGATGCTCAATGCAGAAATCACTCTCTGGACTCAAAAGAAAACACTTTCCAGAAGAAACAAGGAAGAGAGCTATAGCATTAGTACATACTCAAAAGAAGAGACAGAAACCTGGTTACATAGGAAAGCATTGAAGTGAAAGCTCAATAACATGACCACAAAGCCTTACACAGAACAGACCCCGGGTCAACAATGATCAATGCACAGCAATGCATCTGTGTGGTTTTTGCCTACCACTGAAGAGCTCCACCTGAGCAGCATCCATCCACTTGTATCACCAAAAAGCTCACTGCATTCCAGGAGTACAGGACTGCATCACATAAAGATCGTGATCAGTTGTTAAACTAAAAATAAATAAATAAATCAAGGCGGTATATCAGCCTACAGACTTAAGAGTTTGGTGAATGCTTTCAAGAATAAGTGACCAGCCGTTCTATTAAGAGGAAATGCCTTCTACTGAAAGAACACCTGAAATTCTGCTGACAGTGTATTTTTTGCTGCTACTCAATACTGATCTTACGGTCACATCAGGAGGAAGGGCATCACAACTGCAGGTGATTGATGAAACAGCGAACGAGCCCTTCAAAGTCTGTTGAGGTCTTTATATGTACAATGACTCTTGGCAAGGGACCATGCTCTAGTTCCTACAGGAAAAAATAAAGAAGCCTTAGTGAAAAACTCCTTTGTCATTGGATTAAGACACACCGGGTTGAGATAAATCCAGAATTTGTAGCTGAAAGGTTTAAAATAGGCTTTATTTCAACTTCTACAGACAGAACTGAAGACTATTTCTGTCATCCTGAATCCGAAGAAGAAGCTGACAATACAGAGGCTAAAAGTGAGGAAGAAATCAACAGTAAAGATGATAGCACCCTAACTTTGTGAAGAATGCGTGATGTATAAAAACCGAAAGCCAGTAGCAATAAGACAGAAAATTAAAGTAACCTCCAATGCAGACAAATCATTAGTGATTACTTGTAAACAATACACAATGAATTCAAAGTTTTCACTAATGATCATCAGATTACTATAACCCAACATTATTAAGACCTAATCTAGCATGACACGACACAGAGGGAAGTAGGACCTTAAGGTATTACAGTGGGACCGATATACAAGTGGTCCCTAATGAATACTTCATTAGTACCTCCATACATAACAATTATCAGTTTTTAAAAAGCAGCAACTGAATACACTTACAGGGAGCACTAACATCAATTTTATCCAATTTTAAATTCAGTAGCAAAGTCCCTTTTTTTTCCCCTCCAAAGTTTTCCATCAGCACTTTGCTTATGGCCAATAACGAACAAGCAGGCTATCATGAAAGAATATTAACATATAATACCAAAGGCTAAACTCAGTTGTTAGCGTATTTTAACACGTGATCCTCTCAGAATAAGCAGACAATAGCAATAAGATAACCAACGGATGAAACAAAACGTACCAGCAGAGTTATTATGGAAGTACAGTACAAAAGCCCCAATTCTTTTCATATTTTTAACCCAACTCGCTATTTGTTGACATCTTGTGCATTAGTACAACAAACCTGATGACCTCAGAGCTTCGGAGGGTTTGTACCCTCCGAAGAAAGAACAGGAAGGAAAAAAACAAAACAAAAAGCACTCAGAAGCAGATTCAGAAAAAAGAAGTCAGAAATAGCCATGCAGATAAGGCTTATAACGTCCAAGACGAAACATACCAACTATATAAAGATACTCCAGGTAAGCAGAAGTACTTCAGTGATTTAACACCAGGCTAGCTAGAAAATAAATTCTGTTACCTGTCTGGTAAGAAAGAAAATAAAGATTACAGTGGGCAATGAAAAATGGGAAAGGAACAGTGCCCGTATTAGCTCTCCCTATTGGCATCACGTTTTCTCTAGCTCTCAGAGGAATAAAAACTCATTTTGCTCTTTTGTAACTGAATACAGATGGGAATCAGCAGATGAGAATCAGCAGATACCCTTAAAGAACAAAGTCGGAAAAGAATGTAACCAGCTACCCCATGGTGATGAAAACACAGCTTTCTTTGGACCATTCTGATCTCTTGCAAATTCACACTTTCAGTTTATAGTCACTACATCTGAAGATACTTGCTTTGTCAGTTCTAGTCTGCACACATTGTGACATAACTGCTGCAGACTTGCAAACTTCCAAACTGCAACAGAAGAGTACAAATCACAATTAAAAAGGCATTTTACACATATCTATAACAATGTGAACTTTGCTTGGTAACAACTAAAAACAACGCGCTCCATTGGTAAACTAAAACCAGAATGCATGATTTTCCAAGTTCTGTGTAGTTATTTCATGCCTAGAAACTAAGCATGAAGAAAACCAAGCAGGTGAAACCACTCTCAGGCAAACACTAGGATACTTCCTCTGTGCTGCACTTCCAGACTTACGATATAAGCAAGGCTCTGTTTTGTATGTATGAGCAGCCAAATTATTCTTTTAAGCACATACATCCAAAGACTTGATCCTAGAAATCATGGCAGATGCCCTTAAACTGTTATTTAAAAGACAGATTTCTGAGATGGCTTTTACCAAGACATGAATTTTTCATAATCTGTCACGAACTGCAAGCTAAGTAGCTCAGCCTACTCTCTGAACCGTAAGTGCTGTTCGGTGTTAGCCCCAATAAAGGGCTGAAACTGCAGAAGAAGCTGAGCAAGTATTTTGGCACTATCAGCATAGGTGAACAGACGTTAAACAAAAAAACACCCAGGCAACATGACAGCTCCTCACATGAAGCATCCTGCAGATGTGGCATTGAGGGACACGGTTAGTGGGTGTGGTGGTGACAGGTCAACGGCTGGACTAGGCGAACTTAGTGATCTTTTCCAACCTTGATTATTCTATTGTGTCTGTTTAGATCTCAGCTTAAAGAGAAGTCATTCAACATTGAACAGCATGTCTCAGCTCTCAGCGTTACACATCATGATACTTGCACATCGCAGGAACAGGTCCAGCCTTCCTACTCTCTTGGTACAGAGGTGACAGTGACATTTCTAAAGAGTGCAGATTCTTACCTAAGTCAATTTCTACATAACTTTTTTGCTACAGCAAGACTCTTTTCAAAGGTGTACATTTCAGAAAGAATCAGGCCTCAGAATGGACTTTTGTTAACAGCTGTTGAGTTTTTGCTCTGTGCTAAAAATCAATCAAATCTCATGAAACTGCTCACTAAGTACATGCGATCATAATTTGATAAATCTGCTCCTAACACTAGTAATCTACTTGGTGCCAGAAAGGTGTCTGCATTCCCACTTACCAACCACTTCCACCCACAAACAGCTCATTCAGTTGTCAGCCCAGGCCAGAGCCAGGCTTCCACCTCACCACTATGAATCTAAGCAAGCCGCCACAAAGATCGGACAGACTGAGAACACAGCGATGTGAGCCAACATAAACCACTCTTGTTTCTGTGCATCCACGCAGACATTCTACCCAAGTACAGTGTGGCAAATTTCGATGAAAGAGAACCTAAAATACAAGTCCTGTATGAATGAAATCAAACATGAGATGGGAACGTGCACAAAGGGCTTAGCAATGGATCTCCCTGGTTACCAAAAAGTGGTGTTAAGCAAGAGCCGAAGTGACAGACACGCAAATGGGCACCCCATAATGGCTTCCACCAGGAATAAACTCCTTCAGAGAAGAAACGAAGCCACAAACAACATAAGATCAAAACCCATCTCTGAATTCACAGTCATCCATTCCACCTTTTACAAACTTGTCCATGCTCCATGAATGGCTGACAGCAACGTGTAAACAGACGTTACTGCTGTTATCCGATACACCACTTGTTAAAACCAAGACCAAAGCTACGGGAGGAGTTTGAGAGAAATTCAGCGCCTCAAGGGTTGTTTCACACACTGTGTCATGCCCAACGTCAGCCGAAAAAGGACACATCAGAGAAAGGAGGGCAACACACAGGCACGCACACAGCTAAGATGGAGCAGTGTGCCTTACAGCAGCCGGCACCGAAGTTTGTCGGGCGAGGGATGCTGCAGGGTCAGCAGTTCAGCAGCAGCACCTGCAGAAGCGGGCCGCGGGGCCCTGGGGAGCGGGCGGCCGCCTGGCACACCGCACCTCCACACAGCAGCGCTCCAGGCACCCGTCGTCACCCTCATAAAGGCAGGGAGCGACAGGGAGGGCGGCACCGTCGACCTTCAGACCTCCTGCCATCACCGGAGCCCTAAGTTTAGTCCCCCACCGCTTCCCCTCATCCCGGATACCAGCGACTCCGAATCTCCGTTGGCTACGAGATAGAGCACCGAGCGGCGGAGGGCCCCGAGCACCTGGGCCGCGCTCCCGCTTCCCCCCAGCGGAGGAGTCGGGCCCCCGAGCCGCCGCCCCCCTGGGAGGAGGGGTGCGGGAGCGCAGGGTACGGGGGGGGAGAAGGGGGAGGGGGGGTCTGTCCGCCGCCGCCGGGAACAAAGGGCCCTGGGCTGAGCCGAGCCGTAGAGCGCAACAAAGGGGCCTGGAGACCGCGAGACGCGGGGCGGCCGCCGGGGAGGAGAGAAGGCGGGGGCAGGGGAGCGCGGGCCGGCCGAGCGGCTCCGGGCGCAGGGGGCGGATCGCCTATCCCTCAGCCTGCAGCGCCAGGGGCCACCCGGCCCAACCGCCCGCGGCCAACCGCCGCCCCAGGCCAACGGCCGCTCGCTCCTTCGGGGAGAACGACACCGCCGCCGAGCAGGGCCCCACGTTGCCCCCCGGCATCAGCAACCTCCCGCAGCCCGCTCGGAGCGGGGGAAGGGAGGGGAGAGGAGGGCGGCCTGACCTGGCAGAGCTGCTTGCAGTACTCGGTGGCCGCTTGCACGGCAGGCTCGGCGCTCTCCCGTAGCCCCGTCTCCAGCTCCAGCAGCCTCTCCCGCAGGCGCCGCAGCTCCAGCAGGTCGCCGCCGGGGCTGCCGCTCTCCTGCTCGGCCTCCTCGTCCGCCATCTTCGCACCCCGCTCCGTCGCGTACGCAGCCCCCCCTCTCTCTGCCTCGGCCTCCCGCCCCCCCTCCTCGCTCGGCTCCGCGTCACGTGATTACACAATGCCACGTTCCGGGGAGGGGTCACGTGCCGGAGAGGACGGGAGGGGGGGAGCGCGCGCGCACTCCCCATCCCCCGCGGCGCAGTGTTCGGCTGGGGAGGGGCGAGAGCGGCAAGGGGGCGCGCGCGCCTCTTCGCGTCACGTGATGATGCGCCACGCCCCCTCTAACGGCCGCGTGGCCACGTGACGGCGCTCCCGCCCTCCCTCTGACCGGTTTTGGCGGCAAATGGCGGTGGCGGCGGCCTTGCTGTTTCCTTCGAGCCTCGGAGGCGGCGATGGCGGATGTGTGGCCTGGGTGTGCGAGGGCGCCTTCCGCCTGATCAGTTGCTGGTGCCGCGTGGCTTTAAGTGGGGTCCTTCCTTTTTTTTATGCTATGTTGAGCGCTCTTAAAGGAGTGGGAAGCTGCAGGAGCTGGCATTGACCTCCTTATTGCAAGCCTGTTCTGAAGTTAGTGGAGAAAAATGGCATAGGTTTACATGTATCCCTCGCTGCCAAGCTGTGTGTTACATACCCAGTAGTGATGAGCGATGCAAATACCAGTAACAACTGCACAAAAGCCTACTCACTGTGTCAATCACTTAACTTATCCATATGAGCTAGGATAGCAGCTTTTCCAGATAACTTCCAGTCCTACATTGCAGTATTTACAGTTAGTTTTGCATACAGGTAAGCCACAATAGCCAAATTCCTGTTCATGGGCGCCATTGTGTTTGTTTGCTGCCTTATTTCCTCCTTGCCCAGAGGGTTTTCAGTGTTGAGCCCAGGCCAGGAAGGAGAAATTGGGAACACCAGGTTCTTATACAAAAGATTAGCATATAGAGGTGGTAGAGTAAGGACTGTTTGTTTTGTTCATCAGGATCAAATGGAAAGAAGCCTGTCCTTCAGCTGTCCTACTACGAACAGGACTTGCACAAAAGCCTCCAGGGGCCTTAGGCAAGGGAGCGTTCTGTTCTTTAATCGCAGTTCAGAGGCGGTTAATTGCTCGACTTCCACCCTGGAGACCAAAGGTGGAGTTAGTATTAGGAAAGACCGCAAGCGGCCCTTTTTTTCTTGCTTGACGACAATGAAAATGTAATGACTGCTACTGAGGGAAGTGTAGCAATGTCCTAAAAAAGAGAGAATCTGGTACAAGGTACAGAGCTACGATGCTCATCCTGTTGTTGAATCCTGACAGAAGCTAGAATGTGATATATAGAATCATAGAATGGCCTGGGTTGAAAAGGACCACGATGATCATATAGTTTAAAACCCCCTGCTATGTGCAGGGTCGCCAACCGCCAGACCAGGCTGCCCAGAGCCACATCCAGCCTGGCCTTGAATGTCTCTAAGGATGGGGCATCCACAACCTCCCTGGGCAACCTGTTCCAGTGTTTCACCACCCTCTGTGTGAAAAATTTCCTAATATATAACATAAACCTCCCCGTCATAGTTTAAAACCATTATCCCTTATCTGATCTCGATCCACCTTTGTAAAACTTATGGAAAGGAAGAACAGATGCCTGAAGATGACAGGAGCGAAACAGGCTCCACACAGAAGGTAGGCTTTTCAGATACCTGTTTTCTTCGCAAATTTGTGGGGTAAACAATGAGACTGTGGAAAAAAAAAAAAAGGTGAATATAATGCTTAGGAGACTGACTGTTGAAGGGGAAATACAGTTAAGGAGGGCATTTCTTATATTGGAAAATAAAAAAGACAAGCAGAAGAGGCAGAAGTCTCTGGAGGGGGAAAGGGCAATGAATCCATGGAGAAGAGTCCAAGGAGGAAAAGTGGGATAGAGGCTGTGAGAAACAACAGAGAAAAGATGGAATACTAAGAATGGAAAGACCCAAGTTTTATACCAGCACGAAGATGGAATTTCTTGTTAAGAAGAATTGACAGGCTTATTACTAGAGGATGCCAGAAATAAAGATTTAAGATGAGGACTTATAACGGTAAAGATTCCTCATTGTCAAAAATTCATTTGGGATTCAGGTATGCTCTCATCTACTCTTGCCACTTGACCGACTCAGGATATACCCACAGTGTGGTGCTTTCCTAGCTCCATGTTTCATTTCCCATGCCTCAGAAAAATCTGTCATTAAGAGGAGGTACGTCTTATGGATCTTCAGGTACTTTGGTTCTATGTTTTGGGATGCTGATTGTGGATGGAGAAAAGATTGTCTTATGTAAAATAACAATGAGAGTGCTTTGTAAATTGTATGTAGCTGATATGTAGGAGGAGGACTATCAACTCTTCCAGGGAGAATGTAATGTTAGCAAGGAATAGCTATGATGTTTATATATCTGTGGAACCCAAGCAACAAAACTGGAGTGACTGATTCTTAAAGGATACCAGAAGATGTGACAGAGTAGAATTTAGGGCGGGAACACAAATAATAAGACACTTAAAGTGTTATGGAGGTAAAATGAATTGATTGAGGATTAAAATTTGCAATGTGATAGATATTTAGGAAAAAAAAAAACCTGATAAAAAAGTTAAAGAACTTGTTTGAGTCAATATTGGAGAAAGATGGGAAAGAGTTTCTATTAGATGAACATGTGCTAGAGATGTTTTAGTTCAAGTCTGGAGAGAAATACTTTTCATAAGATTATTAGGAAAAATATTTACTTAGAGCAGAACCAGGTTGGTAACAGATTTTTAATTACAAAGGTCAAACTTGATGAAATTAAGGGAATGAATTAAAGGTGACAGCGTCATTTAGGTAGTCGTGGACTTGCATGTGGGGAAGGCTTGGCATCTGTAAAGTGTCTGCAAAAAAAAAAGTATCTGAAATTCGTATCTCAGACAAGAGGGATGGTTGGTCACAGCTGGGTAAATAGCCACTTCAAAAGGGTTATTGAGAACAATCAGAAGCTTGAAGGGAATGGAACAAAATGATTGCTTATAAAAGTATTAAGGAGGATAAGAATAAAGTGAGAATTGTCAGAAGCCCAGCTGAGTTTCCTTACAAAGGAAATTAAAGCAGGGGCTAATGAGAAAGAAGATATGAAAATGAATGTTTCCACATTTGAGATGAAAGCAAAAAACCTATCACATACCCATCTGAGACATCAGAAGATATTTATTCAGCCAGAAATTTCCATTAATGATGTAGGTACAAAAATATGAGCTGTAATAATGAAAATTGCTGATGACACAAAATAGTGAGACGCTTTCAATAAGAGAGGGATAGAGATTGGATGACCTTGAAATCCTAAATAATAGAATGGGATTAATTTTCAAAACGTAAAATACAAGGAGACTGATAGCAGTCCTTTCTCCACAGGGGGAAATTCATCAGTTGGAGGTGACAGTGAGTGAAAAGTGTTCATTGTATTAGTTGAGGATGACCAAGTCATAAATGTGCTCTGTCTACCAAGAAAAAAAAAAAAAGAGGAAGCTTGTAAAATCATATGGCTTCACAGGTCAGACATTTCCATTAGAGATTGCAGGTAAAAATAAAACATCTAGCTGATCTGAAACAATTTGTGCAATCCTGGTCACTATTGGTCAGAAAAGATTAGATTGCACTGCAGGAGGTACAGAGAAGGGCACTAGGGATTATAAGTAGGACGGAGAATCTCTTTTATGAGAGGAGAATATAAATCGTTCTTTTAACTCAGTGAAATAAAATCTGAGAAGAAGAGTGGTTTTAGTCTAGAAACACTAAAATGTCAGTACAAAAGCTTTTCAAGCTGAAGGATGGTACTGGGTGAAGAAAACTGCTGAAAACATTGGAACAGACTTAACTATCGTGTTAGACAATGCATACTGCTGTTTCCAGGGTGCCAAATTTGTTTGTCCGCAGCACTATAAAAGAAACTGTGAGACAATCAAATGGAAGGTTTGTGCAAGGCAGCAGTAGAAAAGATCTGCTGATGAAAATTGAGTACAAATGAGACGTGAATTCCAAAAGGAGAAGAAAATTGATCCCGTTTGTTCATCCCTTCCTTATTGATACTGGCTGGTGCCATTTTTACCCATGTTTGAAATCACCTGTGTAGGTTTATATAGCTGTATTTTATAGTGAGCGAAGCTGTCTAACTATTCCCCAGCAGGAAGAAGAAAACGCATGCAGAGCATGGTCTGTAGGTTGCCTCCAACATCAGCTGGAGGAGGGAAAGGACAATGTTTTTGCAATATCTTCTTTCAGACTGCATGGAGAATCCCTCTTTCCAGAGGAAGGGAATAACTGAAGAGGGAGGACAGCGCATTTCAATACACTTGCCCAGATCATGGATTGAGCTGTTTTCTCAGAAAAGAATCTCTCAAATTAGTTTTAGAGCTGCCTGAAAAGAATGGGAGGGGTTACATTCTCATTTTAAATATTTTAATACTAACCTTAATACTATTGCCTGCAATTAACGGTGCCTTTCTAGCTTTCCGTTGTCGTTTCTGTTTATCATTTTCCATTGTTCGCTGACTGATGTACACTGCCTGCATGTTCAATAGGTTCTTGCGGAGTTCTAGCTGTAAACTGAATGAATTACTGAACGAAATGCTGTCCTGGAGACTGACATATTTTCCCATCATTGTGCTGTTTTCTTCATTCCCTTCCCTGTTTTGCAAGATAAGCATTTAAATTAGGATGGCTCCACAGAGACCTTTTTTTTCTTTTTTTTTTTTTTCCTTTTTTTTTCCTTTTAAATTTTGTAATAAGAACTGGATCTTTTTCACGAGTGCAGGAAAAAAAGCTTCACTGGCCATCAGGATAGGACAGTTCTTGTGAAAACTTTGTGGGGAGGGAGGGGATGTTTAAAATAATGACTGTCGGTATTCCGTTTAAGCTGAAGGCTGCAGGTGTGAGATCAATTAAAGTAAATTGTATTTGCTTATATTCATTTTCGTCTGCCTTCTGTATTCCTGAATTTGCATTTTAGCTCTTTTATGATCAGTTTATTACCTAGTAGTGGCACACAGCTCTTCGCTGTGATGAAGCAAAGAAATGCTTCTCGAGAGTGCATTTTACAGGAACATAGTTATTTTTAAAAAGAATGTCTTGGATTTTTATTCTTTTTCAGCGAATTAATAACTGAGCATCTTTGGTATAATACAGATCCATGTTTCTATAGAAGGAAAAAAAAGAGGTGCATCCCGCAAAGGGCAGGCGTAGGAGAAGGCAGAGGGATGGATTTTAAACAAGGGTAGTGTAAGTGCCCTGTAATCCCTTACCCTTCTCTTGCTGATGATGAACTGCATGTACTGCCTGTTACAGCAGTATTGATTGCAATCAGGTGATGAAGCCGTTGCACAGAGAAAGAAACCACTGCAGTGAAAATGAAAAGATGGAAATGTAATGAATTCTTGATTCAGAAATGATTTATTGGAATAAAATGAAAAAGTCATTCTTAGAGCTGAGAGGTAGTCATGGGAATAACAGAAATGCTGAAAGAATGTCACCATTTTAAAATAAAATCCATTTCAAGCTATATATTTATCTTCAACAGCATTCCCGCACTTTTCATCAACATTCCTTATGCTGCAAATTTTCCTCTCTCCCAGCCTTAGCTTTACTTACAATTAATCCACTGGTATTATAGTGATGGAGATTCTTGCTGGAATGCATTAACTTCCTCCTTTAAATCCCCCCTGAGGCAAGGCACTTGAAAAATATTTCCTTTGTCTAGGACACACAGTTTAGTAGCTCTCTTCTTACAGTGAGATAGCGATTCTTTTGCAGTGATTTATGCATACTATTGAAATACAAAAACTGCATTAAATTATGCTGCATTAAAAGATCTGAGACACGCATTCCATTACTTAGGCGCAATTGCAGAAGGAAAAATGTAGGTCTGATCCTGTTGCCGTTCAAGCCCGTGCTTACAAAAACACTGAATTGAGATGTAACGTTATTAGGAGTTGAGTAACTGCTCACTTACAGAGGCCAAGAGAATTACCTTTCAAACTCACTGATGACCATGTACGCACATGCAGCTTTTTGTTTTTATTAGATAAAGTTGCTATGTGCTCTTTCAAGAGAATTAGTCGGGACTCCTGGAGGGAAGATTCTGCAGCCTCTGAAATAGCCTGTTTCAATGTTCAGCAATCTCGATTCTTTGAATGTGTTTGTAATACCTAACTCAAACCTCTGCTGCAAACGGATCCGATCTTTCTCCTTCCTTTAGTTGTCACGGTGGAACAATGGCCACCAAATCTTTTATGACAGCCATCTGCACTTTGAAGTGCTGCTATACTGTTCCACCTTAATCCCTTCATTTCTAAGTTTACCGCTTTATTTCTAAGCCACCCAAACCTTATTCCTTCAGCTGTCCTCGCTGTTGCACTTTTCCCCCTTGGTGGATCGTCATCGTCTTCCTCAGAGCACAGTGACCGATTCTGAGCACAGCACTGCTCTTGCTGGGTCTTGCCGGAGCTGAGTAAAGTGGAATTATTACTCTTTGTATCATACACCACAGTGTTGACTCTTCAGTTTGTGATCTCCCACGTTGTTTCTGCCTACACAGATATTTCATATTCTGTATTTAATTTTCGTTCCTCATTAGATATCCCTTTGAAGAACGGACCACTTTGTAATTTTCTGTTTTATATCTCACCTGGTTGATTCTGGTTGATTTTAAGCTGCCTCTTCAATTTCCTAGGCTCATGATTAATGCTACTTCAAAGCGTTTTGCAACTTTTCCCAATCTAATGGCATTACCAAACTGTGGAAGCACACCCATGTGTCATCATCTGAGGTGTAGATGGAAGTGGTGAATAAAACTTTGTCAGGACAAAGTCCCCTGGCTGTTCTCTGGAGAAACCTTCCCAGAATGACAGCTAACCGTCAGTTATGGCACTTTGGGAATGGTTTTTTAACTGTTGCACCTACCGGGTTGCTGGCTGGCTCTGAATATGCTGTCTTAGCTTGCTTAAGAAGATTGTATGGAACAGTGTCAAAAGCTCCTCATTGTCAAGAAGCATCGTATCGGCTATTTCCCACTTATTTGCTAGAGCAATTATCCTGTCAGAGCAGGAGATTAGCTTCAATTAATATAATTCATTTCTTGACAAACCCATTTCAACTGCTTTTTAATTATCATCATAGTTGTCCAGGTATTCACAATTTTTTAAACAATTTGTTCTGTTTCAGGGGCTGAAAGTTAGTTTGACAGATATAACGTGCTCCAAGACCTTTACCTTCACATTTAAAAGTATTGCATTTATGCTCTTCTAGAGCTGGAACCTTTCTTTCTTGCTCACTTTAATTTCTTGAAAATGATCATTAACAATTCAAAGATTACTGCAGTTAGTTCTCTGAATATTTATGGGGAATTCTGTCACAGCCCAATGACTTACACACCTCTAATTTTTTTTTTATTTTTCTTTCCAGTATCATGAGTTTAAGTCTGGGCTACCTAAATGGCATAGGTTGCTCCGAAAGTAATTTCTCCTATTTATTTCCAGAGAAACAACAACAGCTACAAAGAGCACAATAACACCAATAGAAAAAACAAATTACCAGCTACAAAACCCTATTTTTCAGCATAGTCACCACCATTAGCTATGCATTTCTGGCAGCAACAAATAAGAGCCTCCATACCAAGCTCTGAATATCTGCACCAATGGAGGTGGCCCCGCTGTCACTGTCACTGCCGCTGAAATGCACCACCCACCTCCTCACTGTGCTCACACCCACTGGTTGGTCTCCACAAACGTTCAGCAAGCTTTGATGAATGTCAGTGAGTGCCATTTTTTATACATGGAGGAATCCAGTAGCGCACATTTGCTCCATATGCCCATGTCAGGCGCCATTTTGTCAGACTGCTCCTCTGCTGCCATCTGTCACATGGCAACAAAACGTAACAGAATATTGATAGGAAGGTTCAGCTTCTTCTGCTGTGCCACCAACTTCCACCTCTATCATTGTGGGTTAATGTAACAAAATAGGAGGCATTGCTTTTGTGGCAAGCCCTTGTGCTTGACAATCCTGATGCCATTGGCTTGATTCTTCAATGTGTGTGCTTAGTGTCAAAAAAATTGTTGTAATCAGCAAAGTACATGTGCCTGTGTACACTCATGCTCAGCCAACTTGTAAGCACATGATTAAATGCTGCTGAAATCACTGGGACTTACTACATTACTGAAGTTAATGAGACTTCACACCAGTAACTGCTCTGCAAACAATCACAGGCTGCTAAATGAGAGACCTGATGTGCTCCCGTGCCCTAAGTCATGTTTGAATGTCTTCTTGTTGGAAATGATTTCTCTCTGCTTGTCTGGATGGAAGGAAGGAGTGTGCTAGTGGGAAAGAAAAGCGGAGGGGAGTGCAGTCACCACCGAATGCAAGCTGGTTGCGTGCGGTGGTGTTAGGATGTGCATCATCCTGCCCCCAGATGGATGCAGTGAGCTCTGTGCTGAGCAGGGCACCAGCGTGGCTCCAAAAATGGATGCAGTGCAGGGAACATCTCCATACTCCCGATGGGAAGCCTTGCTGCTCAGCTGAGCTCAGTAATTCTGAAGTGGGCAATACGCTGCTGTCTGTTGCTTTTGGGACCAAGCTGCTGTGTTCATATGGGGCCATAGCACACTGGTGGATGTTCTGCTGCAGTTCAGGGCTGGCAGGATGTGTCTAGATCCTGGGTTGATAGGCTCCTTGGCCTTTTTCAACCTGCTTTCAGAATTACTGATGAAAGTTGTTAAGGCTGACGTAGGGAATAGACAGAACAAATTTAGGCAGGCTGCTAGAAAATGCACTTTTGTCTGGACAGATGTGAAAATCTGCAGTCCAGCTCTAGGTAGTCACAGTTGAGCTAGTTATCTATTTTCCCCTTATAACAAAGGAAAGTGATCAATTCATCTTGTCCTGATATAGTTGTAAAAATAGATCCAAAAATCTCATTTGATTCCAAGGGATTCTAGAGAGCCAGCTCAGGTGTCATATGATGTTGCAGTGTCCTCATTTGGTCAGAAAAATCCCAGGCTTATTGAAGTCAAAACATGTGTAGTCATACACTCAAAGAAAGGTCCCAAATATGGTAAATAATCCTTGGCTGTTGTTGTGTTTTTTTTTTCTTTTCTTCATTTCTTTTTCCCGCTCTTTCATCTGCATCCATCTTCAGTTTACTGGGCTCATGAATCACTTTCTTTGTGGTTAACGCTTGCTTATTCCCTATTTGTAACTGATGCTGATTCAACTTTGTGCTTAGGATTTGGTTGAGTGTGAGAGAAAGCACGTGCACAGGGTTTAAATTTCCTTCAAACATCTTCTAGACCACCATACAGTCATCTCATGATCCACCAGTGGCTTGCAGACAGCAGGATAAGTGAGTGATGTTAACTGAAGGCAGGCTCACAGGACTCTGAGTACACAGAAATGATCCAAGGGATGGAACAGCTCTCCTATGAGGATAGGCTGAGAGCTGGGGATGTTCAACCTGGAGAAGAGAAGGCTCTGAGGAGACCTGAGAGGGGCCTTTCAGTATCTAAAGGGGGCTGTAAGAAAGAAGGAGAGATTCTTTAGCAGAGTTGGCATGGGGAAAGGGTTTCAAAGTATATCAGGGGAGATTTAGACTGGATATAAGGAAAACATTTTTTACAGTAATGGTGGTGAAGCGCTGGAATGGGATGCTCAGGGAAGTGGTGGATACCTTGTTCCTGGAGATATCCAAACTCAGGCTGGACAGGGCTCTGAGCAACCTGATCTAGCTGTAAGGTGTCTCTGTTCATTGCAGAGGAGTTGGACTAGATGACCTTTAAAGGTCCCTTCCGACTCAAACAGTTCTCTGATTCCATGACTCTTTAACTCTTCCGCAGGGCCACTGGTACAGCCCAGGAAACTGAACCCATTTCTTGCTGTGTTCTCTGGCCAGCCAGTCTGCACAGAGCAATTCTGTAAGCTGTGCTCTTATCTTCTGATCATATCTGTTCAAGATTCCTGATTTGTAGTTTGCTTAATGCTGTCACTGGTGCTTTTTAGAACACACTATTGTGGGTATCAGGGTTGGAGAAGTTCCCAAGGATACCACTTCCTGTGTTTCATTGCATGTTAAAGCAACACTGATGGAAGATCTATGGCAGGAAGCTGGGAAATTCTTAAAACATGAAGACATTGTCACTGAGCTTTACTTTTCCCTATCGTAGTGAGCTGACTTCACACATGCAACCCTTTAAATCAATAAATCAATGGCAAACTTGTGGCCTTCTTTGCTGTTATGAAGCAGTTGTATTGCCACGTTCTGCCTTGTATCAGACAGCGGCAAATCTGGTTTAAAGGGCCAGTGTGCTCTGCCCACTCCAATGCTGCAGTGGAGCTCTGTTTAAAGTTAAAAAGTGTATGTTTAAGCTTGGTCAGGTTTATTAAATATCAACATTTGCTATTTATTGATACTTTATTTGGTATATTTGATACTGGCCAATGGAAGTGGCAAATGTGCTATCTCTGAATTTCCTATTGAACATTTAGATGCAGTATTTTAAAATTGAAAAATTCTAAAGGGCGTCTCAGGAAAATAATGGTTAATGAATGGTTGTTAAGACACTGGGATGTTTTATTAGCTTGCTAGCTCTGACTTCCTACTTGGAACAACGTATGTTGTACTCCTGAAAAGGAAATCAGCACCCTGAAGCTGAAACTGAGGGTTTACTTGCATGATTTTTGTGGCATTTGCCAGCCTAGGTTTTCACCAGTCTGAGTATCTGTCTGTACTAAAGGCTCTAAGAGCAGAATAAGCTCAATACATATCTCTGCGAGATCAAAGCAAGTACTGTTAAATGCATTTCGTATTAGTCTTTGGGTTTTTCTACGTCTGCTAGGACTCTGGGAAGTCATCCCTACAGAAGAATAGCTCTGGAAAGGCTATTGCATTTCTGCAGGCCTGCTTACTGTCATCGCAGAAGCTGCCCTTGCAGCACCATCTTGTCAAAGCACATGGTGCATTCCCTTCTGAATATCAAGAAATGCTGAGTGTTGGTATTTAATTGTTATATTGTCTAGGAGCCGTAGTCATGGGTAAAAATAGTTTGAGTAAGAGTGGTTTAGAGAATTTTCAAGCTAAATACCAAATGAGATGAGATGACAAATGAACACAAGCAAAGGGAAAGAATATAGGAGGCAATTAATTGGTAAGGTCAATACTCAACTTCTTTCCCTTCCTGGCCTCCTGGATGGGCATGGGAAGTTTCAGAGAACTTGGCAAACAGCACGGAGCCCAGATTGTCTTTCATTTTGTAATCTAAGTTTAGCTTAAGAAATAACCTGGACCACAAAATAATATAGAATAATATTTTTAATTTTTTGCTGTTGTTTGGACCTCCTCCCCTGCCCTCTCCCTCCCCACAAATTTACAGTTTAGACCTGTACAGTCTACTCAAATAGACATTTATATTAAATTTGAGACATTACTATGATTCATCACTGTCCCTCTGACGACAGCCATGTAATGCTGCAGGCAGAGAATGGCTGCTGTTCTGCCTCTTGATAGCATCTAAATTTCAACAACATGGGAAATCAGCTTTCAGTATCCAACTCTCGAAGCACGGTAAGGTCTGTACTGAAGTGTTACCATGTAAATGTAAGCCTTTTTTATTTCTGAATGGTAGCTGTATGGAGACGGGCAATATTGGCCGGGTATGGCTTTAATTATAATGCAGTAGCCCATTTTCTATCTGCTGTATTGTTACTACTGATAACAAAATACCTTGTATAATTCCTTTCATGTATTGCTCTGGATGTCTCTCTGAAATGTGAAACATACGCAATTCAGAGTTCCTCCAGAGGGACTGGGGGCTCTGGTCAGAGATCGCTTAGATGTGTTGATCAGGAGAGACCATTTTGACTGTCTGCACTTCATAGACCTGGAACACCATCCGAAAATTTTAGTAAAGCCCAGAACATCAGTTTGAGATCAGACATCAGAAGATATCCAGGTATCACCTGCAGCTGGGTGGAACAGGAGTTTGAGGGAACGGCTTGGTTCCTCCAAACACTGAACAAGATTGTGAATTCTGCCAAGCAGGGGACCATCTTTTTGTGGCTTTTGTGCACAGGAACATCATGGGATAAACTGGTCCCAGTGATCCAGACTGCTGCTGTCTAGGGTAGTGCCAGGCAGGCCCACAACTGCTGGGTTTCACTATGGATTTCTTAGGTGCTACTGCAATGTGGATCATAAGCAGGGTGAGCCAGATGACCTGCCAAGGTCAGGGTGCTCTATGCAGTGCCAACAGAGAGGCTACCAGCAGCCTGGTAACAAGCCTCTTGATAACGTGATAGAAATAAACCGTTTTCCTCAGAATACATTTTCCAGTTATGTTTCTATGTCAGTGCATTATTTTTTTTTATCATCAGCACTAGAGGCTACATCTTGCTGCATTTTGATTGAAATTTGATGAACTTTAGCTTTTTTTTTTTGTGCTTTCATCTGTAAAAAGCAGGAAACACAGTTCTTTGAAAAAAGAATGGAAATTTCTTCTAATAGAAGAGGTGATACTGTGAGCATTTGAGAGTGTTCAGGTTTTGGACTACAGGGAGCTAATCGCAAATTGTGTGAACAATTATTTTTGCGTTAGAATGATGCGAGTTGCTGAAATTGCTCATTGTATAAATGAGACATCCTGCATTATTGATCAGACTACTTCAGCTGTACTGGCAGTATACCCATGCCTTTTACAGGGCTGTTTATCTGCTCTAAGTCTAAGAATCAATCATCCATTCACGTGTCTTGGATTTTGTTTTTTAATTAAGAAAGCTAAATACTGAAATATATTTAAAGCTCCATTTTCTGTCTCTCAAGGGCTACCTTGGGATGTGGGAACATAGTCACTGACTCAATTTGATTAGTAATCTGTTGGGTTCAGTGTTCTACTTCTGTCTAATAATAAGCACTTATTGTTTCAGAAGTCGAACAAACCTAGTTTGTTCAACTGAGCAATGTTATACATTAAAGCAGTAGCCTATTCTGACCTTGTGATGTGGGTTAGTCGCTGAACGAGGTGTAGTTACTCGTATTAATTAAAAGTAGAGAAAACAAATATTGAAATGCATTCTGCAAAGCCCTTGAGGTCAAAACTACACGTTAATGACATTTTGTTTGCTGTTCTGCAATACTGTGACTGTTATTATATTATCCACTCTAATTTTGCTCAAAGGAATTGGATTTCAAATAAACCTATTTCAAAAGGAAGCATGAAAAAAGAGCTAAACAGAAGCCATCATCCTATTAGTACCATAAGTATCCTAATAACATGCCATGATTAAAAATGTTGACCTTGACAGGCTAAGGGAAAAAAGGAAAAAAATGTAGATATTCCTTATAATTTGTTTTCTTCAGAAGCAAAATTTTTAGTTTGGAGCTAGCTTTGGTGAAATGATGATTTCTGCACGTATTTCCGGAGTTCTGTCATCTGCAATTTTAATTCCTAAAGAAAACAACTAACAAGAAGATGCATATTAGTGAACCCTCTTTCCACCATGGTTTTAGAATAGAAGAGGCTTTGCAGTCAATTATTTATGTGCAGTAAATACTAAAAGCTGTATTATCTCAGAATAATCAATGTTTGGCTGAAGCTTGAGAACACTAATAGCTAATCTTAGAAGTCCACATTGAGTTTCATTTGAAAAAATGGCAGAAGTCTCGCTGATTTTAAATCAAGGAGAATGAGGCCAAAAAGCGCTGCTTTGAGAGGTAATTTCAGATAGTCAGTTGAAAACATCTGTAAAATGGTAGGAAACTTGACTTTCACTCCTTGTGTAATGCTACTTGACGTGTTTCAGCAGACAGGAGCTCTTCACGTTAAAAAGCTGTATGTCTGTGTTTTCCATAGCCTTGGGACGTCTTGTTTAAGTGTATAGCTATACTACTGCCTCTGAGAACAGACAGAGGGCAACTGGGAAGTGATGGTGGAAGAGTTGAATGGGAAGGACCTGGGAGACTCAGCACAATACTGAAAAAACTGCATATTTCCAGATCAGATTATACTTTTTCTTTAATATCTCTTTTTCCTTGAAGCCACAGCAAATCTTTCTTTCTGGGGTGTGCTGTCAGCCATTCTAGTGGGACGTTTTGTTATCTTGTTATCTCTTTGGTGATTCTGATAATTTGCTTATGTCAGTGCAAAGCACTTGAGGGAGGTTCTGTCCTCCAGGGACTCTTGAAGATGACACGAGCAATGAAGGAAGTGACACCCAAAATGCGAGATAGTATCAATGCATCTGAGTTCCTCTGGTGCAGGCTCTGAGCTGGGTGCTAAGTAGGTGCTGGAAGATTACAAGAGAGAAGAAAATTGTTTGTGGTGTTCAGTGTGTATGAGTGCTTCTATCAGAAGGGAACCTGCTGTTTTTTGAGGTCACGCAAATGATAAAGCATAGATTTTGGCTGTATTTGGAGGAGGTTCTGAAATGTGACAGAGGGTGGTGACTCATTGGAACAGGTTGCCGGTTGCCCAAGGAGGTTGTGGATGCCCCATCCCTGGAGGAATTCAAGGCCAGCCTTGAATGTGTGGCTCTGGGCAACCTGGTCTGGTGGTTGGCGACCCTGCCCGTGGCATGGGGTTGAAACTAGATGATCATTGTGGTCCTTTTCAACCCAGGCCATTCTATGATTCTGTGATTATTAGAAAAGCCCTTCAGAACTCAACATGCTTATCCATCCAAAACAGAAATACTATCAGAACTTCATTTTAAGGGTTATTTGTTCTCATTTCCCTATCTGGAAAGAGAAGTAAAACTGAAAAAGAAGGCAGGGATGGTTCTGAAGAATGTGACTCTGATGCAAAAAAAAAGAAAAAAGAAAAAAAAAAAGGTATTTGTGTTCTGTACTATCCTTTCTGCTGGAGGAAAAGTATAGCAAACCTTGTATTGCCCTTACTAGCAATTCAGTTTAGCAGTGCTTATCTTTAATCACACTTTGTGGGGATAGAATCTATTTATTGATAACACTGATTGTCACTGTTGAATAGAATTTTTTTTTTACTGAAGTAAGGGAACCTTTTCCCATTCTTTTACGGAGAGTGTAGGGGGATGCTCTACAACTCCACAGAGTGGCAAAGAGGAAAAGCTTTCCTCTAGCGGGGAAAAGGCAGCATCAGGAAGCAGCCTCTAGATAAGCAGATATTGTTAAGTAGGGAAGTAGGACAGATACCTTGAGACAGCATCTGGTAGAGAAAGGGAGGAGGCCCGAACACACCTTTGCAGAGAAATCCCAAGAAGGAGTGGTAAGGATCCAGCTCCTAGAAAAGTTTGTGGGGTTTTTTTTCATACCTCTAAAGTAGTGAACCACTTTCACTCATTTCTCATTGAATTGCACATTAAGACAGATTTGACCAAGTATTTTTAGTTGGAGATTTGGAACAGCTAAAGAAAGAAATCCTCTTAATAAAAATAGGAGCTTTTTTTAAACTATCTTTTATACAAGTGTAATTCCATTGACTTCACGAGATTTATTTCTAATACATTCAGATATGAAAGGACTACCAGGCTGTGGGCACTCTTATTTTTCCTTATACTCTGGAGGTAATGTCATCGGTGTCCTTAAATCATTCCAATAAAAGCTAGATTTTTTACAATGTTTCTTTCGTGTTATTTTGATGATACACTGCTACACATAGCCAAATAAGTACCAAATGTGAACGTACAGTACAATTGCCACTGATCTTCCTGATTATGAGGATAGCGTTATGCTTTTTTTTTTGTAAAGTATTGCAAGTCAAGCTGAATTTCCCATAGGACTGCAAGCTGAGTTGGAGTATCAAGTGGGCAGGACAGAACCAAGTCAGAGCTACTTTCTAAACTTCAGCAATCTTCATCAGATTTCCTTTGAATGATGAGAAATATTAAGCTTCAGTCTTTCAGGGGAATATTTCTCAGTGAACTGTTTACCAGTAGCTTTCAAATTTCAGCTTTATGCTTCTGTTATTAAATGAAGCAATGTTGTAAGAAGAGCAACCGTCTTTTATTAGACCAGATCATATCATTGGATGGAAAACAGGCAGGCTTTCAGGTGTAGAAATCTATCTTCAGTTTTGAAACAGAAGTCAATTTCAAGCCAAGTGCAGGCTGGGGACAATTGTTTCAGATTTAACTTTGTTACAGTGATCAATTGAATAAATAGAAGGCGAAAAGGCACCTTGAGGCTGATGAGGATGGTAGTGGAAGTAGGTGTGGCGAGTCAGGTACAGGTCAGGAAGGGAGATGCATTGTGGGGGATGGAAACAGCATGGGACTGTACCACGAGTAGAGGCTGAGGAAGAAGCCAAGCGAAGAGTTGGTGAGCCTAAGCCAGCAGCCACATGGACCCTTCAATCTGATGTGGCTTGAGCAGCCACCAAACGGGATGGTGCAGCCTTTCTGCCTGCTTAGCCATGTACTGAAAGAGACGTTTAGGCCCACTGAGTTACAGAGGCAGCCTGGAGTGAGTAACTCAGATTTAGGCAGATAACTTTTAGACATCTGAAGGGGATCTCCCATACCTCAGTACCATGTGGGCTGACTGTGTTGCTGAGGCTTGTTTACAGTAGGCACCTGGACATACACCTCCCATTTGGGTTGGGGAAGATAAGTGCTGAGTGGGCATAAGCCCTGCTGTACTTCTTGGCCTCAGATCCGGCTGCATCAACACAAGCTCTGTCACTTGAGAATCGGGACTTGCTAGTCTCTAAACCGTAAAAATCTGCATTCTGGTGCTGTTTTCAAAAGGGCTTCCATTGCGCTAGCTTTACTGTGAAAACAAGATGAGATCTTGCCCCACATGTAAAGAAGTAATCCTATGTTAATCCACACATTTGTTCTCTGGGCATTAAATTCAAATGGAGATTACTCTTTTAAATGTTTGTGGAGATCTCTGCTGCTTGTTATTTTGTTATTCCCTGCTAAGACAATGCCATTGCTGTAATTGTTTTTCTCTCTGGTTTCAGAAGCATTAGGAAACCTTACTAACTCTTCCTTTTGTAAAATGAGCTTCTATTCACTGACCAGTGTAACAGATGACTAGATGCTGGATATTTCAGTTCCCCAGGAAACTCATGTGGCATTGAGTTTATGCACACAAGCTGCCCTTTCTTTCATTGTGTAAGGAAAAGAAGATCTTTATGAAAGTTGAGTGGGAGATAAGATCAGTATGGTGGGCTGGTAATTACATAAAGTAATGTTCAGTCATTAGACAAAATGTACAGTTGATCCTATGGCTTAGCTGTGGGCGAGGAATATGATCATACTTCGCTGGTATAAAAGAAAGATGCAACCTTTTCATACATCAGGAAGATACATCCACACATCAAGGACAGCTCACGTTTGAACATCGTCCTGCGTTTTCTCATCTTTCTGATTTATTCTCATTGAACAAGGGAGGTAATATATTTTTAATTTTCTTTACTGTTAAGGAAGAGCTATTACATATATATATATTTTTTTTACATTGTCTTCCCCTTCTCTCCAAAAGTTTTCTTCTCCTTCCATTCTGTCAAAGTTTTTACTTTGAAAAGTGGCGTGAAGTGTTGCATAGGAACTAAGAAATCAGTACTTAGTGTTAAACTGGCTTTGTAAGCAACATAAAACGAGGTTGTAGGATTGCATTACAGCTAAACGGTGGTAGTTTGTGATTTCTGGTTGGGTCTGTGAATGCTACAATGCTACATTAGTAATCTTGTATTTTTATCCTGGTCTACAGTATTACTGCCAGATGTCAAATGTTACACAATTCATGGTGCTAACGTGTTTTAGAGACTTTAAGTTGCTTGTTAGGGTTAAATATGTTAAGGGGAAAAAAAAAAAAAAGATGTTAGTAAAGATTTCTCAGACTTCAGTGGTTTGCTAACAGCTTACAATGTACAAGACAGCCAGAAGTGAAGCACTGGCACTTCATCGTTGATGTGACATAGCCATCCATCACTGCTAAGCACTCAATCTGAAAAGAAGTAAACACAGTGTGCAGAGTGTTCGGCTCTTGCTGGTCACAGAGTCACCACAGTCACCACATAGAACAGCAAAGAGAGACATCCCAAGTTTTTGCTGAAGACATTAGGTTATTTCATATGGTCAGTACAAAGATGGCCCATCTAACAAAGCTCTCTGGCACATCTGTGCAAAGACAAAGACCACAGAATTTGAGTAGGAATTCTGGTTTCATGGTGTACAGCATAAATATAAAAACATCCAAAGAGTACCACATGCATGTGAAAAGAAGAACTGTTTGCAGTCGCTGATGGCAGGCTATCCTTGTTATGGTAACTGGTAATAGGATAACTTGTTTACAGAAAAAGACAAGGTATTGTAAATAGTAAGGTGAGACTCTCGCTGCTGGGGAGCGTTTAAAATTGCCATCTTTCCAAAGATCTGCTAAAATTCACACTTTACATAATCACAATAACCAAATCATAATGTTCCAATAGCTTAAGAAAGATAATGATTAAATCACAGAATCACAGAATTATCAAGATTAGCAGAGCAAAGTAAAAGCTTAATTTAATTTGATTGTGAGGTGGTGTAGATATTAACTGGGTTAGCAGCATGGGCACAGTCAGAAAAGCAAAAGTAGAGCAGAATAAAAACATCGGGCAAAATTGCTGTCGTATTGCTGGAGTAGAGACACTCGTGTCTGGGTTTTATTGACAGGTCTTTATTTTTAGTACAAGCCTGACAATCTGACTCAATAGAGGAAGTGCAAAACTGTGATTTCAATTCCCTTTTTTGGTTAGTTTAATTTAAACAACTTCCCTCTGGGATTGCCTCAGACCCTTTTAATTTACCAAATCATATGCATTCTTAGAGAAATTATGACAAAAAACGCTACAACTTGTTCAGCAAAGAGCATGAAGTCACACAGTAGTCAGTCAGTGGCTGTGGTGTTGTTAGAGAGCCACTGGATCATCCAGGCTTACCAAAAGGCTCAGGGTGATGTAGAAATGAGGTGTTTTGAAAAAAGTCTGTCTGTTATCTTCTCCTGCTAGTAAATGAGCCCTTCCAGCTGGCTCCTTGCACCGGGCAATGCGTTGCCCAGCTCTGAGCCCCCAGATGGACCGGGGCCTGAAGCTAAACCATGCTTGTGTGTCCCAGTACAGGCGAGTCTGCCAGCAGTCACACCCCATCTGTAGTGCTGAAAAGAGCATGTACAATAAATAACCTTCAAAGAAAATTCCTATTTGCTGAAGGGAGAGGTCTGACCAATTTACTCAGCCCAACTTCATAAATGCAACTGAGCTCAGTTCACATCCTAAAATGACTGGCAGAATCATATGAATGTTGATGTAAATGGTGTGAAGGTCCACCTTGATGTTGTGGACACAGGTGACTTGTGTCCAGGGAGCAGAACACAGAGAGCTGGCAGCTGCCTTTCAGAAACCTGAGAGTGCTGTTTAAAGCTCTTATGAGGCTACTGTGTTATCCACCCTTCGTTGTCCTGCATGTTCTCAATACGGCCATGTTGAATTTATTCAGTGGACATGGTCAGATCAAGCCGGCTTGGGTCTGCCCTGAAGATCTAAAAGGAGGAAGGGGAGCACAAAGCTTGCCTTATCACAAAACCTGGATAGTACTGAGTGAGCACTGGATGTGTTAAAAGTAAAAGCCATGGCTGAGCCTATGAGAAGGCTGAAGCAGACATGCATGCCTCATATTTGGTGGGCATCACCCCAGGTTGCTGTGGCTGTCCTTTGCTATACAATGCTGCATCATGAAGGCTCTCTTTTTAACACACGTCTCCAAGTTTCCCATAGGAGATAATCTCAGATGACCACTTATTGTACTTGGATGGGTTTTTGGTAAAAGCCATAGCAGAGAGAAATAACCACCAGTAGCATTCAGAGTACATGCATACACACATTTACTAAACTAGTTTTTTTATACTTCTTCCAAATGCTTCCTTCCAGTGCTTCCACAATGTCTTCCAGTGGGTTTTCTTCAAATTCCACCCTGACTGCTTTTTACTCCCTTATTCTCTGTTTCTTGCCAGCGTGGACCGACTTGCTGGGCAGGTAGGACTGAGGAGGTGAAGTCACCTGCACCTAGCACCCAGCCTTTGCCTCCCATTATTGTAATCTCTCCATCCTTGATCTTTGCTGGACTTCAGATCAATTTCTTATCTCTAGTATTTGCTATCTTACTTAGAAAAAGTTTTGTTGCCTCTGTTGTGCCTTTCTAGCTCTATGAGTTGCTCATAAACTTTGCTCCCTTCCACTTCGCTAACTCTGATGAGGCAAGGGCTGTGTTCTCATCATCCTGTCTTTGGTCTCAGCATCATCATCTTGGTCATGAGCTTTTTCTCCCTGCTATGGGCATGGGCTTCTCTGGTTTTGCTTCCTTCCTTGTCCTGAGTTCAAAGCTCTATTATATGATCAGTGCTTCATAGCAGTCTGACTGCTTCCTTCATCACAGTCTGTTTGATCAATGAACCAAGACCTTCTGGATATATCTCTGGGAATTTGTATAGCAATGGAGCGTCCCTCTGCTAATCCACACACTCTTTGTACACATGCCAGTACTCCAGGCTCACTCAGATGATCATGTCATGCAAGTGGCTTCACTTCTTGGACCACCTCAGGTTTGCCTCTCCATCCATATGCAAGCAGGCATTATTTGTACATTTGCATCATTGTGGCAGTCTCTGCAGGGATTCTGTTGGGGAGGTGCAAAGTCTGAAAAGAAATAGCTTGCCAGTATATGAAAGCTGATTTTATTTAATTATGCTTTGCTCTCTTGATTTTCTACTATATTTTCCTCTTAGGAATGTTAGTGCCCTTTCAAATAGCATGGCATGCTTAAATAACCTCTACACCAAATCTCAAGATTAATGTCTTTGTTGCTGGCACTACTGCTGTTTTCACTGCATTTTTAGAAATACTTGGTTCCTTAGTGGGATCCCTCCCTGGAGAATATTTATCATGAAGTAGCAGCAATGACTGGAGTGTTTAGAAGAGCTCTAAACTTCTTTACCTTGCAAAGCAAGTGACTTTCAGAATCTAGGATGTATCAAGTGTTGTCAGCCTGAGGCCTTATCCTACCTGTCAGCCATCGTGCTCTTGGGGGACAATATCCATCTTTAAAGGTAAGGGGTCAGGCAGCCTGCACAGGCACAGAAACTGCTTAAAAGCTCCTGCTGTGAGAGACTGTCCTGAGGTGCTGCCAGCATACGGGGTGCTGCGGGGCCTGCTGTTCAGACACAGCCCAAACACGCCTCATTTGGCTGCTGGCATGGCCTGCGGCTGTGACTGCAGGAGCAGGGAGACCTGCACAATCAGATAAGGCTTCTCATAAGGCAAGTGGTAGCTGGGATCTGTGGGCTCTGCATGCTGAGTGCGGCCTGAGCCTGCTGTCCCTGGGGGCAGGTAGCAGCAAGGACAGCACTGCTGCACAGCTTCAGCAAAACACCTTCTCTGCAGGGTGGGCATGGACAGTGCTGAGCCCAAAGAGCCTCATGGGATGACCTGTGAGGGAAGGAAAAGCCCATGAGTGAGAGACTGGGTCCAGAGGAGGGCCACTAAGGTGATCAGAGAGCTGAAGCACCTCTCCTTCAAAGAAAGGCTGAGGGAACTGGGCTTGTTTAGTTTGGAGAAGAGAAGGCTGCAGGGAGACCTCATTGTGGCCTTCCAGTACTTGAAGGGGGCATATCAACAGGAGGGGATACGACTGTTTACAAGGGTGGATAGTGATAGGACAAGCGGGAATGGTTTTAAACTGAGACAGGGGAGGTTTACGTTAGATATTAGGAGGAAGTTTTTCACTCAGAGAGTGGTGGCGCACCAAGGAGGTTGTGGATGCCCCATCCCTGGAGACATTCAAGGCCAGACTGGATGTGACTCTGGGCAGCCTGGTCTGGTGGCTGGTGACCCTGCCCATGGCAGGGGGTTTGAAACTAGATGATCATTGTGGTCCTTTTCAACCAGGCTATTCTATGATTCTATGAAGTAGTCTGACTGGGTGAATTATGCTTTGTGCTTGAGACAGACATTTGCAGACTTTATTCCTACATGGGGCATCCTCACATGTTTTTGTTTTAGGCTAACTCAGATCTTGTCTACCTTTCCATTGCAAAGGGTCGTGTCACAGGCACATGACACCATTCTCACTGAAAAGAAACGTTATCCTTTACAACTATTTTTTTTTTGTTTCTGACCAAGCTGGTACAACAGTGCCTGAGAATGACTTGAAAGATCTGTGGTAGTTAGCAAAAGCATCCTGCTGATCTACATGTAGCCTTTACTTAGGTATGAGCAGGGACAGAACTGTTTTTTGTCCTCCATGAAATCTTACTGGCAATAGTAATAATAATAATAATAACAATAACAATGAAAGAGGGAGAAAGAATTTGGGGTGATATTCATATGGCCGTGGCTTATATGTACTGCATCTTTAATGTTCTGGATTTTATTAATTCATATCTGAGATATACATTACTCCATGGTGTAGATTTGATTTGGATCAAATATATCCACAAAACTGTACGTCAGAGAACAGAGAAGATGTGATACAACATTTATAGCCATTTCATCTCATATACTAGCTGCACAAGGACGTATGTGCCATGTAGCATATGCTTTCTTGCACAAAATTAATCCCCCGTAAAGATTTTTAAAAGTTTGAACCAAGCAAGGTGTGTCTGTACTAAACCAGCTTTCTGTATTCTTCATCTGTTGATCAGAACCCAAAAGCCAATCTACAGTGCCAGTAAAACAAATCCTGATGCAAATCTCAGTCTGGAAGGTGATGGTGACTCTGAACTTGCTGTCCTCTCCTGACGAGGCCCTTGTACTGCAGTCCTGGATTCTACAGATTCTGTTGCCTCCTCCAAAAGACAGTTCACTGTCTTTTCTCCACTCTACCATAAATATAAGACAGTTACGGTATTTGAAGTTTATATGCTATGGATTATGTTAATATTCAGAAAATATTGTTAAGGCCAGAAGGAGAGGTACATTTTTGTTATGAAAGTGGTGATGAAGTCAATTTTCTGAGGCTATAAAATGCACACCAGTGTACTACATTTTCAGTTTCTGCTCATGGTTTTAAATTGTCCCTGTTACTTGTCTTGAATGCTGTATTAGTGTGTAGCCTAGATGCTGGTACTGTACCCAGTGTGAAACAGTCCTTTAAAAATGTGCTTATTTGTATTTCCAGAAAGATCATGGATTGCTACAGGAAGTATGCAGCTGTCACTTTGACCATTTTGTCTGTATTTCTGCATCTTCTTCATACTTTCCCAGATGGAGAATTTCTCATGCAGGGTAAGCTACACTCAGCATTCAGAAATAGGACAGTTGTAAAGAGCAGCAATTAAACTTGTTTTATAAATGTGGTCATAAATATTATTATCCTATTACATTTCTTGACATTTGGATGTGAAAGTATAATTACTCAAGATAATTTTGCTTCCTATTCCTTATTTAAACTTGATTTCTCCAGATCATGAGTCTCCCAGATGACAGTATCCTCATGACGTGGTGACCTTAGTCCTTGAAACATTCTGAAATAGAAATGTTTCATTTTGTTGTGCTTCTGACATCAAAGTGGCCACACAACGTCAGGAATAGCAAAACAATAGTTCCTCATCATAATGCATAGAATATATTTCTTCTGAAAGGCCTCTCGCACTGCAGCCAGGGCTAGGATGAGTTTACTGGAACAAAGCCACAATTTGTAGTAGTGTGCCACAGAGATTTCCAGCAGCATAGCCTCCAGCTCACACAATAGGCTGAGCACTTCTTCCCGTAGGTCACACACACACTCTTCACTAACAAGGTGGGTTCCATGGATCACCACTGAGAAAGCAGTGCCTTTACCTACATCCGCTCAGCAGCAGTGTTAAAAGAACACAGTTTGATCCTGCTCGTCCTCTCTGGCCAATCAGGACTGAGGTTTGTAGCGTTCCTTAATGCGGAGATAACGTGAGTCCCTCCAGTAGCTGGCCTTAGACCCTCACTCTAAGCTCCTCTCCATCTCCTAGCAGGCCTGAAGATCGTGGTCTTCTTCAGTTGCACCCAAGCCTACCTCCTGCCAGGGCCAACACACTAAGCATTTTCCTTTGCTGCTTTTGGGCAGGGAGTTGAGTGCAACGTTTTGGTGATCAGGTTAGGTGGGCTCCTCTGCCTGGTACTGTTCCTTTCTGTTGCCAGGTCTCTGTGTTCACTGTAGCCTTTAGTCTCATAATCTGAAATGTACACATTTTGGTAAAAACCCATTTTCACACTTAAAAAGATTTGATTTTGATAGTGTGGAGCATTTGCCTTCTGCCAATTGGTTTTCTTTAATAAGTTTTGAACAGAATAGAGAAAAATGCAAGCTACATAAATCTTGAAGTCACCAGGCATTTTTAAAATTCACAGATAACTGAGTGTTAATTCAAAACTGGCAGTCTAGGAAGCAAACAAACTGCTGTTACTAAATATCCATAGCTAATAGATTTTATAAGTAGAGCTACTGTAGTATACTTACTGAAAAAATGCTATCAACAAAACTAACTTAGAAACAACAGAAAAGAAATGTTTGTGCCTTACCTGGAAAGACGCGCTCTAGTTTTACAAGTAGAGAATGTTGTGAAGATGAGGGACCCTGAAGAGGAGAGCTTTTGTTTCTGTGCTTTTCAGTTCTGCATGTATCAAAAAGCAGAACACAGAAAGGCTGATTGCCCTTTCAGCCATCAGATGAGATCCCACCAAAAAGCAGTACTTCCTCTTACTGCCCATGCTTTCCCTTTCTCTTTGAAGATGAATGACCATCAAGTAAAAGTCTTTTCTGTATGTTTTTATGGCAGGTTGTCCAGAGTGCAAGCTAGGGGAGAACAGGTTCTTTTCAAAACCAGGAGCCCCCATTTACCAGTGCACTGGTTGCTGTTTCTCCCGGGCCTACCCCACTCCAATGAGATCCAAGAAGACCATGCTTGTTCCAAAGAACATTACATCAGAAGCAACGTGCTGCGTAGCAAAGGCTTTCACCAAGGTGAGAATGCAATTGACACCATTTAAGCTTGTTTTAGGAAGCAACGTGTAAGTGAAACAGTGAATAGAAAATAATAACGCTTTTGCTGGAGCGCACTGAGCAGCTATTTGAGGGAAACGTCCTTGGTACTTATATCATTTACACTTGTGCTCATTTGTTGTTTTTTAAAAAGAAATTAAAATGTTAACCAGTACCAACTCCGATATTTAGTTGGGTATGGAGACTGGTGCAGTGCCGCTGACTTCAGTGAAGCTACTGTGACTCATGATGCATGAATTGGATTTCTTGTCCACACATTTTTAACTCCGCTGGACGCATACCCTCTCCTTAAATGTCATGAAGTTTGGATTTGATTTTAATTAGTTGCTTTCCTTTCTTCTTTCCTGCATAAGCAGGAGTCCTCTGAGAACATGCCTGGTCAATACTATCAATTACATACATGGGAATGAGAGACCAAAACCATCTGTACTCATTAGATTAATTGAGATTGTGTTTACTTTTGATAGTATAACCGGGAGGGAACTGTAAACATGTGCAGCTACTTTGAGCATTTAACAGTCCCATCTGGAAGGTTCTCCTAAAGAGAGATTCTGCTAAAGCTGATTATTTTGGGAGCAATTCAGCTCCAGGTGAAGAAACCTTAAATTGATGTAATCAGTGGTGAGCTAGCTGATGCAAGCCAAGGTTGCTGTCAGATGGTGATCTGAATCATGTTCACTGAGTGTGCTGATGAGGGGCTCAGTTCAATTACTGGCTCACAGGTTTGGTGCTATTTGAGATACCCTGGGGTACTCAAGACATCTGTGTAAAGCTGGCAGACACAGGACCCATAAAAGACCTTCTGGAGTGGCAGCTGGGGGCTTGGTGGGATCCCATCTGATGTCTGAAAGGGCAATCAGCCTTTCTGTGTATGCAGCTGGAGAGAGTCCTGGGTCTCTGCTGGCTGCAATGTGAGCCCAAATATATGGCTTACCTATAGATGCATGTATCTGAACACATTTTAGCTCTTCTTCTCAGTAGAGCATAGATGTTTTTCTAGACCACCAATGTTACGCTTGCCCTGAGGCAGGAACTAAAATTTGGCTGAGATTAAAAATAGCTCATGGTGCTCATGCTTTCTGTTTTTATAATCTCTGTGTGAAGTATATTAAGGATACTTCCTGATTTGTCATAGATTGGTTGAGTAACACTTCTTTGAAAAACAGACGCTTTAAAATGTGCCAAATTAAGGACACCAGGCTACATGTTGTTGTTGAAAACCATCTCATTACAGCTCCAAAAGCCACTGATGATGAAGCATTACAGATTGGCATTCAGAGGCCATTCTAGTTCACGTACTCCTCGGAGCCTGTATATTGCTTGGGGTTAAGAAAAAGGCTTCAGAAATCTTTTGCTTGAGATTGCGGTTTTAACTGCGTAGCTAATCCTAATTATTTTCTTTCTCGTGTGTGTGTTTTCTTTTTTTAAGATTACCCTTAAGGACAACGTGAAGATAGAGAACCACACAGACTGTCACTGCAGTACCTGCTACTATCATAAATCTTAAAGCCTGTCCCTTTGTTAATGATCAAGGACAACGGTGAATGGAATATTTGTTGTTCAGCTTTTATAGCACCGCCGTGTATAATCTTGTGTTTTCTGGTCAAGACACCAAGTAGACTTTTGAATGAGATGGATGGCTGTTTTATTTCCTCTTTGCTTCTTCATGCATTTAAGTAAGTTTAACTATTTCCATTAGGGATTAGATGCAGCACTTGCATGACAACCATAAGCTTGATCTGTTTTTAAAATAAACTGTCAGATAAAAAGTCAATGTTTCTTGAGGAAAAATGATGATTTCATAGCTTAACAAAAAAGAGATTTTGTAGTTCATTTTTAGGTTTGTTTGTTTTTGTGGGAGAAGAAGGAAGGAGGAAGAGAGGGATGGGAAAGGGGGCAGAAAAAGAAACAGTAATTTCCCCTAATTCATCTAGTGGATTTTTATTTTATTTTTTTTAAACACAACATTTTATTTCTCTTGCTTCTTTGCTGTTTTTTTTTTCTTTAACTTGTGGCGTAAAGCTTAACAGCAATCTGTGCAACATGCTCTGCCTTTCTGTGCCATCTTTGATTTTGCTTGGAGTTTAATCTTCTCCCATATCGATAAATGGACGCAAAAGGAGATGTTGTAAAGAGCTATGCAGTGTAGCAGTGCTAGAGGAGAGGCACAGCACATCTGTATTAGCTATTTAACGTGTGGCTGAGCAGCATGGCATGGGACTTTAGTAATTCTCAAGTGCAATGTGCCAGACTGAGATATACAAATGGGAAAGGAACGGACTGTGTTAGGTCAGAAATGGACTACAGAATATGTGTTTAGAATAGATGAACTTCAAGTTATAAATGGGGATTTTACAGATAGCACTTGTTTGGTTGTTGTAGGTTGGAGCAGGGCATCTGCTTGTGAATCTGCAGCCTGCCTGTATGAACATGAAATAAATTAATTCCACTTGTCTTAACCCAAATATCTGGAATGAGAATGTCAATCCTGCTGTGATCACTGAATGCAAAGGTTTAAATGTTCTGTCTCCAAAAGCCTTAAATATATTTGTGGGGTACTTCCTTGCAGCTGATACTGTTAGGGTAGTGATACAGATGTGTAGCAGAGTTTCTGATAGAGAAAGAGGAGGGTGCCTTGGGGTGAGGGTGTGAGTACAGCTGCTCTGCCTTGGGGCATGGCCATGGCTGATGTCTTCTGCAGTCCTAAATGACAGACCTGCAGGGCTAGGCTGTGATGGGGCCCTGGAGCAGCCCAGGACTGGCAGGATCTAATCATGGCTTAAATCCACTGCACACCCACCCCTGCTGTCTACTGGAATGAAAATTCACTGCTGTTTTCTAAGAATACCGTAGGGTTTTGTAGCAAATCAGACTTCTTCTCGTGAATAGAGAAGAAAGCAAAATTATTCAGCATATGTTGAGTAAATTCTGAAAACCTGTTACCCACAATTCGATCTCTGGTTCAGTCTAATCTCTGGAGCCACCAGTCTGGCTCAGTCCTGTGTTGTATTGCAGAGTCAGCTGTGCTGTGCCATTCCTAGGGGATGTTTCACCTAATTTGCTCCTGGAGAAACTTCCAGTGGTTATTCCAGGATCGGTGAAGGAGGCTGGCTCTGTTACTTCTGCTGTTACTAAACTGGAAAAAAATCACTCTCCTGGAAAGTTTTTTGTGATATTTTGTCTATGATATGTTTGCTTCAGTATTGCTTTTGTTCAAAGGGTAGGTAGTCCGGTAGGGTGGTCTTCAGTATGAGTTTAATAACATCAGCAGAAAAGGTTTCTGTATTGAGAAGTCTAATTTCTCATTCTGGATCATCGCTCAATGCATTATTGGAATACATGTCAAACAGCCACTAAAGCTGACTCACAATTCCAACCTGTTGTGCAATTTTATTAAACATGATTGATGCAGATACTTTCACAGGGGATCTGGATCCTGCCTGGGATTTCTAGGCAACGAGAGAGGAGTGATCTGAAGATGCAAGCTGATTGCCTTTGAGAATGGCATTGCAATTTCTCATAACTTTGACAGGACTGAAATGGAGAGCAGGGGAACACATTCTCCGATGTTGCTTTGCAGTGGAGATGTGCTTTTTTGCCCCGTGAAACATCTCCTTGGGTGGACTCTGTCTCAAGTGAGATCCTCCAGCAGCACCTTTTACCTGACAGTCTATTCGTTCCTGTGCTGCTCACAAAAGCAGGTTAGTGACATGATAAACTTCTGTTTGCATCTTTTGAAATAGCTGTCATCTTTTTCATTGTGAAATCATAGAAAAATTGAAAAATGGTAACAAATTAGAGACCCATGCTTTGAAGAAAACATGGGATGCTGTAGCCCTGTATCATTCTAGAATGACTGCTCTGCTTTACAATCCCAGTGGCTCATTCCCTCTTGCTTGTACAAAACCACTTACTCCTCAGTTTCTCAACCCGTGGGTCCCCCTCCCCTCTGAAGTGATCTTTGCATCAAGGGCTAGCAAAGTGCTTATTGTGAGAGCATGTGGAATGTGCGAGCACCCTCTTCATTACCTTATCTGGTTAAAGCTCTTAAGTCTGAAAGAAACACCGCTTAACAAGGAAAGTAATAAATTAAACACTGAGATAAACAAACCTAGCAGCAGGTGATAAGGGAGACGATGACAAAGAGCAGACCCCTTCAGCCCATGACCAATGGGCTGTTACCAATGAGCCCTGGGGTGGTGAAGGGATGGTGGCAGCACTGAGGGTGTTAGTGGTGGTAGTCTAAGCTTTGTGACTGCTGAGGAATGGGGAATAAGACTGACATAAGCATGGGGAGCTATCTGAGGGAGGCTTGTGAGGCTGTGCAGAGCTTACTGTGGGGTATCAGGAGGAGCTTACTTAGAGAAAGGACCAGAGGTGGAAAAAGGGGTAGGAGTAGTCAGGGGGATTGGGGTGAACTGGGGAGGAGAAAGCATGGGAAAACAGGGAAGAGGTGGGTATTGGAGGGCCAGCCTGATGTAAGCAAGCTGTTAGTCAATACGCTTTATCTGACTGACCCCTCTGCTTGATCACTGCAGCCTATACCATCTCATTAAATCCTTTACTTAACTACTTTTTCTCACTCACTATCCTATGTGCAAGTGCTGCAATACTTAAATGCTAGCATCTGGAAAAGGGACCCATACATATGAGTCCCATATGCCAAAGAGTGGTAGCAGCTGGGGGAACCAGGGTGTATGTTTATGTGAATATTTAGTCTGGGTCCTGAGACCTGGAGTCCCCAGGAATCCCAGCATGGCCACGTGCTCAGCAAGGAGACATCCTGGACCTGGAGCTTGCGGGGTTCAGCAGCCAGCTCTGAGCATAAACAATCAAAAAACATTTTTCGATACTGTTTCAAATCAGGACAGGTCTGAATTGTTTATCTGTGCATGTGAGTGTGAAAAGCGAAGCCATAGGTAGGAAAGTGATGGTGCTCAGTGAGTGAGCTTGTGCGTGGTTAGGGCTAGGAGAAACATTGCTACATGTCACGAGAAAGCTAATGCAGTTGACTGTAATAGAGGATGAGTGGTTGAGAAGCTGCTTGGGATATGAATAGGAATAGAAGCTGGAAGGCAGTGTAGACACATACCTATAAGGGCTAAATGCCTAATTTCCGGTAGAAATGGAAAACAGAAAGAAAAGTACAATATAGCTTCCTTGTGTTAGAAAACGGCTGGGACAGAGGGTAGATCAGCTCTGTATATTTAAGAGGGGCACTGAGAGAAGAGATCAGAAAATCAGAAGAGACTGATCTCTTGTTTACACCAATAGCCGGTGTACAGCTTCTGTGTTTCAGCATGAGAATGGAGATAAAATGAAGTCCTTGTCAGTGTGGTTTATAAGTAGCAATAAATCAGTCAGGCTAATACTGCAGATTATAAATGCTGAAGATCATGTGGGCTGAAGATATAAATGATACGTTTTTACTGTCACGGTGACCTATTTAAACCTACATCACCGTGGCCCTAATAACAAATTCATTCTGTGCAGAGAGGAGCTCTCTGACAAAGCTCTGTTTGCTGAGGGCTTGTGCCCAGCCTCACTGAAGAGCATTTTGCTGCATCCTAGGCAGATCTCTCTCTTTGCAGAGATCTGAAGTATTTACCTATCAACCAAAAAATGCTCAAAACTGTACTAGGGGTTAAAGTGCTGCTGAGGAGCAGATGTGCGGATGGTGAGTGTGGGTGCCTCCCCGCTGGAAGCTGTGATGATTCGGAGGTATTGCAATTTCCATTCCCCGGCTGACAAGATCAGGAGGGGTGAGCTCTCAGTAGGAAGATAAAGCCTTAGAGCTGTAGGGATTTTAATGAAATGAAATTTCTGACAAGGCCTCCTACTCTTTGCAAGTCTGAGAAGCTGCAAATTAGCAGGAGCCTTCCTTTCCTCATCCTTCACCCTGTCTAAACAATGAATTTAAACAGTGGTCGGGGGAAAGGGAAGCTTATCCCAGAATCTTTGCTGGCCAAGTGCAGACTGCATGGCTCCCCTTTGCAGCGGGGTGAAAGAGGGCTGCTTGGATGAGTCTGGAAGACAACTGAATACATTTATATACAGAAGAAACCTCCACAGAGGGGAGAAGGCCATCTGGCTATGTCAAAGAGCATTGCCATGAAGAAAGAGATATGAAAATAGCTTTAGGGAATATGCAAACACATTTTGTGATGGAATAAAACCAACGATTCATTAGTGTCTGGAGGATTCCCCTTTAAGGGGTTTCCCTATTGCTCTGCAGTTTACCGTGTTTCTGGCATATGCTAACTAAACTCAGCAACTGGCTACAGACACAACCACTGCTTATGCATATACATGTATTATACGTACACTGTATACATACATGTGCACAGTCACTGTCCTGCCAGGCCATTGGACATATTGAAGTATTATAGAAACCAGTGTTCTTTTGGTTGAGGGAAACAGCAAAAAAGCACGTGATTTATTGTTTTTTTGGTTGTTTTTTTTGGGGGGGGGGGGGAGAGTGGGGGGGGGGTGGTGGTGGTGATAGGGCTTCAGTTCAGTGTGATTTCTTGGGAATTTATTTTCTATTTATTTGATAATTTGTTCTTCAAAATCATCTGTCTCTCTCCACAGTGTGGTTGTTCCAAAAGCATTAAAAATGCCTTTCTGGTCACAGCATTCATCTGTGTAGCCCAAGGATTCTTTCTGACTCTGGCCATATCAGATGCTGCTTTAGGGCAGAATAAGAGGCTGGCCACTTCTTGCAGACATTTCCCCTTCTGTCTTTCTCAGTATCCACATTTGATTTTTGGGAGTATTAGAGAGTTCTTTTTTTCCTTGTCCTTTTTGTTGCTACTCATGGACTCCTTTTCTATGAATTTATCTAGACCCATTTGAAGCTGCTGCTATTATCTGCCTCCATAACCTCCTGTCACAGTAAGTTACAGAATTGTGAAAAAAGTACCCACTTTAATCTGTTTTAAACTAATCTCCTAGATATTGCTTTCATGATTTTATAATCCACAATCGTTTTTCTTCTCTGTGTTTTCCTCTCCATGACAAAGAGCCCATTATTTCTAGGTTCTCCCATTAGGCAGCTGTTGGATCATTTCCCTTGCTTTTCTCTGTACCTGCTTTAACTCTTCTGCATCCTTCCTCTGCTTCAGAGGGCAAATCATGAACTGTCCTCAAGTGGGGTTAATCCAAATTCAGAAATGGCAGCAAAACAATGTCCTCTGTCTCGTTCTCGGGACCCTTTTCTAATGTATTGTTTTGGCTTCTACTGACAACCAGAGCCTTATTAATGATTACACTTAAGATCTTTTTTTTCCTTCTTTTTTGACATGCTGCTGTTAGTTCTGAATCCAGCATGCTGTAGGCGTTGTTTGGATTATTTTTTCCCTAGCTGCGTTGCCTTACATTTATCTGAAACCTATCTGCCATATATTTGCCCATTTAGTTGTGTGTGGTCTTTCTGGAGTTCTTCATCAGCATAGCATTTGGCTGCCTGGAGGAGTTTAATACAATCTGTAAATCTGGAAATCTTACTGTGGGTTTCCTTCACTCTGATGAGTGTGTTGGACGGAACTGGTTTTAGCATTTTTTCCTGAAAAGTAAAAAGCCACATTAAGCCTATCCTCCATTTCCTATCCTTTAGCCAGGTTTCACTTCATAACAGAAACCTTTTTTCCAACTCTGTGGCAACCTAAGTTCCTTTAAAAGCACTCTTCCAGCATGATTTTGGCACGTCTCCACTTTCTGTGTTGTTTTGATTGTAAAACACTCCAAATCTTGGCACCCAGCTAAAGCTTCGACTTGACATGGGCTGAACAGTTGCCTTCACACTGGGTTTGGGGTCAGGTCTGCTCACAGCAGAGTCAATTTTCCTTTCTTAAAAAAATCGATGAGGATATATTCCTTTGGACCAAACCTAGAGATAATTAGGCTCAGAGAATGCCAGACCTGAATTTCCTGGCTGGGTCTCCACTTCCAGCACCTCCATATGGAGAGATCTCAGAGGAGGCTGGTGCCAGAAATGAAACCACTGCTCCCACCGCAGCTCCTGTCCCCACCACTCCTCCTACCAGAAGTGATTAAAAGAAGGTCACTTGCTAGCCTATATCAACACGAGAGCTTCCACCCCACACAGGCACAGCTTAGCTCACGGTGGTGGAAGAGCCAACATGCTCTTCTTATCTCTTTATTTTTTTCCTTTCCATTTCTCCCCCTTCATCATTCTCTGCCCATCTTCTCCCTAGTGATACTTGGGCTGGTGCAGAGGCTCATCAGGTCTCACCCTCAGCACACAGAGCTCAAGGTTGTTATTCCTTGTCCTCACTCCTTTACAACAGTGTATAGTCATTAATTTGCCACGTAAGATAAGGTCAGACAAGGCAATGAAGGAAGAATTATATTTTTTCTCTTCCAGTTTCTGAGTTGACTTGAAATAGTTGTTTTTACATGTGTTTGTCATTTCAGTTGTGTTATATCTTTATCCTAAGAGGTTCATAATGTTCTTTTCATGCAGATATCCTCCCAGAGGAGGATGCAACAACAAAACAATTCTGAAAAGTCACCAAATGAATTAATGTGCAAAAGATTGGTCTGTGTGTTTTTGAGAAAACAGAAAGGGACCCTTGGAGCCCAGGAGAAGGGGTTCCAGCTGATGGGGCCTCCCAGTGGAGAGCTGTAAGTGGGCAGATGAAACGGCTCTAATATACCAGTTAAAAAGAGATGGGAAATTGCATGGCCATTAGGAACATTTGCAGCTATGGATGCAAAGAAAATGGCAAGGATGAACACATCCAGCTCTTCAAGAAGGAGGCTGGCCCTATAGACATTAGAGCTGCTATTTTCCTTTGTTGTATTTTGGTTAGCTCAAGTATTTCTTCATGGTGGGGTTTTCTTCAGTTTGGTACTTGGATAACTGTTTCTTGATTTTACTGATTCTTTTCCATCCCAAACAAATGAGAAAACATTATCTTGTTCTGGATGTATTGTCAGTGGAGAGTGAAAGGAGATAAAAAAAAAAAAAAGCTGAGTGCTCATAATAAGGTAGCTGGGGGGAGTGTGATCATAGTATCACAGAATGGCTGAGGTTGGAAGGGACCTTAAAGCCCAGTTCCATCCTCTGCTATGGGCAGGGTGCCACCCAGCAGATCAGCCTGCCCAGGGCCCTGTCCAACCTGGCCTTGAATGCCTACAGTGATGGGGCATCCACAGCTTCTCAGGGCAGCCTGTGCCAGCTCCTCACTACTCTTGTTAATGTTTAGCTTTACTGCGAGCACGAGCCTTTCTGCACTCTGCATGGTCAGCACACCCTAGGACACCAGTGGCCCATTGATTTTTTGTTGGTGTCATGAGTGCAACAGGTTTCTGTGAAGGGCTTGGAAACAGGTGTGGTTGTGCTATGGTCCGTTGATGTGTTGTGGATCAGCTCAGGAAGGAGCTGTCATTTCTTACTTTTGAATTGAGTATTAAGGTGCTGCAGGAAAACTTGGTGACAACATTTCATATTAGCTGATGTGACTCACTACATTGGAATAGCCACAAGCACAGCAACAAAGGTTTTTTTGCTTTTGGACTGCCCAACTGGAGAGTTGCTCAGGGCTGAAGAAAACACTGGGAATCTTAAATGAGGAATGTGTTAAAACAGTGCCTTTGCTGTATACATAATCACTCTTGAGAAATGATCATGTACTTGAACCATGCTTTGTAGTTTCTAAAACCAAATTTGCAGTCACTCTTTTTGATACTTACAATTAAAGCTCTGCCCTTGCTATTTCCTATTTCTCCTGTTTCATATTACACTTCAGTATAAAATATCAAGTAAAGTTGTTACTGTTTTCTTCCAGGAATAAAGTGTGGTTTTCTGCTTTTGTTATTTTAAACCATCATTTCAATGGGCTGGGCAAAAAATCTTGTAGGCTGTAGTTTAAGGATATAAACCACAGCACCCACTTCCACCTCTTCAGGTAACATAAACAGACCTTACAGGATGGAAGTTTGGACTAATTCTGTATTTGATAAAGGCTCCTCTGAGCAGATGGTGCAAAAGACCAAAAGATTGCTCCCTGAGGTCCTCTCCCTGCCCTAGAGCGCACCTGTGAAAGCCATGCAAAGGCTGGAACAAGAAGGTTCTATGTGCAGGACTGTTGTAACTACTTCATCTTCTTTCTAGGTATCATAATCCATATTGGAGAGGTAATTACATGCTATCATATAGCAAAATATAATATGATCCTCTCCAGAAAAACAGCAACCAAACACCCCTGCAAGCTGTGTATTGCTGGATTTTAAGCTACCACCAGCATGTTGTGAGGAGAACATGCTGTGCACCACTGGGGACCTTCTCTGAGAAAAGAACACATCTCCTGGGGCATGAATATAGGAAGGTGCGTGAATGGGTGAACTGCCTGCTACCACGTACACATTTACTACAATACAAATATGAAACTCCATCAACCATACTCCTGTCTTTGTTACAAAGCACCCTATATTATAACTGGAGGAAATGGCATTTTAACTTACTTATTTTCACAGCTCCCCTTTTTACCTTGAGGCAGTTATTCCTTATGCCATGGCAAAATCCTCATCAGAAGCAAACACGTTCTGTAACTTTCATAGTGCAGATGGATCTAATCTGAAGCAGAGCAGTAAGTCCTGAGCAGACAGTTAGAATTAAATACCCCCATCAGCCTGGCCCCAAGAAGGTGACAATGAGCGCCTTGGTGCGACCAAAACCAGTCAGCCACCACCAGCCACTGTGTCAGCAAGCAGAAGGGTTGGAGTTTTCACAAGGCAGACATAAAAATAAAAGAGGCAACTAAAATACATCGGCTTCATAGTGAAGATTGTGGACTCGGTAGAAACACTTGTTTCCTAGAGTATCATGGTTTACTCTGGTGAGCCTTTCACTGCTTTGACTCTGTCTTTACACCACTGAAGCTGTGACTGTCAGCTCTCTTCTTTGGAGCCTTTCTACTAACAGAAGTGTGAACTGTATATATATAAATATTTAAAAGGTCTTTAACTTGATGAAACTCAGCAAGCAACCCTCTCCTGCAGTTAGTGTGTAGTTTGCTGTGCTCCTTCAGACTGAAAGTCTTGGTGGCCTGTGGCATTCCCCAGATCTCAGTACTGGGACCAGTTTTGTTTGTTTAACATTTTTATCAATGATCCTGCTGAGGGGATTGAATCTACCTTCAGTAAGTTTGTGGGCAGTGCCAAGTTAGGTGGGATTGTCGATCTGCCTGAGAGCAGGAAGGCTTTGCTGAGGGATCTGGATGGGCTGGGTGGATGAGTAGATGCCAGTTGCATGGCATTCATCATTGCTCATTACCAGGTTCTGCACTTGGGTCACAACAACCCCATGCAGCAGTGCAGGCTTGAGGAAGTGTGACAGGAAAAAGTTCCATGACAGAAAAGGACTTGGAGGCGCTGTCTGGCAGTTGGCTGAATGTGAGCCAGCAGTGTGCACAGGTGGCCAAGAAGGCCAAGACCATCCAGGCCTGCATCAGCAACACTGTGGCCAGTAGAGCTAGGGAGAAGCACTGGTAAGACTGCACCTGTAATACTGTGTTCAGTTTTGGACCTCTTGGTAGGAAAAGGATATTGTTCTGCTGGAGTGCGTGCAGAGAAGAGCAAGGAAGTTGGCGAAGCAAGAAAGAAACAAGAGTTATGAGGAGTGGCCGAGAGCTGGGCCTGTTTGGTCTGGAGAAGAAGAAGCTGAGAGGGGAGACCTCATTCTCTCTGCAGCTACCTGAAAGGAGGCTGCAGTGAGGAGGGTGGTGTTCTCTTTCCTTGGGTGACAAGTGATACAGCATGAGGAAATAATAGCCTCAAGTTGCTCTGGGAATGGTTTAGGCTTGGGGTGAGGAAGAATTTCTTTATAGAGAAGATGATAAACCTTAGAACAGGCTGCCAAGGGAGATGGTGCAGTCCCCACCCCTGAAGATATTTAAGAGACACATAGATGTGGCACTAAGAGACACGGTTTAGTGATGGTACTCTGTAGGTCAGGTTGGACTTGGTGATCTGGAAGGTGTTTTCCAACCAAGATGATTCTATGATTCTAAATGTTCATCTGTTCTCAAGCTTACCTTTCTTTTCCACTTACAACCTTACATTCTCTTCTGACTACATCACCTCAAGTGCTGTTACCTCTGAGGGTGTTCTTCTCAATAAAAATTGTCAGTCTGTCTTTATCTTTGATGTGGCCATGGAAGAGCCAGGTAGTTCAGGTGGGAGGGACCCCATGAGGTCTCTAGCCCAAAATCCTACTTGCAGCAGGCTTGTGTGAAACTGGGTGATGCTGCCTGGCAGGTTGACAAGGCTCAGTTATAGAGAGAAAAGCAAGAAAAGAACGGCTTCAAACTGATTCTTGTACATACAGGTGTTATACAAACCAACTGTCATATCAGCACAGACCTATAGTCAAGTTAATACCTCCCTCTGGAGAGAATGAAATCCCCATCTTCTGCCAAAACCTTCTGACGCTGACATAGCTGGAAATGGCTGGATATGAGTGGTGAATTTTCCTAACTGAAATACTGCTTTCAGAGCCAACCCCTCAGCTCTCCTGTCCTTTATCCTACCCAGTTGCATCTCAGATGAAAGTTCCATTCACCTCGGAAATTGTTTTTCATTTTCTCAGATTTATTTTCTTGGGATTTTGGAAACATAAATGTATTATGGAACCATTAGTGAGGACCCTTTTTCTTCACAAACCCTGATTTTATTTTTTAAGAGGCATTTTCTTTTGCTGCAGCTCCCAGTGTGAGCATTTATAGCCCTTGAATGCCATCCAGTGGTGGAAAGGCATCTTCAAGCCCACTGGTAAACTGCTGTGCCAAGTTCTCATGTAATGTTACTTTGAAATGAACGGCAGATGATTCTTGTGCTCTATTTGTGGTGAAGTTAGAAACTGTAGAACTGTATATATTACATGATGGGTTCCATCAACTGAAAGGCCGTCTGGTGTTTCATGGTTCTTAAAAAGACGGAACAATATCCCATATATCATTTGGACTTGTCTTGCTTTAAAGCTCAGTATTCATGAGAACAACTGCAAGAACTGGCTTTTTCATCTTTGTAATGATATTTTTAGGCAGAATTATATCTTGGAATTTGCTAGATAGTTCAGGAGAACTAAAATGTGCTCTAGGGGAGACTGCTTTATTAACAATTTATTTCCATGCAGGGTTTTGGAATAATTATGTAGTTCAGAAACTCGACACACAGGTATTGCAAAATACATCTTATTAATGGGTACACTTTTACCTAAGTAAAAGGACCTTCTGGCTTTTCTGTGATGTGGATTCAGTAAGGATTTGTTTCAATAATTGCAAAAACAGCATACATTGCAAGTAACAACCTCTCATTATTCACTTAGAACTTCATTCAGTCTCAGTCAAGCCCCTTTAATAAACAGCATTTTTGTTTCAAAGTTTCAAAAGCGTGAACCTCCCTTGATGCAATTTGAGGCTGTTCACTCCTGTCCTTTTGCTGCTACCTGGGAGAAAGAAGAGGCCAACCCCCACCACACCACAACCTTCTTTCAGGCAGTTGTTGAGAGCAATAAAGTCTCTCCAAGCCTCCACTTCTCCAGACTAAACAATCCCTGCTCCCTCAGCCACTCCCCCTAAGTCTTGTGCTCCAGATCCTTCCCAGCTACACTGCCCTTCTCTGCTGGAGGTCCCTTCCAACCCCTACAATTGTGTGATTCTGTGATTCTGTGATTCCAGGGCCTTGATGTCTTTGTTGTAGTGAGGGGCCCAAATGTGAACACAGTACCTGTGGTGCCTGATGGTGGCATATCCCTTGTACATCAGCAGATGCCATCAAAAGTAATACAAAGCAATAAGCTACGGGTTCTGCTCCTTCTCTGCTTTCTCCTTTGTTCCCTACAGCAAGGCCAGAGAATAGGATTAGTGTTAAAGAGCCACTAAAAATAATCCAAAGAACAGGTTAAAAGGACATGTGAGCCTGATGTGTTCTGTAGGATGACCGCATCTGGTTGAAAAGTATCAACAGAATGAATCAAAGCCACAGTAATTAACAACTGTCACAGAGAATTAAGGGCAGGCTTAATGTGCCTTTGCACATAGGGAAGTGCAAACAGTGCTCAAACAGTATCATTCCTAAAAAATAAAAGCCTTCTGCAAAACCAGACAGACTAACTTCACCACTCAAAGAGATTCAGGAGATGCTTTTAAGCAGCTAAGCGGTACAGACCTCCTCAACTAATATGAAATAGTCAGTGTGGATTTGTTGAAAATAAATCATGTCAAAGAAAACTACTTTCATTCTTTGACAAGGTAATGGCCTGTTCTGTGAGGGGAAGTGAGAAATGTAATTTACTGTGCATTTAAGTCAAACTTCTGGCACAGCTATTTGATACATTTTTTGCAGACCATGGCAGGATATAGAGGAAATTTCCCTTCCTCGAGCAGTGTGCAACTCACAGGGAAATTACACTCGTAAAAAATTATCAGGGATTCTCTGTTGAAAAAAAAAGGTCCTTGCAAATGCAGTCCTGTGGGACCAGGCTGGAGGGTAGCTCTCATCATTGTTTTTATTAGGGACTTGCAGGATTAAGTAGATGAAGTACTTGCAAAGTTTGTGGGTAATATTAAGCAGTCAGTGATTTTATGTGCCTTGGAGGGACAAGAATTCAAACTAATTTTGATAAATTGGGCAAATGTCCCAAAGTCACAGAAATGAAATACAAACAAAAGCAAGTGGAAGTGCAGCACTCAGGAAGTACAGTACCGAAGCACATACTTGAAAATAACTGTATACGTAAAAACATTGCAGCAACAGAATAGAAGCTTTCTGCCACAATCTGCACAGAAGCTTCAGTAGCACTTGAGTTTTGTTTGTTCCCTTTCTGTGAGCCCAGCCTACTATATGGAGCCAATTAAAGAGCTTCTGTTGCTCTTCTGTGGGCAAATCTGTTCCCTTCCCTTCCCTTCCCTTCCCTTCCCTTCCCTTCCCTTCCCTTCCCTTCCCTTCCCTTCCCTTCCCTTCCCTTCCCTTTCCCTTTCCCTTTCCCTTTCCCTTTCCCTTTCCCTTTCCCTTTCCCTTTCCCTTTCCCTTTCCCTTTCCCTTTCCCTTTCCCTTCCTTTCCTTTACTTTCATTATGATTATGGAATCACAACTGTCCCGAAGCTTGTGGTAAATTATCTGGCTGGGGTGACTATGTAGCAGATTGAAAAGTAGGACTGCAATGTCATCCTGACCTGGCTGGACTTGGAATTCCAGCAGATCCTGAGCAGTGCAGAGATGAGGAGGAGTAGAGTGATGAAGGCCTGGCTCCAAATCTTTCAGTTCCTGGTGACTACACTGAAGAGTGAGTCATTGTGAAAAAGATAACTCTCACTTCCTTACATCCTGCTGGTTGAGGGCTGTGAACTGTGAAAGCACTTTCTGCCTATGAATGGGTTGTGCAAGGTGTGTTGTTCAAGGCCTCCGTCTGTGCAGCTCCCAGGGCAGAGACAGTTGCTCCCTTGTCCGGTCCTACTGTGGATGATGATGCAGATTGCTAGCTGTGGGGCAACTCAGGCTCATGGTCTGACTGTCCCCAAGTTCTGTGGTTTGGTTATCCCCGCTCACGACAGTCTGACTGTCTCCACACACTGCAGTCTGACTTTCTCTATGTACCATGAGCTGATTGTCCCTGTGAACCATAGTCTTACTGTCCCCACACACCATGATCTGGCTGTCTGCACCCACCACACAGATACCACTGGTGTCCCAATGAATAACACGGTTTATCTGCAGCAGCACCACATCCTTGCTGAGATGGTGTACAGACTCCACAGACTGGAGGTATCTGATCTTAGCATATCACATAGGGCAAGGAGCCATGTCTGCTTGCACTCTGGAAGACTCTTTATCCCTGTAGAGAGTGACTGCACCATTTTGACCACTTTCTCTTTATCAAGAGCAATTTGGACCTGAAACAACCTCCCTGAAGAAGGTGAGTTTGACAGAGCTTGTCCATCAAGGATAGATGGGAGAACTTTAACTAGGAAACTTTCCTGCTTCTTTGCTTTAAAGTGCATCGCCTTGTCTAGAAAACAGCAGCAGAACTTTCCCAACAAGTGCCGCTGTCAGTGCTCCTCCACAGTGCATATGAATCCAAACTTTAAGCAATGTTTCATGAAGACTTTTGTTTTCCTGTTGCCACAAAGGAAGTCTGGGCTTTGATTTTCTGGGGACTCTGCCAGTTTTGAAAGCACATTTTCACAGTGTTTCTATTATTTGTTCCACAGAAAATCTTTTCAAGGAACTGCTAAGACCTGACAAATAAACATTTGTAATTTATTACTGAGGTTAATTTGGAAGAAAGACTGCAAGATACTCAAAGCCTGAGTGGCAGTGAGCCATTCTGCTGGTTTGTACTGACAATCTCCTGAAATACATTCTTTCCTTGTTTTCTTTCTCTAAGGGAGAAATTAAATCTTTGAAAAAGGTCTTTAGGAAACGTGGCTGTTGTGAGCTCTTTGACATCCTTTCAAATTCCCACTTGTTGCAGCTTCCTATGCACTGTGCTGCCACACAGGAGACAGAGGAAGATGTATTCAATTGCATTAATGCTGTCTTACGTACTTTATTCATTCACTGAACCGTAAACTACAGTTTCTCAAGAGCAGGTATTTTTCCTGTTAAGACAACCCTGCATCAGGAATGGTAACTTGTGGAAGGGAGGTTAGGAACACATATGGCCCATAGCTGCACCAGTTCAACTAACCACCCAAAATCAGCCAGTGAATTCTGGTGAGAAGTTTAGAGAATGAGTGGTGCCAGTTCATCCAGGCTGAGATTTTGATTATTGCATTGGTGTTTTATGGCAGAGTTAAAAGGTACAGATAAGTTCAAATTGTACGTCTGAGTTGTATATATAAATTCTCAACTGAGAAGGATGGACATGCGCATATTGAAGTAATTCAGCTGAAATGCACAAGATATTTTTACTAAACAGCATTTTTAGGACAATTGATGAAATCTTAGCATACCTTACTAATTCTGTACTGTTGCAGCTGTCATGGTGGAATCTGATACCAATAATAACTAAATATAGTGCCATACTGGCTGACAATAAAAAGCATTCCCTGCCCCAGGATGTTGAAAGGAAACTACAGCTGGAGACATGAGTGGGAGAGAGATCGTTGGGGATGTGTCAGTACAGTGCAACAGATGTCATAGTGTGCTGGCATCAAACAGCAGTCCTTGGAGCTGCCTTGGATTGTACCTGCTCTGGAAGGAAGGAGTGGCTGCCCAGTGTCATGATAAGGCTCAGATGCTTTGGAATAATGTCTGTCTTTGTATGCCTGGCTGCCAACTTCTGGGAACATATCCAAAATCTTTTTGAAGAAGATGGATGTGTCATACAGTGCTCAGCCCTTAGCTTTCCTAATGGCATCGCATAGATGTATGCCCTCTGCAGCTGTGATAGCCCAGGCTATAATTAAGGAAGAGCTGCTGTGCTTAGACCTCTTGGGAGAATTAGAAATTGTATAGTAAACTGTTGTGTTTCTCCATTCAGCAAGGTTTTCAGAGATCAGAAATTCATAATGTAAAGATAAGCTCGGATCCATAATGGCACCAGATGACTCCTGAGGAGGAGCACCATGCTATCTCATGAGTTGAGGAGCACTGAGTTTCACGCTCTCACTAGCTCATGCTGTGAGGTTTTGGAAGAAACTCCTATTCTGAGGTGAGCAAAGAAACAGGGAAACTTGAAAGTAGTTTGTCTGTAAGAGAGATGGCATCACACTGCACTGTCGTCTGTCTGTCAGGGAACAGACGCAGACATCCCATCCAGTCCTAGATGTGTGGGTAATAAATATACTCTTTTGCCTCAGGCTGTCACTGCTGCCCAGTGCATATGGAGCAAGGAGGGAGACAGACTTCAGTGAAGAGGGCTGGTGCTACTGCACAGGTTGGTGCTTGACCTGCCGGATGCCGGGATTGTCATCCCATCTGCTAGCTGAGCAGGGAACCACTTGTGCTCTGCTGGACTGCCAGACAGTGCCTGCTGGGGATATTTGAGAATGCCACCTGAGGTTAAATGGTTATTTCATTCACAGGTATGACATACTTCACTGAAAAGCAATTTCTTAATGCATATGTATGAGGCACATGAAAAGCAGTTGTCTGTAAAGCCTGTAGCTTGGAAACACATGTAGGAGATTTATCTTGCAGCTAAAGGTCATTTCTTTTTCTGGTAAATGCATACTTGTTGAAGTGGTGAGTTTCCTGGAATACTCTGCATCCAAGATGATTGTTGCTGAAAAGTATTCTAATATTTAAATGTAAGCTGTATGGGATATTTCATACTTGTAAGTACTTTTTGTAATAGGTTCTTGGCTAAAGAGGAGTGAAAGAAAGTGTCATTCTCCCGTATGAGGAAAGACTGAGTAATCTGGGTCTGTTCAATCTTGAGAAAAGAAGACTCAGAGGGGATCTGATTAATGTTTATGAACATCTAAAGGGAAGTGGGAGGTAAATGGATGATGCCAGGCTCTTCTTGGTGGTGCGTAGCAATTGGACGAGGAGTAATGGCCTAAAATGTGAACATAGGAAGTTCCATGCTAACATGCAGAAGAATTTCTTTACATTAAGGGTGACGAAGCACTGGAAGAGGTTGCACAGAGAGGTTGTGGAGTCTCCTTCTATGGAGATATTCATCTGGATGCCCACCTGTGCAATCTATTGTAGGGAACATGCTTTGGCATGATGGACTGGACTCGATCTCATGAGAACCCTTCCAGTCCCCCAGAATTCTATGATTCTGTGATTCTAATTTGTGGACTGAACATAGACTGGTTTCGTGCTGTCTTCTACTGCTGACATGAGGGGATGCCAATGGTCCTCTTTTTCACTGGAGAGAGGCTTTATGCCTCAGTGACCTTAGGCTTCTTGTGAACTAATATCTGCAGAAAAACATATGTCTTAAGAAAGGTAATTGCCCATGCATTGAGGCATTGACCTTGATCTCCTTACTGTTAGGTGTGAGATAGTCATGTTTTGTTTCTGTCTTTAGCCAGACTTTTTGCTTGTTTCCCATGTATTTCTGTGCATCAAAAGTTTGCCCAACAAATGTTAATATTAAGTAAATTGGAGATTTGCTGTCAGCAAATTAATGCCTTCTTCCACAGCTGCACTAAGCAAAAGAGGTGTTGGGAGTCTGTCAGCAACTGCAGTGAAGCAGCAGCCATTGGATTAGAAGACTTAAATTACATGACATTTTGAGGGAAACTTTTTTGACTACACTATCTGAATAACTGCCCTCTATTTATGGGCAAGATATAAGTAGCAGCAGCAGAAGGAAGATTTGTCAAGAGATGTGTCCAGAGGCTGCTGTAAGGGCAGTGTATTTTTTTCTTGTTCTCCAGACAGGATGAAAAGCATCATGCTCTGACTGCAGCAAGAGAGATCCAGGTTAGATAATGAATAAAGCTTACTGTCATTGCAGGAAATGAAGTGGCATATAGGCTGTGAGGGAGCTGAGGCATCCCCATCACTGGGGAGCTTTAAGAGCAGATGAAACTAACATTTGTCTGAAGAGACATTGCTGTAAGTGACCCTGCCTTCAGGCTGGGGAGCAGATGAGACCCTTCCAGTCACAAGATGCTCTTGTTGTCTGAGATGATTATTTGCTGTGGCCAAGTCTGTTGGCATGAACACCACAGCAATGTATTTGTCAGACTGTTTAGATCCCTGCAAGTGCACCGAAGAAGCCAAACAGCTGCAAGCTTAATGGTTTGTATTTAATTGGGGTTAATTTTCTAAAATGAAAATGAGATTGGGGACTTTATATAGGAAGCTTGTTTTGAAAGGTGTGATTGTAACACTTGCTGCTTCTGGTACTGCAAAGTGGGTCATTCAGCACTACGCTTTCTATGGAACAATTTTATTATTATTTTTTTAATATAGGAGTTATTATTGATTCAGATAAGACCCAAGTGGTGTAAGACAAAGATGTGTCAATTAAAGCAACTTCTTGTTGCCACCCTGTGCACAGGGAGACAGCAAAACTTCCCCATATGATCACTGTGGTTCCTGGCTCTTGCTGGCTTTTTGGGCAGGGCCTTGGGTGATGCGGTAAATGTCCTTTGCAGGGGCCATATGGTCCAAAGCTGTGTCCAAGGTGGTCAGCTGGCCAGGCAAAGGCCCTTCATGGTTTCCAGTCTGCTTTTGTCCGCACAGGATCTGCTTCCTAGAATGTGTGAAATGTACAGTTTGAGACAGGGCGATCTACGCAGCTTCCTCATCTCTGCCTGATGTAGCTAGTAGCAGAAGGCCTTTGGTCACCAAAGTCTGTGCTTGACAGGCATCTGGTGGCAAACTGCAATGCGACATGGTGACCACCATGAGTGCTGGGACAGCAGAAGAGTGGTAGAAATGGTGGTAATCTAGGTTAGTGCCACTGTGGCCAAAATCAGTAGCTGTCATCACCACTACACCCTAGGTGTCAGTAGAGGTACATGTTAGAGAAATTACTAGGCTCCTGAGTATGACGGCGTTGTATTTGAGAACGATGTTGAGCTGTGTGAACAGCAACAGGAACTTGTGTGAAATTACTCCTCTTGTGATTGGATTGCTCTGGTGGGGTGTATGTATTCAATCAAGGGCCCCCAGATGTCTGGAAACACTGCTTGCAGGGGAGATGGGAGGCCTAGATTGGGAGCAGGCTGGAGAGGCAGCAGGTGACACTGTGACTGTGTGCCTTGCAGGCCTCCATGGTGAAGATGGCCACCATGAACTTGCTGATGGAGTGCTCCTCACCTGAGGTGGGGCAAATAGGAAGCTGATGTGACCGACCTTCAGAAGGGAGCAATTGCCTCTTTCAGCATTGGAACTGAAGGCTGTATTGTGGGGAGCTGCCACTACTGAACTGGTAGCTGTCCTGGGCCTAGGACCATGAGAATCCACATATTCAGATTAGTGGCTTAATGGCCTAATTTTAATGAAATGCTTGTGCCCCTCTCTTGTGTAGCTGTGCAAACCAGGCTGTCCTGGAGAGCAGCTGCACCAGGTGCAAGTCACACATGGATTCACAGCTGTTGCCAAGGCAAGGCATTTCCATCAGGTTGGATATTAGGAAAAATTTATTCTGTGAAAGAGTGGTCAGGTGTTGGCACAGGCTGCTCAGGGAAGTGGTTGTTACTGTCCTTGGAGATGTTCAAGAACCATTTAGATGTGGTACTGAGGGGCATGGTTTAGTGGGAAAATATTAGTGGTAGGTGGACAGTTGAACTGAATGATCTTGGTAATTCTATGATTATATGTTTGTACTTCTTTTTTTCTGACAATAGACCAAGGATGATTTTATACAGGACATTAACAAATATTTAATCAAGACAACTATACTATCAGTTAGAAAAATGTACCCTCAAGGACAACTATTTTAACATTGCCACACATAGCACATGGACTTGTGAGCTGAGAAGTTGTACCACTCTGACTGCAACAGTGAATTTTTATTTATTTATTTATTTATTTTTGGTACATAATTTTATTATTATCTCCAGGTTTTCAGGTCTTTTGTTTGGAATTAGTTCATTCAAAAGACTGGCTTTATTTGCATTCCTTTTCCTTCTTGTGCCCATGAACTCACTGCAAAATTTGTCTCTTTCCTTCATCTGAACATGTATTCTCACTTTCATGTCCTCAGATAGCCTCGCTGTTTCCAGCAGGTTGCACATCACTATTGTGAAGACTTGAGGTAGAAAATATTTTCATACGATTCAGAGAAAGACCGAAACAAGTGCATAGTGGGAAAATGAAGAACACTATCTCTCTCTTGAAGATGGGTTGTTCACACAGAGTGTGTGTTTTTAAAGACTATTTTTAAAAGGTGAAACTAAAATCTCATTCTTGGATGGCAGTATTTCAGTTTAAGTGTGTACATGCAGTCACCCACAGACAAGGAAGGGGCCCAAGCTGCTGATGGAGCCAGTGAGAATCTAGAGCAGAATTTAGGTAGCATCTAGTGACACCTGAGGTACTCTACAGTGTCTCACTGTTGCCTTGGAAAGGCACAGATCTGTGAGGCTTCTGTCATGTCTGAGTGCAGGTATCTCTTTCAGAGCAAAATGAATCACAACCCCTGACTCCAAAAGGCTGAGTTGGACAGCTCTCTCCTGGCAGTGATGGAAGCTGACAGACCCAGCACACGCACAGATACTTCGAAATTTTGGTGTCTTCATCTGCAGCCAGACCTCATCCTGTCTGTCTGCACTCCATGCTCCCCTTGATAATTCCTCTTGTGCTCCCAGGACAAGAGGATCAGGCAGGATATATAATGCCACCATGAGCATTTGGGATTTCAATTCATTTAGCATCTGCTGGCAAAGAGCAGTGGATCCCTGCTCGCCCTTCTTTTTAAGTAAGAAATTACATGAAATAATCTTCTTTTGGCCTAGAAAACAGTGTGCTTATGTGCACCAAAAAGCTTTGGATCATTGATAGTTCTGAAACCTACAAGGCCAAGTGATGCATTTTTTGCTAGAAAATGAGCTTCATATGAAGCATAAAGTAGCAACTGTAGCTTTAGAGCCAGTGAGAGGTCTTATAACTATGGAAGCATTTGATATGACTAGTTAAGATGCTCACTTGTCAATCACTGCACATAAATTGGTAGACTGGTAAAAACGGGTTGTGAAATTGCAGGTTACCAGGAAAAATGAAAAGACCTACTTAAGGAACTGCGTGCTTAACGCACTGGATGAGCAGTGAAAACAAAGTATGTATGAAGTTGGAAAAAAGCCAGAAAATGACTGGAAAATGTTTGGTATACAGTAACTGAGCAAAGTTAAGGCGCAGAGACAATTCATCAGTGTAAGGCAATTGCACTCCTGTGCTGAGGAAGACAATATTTGTCAACTAGGAATTAAATCCAGACTCGAGCTGTCAGTGCTCAGGGAGCTTTCCTTACAAGTGCCATGGGGGTGATGGTGCATAGCATGTCTGCTCATTGACAATCCAACATCAGGGCTAGGGCTGGGCAGCCCAACTCTGCCTCCTGTGCCCAGGCGTCTGTGTGGGACATGAAATCTTGTCTGCTTCCAGCTGACTCACTTATGAGAAAAGTATGCCTTTCAGCTCAGATGACAGCAGCCGGTAGTTTTCGTGCTGATGATAGTAGTTCTGTCCCTAATGGGGCACATATATTAGTAGAAGCGTAATGCATTTAACCTGTCACTTCTTTAGCTTGCCTAGCTTTTTTTCCTGTCATTTCAATGCCAAAGCGTTGATCTCAGAGTACCACATATGCAGAGTGCTCTTGCAGATATACAGAATTGATGAGAAATACAGTGAAAACACATAGGGAGCAAATCAAGAGGGCTAATAAACCTTCATTCTGGTTATGTTCTAGCTAGGCTGGTGTTTCAGCCTGCTACTCATGCTTGCTATGGCTCTTATTTAGCTGCTTGAGAAACTCACATTGTAACCAATGTGATTCTGATGAAGTCAAACTAAATCATTGAATCTAAAGGAAATTACTCACAATAACATAGTACAATAGAATGAGGGAATGTATGGAAGGAGGAAATGGAGATGGAATCAAGAAAATCTCTCTCTTGTAGCATAACTGGCACAATGGCAATGTTGGTTTTTATAACTTTGATAGGCAGATTATGAGTCAAATTTTGTGTCAACCTTCAGAAGTGGCTCTCAATTTTGTTTGTCAAGAGACTGATTTGAAGGCAGTTGAAGACAGTACCAGATCTACCACTGATTTGTGTGCCTTTGAATCAAGTACCAATCATTTTATGGGTGTGTAATATATAAAAATGAAACACAGCCAGCTGATTCAACTTCTTAAAGGTTTATGTGAAAACAATTCCCATTAGAAGATACCCTACAGGCTGTTTCTTTCATACATAAACAGCCATAATCTCTGAAGGGAATGCAGCTTGCCCAGTGAACCTCCAGACTTTGTGTGCTCCTGATCATGGACATTGACTTGGGGTGACTGCTGACTTTGTCAGGATCCACCAATAGCAATTGATTTTCCGAAGAGGAAGAGGAATGAACAGTGATGTGGAAGGAAGAGAGAGGGTGTGAGTTAGCTGGGAAAGCCATCAGGAGCTGCTCAGTGCTCTCCGTGCCCCCAGGAGCTATCTCATGTGGCGTCACTGACTGGGCTTCTTCTTCTGCTTGGCCACCTGCTGCTTCTCAGCTTTCTTCCACTGGAGGCTGTTGCCTGTTACTCGTTTGTTTCTCTGGCTGGAGAAGGAGTAAAGCCTCTTACGGACCTGTATAAAAAATGCAGATATTCTTTTCTCTAGCAAGGTGTGAAATTGCTGCTGAAAAAAAACCGGAACTATGATATGCGACTTGTGTGTATATGCAAGCATTGGACCAAGACAGCTGTGCTTAATTTTGCAATCCTAGATTAACTTCTGTGACCTATTTGCATTGTTTTTTTTCTTTCTTTCTGCCTGCTTCAGAATGAACATCCAGTCATAATATGGAAAAGTTCTGATGAAACAGCAAAGATAAGTGATATAATATTTTCTTGTTATTCTGTATTTAAAAAGATTCCTTTTATTTCTTAAATAGAGATTTAGCAATAAAAGGATGAGAAATTGCACTGGAATATGCATAAATAAAAGCAAAGGTGTAGGAAACACACTTGATCTTAGTGGTCTGATTCTCCAGTTTAAAAACTTTCAAGCTGGAGGTGTTCACCTGGCTGTGTATTTATTAGATAAGCTTGTTGAGGCTTATCCCCGTGCTCTAGCAGCTCATCAGCATGTGCCGAGCAAACGAGCAAACGAGCAAACGGCGGAGATTATTTCTGCTGGCATCACAGAAGTGGAAGTGATTTGTGTGAAACTTCCTATTCCCCTGAAGAGGTTGTTGTGGGAGGTTTTAGATATGTTGTTTGTGAAATCCACTGGAAAGTCACTCCGCTTGTTGCTGGTAATTCAGGCACACCCCTGTGATTTCAAGTTTGTATTTCTAGTATTCCGTTAAAATTAATAGCCATAAGTCATTTCAGATTGTGTTCAAATCAGCAGTTTACAGAGGAGTGTGAATTCTGTCCTCCATCTTCCGAGAAGTTATGTTTCATTTCCGAATTGACAAAACATGCATCTTTTATAAAGTGTACTTGCAAGGAGACAACGCTTTGTGCCTCACCTCATGGAAATGTGTCCATCTGCACTCATGTGGTATGTGAAACGAGTATTGCAGTCATAGTACTTCAGAAGATTTGAGTACCCCAGTGATGTGGGACCTTGCACCAGACAGAAATGAGGGTGAGAATTTGTCATGCAGGAAATTAATCCATGAAAACTTCAGAGAGCTGATCTATATGCTAATGTATTTTAAGAGTGCAGTGCAAGCAATTGGAAAAAGTTAAAATGCAGAGAGAGGAGGGGAGCATTTCCAACAGTGCTTATGGCATCTGGGGGCTATACTGGCCATGGCAGTAGTTTCTATAGATAGAAGTCGCATGGGAGAGGTGTAGTGAATGCATAATTAAAAAGAGATCTTAAAAATCATGGTGCATGGGAAGCCACCATAGTGTATTATTTAGTATCCTTCATTTGAAAGAATTCTGATGCATGTTAGATATCTGATTTGTAGTGAAACTGCAATGAAATGGGAGCAGAGGCTGCGCAGAGTAGTACCATGGAACAGTGTCTGCAGCCTGAATTCCTAAAACTGAGAGAAAAGTGATGTGCGTTAGCACAGCCTGAGGTGGCCATGCTGCTTGCTACAGGTTACTTGATGCCACTGTGGTGCAGAAAAAGGCTGGAGAGGGAGATAAGGAATGGGGGGAAAAGAAATGGCGAGGAAGTCATAGAATCATAGACTCATTAAGGTTGGAAAAGACCTCTGAGATCGCTTAGTCCAACTGTCTGCTCATCCCTGTCATGCCTGCAAACCATGTCCCTCAGTGCCACACCCACACAGCTCTTGAATGGTAAGATGAAGAGGAAATCAGGATGATTAAAAAGGAAAAAATGATAAACATCTTTTTTCTTTTAAGCAGAAGCTCATAACATTTGCTAGTGTATTTTTTTTTCCCCCCACAGGTTACCGATGGTTGCTTCTTCTACTTACAGGAACAGCACTGAAAGTCTGCATTTAAGGGCTGATTCAGTGTTCATGGAAATAAGTGGAGTTCTTCCCTGACACACTGAGGACGGATCTGTAATGTAAAGACTGTACACTTGGGCAGGGCCACGCTAAACCATGAGGAATGTCGTTAAGTTGTTCTCCAGAGCTGACAGGCATGGCAGGCTATAATTTCTAGTTTATTTTAATTCAAAAGTAGCAAACGGTTGGCTTAGACTGGGTGAAAAGGAATAATTTCATCATATTGAAGGCAACATATATAAAATCATCTACATGTAATCATGAAAAAGTAAAAATCCCCTGGCAGTGGTAGAGGAATAAGGGAGAAATGCTGGCAATACTATGTATGTAGTACAAAAGAGAAAATGATGAAGAGTATTTTTACAGCTGATAAAGCTGGCATTTATCCAAACTCATATCATTTTATAAAATTTTATTCTTTTTGGCCCGAAGAGTAAATAGATAGCAATTACAAAGGTAATATGTGTGTTGCATGGGACTCTTACGAAATACAGCTTGTAATATATTGGCTGCACCAATAAAAGATATCACAATATCTATGTCCACTTAAACAACAAAGCAATTTAAGATAATTCCTCATACAAGTCATTTGGGCGTGTAAAAAATGAACATCGAACAGTCCGTCACTGATATTTGCCGTGGTTAATGAGAGGATACAAGGCACAAGAACAATCTCTCCACTTGTGCTGGAAGCCTGCTTTTCCTCCCAATGCTGCAATCCTATTTACTTTTTGATGACTGGAGTTAAAAATGGAGCAGCACGAAAAGTCATTAGAAAAGGTTCCTTTGTTCTTTTAGCATCTTGTGACAAATAAAGCTGTGGGTTTTTTGTTTCCTTCTGGTACATGCGAAGGACAGTGTGCTGGCAGTACAAAAAGAAAAAAAAAAAAAGTGGCAACTATGAAAAACTGCACAGTTCACACATGTGGCAGTAAAATGCAAAAAGTGACAGCCCTTACAGTATACACTTTGTGAAACAGGGAGTTTGTTTTAAATTATTTTAGAGAGTTCAATTCCATCATCCATCTGCATACAGGAAGATCAACAACATCAACCTCACGTGCTTCAAACAGCTCAGTGCATCATTGTGGTGGAGAACCCCCATCTTCAAAGGGGTTCAGTAGGACTAGGGATATATGAACTTGCTCCAAAGAACTGGCTGCACACATAGAGAAAATGCCCTGGAGATGTGGAGCACGTGTAAGCGACAGTAAAAAGCAGCAGATTTGTATATCCAAGCTCATGAGAATCCTGATAGCAGCACTGAGATAGAGATAAGATGGAAAAAGAATGTAGGGCCTTGCTCCAGCAGGACAAAAATAAATTTGGGGATTAAAGAATGTCAGAAACTTAATGGAGGGATGGGGAATTGGGGGTGTAAAATAAGAGGAAATGTAGGAATGAAGAGAAGAGGGGTTATACAGGCAGGTATATGTAGCCTGTGTTGAGAATGGGGATGGGCTTGGAAAGAGACCTTTAGAGGGAGTTGATAGGAAGAAAGCTAGGAAAGGAGCAAGGGAATCTTTAGGGAAAATAAGACTTTGGGGAGAAAAGATATTTCAGAGTGGCTAAGGAAAGTGGATGTCAGTTGAAGGTCTTGGATGTTTCATTAGGAACTTGCTGGGAAGAGCTTGCATTGCAGACCATGGTGTGGCTTAACCCAGGATAGGGATAAATGGGGAGTTTCCATGGAAAGGAAGTCTAAGATTGGAAAATGTCCAAACCTTTCATAAAATCCACAAATTCTTAACATGAAAAAAAAAAAAGAGATTGTCAAATAATGGTGCCAGACTAGCAAAGGTTTTTATTTCCATCAGATGACAGGTAATTTCTGATCAAGTTAAATTGTTGTAAGTCAAGAGTCCTTTAAGCTGTTCCTGGCTTTGTGTGTGGAGAAAACATAAAAGACATCTTCATCAATCTAGTGACATTTGTTAGAAAACATAGCTCTGTGTTTAACTAATGATTTAATTACAAAAGGCAGTAGTCAGCTGGCAGTGAATGCTGAGTCTTTATTTAAAGAAGGAAGCACAAAAATTAGCCATCCATCTGTTTTTTTTTTCCCTGTTCATTACCTCTAGATATTAAAATTAAACAGTCTTCAACCTGACACTGATTGGTAGCCCAAGTGATAGTACTGGAGATCAGATACCAGGACTTAAGTAGAAATGAAGATGATGCAGCTTCTCTGTTTTACTGGTTTCATGCCTCTCTCAAAAGCATTTCTCCCTACCAGCAGCAGCTATTTTGGAGATCGTGGTCATCATTTTGGACCTTTGGTCATTCTTTCCCTAATAGCATATGTACTCTGTGAGGCTGCTTTGGGAGTTTTACAGACAGGCAGGCTCCCCACCTTCAGTGGACAGTTTCCATCTCCATCAAACTCTGAAAATGAAAAACTGTAGTGGATCTCTGGGCTTCCCCACTGGAAGACATCCTGAGTGGTTGAGATGACTGTTTTTCCTTCTTTTTAGATGTTAATGCTAACTAACAGGAAACCAAAGTCAGATGAAGGTGGCAGCAGTGGTAATAGCTTCAGAAGGGCAGCCTCCTAAATAAGCCTCCTAAATCCAGGTATGGAAAACTTGTAGTCCTTGAAGCAGAGTCCTGCTGAATGTAGGTAAGCAGTATGTCACGCTTTTATCACCCTCAGATTTGATTTACACTCAGCTTGCAGAACTGCGTCTTTCCAACCAAACAGCTCCATCCAGAGTTTCTTACTCATGTTACTTACAATTCCTGGATGCTTGATAGGAAAAATGATTGCTGTGTTGTAAATTTTCAAAACATCTTCCAGAGCTTCTGGTGCTGTTACAACACTCTTGCTACTTCTAATATCTGTTCTGATGGATTTAGAGCTGCCATGCTGTAGTTCACTGTTACTGCATGTCAGGGTGATATATGTGATATTTTCTATATGGTATGTCGGTTTAATTCAAAAAGAATTTGTCCAGAAAAAAAAAAAAAGGACAGGAAAGAAAATTGTGTTGCAAGAGAAGTAATCAATGTTTAAGCAGTATTTAGTTGTTACTGATGGGCAGTGCCAGATTCTTAGCTTTGATTTTGCTTCTTCCCAGCCTGATTTCCAAACTGTTTGAGCCAACGCATTTTAGCGTTGAAGGAAGTGTATGAAGGACTGTATCTGGATGAGAGAAGTAACTCCTTGGAGAACAGCCAGAGCAAGAAATCCTGCTAGAAGGTTTGATCACAAGTTAAGTGACAAGAATGCCGTTGCAAATTGAAAGATGAAGTGTGCTATTTTTAAAATGTTCTTTTCTTTATTTCTTTTCTGCTGCTGCTGTTCAAACAAAGTAATTCGTCTTTTTTTTTCAGATGGTATTTCTGAACACCGCACTTTACTGACCTGCTGAGAAAACATGCAGCTGCCTGAGTCTGTGGGGAAAGGTTGATGATCTGTGGGTTTGTGCACTGCAAGGTTCAGGGGAAGTGGGGAAAAACTGGATAATGCCACCTCACAACTGACCGAGGCACGTGGCCTGAGCCCTGAAGGAATGCAGTATTAAACAGCAGTATTAAAAAGGTGTGCAGCTGATCTTACAAGTGTGACACTTGCTAGCTATGTTCTCTCACTCACCAAACTGCACAGTTTTTGTCCAGTACTTTTAACATAAATCAGGAAACTGGGGGAAAAAAAAAAAAAAAAAAAAAAAGGTCACTTAAATGATTACTTTGGAGTACAAATTGAGATCTGTTTTTAGAAGGAATGAAATGAACTTTTCTTTCTGTTTCGACAGTGTGTTTCCGTGGGGATAAGAATAGAATGGTTTGTTCTGCTGTAATGGTGGTTATTTTCCTTCTAAAAAACAGTTACAGTTTTCTCAAAATGCCACAGTAAAGAATTTCTGTTTAGTTGTCGTGTCTATGAAGTTTATTAATTTTTGAACATGAATTTCTGGGATTCAGCTTACAAGCCTTCATATTACTACAGTACAATAAAGTTAGACATTCGATTCTTAAATGAAAAAAGTATAAAAGAAATGTGAATATTGTCTCCTTCTTGAATCATCGATTACACAAAATGCCTTAAATGTGAATATCTAATATATTTTTTTTTGTTTGTTTGTTTGTTTCATTGCTAAAAAAAATCTGTTTCTTTGTAGAATAAATTTATTTCAAATTTTTACCATGAATAACAGCAGAGGTAAAAAAAACAGCAGAACAAATTACTGGCTGAAGAGAGTTAAGCAAAGAGGCAAACATCAAAATCCCCTTTGTCAAGGGAAATGACAACGGTCAAATTATTTTGCTCGTTCTTAAGGCCAGGAGTCATGTCGTCATCATCATCTCTCAGTACTTTTAAGTATGTTCTCGACACCTGATGAGTTTTCTGAAGGCCAGCTTGAAATCTTCATTAAAGCTCGTGTACAGCAAAGGGTTGATGAGGGAGTTGACATATCCCAGCCAGGTCAAGAAGTCTGCTACTTCTGGAGAGACAACGCAAAGGTGGAGGCCCACGAGCAGTTCCTTGATGAAAAAGGGTAACCAGGACAAAATGAAAGCCCCTAAAATCAGTCCCAAGATGCGAGCAGCCTTTCGCTCCCGCGTGGTAGAAATCTGCTGCCGGTCACCAGCCAGGTCCAAGTCATTCTCAAAAGGAGGGATCCTCACAGATGCATTAATTTTATCAAACTCTGTGGTGGGGTCAGAGGTGGAGAAGTCCGAGACGCAGAACGTTTGCGTGAGCTTGCAGCTGGCGAAGGAGTTCTGGCTGTCAGTGCTCCTGTTGCTGAGATGGCGGCTCGAGCCCCGCTTCTGGTAGAGACTCTTTGCAGCATGGTAGATTCTGTAGTACAGGATCAGGATCAAAGTCAAGGGTATGTAAAACGCCCCAAATGTGGAATAAATAGTGTAGATGACATGGTCGTGCTGAATGCGACACTCACTGGGAATACTGACGCTGTGGTGGTTTCTCCAAAACAAAGGGGGCATTGATATGAAAATGGAGATAGTCCACACGGTGACTATCATCAACCCAGCCCTTTTTGCTGTTCTTTTCCTGGCATATTCGATGGCGTCAGTGATTGCCCAGTACCTGTCCAGAGCAATAACACATAGGTGAAGAATTGAACACGTGCAACAGGTCATGTCGACACTCAACCAGATCTCACAGATGAAGTATCCCAAAGTCCATTTATCTATCATTATGTAAGTGATACTCAAGGGCATGACGAGGACAGCAACAAGGAGGTCTGTCACAGCTAGTGAGCATATTAAATAATTTGCGGGCTGGTGGAGCTTTTTGGTTGTGGAGATTGCTGCGATGACAGCAGAATTCAGCAGCATAGTCAGGGTTGTGATTGTGGCTAAGGTCAGGGTAACAAGCATCTTCTCAGTTACAGTTTTTGGCTTTGCAGCCACACTGGCTTCAGTGGTACAATTTGTGAAATTCATTTTCCCCTCCAGGATGAACAGTGAAAGGAGAAGTGGCTGCTTTGGGTAGCAGGTAGTTCCAGCTTCAGAAGTTGTCCATTTGGAAGAGGGACAGAGATACCTCAGGTAAAAAAGTTTTTATATTCCCATATTCAACAGCGCAGTGGAAAGCTTCCAGGTTTCCTCCTGCTCATCATTTCCCTAGAAGATAAAAACACATCTGTGAGTGAACCTAGAAAAAAGAAAAGGTTTTGGCAAAAATCACACACTTCTAATATTAGCATGTCTAACTTAAAAATGATTTCTTTTTCCTCTTTCTTCTCTCCTTTCTTCCCCTTTTTCTATGCATTCATTTATTTCCATTTCTAAAGGACATTTTTGGCTGTATTTCCTGCAGGCGTAGGGTTTATTTCTCCTTTGACTTTGGAGGTCTTGCTGAAAGTGGGATGTTAGACCTCCAGAGGTCCCTTGCAACAAACATTTCTGCAGTCTCTGTGAATTATTGATACTGGCAGCTAGTTCTTTGTCTGCTTGTTAAACAGGCTTCAGCAGATGAAGAGCACAGGAAATCTGCCTTTTCACTTTAATTGCTGTAGGAGAGGGATCAATTACTTCTATATATCATATTTAGAAAGGAGAAATGGAGCAGCCTGCATCAGCATAGGCATGTCAGTATTTCACAGTTTTCTATTCTGCTTTTTCATATCCACGTCTTTATTAATATTTTGGAAACACTACCTAAAAGTTACTCAGGTTACCTTTAGCGTGCAGCTTTCAAACAATGTCTAAAGCTTTATGGCAAGCACTTAATTTTACACAGCACATTTTTGTTGCTAGGAGCTTGTATAGTTTTGTCTAATTATTCTTGATGTTTCATACATTGCACTGTGTGTATCTTTGGAGAAGACAGACAAAAAGCTCCTGCCTTTGCTTTGAGATTTCTATTGGATTGCCCTGCCTGTCAGGCAGTGCACTATGATGCAATTTACAAACAATAACTTTAAAAAAGCTTATTTTTGCTTCAGAAGTTTATTTTGGAAAACTGCTGAAGTCCTTTCCATACATCCCAAATACTGACTGAGGCCACAGTTAGCAAACTGTGAGATGCAACTTGAGACACCCTCTGGGGTGTTGCTTTCCCGCTTGTAATTTATCCCCTTGTAAAGGTTGTAGGAAACTAAAAGCCTGGACCTTTTGCCATTAAAAAAAATCAAAAGACTCTTTCCCTTGACTTCACTTATCTAAAAGTGAGGAGGCCTGTAGGCTAGTTGTTCACGCTCCCTTGATGAGCTTGGATTGAGACCACTGCTGCCGGAACTGTACATGTCCCCTCTCCAGACAAATCTTTCAGGAAGATGCTATGAATCACCCCCTAGAAATGCTGATCTTTCTTGACTTTGGATACAAGTGGCTCCTCCACAGTTGCACTTTGAATACATATCTGATCTTAGATGGCTAAATTTGAGAGGTAATAAAATCTACTCTCACTGACACCAGTAGGACTTGGGTTAGGCTCCGAGAGAGAGCTTCCACATGCAAGTTAAGAGGAATCAAAAGTATGAATGAGAAATTATGAATGTGTAACTAGACAGCTGCTTAGTTCTGTGTACGAGGACTCCTGTTCAAAAACTGGAATGAGACAGAAATTCTCTTCTGAATGAGGTCGAAAATACAAACTTTAGAAAAAAGGCTGTTCTTTGTAGAATGCACCCATAGTGCAAGCAGGCCCCTCCATCTACACTCTGCTCTTCAGAAACTGCTTTAAAGTATGATTAGCCTTGGAGAAAATATCAGATTTGACTATTAAGAATAGACTGGAGAAACCAGGTAGAAATTCATCTATCAGTTTGCAGGTTGTTACTGCATTGAAAACACTGTTTTGGTCATTGAGGCATCAAAAAGCCAAAACTTTAACTAACTCAGACCTTCACAAATTCTTCATACAAGTCTTCTCCATCAAGCCAGATCTTGATTCCATTAGTTTACTCCCTGGCTATGGCTGATTTTTTGATCAGAGGATAAAGCAAAGAGCCTTTCTGCACTTTTGAAGCATGAGACAGATGCAATTGCAGTCCCTACACTTTCCTCAGCAGAATTACTTCACTAGTGCCCAGGGTTCCAACAAGCAAACTCAAAGGTACTGGGAGACACCAAGGCACTCCCCCTTCCTTCACAGCTGCCTGTTGTTCTGGTCCATGCACAAAAGAACTCCTGCTACTTCTTGAGGTAAGCAGCATTTTCCTCCTTGTCCTCACATCCTTGAGAACTCTGAAGATTTTTGGCCCTGGTGTTTCTCCCAGAGGTGCATGGCCACATATGTTCTCTGTTGAACGATATCTACACATGTACTTAACCCAGAAGGAAGCAAAGAGCCTCTCATTCAGGAATAACCTCAGGGAAATCCTTTCCGAGCTTTGCCCCCTCTCTGCACAATAAGGATACTCTGAAAAACAAATTATTTTCTTCCTTAATGAACTTCTGTCTTTAAGCAAAACCCATCACACTTTATCAGATCTGATGCAGGGGTTTCCATTAGGACAAAGGAGAAGTTTGTTTACATCTGCTCACTGCTCAGCAGGGACGGTTTTGTTTTTCCTTGGAAAACAACTGCAATAATTAAAGACAGGGAAAACATAAACAAAGCATCCTCCCCACAGAAGACCTGCCTGCAGGGACCACAGCCTGGGTTGGCACATCCTTCATGCCAAACACCAGCACTGAAGAGTTTTAATTCCCGTACTCTTTATAGGAAATGAACCCTTAGAAATTAAGACAGTATAAATAGCACAAATAAAAACTGTATTAAACCAATATTATTAAGGAAGTATATTGAAATGCTGAAAAGTCTGGAGATGTTGGGCTGAAGGCTTGTGCAATGTCTTAAATCCTGTCCTTGGGACAGACCAGCAGTGCTGAGCTGCTGGGTTCACACGTGACAGCAAAAAGCAGGCATCCAGGATCCAGTGCACGCTGCCAGGTGGGACATCCAGCTTTTGTCTCTCTGCCTTTGAATTACAGGCACCCTGTGAAATATCCTGGCCCAGAAAATAGATAAAGTTTTAAAATGGGGAGTGGCTTTACTAGAAGACATCGGTGATTGATGTTGGCTATTAATATAGGACAGGACTGTGGTCATGCATATTGTAGATTTTGTATTTTAATTCTTTGTTTGCTACCTGTCCTTCATGGTACCTGGCAGCCTTTGACCAGGGTAAGGGACCATCTGGTTGCTATATTTATAGTATTACTGACACTGTAGTAATCGATTGTGGTTTAATAAGTCAGTTCTTGGAAGAGACATTAATAATGTGGTTATCTTATTTAAAGTACTCTCACTAAAAGGACTGCCTGCTTACGGCTTGCACTTGTATTCCTTCAGGCTGTCAGTCATCTCACACCAAGACTGATGTTACTGGTGAGGTGGGAGAAACTCATTTGAGTTCTTCCAAAAGGGAATCAATCACACTGCATATTAGCTGATTGTTAGCAATGGCACTGAGTGCTCTCTGAGAGGGAGAAGGGGAGAAGAGGATGATCAGTTATTCCCTGAAAACAGCTGGGTAGGTGTAAGCTGTGAGATGGCAGTGTCCATGCCTGCTCCTGCCAGGAAATATCTCTACCTTCTCAGCAGAAGAACATTCAGACTTGGGGCAGAATACTTTGCATTTCCCATAGACAGGCAGATGAGCTGACACCAACTCCCTGGCCACTGAACCTCTCGCTATTTCCTAGGAAATGGAATAACATACATCCCTTGGAGAGAACAAGGGCAACTGTCATGGCATGTGTACAAGTTATACACACGTGTGCAGGAGGGTTAGTTCCTTCATAGCCATAATTTTACATTTCCTTTAAGCAATTAAGGCCTTGTGCAATTAAGACACTTCTCTGTCCCTTTGGCAGCAATAAATCAATACGTCTTTGTTAAATCCTGAATTTGCAATAATCTCTTGTACAACTGTTGCCAAAATACACAAGTGCTGCCTTTCACATTAATCTGTGGCAGGAAGACCTCCCTATGTCTCTGCTTTCTCCAGAGATGAGTTATGGATGTTTGGAGCTGCTGTTTGGCATGATAAGCAGCACTGAGGAAGTAAAAGTCAGAGTAAATGGTGAGAAACAGCCTTGTCATGTGAGCTAATCTGATGAAAGCCACCTGGTGAGCCCTTCCCTGGTGCATGGGGCACATTAGTGGAGGTACACCACCTCATTTTGACACCCCATAGAAGCAGCCTTCAGAGCTGTGCTTATCAACGGATCTTGCCTCAGTGTAAAAAGGGGCTCTTGAGCCCTACAGATTTCCTCATTTAGTAGATAGGGACAGCCAGGAGACATGTAACCTGCACACTTAACCTTTGTCTGGGAAAGAAAAATACAATCTGGAAAGGTTGCTGACTCCTGCAATCTTCACGTTTAGCTCTCACATAGACAAGTTGTTCTCTGATTAATTTATCTTTTTTTTTTTTTTAAACAAAACCAGACTGCCTTACTCATCTTCACAATTCTAAATGGTTTTTTATCACTAAAGCATCCCTTTTCTCTGAATTTGCTGTTTCACCTGCCTTTGTGCATGCTTTAAAAGACGGTGGGTTATCAACATTCCCTCTTCTGTGCAGTTTAACCAAATTTTAATTCTGTTTAAATGTTGTAATGTACTTTGTTTTATAGGATTGACCATGGCATTGATCCCTGAATGGTTTTACTGAATGGCTCAGAAGCACATACATACACAGAAGGAAAGAACTTCCATGCTGAGCACTGGCAGACACATGGAGCCCTCCAGAACCCTTCCTCCTACAGCTCAAGCTTCTATTCAGACTGCTTATTCATTGACTGCATGACTAAGAAGACCTGCAATCAGATAAAATACAGGTAGGAGGACAGCTTGGATAATGAGGTGCTGTGTGAGACACTGCCAGCTAAGTGTAATTCATAAAGAGAGGGAAGAGGAGCATGTCATTCCCAGCACCTACAGCTCTCCTCAGAGAAGCAGCAGCTAAGATGCAGCCCCATCCTTATCAAGACCCAGCCACGTTATTTTCCCAAAGCCAAAAGGAACGCAGGCATATTTGGCTTCAAATACCACAGCCAGAAATTCTAACTGTAGAGGCCATGCTGTTATGAAACTGGAAGTCCACTGGAAGAGTTCCCCTTTTCGTACTGGAAAGAGCCTACATTGTTTCTTGGTGCTTTAAGGAAATAGAATGTAAAACATCAAGGTGCTGGAGGACTTGAAGGGAGTCCTCTTGCTTCAAAAAGCAGATCCAGAGACAAAATATTTCAGTGTCTCCTTGGTCACTAACAGTTTAATCTCTCTAAGTAAGAAATCTTTTTTTTTTTTTCCCTTTTAAATGGGCTTACAAAAAGAAAACCTACTCTTTTTTTTTTTCTTTTTTTTTTTTCCCCTTAATTCCTGACTTATCCAGTTGTGTAGAGAATGGAAGAACTATCAGAAATAAAAAGTTTTTAAATGGCTATTTTAAACATTGGTATCCTTTGAGCTAAAACAATGTTTTGTTTTTTTTTTACAACTAGAAGTGGAACCACATAGTTGTCACTCTCCTCCCATTCCTCTTCTGTTGAAACAGAAGTAATGCGTAGTAAAATAAAGCCATTTTTGCTAGGAAAAAATTATTTGAGGCAGAAGTATTTTTAAAACATCCCTCATTGGAAATAAATGCGTTTAATTTGCAAACTATCAAAGCACCACTTCAAACTCCCTTGAGGCATAAGAGGACTACATCTAATACAGCCAGGAAAAGTTACTGGAGGAACTACAGCTGGATTGTCTTCCCAGATGGCAATCCTTATTTTTACTGTCTTTGAGCTGAAGCTTCTGATGCTGTTTGCAAGCATAATGTTTCACATACAGCACACAGGCTCTTGTAAGGACAACGGGATTGAACCCTCCTGCAGCTTCTAATGGCCAAATGCTGCCTCAACACTGGAAATTCAGCAGCAGCATAACGCACTGACAAACTCAGCCTATCTCTTGGCACCTGTCTGAAATTCTGCTTTGTTTTACAGCCTTTCTTAAAGAGAACATAAATATGTCCCTAAGATTTGCACAGTCGTTGGCTGTGGTGAATAGCTGTTGCCCAGCCACCTTCCCTCAGTGTTATCTATCCTTTCTGAAGGATCTGAGTCTGTGCCCTTGTTCATAGAAACACAGAATCAGATGAAGGCTGAGACTGGCAGGACCCTCTGGGTCAACCTGGCTCAACCCCTTCTCCAACAGGAACACCCATATAACAGGGTGCCCAGACCCATTTGCTGGCAACACTGAAGAGCTTTCTCTCACAGAGGAACAACCCCATTATTAAAGATGCCAAAATCACTTAACTCTCACTGAAAATTAACCCTGGTCCACATGAACCCTAGCTCTCATGCAAAGATAGTCAAACATGGCTGCTGGATGCATAAATCCTTTCTAAAAACAGCCACAAGGCTTCTAAGTTCCTGGGATGCTGTAAGTTTTCCATCTGAGGAGTGATACACTGATCCTTCAGTATAGCACAATGTGAGTGGTGGGCTTGGGAGACTTCTGGCTAGAGGCTATTACTCCATGGTTTGTCACAATTTTGTTACTTTGCATTTCAATACTGGCTAGAAAAGAAAGCTTGTTGAAGTCTTCCCAATGCACTGAAAAAAAAAAAAAAAAGTAAGAAAAAACAACACTGAATTCTCACCTGTGAATGCATTTTCCATCTCAATTTCTCATCTTGCTGCTCAGAGACATGTCAAAGACACAGAAATATTTGCTGAAGGATATATCTATTCAGCTCTGGGGAAATGGTGCTATTTGTATTTGTATGGAGACAATCGCTTTATTCGAGCTAAATGTCACTGTACATGCATTGTTTTTCAAGTCATTATTTGTTTCTTGCTGCTATTCTCTGTCAGGAGGCTGATGTCGATAGGGTTTATTTGATCTCCACATGACTTGATTCTGTACACAGCTGTTCTGCAATTCATAACGGCCCAAATGAAGAAATTAGGCAGACTAAAACTTAACAGTGTATACAGCACACTGAAGCTTGATCTGAGACCCTCTGAAATCAATGGAAGTGTTTCCACTGCGAGTGAAAGATTTCAGATTAAGCCTCAGTGAATATATGCCCATTTTCTGGCTGATGAAATAAAGGAGATGACTCACACAATGGCTTCAGACTTCCTTTGGAAGGAAAACGGAGTGTGACTGAACAAGTAGCTTTATCACAGCAGAAGGCAACTGTAGAATAACGTCTCGTGATGGTGAAAGCATTGGCCTAGTGGCATGGGACTGCTGCTGGGGCTGGGCTGCAGGTGTGGGGATTCAATCCAGCCAGCATGCTCACCGCAAATGTGGGAGAAATATATTACTGATGCCCCATGTGGTGCACAACACCCAACGGGTCAAGGGTGGGCTCCTGCTTGGTATGGCATTGCTGCAGCAGAAGTTCTCACAGTTACTGGAGATGGCCCTGAAACCTTGTGAGAAGGCAACTTTTCACCATATTTGCCAAGCACGGTGCAGCAGAGGTTGGGTTTCCTGCACCGGAGCACTGTGGCAAAGGCTGCACATTTATTGAGTGGAGTTATACAGAAAGGGGGAGCACTTATAGCAGTGTGCCGAGCAATACCCCTAGCTAGAAACAGAAAACTAAACCTGGTCAATAAAGCTGGCAAAATTACATTGAAAGGAGAATTGCTGCTTTTGTTTCTGAACTTTGCTGTTGGTGGCGGAAGCCATGTGAACTGACAGATCAATGCCAGACACTTGCTGAGCTAGCAGCACACATGGATGACTTTTTGGTTACCCATATGGAACAGTGACAGTTGTGATACTGCAGCTCGATTCTTTAGTGTCCTGGCAGTAACTGTCTGGCTGAAGCTTTCACACAGCTGTACTTTTTCTCTGGCACAATTACTATACATACAACCAAACATGCTCGATTTTGTCCACTGCCTGGGATAATTTAGCCATATCTTTGCTTTTGGAAACTCTACTAAGCTCAAGTAACTGGCACTACAACTACATGTCTGGAGCAATTACCATGTAAATACAAGATAAGTAAAACATAGCATTATGAAACTGATTGAACATCAAGCATTTCAGTCAAGTCATTATATGAATTAGTGGTAATTAGCCGTCAAAACCCATAAGTACAATATAATTAACCCACAAATACAACATAAATACAGACTAATTATGAAAGTTCATATGCTGTAAAGACTGAGCTGTCTTTTAACAGGTGTAATAATGATGTGAAGAACCAAACTCCTCTGCAAGTAATGTATATTATGACATATATGACAGGTGTTTGTGTGTTTGCTGGAGAGGGAGAAATACAGAAAGGAAGGACCATATTCATCTCTAATTCTCAGGAAAGTGCTTTGGGAAGTCAAACATTTTCAGGTATGTTCTTTATATCCCATACTTCCATTTCCCCTGTTTGGTAGATTGCTTATACTGAGTACAGAAGACTGTGGGTCACACTCAAAACATCCTATGACTACAAACACATCATGCCCCCTCTATTAAACAGAACAGTCCTCATGTGAGTGCTTGTCCTTCCCTTGGTCAGGTTTTGCTGCTGCAGCTAATAGTCGTAACAAATAAGAAGTCTTAACATTGTGCTATCAAGGGAAGGGTCAGACACAATCAACACTCTTCCCCCCCCCCCCCCCCCCCGAAAAAAAAGAATCAACTAGGATCTCCCCTACTGCTCCCCCCCTTGTGCCTGTCTCAGTGGCAGAAGACTGATTTTAAAGGCAGGATGCATTTCCTACCTACTGTGTGCATTTCAAATCTGTTTTTCTCATTAAGAACAATATTACATTCTGGAATAAATCAGAGTGCTTTAATTATCACCACGAGCAAAGCCTTGACTTACTTTGCCTCAGAAAATGAAGGAGGTGATGAGGAGGTAGAAGATGACAAGTGTACGTCTCATTTGTGTTATCAGATACCTACTTCAGGAAGCTACATATACTTGCTTGGGTAGAACTTCCTATAGGATCAGAAGTGACTACAAGGAAGAAAAATGTTTTAAAATTCACTGGTTGTATAAAATTAAAACAGCATATATTCTCTAAGTCATACACAAACCAAGAATGTGCATAAGCATGTACATATGCAACTACCATGAAAACTAATAAACAGTATTTCTCAAAAACTTAGTGAGGGTTGGACTTTTGCCGTCCAGTCACAAACACCACAACTGTGAGGACTAGGAAAGGGTTTGGTCTTGCTTAGTCTGGGACTGGTTTCTGGCAACTGGTAAGGAATGAGTAGTCTGTCTGTCTGTCCAGGCTTCTACATCATCAGGCCAGGGTAGCAGGTGAGTCTTACAAGGTTTGGCCATCTAATATCACGTCCTAGATGTTCAAACCACCACCAAATTATATATGAAGATTTGGTAGGAGGTAGAGAGAAACATCTTCTGGTGCCTAGCAAGGAGTGGGAGTGTTCCTCAACGCTCACAATATCACTGAGATGAATGACTGCTCTGAGGGTTGTGGCTGGGTGCAGAACAGAACCAGAATTTCATTTTAAAGACAAACAAGCTAAGCTGCAGGGAGGTGAAGTGCCTTCTGCAGTCACACAAAGAGCTCCAGGAAGAGCTAGGCCAAAGGCCAGGTTTTGTGCTTCCACTGCTTCACCTCATGATTATCTGCACCCAGGGGGTCTGGCCAGTGAGAGCTATAGCATCAAGCACGCAACGTACAATTTTGGTCCCAGTATTAAGGTCACTGAGCTCAAGATAGACCAAGCTTTATAATGGACATATAGAATAGTTCCTACCATTGCCTCCTACCAACCTTTAGCAAGATCTGTTTTAAGCTTCTAGTCTGAGCATGTCACCTAAGCTCCTTCTGTAGGCAAAGACAAGACAGACATCTCTCTAGATGGCAGTTTATCCTTCCTGCCTTCCATCATTTCTGAGCTGCGCAAGTGCTAGCACCAGGTGGGGGAAATAAAGCTTCTTCCCTACCAGCAAAGCAGCAGGAGCTGACAGTGTTCTTGCTCAGACTTGAAACAAGTCACATGGGAGCTAATACATGGGAATTCTCAGCTCATGGGGGAAATGAAAGTAGCTGCAGAGGGTGAGCGCTGAGCAACAGGAAATGAGACCTGGCCCACAGTAACAGCCTTCATCATCAGGTGTTGATTCTTGCCCCCTTAACAGTGCCATTGCTTTTGACAGCACAGCACAGAAGTGCTAAGAAGTCAGAAAGTGGAAAAAGCAAAAATGGGTCTTCAGCCTACACACTCGCTCTGTGTCAGTATGCCAGAACCATCAATTCTGACCCCAAATCCCAGTACTGATGTACACAGTGAAAGATTAATAATGGAAACATCCAAATGGAGTAATCCCGTAGCATAATTTTAACATTGCATTTCTCTTCCTTTCTTTTCTTTTTTTTCTTTCTTTCTTTTTTTTTTTTTTTTAACCACAAACTTCATGTATCCATTTCTCTTTGTGTAGGCGTGCACTGCATTTGTGAAATAGAACCTGAAAACACCTCTTGTGGGTATTGCTGTGTTGTGACATTACAAGCAAAAGCCCTATGAAGCTTTGACTTATAAGGGAAACTCTTTGTGCTTCCAGGCACATGCGGTCCAGACGGTTCTTGCAATGTGTTGAAGACAACTTTCTGATGCAGGTGCTGGAGGAACCAACAAGGGGAGGGGTGTTACTGGACTTTATTCTTACTAACAAGGAAGGACTTGTTAAGGAAGTAAAGGTCAAGAGCAGCTTGGGTTGTAGTGACCACAAGATGGTGGAGTTTGAGATCCTGAGTGGAAGAAGCAAAGCAAAAAGTAGGATTGCTACCCTGGATTTTAGGAGAGCCAACTTTGATCTCTTCCAGTACCTACTTGGAGCTATCCTGTGGGCTAGGATGTTAGAAGGTAAGGGGGCCTGTGAGAGCTGGTCAGCATTTAAACAGCTCTTCTTTCAAGCTCAGGATCAGCGTTCCTGTGAGCAAGAAATCAGGAAAGGGCGTCAGGAGACCTGTGTGGATGAGCAAGGAGCTCATGCACAAACTCAAAGGGAAGAAGAAGGTCCATGAAATGTGGAAAAAGGGTCTGACCACTTGGGAAGAATATAGAAATGTTGTCAGGGCCTGCAGGGATGCGACGAGGAAGGCTAAAGCCCGCCTAGAATTGAATCTAGCAAAAGTGATAAAGGATACTAAAAAAGGCTTTTTTAAGTATGTTAACAGTAAAAGGAAGACTAGGGAGAGTGAGGGTCCCCTACTAAGTGAGGGGGGTGTTCTGGTAACGGGGGATGCTGAGAAGGCGGAGATACTGAATGCCTTCTTTGCTTCTGTCTTCAGTGGAAAAGCTCTCCCTCAGGAATCCCAGACTCTGGAGGTCAGTGAGAGGGTCTGGGTAATGGAAGACTTCCCTTTAGTCAGGGAAGAGGTGGTCTGTGACCGCCTAGGCAACACCAATGTTCATAAATCCATGGGACCCAATGGGGTGCATCCACAGGTGCTGAGGGAGCAGCCATAGGGGATTGCTGAACCGCTCTCTGTCATCTTTGAGAGGTCTTGGAGAATGGGGGAGGTGCCTGAAGACTGGAGGATAGCCAACATCACTCCAGTCTTCAAAAAGGGCAAGAAGGAAGATCCAGGTAATTACAGGCCAGTCAGCCTCACCTCTGTCCCTGGAAAGGTGATGGAACAGCTTGTGCTGGATGCCATCTCCAGACAATAGGAAGAAAAGGAGGTTGTCAGGAGTAGTCAGCATGGGTTCACCAAGGGGAGGTCATGCTCAACCAACCTGGTAGCCTTCTATGATGTTGTCACTGGCTGGGTGGATGGGGGGAGAGCAGTGGATGTAGTCTACCTTGATTTCAGCAAGGCATTTGATACTGTCTCCCACGACATCCTCATTAAAAGCTGAGGAAGTGTGGGATAGATGAGTGGACAGTGAGGTGGGTTGAGAACTGGCTGACTGGCAGAACGCAGAGGGTCATCATTGTCGGTGCAGAGTCTGGTTGGAGACCTGTAACTAGCGGTGTTCCCCAGGGGTCTGTGCTGGGTCCGGTCTTGTTCAACATCTTCATCAATGACCTTGACGAGGGGATAGTGGCCACCCTCAGCAAGTTTGCCAATGATACGAAGTTGGGAGGATTGGCTGACACCTGAAGGCTGTGCTGCCATTCAGCGAGACCTGGACAGGCTGGAGAGCTGGGTGGTAAGAAACCAGATGAGGTTTAACAAAAGCAAGTGTAGAGTCTTGCACCTAGGGAGGAATAATTGCAAGCACCAGTACAGGTTGGGGGATGACCTGCTGGAGAGGAGCTCTGCAGAGAGGGACCTGGGTGTCCTGGTGGACAACAGGTTGGCCATGAGCCAGCAGTGTGCCCTCGTGGCCAAAAAGGCCAATGGCATTCTGGGGTGCATGAAAAAGAGCGTGGCCAGCAGGTCGAGGGAGGTGATCCTCCCCCTCTACTCTGCCCTGGTAAGGCCTCATCTGGAGTACTGTGTCCAGTTCTGGGCTCCCCAGTACAAAAAAGACAGGGATCTCAAAGATGGTGAAGGGCCTGGAGCATCTCCCCTGTGAAGAAAGGCTAAGTGAACTGGGTTTGTTTAGCCTCGAGAAAAGACTGAGAGGGGACCTGATCCAGGTCTATAAATATCTAAGGTGTGGAGGACAAAGTGGCAAGGTCAGACTCTTTTCAGCAGTGTGTGGAGACAGGACAAGGGGAAACAGTCAGAAACTGGAGCATAGGAAGTTCTACATGAATGTGCGCAAGAACTTCTTTACGGTGAGGGTGACGGAGCACTGGAACAGGCTGCCTAGGGGGGTTGTGGAGTCTCCTTCTCTGGAGATATTCAAGACCCGCCTGGACGCCTACCTGTGCGACCTGGTTTAGGGAACCTGCTTTGGCGGGGGGTTGGACTCGATGATCTCTGGACGTCCCTTCCAACCCCTATGATTCTATGATTCTGAGATTCTGTGCTATCACTTTTGTCACCTTTGTTACTAAAGACCAATGACATACAAGCAAATGTCTACAGTTTTGGAACACGAAACATCCTTCCTCTATATCAGAGGATTAATTAAACTTTCAGGTACCTACAGAGATGTTGGTTTTGTTTAATCTCATTCGGTGACTGCCAGATAATGCAGGTAATGCACAAGAGTGCATTTATCATGGCCACCACTGCAAACGAGAAAATTTAATTGCAAAATGATCTCGTTTTCAGGGCATAGTAGCTCCAGGAACTCACTGCTAAAACACAGTATCCCCCAAATTGATCCAACAATCGCTGACAACTGACTGAAGATCAGACTCTAGAAAGTGGATTGAAGTCCTCATTCCTTCCCCTTTCAACCCCAAGTTTTTTATGTGTATTTAGAAAAAAACCCAACTTAAATTCTGTACATGTGCCTGAGGAACCATTCCATTTGATCCCTCACACTGCACAACATGCTTGCAGGTAGATAACCTGTATTTGATGCTTGGTGAAGGCAGTTGGATTAGATGACCTCTGCAGGCCAAACTTACATGACTATGATAAGAAAATGAGAAGAAAATACACGTGTAATCCCAACCCATACTAATTTAAAAAGGAAATCCTTATCTACATAATAAAGTTTTTTTTTTTTAGAAATACCTGAAAATGAGAAATACCTGAAAATCAGTGTAAATTGATGACAGTAGCACCAGTATCACGCCTCTTCTAATTGCAGGCCGCTAACAGAAGCAAGAAAGAACATGACAAGAAGTCACATCTCACCATCCTGGGGAGACCTGAGGATCCCTGCTTTAGCACTAAGCCCCTCCTTGGGGCACAGGCAGCAGAGTGGACTGCCAGAATAGTCAATCACTCCCAAACTACAAAATGGGACAGGAGGATGTGTCTGGACAAAGCCCTGAAGAGATGCACCAACCTGCTGTGCAGCCCAACTACTCCACAAGTTCTTGCCCCAAAGGTGGTCATTTGCTCTTCGTGGGGACAGTCAGCCTTAGGGATACCTCCTGCCTCTCCCCACCGTGGCTTCGGCTGCTCAATATATGCTGAAGGAGTTGCAGAATGCTCTGAAGGCATCACACCACTCTGTTGGTACCAAGGTGCTGGTGACACGGGGACTCCTCAGCTCAGGGAGCATCTCTCAGTGACCCATGAAAGTGAAGCTGAAGTACCTTGGATGGCTGTAGGTTGCTGCAGCAAATTGTATAAAGTGAAACACAAAAGACAGTTTTATATGTTCTATTAATGTATTAGGCCTTGTAATCAAGATAATTTATTGCTGGCTTCTACTGAAGGGCAAAAAATCCCGTGGTTCTGGTCTTTTCCACAGGTCTTGGTAGAATATACATCCAGTACAAGTTACCAGGAAGAATTCATTCTGGATTCTATCCCAGCCTTGAATGAGGTGAATGGAATTGCCTTTTTCCCACCATGCTTTGTCCCATTCAAACACAGCCAGGTACCTCCAGGCTGTCTCATGGAGATGAAGTCTGCAGAGGGTGATAAGCAGTGGAGAAGCAGCTAGAGGCCTTACTCCTCATCCTCTTGTGTTGCGTTGGCACTGCCTGTTGCCCTTGTTAAAAAAGCACCCAATCCAAAATGGTGTTGCTGTTGTGTGGACAGTCCATCATCAGCTCTTCCTCCCAGAGACAATGTGGGAGGTATTCCATATTACCAAGTAGACTGATCTGCTTCTCATCTAGCACCAGTTGTGGAGAGGATGATCTCCCATGGACTTCCGCCTTGACTCTGTCTGAGTACTTGGGCTCGTGGAGTCACTGCCAGCTTCACCCATTGCTGGGAAAACACACCCTTGGGCCGACAGTCCGCAGCAGGAGAAGGAGGGAATTCAGATGGTTATTGGCATGAGCCTCATGCCTCCTGCAGCTGCTGCAAGCAGGAACGCTGTGCTGCTCCTCATGCTCCTCCGCAGCCAGGATGTGGAGGCACTCACCTCTGATGGATGATTACTTTTGGATGAGCTTGCTAATGGCTTGAGTTCTGTCATTCTTGAAGCTGATCTTTGCGATTCCTGAAAGACCCCATTGACACTGCATTAGAATCCTGATGGCTTTCACTCACTGAAATATTTAATTACTTAATTTTTTTAGAAACGTACCGATACCTTCTGAGCCAAACATGACCTCAGTCTCCAGCGTGAGGGGCTGACCTTGAGCACCTGCAGCAGGCTGTTGCAGCCTTGCTTTTCTCTTCACACACTCCCTACAGCACTCAGCCTTGTACTTTCAGAAAAAGGTGTTATTGAGGAAAGCAGCTTGCTAAGTGGTTTTCTTTTTTATGATTTATCCAAGTGCCTGTTTGCTCCCACATGCTGTGAGTGGATAATAGCAGTTCTCAATCAAAGTTAAAATTACTAATGCTCTTGTCTGTGGAAAATTTAGTGCAGCTACAAAAAAAAAAAAAAAAAAAAAAGGTTAATGATGCTGCTATACTACTGATCTTACTATGGCTTGTCATATCTTCATCCCCGCACCCTCGTGCAGCATTATTATATTGGCTGTTTATTCCAGTCCAGATCTCTGCTGAAACTGGTAATGAGACAACTGTGTCAGACATTCCGCTATCATGGGGGAACTAGTGTTAAAAAAAAATATCATGTAAACAATAGAAAAGCCATTTTTAGATACTTTATAAATCTTCCGATGACACTGACAATTCAACAGTATGATTAGCACAGAGCATTACTCTGCCTTGCTCTTGAATATATGTTTACAGCAACAAATTTTGGCTGTGTATTTCCCCTGGAAATAACCGGAAACTATTTTAGATTATTTTTCCATAAGATGTTAAAGTAGTCTGAAAAAAAACCTGAACAACAACAGCAACCTCTCTTGCTTTGAGTTATCGATGCTTTGGTGTCTGCCTCCAGTTCAGACATACCCGGACAATATACCGTTAATTCTCTTTTTCTAATTGTGTTCACCCTTGGGTCTTCTGTGACTCACAAGTTATGACTACTTTTTAGTTATAGTCTGCTACGATTTTTTGTCAGCCTAAAAGGGCAGGGAGCTGATTCCTTTCACTTATATATTCCCAGTCTTCTACTGAATATATTTAATTTATGGGCATACAGAAAATGGGGAAGCATTAAAATTTTATATATTCATGTAGAAGGTCATTGTTAGCTAAGATAGATAAACTCTGATGGATTACACAGGGTCACATTATAAACCTGTGCCTGAAACTGATGTAGTGAAGGAACGGTTTGCCCACACCACTGTAGACTCTTCATCTGAGAAGATCTTATATTGGGCATCTGAAACCACTCTCAGGTGCACAGTCAAAAGCAGCTTGGTTTGCAGGGGTGATCAGCATGCAAGGGGCACAATACTGATAAATCCTTCTGGCTCCTCATTAGCACATTGTAAAATGTACTCAAGATGGAATTCTGCCATAGGGTTGTCCTCCTGCATACCCTGGATGTTCTCAGCAGAATCCTGTGTAAGATGCCTTGCTCTTCCCTGTGCCAGGTGGCAGCTTTGGTGTCACACTGCCCCAGGTTCAGTGATACACAAACACATTGTACTCTTGATTTCAACCCCATATGCTTTCTTACAGTTCTTAGAAGCCAGTGGAAAAGATTTCCATTTGTTAGCAAATGCTGGGAGTCTCAACAAAAGTTTTAAATTCCCCCAGTCTCAGTTTTTTTTCCAGGACTTTGCTGGATTGGAATCTTGCTGCAGTACAAACTTAAGTTCAGAAAGCCTAAAGCCAAGGCCTACCATTAAATAGGGCAATCCTCCTAGAGGCAGTTTCTGGAGCTGGTCCTGTGCTGAAGATTAGGTGCATATTCAGCCTCTGGTAAGCTGCCCTCCACAACCACTGGCCAACATCCAGAGACTGAGGCCATGAAGCAAGCTGGTGAGATGCTGCTCTAAGAAATAGAAGCCCTAGTCCTTCCCCAGAGACCTTACAGTTCTGAATGCATTCGCCTTAGGAGACAAAAGGGGAGCTAACTTAATGCATGTGATCAGGCACCCCTAAGACACTTCTCGCCTTAATTGTATCTGAACAGGAATAAGAAGGAGCAGAAAGAAAACTCCACTATTATCGGCACAGTTTGACACTCCCAATGCATTAGTGCATGAAATGATCTGTCGACAAAGTAAGGCTTGAATTACTCTTAAAAAGCTTTTGCAACAGATGCTAAGATGCTTCCATCTCAAAGGTGACCTGCGATTGTTAACATTTTGCAAAGAGAAACTCATAAATGAAGATGAGGTTTACAACGCAATTATTAGAAATGCTTCAAACAATCAAGCTAAAACACTCAGCAAAACTGGTTTCAAATGGGCCTTTTAATTTCAGCCAGGGCCCTGTGGCAACAGAGCTGGCTGGGTACCAGCCCCAGCAGCAAACAACTCCACAGGAGCCCTCTGCTTGTGCAGAGCAGCACAGCTTCCCCACTGAGCCCAGCAGCTCTTGAGAGTCCTTCAGCAATACCCAGCTTCCTGACCCTTCCCAACTGGATGTTGCCCAGCTGTGGTGCCCTCACCACACCTCATCTCCATGTCCCAGTAGTGACATAACTGTATCCCACTACAACCCAAGGTGTCAGAGGAGTGGAGAGCTGGCACTCTGCTCTGGGCAGTGAATGACAGGCCCGGGTAGGCCAGAGCAGCAAACATCTGTTAGGTCTGCTGGCAACAGCACACACTAGGCCTGCTGTGCACTGGATTAGGGCTTCAGTGTCTCCATGAGATTTTAAATAGCTTTTATTGCCAGACTCGTATTATGCCCACCAAAGCCAGTGATTTGTTTAATTTAGAACAGCTTTACTCAGAGATGTTTACCCACAGTGTCCCAATCCGAAGGCACAGGGAAGGAGGTAGCTTGCAATTTATTGACTTCTTTTTCTTTTTTACTTCTCTTCTGCTTATTTTCATCAATCCTCTACTCAGAATAACTTGGAGCTGTGCATAGAGTCTGATTATCAGACCTGTGTGAGGGATTCAGTCACACAGCTGCACAACTGAGTCTCCTTAACCATGTTCTAACAGCCTCAAACACACGATGTTAAACTGAACATGGGATTTTGGATGTTAGACGAGAAAGTGAAAGAGAGCAAGTCAACAGAGGTATGACTTGCATAGGGCAACGAAGAGCAACTGGCTGTGAGGTTGTGCTATGAATGGTGCTGCAGACAAAGGATCTTCTTGGCCTAAGAAAACCGAATAGCACAGAGCGTACCAGGCTTTCTAAAACTCTTGAGGAAATGTGCATCACGACAGCAGCTCAGCTTTTAAAAATACATTGCATTTTTCACTTGTGCACATTTATGTTTGCCAGTTTCACACAACTGGAAGCATCCAAGGATGGCATGGTGCTTTCTGAAGAACTGCTTTGACCAGAAGGAGCTGAGAGACCCAGGGCTGAGAGGATTTCCTTATTAAGCTGAAATAACCACAGTGGAGCTACCTTTTCTCCCCCCAAACCCAGCCTCACGGATTCACCAAATTATTTTGACATGTTTTCTCCATGCTGGGGATTTTAACTTCAAGTGTAACAATACCTTTTTCTCGGAAACGCTGCTTTTCTCTGCAGACTATTGCCAAAATTTGGCGGGGTGGGAGTAGGCAGGGAAGAGCTGATTTCCAAACTCTTGAGAGTACTGGAATTGTTCAGGCACTGAAGTCAGTGCAAGCAGTATCAGCTGATAAGTAGGAGGCTGAAATGTTGAAAGTCTCAGTGCAGCAAGACAATGATTTGAAGAGGCCTTCTATCTTCCGATTACTACTAAGAAAGGATGATATTACAATGAGCCCTGTTAAGATGTAACATTCCCAGTGGAGAATAATTGATGCTAAGCTAGTGTCAAATTGAAGATCTGAAAGGGGCTAATTACTTTTTATGCTAGGAAGAACTTTCCATTTTGTCACTGCTTCGATACCTGAGCAACTCCATTAATCTTAGAAGTCTGAATCCCAGCTCCTGTGCTTAATTTCTGCTGGGAATTGAGAAAAATAGCAAAACCAGCCATACCAGAGCTTACATTAACCGAATTTCATGTCTTTAAACCAGGAAAAGGTGTCAAAGCTTCTGGACAATTTCTTTAAGTTCATTTTTAGGGAGCATGCATATAGAAGAAAGTGAGCTCAGCCTTGTGTTGCTCACAGGAAACCATTCCTGGAACTTCTCAGTCCCCTGCCTGAGAGCACTTCCACCACAAACATCTCAGCATCCAGGTGCTACAAGCAGATCACCATGCCATGTGGAGCCAAAGGAGTTGGGCATTCCTTCTCTACTGGTGAGTGTTGGTGTGAGTACACTGCTGGGGTGGAGAGCAAAGATCCTGTCCTACACTCCTGCATGGAGCTGGCAGGAGACCTGCATTGTGCCAAGAACGGAAGCTTGGAGGGAGGCCCTCCTTGTAGGTGGGAAAGTTTCTCCCCCTCTGTCCCACTGCTGTTAGCTCAAGACAGGGGGGTGTGCTCTCCCTCCAGATGTTAGACCTCGCTATGATTTTCTATTTGCTCCTGGCTCCCAAACTAAAAGATCCTCATCTTATCCTGTAAACCTTGAAGCGCCAAGAAAAGCAAGTTCTGAAGTTGTCTGAGAGGCAGATTCAAGAGAAAGCATCACCTGAAAGTAAGGGAGATCGGCATAGTGCCTACAAGAGCTCCACACTTTTCCAGTAATCTTCTCTTATTTAATGTTCACTCTCCTCTTGAGTGCTTCTTTATGGTGCTTCCTTGGTTACGTTGCAAAGAATGAGAGAAAGGGCAGATTAACAGTTTTCAGACAATGTGCCACTCTGCCAAAGCTTTGTCAGACCATTTATTAACATCAGCAAAGAGGAAATACGTTTAATTGCTAAGAGCCAGTTAGAGGGACATTAAACATCTTATTGTTCTCCACACCAAAGTGGGAGTACTTGTAGACCCCCTGAAGAGCGAGACAGCATTTGTGTGATGCCTGAAAAAGTGAAATTCTCAAGAAGCGTGACTAGGCACCAGAAGACTAGAGGAAAATGGGGAAGATCAATACTTTATCAATACTGAGGTGGTTCAAAGTTCAAGAAGCCATCAAGTAACTTCTGGCACTTTAACCCCAACATGTTAGGTTGGGCAGATAGCCAGGATGTGGCACTTCATGATGCGCATAGCTTGTTGATGATTACATTCCCATCGTCTGGCTGCAGCATCCCCGGCCGGCTTTTACAAGAATTGGACATTTCAAGCTCTTTTTTGACATCATAATATCCTTTTTTTAAAAAAACAAAAAAAAAAATTAGTATGTATATCTGTCTGCCAAAAAACATTCCAGCATAATTGAAAAGTCAGAACAATTGATTTTCAAGATCACACAGTATTGTTCATCTTTGTACTATGCACAGCTTCAAGCACGTATACAAGATTTCCCGCCTCATGGAACAGCCTGAAGTATTCTAATATTGCCCAAAATTAGATCAGTGTTGGTACTGCTATACTAGATAGTGAAATTATTTAAATGTTGCTACATTAAAAGGTCCATTAAGATATTTATTGTTGAATGAATGATATAAAAGCATCGTGCTTCAGATTGTCAAAATAAAATTACTTGTGTGCTTTGCCTGCTGCAAACAGTATTTAAAAGAACATATTTTTAAAAAACAGTTCCACAGAGAAAATGTATTTTTCTGAAAACACACTGCAGTATCAATAGTATCAGAAATTAAATACAGAAATAAGAGAGAGATTACCTGCTTCCAACGTACAATTTTTGAAAGAACTATAATATCTTTCTTTTTCTCTTGAATAATTCCCTTTGTGTGCTTGGTTAGAAAACAATGGCTTGGTTATGAAATCATGGAAATCGTATCCATGCAAATGCCACCCTCACATTAAAATCATCATACAGCTCACAGCACGCTGCCTGCAGGCTTCTCAGGTATAAATCTAGCAATCAATAAGGACTATTTCGCTACGGCTCTTAACCTTGCAAGAACATTTTATGAAGGGCTTGTTTAGAATGTGCTACACACTATCAAACAAAAAAGAGAAGATGAAATTAAGCTGCACTGTAAAATTTAAACCAAGAGAAGAGGTGAATGCCAGCCTCTGCATTTTTTACCAACTCATACATTTATATTTGAAGTCCAATTAACAGAGGCTTCATGATAGTAGGTCTACTGCTTGTTCCTTGCTGTAGTGCTACATGCTGGTCCTGGGGCACAGCTGTATGGCCAGGACAGGAACTGGTCCATTAAATTTTGTATATTCCAACACGGGATATTCTATGATTCTAAGATTCTGCGATTCTATGATTCTGTGGTCACAGTCCAGGGTTCTGAGAAAGCATGAAAGGAGGATGTTACTCAAATTCCTTCACTGTGGGAAGCTGTTTAGATCAAGGATAGAAATCTCAGTTTGCTCTCCATCATCTGGCTCTGGCTGCTCAGGAACCAGCCCTGCAATGCCCACATCGTTCCAGCTCTCCTCTGGTACCCAGGCAGGAGCAATGACAAGGGATCGTCAGGGTGGATATGGCCTCAAAAAACTCCTTCACATCTGGATAGGTTGGGAAAGAGCCTGCTCTTAGTTATATTCACATCTGCCCACTTCCCCACTTCCTCAAAATATAGAGAAACCAGAAGATAGAATTAACAGTGGATTCCTTAGAAAACTGCCTCACCAAACTAAAGAAATCTAGTTTAAGAAAAGCTAAACTCTTCACCAAGGCATGGAAGATATTTAAGTAAGATTTTTGCCTCTATCTGATTATGTATCAATAATTTATTGATGCTTTTAAAAGTTCCCATATATATATATCAGCTTCAGAGGATATCTCTGGTGCCCAAGGGATGTGGACGAAACCCAAAAGCACATATGGTGGCTGGACTGAGTCCTTATCTCTCCCCTGGACCTGGCACCTGGATTGTCTCATGCTCTAGATGTAAGCTTTCCCAGTAATACAAAGAATACTGCTATAAAAATCTGATAATACAGAACAAGAACCTCAAGCTCAGCTCCCTCCCTGAGCTTGTCTGTCCTAGGGCTTGGCTGGGACTTTCTCACCTTGTTTCTGCATTGCTAACTGGCTGCACATCAGCAGCACGAGGCAGGGCTCTCTGCTTGTACATATTAACAGGAATAGTTGGCAGAAATGGCAGCAGAATAAGTTTCCAAATACCTCTGAGGTGCTCTATGACAGCACGATGGCCAGAGGAGTTGCAAACACCCACACCAGTAAACCCAGGCATACTTATTTCTTGCCCCCACCCAACTTGCCTCAAGAGTGGCTGTGCACAGACCCCTTGTGTATGGCAGATCTGGTTGTGTGTATGATTTAATTTTCCCCCCTATATCAGATACTTTAAATATTTCTCCCTTTTTCTTTTTTTTTTTTTTCTTTTTTTTTTTAGAAAACTGTTTGAAAATTGTCCTTCTACAACCATATACTTGTGAAAATACTGGTGTTTTATTTTCTGTAGCATGCATTCCCCTCTAGCAGTCTAACATATATGTTAAATCATAAGCCAGAGTCCATAAACAATAGTTATGAAAAACTGATATTTTTATATTAAATACTGTATCTTTTTTAAAGCGACAACAGAATTAAAAAGTGTTAAATCTGGCACCCACTGTTGTCAAGGGAAGATTTCTCCCTGTTTTTCTAATACTTCTGAGCCTTTAGGGAAAAGAGAAGGGCTGCGTTCACCTAAAACTCTTCAGGACACAGACCTTACAACCAACATGTTGAATCCAGGGCTTGTTCCACTTTTTTAAGGATTATGAGAAAATTAACTGTTGAGATTTCCAAACTTCTCTGCGAGTGGGAGCAGAATTTCCTATTTCTACAATTTTTGTTGTTTGTTTTCTTCTCATCTGTAAGAGGGGCAGCGGCTTCAAGCTAAAAGAGGGAAGATTTAGATTAGATTTTAGGGGGAAATTCTTCACTCAGAGGGCAGTGAGGTGCTGGCACAGCTGCCCAGAGAATCTGTAGATGCCCCATCCCTGGAGGTGCTTAAGGCCAGGCTGGTTGGGGCCCTGGGCAGCCTGAGGTGGTAGGTGGAGTTTGCTCTCATATTGTACAAAGCCCCAGTCAGCAACTTCATCAAATATTTACAGCTCCATTACACCTTCTGGCTACTCTGTGCTTGGGGATGAAATACAACAGCAACACAGGCATCAGCTGTGGTGAAAAGAAAAAGGTGGATGCTTGACTTCCACAACTCAGGAAGGCAGAAATCACACAAGTGCTGTCTGAGCATCGCAGCAAGCAGGGAGGGTGCGCCTATCTGGACCATTTCATCTCACAGGGGCAGGCATGTGCTGCTTTGATGATCCCAGGGAGTTTGGGATAATCAACTGGAAAATATCTTGTTAAGCAACAGTGCATGCACCTGTTTGCATGGCTCTTGTCAGACCTCTCTCTTAGTTTCCAAATTGAGTGCTGACTACTGAATCTGTCCTATTTCAGCAGCAAGAAAAGTGTTTTGTTCTGGTATTTCAGTGTTACAATAGAGTATCTCAGAATATGGATCAGAATTAAATTATTAGCTACATAAATCTGAGTGAATCATGCCTGTATATTGTCATCTCCCACTCCCATGACCAGGTCTTGCTGGGCATTCATCTTTCATTTTGTGCAAAGGGCCAAGGATGTGATGTTCAGGTACATCCAAGGGAGGTTCAGGCTGGATATTAGGAACAATTTCTTTTCAGAATGAGTGGTAAGGCAGTGGCACAGGCTGCCCAGGGAGGTGGTGGAGTCACCGTCCCTGGAGGTGTTCAAGAACTATGTGGATGTGGAACTGAGGGACACGGTTAGTGGGCACGGTAGGGATGGGTCAGCAGTTGGACCAGGATCTTGGCGGCCTTTTCCAACCTTAACGATTCTGTAACTCTAACATTCTATGAGAAAGATGCTAAGTTTAAAGTATTTCCCTTCATGCTAAAATTCACACATGTAGGAAGAAATGATACCATTCAAAAGAACTGCTGCAAGAACACAGTGGTGTTGATGTGAAGCTGTCCGTTTCAGGATTAAGGTATTACCCATTTGATGGGCAGTCGCTGCCTGTATGCAGCTCAGAAGATGTGGTTACATCTCAGCTGCCTACAAAGCTCTCTCTAGGAGAAAAGTGAGACTTTCATCAAGAAAACACTTGAAGCAAGGCACAAAACATTCAATTTGCAAAACACAGAATAGTGGAATTACACTGGCAATTTACATGTGAGCTCTGAGTCAGTGCTTTTGGGCAGAAATAATCCCACGTAAGCATCCCTGATGAGAAAGGATCGTAAATCTCTTTCTGAATGGTATCTTCCAATCGATGCGCTTGTCTTCAATCTCCTCTCCTACAGGAAAGACACTCGGAGACAGAATAAGAACAGGACCCAGCCCACGGAGCACATTTCAGGAGTATTTTGTTACGTGGGCCCCTATTTGCATGCTCTTCCTTAGAAAAGCTACATTAAACTCATCCTTGGATATTTCAACATGTGAAGAAAGAGAAGGAGTAGGACAGGTAGCAAGTGCTGACTGGGGAGCAGCTTGCCAGGGCTGCTTGGGAGAAAAACATAAATCAGAACCAATAGTAATGTAATGGGAAAGGCTATCTAATTCTGTTTGTGGAGAGGAATACGTTTAGCTCTGAAAGTAAATTAATGTGTGGTTGTTTGCTCTATAAATATCTTTTTTTTTTTTTTTTTTTTTTTTGGTTGCTTGTGTTTGTAAATATAAAACAAAATTCAGTTCCCAAACAGGAGTTCATCCACTGAACTCCTGAGGGCTGCTCACAAGCAAATGCATTTACATAAGTGAGCGTGTTGAGAACAGGTACAGCCTATTTAATATATCGGTCACTTGATTAAAAAGAGCCCAAATGATATTTCCAGTCAAGCTAGGCCAGGGATTAGTCTGATAGACTGAATATAATGACACAGAGAAGGGGTTGGCATGGTGACCTTTTACTTTATCGTGGTGTCTTCTCAGTGTTTGATTAATGGCTCTTCAAACATCTTTGAACCGAATTAGAGCCCTTCTCACTGTTTGCTGTGAGATCTTTTCCTTTTTTAATATACAAGACTGCTGCCTGGAAGCAATCCGCATGTTTCAAACAGATCACTCTTGTAGGTGATGCCAAACCCAAACCCTTCAGTCTGAGCTGGTGCAATGCTGTGACCCCCTTCCACGTCCTGGAGAGCAGATTTCAGTAGAAAGTCTGGGATCAGGAGAACATGAGGCTTAAACCAAACATCCACTCTCTTTTGGTGGCCAGCTGGTGAAGCTGGTCAGGAGAGGTGGTTTTACATCAACAGTGGGATCGAGTGCACTGTCAGCAAGTTTACAGATGAGACCAAGATGCTGGGGTTCATTCAATATGCCCGAGGGACGGGATGCCATCTAGAGGGATCTAGATGGGCTTAAGCAGTGTGCCCAGGAGAACCTCATGAGGTTCAGCAAAGCTGAGTGCAAGGTGCTGCACCTGGGTTGTGGAAACTCAAACTATCAGTACAAGCTGGTGGATGAAAGGATTGAGCACAGTCCTGTTGGAAAGGAGCTGGTGATAGTGATGGATGGGAAGATAGGCTGTCCTCGCAGCCCAGAAAGACAACTGTATCCTGGGCTGCATCAAAAGAAGCTTGACCAGCAGGTCAAGGGAGGTGATTCTGCTAAGGTATGGAACGCCTCTCTTATGAGGACAGGCTGAGAGAGCTGGGGCTGTTCAGATTGAGGAAGAGAGTTCTTCGGGGAGACCTGAGAGCAGCCTTTCAGTATCCAAAGGGGACTATGAGAAAGAAGGGGTCAGACTTCTTTGCAGAGTCTGCTGCGACAGGACAAGGGGAAACAGTTTCAAACTATAAGAGGGGAGATTTAGACTGGATATAAGGAAGAAGTTTGTTACAGTAAGAGTGGTGAGGCACTGGAACAAGTTGCTCAGAGAGGTGGTGGATGCTCCATCCCTGGAGACATTCAAGGTGAGGCTGGACCAGGCTCCGAACAACCTGATGTAGCTGTAGGTGTTCATTGGCTTGGTCTAGATGACCTTTGAGGGTCCCTTCCAACTCATGTGATTCTATGGTTCTGTGATGAACCAAAGGCTTCAAGTCACGTCACCATCAGCAACAAGCTAAAGCTGAGAGCCTGCTAAACCAGTGCTGCCACTGCTGCACCTCAGTGCTCCTGTGGCTGCGACATACAGGCAGAACACAATACAAGCGTGAGTGCTTCGTAACTTTTCTTGGAGCTCTTAAGTACAAACGCAGGTGTACTTATCTACTTCCCAAAAAGAAAAGAAAGATACTCAAGAGCATGGCTGGCTTTAGCATGCACCAGACTTTGTCAGCAGGGGAAAGACAGGGAACAGTGAAGTACAGTTTTATCTTATTTTTAATGGAATGACAGAGATCCCTGCAGAAGAATCAAGCTGTTCAGAACTAAATGCTACTCTCTGGACATCTTAATGATATAACATTCTCTTTTAATAATGCTCAAAATTGCCTTGGTTCTTGACAATCACCCATGCGTTTGGTGCTTGTGGAATAATTGCAGATCGTCATTTTACCAAATAACAGATGTCAGAGCTGCAGGTCCCAAAGTCTGAGGTGACTGAAGGGCACAGACAGCTGAAAGCAGCCCCCGCTCCCTCATGGCAGCTGGCTCCACGGGGCTGTTCGCATTTCCAGGGCGCCGGCACAGTGTGGGTGATCACATCACCGGGACGACTCCCAGCTCCTGTGCCGGGGCTGGCGGTGCCGCTCGGTGCACGACTCCCCCGCCTCGCCCAGCCTGGAGCTCCTCAATGAACGCGAGTCGCCGCGTGGATGCTTTTCAGAGCAGGACTTACGCCCCGCTTTCCCAAAGCACAGCAGCGCGCGTTCCCCTTCAGCCACTGAGAAATTCCACTGGAGCAAACAGCACCGAAGCCCTCATCAGAACGAAACACGCCCTTTGCTGGATGGAAGCCATACGTACGAGCTTCTCTACGGGAAAGTAGTGCGGTTCTCACATCATTGGAGTCGCAGTATCTGGTGGATTATTTTATCTTTTTCCCACCTAGAGCCACAGTTTTTGGAACGTGTGGCTTATCCCCATTCCAGCTTTGCTCTTTAAAAACTGAAAATGTCAGGAGAAAATTTCAGTAAGACTCCCAGCCACCAGGAAATCTGCAAAGGCAGATGAAATGCCCCGTGCTTTTGGGTGTGGACCCAAACCACGGATTTTGAGAGAATTAAAAGGATGGAGCTGTGCCCTCTGCCCCATGCACACATCCGAGGACCCCCCACCCGTGACCGAGGAGCGGTCCCCTACTCGTGCTGCACACCCGGGGCAGAGGACCGGAAGGTGAGCAGGCAGCCCAACAGCTGTTCACCTTCCCGGAGCCCGGAGCGAGGAGCGCAGCGTATCTCGTGCAGCACCGAAAATAACCGACGGTTCTGGTGCCCTGCGCGTCCTTCAGCTCCAACGTGGAATGTGAAGCGCAAGGCACAGACCCGCTCTTCCCACCCGTTGAAAGAAAGGGGCGATGCGCTTCACAGACGGACCCCCCGCACGGCGGACAATGCCGGGGATGCCCCGCTGCCGAGCGGCACCACGGGGCAGCGCCGCCCGCCCCCGCCCGGAGCATCCCTCGGCACGGTCCCCTCGGGGACACCCGCGGAACCGCCACGAGCCCAGGGAGGAAAACTCCGGAGTAACTCGCGGGGAAGCAGCGCGCGGTCAGGGAGGGGTTCGTCCCCTCGGGGCAGCCCCGCACCCCCCGCAGCCCGGGCACTCACCTGGGCTCCGGCGGCGGCTGCTCCGGCGGCCCCGGGGCGGTGGGTCGCTGCCCGTGGGGGGACCCCGCCAGCCCTCAGCGCGACAGCCGCGAGTGCCGCGCAGCCCCCCCCGGCCGTGGGCTTTATCCGAAGGAGGAGGGGGACGGGACTCCGCGCACGGCCACTTCGGGCGGGGGGACGTGTGGGGAGGCCGGGCCGCGGGGACGCTGCGGCGATTCCGCTCCTGCTCCGCTCCGCTCCGGCGGGGGCACGGCGCCGCCCCCGCGCTGCTCCGCGCCCGCCAGGGGGCAGCGCCGCCCGCTCCGCGCCGCACCGCACAGCGGGGCCGGGGGCAGCGGGGAGCGGCTGCAGTTGGCGGAGTCGCAGCACCGGGCTCAGCCCCACGGAGCCCCCGGTGGCGCGGCGACCCCCGCGGCGCTCGGAGCTGCGGCTGCCGGGGGAGGTGCTGAGTCGGGCCGGTCTGCGGGGAGCTCGTGTGGTTGTAGCGTCGGCTGAGGGCTGGGCGAGGATACGGAGTAAGAGGCTCTCGGTGCCTGTGCGGAGCGCTGTGCACCCGGTGGGAGTGCCGTGTAGTGCTCAGATGCCATCAGTGGCTCCAAAATCGAGTGACTTTTCCCTCTGGGAGTGGCAGCATTTCTGCGAGCAATGTCTACTTTGTCTGTAGGTTTTCTGACAAAGTGGATCGGATGGAAACTTCCCCATCTATCAAATGGTTGGATAAAAAGGGCACGAGAGAGTCCTAAAAGGTTTCTTGAAAGATTTATTTTGCTAAACGAGGACACATGTATGGGATTCAAGAGCAACAGTGAAGAGTGGAGGTCAAATGACCTCTGCTTTGTCTTAAGGAAGTTATCTCTAACCAGGAATCATGTTATTTCCCACAGCTTTAGATGGGATGGGAGATGGCACGGAGCAAAGACCTCCAGATCTCCTTAACCATGGCTTTAATATACTCCTCAAATTTGGAACAATGAGGGAATGAATATCTCAGAAGTGTATGGTAATCAGAGCTGAAGAATATTTCTGCCCAGGACTTCATCTAGAGTTTCTGACATCTCCTGCCTATGTGTAAGGGTGAGAGGAGATGGGAAAGCGGCTGTGGCATAGCCGTAAACTTCAATATTCCATTGTTGTGATGATGAGACAAAGGAAACATGTTAGATGTGGTGTTGTATTCCCCGAGACACAGTGCATACAGAAGATGTTGCTATCCAACTCCGTGTCACAGGCTCTGCATCCTGCTCACCCTCCCCTAACACTGCAGATAGAGGTAGAGCAAACCCCAAGGGCAGGCAGCGCCTGCATCTACGACAGTCACATGGATACCCCTCCCACCATTGCCTGGCAATAAAAATGCAGTTCTGAAAAATAAAAGCGATGTTATGCAAATATGAAGCATGGGAGGAAGGATTTAATGTGAGACAATGGTCCCTTAATGAAAGGCACAAGCATCAGTCACTCACAGCTGAATGAGTTGATCTGGAGCTGGGTGGAGTGACAGCCCAGAAAGCTTCACATTAAGTCAATTAAATCCCATTATTCTTTAGATTTTTTAAAAATAATTAAAGTAATTTCACGTGACTGTGAAAGGAGCTGGAATGACTGCCAAAAACTGTTCTTGTGGCAGGCTACAGAGGTGGGATTAGCTAGTAATTGTGGCACCATACTGGTGCTTGGGGGAGGTGGGCTTTGCTTTGCTGCATGCGCTGTGGGGGCCTGATGTGCACCTCATGGGCTTTGGTGTCTCAGCTGCCCAGCTCTGGATGGTGATAGAAGGATTCTTGATACCCACAGAACAGTGCTGGAGACAGCACTCAGCTTGTGGGATGGGGCGGTGTCACTGCAGCTGGAACATCTCTTTCAGGATCCCAGCAATGCTCCTTTGGCCGGGTCTGAGATCTCCTGTGTGTTTTTGTGGGAGTGCCACGGCGAGCGTGTTGAGTTGCTTCCTTTGAGACAGCAGCATGTGTTGGGAGGTTCACGGAAGTTTCACGTTGGACATCAGGAAAAGGCTTTTCACCAGAGGGTGGTGGCATGGAACAGGCTGCCATGGGGAACAGGCTGCCGAGGGCAGTGGGCACAGCCCTGAGCTGCCAGAGTTCAATGAGTGTTTAGACACTGCTCTGAGATACAGGGTTTGATTTTTGGGGTGGTCCTGTGTGAAGCAGGGAGCTGGACTCAATGATCCTTGTGGGTCTTTTCCAGCTTGGATTATTCTATAATTCTGTGATTCTATTGCCATGGAAAGGAACCTGCCTTTCTTGTGAGGTCATCACAATTTCAGTTCTGGGGCATTCAGATATAGCTGGTTGTGTTGAGCCATGCTGCTTTGGACAGGAAAAAATCAGTAGGGAATTGTTGGCTGGCTGCCATCTGCACACAAATCTTCTCTTTCTTTAATGTATCGCCTTTCTCCTTTCCCAACCCTTTATTTGCATTCAGGTTGCTGGTTCTTTCCAAGGAAATCATTGAGTATGCCACTGGGTACATCCTCACAGAGCTAGAAGAAGCCACTGGAGCGGCTGCTGGATCCGCCATCCCCCTCTCTTGTGACTGCAGGGCTGCTCCAGTGCTAATGCTCTGCACATGGGATTCATCTGCCTTGAGCTCTTGACATTGTGAGTTAATCATTGGAGTGCAAACTTGTCACCTACGGCTCTCTATATAGTTAATGGAGAGAAATAGACACCTCCAGAAGGCGGCGTGTCTCATCCATCTTGGATATCTGTGGGAAGATGAAATGAGCTGCTTCTTGGAGCTACCCATTTCTCTCACTGGTCTGAAGGGAGCCGAGGGTGCTAGATCAGATGGAGGTGATTAACATTTAGATGTGTACGGCAAAGTCAAATGAATCTCAGCCCTTTTGAGTAATTCTCATTGCCTTGACCTGGTGGTGACTGAAAACCTCTTGAGACCATTTCTGCATAGCACATCAAATCCTAGCTTGGGGCAAACCTGAGCAGCTTTGCAGTTTTCTAGCAAATGAAAGCACTGCTGATCAGTCAGGTCAGTCCCCATGCAGCAGAATGATGCTAGTCCAGGAGGAGGCAAAGAAATGTTGTAAAACAGAGGTGCCATTTCTCTGTGGGGTGCTCCCACCTACCTCTATGCTGTGGCTCGGTGCTCAGAAACAAGTGAATCCAGATTCACATTTTCCTGCTCTGAAAAGACCTATAAGTATATAAAGTGGGGCTATAAGAAAAAAGGAAACATACTCTTTAGTGGGGTCTGTGGTGATAGGACAAGGGGAAATGGTTTCCCATTAAAAGAGGGGAAATTTAGTTTAGATATAAGGAAGAAGTTTTTTACAGTAAGAGTGGTGAGACACTGGAACAGTTTGCCCAGAGAGGTGCTGGATGCCTCATCTCTAGGGACAACTAAGGTCAGGCTGGACGGGGCTCTGGGCAACCTGATCAAGCTGTGGATGGCACTGTTCTTGGCAGAGGAGTTGGACCAGATGACCTTTGGTTGTCCTTTCCAACTCAAACAATTCTGTGGTTCCATGAAATAGGCTCTTCATCAGCATAAGTGTGATTCCAATGTTCATTTTAAAGGCTCTCACAGCCCTCTGAAGCATCTTGTCCTGACTGCATGTGAGAGATGCTGTGGGAAGTGGTCCTCTCAAAGCTGCTTCTTCCCCAAGCTCAGGATGCAGCCTGTTCTCCTAAGGAGATAATCCTTTTTCTTTTCTTTCTTTTTTTTTTTTTTTTTTTGTCTTCTATGGGTAAGTGATTTACTGTGCTGTCAGTGCCCAGTAATCTATTGCTCTGCAATTCCTCCTCACAAGCAAATTAACGAACCAGCATCCTCATTTAATTTGGATTAAACTTTGCAGTTAAGAGCTGATAGAAGGCACCAAAAATACCAGTGTAATTGCTGTGTATTTCTATGTCTGAGCTTCTCAGAATTACTGTTAGGCTGATGTTGGCAATGCATGGTCCCTGGTCACAAACAGGGCCCTGAAGTATAAACAGATGAGATTTCTGCAAGGAAATTTCTGAAGTTTCAGGTAACCAACATGGCTTCAGCAGGGGCAGGTCATGTCTGACAAACATGATGGAGTTACAACATAAGAGGATAAAGCAAGAGAAACTGATGTCATCTACCTGGACTTGTGCAATCTAATGCTGTCCCACATGACATCCTCGTTGCCAAAAAAATTGATCTGATGGATGGACCACAGGCTGGATAAGGAATTGGCTGGATGATCACACTCAGAAAGTTGCAGTCAAAGGCTTAATGTCCAAGTGGAGACCAGCAATGAGTAGCATTCCTCAGGGATCAGTGCTGGGACCAGTGTTATTTAATACCTTTGGAGGCAACATGGGCAGTGGGATTGAGTACCCCCTCAGCAAGTTTGCAGATGACACCAAGCTGAGTGGTGCAGTTGACACACTAGAGGGAAGGAGGGCTGCAAAGGTGATCAGAGGGCTGGAGCACCTCCATAAACAAAGACAGGCTGAGAGAGCTGGGGCTTTTCAGCCTAGAGAAGAGAAGGTTTCAGGGGGACCTCATAGCGGCCTTCTAGTACCTGAAGGGGGCCTACAGGAAAGCTGGGGAGGGACTTTTTACAAGGGCATGTAGTGACAGGATGAGAAGAAATGGCTTTAAACTGGAAGAAGGTAGATTTAGACTAGATATTAGGAAGAAACTATTCACTGTGAGAGTGGTGTGACGCTGGATCAGGTTGCCCAGTGAGGTTGCGGATGCCCCCTCCCAGTAAGCATTTATGGCCAGGCTGGATGGGGCTTTGAGCAACCTGGTCTAGAGAGAGGTGTCCCTGCCTATAGCAGGGGGCTGGAACTAGATGTTCTTAAATGTCCCTTCCAACCGAAACCATTCTATGATTCTATGATTCTATGAAAAGCAAGCATAGCTGCCCTTTTAAAAAATACTGTCATGATAAAAGTTGCTGAAATTCAAATCTTGGCCAGACTGTATTCCTCAGCAATAAGAAGGTAGCAGTGGGTCACTGGCTTGCTGTCACTTTGCAGTCTTCACTTGTCCCTGTGATGCACAGCCTGGTGCCAGCAGCACCATCCGGCCTTGCATGAGGTGGCTGCAGTGACAGCTTGGTGATGACAGGGCTTGCCCATGGCATGACTGAGCCAGGGCAAAGTCTGCTTGCGGCTTGTTCATTTGCACAGTGGTCATAAGAATTCTGTATTGCCTTACATACATGCCCTGCTCTGGGTTCTTCCCTTCCCTCTCTGTCAGCAGTATGGGTAAATGCTCAGCAAATGTCACTCCTACTCCTTTATTCTTTCTCTGCTGGCTTGCAGGCTCATTTGTCTTGTAGCATCCTCCTGGCCTTGGCAGATCATTCTTGTGCAGACATTCCTTTTCTGCTTACAGCTTGTTTGGGGTCTGCTTGGTTAATGCTTTGGTTGTGTCTTAGTATGATTTATCTCCAACTGATGCCCCCATGAAGGGAGGTGTTGGCTCAAGTTGTGTTCACTAAGTTAAATCAGAGCTCCAGGTACAGCAGAGCTATGGGATCAAGACCATCATCTGCAATCCTCATTAAAGCCCCCTGTGAAGGAGTCTGGGATGTGCTTGGATTTTCACCAACATACATATTGTTATTGAGGAAGGAGATTTGGTGGACACCTCTCTGAACTCAATATAAGCTCCTAATGCTGATTGTAGTGTGATCAAGCACACAACACAGAGCACTCTTGGCAGAGGACTGTATGCCTTTTATTAACTGTCACCTACAGTTAATTCATTGAGTTATAAAATTATGTTTTTAAATTTTGCTATAAGTAACCAATGGATGGAAATGAAACCTTAAATTTAGTCCACAATTAAATTGAGCAGGATCTTTCCTACAAACTCCTTGCCTTAGGAAGACTGTCTGTTGTCTGTTGCTGGAATATTTATTTCAATTAAACTGAAAGCAGTCAGTATTTAAACTCCAGGCTTGTTGAACATTCATTCAAATTTCATACCAAATTTATTCAGTGACTTCATATGTATGGAGAGATCCCAGTATAGCAGTCACCATATCTAGCAAACTCAGAACTTCTCTGCCAAAACAAGTATATGTTGAACTACACCATTTAGTCCATATTGTTTATTTTCAGCTTTATTTATTTATTTTTTTCCATGTAAATAGATGATGTTCTGACAGACCACCACAAAGAAATTCTTCTATATTACTTCCATATTTCTAGGTAGGGAATAGCCAAAACAGCATCTTAAAACCGTGCAAGTCTATGCTTTATCAGTCTAATATTGAAACCTTTGTGAAAACACTGAGCAAATGGTTGTATTCTGTTGTAATCTGAAATGTGAATGCACAGTAATTACACTGACAAAAGAAATAGTGAAAAACCACATCAATCTCACACTGAGTGCATAAAACAATGTGTGTCAAGTTCCTCCAGAATAAAAGCTTTATGTATTTAACTTTTTCAATAAACTACCCCCAAACTTTGACTCGTTTAGGCTCCTTCCTGCAGCAGTTCTTTAATTATACCTCTCTCACCTGCTTATGTGGATAATCCACCCTACTGTGGATTACATATGTTCTTCAGCTGTTATTTGGGGCTTGTTTTGTGGTTCTTAGCCTGACTGGAATGTAGATACATTTCTGGCTTGGGATGACATTTGAAAGCACTCCTGTTGCCAGTTCCAAATGGTCAAGTGGTGTTGAACCAGATGATGGATAGAGCTGGGGATAGCATGGTCCCTTAATGAGGATATATCTCAGTTTATGAGAAAATGAAATGATGACAGTCAGTGGCCACTATTTTGTTTCAGTCTGATGTTCTGTTCAATTGCTTCTACTTGATTTGTTTTACCTCCTTTCCGACACTTTCATAACATGATTTCCAGTCTCTGAAGTTGAACAAACTTGCCCAATGGGTGGTGCGTCACACCCTTGCACATAGAACACCTCAGGTCAGAAGTGTTCTCTCCTCTTCCTGTCCTTTCTTCAGCAAATAATAGTACTTTACATTACCTAGAACATAGTAAAAGCGTCAGTGCCCTGCGAGAGGTTTGCTAAATAACAGAATTTTATCACTAACAATCAAAGACGCTGTAGGTGCTAACAGTGCTGTAAAAGTAATGGGCCAAAGAGGTACCCAAAGCTCTTAAGAACACATTTTAGGACAGTGCCTGCAAGCAGTTAATTCAATAAATCCTTCACATCCTTACATCTCTGAATAGTCAGGTAAGTAATACTACCACAACTGACACAAAGCCACTGATGTGCCGCCAGTCTGCAGGCCCTCTTGGTGGAGGTGAGCCTCTGTCTGTGTAGACTTTCTGACAGGGCAGAGCCCAGCTTGGATGCACCGCTGTGAGGAGTGGGGGCTTTTATGGGTCATGTCTTTCTCAAGCACTCATGGTATGTTTGCTTTGTACAGTGTTTGTTGTTGATGGTTTCCTGACTCTGCATGGTCAGTCAGGTGCATCCCAGCTGCTGAGACTGCTCAAGAGAATCACTAACAAGTTGACAGCTTTTCTTCCTTCTCATGGCCCTCATCTGATCCCTTGGTTTTACTCACCGCTTTGGCTTGGGAAAACAAGACTGGGTATGTGCAGGGCAATGCTAACTAATATTTCTCTTGTACAGACTCACAGAAAGAGCAAATGGACATCGAGTCTGCCCCACTAGGGAAGGAAGTCATGTCCCGGAGCTACAGGAGCATCAGAATAGGGTTCCCTCTGGAATTCCACATTTCTCAGAGACAACTTTATGTGGCACTGTAATGTTAATTGTATGTGAAGTGCTTTTACATGCCATTACTAGGTCATATTGCTCACCTGCATGCATCTGTGGCCTTGTGAGTGTTCCATATGGCACACTGATGGGTGACACAACTCATGAATCCTTGTAAGAAGAGATGCTGTGGGATCACAGAGCAAGAAGCAGGTTTGTCTTCTTTGTAACAGCAACCCGGGATAAAAAACAATGAAACAGGTAGGATTTATGCATGGGATACTACAGGATTGCACACTCCATCACTACCAAGCAGTATTTCCTTCTTGTATGTATTCCTTTAGGCTCATCTTGTTTGACCTGTTATTATTTAGAGGAAGCAGGTGGAGAATTCCCAGTGAGAGGAATAATATAAATGGTAATAAACTTCTCTGTGCAATCAGGCAAACCATCTGGAGAGAATTCAAGCACATTTGTTGCATGAGAAGTTTTCAGGTACCAGCATGTGCTACCCAGCACTCTGCACTGCCTGCATCTTCAGCATCAAATTGTTCTTTGCCTCCAGGATGTCCCTCTGTTTTTTTAGTGGGAGTTCGTAATGTCAGAGCATTTTCAGATTCTGACAATGTAGCTGAACGTGTTTGAAATTTACTGTATATGGTCCAATACTTCTTTATTTTCTTTATTATTACATCTGTTTATCCCAATCTTCTGAAATCCAGTGCTTGTCCATTCCTTCTAGATTCTCCAGCCTCTCTTCATTTAAATTCATACACTTCTGGTGGGTAAAAATAGCCAGGGTTCTGTCTACTGACAGAAGGGCTGTCAGTAAAGCAAGATTTGTTCAGTGTCTCTCTCACTAAAAGGTTACCCTATACATCCTTCTGGAAAAGATTTTGTGAGACCACAGATGGGAACCAAGATGCTGTTTAAAAACATAAATGTCTTTATCTGTGTCTTATGTCTCCAAAGGCGCAATGGAGGATTGGATTTGGCTGCTGTAGACCTGAAGCACATTTCCATAAAGGATCTAGATACATAGTAGCACAACCTGACATTTCATTATTTTTAATAGTGTTATTGCTGGAAGGACCTGATGATGTGAGAGAGCATTCCAGCAGCAGACGGGGTATTAATGTGGAATCACGGCAGCGAGTCGTGAAAGATGCATGGCTGGGAAAAACAGCAGTGCCTCTGGCAGGATACAGCACATTCACTAGGATTCAATTGCACAATATTTATAGTCTCATACCTTCTCTTTCAGGGCTGCAAAGAAGGAAGAAGAAACCTCTAACCCTCCCAGTGCCCCCAAAGGTGAACACAATAGCTCAGCAACAGCATCACCTTTCTAATCAAACCAGTGGATCTTGGTTTTGTGTCAGAGCCCAGAGTTGCTCCTGATGTCCTGCTGGAGGCTCACCCTTACAAGACCTGACTTGGATCTTGGTGACCATATCAGCCACTGGACATAAAACTGAACTTGCTGATGAAACTGTATCAGAAGTGCAAGAGCTTGGTATGGATATTGCAGAATCGTGACTACCCATCACGTGTTCCTAGCTCCATCTTAGACACAATCATAGGAGGGCAAACGCGGTCCTGAGACCTGTGTCCTACAAGATGAAATCACCATCAGGAGCTAGATTGATTTCAATGACAATGGCTAAATTTGGTGTGATGACACTTAAAATGTAGGCAGCAGAACATGTTGGAGGTGCTCTGTAGAAACAGAAGCAGCTCAAGGCTGTCAGTTGTTGAAGCATTTAACTACCGTAGACCAAATGTCAACCTGAGAGCAGAGTGAGGGGTGGAAGAGGGAAAAAGCCTTGGCTACAGCCCAGCAGCAGCAGATGTTGAGGACTCAGTCCAGGAACAGGGCACAAGCTGAGGACTGGAATGGACAGACACACCTCGGTGAACTCCACCACAGCCAGGTGAGCTCCCAGAGACCTGCAGGAGTGCACAGAGGCCCAGGAACTTGGGAACAGTGAGAGGGCCACCTCCGTACAAAGCCAGCCATCACATCTCAACACTTCTTCATTCTTCATTGAACTGCAAAGGGGCCTAAACAGGTCAACTTTTAACCTAGGCACCAAGAGTGCAGTGATGAATGACTCTGGCAAAATTTGCAAGAGAAATATTAATCCCTCATCTCTGAAGAATATTGTAAATACTTTTGGTATTTTTGTTTGCTTGCAGAGTGGGATAATCCCTCCTAACTTGACTCTCTGCTAACCCTACATGCTGCTTCTACATTTAGTTTTGATTTAAAAAAAAAAAAAAAAAAAAGAAGAAGAAGAAGAAAAATTGGTTACATTTGAATACATATTTCAGAGGATGTTTAACCCCCTCCTGTCGGCTGGTTAGATGCCATCTGAGACGGCTGAGTAGAAGTGACAATGCCTCTGGCCAGGATTGCATTACAGAGGGTTCAGTGTGCTGCTGGAAGTGGGGAATATTTAATTACAGCAAACTCCCCTGAGATGGGATGGATAGGTCATATGAACAACCCAATCTGTCTGCTGCAGGTAAGCAGGCCATGAATAACAAGCACAGTCTAATTTAGGAATGTAAATAGAGGGATGCCTGATTTGAGACACCGAGGCCTGAACATTTTAGGCATCGTTGTACAAATAAAGCAGGCAATTTGTACAGCAGTTTGGGCTCTGAAATGACCCTGGCTTAAATCCACTTTCCAACAGCGAGATTTCAGGGGAGATTTAATGATGCTGCAAAACGCACTTGCACAAAGCACAATAGCCAGTTACTTTTAAGTTACAGCAATATGTTTTGGCTAGAAAGAAATGATCTCTGCACATTGTTCGGATTTTGGCAGCAGCAGCACCACTCACAGTCATCCGAACTTTGTATGATGACTAACCCAAATTCATGGTCTTTATCTGGCTTAACATTGCCTGCTACTTTGGGAGGATTTGCTAGCCAGTTGTGCACTGGGAGCAGCCTAGGGAGCCCTCCTTTTGAGAGCAGTGGAGAGCAAATGGGTTCTCACACCAAAGCCGTTAGCTGCTGTGCCTGTGGTGCATCTTGTAGGCCCACTTTAAAATTTAGTGAATCCTCAAATATGAGTAATGGAAAGCATTTTAAGGAGTACTGCTGCTGGACAGGGGGAGAAGTGAGCGTGGCTTCAAAGCCATCTTGGGCTACTCTGACACTGATGTGGGTGTCCTTGTCTTTCAGATCCACCCACAGATACCTTTTTCTGCAGCCCTGACAGGAACTGCTGTTTATGGGAGAACAAAGAGCAGGGGAGGAGAATGCTCTTGGGATAACAACCGAAGGTCAAGGAGAGGTCTCTGAAGGAGCTCTGCAGCTACATGCTCATCATAGCTGGCAAAAAATAGAATAATGCCAACTCACAATGATTTATTATGTGGGTTGCACCAAAAGTAATGCTCCCTATTTATTTCCATGGAAACTACAACAGATACAAAGAGCACAATAACACTGTTTGAAAGAGCAAATTCTAACTACAAAACACTGTTTTCAACATAATCACCACCATTAGCTATGCATTTTCACTAGCAATGAAAAGCCTGCATGCTGCACTCGTTAACATCTGCACCAGCAGAGGTGTCACTGTCAACATTGCTGAAACACACCATCCACTGCCTCACTGCACTCACATCCACTGTTTGGTCTCCATCAACATCGAGCAAATGTTTATAAGTGTCATTGGGTACAATTTTTTCTGCATGAAGGAATTTGATGACACACTTTTGCTTCATCCACACTTCCATGTCAGATGCCATTTTGTCAGACTGCCCCTTTAATGCCATCTGTCACATGGCAACAATACGTAATGGAATATTTGGCCTCTGCTGCCGTACCACCATCATCTGCCTCTGATGTCATGTGCCAACCTAATAAAATAGAAGACATCACTTTTGGAGCAACCCTCATAGCAACCCTCATACTAAATACTTGCACTTCAGGCTTTTTTTTTTTTTTTTTTACTTTATTCTCAAAATATGTTGTTTCCATGCATCATGAACACAAGCACTGGTAAGTAAAGGAATTTCAGAGCTCTTGCAAACCATCTTCTCTGGCGTTACCAAGATCCAGATCAAGTTCTGGGTCTTTTGAGCTTGTATGAAGGAAACGGATTAAAAATTGATTATTTTCACCCCATCCATTTCAGCTTTGTTGGCGTGGCACACTGTATCCTTCAAACAAACAACAAAGAAACAGAAACCTTCAGGCAAATCAGATTTTTCCACTCCATGCCTTCTCATTGATAATTCTGTTGAAAAACTGGAGTAGGGTAGAGAGTTAGCGCATGGCAGGGCAGTCTTCTGATCACAAAATGTAGGCAGAACAGTCATTCACTTGGCCATGATATTTGGTTTGGGTCAAAATGTAAAGACCGGAGTATAGATCACATACTATAAGGTAGAAGCAAGAGTTTAGAAACAGATGAACATACCCATGGCAACACATAAGGGGTCTTTTTAATGAATAGAGGAGTTTATTTTTTTGTGATCATTGCCAGATGGATACCAGGTACAGCAGTTTGGGATACCGGTGAGCACTTAAGATGCTGAGTGAACCGATGCAATTTTGGGAGGGCCTTGATACATTTGCGCTGGTGTGTCAGTCCTCAGGAAGCAGAAAGAAAAGGGACAGCACAAAGCATTAGGAATGGCTTTGCTGTGCATGATGAGAGGACCTTCATGTGGTCAGCTCATGCTGATGCATGCGAGGGCAACAAGGTGAGCAGAGCAAGGAGAGAAGTCCTGTGCTCCATCCCTCCTCATTAGAAGTGACGTATACCTCATGGAAATTGTCCTTCAACACACTGAGTTGCAACTGGGAGGACTTAATAAGGGATTTAATAAGATCTTTAAAAACATCAGCAATCATAGAATCACAAAATCATAGAATGGCTGAGGTTGGAGGGAACTTAAAGTCCACTCAGTTCCAACCCCCTGTCATGGGCAGAGACAGCAACCACCAGCTCAGGCTGCCCAGGGCCCCATCCAACTTACGCTTGAGCACCTCCAGGGATGGATCCTACCTCTCTGGGCAGCCTGTGCCTGTGCCTCACCACACTCTGAATAAAGAATTTCTTCCTAACATCTAACCTAAATTTATCCTCTTTTAGTTTAAAGCCATTCCCCCTTGTCCTATCACTATCAGACCACGCAAAAAGTCAGTCCCCCTCCTGCTTATAAGCTCCCTTCAAATACTGGAAGGATGACAATGACAGACAACCTGATAAGCTCACTTTTCCACCCCAAATAACTGATGTACCGAAGCAGACAAGTAGTTAGATGCGTGCACAACCTGAGTAGCATTCACAGTTTGGTGCCTAGCAGGAGAGCTTTCTTTAAAGACTGTACTAATTAGCATTTTACAGATGCCTACATGATAGTCAGAAAAAAAGGGGAAAAAAAAGAAAGGAAAATACCCAACAAAAACACACACATAAAAAAAGACTCTGAGAGTCAGTTTTCAGCAGACTCCACATAGACTCCAGGTTGGTCTTAGTGGTCTTTTCCAGCCTTAGTGATTCTATGAGTCTGTGATTCACATGCTTGCTGCTGCTACTTGCTTGTTCAACTGTATTTCTCTTCGTCAGCTATCATTTTACCTGCACTTGAACAAGACACCCTTGCTCTGATGACCATCTTATGCGCTGTCATCCCCTTCTCTTCAGAAGGCAGATCCCCTGAATGATGTGATTTTTTGTGTTTCACCTGTCACGTTTCTTACAAATTGCTGCCAATTGCCAGTGCAACACCTTCAGCTCCATGCTGCCAACCAAGCTTCCCTCTGCGAAGTTCAAGACGAGCTTCTTGAGATCAGGCACTTGGCCAGAAGGTTACCTTTCTGGTTGATATATGATATGAATATGACAAACCACAGAATTTTGCTATTTCAGCAAGAAAATCCAAATTCCAGCAGTATTTTGCTTCCATTCACTCAGATGATTGCTCACAAGGCAGTGAGTACTGATGTCAAATCACTTTATTTAACAGGAGGAAGGGATCCAGCAGAGCTGCAACTTGAGCATGGTGTTGCACAGCCATCTTTCACGACATGTGCCCTTGGGGTGCCCTCGGGGTATGTTACAAAGCTGTTTGCCATTTTCATTAGCATCAGCAGCTTCCTAAAATCCTGCCAACCCCACTACCACCACGGGAGCACCCCATCTGAGCAGTGTTCAGGCTGACAAGGCTGAGATTAGTGTCAGTCAAAGACAACTCATATACTGAAGCTGTTGGAAGAGCTTATATATTGGAAGAGAAATCATCCCATAATTTCCTATTAGGCCCTTGAGTGATTTGGGCTTTGTAGCTGATGGGAACCCAAGATGTGTCCCACTTGTCTCCCAGTTCTCAGTGCTGGGATTTGTAAGTGTAGCATGGATGTGGATAAGGAAGATTTGGTGTGCATCCTGCAGTCAGTGTGGATAACAGAAAGCTGCTTTGCATTGGCAGTGTGTTACAGTTGTATCTGGAGTGAGAAAAATAGCTCACAATTTCTAGCAAGCCCAAGAAGAAACCCTGAACTTTAATTTGCATGTTGATAATTTCATAAATGGAGGCATTTACAATTTCTGTTTCTAAAAGGCGAGGATGCCACTGGGAGTGATGCAACAGTATGGGAGCTCCTGCTTCCTTCTGCCAGGATGCTGTCTGGTGGCTGTCCAGCATTCCTCTTTCAGTGACAAGGCTTAATCTTTGCATCCATGGGGCAAGAATGGAACTGAAAAAATCATAACGGGCTTCTCAGATTGGGAATGTGTGTGATATAATAGTAAACCTAAATGTTCAGAAATGCAGAATCAACTTTGGATTCCTTTAGCTTGAAAGGGATGCAGGCTGCTCAGTAGTTGCATATTTCTTGCCAATGGAGCTCTATTTATTCCTCTTTCAGCTCACCTGGAGGAAAAAGGAAAGATCTGGATAAAATTCTTGGTGAACATAAGGAACTTGTTCAGGTGAACATCAGGAACTTGGATTGGGTGTAGGCATCTTGTGTGAGCCTGGGACATGGTTTCGTTGATATCTGTAAAGAGAGAAAAGGTGGAGAGCAGAATGACAGGGTTTTGTTTGCTTTGCATCTGATGTGTACACAAAACCCAGGCATTTAATTCATAAGTGAAGCTCTATAGCCTCTACTTACAAGCACAGAGAGGACTGGGACACTCTCCCACAGGATCTGACATAACAGGGCCCATAAATAGTTATGGCCTCTCATTATTGCTCATACAAATTAAAACAAATAATGAGGTAGTGGGTGTGGGTGGAAGGAGCAGAATTAGCAGAACTATAGCAAGTGTACAGAAGCACCCTGAGGTGCACACAGAGGAACGTAATGGAGCAGAGAGGAGCTGGAATTCCATCAACCCCGGTACTGCAGAGCTTCTCAGCTCACAGTTGAAATTTCTGCAACTGAGTGGGTGCTCCGACCTGGGTGAGGAGGACTGTGAAGGAGGGCATCACAGTTAACATAGGGATGCACCACTGTCAGAAGCAGAGAAGTGAGCCCCAAATAGCTTAGTGAGCTGTGCATTGAGGTTGCACAAGATCAGAAGTAAGTTTTTTAGCCCAAATCTTCCAAAAGCCAGGCCTCAAGTACTGGCATTCACTAGCAGCTTTAAGGCAAGGCTTATTTTTCTCTTGGTATTCGTGTTGTTAACAACTTCGGCAGGGTCTTGGCCTCATCTTAATGTAGAGAGTAGAAGCAAAATCCCTGAAAACTCAGACATGGCTTTTCAGAGCAGGAAACTCATTTGGTTAATGCTAAAAGGATTTTCTGATACAACACGTCTCTACAGTAGGGACACCTAATTCCTCTCAGATCTGGCCTTAAATTTGTGCTTACGCTGAAAATGTATTAAATTAACATTTTAAAAAAATTAAAAAATGGGCTAATGCATCCTGTCATGTTCTATCTCTGTGCAAATGCATATTGAGAAGTCATGATAGATGCCTATTTATACTGGAAATACCAGTAGGCCTTCAACTATAGCAATGCAAATGATTCCTCTCTAATTAAAATCAGTAAACAAGTATATTCAGTTTTTAATGAAAATATTCTTCCATGCATTGCCAATTTCTGATAGCATTTCATTTTGTCTGTAGTGGACGAGGAATTAATTACTTCAATTGGAGTTTAAATCCCCATGAATACACGGGTAATCAAAGGCTTCTCCTATTAGCACTTAGATGAACTATTCTGCAATAAAGCTGGTGGAGAGCTGCTCTAACTGCAAAGTTGCTTCTGCTTTGGGAGTTAAACTGAATAAATATTGGGTGGTCATGAGCTCCCACCAGCTGGACTGAATGGTTTGTGCTGTGCAGGGGATTAACTACAACAGCAAGATATCCTGAGTGTACACATTTAAGGAAAGCAATGACATGCTGTAAGAACTGTGATTAGGTGAAGCGTGTTTTCTTATTACAGCATGGAAATGACCTGTCCTCCCCCGTGAGCAAGAGAGGGAACTGCTCTGCACTAGGTGGGTGATTTTGAATATGAGGACAGCTGAAGGGTAATTGGGAAAAAAATCAAACAACTACAGAAAACCTGGGGCTGAGGCTTTCCCTGCTGGCTGTCACTGGTGGGTTTGTGCTAGACACCCCATCCGCTTTTCTGTCAGTGGTGGAAGGCATGGACCCTACAGGAGTGACATGTTTCAGAGCATTGGACACCTGCTTCAGGGAGAGAGGAACCACCCTCTGGAGGTGCCCCTTCCTCCCATAGTTGGACATTGGGCAAGAGGGGCTGTGGTTGATGAGGGTGATGCCCAAAAAGGCCTGTGGACACATTTCTGAACATTCTTTTGCAAAAATATTGACCTTTCTCTTGTTCAGCTCTCACTGTAATACTTGGAATTTAAAAATTGAGATTTGTCATGGGATACAAGTTCCTGTTTTCACTCAATATTTTGTGTGATATTTCTGGATAAGCCCCACAGAACAGACAAATAATGCCAGTCTTTGTAGATCTCCCTCTTCTTATTAGGTATAATATTCTGGCAGTGATTCTGTAGAATCCTCTTGCCAGCAAACACCATCCCTCCTCTGCTGTTAGCACTGACAGAAAACAAAGCTAGAGCACCCTGTGTGATCTGGAACATATGTTCTGAGAGAAAGCTAGTCCCACCGCACACTGCAATTCATAGATGTGGGGAAGGAGTACAACATTTTGAAATTATTAATGAATATCTACTTAAGATTTTAACAGGATGGTGAAAGATGGTGTATGCTTCTGTACAAGCAGACCATGGTGCTAACTAGATGTTAATGACTGAGAGCCATTGGTACAGCAGTGTTGGATACATTTAGCTTAATTAAAGTGAGGTTGCATTTCAGAGAAACAGAGAATAATTTAGGATTGTAAAGGCCTTCACGACATGAAGTCCAACCATCCACCTAACACTATAAGTTCACCACTAAACCGTGTCTCATAGTGTCATGTCCACACATCTCTTAAAGAACTCCGGGGATGGGGACTCCACCACCTCCCTGGGCATCCCACTCCAACACTTGTCCACCTTCTCCATGAACAAATTCTTCCTAATATCCAATCTAAACCTTTCCCAATGTGACTTGAGACTGTTTCCTTGTGTTAAATTGTCACCTGAGAAAACAGACCAACACCCGCCTCACTGCAGCCTCCTTTCAGGTAGCTGTAGAGAGCAATGAGGTCTCCCCTCTCAGCTTCCTCTTCTCCAGACCAAACAGGCCCAGGTCTCTCAGACACTCCTCATAACTCTTGTTTTCTAGTCCCTTCACTAGCTCTGCTGCAGAAAACTGAACATAGTACTCCAAATGAGACCTACTGTCTCTTCACAAGCTTCACTGCTCAAAACCAAAAGCGCACTGGAGGTGAGGTCTCAGCAGCACCAAGAGGGACAGTCGCTTCCCTAGTCCTGTTGGTCACCCTACTTTTGATACAAGACACTTCCAATACACTATTTCTAATTTCCACAGGCTCATTGTTATTTTGATCCCTCCATCATGCCGTCACTGCAAACAGTCATGATACCTGCCATCACCAGCATTGAGACCATCCTGCATGGTTCTGGGTGGCCAAGCAGCAGCCTGATGTGGGGTCAGCCTATGACCTCGGCTCACTGCTGGGCATCCTTCTGAAATGGGGCACGTCCCAGTATGCCTCCCGAAGCCCAGCTTCCAGTGCACATCCCCTTATGTCTGCCTGGATCTGTGACCAAAGGGCCTGGTGGTGTCTCATGGTTTATGCCCCAGGCCGGGCCCTGGTTAAAGATGCAATACCTTCATGGTAAAATAAAGCAGACTGTGGGTCATACTTTCAAAATCTCAGTACAAACTAGCCAAGGTCCAACCTCCCCCACAGCCAGAGGTTTATTGTTCTCAACTCCTTGTCAATTTTGTTTGTCTGCACTGGAAAGTCTTGATTGATGCTCAAGGAAAGATGCTTTGTTGATATTGTTGTAAAACAAGGCCTTCCAGCAAATCTTCACCCAGAAAACAGGACAGTTTCCCTTCACTGTTGATCCTGGCTCTTGTTTTATTTCCTGCTATATGGTTACTTGTTGTGTAGATTGATAGGTGTAGTGTGCTATCTTCTAATTGTGCTTGTATGAAGGCCAGGATCTTGGCTCCTTACAAGGCCATAGGTCATCACTGGAATGACAGCTCCACAGTACATGCAGCACAGATTGTGATGATATAGATTCTAGTAAGAAAAGAGTCACTAACAGTGCAGAATAGAATTAGTGCCTTATTTTTTGATATTGCATAGGAGATTTAACTGTGCATCTAGACTCATCAGGACCACTGACTATGGAGTTACTCATTATAAAATCATTCTCATTCTGTACATACATAACTTTATTCCACACAGCAACATCAGCGTATGTCAGAAAATCTCCAAGCTGCAGACCTGAGCTCAGCATCATCATTGCTTGTCCCTCTCCTGTTTTGTTTGACTCCATTCTTGACAGCACCCAGCTGATCCAAATGGGCTCTGCAGACCAACAACTCTTGTGTTCTTTGTGGCCTGGCTTGAGAGTTTAGCCTCATCTCCATCTTGCTGTCCACAAGTGGTGCTTGCAAAGGAACATGGCCTCACTGCAACATAACACCTGGTCTAGTGGTTGGCAACCCTGCCCATGGCAGGGGGTTTGAAACTAGATGATCTTTGAGGTCCTTTTCAACCCAGGCCATTCTCTGATTCTGTGATTCTATGATTCTGTGATTCTACGATAACACTTAGGAGAGCGGGAAAGCAGGGTAAATCAATGTCCAAAGCAACTGAAGTAATACAGAACTCTTCTCCATTCTCACAATATGATTTATTTCCCAAGATACTCCATGTTCCACCTGCTCTTATCCTGCTTTCAGCACACTTTTAGACAGTTACCCATTTTGGTTATCTTCTGCCAACTTTCTGTATATGCAGTGCTGCCATATGAAAAACTACTATGCTCTGTCTGAATGTTCTGTCTGTCTGTATGAGTGAGATGAATTTTTCCTGTAACTTTCTATCTGCTGAAGAGCATGTCTTCTACTGAACAACTTTGTTTTAGTCATGGCTGAATATCTCTTGTCTTTCTGAAAATAAACATATCCTGGTAGACAGCACTGACTCCAAAGTCTTGAAAAAATAACGCTATTTCATGTAGTTCTTAACCTGACTTTCATTAAGCTTGTTTCTATTGCTTTTTCAGAAGTCTCTGCCTGACTGTTTCAGCTGCACCTTTTGCTGAAGTGCTGTAACCACCAAAGCGGCTGGGGAGGCTATTTTCTTTTTTTTCTTGATATAGTATTGTTTTTATAGATAGAGTTCTAGGTTTATCACAAAGTGCAGAGACAAATACCTCCTCCTTTTTCCAGCCTTATTATGGACATGTTGGTGCATTTTCACAACATGTCCATTGAAGTTAGTGGGAGACAAAGGCTCGCAGTCACCCAGAAGAACAGAGGCCTGCGTAAAAGAAGAGCAAGAACTGCAGAAATAAAACATGTTTTGTATGAAGCTAAAAAATGGCTTTCTCTTCAACAGAAGACCTTTGCAATACTTGCATTTTGCAACAGATCGGAGACAGCTGCAGGAATTACCACAAACTGTTCTCATGGCACATGAATTATTTGATGTTATTTTTGGGTTAGCACAATCAAGAATATCAATTCAGTAGAAATATGAAGGAGAAAGAATACCCGATGACCTACTGAGAAATGCAATTTCACTGAATGTAAATTGTGTGAGCAATATTCCTAGAGTAGACATGAGACCAACCCAATGTTTTACTTAAAGAAAATTCCCTTAAGAAATTTGTCAGGATGAAGCTGGTGTAAAGAGAGGAGTTCAAAGGTAGCACTGAGCATTCATAGAGAAGTGCAGACTGATGAAAGACCAGGATTTATTGGAAACCAAGCTGTGGAGGGCCATGCAGTTGAATTGCAGAGAGAGCCATCTGAATGTGCAAAGATGCAGATTGACTGGAGGGGCAAAGAATCTGTGTGAAGTGTCTTAGTTAGCTGGGATGGAACTGCTTTCTTCAGAGTGTCTGATATACATCTTCACAGAATCACAGAATGTCAGGAACTGGAAGGGACCTTGAAAGATCATCTAGTCCAATCCCTCTGCTGGAGCAGGAACACTTAGATCAGGTCACACAGGTACATCAGGTCACCCACAGTCCAGGTGGGTTTTGAATGTCTCCAGAGAAGGAGAGCCCACAAGCTCTATTGGCAACCCATTTCAGTGTTCTGTCACACTCAGAGTGAAGAAGTTTTTTTCTCATATTTCTGTGGAACCTTCTATGTTCCAGCTTGCACCCCTTGCCCCTTGTCCTATCACTGGATGTCACTGAGAAGAGCCTGGCTCCATCCTCCTGACACTCACCCTCTACATATTTATAAACATTAATGAGGTCACCCCTCAGTCTCCTCTTTTCCAAGCTGAAGATACCCAGCTCAACTCAGCCTTTCCTAGTAAGGGAGATGCTCCAGTCCCAGTGATGCTATGATGCTATGTTTTGGTTCTAGGAGAAAAACAACATTGATAACACACTTATGTTTATAGTTGCTGCTCAGCAGTGTTGTACAGAGCCAAGGCCAATTACGGTGAAGGGCCCAAGGAGCTGGGAGGGAACAGAATTTAGGACAGCTGACTTAAACTGCCCAAAGGGATATTCCATACCATAAAACATCATGTGGAAGGAGTTTTGAAAGGAGTGAGACTTTTTCTCTTCCACTGCTCGGGTAGTTGGCTGGGCGTCAGTCAGGGGGTGGTGAACAACTGCTTGTGCGTCACTTGTATACATTCATATATATATGTGAGGTCATAGCTATTATACTCTTTCTTCTATCTTAGTAAACAGATTCACCTCAACCCGCACGTTCTACTTTTTTTTTCCCAATTCTTTTTCCCACTCCACTGAGAAGGGAGGCAGTGAGCAAATGATTCTGTAGTGCTGAACCACCTGCCAGGTTAAATCCCAACAGGTATTTGCAAGAAGCATCTGTTCAGGAGGGATAAAAAACAACAGCAAAAAAACCTCATAATGTAGCAATGACCTCTCTGCCTGCATAAAGCAGCTTCTGTGCCTCTTTTCTTCCTCCCACACTATCCGGTTCCCTGATCACTTCCTAAAAGAAGGTGAGAGAACAGATATTTCCACAGAACCACAAAGAATTAATTCAAAGGGCAACTAAGCAAGAATAAATGAGAAAAAGGAAGCAGCAGGATTTACTGTGTGACTAGAAATATGATGGAAGAATAGTTAAATGTTGCAAGAAATAGTTCCTGAGATAAGGAAATGACTCTGAATTTGTTCAAGGAAATAGCGGGAAGCAGAAGAGCAAAATGAGAAGGCAAGGTACATTCTGCTGTGTGGTGTGATGAAGATGCTATTGATGGAGAAATTGAACACCTGCCTAAATCCTGCAGCCCAGAAGAACAAAAAGTCTGAAAAACATGTTTTAGGTTCTCCTGCAAGATCACAGACCTACACATTCATAACTGTTGTGTCTTTTCAGGGAGTACTACTGCATGACAATTGTCCTGCCTCCACAAGAGGCAGGCAGCACTCAACTGCTTGCTGCACATGGGTTGGAATGGACCAGTTCCAGCTCACCCTGCCAATGGAGCCCTGTCTGCATGGAGTGTGGCTTAATCAGCACAGGGCTGGTCCAGATGGTGGGAACTGGGCAACAGCAGGACACCAGGAAATTGTCCAGCACAGCAGAAAAAGAAATGCAGTAATTGACTGCTCAGACCTGCCTAAATGGTGTTGCTGATAAGATGAGGCATCTCATGAGCCTCACTGGAACTTGTAGAAACCTACTGAGACCTGCCGGAGGTGCAGGACTTTGAGACCACAGGTGATGGGAGACACTGGGGGACCCCCCAGTAGCAAAGCAATGCTGCTGGTTATTTGCACAGGCAAAGATGTAGTGTTTATGAATATCAGGTTAGAGGGAGCCAGGTGTGCCTTTAACTGGAGGACAAAACTCCTTGGTTCTTTCTGCCTGAACTTAAGGCATGATGCTGCAGTTTTTAAAGTACACACCAACCAGCTTCACAGGCAAAACAGAGCTGCTGGAAGGTGAAACAAAGGGTTGCAGTAAGGGAATGACACCATGCATATATTTATGACAAAACCAGCGGCTATTTGTAGGTGACACAGCAGCACAGAATTTTTAGTAACATTCAAATTCTGTGCTTTTCTCACATTGGCCCAAAGTAAAACACCCACTGTTTTTGTCTCAGGATGTGAAGGAATATAAATGCAGGATGCAAAGGAACTGTAAATGCTGTTTTAGCTTACATGAGGCTTACAGGCTGCATATTTCTGGTTTTATTCACTGAGGCACTTTCAGGTTACTGGCTGTGGGAAATATTAATTAAGCAAAGAGAGTGCTTGACCTATTGAACAATGTTCTGCAGTTATAATAATTTAGGGCAATAAAAACAAATCAATGACATCAGGGATTTAGTGTTCATTGCAAGATTTACTTAGGATCATCAGAATAATTTCAAATGCATCTAAGTGAGAGGGGTAGGTCAAATGCATTGCACAGCACAGAATTAGCCTATTCTGACATTTTCACCACAGACGAACTTCCAAAAGTAGAGGGGATGATGACAATAGCCTGTGTCCTTCATGATCAGTGCTCTGTCTAGTAGCATTGGGACTGGTGAGTTAAGAGAAGATCAAGGGCAGCCTTGTGATCATGAAATGGTAGAATTCAAGATCCTTAGGGAGCCAAAGAGGGTGTGCAGCAAGCTTACTACTCTGAACTTCAGGAGAGCAGACTTTGACCTCTTCAGGGAACTGCTTGGCAGGGCGACATGGGAGAAAGCCCTAGAGGGGCCCAAGAAAGCTGGTCGGTATTCAAGGACCATCTCCTTCAAGCTCAGAAGCAGCGCATCCCGAGAATCGTGCAAGAATGCCAGGAAGCCTCTGAGGATCAACAAGGAGATCTTGGACTTAACTAAGCTCTAAAAAAAAGTCTATAGAGTAGGAGCAGGAACAGTTTACCTGGGAGGACTACAAGAAGTTGTCCAAGCAGACAAGGATCAGGTTAGGAAAGCTAAAACCCAGTCAGAATTAAATCTAGCCAGGGACATAGAGGGGATCAAGTAGAGATCAAGTAGGGGATCAAGTAGGAAACTGGAGACATGGTCTCGAAGGATACAGAGAAAGCTGAGGTGCTCAATGACTTCTTTGCCTCAGCCTTCACCTGCTAGGGCTCTAGCCACACTGACAAGCCACAGAAAGCAAAGGTAAGAACAAGGAGAAGGAAGATCTGCCTGCTGTAAGTGAAGATCATGTTCAAGACCATCTAAAGAATGTGAAGGTGGACAAGACCATGGGATCTGATGAGATCCATCCATGGATTCTGAAGGAACAGATGGAGGAAACTGCCAAGCCACCGTCCATCATATTTGAAAAGTCATGGTAGCCTGGTGAAGTTCCCACTGAATGGAGAAGGGGAAACATAACGCCCATTTTCAAGAAGAGAAAAAAAGAAGATCCAGGGAATTACAGTTCAGTCACTCTCACATCTGTGCCTGGGAAGATCATGGAGCAGATCCTCATGAAGGCCCTACTAAGGCACATGAAAAAAATATGAGGTGATTGGTGGTAAACAACATGGCTTCACCAAGGGCAAGTCACATCTGACAAACTTCTAATGGAGTTACAGTGTCAGTGGGCATCTATTTGGACTTGTGCATAGCATTTGACACTGTCGCACACGATATCCTGGTCTCCAAATTAGAGAAAAATGGATTTGATGGATGGACCACAGGCTGGATAAGGAATTGGCTGGATGGTCACACTCAGAGAGTTGCAGTCAATGGCTCAGTGTCCGAGTGGAGACTGGTGATAAGGGATTGGTACTGGGATAAGTTTTATTTAACATCTTTATAGGCAACATGGACAGTGAAATCGAATGCACCCTCAGCACGTTTGCAGATGACACCAAGCTGAGAGGTTGTTGACACACTAGAGGGAAGGGATGCCATCCAGAGGAGGGATACAGAGGTGATCAGAGGGCTAGAGCTCCTCCCTAACACAACAGGCTGAGAGAGTTGGGGTTCTTCAGCCTAGAGAAGAGCAGGCACTGGGGGGACCTCATAGTGGCCTCCCAGTACCTGAAATGGAGGCCTGCAGGAAAGCTGGGGAGTGACAGGATGAGAAGAAATGGCTTTAAACTGGAAGAGGGTAGATTTAGACTAGATATTAAGAAGAAATTCTTTACTGTGGGGGTGGTGAGATGCTAGAACAGGTTTCCCAACAAGGTTGTGGATATCCTCTCCCAGAAAGCATTTAAAGCCTGGCTGGATGGGGCTTTGAGCAACCTGGTCTAGAGGGAGATGTCCCTGTCTATAGCAGGGCATTGGAACTAGATGTTCTTAAATGTCCCTTCCAACCTAAACCACTCTATGATTCTATGATACACTTATGCTGCATGTGTAAGGCCTGGGAGGGTCACTTTGATCATTCAGTCTGCCACGGCATGGGCTGGAGGACAATCACAGACGAATTATTGTCTGAGTTGTTCAACACCAATGAGACAGGCACTTAATATTTTCTCTAAAAATTCTGCCCATGGAGCAGCTGCCACAACAACTAGTAACGCTACGGTGCTTAACACCTCTTAGCAGTAAATTTGTACATATTTATGTTCTATTTGATTGCATGTAGGCTAAAAATTACTATTTACTTTGTAGAGTCCTTTCTCTGACTAAGTAAGATAAGTTCATGATGAAGTTAGTGCTTAACATCTGTTTAATGACCTGAGAATTCCTACAGTTTCTTGACATTTTCTAAACTGCTAATGCTCATGCTTCATTGTGGAGCAGCTCCAGTTCTTCATCTTTCTCTTCCATCTGTAGATCCAAAGGTCACACGTTTATCTTTGCCTAGACTCGAGAGCTCATGTTCAGCTGGTTGATCACCACCACCCACACAACTTTCTCAAAGTCACATTCATAGCAAGATTTCTGTGAACTTATCCATTCCCCTTTCCACACTGTAAGTGTTCCTGGAGGCTATGGATTTGTTTGGAGAAGAAGCTCAAACCCTACAAGAAGCCAGCTAGTTCTCCAGCGGACCTACCACTGTGTGTCTTGTTTCACAGAAAGGTTCCACGGATCTCCACTACCAAAGCAGGCTGATTTATGTCCTCACTAACTCGTCTTACTTGCATGCATTATTTTTGAGGGAACCATGAAGATGATTTGAGAATGCTCCTCATCTTAGCCTGAGAAGAATGAAGGTTCTGTGGATACTAAATATTCCATTGCACCACCTGGCTTCTGTTCAGTACAATTTTAATTTAAAATAGATATGCAATGGAAGAGGTGGTTGGTTTTTTTTGTTTGTTTGTTTGTTTGTTTTTTCTTGGTGAAAATGCCAGAAGATCAGCTGTTTGCACTCTATCCTTAGTTACGTATCAAAGGAACTTCCTGTTCTCACAATATTTTACATAATGGCTAGCCAACAAGTTAAATTAATGCAAGAACAGACAGGGAACAAAGCTGGGAAAAAAAATGAGAGAAGCTGGTGAAACAAAGAAAAGTCATGACTTGTAGGAGAGAAAATGAGAAGAATGGCAGATGAGAAAGGTACCAGAAAATAACACTGAGTGGAAACACATACCTCATACCACTGTGAGGAACAGAATGATGCAGTGGAAAGGAAGGAATCCAGAATACACAGATGCAAAACACAGAGAGGCATCCAGCTGTCTCTGTCACCATATCTGTTCCTGTATCCTCCCCCTACAGCAGTCAGTGAAGGGTTCCTGGTCTTCTCAACAGCTGCTCAGTCTCAGCCTCCAGGTGTCCACATCCTATGCACCCAACTTCCACCTCCAGCCTTCTCAGTCAGCTGCCCCAGCTCCAATGCCTGGCATCCCATGAGTGAACTTGCTTGTGTTCTGGGACGTGACGGAATGTTTGATTTTCTACGTGTCATAGTTGATATCTTTCACATAAAGTGAATAATACACACGGAGAAGCTGAATCTAGACACCTGTTCTCCAAACTTTGAGACATTTTTATTTTGTCCTTTAGAGGATGGTCTTCAAGCACTGGTCCATGGAACACCAGTGGGGACAGGATGTAATGCTGAGGACCATTTTGACTCTGCTTTTGTCTCTTACAGATCAGATGGTATGGGTGGAGAGGGACACTATCTGGGTAGGCTGCTGTGCATAGGCAACAGTATCTGAAAACTGCTATCATCAACCTCTCCAGCTCTTTATTTGGAGGACCCCAATCCCATATGGAATGCACGGAACCTTTACCATCATTACACTCATTCCTCTGGGAAACTAGTGATCAGGTTTGGCTGAATGGCTGCTCCTTTAGCAGCAAAACAAGATGGAGAAAATTACAGTGGTGCTTCTGTGTGCTCGTGAACATGAGCTTTAATCTAGAAGCAAGGAAACAGATCAAGGTGTTTATTTGCCTCTGCCAAACTGATTGATGTCACACAGCAATATTTGCCTTTGAAACTCTTCAACTCCAGATGACAGATGCAGATTTCAGAGTAAGGTAGTGGTTGAGATTACTGCAGTGAATTCAGTGTGGTATCAGTTTCAAGCGAGGAGATAGGAATAGAAGTGACAGAGGAAACAGTGGGATACAGGAAGGATGGAAATACTCTGTGCTCCTTACTAAATATATGCTTTTTAGACCGAAGACAGCAGCACATCCAAACCATAGCCTACAGGCAAGAGGAGGGGCGGAGCAGAGCTGTTTTGGATGTAGTTATCTGGGTTTTCATCTGCATATGCCAGATTTGTCATCACCTGAACCATGATATTCTCCCCCCCCCCCCCCCCCCCCCCCCCGTTCAGAATATGACTTTTTATTCTGCTGTATCTGAACCACATTTGAATGCACCTTCACAACTACCTGAAGCAAATGAGCTTCCAGCCACCACTAACATTTTCAAGCACTACTGTCAGTGCTTCTTCATGCAGAGAACCCTTTGCTCATTGTGAAGCATCCACATGTACATACACACATCTGCAGAGGAAAAGCCTACCTGCTGGGCAAACAGAGCTTTTGTGTGGAGGTAGAGGGGTGAGCAGCAGGGGCTGAAACAAAGGCAAAGTCACCTTCAACCAAATCTGTGTCTAACAGAGCTTCTGGAATAAATGTTGATAGTTTGGCTTGGCAGTGCTGCTTTGTGCTGGCTTCACACTGCTCTGGGCATGGAAACCTTTGGGAGACTGTGCTGCAGAGTGTTTGTCAGCAGTCAGTCCTTGCCAGAGTTGGCTCTGAGGATGGACTGAGACAATACAAAGATTGTTACTTTTGTTGGATTTGACTAATTATTATAAATGTGATAGCATTTCTCAGGCTTTTGAGAGCAGAAATTGAGGGTCAGTGGTTTAATTCCTTATTGCTCACATGAAAAATGAATTATTTTCAAGCAAAACCTTGCAATTTCTCATTCTCTTTCTATTCATCACATCCAAAAATCATTACCTGGAGCAAAGTTCAGATGCTCATTTCCCAAAACATTACTTAAAAAATGCCATTTCTCAAAGAAACCATTGAATTTGTAATCATATTTACATATACTTTCAATACATTAGGCTATTCCACTGATCAGTTCTCTTATTCATGGGCCCCATTTTTGTTTTTGTAACAACGTTTAGGTTACAAACGCAGTAAATGAAGAACAAGCAGTTGCCTTCATTCTGGCTCTGATACAAGTCCTGAATGAGCTGCTATGACATGAGCTGCTGCTCACGTTGGTGATATGCTGATGGCTAGACTAGATGATATTAATGGTCTCTTTTAACCTTAACGATTCTATGATTCTGTGATTCTATGACTCTATGACAAGGATGCATGGCATGTGTGCTGTTTTAATAAAATATTTTTTATTCTGTACGTTCCTCATCCTCTCCCTTTATTTGCTGAAGGACCAGAGGCAGCAACTGATCAGAGGGCCTAAGCCCTTCAGTAACAAAACAGGGAAGAGAAAACTGGAACAGGAGTGCTTCTTTGCCCTTCAATTGAGATGCCTCTGCTTCAGGTCCAGGGGCCAAGCACTGTGCTTGCCTATTCCAAATCCTGACTCCAGAATACCTTGACTGCTGGTGATGAATGCAGCGTTTGGAATTGGACAAAAGTTCTGATGACTGCAGTGAATTTACAGTGCTATTAAAAATGGGCTGTAATTATCTGTGGTTCAAAAGGCTTATTTCTTTTCAGAGCAAAGCCAGTGAAATGTATGATTTATTTGTTATCTTTTATGATGATAAAATAACATTCAGAGAAAGCTGAAAAACATAGGTTAAGTGGAATACCTAGTTAGTGTACTGAGCCTAAGTACTCTGTCACATTACTGAACTTGAATAATGTGATTAAATTTATAAATGACAGTACAGTATACTGTTGCAGAGCTTTTCTCATTCAAAACACTATTAAAGCATTAAGTTATCCTCCTATTTCCATGGTTGCATACTAATATTATTATATTCGTAATACGCAAACAGCAAGACTGAATGTATGAAATAAAAGGACTTGGATTTGAGCTGTCACTAATTTTCAGAATTCCCACTTGTCAACACATGGTAATTCTTTACACCTGACTGAAAATCCAGGAAAAGGGTTAACTGTCTGAAAAAGAGCCAAGAGCCAAGCACTGAATCTCATAAGATGCTCTATTGCACACAGTCCATTGCTGGTATAAGATGAATGTGAAAGAACTTTTCTAATGCATTTATATGACTTGTCTCTCCTGGCTAGAAATAGAACAACGAATACCTAAGATTTGGTTAGATGAAGGAAAATAAAATAATTTCAGGTTAAAAAAATGCATCAATGCACCAAAGTGCTTTACTTGATCCTGAGGAAAAATATTTGACTTACTACCGTGACTTTCCACTGTTTACTCTGATTTCTAATCCTTAACACTGCCTGTGAATGGCTATGAAGGATCATTGCCATAATCACTGTGGGATCGAATTTGCCTCTTTCGGGTGAGTGTCCCTTGTCCAGAGCCAGTGCTGCTGAAGTTGCAGTGAGCCATGCAGCACAATGCCTCTGTGCAAGAGGCTGTGTTTGGTTGCTAAGGTGACTGGTGTTTTTGCCAGACGCAGCTGGCACGACGAGGAGTAATACAGGTGTAATATAAAGGCAAAGTATGTGTATCTGTGACACTTAAGGAGGAGACCCACATCTCAAACTCAAGAAAAATTTGATTTCACCTCCTCACTGAAACAGATGCAGCAGTGATAGGTTTTCAGTCATTTCGTGGTCACATTCTCTCAGACTGAATAAAATAGAGTGGTAAATCTTTCATGTCAGCTCCCAGGCAGACAACACACTTTTCTGCAGCGAGACTATGAAGGGTAGAACTAATGACAGTTCTGCTCCAGTCTTCGGAAGTTCTGTTGTTTTGTGCCATTGTCCCACAGTTAGGGGAGAGCCTGCTCAGCGGGAGGGTCTGTCCTTTTAGCCAATGTGTTTGGGGACAGTCAGCAATTACTTTGCTCCAACTTTGTGCTGATGTGTAGGCTGTATCACTTCCACACACCATAGGAAAATAAGGTTGGTGGGGACCTTCAAGGCTTCTTTATTCCTTCTCCTGCCTCCAGACTGGTTCAGCTTTACCTGCATCAGCTCCTGGAGAAGCTTAACTAGCTTCCCCTTGGAGGTCTCCAAATATAGAATTACTCTATTACTCCTTTGTTACATTTTTAGAAAGTATTTCCTAATGAATAGCCTGCAATTAATCAAAATAATAGAATTGCTCAGGTTGGAAAAGACCTTAAAGATCATCAAGTCCAACTGCAACCTAACCATACCACCCTAACTCTAACAACCCTCCGCTAAATCACGTCACTGAGTTTCTAATTTCTTGCTTCCCCCTTCCCCCTCTCCCTCCCAGGGCAGATAGGACAGATCATTACCTTCCTTTTCTCCTTGGGATTTGAACTGTTGTTGGCACCACTTTTTCCCTCATTCTCGAGTTGTTTATTCTAAATCTTTATCAATAGGCAGGGTTTCTGGACCTCCTGCCATGCTCATTGATATCTTCTGGCTTTCTCCAAGTGGTGCACACCTTTTCTGATACAGAGGACCCCAAAGGAGGTGTGACATTTCAGATGAGGCCTTTCCAGTGCCGAGCAGAGCTGAAGGACTGCCTTATGCTGACCTCCCATTTGCACATTCAGTAATGTGGTTGCTTTTTTTTTTTTTTTTGCAGCAAGGAGTCACATCAAGCTTGTGATCAGCTGCATCTCCACCTCTACTCTGCCCACCTCCTACCAGCTCCAGCATGACCAGCAGCATCAGCTCTTTTCCCACCATGCACTATGCCCTTCGGATTCACATCTATTTTATGGTGCCCAATGAAAACAAGGATCAGTGTGGCACCTAGAGCAGTAAATTCCTATCCCTTCATTCTGACAGCAAATTTTGGATAGCAAGCTCTCTGGATCAGGACATGCTCCCAGTTTTGTATTCATCTGCCAATAGACTTATCTCTTTTTTTTCCTTAGCTTGTTTATGAGAATGTTCTCGAAACAGCAGTGATAAACTTTAAAAGAATCAAATTATGACATCTCCACCCCTATTCACAAGAACTGTTACTGATTTGCAAGAGGTAATTTAATTGATTTGACACAGCTTCTTTTAACATCTCATGCTTGGCTATGTGTCTCTTAGAGCAGAAGCAGCTGTTTGATGTTGTTCTGAAGACGTATCTTCTATGTTACATAGAAAAGGTCTCTAAAACACATTCCAAAATTCACATTTTTAAAGTGCATTTCACTTTACAGCATTCCATATTCCAATTTTTTTTTTTTTAATGGTTTTATTTCATCAGTCCTCTGGATATGTAAAACTGAAAATGTGTTTCATTAGATTACTGAATATATCTTTATACTGCATAAAATTACAGTCTGAGCTGTCACTGATGAATGTGCTGGGATTTCAGAAGGTGTTTCCCTGCTGCGCTGAGGATTAGAAACCTTTCTACAATAGATTTTATCTATTGACAGTCTTCAGTCACTTCAGGCTCATTAGGCTATCACAGCTATGACATCTCCTAGTGGGGCTGCAACTTCAGAGGTGCTCTGCGCTTTACTGTGCCATTATTGCATTTTATGAGGCACGGGAAGGATGGGAGCCGGAACGACAATTCACCTGTTCCCGCCCAGCTTTGTCCTTTCCCTTGTGGCTCTTTTACAGCTGGCTGCAAAATCACAAGGCTGATCTAAAGGAAAGCATTGCCAATTTTTATGAGTACACATTTCTTTAATCTGTTCTATATTTTCTACATTGCCAAAAAAGCGATGGCCTGCAGGCATCCAGTACAGGTATATTTTTCAAGTTATTCAGAGATGACCACTACAGTGGGAATAATTTACTCTGTGTGGCTAGGGAGTCAGGTATAAGATTTTCATTTTGAGGCTGCAAGCCAACAAGTGCTGGTCTAATGATGCCTTTAGTCCCAGCAGTCCTGCTGCCTGGCTATTAGCAATTGGCAGCTTCAGAGGATCTATGGACTGCAGATAAGCCCAGGGAAGTAGGGTTAATGGTCCTCATGGAGGGTGGTGGCAGTGGAGGAGCAGGTGAGGAAGGGCACTAGGATGTGGGGAGAGGTCAGAAGAGGGCTGCATAGAACCATAGAATATCCCAAGTTGGAAGAGACCCATGAGGATCACCGAGTCTGGCTCCCAGCTCCACACAGAACTACCCAAAATTCAAACTCAGTGTCTAAGACCGTTGTCCAAACAATCTTTGAACTTCGTCAGCTTGGGGCCATGCCCACTGCCCTCTGGTGAAGAATATTTCTCAGTCCCCAACCTGACCCTCCCTGGCACAGCTCCATGCTGTTCCCTCGGGTCCTACAGCTGTCACCAGAGGGAAGAGCTCAGCGCTGCCCCTCTACTCCCTTTATGAGGAGCTGTAGGCCTCAGCCTCTTCTGCTCTGGACCCAACAAACCAAGGGACCTCAGCTGCTTCTCATACATCTTCCTCTCCTGACTCTCCACCATCTTTGCAGCCTTCCTTTGAATGCTCTCTAATAGTTTTATGCCCTTCCTAAATTGTGGTGCACAAACCTTCATATGGTGCTCGTGTTGAGGACACATCCATGCAGTGCAGAGTGGAACAATCCCCTCCCTGGACCTACTGTCTGTGCCATACTTGTTGCACCCCAAGGTTTCAACACCTAGGTTGGCCTTCCTGGCTGTCTGGGCACACTGCTGACTCATGTTCAACTGCATGCATGACCAAGCCAGTGATAAGAAACTTCCTGGGGAGGAGATGAGTTTGTCTTAATACCAGCAGCAGAACATAAAATCATAGAGTGTCTTTGGTTGGAGGGGACCTTAAAGATCATCTAGTTCCAACCCCCCTCCCATGGGCAGGGTTGCCACCCACCAGATCAGGCTGCCCAAGGCCGTATCCAGCTTGACCTTGAATGTCTCCAGATATGGTGCACCCACAGCTTCTCTGGGCAGCCTGTTCCTGTGCCTCACCATCTCCTGAGTAAAAAATTTCTTCCTAACATCTAACCCAAATTTCCCCTCTTTTAGTTCGAAGTCAATCCCCCTTGTCCTGTCACTATTTGCCTGTGGAAAACACTGATTTCTCTTCTGTTTATAAGCTCCTCTCAAGTACTGGAAGGTAGCAGTGAAGTCTCCCTTGGAGCCTTCTCTTCTCCAAGCTGAAAAACCCAGCTCCCTCAGTCTTCAGTCTTTCTTCAAAGGAAAGGTGCTTCAGCCTTTTGATGGCACTCCTCTGGACCCTCTGACGTGCGGAATCAGACTCCATAACCAAAGCTAGGTTATAAAGCAGGTATGTGCTTATTCAGCGCCGGGCACATGGGGGATCATTCCTCCTATCATGTGCACCGATAGACAGAAGCATTGGAAAGTTATAGAGCAAGCATATACATATTCAACAGATATTCATTATTTTTCCAGGAACTCATTTGCATGCTGTCCCTCCTACTGACGCGTGCACAGTTCATAGTGGGGGTCTCGCTCCGGTGGTTGTTGGAATGAAGTCAGAAGTCTTCCTCAGGTTGACCTTCCTTCTTTGACCCAGCTCCTTCACCCAGACCAGTCAAAACCAGTTTTCTTGGCTACTTTTCCCTGATGTTTGCCCAGCTCCATTGTCTTGACTGCAGAAATGTCGACATGTTCTACTGGTCCTTTTCTTTTTATTTTCCCAAAGCCTAGGATACTTAATCTTCATGTAAAAGGGCCCCTATTCACCCGATTCCTGATTTCACCTCTACAACAGTTCCACTTCCTTCCTGTAGTGGGGACACCAGGCTTGAACACAGTACATCAGATAGGTCCTCTCAAGGGCAGAGTAGAGGGGCAATCCCCTCCCTTGCTCTGCTGGCCACCCCTTTTTTGATGCAGCCCAAGATACTGCTGGCCTTCTGGTCTGTGAGAGTACTCTGCTGGCTTATGTCCAGCTTTCTGTTCACCAGAACTCCCAAGTCCTTCTTCACAGGGCTGATCTTAATGATTTCTCCCAGTCTGTGTACATATCTGGGATTGCATTGAACCAAGTGCAACATCTTGCACTTGACCTTGTTGAACCTCGTTAGATTTTCAGGAGCCCACTTCTCAAGTGTGTCCAGGTCCCTCTGGATGATGTCCTTCCCTTCTACTGTGTCTTATCCAAACTTGGTGATTTTATGATTCTATAAGGAACACAGTGTAGTGGGGAAATATTGGTGGTAGGTGGACTATTGGACCAGATGATCTTGGAGGACTTTTCCAACCTTGGTGATTTTATGATTCTATGATCTCTAGAGCAGGGGCCTGGAAATGTCATCAGTCTCTGACCCTCATGGGGAAATGGATCTGTTAAAGATGGATATAGCCGTCTGGAGGCAGTTTTCAAAGGCACCCAGCTTTCACAACAGCCTCCTTAGGAAGTGCTCAGCTGGACAGTTTTCAACCAGTTGCAACACTGAGGCAGACTGCTGTCTGCTCAACTCAGGTGGGACAATGGCTAATAGATGTAGTAGCTAGTGGGCTGTCCCAGTGAGGAGAATGGATACAGCCTCTGGCTTTATACATTTGTGGTGTACGTGGAGGAACACTGCAGAGCCCACTTCTTCCAGTGGCACAAAGACACGACTCATTTCATGAGCTGTGGCTGTGGAGCTGCTGGGCACCTGCCGTGATAGGGAAGTTCACGGTGTTCCAAGGAACCTCTGTGCTGCTTTCTCCTGGGGCTTTTGGAGGCCTGGCACAGCAGGACATGAACTTGATTGGAACTTCACAAATTTAAGGAGTGCAAATGATTACTATTCATAATAGAAGGGGGAAAATATCCCGTGCTTAGCAGCTAAAACTGCCTGAGGAATAAAAACTGCTTAAACGCTGTTGTAGTTGGAAGGAAGCTCCTAGGGGAGTTTTTACCAAGTATTTTTTTGCTGCAGGTTTCTGAAAAGCAGCTGGCTGTCAGATGCACTGCTTGGAAATGCATGTTCGCCAGAGGGCAAGTGTTTGACAAGGTTAGACAGCTCTGATTAGGTGCAAAGCACTACTAAAAATCTGAATTTACACAAAATGTTCTTCAAGGCAGTAGAAAGGTACACTGTTTTGAAGACATCAATTTTAACTCTTGTGCCAGTGTATACTGAATCAGGTTTTTTTTACTGCAGTTGTGACAGACACCCTGAAATGGATCCCTTTCCTGAGCTCAATGTAAATGTGCTTTGTGAAAAAATGTGTGATTTTAGTCTTCAATTTTCTCCTTCCTCTCCTGTGACTCCCTTATCTTTTAAAACCAGTCCTCAAAGCAAAGGACATGCAGAGAAAAAACATTAGGTCAAACATTTTATTGATCCCTAATTAATGCTCCTTTAGCTGTCTCCCGTAAGAACTCTGGCAGTTCTTTGGATGAGGCTGCCCCAGTGCCAGGGTTGTGCCTGGCATTGTACCTGGGGATGTCAGGTTGAAGTGAGGAGTGTCTCTCACATTTTCACAAATGGCTGATGTGGGGCTGGCACTTCTCACCTCTAAAAAGCACAGTTGACCTAATCAGTCAGAGGAGCAAATGCCATGAATAAAGCTGTGTTCTCAGGGATGGACTGTATTTTCCTGGAATCATGGAGAAATGAGTAAGAAAAAAAGCTCTGATTTCAGTACAGCATTACTAATAAGTAGCTCCGTCTTCTACTAAAATATCTAGGTTTACATATTATTACAGTAAAAAATAAAGGCAAGGCATATTTCAGTCAGGAATGTGTAATGCTAAGAGTACTCTAGAGTAATGAGTTGCATCAGGGTAACTTTCAGGGGATTTCAACAGAAAAGGCTTTTACAGTGTGTTTTTCATATATCTTCCCTTTTATAAATTACTCTTGTGTTGTTTAATAAACCAAATTTTTTAGCACCTGAAGGCACCATTCTACAGATGGTTTTATGAAATGCCATTTTCTCCTGGAGGGGCCCAGGGAGGCCAGTATTTAGTTTTCTCACTATTGCTGAATCTGAGTATCTTCTTGCTTTACTGCTGAACTTATCTCCACCACTAGGCTAGGTAGTTGTTGGCCATGGCAGCCACATCCCCCAGCAGCTGTCTGTCTTCTTCTTCCCCTCTCTGCTGCCTTGTGGTATAACAAATTTTCCTGCAGGGAAGGTGCAGTGATGGTGAAGGAGGCTGGGTATAGCGCGGAGATGGCAGAGGATAGTAGTGATGGGGAGATGTGCAGGTCATGCATCATCTCTATCAGCTACTGTATCACTGTCAGAAGTGAAACTTTCCCATTGGTGTGTTTGTCTCTTCTAATACTATTTGTATTATCAAGAAATAACAAGTTTTAATGACAGTATGTTCCTCTTACCTACCTTCAGTGGTACCAGAGCTGTATGCATGGGAAGTGCTGGAGACCACTGCCACACAGCAGGACTCCAGTTCCAGGGAACTGTGTCTGTTCTACCAGCAAAGATCTAAAGGACCCTTAGTTAGAAAGGGAAAACAATTCCCTATAAATGTTTTAAAAGTCCTTTTACAAAATTAATTTAAATTTACTGCAATTAAAATTGCATCCTGGGAAGAAAGTTAATGGCTGCCATGTCTGCTCCACTGAGAAAGCCCCAGAGTGAGCCGTGACTAATATTTGCATGTAGTAGCATCTTCTTTTAGTCTGGAGAAGAGGATGTTCAAGGGAGACCATACAGCTCTCTACGGCTACCTGAAAGGAGTTTGTGGCAAGGTGGGGGGTCAGCCTCTTCTCCCATGTAACGAGCGATAGAACTAGAGGGAATGGCCTTAAGTTGCACCAGGGGAGATTCCGGTTGAAAATCAGGAAAACCTTCTCTGAGAGAGTGGTCAGGCACTGGAATGCACTGCCCAGGAAGGAGATTGAGTCACCTTTGCTGGAGGTGTTCAAGAAACATTTAGATGTTGTACAGAGGGACATGGGGTGGAAATATTGCTGGTAGGTGGATGGTTGGACTAGATGATCTTGGAGTACTTTTCTAACCTTAGTGATTCTATGATTCATAAGAAAACCCAGATATCATCCGATACTTGTCCTTGAACACAGTAGGAATGGTTTATTTGTCTATATTGGTCACTACCCATCTGAATTAGATTTTTAGGAGCTGTCAGTCCCTGAGCTTATCTTAGTCTCCCCACACATTTCCCTCAACAAACAGCAAACTGAACTTAAACATGTTTGAGGAGAGTTATAATCGGTCACTAAATTATTTCATAGTAAGGAGTATTAACTCATTAAGTAGTATACCTGATGCATTGTTCACAGTTTTATTTAGTATTCAGTAAGTGGTCACTATTGCAAACCACCAGAAAATGGGTTTGTTGTTCTGCTGTAATAAGACATCTGGGTCCCAGAAAGGTCATTCAATTCAAAATTTATTGGCAAAGTCAAAGGGGGGCTTCCACTGGATAAACTCTTGCAAACTTCTATGTGTTCAATTATTTGTCTTTGAACAGTGCCAGTATTCTTTGAATCTGCTTAGATAATGGACGTGATATAGATATGGCTATAAAGTTTAAGCCAATTACTGGTAATGCAGTATTCAGAAAATGAGAATGGAACTATATAATCATAGTTTAATTAGCATTGATTTTTTAAATCCTTAATAACAGAAATCCCGTTCTTTCCCTATGTGTATTTCCATTTAAATAAAAGTCTAAGAAATTGACACTCAAACCACAGTCCAGAATAAATATAGATAAGATCATCAAGATCCCAAGTTTCTTTTGAAACAGTGCTGTAGGTGAATATTGAAAACTCCAGTGAAACACAACAATTCCCCAATATTACATTTCCTTCCAAGCATAAGTACAGAAATGATTGTAGCCTAATGTTATTTATTTGTTTATATATTATTGTTTACATTATGCTCATGATGTACCGGTCATGTCCCAGAACAGTTTTAGATCTGAGATGGACTATAATAGAAAGATAGAGATTATATTTTCTCTACACTGTTTATAGACTTCAGTGAAAAAATCATGGAGATATATGACAGCACAATATAAACCAAATGTTCCTGGTGACAGATAGGTCTGGGGTAATTTCATGTTTCAGCTTCTCTATAAAAAGCTGCTGATTATTATTTATGCAAAGTCTCTGTAAATACGGGAGAATACATGAAAGAAAGAGTACAGAATTCAGAGAAGCATTTCAACAATTATGCATTAAAGCCCCAAATGAGGGTCATACAGAGGGGATTTAGGCAATTACAGCAAATCTAGACACTTGGCAAGTAAATGAATGTAATTGATTAAACCCAACTGTTTTGCACTGGCATAGACTGGTACTTCCTCCGTGTAAAATATCAATCATGAGTGAAAACAACTACCATTGAGCTAATATCAGCTCTGGAAACTGAATCCACAGTGAGACACATAGGAAGAAAATTTTAAAAAATCCCTAGGTGGAGGAAAGGATGGGGGAGTGTGGTGGAGGGTGACAACTCCTTTGTAGCCTCTCTAAGATGCAAGCCAGCGGGTAGGACACAGACTATGCTATGAAAGGGAGACAGAAAGGGCTTTGTGCCACACACCATGGCAATGCTTGTCTATCAGGGAACTAGTGGTGGGAGTGACATCTCAGGGCAGGAGAGATTGACATGCTGAATTAAGCCAGTCTGCCAAGCTCCTAAGATAAGTATTTGATAGAAGTTTTGAGATGGCTGAAGATTGAGTTACTATTATGGGAAAGAGTGAAGAGTGGGTCTGTGCTGAGAATCCAGGTCTCATGAGTGCCCAAATAGACACTCCAATTGAGGAGCATAGTGCATATAGCACTATGAAGATCCTTACATAAAAATGCCTGGAGCACCAAACCTAGCCTAAAGCAGGCTGTATTGAGTTGAAGTTTGGCATAAAAATACTGGTTCAGCCCAGGCTGTCAATATGCAAGGCAAAACCTAGCATTTTCAGCTATATGTTTTCTGTGATATATGTTATTTTTATAGCACTACTGAACGCAATTTTAACTGAGCAAAATATCAGAAGATCCTATTACTGGCAGAAAATATATTATTTGCCAATGATCTGGGTCAGTCTAGGTCATTCTGTTGACAACTTGATTTCAGAGGATACTATTGCATACTGAGATCAGCCAGTCACCCAGAGAGGAGAGCATGTTGGTAGAAGAAGATTCATGGAGTTGCAAGTTAATAGAGGAAGAGAGACTGTTGGTAGAAAGAGCGGCACGAGCTCCAGGAGAGTGTCAGTTATCAAAGGAGATTGTGGAAATGAGGGGGACAGTCAGCATCTGCAAGGCTGCTGGTTAGTCCATGTTGGAGGTGACTCAAAAGGGTTCCAGCAAGGAATAAAAGCTTTTAGGAGCATAGTGTTGAAAGATATAAGCATTCATGCTACTTGAGGAAGAGCATGATGTCATTGGAATAGGTGGAACAGGTACCTGCTTGGAGTATTTGGTGATAATACCTTCACGGTGGTTTGCTCTCATGAACAGCAACATTCTCATGAACAAAAACTGATGCTGTTCAATAATCCTCAGTCACTCCTGCTCCTCTAGCTGCAGCTGGAGCAAGGGAACGTGCTGTGTCCTTGGCATGTGTCACCATCTCTACCTTCTGAAGGCCACCACCAGTAGTTTGTCTCTGCCCCTTCTGCCCAGCTGGATTCTCCTGGGCCAGCATCCAACCTCTGGGATCTGCAGCACCCTTGGAGGTGAGACTAAAACCCTTTCCTGCCCACAGCCAGCTTGGTCACAGTGAAGACTTGGCTGCTTCCATGGGGTCAGGCAAAATATCCACAGACACTTCTGGCTCATGGCAAATGCAAAGGACTTCATGTGCCAAGGGGAAAGAGCACAGGTACAGGCTGTTACCAGGACCCAGGTGACATGTAGTAACTTGCTATGTTGTGATAATTCAATTGCTTGCCTAGCTTGAAGACGTATTTTATTTGTTACCACTCATGGTTTTGTAGTTGTGAACAGAATGACGTCTCTGTCAGGCAGACATTTTCATGTAACTAGCTGCCTGGGGCCCAGTTTTGTCCGCTCTTAGTTTGAGCAGTCCCATGGCTTTCCAAGGGGGAAGAATCATTCAGCAGCTAGGGATACCAGAATCAGGTCTGCATTCCCACCATTCACTTTGTAGTGATCCTGGAGTTTCTACTTCATTTATTATTATTCAAGTGGAAGAAGGCAAAATGATTGCCAACCCTTTCAGAACCTGATGCCATGTTGTGCCATGAAAGCAATGTGACAAAAATTCCATATGCAGATCCTGCCTGCCTTGCAGGGCTAAATCACACCTGCGCTGGAGAGGAGGTAGGAGGCATGAGAAAAACCTCACTTCCATGTGCCTCCATGCAGACTGTTGGCTTCACTGTTGGTTTTGTTGCTCCATGTTGGCTTGGGGTGAATAAATACATACAGAGGTGCAAAGTCAGGAGCTAACATCCTTCCCTCAGCAGACAGGTGGAAATGAGGCATCCTGAGGAGGTTGGCAGGTTTTACACTAGCGCTGATGCCTTAATAATCTCACTCAAGGATACTGAAATGGAAATATATGTTCAAGAGGTTTGAAGAGAAAAAATCAGCAAATGGAAATGTGAAAGGTGTCCTGCAGAGACTGGGATAGCAGGGTCAGGAGCAATGGTAGTAGTAGAGCGCTGAGGCTGGAGCTGGAGCTTCTTTCCCACCAATACCAGGTCCAAAGCATTATCCCCTCAGAGTGACGCTGGAAGGGATTTTGTGGGGGCTATCCAGCTGGGTGCACCCTATTAAGGAATGGGTTGCTGTGCTTCTACCACCCATGGTAAGCATCATGGCAAAGTGGGATGTACTCCACCTCCTCAGCTGGGAGGCCACAGTGCAAGCCCATGAAGGGGTGCTACAAAAGTGATCAAACACCCTTTTTGCTATGAAAATGCTTCCTTTACCTCTTTCGCTCGACCTAGTATAAATTGATCAGATTAGAAGTATACAGTTTCTTTGGGTATGCAGGAGGAGTTATTGGCTCAGTAAACTAAACACCAATAAAACTGAGGTAATGAGCCATTATTTATGCAGTGGAGCCGTTACACTTTTATTTATTGTGCTTGCTGTAATTACAGTTTCACCAGACCTGACAGTAACACATTCTTTAATGATGTACCCAGAGAAAGGATTTATTTGGAAACAAACAAACAAACAAACCACGGATATTACTCATAACTTAACTTTCTACTGGAAATTTTTAGAAATTGAGAGAAAACATGATGTAATGGATTTAATAAGAGTATATGTTTGTTTGTTTGCTTGTGAGTTGGTTAGTTAGTTAAACTTTTTGTCATGTTTTCAAACTCTCATCGGTCTTACAGGTCACAGTAAAAGCTGCTGTTCTACTGGTAACACCTGGCAGCAGGAATAGCTGGTGCCCAACAGAACAGGAGGCAGTGGGCACAAACTGGCGCACAGGCAGTTCTTTCTGAACATCAGACAGCATTTCTGTGCTCTGTGGGTGATGGAGCATTGGCACAGGCTGCCCAGAAACTATGGACTATGTGGCCCTGAGCACCCTACTTGGGATGTCCCTGCTCAGGCAGGGGTTGGACAAGATGGACCCAGAGTGCCCTGCCAGCCTTAGCCATTCTGGGACTCTGTGATTCTGCACTTACAGCATGGTATCAAGTAATGTAGCACAAGCAGGGATGCTTGTGAAAAAGTGATTACTGGTAAGCAGAAACTTCTCTGAAAGAATAAATGTTGTGTTATGGCAGCTTCACCAGTTCTTCATCTCTCATGCATTCAGATGAGTTGTCTTTCCTGATTTCTGCTCTGTCATCAAAATGTCAGCCCCCTATTAAGCTGTTATCTAATCCATTATTCTTTCAAAAACAAACAAACAAAAAAAACCACCACCAACAAAAAAAAAACAAGTGAGGTTTCACTTGTAAATTTGACATAGCCTGTTATTTGTTTGGCATATTTCACCTGCCAGATCCATCTGTGTAGACTAGCTTTTTCACAGTATTAACATAAAGGCAACACCTTCCTGGTGGAAGCACACCCAAATAGCTGATGCTGAGCTCCGTTTCCCAGAAGCTTCCTGGCTCTCCATCCAGCATCCCCTCTAAACCACAACATAGCTTCTCCCATTGCAGGGAATAGTTTTCCTTGCAAGCATGTCTTGCTCAGAGCTTAGACAGCCTTATGTACTTCCTGACCACATCACAGAAGATTCAGTGCCTTTCTGCTGGGACTTTTGGCTCTAGGATATCATTAGACTGCTTCTTTCTTTTAGGGCAGTAGTCAAAACCAACACCTCACTATGTCAGCCAGGAATGACCACAGAGACAATGTGGCTGCCTGTAGGATTCACCACATCCACACTCAACTGAAGCTTGACTTTTTTTTTCTGTTTGTCCTTTCAAAATGAATACCCCAGAGACTGGATAACCTGTGCAGCCTGATCCTGTCTGGAGTTTCAGACCTGTGCTGAGTAGCTCCAGCAATCATCGGCCTGGGCTGTGACTGGCACCAAGCTGGAGGGAAGCTGACAGCAAGTTTATCAGCAGTGACACTAAAAACTGATGGAGGGAAAACAGCGCAAGAAAATTATGCAGAATTTCCTGATGCTTAATTGTTTTGTTTGCTTAAAAATTTTCTGCCTTTTTACACTACTCTGGTTCCACATGGGGCTACACAGAAGTACTTTATTTGCTGCTTGTTCTGCCAGCAAAGCAATAATCTCCTCTCTTCTGCTGTCTTTAATGAAAGTCTCTCCCTTTCTTAATCTCTGAACTCACCCCCTGTGTTTCTTCATGTTTATCTTCAGGATCCTCATTGACTGAAGAAAACTACCACTTGTTCATAGCCAGGTGAGTGTCCGCATTTATTTACATTTGAAATCCATCAGACAAAACTTAGAATGATTCCTGGCTTTGCAAACTTTTTCTGGAATGACATGGCATTTATCACAGTGAGCCCTGACGTCCTTACTCCCGTGGGTTTTGCTACAGTGACATGTCAAATCTTATCTTGGATTAGGTTGTTAACTCTTCAAGACTGAAATGCTAGCTTCCAAGATTTAATGACATTCTCTGGGTCATGTAGACTAGAGCCATTTACAAGAACCTCCAGGGGTCCCTTTTCTCGTGATGAAAGTAATTAGGGATGCAGAATTTGCTTTCTGCTCTTTTTCAGCCAGAACTCCCAGCAGTGGTGAGCATTTCTGCCAGAAGGCATCAAATACATTAGCCTAGTTGCAGAAAGGGAAGGAAACAACGCTGCAGCAGGGGAAAACAAATAAGCAACCATAGAAAAGTTGCTTATAATGTTCACCCATGTCAACAAAAGTTTTGTCAAATGATTGCTTGTGCAGTGTCAAGAGAGCAAGAGAAATATTTGGGCCTGTAATTGTTCCTGCTGCAAAGGCAACAGACAGCACATTGATCCAAAATCCCAGTTCAAACACTTTCTGCAGGAAAAGTGTGCTAGGATATTAGAGTTAACTGTCACTAAATCTTTTTGAGTCTGTTGTCTTCATAAGATCTGCAGGATGGATTTTGTGATTCTCTTTGACGTGACACCAAAGCCAAAGTTACTGTCACAGTGCAACTAAATTCATGTGGCGTGGAGCAGACATTATTGTTGGCAAAGCAAATTACAAAGATGTGTTCATAAGGCTGTAGAAAGAAATGAAACAAGATTTTAGCTGCTGGCAACCAAACTGGAACAGGACAAAGCGAACAGTATTTCTGTCCATCTCAGTGACACAGATGTCAATGCAGCACATGCGGTAGGATCTAGGAGACTATTGATTACACTGAGGAAGTAAAAGAAGAGCAAATTTCTGCCATGGCAATATGGACATCCATAAAAATGACACATTTCTCTGATGAAGACTAGTTCTGTGCCTGGGCTAACCAGGGCACAGCCATATCTTTGGAACATGTGCGTGCACACAGGGTCATCTACTTTGGCAGATACATGGAAAGGTTGCTCCCTTCCTCTCCTTCTCTCAACTTCCTGGTGACATTTGGGGTAAGAGTTTGCAGTACTGACTGCTCAGTGCAGAATGTAATTGCCACAGTGAAGAGGGGGTACCGAAGAGGAACTGCTGTCTGTGCTTTGGTGGAGCACAGCTTTAGAGATGTTCAAGATGCTGAAAGTCCTGGAGATGAAGAGAGTACAGTGAAGAGGTGGTTTTGAGATTAAAAACGTCATCAGGTCCATTGACAATAGAGCTATAGGAGGAAAAAGGCCTGACTCAGGAAGTCCTTGAACTTTGGGCTTGTAGTTGGGAAGAGTATGTTGGAGACTTTTCGTTTGATGCAATAACGTGGTCTTTTGTTTTATACAGACAAGTGTGTATGTGCAAAGAAATGTTAACAGAAAGTTTCTGTGTTCTTTGAAATGGTTTTCTTATTATGGGTGGATGACGCTTAGAACATGGATATTTTTCCTTCTGTCTAATGTCTGTCTACATGTACTGATGGACATGACTTGTACTCTGGCTATATTGTCATCTAAATTTCAGCAGATCGGATATGTTAAAAGCCTGAGCTTCAGGAAGGGGATTAGCCATTGGAACAAACCCATCCAATGAGGTCTTCAAAAATCAGTGCTTCAGTGCCTCCAGTCAGGTGTGTTTCAACCAAACACAATGTAGAGACAAAATGGTGAAATAACAAGGCCCAGAGTTGTCAGGAATGGGTAATCCAACTGGCCTCACTTAGCCTAGAGATTCTACAGCGTATAAACACCTCAGTATGGGTTAGACACTCAAGATCTGCTCCATAATCTCCCTAGAGGAATTTGTTTACGATATGCCACCTAACCTGCTCCAGCTTCTTGCTTTATGATAAGGTGCATCCTTCTGTGGAATACAGGGAGCCTTGAGGAAGTGGGTCAAAGATGATGAGCATTCTCAAGAGTTAGATCACCTTCATCCTCTGAATTATTTCCAGGTCTCATTTTCCAAAAGTGCTGGGGGATTAACAATTCTACTAATATCTTCTGGTTTTAAGGGTTCAGCTCCCCAAGTGAGCTACTATTCTTGAAGGAAAATATTATACCAAATTCATTCATGCTGTCAAAACTCCATGAATTCAATGAAATTTCACAGCTGATTAGCTTAGCCCTCGGGACGGGTGTTTTGATGAGATTAATTTATTTTAAAACTATATATAAAACTGTATTTCCTATCTTGGTAAGCATATTGGGTTTTGCTTAAATTCATTGTAAAGTAAAATGAGAGCACAGAATTCTTCAAAGATGCTCCAAGAGTTATTTTGTCTGCATGTTTGTAAGAACATCATGGAATTTCATAATAACTATAGAAATATTTCAAAATAAATCACAAGATATGTGCTGTACATTTCTGTTTGTTCTTTATACTTGGATTGAATTCAATCAGAAAAAAAAATAAAAAAAGAAATAATTAAGGACTGTTTCATATCCTAAAGTTTGGAGTTTTTGCACAGGGAGCAAAATAAAAAGTCTTTCTCTCCGAAAGTCTGATATCTCAAGAGAAATAAAATCAGACAGACCTAAGAATACACATACACTCCCACTTCTTTTTTGCCTTCTCACATAACTGTTTAAATGCATGTGTTTCGAAAAGGAAATCAATGTATGCAAATCAGTTCTAGCCCTATGGGCCATTCTCTAATCTCAACCAATGCAAATTTTACATGGTCATGTGCTTGCAGACCAAAGCTTAATATGGGCTGCTTTACCTAATCTCTTTTCACCTCCATGAATTTTCTAACAAAAGTGGAATGAAGGTAAAATAGCAGCTGTGCCCAGAGAGTCATTTGTCTTCAAGATGCTTTTACCAATAAAGTGTTTGTTTTAAGGATAAGCCCATCATTTGGATCAGTTTGATTGTACAGGAAGATCACTTTCCTCTCAAGGTTTTCTGCAGTTCGTTTTCGGTTGAAAAGCTGCTTAGACATCCCACCTTTACCTGATATTGATGAGTCACATCAGGAGATTAAGGTGCATGAAGGAACGTATGTATGGAAGTGGGGAGAGGAGAAGTCAGTGCTGCAGTACATTTGGGTCTCAACACGCATGCACATTGGAGATGGTGAAGGTGCATAACTGGACCTGTGGAACATAAAGGTGCTATGGGTCCCTAATCTGAGAGTACCCATGACTGGCTGCTGGGGGACCCATGGGCTGAACTTGTCTCAGCTCTGTGGCACTGCAATGGCAATAGCACACCGATACAAAAAAGCTGCACTTGAGCATTAACTTGTAATAGCTGCTTGTAGGCACACAGATAAATCCAAGCATTTTTATTGTCTGAAACAGTCACTTATTTAGACATGCAGTTGACCAGGTAAGGTCTCATAATTGCTTCTTGCTTTGTTGTTGTTGTTTTGTATTTATTTGTTTGTTTGTTTGTTGTTGTTATTTGTATGTTTTCGAAATATTGCCTTTTTCTGGTAAAAAAATTAACAGTGTGCAATCAACTTTAGGGTAAGAAATATGGATGGACCATATCCTCCTCCACATTTTGAGCAAAGAGGACTAGGCCATGATGTAAGATATTGGCAGAAGAAACAGAGATGACGAGTGCTGCTACTACATTATTCCTGTTATTTTGTAGACCAGGATTCCTTGGTCTCACAGATCCTGAGAGTAGGATTTATGTCACTTAGTATTAGGGTTTTAAATTGGAGATGTTCACATTAAGGTAATTTTACAGTCAGTGGACAAAAGTAGTCTCTGGTGAGTTTATACACCTGAGCCATTCTTGACAGTGTTTTAGGAGTACTGTGTTCAGTTTTGGGCACCTCAGTACAGAAAGGACATTGAGGTTCTGGAGCAGGTCCAAAGAAGGGCAACAAGGCTTGTGAAGAGCTTGGAGAATATGCCCTATGAGGAGAGACTGAGGGAACCGGGGCTGTTTAGCCTGGGGAAAAGGAGGCTGAGGGGAGACCGTATGTTCTCTTCCAATATCTGAAAGGTGACTGCAGCAAGAGCGAGGTTGGTCTCTTCTCACTGGTGACAGGACAAGGGGAAATGGCCTCAAGTTGCGCCAGGGAAGGTTTTGATTGGTTATCAGGAAAAGCTTCTTTACAGAAAGGGTTGTTAAGCACTGGAATAGGCTCCCCAGGGAGGTGGTTGAGTCACCATCCCTGGATGTGTTTAAAAACTGTTTGGATGTGGTGCTCAGGGACATGATTTAGTGGAGGGTTGTTAGAGTTAGGGTAGTATGGTTAGGTTGCGGTTGGTCTTGATGATCCTGAAGGTCTTTTCCAACCTGAGCAATCCTATGATTCTATGATTACATAAGTCCTCCATAGATTTGACATTTACTGCCCATTATGCATAAATCGAGTTTATAATCTCTAGGTTAGACCAAAAAATATATTGTCTAGAAGCCTACATTAAGGCAAGTGAATTCTATCATTTGATTTAAACTGTGTCTGAAATAGTTACATACATTTGAATACAAATTTCAGATAGCCTTCGCTTTCCCCATTCCTACTCCAGTGGAAGAAACAGCCCCCAAAGCAGAATTTTCATAATCCAAACCATTAGGCAATAAATGTTAGGTCAGTTTACCTATGTCCCTTTACTTTTATAGGCTGAAATAATAAACTGCCTTCAGTAGAAGACTTCTGCACAGCAAGTAAAAATCAGTGCTAAGGTGTTCAGGTAGCTGAATAGAATCCACCACATCACTGAGGTTTTTGTTTTGCACCCCTAAGGAAGGAAAACCTTGTGGCAGAGATGTGGCAGAAGTAGCCTCAGGCAGAAAACATGATGCTGTGAGTGGCTCACTCCCAGTCTGTCTGGAGAAAAAAGGCTGCGTTGGTGAGTGAATGAGGAGTGAAGGGAAGCACTGAATTTCTCAAGAGGAAACCAGAGAGATGTGTGTTTCCTCTGTTTCTCTATTTTCTCCATGACAAAGATGTCAACGTCAAGTTGGAATGTTTTTTTTTCAGCTGGAGAGAAGTCTGGAAGATAATTTTGTCACTGTAAAAGAAAGACTGCTCAAGACAGAGACTTTTTAGCATGCATAAGCATTAAGCTGAGATACGAGTGGGAACAAAAGAATATATTTAAAAACTATTTGTCTACAAAATAATTGATAAACCACTTTGTAACTCTCCCCACTGCATGGTATGTGCTTCCTGTAATGAAGGTGTTTATTGCTCACACAGAAACTGCCTGAGAAAAATAAAAGTTCCATTTGCATTACAGAAATGTATTTCAAAAGGCTCATTGGGCCAAATTTGGCTTTGGAGAAAACTGCCTTTAACATCAGTGGATTTGCACAGAGGGTTGATTTGATTTGAAGCATCTATCTTAAAAGCTGTTAAAGAAGAGATGGTTGTCCTGGCTGTCCTCCCACAGCTTAAAAAGTTGGTTGTGGAGTCTGTGCTAATAGTATCAGGAATTTGTCTCTCATTTTTCAATATCACATAATAATTTTTCCCCCAAATGTGATTTTACGAAGATGTAAATTGATGAAATTTCAAGCTGAGTATTTATTTCTGGTAAGATTGCCAGTGGATTTCCTAGGAAGTTGTTATTCTCTAATATCCCCTCTTTAGATACTGGAAGGCAGCTCTCAGGTCTCCTGAAAGCCTTCTCTTCTTCAGGCTGGACAGCCCCGGCTCTCTCGGCTAATCCTCATAGGGAGGTGTTCCAATCCTTGGATCATTTTTGTGGTCCTTCTCTGAATGCACTCCAGCAGGTCCACATCTCTCCTGTATTGAGCACTCCACATCTGGATGCAGTAATCAGAGTGCAAGGATGACCTCCCTCAGCCTTCTTTTACGGAGTTTCACAGAGTTCAGAGAGGTGTCATTCCTTGGTTGTTTGCCAACAAAACAGATTACCTTGCTGTGGGAGATGAAAACACATACACCAGGCTCTACTTTTGTATACTATCTGTTTTTTTGTCTTCAAAATCCAGCACTAGTCAACAGGGAGGAAAAATGAGACAGCAGCTAAGAGAGTATTGTCATTTCTTGGACTTATTTAAAATTCTTGAGGTTCCAGAAGAGCTTTATTAAGTATATGCTCTAAGTAATGACTTCTAGGAAACTTTCATTCCCATTCATCAGGATTAAACCAGACACATGTTGAAAACAGCCAGCAGAATGCTGTGTATTTGGAAAAGACAGTCACTACATGTATATGCAGATTAACAGCAGTCAGCATTGGGAACTGAGTAACAAAAATTTCCTCTCCATTTAGGGGGGATTTAATCATCAGACTTTCCTGCACCCATGGAGTTCAAGATAAGCAGGAAAGGATGCCTTAGTCTTTCAAAAATAGCCTGTCTTAAAAATAGTATCAAAACATCCATGTGACGTAGCCGTCAATTAGCCCGACTTATCCTGGGGCCTCGACCACCCGGGGGAGAGAGAGACATAGTCATGGATGCCATGAAGTCTTCTCTCAATTTAATGCTGCGTCACACGGCTTATATACCAGCATGGCCTCCACGCACGTGTGTTCCGTACACCCACTACGCAACCCCATGCACGACCCTTCCTACTCCCAGAGTCCTCTCTTGCATAAACCATGTCAACGCGGGGCATCAGGTAAAGTGTTTCTTCGTATCCCTGATCCATGGTTCCACTTCAGCTGCTTCGGGCTGTTGTTATCTTAGCAGTTCCTTACTCAGGCCTATCCCCTGGTTGACCTTGTCCCACAACACCATGGTACAAGACATAGGAGAAAGAGAAGCAGTATCATGGGGTTCTTGCTGCATGGTAGCTGAGGATTGTTGCATTCACAAGAAAGCAATGCAGTCCAACATGGGATAAAGTTCCTTTGTGTTCACTTAAGTAGCATCTGCCTACCTTCCGTCTAGAGATCCACACCTCTTCAAGTTGAAGATCCTCCACCTCCTACCTGCAAAGCAAGTAAATGTATTCATTGCTCTGGAGGACTGCTTTAAATGACCGGAACTGTTACTGTTGTCTAGGTGCAATCTCTACTGATGATTTGACAAATCAGTTTGAATTTTAGTTCAGCAAACTTAACCAAATAATTTTTATTTTTAGGTCACTATTTGAAGTGAAGCTTTCATTTCAGAATAGTTTGACTAAGCTGATAGCTCCTTTTTTTTTTTTTTTTTTTTTTTTTTTTAAGAGGAAATCTATGCAGAGTCTAAGACATTAATTTAGCTCTATAAATGATAATTAGCCATTTAATATCCATTGGCATTTTCACTAGGCTATAAGTGGGTTGCTATGAATTGAGCCTGATACTTCTTTACTCTCCTTCCACTCTTTAAAATAACAGCCCAGTTTATCACCTTATTATACAAATTTCGTGCCAGCATATCTTCTCTCAGTTCTGTGGAATTGAGGAATGAAAGTGAAAGCATGTAGTAGCATATAAATGTCTCAAATTCTTTAGGATTCATGCTTTTCATAATGTCTCATAATGCTGAAGGTGCCATTAATTCTAGTTGAACAGTATTCTCTACTTTCTCCCAGATTTTCCTATGCTCATTAGTTCTCGTAGTAGGCATAAATCACAACATCCTCCTAGAACAGCTCAGAAAACCCATTTAACATCAGGCTTTTTCGCTCCACCTTCAGCTGGGCTAAATCTTTCTGAATGCCCTCATCAGTAAGGGAAGAATTACTATCCCAACAGCGTCTCCCAAGGAGATTGTCTTTGTCCCTTTCCCCTCTCTTTGATTCTGCCTCCTAAGCTCCTACTCCTTTAAGTCTCGAAGATATTTTTGAGTAGAAACAAAAACTTTGCTACTTTTATATTTTCCATACATTATGTACCTCTGCTTTATAAACTCTTATGTTTACCGTATGGATTCCTAAAACCTATAAGCAATAATACATAAATTGCAATAATGCCTTGAGTTCAAACTCTAATATTTGCATTTTCTTGTTAGTCTCTTCCCTTCCAACTTTGCCAGCTGTTTCTGCCTCTTGCCTGTCTCAGGAAGAGACCCAAGCGTGATGAGGGTGCAGCAATGGTGGGTGCAGTTGTGGGGAGCTTCATTTCTCAGTTTCTCCTCTGCAGCTTTACCCATGCTCCCTACAGACCCATCAGCTGTTCCTAGGGAACTCGGCAACACAATGCTTGTCTAAAGTTTCATGGATCTATACTATTCTATATGTGTGGGAGTGATAGCTGTCTGTCTGTGAAGGTCAGAGGCCCTGGAGTTTGTTAGTGATCACTACTGAGAAACATTTCCATACTTTCTCAACCAAATCAACAAAATCTCTTTGTCTTCATTATAGAATCTGCACTCCAGTGCTACTTCAGCCTGACCTCTGCTTAATGTGCTGGAGGTAACTAAACCCCGCAGTCTATTTGGTAAATTACTATAATTTTTCTGTGAGCCCTATCTGACAGTACACAAAGCAATTAACATTTCTCTTTTTCCAGGAGGGTTAACGTTCGAACAGTTCTGGCCATAACTGCTTGTGACACCCTCACAAGGCAGTATAGGACACAGTGCTCGATTATGGCTGTAATGTCACACTGGTAGTGCTGCTGCCCTTGAGGCTGTTCCCCTGTTGTTTTTGGCACTGCAGAACCTCCCTGGTATCCTCTGAGGATCTAAGTCACAACAGATGGTAATCACTGGTTTTAATGTCACTTGTATTGCCTAATCCTTTTCTATTTTTATGATCCTATGTAGATGCTATTAAGAGGTTACGTGACTTTGTCCAATGTGTTCAGGGTGCAAAATCATTTATAGACTGTGTGTCTTGTGGTGTTGCATAATTTTGGCAAGTCTGTTCTTTCTGGAGTTGTAAACTATGCTCTGTTTGCACCTGCTGCATTTGGATAAACCAATTTCATGCCTGGTAGCTATTGAAAAATAACAGAACTATATATAGGATTAGATGTTTAGTGGATGGCAACAATGACCCATGGCAGAGGATTCAAACTAGATGATATTCAAGGTCCCTTTCAACCCAAGCCATTCTGTGACTCTAAGATTAACTCTCCAAAATCAGAAATTCAGGGTTCCTAGCTTTGCAAGGAGCAACCTCACACACTTCTGGTGTTTGATGGACTCCACATGATAGGAACAAATTAGCAACAACTGTTGGCTATCCACCAAGTAGGTGCTCAAACTTTGGTGACGTCCTCTGATTCAGTAGATGACAGAGCCTTCATTAGCAGCAATTAAGGATGCTGTCTGGGAAAAGCAATTTACAGTGTACAATGTTTTTTTTCTGGAAGTCTAAGTGATTTCAGGTCCCTGGGGAGAAGAGTAGGGCACTTAGCACATTAGGTCATAAGGGGAGTGCAGCAGAGCAAGAGAAGGCTTCCCAGAAGTGCTCAATGCTGGTTGCCTCTCTGCTCCTCCATGCTCTGAGATGAACGGACTTCACAGAGGCGGGATTAGGCCCACAGTCTGCTCCCCTGCTGTTTGACTTTGCCCCCATCTCCCATATGCTGCTACAGGGCAGGGACACATCTCAGAAGAACTGGAGAGAGAGTGGCCATGACTGACCAGCACCACAGGGATGCTTCATCTACCTGGATGTGAGATGACCACCAGGGAAGTTCTGCAGATCCCAGCACATTCAAAGGCCAGTACAACTCAGTGTGGTGGACTGCCTGGCATTATGGAGAAAGGTTGTAGAGGCTCCTCTGGAGATACTAAAAACCTGTTTGGTTGCCTACCTGTGCAACCTCCTGTAGGAAACCTGCTTTAGCAAGGGATTTGAATTGGATGATCTCCAGCAGTCCCTTCCAATCTCTACAGTTCTATGAAACAGCTGTTTGCTGGAATGAATGGTTCTCCACAACAGAAATACAATTTTATTATATGTTTCAGGAAAACATAAAATGCCAGTCTTTTAGTAATGATTTTGCCCTGTCTGAATATTATGACTTTTGCTTCACAGTTAGTTTTACTTTCTTTACTTTCTTTACTGTAATTTCTTAGCTGGAAAGTTTTAAAATTGAAACAATTCCTGAATATATTTCATGTTTTGAAAATTATTATGGTAATTTTATTTCAAAGGCATTTAGAACATCTTTCTGTTTTGCACGTTGTTCGGAATAACTTTCCCCAAATCTGTGAATTCTTCATGAAAGAAACATTCCAACTCTACTCCAATTTTTGAATTAATGTTGGAAGTTCTAGTTATTCATGAGGCAGCATGAAGAACACACTGAAAGAGAAAAGTATTTCAGCTGAAACATTCAGTTTGAAAGTCACAGAAAAGGGGAAGAAATGCAAGGCTTTCTTCTTCCATTATAAATTTGAAGATAAGTTTTCTTTCTTTCCTTTTTGGAAAGAGGAAAAGGAAAAAAGGAGAACTGAAACAGGTAGTTTATGTAGAGATCGAAGCTGCTTTCAAAAATGAGTTAGTTTTATACAGTCAGAGAATACGCATTACAAACCAGAACTGACATAATCTATCTGTCAGGGCTAACTGACACAGTGTGAGAAACAATCTTCCCTCATCTGTTGAGTGAAAAAGAGTTTTTAATTCAAAATCAAATAGAAAGAAAGAGTGGGACTACTGTGTTATCAAACTGTGGGTGCCACCTGAGCACTGAGAGCATGAATGCAGTTGTCACCAGCAGAGCCTGGGGCAGCCCAGCCTCCTGCTCTCAGGATGGGCAGCTCTTACCTGTGGGGACATCATGAGAGAAAGGCTCAAAAGTAGGCTTCAAAGTTTACCTGACTTCAGAGTATCTGCAAGGCCAAAGGTATTACTGCATCACTTCACATTCAGATTTGGAAGGGTTGTAGCTGGGACAATTACATCTACATCTGCGTCTACATCTACATCTACATCTACATCTACATCTACATCTACATCTACATCTACATCTACATCTACATCTACATCTACATCTACATCTACATATCTATATCTAATCTACCACTATCTACCTGTCAAATAAAAGATTTGCTTTTTGCCTAATCAATCCAGAAAAAATGAAAGTTGTTAATGGATTTATGCCTATATATCCCAGTCTCACATCAGCCTTTAGTAATTGCTCAAATTAGTGATTTGCATTTAGGTGTTTCTGTTTTTTTCCCTATATTTAAGCTGTCAGGCTTCCATGATTTCCACTTAATTTGTGGTGTGACCTGATGACTTCTTATAAATGTATTTGATAGCAATTTTGCCACTTGAAAATAAATGTACTGCAAGTTGTTCGGTTAATGTGTGACAGAAATGTTGGATTTTCCATTTAATATGTGTGTAATCCATAGTTAAACTAGGAAAACTGCCCAGAAAAGGAGTAAAGTAGCTGATTACATGAAGTTCAGGGTGAATACTTAATTTTCTCTTCCTCAGAACACAGCATAATTCTGTGAAGCTGTCAATTCTACCCCTTCATCCAGGTGAAGCTGAATAGTTTCTCTTGGCCTCCAAACTTTCATGTTAAGATGCTGCCCTGGTTGATTGCATTTCTGTGGTGCTCCAATGCAATGAGAACTCAGATGAGGTACAGAAGCTGGCTTAGGTATTGCAAACTGCCAGAATTGATTTCGTTTGTTGTATCCTGCTCGCAGCAACAGCAATCCACCCTTCAGTGTTGCATCTTCAAAGTTGTTAGTGGTGGTAGGTGTTACAAATGTTCTCCAATAATAAAATATACTCCTACCAGGGAAAATGATTGCTCTGGTGTCTTGGATGGAATTATCTTTGCAGGGGAACTTTATTGTTCTGTGTTTTCTGTACATAGCAGTTCATACACTGCTATTTTTATTTTGACTGAGTTACATAGACAGAAGGTGTTTGTGTCGGGATATTCTCGGACAGCTGTGATAGGAGGTGAGAATCAGTGCAGTAGTTCATGCTTTCAGTCCATCTGTGTAGTGAAGGCAACACCTAGTACATTTTAGTATCCCTTCCTTGGCATTGTTCATGAAGGAATGAGCAAGTTGCGGACTCAGTTTGGTGCGTAAGGGTGTGTCCAAGCTATGGTCAGTGTATTGCACATGTAGATGAATTCACTGAGGATGGGAGAAAATGATTTAGATTATTAAAATGATATGACCGATCTACAAGTCCTAATGTAGGGTGCTTTTTAAAATATAAGAGGTTGATCACAGTGAATTCTCAGACATTTCATGTCTGGCTTTGAGGATCATTGCTATGGTCATCTGATTTCTCTTTTGGCATAAATTTTACTGGTTGTAGGGGCTATCTTGCACAACAGTGAAGTATATTTTAAGATAATATTATTGCAGACCACGAGAGCATCTGATGATGTTGGATTTGATCCTTAGCGAATGAATTCAAGTGAGGTTGGTGTTCTGCAGATTTTTAAATCAGCTCTGGAATTATGCTTGGCAGCCATGTAGTAACTCCTCTGGGAATAATGTGTTTCTCACATAACCTTAGGCTGCTGCTGCTGGTGCTCTTTTTTTTCTTTATGTCATAGCATCTCCCTATCATATCTGTCACAGCTTCCTCACTGAAAATTGGAAGAAGCCTTAAATCTTCAAAAATCGTGATTAGCTTAAGCAACTCAGCTGATATCTTATATTTTGCAGTGTGTGACAATGAAACAGAGTTTCATTTTCTTGAAATCAATCAGAACAAGTTCTAAATAGCAGAAATTTGAGATTAAAAAAACAAAATAGGCACTTTCTCATTTTCCTTGGACATTTAACTCTGTATCTTTCTTTTGCAAAATGCTACGTGGGGAAGATAAAACTTGAAGAAAAATCACTGTTTTAACTCTGCAGTTCCAAAAGACTTTGGGCCTAAGTCCTCCTGACACTCTGCAAGGTGTCTGAGAGGGGAATGGGCACTGACAAGCTCTGCATCAACACCATGCATACAACTTCCCTTTCAAGCACTAGGTTCCGCTGTTTGGTCTGCAGTGAATCTGTGTTCGGGAAGGAAAAGGGCCTCACTTCCATACTAGGAGACTGTTAATGGACTCAGTTGGATAAACAGCAGATTAAATATAAACATTTTATTACAACATAAAAGTCAATTGTATAAAATGATACATCAGCCTGACAGTACCATGCGAGATGCCTTCTTGCATAGTATAAAACGCTGGAAATGTGAAATGGAGCATCTGTCACAGTGCTTGCTGAAGGTACTTTGTTCTGCTAGTTAAGGACAAATCACACCTCAAAATCCTTTAAGCATGTAACCAATGCAAACATGGAAAGGAAATTACCTATGGGTGAGAACAGCAGAATAATTTTCTCCACAGTGTAGCTAAGACAGCATAACAGGAAATAGTTTAAAAATATATAAATAAATCAAACAAACAACAACAACAACAGAACAGTGAGAAGAAACATAGGCTCTGATGCTCTTTATGCAGAAAAAGTGAAAGGTACAGTTGAAATCGTGTCACGGTTCTGCTGAGCAACTTCCCTCCACACCTCTGTTGCTCACTGGGAGCACTGCTCATGTCAGAAATGATTTAGTGTGACTGTTCACTCATCTGCTGTTCAGGTTTTGTCTAGCACAGCTCACACTAAAGCCTGATGTACTCTGGGAGCAGCACAGTTAAGTCAGAGCAAGAGCAAGACTCAGGCAGGGCGCAGTGGACTGGAAGGGCTGGAGGTCATTAGGCAGCTGTTATCACCTGCAGCTTGCTGTATCTTGCAGCCCTTGCATATTAATTGTTGGCAGTTTCTTCAGATCCCACTGACATGTGGAAGTGTATAAGAACAGCAGTTTACCCAAAAAGCTTTTGAAGCGGATCCAACAGCAGCTGGATTGCTGAGGCATTTGTGCTTTGTGATGTGATATAGGGGATGCCTGCAGTGTGACCAAGGAGGAAGAACAAGCTCGCTCACCTGCACAGAGGTAACTGTTTTGTTCAAAGGCTGCTGCTGCTGGTGCTCTTTTTTTTCTTTATGTCTTTATGACTTAGGAGTTGCAAAGTGTGAATTAGAGAGTTTGTGAGTTAGAAGCTTTTTGAATTAAGTGTTGAAATAGTGAATTCAAGTTAGACTAGGCTGTACAGAGGGGATTAAGCCTCACTTAGAATCACAGAATGGCTTGGGTTGGAAGAGACTCCGAGGATCATCAAGTTCTAACCCCAGTGACACAGGCATGGCCACCAACCTCCAGATCTGGTACTAGACCAAGTTGCCCAGGGCCCCATCTGAGCTGGTCTTGAACACCTCCAGGGATGGAGCATCCACAGCCTCTTTGGGCAGCCTGTTCCACTTTATGTGTTTTTTTCTTACCTAATGAGATCATAAAATGAAGTTTAACTTACGGAGTATGTTGTTTTGTAAATTAAAGAATTCTAAACATATTGTGACTTCTGATCATGTTAAGCCAAAGACGTAAGGCAGGGGACTACCTTTCCCACTTAGGTTGTCTAATATGGTTACGTTCTGGGGACCCAGTATGTGAAGAAAAATACCATGTCAGTAAGGCTATTTCATGTCACACCTTGTATTAAATGCTCATACTTGTATCATTTACCCCAGACTTCTTAAAGATTAGCTGCAAAGAATCCCCCAAGAACAATAAAACATTGTTAGAGACAGGGAGGGAGACAGATGGGCTGAATACCTTGTCTCCAAGGAAATACTTTCCCAACAGCAAACCCCGTGTGAAGGAAGTATTGCCTTTGGAAACTGTCCTCCTTTCATATACACCTCCTGCTTGTCTGTCCCATCATCTTCCAATATCTATCAAAAGTGATTTTTCTTTGTATACTGCTTTTTTTGTGTGTGTGCCATTACAGACAATTGCTTCAATTCCTTTGTGTTCAGTTTGGGAAAAAAGAAAAGCAGAACTGAACAGAAAGGAGCAGAAAGAAGTGAGGGTAGAGTGGAAAAGCAGGGAATAAGGAGGGACCAGCATTGAAAACAAGCAGAGGGAAGATAACAGCTTTGAAAGTAACAGATAAACATCGGACTGAGCAGAACAGTTACACACCCACTTGCACAAAACCTCAGTTAAAACAGCTTGCTGAATTTCTTGCATCTGGAATATATAACTCCAGCTGTCCCAGCAATAGTTCCCTGTCTGCTTCTTCAAAATCTCCTGCACCAACTGAGAGCAATAGCATCCTCTTTCCTGTATGTCTCTTTGGTTCTTCAGTTTTTATACTTGCATAGGGGCACAAAATACATAGGCTCAATGTAGTCATGAAAAGAAAAACAGCGTATATAAAAATTTCAGAACTGATATCAGAGCTGATATACATAAAGCTACTTGTTTATCTTGTTACTCTTCACTGAACTGAATATTAATAAAAACAGAGAAATGAAGGATTTTACGCAAAAAAGCAAACCTGATGGAAACAAAATGACTGGCGTATACATGCATTGCATGTTAGATGCAATATTAAAATGAATGTAAAGAAAACCTCCATACAATGAAGATAAAATTAGCCAATACATAATACTGGGAAAGCTGTCGTGAAGTCTTCAGCGGTAGCTCTATAGGAAGATGTATCCGAAGAAAGAAAGATATGGGTAACAGTACTGAGATCCATCTAAGAGAGAGGTAATTACACTCTCCCAAAAGGGGCTTTTGGCTACCAGATCTGCTTGAAGCAGTTAGTTATCCAAGCAAACAGATGGGGTACCTCCCTCATCAGCACTGGGAAATCTGTCCCAGCACCTGGGCAGCCTCATCTCCTAGCTCAGACTGCTCTGCTTTTCAGCTCCAGCTTCCCCTCTTGCTTTCTCCAGTGTAAGCCAAGTCAACAAGCTCACCAATTCTTTCTTGCCAATGAGGAATTTTTTTTCTACTGTGTGTTGGTCCTCTGGAACAGGATCATATCCCATCAGTGCCTGGCCACTGAAACAAGTCCTGGATCCAAAGCACTGATTGCAAAAATGTCCTTCCAAAGAGACAGCCTAGTACACCATACTCCCAAGGAAATCTGAACTGGAACTGTTCAACAAATAAGACTGCCTGCTATATTTGGTAACCTAAAAGCATTTCTCATTATACTCCAGGGAGCACTGACTCTCTTATGGATGCGGTGGATGAAGTAAGTCCGATTTCAATTTAAATACAGAAGTGTTGCTATTTGCATCGCAGTGCATTAATAATCATTCCTTCTCTTAAAGATATAATTTACAACCATTTCATGTGTTGTATGAAGAGCAGGCTAAACATACCATGTAATCAAATCTTCTTGCTTTGCTCTTGCTTTACTTTTTTTTTTTTTTTTTTTTTTTTTTTTTTTTTTTTTTGGTATTGTTTTCTTGTTGTTGTTCTAAACAGCATACTGGCTTAGATGTGACTTATGGCCATAATTTCAATTCCAGTTTACAAACTGTTTCCAAATAATGCTGCCGAATTGTTTTGTTTTTCTTTTTTTATCTTTTTTTTGTGTGTGTTTTTTTTCCCTTTCAGGGCTATTGAAAAATGGTCACACTCCTTTGGACATGGGTTCTGTTATCCACCACTACTTTGTTTTCTCTCTAGTAACCCAGGAGTCATCCCAAATACTGACAGGTGGAGGATGCCTGTTCCTCAGTGTTCCTCAGGATTATCAGTCCTAGTTGACAGCTGGCAGTCAGTAGAAGTATGTTCTGACCACCTGCAGACCTTCAGAAGATGATCTGAAGTAATTGGCACAGTTGATGTATTCCAGCAGCCTAGACTAAAGACTCATGTAATTCAATGGCATGAAATGGGTCGTTTGCAAATCTTTTTGACTTTACACTCTGTGTAGGGCTGATCATGATAATTGTGTATAAATGTTGACATGAAACTCAATTGCAAACATCACAGCCTCATGCATTAAAGGCTAACAGGTCTCAAAGAAAAATAAATTTGCACACATTATCAATAGTCATGTTAAAGAGGCCTCAGTAACCTTTGTAATCCAGCTGTTAGAATACCCATCCACTTTTCTCACTGTACAGTTGGCAATGATCCATCTTTAGGTGTTATTTTCTGAAACAAACAGAGTTGGGGCATAAGGTGTCTTTAATAAAGTCTGTTTTTGAGATCGTGCATAAGTTGTATTCAACTTCATATCTCCTCACCCTTAACATATGCAATTTATGGTGAACTGAATGTTGATTATTATGTAGATTATATTTCCATCAACTGTAATAGTTGTCTAGAAATCTAAAAAACTGGCAGACTCCTAAGTTCAGATGTCTTAGTCTCTAGCTGAATCCTTTTCCTGTTTCATTATTAAAATAGAACCAGTTGACACTATGGCTGTATTAAGAACGAATATGATGATAATTAAATCTTATATGTCTGTGGTGGGTTTTTTTGTGTGTGTGTGATGTTTCTTTGTCTTTTAACAGTAACAAATCAGAATGTTTTATAGAGATAATGACATTAAAGTGAAAAATCATTCAGAAGAGACATTGGATGTCTCTGCTGATGAAAAGTATGAGCACTGATAAATGTATCTCACATTTTCCATATCTGCTTCCAATAAAAGAAGCCAAGTGGATGCAATAGTCATACGGGAAAAATTGTATCCATATTTCTACCAAAAATACCCGCATCTCTTTATTAAACACCTGCCAACTTTGAATGTGTAATGTCCAGAAGAAGGAAATTTCAACTAAAAACAAAACCAAAACCACTTTGCAACAAATGCAGAATTTAAATCTTTCTTCAGTCTTAGTGTCATAGAAGAATGATAGTTTGTCTCCTATTTTCAATGCTAACAAAGGGAGAATTTTCAAACTAAACTATGCAATTGGAAAGTGAAGTGTTTAGACAAGGTTAATAGCCCTGATTCCTCTACAGTCAGTAGACAAAGAAAGACATCTCCAGAGGAGGATTTGTTCGTCCTGAGGCAGCTGTGTGGGAAAAGTAGGATGACTCATCTTCTGGGTTTGCTTCTCTGTCTTTATTCACTATGGGGAGAGCGTAATGATTAGTTCACATTAGTCTTGTGCGTCCAGCCTTCAGAAACCTGAATTGAATTAGATGAGTCCCACTCAAGGTAGGGAAACTGCCTGCGGCAAACCAGGCCACTGCTGGAGGAGTTGGGGCCCTGTAAAAATCCTACTGAGAGAGTTTTAGAGTGCAGCTTTGGGATTTCACCAGCAGCACCAGAAGGTCCTAGATTTGCATGTGCTTGGCATCCCTGGCTGAGGTTCAAGCCATCAGGAGCTGCTAGAGCTGGATTCTTTCAAAATAATTATGTCCCAAACCCCGTGTTTGCATTAGTCAAAGGAAATACTGTCTAAAGTTCATTTAATCTTAAGACTCTGTTCTTTTAATGCTTACCTTGTAAGGATATTTGGTTAATGGCTATTCAGCATAAAAGACAAGAAACAAGAAAATAAATAAATTGAACATGCAGGTACATAGATCTGAAGAAGATGATTGACAGGTTATTTAGCGAGCCATTCAAGTGCAACCTTGAAGTTGCAGAAGTTCATTCATATGCAATTTTGAAAACATGAGAAGTAAAACAAGACTTCCCTTGTCTTACATGAAAAAGCAATTTTATTGTAAGCTTTCTGAGGTGGACTGTGCAGCAGTTTTCCACTTAATAAACAGTATTGGGAAGAATCAAAGAGAGTCATTAAGGTGAATGGAGAAGGAATAATTTTGGAAAACAGAGGAATAAGGAGATAACAAGTGGATAACCTTGTGTGCTCCCTATCTTCCCTGTGTGCAATCTGCTAACAGGCTTGAAGCCAAACAAGCCAGCTAGTAAAACACAAGATCTAGGGCTGGGTACTGATGAGGCCTTTGGAGTCCTTTGGGGAGACCTGGGGCCTGATATCCAATAGCTCCAGGACACTGAGTTGAGCCTCTTTGTACGATTCAAACTTTAATTAGCATTTCCTGTATTTTGTCCTGACAAGACAGCCAGAAGTAATTATATTTCTCTCGTGAGCAGAAAGACAATTTTTTCTCTAATTTTCTGTTATTTTTCTTTTGTCTTTGTATTTGTCCTTTCTCCTCAGTAAGGTGCTCATTTCCGTCTTCCCAATTTTGAGCAACAAAACAAATAATTTTGTGGCTGTCATACAGACACCACAGTTTTGGGTGACAGGATTAGACTACTTTCAGCATCTTTCTGAACATGGCCACCAGTTGCTTCCATCTGAGTCTCTTCCCTCTTTTATATCTCAATAAAAGCAATGCCATGATGTCCTAGTGAGAAAGTTTCATCCATTTCTTAAAGGAATGTGTTGAACACATGCTCCCTTGAAAACTGGGTAAGACTGGAAAAGAACTAAGAGGAATGGACTGAATTCTGAGTTTAAATTAGTGGCAGAAATTAATTGTCCCAGAAAAGTCCTCTCTCGTGCAATTTCAGTTAGCCCGTGTGTAAGTACTAATGACTGCTTGCGTGAAAGAATCCAAGGTGTGAAATTTCCATTCTGAAAATTAGGCATCACTTTCACACACAGGGAGATTTTTTTTTTTTTTTTTTATCAGACAGAGCTCCAGCTAAGAGATCTGGTTATTCAAAACTCCATGTTACGTTTTGAATTTCTCTATGGTTAGCATGAGTCTGTTTGATTAGTACTATGAACAACCTAGTCTATAGTCATTTCATTAGTATTATGAACAACCTAGTCTATGGCCATAGTAGAATACCATACAGATTACTACTAGCTTTTGAATCCCACAAGGAATAAATAGTCTGAGCTTAGCTTTCTATTTGAACATTTCCACAAGAGTTACCAAAGACTTTTAAAGACTGACATAAATATTCGTCAGAGTCAAGAGAAGTTAATGTCCTTTTTGGGTTTATTGTGTTTTTCCTCTTAGTATATTTCCTTCATTTACCAGTCTGATTCTGAACAATATTTAATATTATTGAGCTTATATCCTAATGGATTCTGTGACTGTTTTCTCTATTCATTTGTTCCTCAGCCATAGCAGTAGGGCTGTCAACCCTATATTTTCTCAGAAAATGGTCTTTTTCCTACATAAAAGCCATTTTCCCTGTGACTTTGGAATAGAGAGTTCTATCCTGGAGCAATTTTTGAAAATTCTTTTTCCCAGATGATTTGTCAAGCCTTGGTTTATTCAAGAACCTCAATATCATAATGGATTTTTTCCCCCATAAAATTTAAGATCAAATACCTTGTTCCCATTCATGTCTTTTGTCATTTTCCAAGATCTCTATCTTCTAATTTCAAAAGCAACATGAAGAAAGAGGTATTGGGGATAAAAATATCTAATTGAGGAACACAGAGTATACCATTTTTTCCTGTCATGTATTTTGTGTAAATAATAGTTCTTGGCTTGATAGTCTCAGTGATGATAATCAACTGAATAGAAAAGTCCTGAAGCGTCATTTCAAATAACACTGTGTAAATTCTATGAGATTACACTTGAAAAGGCACAAAAGAAGACTAAAATATGTCTCCCAAGGAACAAAATCACAATCATGACTATTATATACATATTACCTTGTTCATCATTTACATATTTTCAGTATCTTTTATTACTTGATTGTGCAAAGAAATCAGTGATCTTCCTCTCACTTCTCCATTAGAACTTTTCAAAAGAGTTTTAATGGATTGAGGTCCATAAGAAATTGGTTTGAACTGTACAGTAGAGCCATAGAATAAGTGACTTTTAAAGGGCTATTTGGGGATTACTCAGTCCAACTCCTTGCTCAAAATAGAGCTCTATTCAAAGTTAGATCAAGCTGTTCAGTACTTTTTATGCCTGAGATTTTACTCTCCAAGGTTGGAGATTCCATAGCCTCCTGTGTAGCCCAGACCTGTTTTTCACCACCCTCAGAGACATTTTTCTTAGGTGTGGTTGGAATTTCCCTTACAAGAACCCAAGATCATCATCTCTTGCCATTCTCATGTACATCCTTAGAAAAGCCTGGCTTTATTTTCTTTCAAATGTCAGTGTTGGTGATTGACCACAGCAGTCACATCCCCCCCCTAGAATTTCTTTTTTCGAGGATAAACACATCCAGTTCCCTCTACTGATAAACTTGGTCAGTCTGTATACCTAGTGGGGAGGGTGGGGCTGGAGATAAATGGGTGAAAGGAAGAATGTTTTTGCTGCAATTGTTCTATTGTTCTTATAATCCTAAATGTAACATTTTGTTCTCTTATCCAAATCTCAAACTGTTGAGATTTGAGAAATGAAAAGTTGCTATCAAAACCAAAACAGTGCAATCTCTCTCTCTCTCCTTCACATCATGAGTTACTCTTTTTATTTCAGTTTTCCATTTTTATTTTGTTATTTATGTAAATGATACCCAAGAGAATGGATCCAATATCTGTAATACACCAATGGCTGCAGTTTGAAGAATTCCACAATTCCAGTGAAGAAAGGACACCCATTTCCCAGCACAGTTCTTTGCAAATTTACCTCTCCTATAGTGTGCTTTGTTATTAATGAAGAACAATATGTTTCATCTACTTGCAATAATACGAAGACATTAACAGTCATACAAAAGAAAGAACAGGCAGGGAACAATTAAAAAGCTTTATCCCAGACTAAAAAAAATACTGTTCCAGAACTGTCATTTAATTTTTACTAGTGATCCTGCAGAGATGAGCTAGACAATTTTTGTGGGGAGTGGTAGTATCTTTTATGAGATCATCTACCACATTTGCATTCAGTGATATTGTTTTTAAGCCTGTTCATGGAAGTCTGTGGGCTGGCACATCATGTATAGCATGGCTGTCACTTTAAGCAAGATGAATTGCTTTGCATTCAAATGAAACTCTATCATTTACTTAAGCTCATCTCATCATGTACTAAGAGATAGATAGTTCCTATGTCCAGGGGACCCCACAACCTTCCTGGAAAACCTGTACAAGTGTTTGTCCATCCTCACAGTAACTGGTTTTCTCCAGCCTGAGCAGTCCCAGCTCTCTCATCATGAAAGATATCCAGTCCCTCCAAAACTTCTCTTACTCTTCATGTCCACGTCTCTCTCGTACTCAGGAGTCCAGAACTGGACCCAGAACTCCAGATGCATCTCACCAGTGCTGAGTATAGAGGAAAGATGACCTCCTGTACCTGTTGGAACAGTCCCCCTCATGCAGCCAAGAATGCTGATGACCATGTTGGTTCATGGTCAACTTGGTACCCAACAGGACCCCTCAGATTGCACTCTGTAAAGGTAGTTTCTTGTCTGTCAGCTCTCAGCTTGTACTGGTTCCCGTGATTATTCCTCTTCAGATGCAGGACTTTGCACTTCTCTTCATTGAACTTCACAAGGTTCCTGTCAGCCTGTTTCTTCAGCCTGTTGAGATCCCTCTGGCAATGGCAATGAAACTATCTGGGAAACTAGCCACTGCTCCCAGGTTTTTATTCATTTATTTTTCCCTTTTGTCCTTTTTGTACTTCCTCTGGCTCTCTTCAGAAGCTCTCATTCCTTACTGATTTCAACAGTAAGCCAAGAAACGTAGATGTTCAGACTGTTAACCACACAATGACTTGAAAATATCTGCCCAGATATTTATAAACAAGGATGTACTTCATCTCTACTTGGCACCCCAGGTGTGCTCTTGTTTCACTGAGCTTTTACTCCTGCACCTCCCAGTGTATTTCTTAGGGCATAACATTACTGATTGCATCCAGGTTGATAGGAAAGTGGTTCCTTTCCCTAATTAATGAACCAGAAAAAAAGCTACCAAACACTTTCAAATGAAGTTATTTGATACCTGTTGTTTAAATCACTACTACAAATGTATGCTCTCTGATTTACCTGTAGCTACCAATTTTCAGGTCTAACTAATAAAGCAATCTCGGATCTCATCAAGAAGAGAATAAGGTCACAGTACTCACACTGTGCATTTAAATAGTTTCCATTGAGGTTTGTTTCCCCTGTGTGTGTTTGTCTTGGTGGTCTTTTTTTATATCAGCTTGCTTTTTCTGCTGTCTACCTTATCTTGTTAGGTCTACAGGAAAGAATATGCAAAGGTGTGAATAATTAGCAACATGAATAACTACAAAGTGAAATAATGGAATGTTTAGTTCACAATCAGTCTAGAAACATATTTACTGAAAAGCAATTTTTGTACATTCATTGAAATAATGATATTGGGGAACCATTCATATTGTTTACTTAGTACTTAAATTAGTTTTCTGGAAGTATTTATCTCTCTATTGGCTAGACGGAAAACTTAGGCTCTTAACATTTGGTAATTTGAATCACGTATTCAGTCAGATACAAGAAGTTATTTGGAGTGATGTCAAGAACAATTTTTGTATTTAGAATTCCTGACTTTATTAGAAATTAGAGATTCACAACATTCTGGCACCACTCACACTGTTTTAGAAGTACAGAGAAAAACCAAATGTACCAAAAAATGTTAGTTATACAAAGAAGCATTGGAACTCTGACTAAATATCTGCTGAAGTATTTTGCATATTTCCTGCATAACTCACCGTCTGTAAAAGTAGAGCTTTTTGTTCCAATATTCAAATGTTTATGAATTTGCATGAGAAGTTTTCGTATTAGCAGGTTTCAATTGCCATCTTGATGTCTACGTGTTCTTGAGATAAAAGAATGCTAATGAAGTTGTATTTAAAGAAAAAAAAAAAAGGAAAAATTATATACATACAGATGATAGTTCTTATGAAATAAAGAACAGAATCATTATATTTTGGAAACTTAAAAGATGAATTGAATTATCAGATATTACTATCAAGATAGCCAGAGAGATGTTGTTTCCTAAATGAATAGGATACCAAATCTGTAACTGTAGTCAGTGCATCTGACTCGCAGTCCTCCATCGCATCTCTAAGTATGTGCCCCAGTTTTTCTAAATTCTTTAATAGTTGCACTTTCTTGAGTAATTCTTCCTGATGCTTGTCTATGTACAAGCTAATCACATCATATACTATTGGTACACACGTTAAGTGGTAGCTCACTGTAACAACTTTCTGATGTTAAGGGAAGTTCTTCACCTCCTATTATTGAAAAGAAAACAACAACAACAAAACATAGGCTGACTTTCTTAATGAAGGAAGAATTTTCAGCTCTTCATGCATAGCTTTGACTTTTTGCTGGTAGCTCAAGAAAATCTCTTAATCACTTGTATTCTTGTCTATTTGCCAGGTAGCACCATCCCTGATATTCCGTTTGATATCAGGTTATGTTCCAAATGGCTCTGCATCATAAATTGTATTTTTAGCTCCTAAATTTCATGAACTATATTTCCCTATAGGGAAAACTTAACTTAGTGAACACTGTGAAGGGATGGAACAGAAGAGCAGGCCAGCATGACTTGCAGTTTCCAAGAGACACTTTCATCTACCAGAGCATGCCCTACAACCTGTGGTACTGTAAGGAAGGTGTTCCTTGTTGTGAATATAGCAGCCTGTCTCATCAATCCTTAGGCATTCATGGAGCCAGAGAAGTCATGATCCTCTGTTTAGCGATTACACTAAGTATCAGTCTCCTGGCAGTTATGGTGAGAAGGCTCTGGACAGATATTTCTAAAGAGAAGAATATTTCTGTTGGTTTTTTGTTGTTCTTGATGTTGTTGTTGTTGTCATCTATGCTTTCTGCTAAAGGAAAATAAAGATTTAGTCACCTAGGGCATGGGAAGGAGAATCTGTCTCTCTTTGGACCTGCCCTGTGGAATTCTCTCACCATCCAGTCTGTCACGGTGTTTTTACTCTCCTTATTTTGCATAACAGCAGAGATGTGCAGGTTATATGCATTTTGGATGGAGGATGGAGTGATGAAACTATAAAAAGCAGATTGCCAGTTTTTTTCAAGCTTCCCATTCATTTAAGCATAGAATCACCAAACAGCTTAGGTTGGAAGGGAGATTAAATATCATCTAGTCCCAGTCCCCCTGCCATGGGCAGGGTTGCCATCTACTATGTAGTGCTGCCCAGGATCCCATCCAACCTGGCCCTGAACAGTTCCAGGTCTGGGCCATCCACAGCCTCTCTGGGCAGGCCATACTTGTGTCTCACCACCCTCTGAGCAAAGATCTTACCACCTAAACCCAACCTCAGTCCTCCCCTCCTCTAGTCCAAAGCCACTCCCCCCTGTCCCACCACCATTCAAATCATATCCTCTCTTTAACACCTCTTACTGAAATCATGTTGCGTTAGTTGAATCTCCAGGGAGACCTAATTTCTTCCCTTCTTATTATAGAACAGCAATAAATCATGGAACAATTTGAGTTGGAAGGGACCCTTAAAGGTCATCTAGTCCAACTCCTCTGAAACAAACAGGGACACCTACAGCTAGGTCGAGTTGCTCAGAAACCCATTCTACCTGACCTTGAGTGTCTCCAGGGACAGGGCATCTACCACCTCTCTGGGCAACCTGTTCCAGAGTCTCACTCCAGCCTTATCTTAAAAAAAACTTTGATTTCTATCCAGCCTAAATGTCCCCTCTTTTGAAGGCCAACTTCAAAGTCAACTCATTTCCTTAAAGCAGGAGAACCTGGGATTTCCCCAGAAGGGTGCAGGAGATATTTAACCCCAGCACATCACACTCCAACAGATGCTTATACAAGAAGGTAATAATAAATAATGCATAACTATATAAATTATCCTAAGCATATTGCTTCAGTCAGCTTCTATATTTACTTTCACTAAACACATTTCATAGCAAGATGCTAACATATTTGGCCTTTCATTTGCTGTCAAAAAAAAAAAAAAAAAGGCCTCATTCCTACATCTTTGAAATAATGAGGAGTTCAAGTTCTGCAAGAACTTGTTCTGAATTTGTATACACAGCAATTATGTGGTAATTGTAAAGTTAAGTCTGACTTCTTAGAAATGAGGAGGCCAAAACTGGTATTGAAATGAAGACAAGAAGCTAACAAATCTGTGTGGGATCTTTGCTGACAGTTATACGCTGTCTGGCAAGAAGCAGAGAAAAACAATACCTTGCACAGCAGTAATATTTTCTATCATCTCAGTATGTAAAGAAAAATTTTAAAACTTTATGCAGCAGAAATGCTCAAAATCCAAAGTTTGGGGAAAGCCAAGAGGATTGAGTTTTCCATTTTCAGAGCCAGCATTCTTGTCTTTATTGGTAGTGCTAACAGCAGGTCACAGAGCTCTTCTGGCTGCAAGAGGTCACAGCCTGAATCATGGAGCCCACCACACTGAAAGGAATTGTCCTTCTCACTGGGACCAGTATAATTTCTTGGACACCAATGGCTATTGGGATGCTATCAACCATTGTTGTAACTGCAGCCAGGGGGGGAGATAGATAGATAGTAAAGCTATTGCAGAATGTGTCTGGACAGTAGCAGGTAAATGAAGGCTAAACACCAACTGGCATGACATCCACCAGCTTCTCCTGGGTGAAAAAGGGCAGGTCATCCCAACAGCTCTGAAGCCATGGAGGCTGTCAGAGGTGTCACCCCAGAAGCAGATGCCTCTAGCTTGATTTCTTGTCTTAAAGCAAGAATTCATACTTACTTTATTCACTGGATATTTGGAATAGATTTTTCCTTTATTTTGCTTAGTTCAGTTCCTGTTTTTGTTTGTTTGTTTTTAGCATTGGTGTCTGCCATTTTCAGTTTCTTCATGTTGTTAAACTACATGGCTTGGTCCTATAGGAAATCGTTTGGAAGATTATCTGCTGGAACAGAGAGTAGGAGAGCTATTAAATGAAGTAAGAGAGGAAGTTCCCAGTAGGGGAATGAAATATCCAGAGTTACAGTGCCTCGGAGGGAGGAATTTTACAGGGACCAGGGAAATAAGGTATATGGGGAAGGAATTGTTTCAATTGCAAATGATTAATAAGTAAGGCAATTTTCTACCTCGTAACTCTGAGAAACTCCTCCAAGGCCAGCTTCCCTGCTAGGATGTGCTTTGCAGTAGGCAAGGAAACCAGGTTTGTCCTGCTGTGGTTCAAGTACTAGAAATTTTCTTCTGTTGTTGCTTATGTTTTTCTCACAGTACAGGTGCAAGACCCAGAGTGCAGAACTTGACAATGGCTGCTATTTACCACCTAAGTGTTTTGTATATTATTTTCTACATTAATTTAGATGAAGCTGGATGAGACTAATCTTCACTTTGCTTCTTGGGGATGATATGAAACAGAAGCAATTCCCAGAGAGAACCCAGCTGATGCAGAGCCTGCTTCAGCCTTCTCAAGCCACCATCACTGAAAGACAAGTAGACAGTAATACCAGGGAGCAAAACCCACCCAATGGAAAAAAGTCAGAGAAAGGTGAATTTCGTAGAACCATAGGATGGGTTGGTTGGAAGGAAGCTTAAAGATCATCTAGTTCCAACCCCCTGTCATGGGAAGGGCTGTCCCCCATCAGATCAGGCAGTCCAAGGCCCCACCCAACCTGGCGTTGAGTGCCTCCAGGGATGGGGCACCTGCAGCTTTTCTGGGCAGCCTGTGCCAGTGCCTCACCACTCTCTGGGTACAGAATTTCTTCCTGATGTCCAACTTAAATCTAATCTCTTTTAGCTTAAAGCCATTGTTCTACTGCCACATTCCCTAACAGTCTTTCTGAACCTTCTCTTCCTCCTGTGGACGAAGGGAAAAATAACTTGGGGTAAGTACAAAGAAGTGGTTAGGATGTGCAGGGAGGAAATTAGAAAGGCCCAGCTTGAACTCAACTTGACCACTGAGGTAAAAGAGAACAAAAAAACTGTTTTGCAAATATATTTGCAGTAAGAGGAGGGCTAAGGAGAATCTCCATCCTTTACAGGATACGGTGGGGAACGTCACCACTGAGGATAAAGAAAATGTTGAGGTTCTCAATGCCTTCTCTACACCTGTCTTTAAAAGTCAGATCAGTTATCCTCAGGGTACTTTACTCCTGGACTTGTAAGTCTGGGTTGGGGAGCAGAATGAACTCCTCATGATTCAGGTGGAAACAACTGGAGACCTACTATCTATCACAACTATCACAAGTCTTTGGGGCCAGATGGAATCCACCCAAGGATGCTGAGGGAGCTGGCAGAGGTGATTGCCAAGCCACTTTCCACCATCTATCAGTTCTCTTGGTCAATTGGAGAGGTCCCAAAGGATGGAAGCTTGCCATTGTGACTCATATCTACAGGAAGAGCTGTAAGGAAGATCTGGGGAACTACAGGCCCGTCAGCCTGACCTTGGTTCCAGGAAGGATGAGGGATCTGGAGCACAAGTATTATAATGAGCAGCTAAGAGAACTGGGGTTGTTTTGTCTGGAGAAGAGGATGCTCAAGGGAGACCTTATCACTCTCTACAACTCCCTGAAAGGAGGTTGTAGTGTGGTGGGGGCAGCCTCTTCTCCTGCATAACTAGCAATAGAACTAGAGGGGATGGGCTCAAGTTGTGCCACGCGAGATTCAGGTTGGATGTTAGGAAAGATTTCTGCTCTGAAAGAGTGGTTAGACAATGGAATGAGCTGCCCAGGGTAGTGATGGAGTCACCATCCCTGGAGGCATTCAAGAAACATGTAGATATGGTCTATTTCCCCACGAACATGGTTTAGTGGGGAAATATTGGTGGTATTTTGTTGGACTGAATGATCCTGGAGGCCTTTTCCAGACCTGGTGATTCTATGATTCTGCAAGGCACCCTTTAGGCTCTGGAAGGCTGCAATGAAGTCTCCCTGGAGCCTTCTCTTCAGGCTAAACAACCCCGACTCTCTCAGCCCATTTTCATGCACTAACTCATGCACCAAACCATGTGTGTTCTCAATACGAAACCTCAGTAGGGGAGATGATTAGAGTACTTAGTTGCCTACCCACCCGTCAGAGACTAAAGGGAACATGCGCCATTTGAGAAGCCTAGTCCTGGGACAAAGGGCAAGGGAACATGGTAACTCACACTGGGCTGCTGAAAAAATGTGGCAGCAGTTCCTTGTCTGCTTTTATGTGTACAGATCCATCCTCTGGAGCTAAAATCCTGGATTCTTTCCCTATTCAAGTATGATCGTAGACATTATTTCTCTTTGTGTATAGTGTAACTGTGGTTGTCCACTGCTAGATTCATTTTGCCATCTGAAAATAAGTTTACAGACAGATAAATAGATACATGAGGATCCTAGTTTACAGTTCTGTTATGCACAAGGAATTATGATAAATTCCAGTTCTTCTTTTCCCAAGTAAAAAGCATCTGGTTTATCTTTCAAATAAATGAAATTTCAAAATGCTCTTAACTAATATATAATCTAACTGCTTCTGGATATATTTCATACTATTTTCCTAGTTGGTTTAATTCAGTTGCAAATTTGCTGATGCCTTCATTTTTATAGTAATAGGAGAAAAGATGTATTGTAATTGTGTATTATCAGAAGACAAAATTTTACCCAGAACAATTGAATTTATTAGCTAAAAGAGGGGGGAAAAAAAAGGTTTTCTGAAAAATAGATTTCCACTCAGATGCTTGATCTGAATTCAAATATATTTCAATAAACATAGGGATGTTAATAGTGCAGGTGAAAAATATCTTTGTCTGGAACTATTCTAAGTAAATGCAGTTCATCATTTTCTGCAATTGAATTAATGACTTGCAATAAAAGGACTGATGAATTCATATGACATCGTGGAGATTTTAACAGAATAATAAAGTGCTTGTGCCTGACCTTTCATGCATAATCGGAGAGCTGGCTCAGTAACATTTTGTGATCCGATATGCTCCACCTGGTTCTTAACACGATGTTTGCTGTGGATCTGTAAGGAGATGAGTCAAGCAGAAGTTGAATACATATATTTGCATACGGAGGACAATAGCTTCACGTTGCTCTCATGCTTATTCGTCCTGCAAGGACAAACCAGAGGAGGAGCAGGGATTGAGCACTCGCTGGCTGGATGTTTTTGCAGGTAGAGCACAGAGAAGACAAGGCCTAGCATCTGTAAGAGAGACCCTGGTGCCAGGGAAATTCCAGTGCTAAAAGCTGAGTGAATTGGAGACAAGTTAGGCCTGCTCTGGGTAAGGGATGTAGGTGTTTAGAGTTTTTATTGGGGTTGATTTTCCTCCATCTTGTGTGCTTTCTTTCAGTTGGTCAGATGAACCAAATCTGTTTTCCTGATATGCTCACAGAGAACACACTGGGCAGCAGCCCACTGCATGAGAGGAGTGAAATCCATGAAATTCACCATCTTCTTCAGTGTAGTAGGATCTAAATCCTGAAATTTTATGACAACTTTAGCTTTAACCACAGTATTGCTCCAGAACATGGTTACAGTGGGAAACACTATAAACAAGTAGATAGATAGATAGATAGATAATCACAGATAGATAGATAGGTTTAAATGCAAAAGAAAATTTAAAAATCTACAAGAGATTCAGCAGCACTGTGAGACAGTCAATGAGCAAGTTGGAGACAAACAATGACAACATGTTCCTCAGTGCTTGCCTTCCTAGCAGCCTCTATGAGGTACCTGCCCTGCTGCGGTTGACAGGGACTCAGGAACCCCTCCTCTGAAGTCAAGGGCTTACCCATTGTTTGCTGCATTATGACTTTGTCAGCTGAATCTTTTAATCTAGCCCATGAAGATGTTTAAGATGAAGTGGGATTTCTAACAAAAAAGTGGGTTGTTTCAGTGTCCTTGGCTAAACAAAGCACATTCCCTATTGCTGTGTAGTGCAGGCTCTGCAGACTGGTTGTGGTCCGTGCCACAGCAAGTGGTGCACTTCACTAGCCTGCATCACGCAGTATTTTGTTTCCTCGCATTTGGGGCTTTCTTCATGTTAATAATGATCTCTGCTTATTGCCAGGTATGGACAGGGAAACACAAGGAGCTGAAACTGTAAAACCATTAAAAGAAATCTGGATCTGCATATATACAGTATGTCTTGTTTCTTCTACATATAAAATATAGCTCTTCAGTGAACACATTCCCTGTTGTGTAAATGAACAGAGAAATGTCACTGTCAGTGGGAATATGGACAAAAATCATTTGTAGATGAATGTCATGAGAGGTGTTCTTTTAGATGACTCTTAGGCATGCACTTTGATTACCCCAAATAGCCTCCTTGTCCTTCCTCCTTCCTCTTCTCCAATGTCCCTTTCCTGCAAAAATTCCCTCTCTGGCTCCAATTGCATTTCCATCAGTCACATATCAAGTAGCCAAGGAATACGAAAACTGTCAGCTCACCCCAGTTGGATGAAAGGGCCATCTGATGACTCTGTTGTTGTTGCTTCTTTGTTTTGTTTTTCTGTACTTATGTGTTGTGCAAAGTAATATGTGGATGTGTGCTGCAGCACCAGTACCAGAGGCTAAGGACCTTTTCCCCCCATACACATGACTGGGGGCTGCCAAGAAAGAGAGAAGGAGCTGGAGGATTCTTGAGATCTTCACCAGAAAGGAAAGTGGGATATGCTCTCCTGCATTTAGATACTAAATTGTGAAAACATTCATTGAGTAGAAGCTAGATAGTGAAGATCTTTTATCAGCAAGACACTGCCAAATTGTGAGGCAGAATCACCTACTAGATTTGTCAAGGAGTTTATTACTTCTTGATGTCTTGCTGGTAAAGAGAAAAGGGAGAAACAAAGCCAATGTTTAACTTGCCCATCCCTTCAAAGTAGCGCTGACAGTTAAATCTATAACAAGCAAAAATCTGAAAATAAAAACACAAACTCATTAAATGGGTCACAGGCTCATCACTGAACCCTTTAAAAGAATTAATGAATGATTCATTAGTTTTTTCTTTCTTTTGATAAAAGCAAGTAGATACACCATATAATAGAGCTGCCTGTAACAACATCAATTTTTCATTAACTCGATTTCTTTCTCTATGGATATTATATTTTCACAATACATTATAGAGTGCCATGAATAATTAGTCTTTACTTTACTTTAGACCTTCTAGGCTTTCATGTGGAATTCCATACTAAGGACTCAAATAAAAATAATTAAAATTAATAATAATAAAAAAATTGAAGATGTTCCCCAGCCTGACATAACTAGAGAAGAAACTTTTCCCTTTCAGAGTTGTGTCGATGCAAACTGTGAGGGCTGCAGACAAATGCATTCTGCGCCCTGCTCCGGGCACTCAGCATCATTTCCTGGGCCTTCACCTGAACAAAGCTACCACAGAGCTGCTGCAGCTGCTCTACTCTAGCCTTCATCTAGACTTTCTTCTGAGAAGGTCCTTTGGCTCTGCAGCATGCAAGAGGTTTCTTCCTGCCTAAGTCTTAACAAGTTTAACTATGTTTTAACAGTTTTAACTATGTGATTGGCAAGGTGCTGGAGCAGGCTGCTCAGAGAGGTTGTGGATGCTCTGTCCCTGGAGGTGTTCATGACCAGGTTGGACAGGACCCCTGCCAGCTTGGTCTAGTATTAAATGTGGAGGTTGGTGACCCTGCCTGTGGTGAGGCGGGGGAGGGGTTGGAGCTTCATGATCTTTGAGGTCCCTTCCAACCTGGGCCATTCTGTGATTCTGTGATTTAGAAGGTCGTACATCAGAGCAATTAAAGATGCACGGTTTTCAAGGCTTCCAGTGTGACTGTGATTGAATCTCCCATCTCTCTGCATAACTTTTCTGGAGTCCATTTGCTCTGAAGGGACAGCCTGCTGCTACATCACATGCAGTACTGGTTGCAATGAAGGTTTCAGCAAAGAAATTCTCATGCTTTCCCTTCCTTTCAAGATCAACATGGTGATTTATGCACACTGCCAATATTACTGTTGTTATTATGATGCAAGTAGCCAATGCATTGATAATATTTGTGTATTCTAAAAAATGCATTCATTTCAGTTCCTTTAAAAACACCGACTGGAAAAGCAAGGCAAATGCAATGGGGAAAGCATTTCTGTAACATGTGGTGTACTCCTTATCCAAGCAGGTGGCACGTTACTCCTGGAAACCTCCCACACTGTGGCACGTCAGTGCTGGGAAGCTGGCTCCAAGCTCTCGTTCCAGCAAGCAGAAAGACACCAAGCACTTCAGGGAGGTGTGAGTATGAGCTAAAACAGACCAAAGGGGGTTCTTTAGAAGCAGCTCCCAGCACACATAACAATGAATGTTGGTCATCATTCTGGGAAAAAAATGTCCTCACAGATTATTTGTTTCCTCCTCAGAAGGAAGGAAAAATCTTCATCTCATCTTCCTCTGCCGTACAGAATTTTACACACTTGTTTATTGCCTGAATTTTGTATATAGAAACGTCAGCAAAAGAAGCTCAGCCAAATCAAAAAGTATGGTTTGGAAAAAGAATTCCTTCTGTTTTTGTCACCAAAGAGAAATACAGAAAATCTCTTCATCAGAATACTGGATTCAAGTTCTGACATTTTGTATGGATGGTTTCTACTGCTTTGGCTTCCCTGAGAAAATCTGTGGAAAACGTGACCACACCTGGAGAAAACTCTATTCCACAAATGACCTGGAATAGGAGAGCCTGATGGGTCTGTCCTTTCTCAGCAGGCTCGCAGTTCTCATCAGTTCACACTTTTCTTTCCCAGGGATAGCAAGAACATGGTCTGTTTTGAGAATTAGGCTTATCTAATAATCATGTTTTCCGTCCGCTCAGGGCTGGAATAGACACTTTTCTTCTATGCTGTACAGTGCTCCCGTGTTAACTTCCAGGCTGAACAGAGGAAAAGTCTGGCTGATTTTTGTATAGAACAAACAAAAAGATGGATTAGGAAGGAACAAATACACATTGAAATGGAGTAAGATGAAACTGGAACTGGTGAAAAAAAGCTGAAATCACTGTAAGGGTATCTGCCTCAAAGGGTGTGTGCCAAAACATGAGTGGTTTTGCACCACTCATGAGTTCAAAGAGGATAGCTATTGAGAAATCTGTCTCAAAGAGAACTCATGAAAGATGGATATGCAATGCAAAAGTCTGAGAGACAGAACACAGTGATTTTCTAGAAAGTTCAGCAAGAAGGTCAGAAGAGCAGAATTAGAATATGAGTCTCTTCAGAGTTCTACTAATCAAAGCAGAACAAACTAGGGATTGACCAAAAAACATGCCTAGTGTGGAGCCTTTTGTTTAACTCTAAAAAGAGTAGATTGAAACCTATCTGGTCCGTAATACTTGTGTGGGACTATTTCACGCTGAGAGCAAAGCAACCAAGTCTGGTCTGGTTGTGATCCGCAGAGAAGAAATATTAAATTTTCCTTCTCTGTTCCAAAGCCCTTGTCACCATTTGCTTTAGTTTAACTCTTGTTCACAGACAGAAATGGAAATTTTCGGTTCAAAGACTGAAACAGAGATGAAATTGAGATTTGACCAGGGCAAGGACGGAGGGACAGAGAAGATGGGGGGCTCCTGAGCTGAAAAAGATGGTAGCAGATATCCACGAGGGAAGACTGGGGAGGATGTAGGAACAACGTGGGTGGGGGATAGTGGGAATTATCTTCATTAAGGGAAACTGAAAACTGATGAAGAGCAATTGGATTAAAAAAGGCTGGGATCAGCTAGATAAGAAAAATAATACGTGAGGGAGAGAAGGGAACAAAGGAGAGGAGTAGAATTTGAGCATGGAAGACAAAAAATGAGGTTGTATCTAATGTCAGGGAGGAGAGATAAATGCAGAAACAAAAATTACTGATCCACAGTGAGAAGGCAGCGAGAGCAGGAGGAGCTGGAAAGGCAGGGCAGCCACTGCCAGAGCAGCCAGCAGCTCATCAGTTACACAGTACTGCATCTGTGCGAGTAAGTGCTCCTGCATAATGCAGTTGTATTTGAGAGCCCAACAGCTTACCAGGCACCAATTCTGATTTTTTGTTTTCCTTTCTCAAATACTGGAATCAAAAGGGTTGAATGTTTACCATTCTTCCCAAAATGACAAAAAAAAAAAAGAGTTTTCTGAACAGATTCTATGAATCTGGCCTGATTTTGTACTTTGCTGACCTAACTGGTCTTGTTGGGTGCTGGGGTTTTTTTGTTTGTTTTATTTGTTTGTTTGTCTGCTTCTTTCCTTCCATGATTTAAGTGTTTGTTTAAATTTCATTTTGTCCATGTGCTGGGACTCTCTGAAAAAAAAAAACAAAAAAAAAACAAACCAGTTCTCTGTTTGCTGTGCTGAACATTGTCCTAAACAGTGCAAAGTCCATCAGGGAAAACTGGTGGTATTCAGCTCCAGTTTCTGTCAGAGCTGCTGACACCAACACAGTGCAATTATGCTCACAGCCATCCTTTGTGAGAAGGTGCAGGTGTCCTGTCTCATCTCATTGCTGTTCTGCAGGAGCCCTGGCTGAGCATTTTGGGAATTCAGCCCTTCTGCTGTCTAATACTATTCCATCTCACATCAAATACACCACTTCTGGCAGGACAGCTTCTGTATCCGAGCTTAAAACTAGCTGTACACATGTTTCAATGAGTTAGAGCTAAAGGCACAAGTATCCACATACAGTGAGCATTTCAGGAGCAGAAGTTCAGGGAAAAGGAGCTCATCAAATTCAGGACTCCTTTGATTTTGAGGAAAATACCTCTGCCTTTTAAGACTTGTGCCAAAACACACAGGCTTTGTGGGAGCTGTCAGTCTCGTGGTTAGCCTTCCTCAGAACTGCAGGGAAAGAGGATTTTATTGCTCTTCGTCACATAGCAAAAAGTCACAACAGTGCTCTGAGCTCTGCTTTCTGTGTCCTCTTGTTCCACACTTAGACACCCATTGACCTAGTGGGACCCAAGAGGACCCAGCCAGGTAGCTGACTCTGGCAAATATCACTAGGGAGGAGTCTTGAGTTGTCCTCTTGACAAATTCCCTTCAGTACCAATCCTTTCATTATAGCAAATGAAGGCATAAAAAACACTGACCAGAATTGCTGGTCTATTACCATGGGAAGTGGCTGCAGCCTTATGGCATGTGTGATGGGCTTGTTAAACTATGACTCTTTGCTTGCAGGGACATCAGTGTACCTGTCTTCACATAACACCATGTCTACAGGAGCATTTGAGATGTGCCTCTTGTATCACTGAGAAACAAAGCATAATACTTAGCCATAGCATTGAAATACTGCAAGTCCTGTGAACATCCGTTTTGAGGCTATGCTACATAAACTCCACCATTTCAGAGGCAAGGTATTTTTTTTCATAAATCCTTCTAAGCTAGTCAATGCCCAGGGATAAGTCTTGTCTTTCTAGAACAGTGAATTCAGCAACACTCAAAATATTAGAAAACCAAGAAATGTCACGCTGAAATGCACAGCCACGCTGCCTTCACTCTGCTCCCTTTCTATCCTGTTAAGGCCAGCTATAACCATAAAGAATTATTTGAAAGCACTGTATGGGTTTAGTAATAGGAAACAGTTACGGTTCAGCATAACGCATACAAGATCGATGCAATCAAGGGCTCATGCAGTTTAGCACAGGCAGATTTTGAAGGGCTAAGTGGTTAGACACAAGGCAAAGAGAAGTAGATCCTGTTCAGCCCTGTGCCACATTTGTCTCCTGTGTTTACACCTGGACATGGCTGAGGAGAGTTAGGGCTGTAGCACTGTGTTTCTGTTTCTCAGATGCCAAATGTTTGAGTTGTTCTTAATAAAAACAACACTGCATGACTGTACACCATCACAGCACAACCTTATCACTGCACTGAAGCTTTTTTTTTTTTTCCTGGAATTCTTAGAACTATTTTTTAAACACAAGAGAATTATTTTCCTGCAGAGTGAGCACAAGAAGATGAGATACTACTGTAGCAGGGTAACTGTAAAGGTATCCATGGACTGTTTTCCACTTTGCATTTTGTTACTGAGAGATCAGTAGCAGAAGGAATTAGGGAAATTATATTAATCAACACATTAAACTGTGATGTCAGCCAGTCCTTAGAGCATTCAAGAATACATCTTTTTCAATTATTTCTATCATTCCAAGGAGAAAGTCACAGAGTGAAGAAAATACTACAAATTGACTGGTATTTGAAGCTTGTTTATTGCAGCCGTCATTCCATCCCTGACAGCTAATTTTCAGGCTTCTCTTCTATTTCTAACTACAGTGATTTTTGCTCTGTCAGAGGGCATCATGGCCGTGTCAGCGGGTGGCTCTGGGTTCACACAGCCCCGGGGCTGGTGAATGGAAAAGGAAACCACCTTCTTTGCCCATTGGTACCTGTCATCTATAGCTCCACCTGCTGCATTAATGCACCTTCTGATACTGATGAAGAAACAAAGCTGAATGTGCATAAATACTGATGCATCAGTTCAGGTGTTACATGGGAGAATCCTGCCTGTGGTGTAAGGGAATAATGGTCTATATCCGAAGATGATCAAGGCTTAGAATGCTGGTATGCACTTTCTTTCTACCATAGCTTTACAGGTAGGTACAGGGACAGGGATAAATTTGTATTATGGTTTTCTTAGAGCAATGGAGCTGGTAAAGCTGTGAAACTTGTGTAAGACAACAGGAATAAAGACACAGCCACTGTAGACAGACGAAGCAGAAGTGCAGCCTGGCAAAATAAAGTCAAAGGGAGAGCATTGCAGAAGACTCCTAGGTCCATTATGTTCTGCTTTGAGGCAGGGCTGTCTTTACCTTTGCCACCATTACAAAGCAATCTAATTTCCTTTCTCTAAATCATATCTGTAAGCATCTTCATATTCTTGAGGTCTCTTTTGGACTCATTCTCCTTTTCCCATTGCTCTACCAGATAACACCCAACAGATGCCACGTGTTCTGCGTCATTCCAAGACATCGACCTCCACTTTATCCCTCTATAGTCATGAGCATGATCTAATCTTACTAATTATTTTTTTATATATTCTTGAATAAAATTTCACTTTTTTATCACGTCATTTTATAGCTGTGCATGATTCCTTCCTGAAGTGCTGACAGCCAGATATGTCCCATTATACATGAAAGTTTTCTGTCTAAATTTAGCTCTTTGTACATGGCTTTACTGGGTTTTATCTCACTGAAAACCACTTTACATTCCTGTCCTACTTTGCGGTTTCTCTTTCCTCATGTTGAGGTCATTCTCAAATCTTATGATCACGCTCTCCATTCCATCATCTCAGCTATTAAGCATAATCTTGAGACTGCTAATGACTCTGACCTCTGTAGGACCTCACTTTGACGTCCTTGAAGTGTGACGGGGAAACCTTGATTAGCCCCTATGAAGAGGACTTCATCAATCAGCCATTCACCCACTTTTAGTGATTGCATCCGCAGGATATGTCCCCACTTTGGCTATGCGGATCTAGATAAAATAGCTCTGAGAGCCTCACTAAACTCAAAATGAATCATATCAGCCCCTCTCAGCCACAAGGCCAGCTATTCTGACAAAGAAAGAAGAAGGCTCCTTTGATGGGTTGCATTATTTACAGATCTATGCTAGCTTTTTTTTGTTCCCTATTATTCTGTAGATCCATTCTTTCAGTGGATTGAAACTGAGATGATGGATATGTAACTTTCTAGGTTGTTTTTTTTTCCTGCTTTTCAAAGATAATTTTGTTGTTTTTCTTCTTCCACTTCTCTTCAACAGACAGGTTTAATCCATGTCTTGTCAAAATTAATTTTCTTTCTCTTCTTTGCTGTTCTTGTATCCCTTCTTAAATGAATGTCAATAATTAAATGATTGCAATTAATCCTTCCTCACCAAGTTGAGGTAAAGAAAGCTTGTAACACGCATATTACACTTAAACTTCTTTTTGTCTTTCTCTTACTCTTAATCCAGTTAGCACATCTCTTTCTTAGTTTTCTTTATTTCCTTTCACTCTGCACCTCAATTTTAATCCTGTACTCTATGATTTCAACTCTGCCTAAACCTTGAACTATATCTTTTCCTTTTTTTCCTGTATTTTTCAAAATATCTTTTTGATTTTCAAGTTTCTAAAGAGCTTACGAGACAGCTGTATTTGCCTGTTTTTAATTCATTTATTTTTTTTTCCTTTGCAGTGGGATAGTTTGCCACGTTTTACACAGCCTCTTTTAATAGCTGTCAGTCTTCTGTGCTTCTTCATCTTCAAAGATCTTGGTTTTATTCAGAAGTTCTTCCCAGCAGTTTCTTAGTTTCTTAGTCGCTTTTTTTTTTTTTTTACTTATTCTGTTGTGATTTTGTTGGATTTTATTTGGTTGGTTCTCTTTATTTATTTATTTATTTTTGTCCCTCGATTCCCTAGACTAATGGATTTTGTCATGTAAAATCACTTTCAGGGAAATTATCTTTCACTCTTGAAAATCTTCATCCATTCTCAAAACCAGACTGAACCAATCAACAAACTGAAAGCTCCCACTGCCAGCCTTGTGGCCATTTTTGTCTGGTTACTCAGACCAGTACAACATTTGCTTGATTTGTTGATTTTTGATAGATACATATGATTATGTTGTTCTCACCTCCCCCTTTTATCTTCACTCAGAGATGACCAAAAAACCTGCAACTGTGCTGCTCTTGTCACCTTGTGGCACTGGGTGATGCCTTCTAGCCAGGGCCATGACTTCTAACTCCTCACTGAGCATAAAGGTTGCTTACCTTCAACACATCTCACAGCCACAGAATTGTCCTTAAAGAAGTCTAACTGAGGAGAAGAAAAAAAAAAAAAAAGGACTCTCTTTCTAACTGAAGATGTCCATCAGTCCTATTCTTTCTGTTTCTAAGATGCCACAATACAAATCTCTGGGGTGAATCCACACAACTACATGGACCCCCCATGTCGTTTTTACTAGAGATCCTCGATGGATTCCTAAGGGACTCAGCTGACAGATCTTCCTCTTATCATGTGCTTCCCCATCCTGAGTTTTTCTAGGATTGTCACTTGACGGTTTTCCATCTGGTCCCACTGTTTCTTGGTTGACTTTCTGATTGCTGTTGGAAATACTGTGCTCTCCACAAGAGCCATGCCTTCAGGGCATCTGCTTTTGTATGTTCTAAGATAAAACGATTTCTGTCAGGGCAATTGCTGTGTGTTTGTACCCTACCCAGTTGTGCATGGATGTAATGTACTATTTTTGTTATAGCTGTTTCAGGTTTGTGTTTACTTTCAAATGTAATTTATTCAGCAATTAGTATTTTCTGTGGTAGGAAACACTGAGATGTGCCTCTTAGCTGTGGAGAAGACCTAAAAATACTGGGCAAGTTGCTGTTTTTCAAGAAATATATCTGCAAGGGCAAGTTCCTGTATTTCTGTGGGTTTCAGCATGTCAACAGCTTACTGTGGAGTAGCTGCTTAATGCTTATCATCTAATTACTGACAAGTGTCTGAGCATGTGTATATTCTGCGGAAAATGTGAGATAATTTGAATTTGCATAACTAGTTGGTTTTCCTAGACATCATTGCATGATATCTTGCTCGCATCAATGAGCCCAAATAGTGGGCTTGAGCCATTTCGTATAATGCTCAAGTAGGTTAGAATTTAAACAGGAGATTTTAGTTCTGGCACCTGATGTACAGTCGCAGAGATCAGACACAGTGTTATATATAAATGGTATCATTCATGTTTTTTCTTTGGTGCCAAAAGCTAAGAACAAAGAAAGCATTTGAGACTGGATGGAGAACTATGAAATAGTCCCATGGAAATGAATTGTTTAATACTGACATAAAATGATAATACTCTACCTCAAAAGAGTTTCAACTAATAAATTACCCCCAAACCACATTCCTCATTTCCACATTATGCTAAATTGATAATATTTCAGACCGCTTAATATATTTTTTTTGTCTTTCAGAAGCGACTTTTCTATGCAGCATAATTGCACCGTTTTTTTTACTTCTGTGATTACGTTTGCTCTTTCAGCTGATTGCACAGGATTAAAAGTGGCTGTATGGTCTGATTGCATCATATTTTCTTTCAACAGCAATGAGATTTTGCTTTAATTAAAAAGGTATATGCACAGGTATAAATTATGCCTACACCTGCAACCTTAAAATATTTGAGAAATAACCAAATCCTTAGGTTTGTCTTTTGTTTAGAATGAAAATAGTTCATTGACTTACGGAAAATAAAACAAAAAATATTTTGAAACAACAAATATTTCAGTAACTGCTTCTGTATGTAAGTACAATACTTATTTTTTTCACCATACATTTATGCTGCCATACAAGCATCTTCTACTCTCAGTTTTTACAGAGATACAATAGCCTAAGCCCTTGTGATGTCTGTGAATGAGTTGCTGGTTACTCACTGCTTCCAGCTCTCAGATATCTCACAAATCTGCCAACTGAAAGAATCAGTACCAGAGTATCTGAAAATGCAATAGAAAATAATTATGAGGTATTCTGAGACTGTAAGACTTTGGTGTTCCCTTTCCTGGCCCTGAGTTTCTCAGAGTGTTCTCAAAGTTTGAGAAGCACTTGAAGCACAATGCTTTTTAGTCAGGAGCATCTTTAAATGACTTCTGCCTATACAACAGCCTTTGCTGGGAAATATGTTTCTTTAGAATGGTGTTTACGCTTTCCAAATCATAATTTGAATTGATCTTAACAGTGTGAATCTTGTCCTTCCAAGAGTACAAAGCTTTCCAAATTACCACAGCAAATCCTGAAAACCACTGTGTTTTTCTCCAGTTAGTTGTAGGCTGTGGAAAAACTCAGCATCTGAAATATTCAAAAATGCCCTTCTCTTTTTATTCCTGCCCATCCCTGCACTCTCACCTTCCTTCAGGAAGAGATCATGTCCCCCTTATCCCTCTAGAAGGTCCTGCTTTAGAGTCTTCTAAATGTTTTAGTGTTCTTTTTTGTGCTGCTTTCTCCAAATCTTGCATTTTTCCTACTCTTGTCAATACAACCACTTTTAATATTTCATATAAAAGTTCAAATTTTATTTCATTTCTAAGGAAGAAAAATCCTCTGGGAGCAAGAAGTCAGGGGTCTGCACTGGTGTTTATAACTGTACAACAAGCTTTTTTGTTTGCTCTCTTGTGCTGAGCTAAACTTAAAAGGACTAGAAGAAAAAAGCGTAAGAGAAGGATTGGGGTACTCGAGTAATTCTGCCAGGACACTGACAGGATCTTTCAAGTAACCAGCAACTTAGGTAGAAGGTTTCACATCAATATTAGCTGGTGGAAAGCTGCTCACCCTCCCTCAGCCCTTTCCTTTTGTGTCCCTTTGTCATCTGCCTTTGTCCTTGCCAACTTCAAGTTGCCACTCACCTCGTGGCAAAATCTCCCACATCTCCTAAGCAAAAGTGCCAGTCTTTCACTTAGGCTGCTATACCAATCGTTTATCCTATTTGTTTCCTCTTTCACAATTAAATGTTTCCTCTAAGAGAAAAGATTTTATGATTTCTATGATTCCTATGATTTCTTCTGAAAGACAAAAAAATAAATATTAAGGAGTCCCTGGTGGTCTAGTGGTTAGGATTCGGCGCTCTCACCGCCGCGGCCCGGGTTCGATTCCCGGTCAGGGAAGCTATAATTTTTAAAGCCTTTGACATAGTCTCTTACCACATCCTTCTCTCTAAATTGGACGGGTATGGATTTGAAGGATGGACCATTGGGTGGATTAAGAATTGGTTGGCTGTTTGCAGCCAAAGGGTTGTGATTAATGGTTCTGCATCAGGGTGGAGGCTGGTCACAAGAGGTGTCCCTCAGGAATCAGTCTTGGGACCGGTGTTCTGTAACATCTTTATCAATGACATAGATGATGGCATCAAGTGCACCCTCAGCAAGTTTGCCTGTGACACCAAGCTGAACTGTGCAGTTGATACATTAGAAGGAAGGGAAGCCATTGGAAGTACCTGGACAGGCTGGAGAAGTGGGCCCATGTGAACCTAACGAGGTTCAACAAGGCCAAGTGCAAGGTGTTGCACTTGGGCCAGGGCAGTTGCCTCTGTTTATACAAACTGGGCAAAGAACCCCTTGAGAGCAGCCCCGCAGAGAAGGACTTGGGGGTCCTGATGGATGAGAAGCTGGACATGAGCCAGCAGTGTGTGCTTGCAGCCCAGAAGGCCAACACTATGGGCTGCATTAAAAAGGGGTGGCCAGCAGGGAGGGGGAGGTGATTGTCCCCCCCTACTCAGCTCTTGTGAGGACCCATCTGGAGTACTGTGTCCAGGCCAGGGTCACCCCGTACAAGAAGGAAGTGGAGCTCTTAGAGCGGGTCCAGAGGAGGGCCTCTAAGACGATCAGAAGGCTGGAGCATCTCTCCTATGAGGAAAGGTTGAGGGAACTGGGCTTGTTTAGCTTGGGAAGGAGAAAGCTCCAGGGAGACCTCATTGTGGCCTTCCAGTACTTGAAGGGAGCATATAAACAGGAGGGGGAATGGCTGTTTACAAGTATGGATTGTGATAGGACAAGGGGGAATGGTTTTAAACTGAGGCAGGGGAGGTTTAGGTTACATATCAGGAGCAAGTTTTTCACACAGGGGGTGGTGATGCACTTGCCCAAGGTGGCTGTGGATGCCCCATCCCTGGAGGCATTCAAGGCCAGGCTGGATGTGGCTCTGGGCAGCCTGGTCTGGTGGTTGGCGACCTGGCATAGCAAGGGGTTTGAAACTAGATGATCATTGTGGTCCTTTTCAACCCAGGCCATTCTATGATTCTGTGATTCTATGATTTTGTGTTTTCTCCAGGAGAAAAGGCAGAATCTCTGTTCTTGGTTCCCCCTCTTGTTTATATACTCCCTTCAAGTATTGAGGTCTTCCCACAGCCTTCTCTTCTCCAAGCTAAACAGGCCCAGTTCTTGGTATGTCTGTACATGGGATTAATTCTTTAGGAGCATAACATTCCTACTGCATGTCTTGTACCAGAGGCTGAATGTAAACTGTACCCTGAAGCTGTTTTTTACTTCACTTGGAGTCTGTGAGAGGGCTGAGGTACAGCTTTTGGGGCTTTGCATTTTAATCATTTCTCATTCTTAATTCTGATGTTTTGCAAGGCAACAACAAAGAGAAATAAACCCAAACCAACAAAGAACATGTTAATTGCATTCTCTGCTCTACTTCCAGTGAAGGAGACAATGTATCAAATGCTCTAAAAACAATCCAAATTGGCCTGTTATTTCTTTCCTAAAGAAACTGATAGTGTATTCATTCAAGACTCACAATAACATTAGACATTCTCCATAGTATCCCATTTCTCAGGCTCTCCTTTTTACCAGGGCTCTCCTGGTCCTTCTGATGAAGCTACTGTTAAGTTTGCACCAGGAGCCCAGGCAAGCACAGATGCACGTTCGCAGCAAAAGGAAAGCAGAATTTCAGAATCCAGTATCCTGAGTTCAGAGGTACAATTGCTATAGGAGCTACATGAGAACATCGTTCTCATTTTTTAATCTATTACCTTTGCATGACTATATGGAAACATAGTACTAACTAGATATCACATACTGAGAAAAGCTAGATCATTAATTAGACTTTTCTGGAAGAACATTAGAATTACCATAAAAGTCCAAGCGTTTGGTCACTAGATCAGATGAAGCATGAACAGAAATGTTATCTTCATTGTTACTGAAAAATATAGCCAGTAGGAAGATGCTGAAGATAGCCCATCATCTTGCCATTAGAGACAGATGGTTTGAGGAACCTGCATCCTGTTAACAACGTCATCATCTTCTGTATAAGACAGGCAGTCCAGCTGGAACAGTTGCCTCCAATTAAAGTGAGATGGAAAAGCATGGGCAAATGCTTTGTGTAATAAGGCTCAGACAGGAGGTTGGCACTGTGATGAAAATATATGTGTTTGTGTTTAGCCATCTGAAAATGACCTACAACTTCTCAATCTACCATTAGTAAATCAGTACCAAATGTATATATATATATATATATATCCCTGGGTTTTAAGAAAGAATTTTTGCTGTTTTACTAAATATTAAAAAAATTTACATGATATCCATGTTGCTTAATTACATATGTCCTGATTTGTCACATTAAATCTGTAAGCTTGATTTGGAAAGTTGTTAGATACTTGTGATAACCTGGTAAAAACAGACAAAAGTTACCTTAGCAAATAATTAACTATAGATTCTGTTATGAATACATTTACGAGGATAACTGGATTACAAAGTCTCTGCAATAAAACTTAAAGCACATATGCTGGAGTGTAATTGAGACACCTGCGTGTTACATTAATGTCATTTTTTGCTTTCTGATAAGTAATTTGTACTAACTGTTGTATTATTATGTTGCTAGATTACAAAGTCATGCTCTAAGCTTAAATGAACCCTGAGCAGAATTTGAACAGAAGCAACATTATGATAGCACGATTACTGTCCTTAAAATGCAGTACTTCAAAGCTCTAACAAACAAATTGCCACTGTAAACAAAGTCAAGAGCTACACTGATTTACCATGGTAAATTCTGTTCTGTTGGGGGGGAGGTGGGTGGTTGGGGTGGAAGTAATAAAATAAAAAATAAAATTCCACAAACTTCAAAGGAAAAAGAAATGCTGGATTTATTTAAATCTTTGAAGATGGTTACATACATGCACATCTTCTGCCCATGAAATTCACATTCCAAAATTCTTGTGGTAGCTTTAGGACATACAACCAGGCAGAAAGGAAGCTGAGCTGTTGCATACTTTTCTTTAGGAAGAAGTTTGCCAACAGACTTATGCAAAGTCCTTGAGTTTTCTTTCAGCGAATGCTGTCACTCTCTGTGGTGATATGTGCAAGTCTTACATAGAATCATAGAATCATAGAATCATGGAATGGCCTGGGTTGAAAAGGACAAAATCATGTAGTTTCAACTCCCCTGCCACAGGCAGGGTCACCAACCACCAGAGCAGGTTGTCCAGAGCCACATCCAACCTGACCTTGAATGCCTGCAGGGGTGGGGTATCCACAACCCCCTTGGGCAACCTGTTCCAGTGCATCACCACCCTCTGAGTGAAAAATAGAAAAATAGAAACATAAAAAGTTGGTTTACATAAACCCTGGATCCTAATGGCTATGCTCAGTTAGACCTTCTAAAAAACTACTTGTCTTCTCTTTCTCCTTTTCCCCGAAGTTGAATATACTGGGGAAGAGGCACTGGGACTCTAGCAGACCACAACACAAGGGGGTGTGAGTAGGACCTGGGCCTTGGTCTGTCATTAGTCCCAGGTGTTCCATCTGCACAGCATAGGGTCCTATGGACAAAGGGCTCCAGTCTGGGAATAGTGTGACCTGAACACAGGTCACTGTGACATACTTTGCAGGGAAAAGTGATCTTGGGAGCGCTTACACAGCTGGCCAACAGTAAAGGTTGTGCTGGTCACAGAGCACATCTCAAAGAGGATTTGCTGGGAAGTCCCCCAGGGAGCACCAAACAGAGGCCACATCATAGTTTCAAAAATTCATCACAGATTTGCTTAGAGGAGGTTCCTCAGGTAGATGTCCTATACAGTGCTGTAATTTGGGGTGAAATAATTAACTAAGCATTGTTTTGGACTAGACCACTCAGAGAGTTTAGGTTTTCCTTTCTACCGTTGACCATTTTTATTCCTTTTTATTATAGACTACCTGCAATTTGAAAGCTGTTTTGGTCTAGAAAAAAAATGTTAGAAAATATTAATATTAATAATAATATTAACCTTCTCAACCAAAATATTCTAAATTGAGTGTATTTATCACAGGAAGATCCTCTTCTGTTGCTACTTCCACTCTTAACCACATGGCATTTTCAGAGGAGAGCATTTCATCAGAAAGCTCCCAACAAAGAGCCTTTTCCAGTGCAGTGAACACCTGAGAGTGACAGGAGCTGGTGAGCTGACACGAGACCATACGGGGTTACTGCTGCAATTTTACAAATGCTGTATGCATGACTGTGTTGAAATGGAAAAACTAAGCAGATTCTAATATTTTCCATTGGAAAAGAAGTTAAATCCTTGTGGACTGTTGGAGAGGCACAGGCAGTGCTGCAGGCAATAGGTTGTAGACATGGAATGCAGAAATATTTCTTTTTGACATCCTCATTGCACATTTTCAAGGTTATAGATGGAAAGAACATGTCTCTTGACAAGCTGAACTGCCAGTAAGCAAATTGGGTTTCTTCATTACCATTTAGAAGCAATAGAATTCAAATATGCTGAGTGTTTTCTGGAAAAAAAAAAAGTTTTTTCCTGAAAACGTCCAGAATGTTGTAGCAAATCTGGATATTTTTGCCCTCCACAAAATGGCTTAAGATCACCAATGTAAATACTACCATATAGTGTATATCACTGAACAGATATTAAAAGATAATTACCCACCTGAAACAGATGGCAACCTAAAAGAGAGACTCCTATTTACTAGTGCTTTTTTTTTTTCTTAATTTTTAAAGAACACAGTAGGAGAAGAATTGGTACAACTAAAATCTTGAGGAGAATCAAGGCTTTCTGATTATGGGAAATTCTCCATGTTGGTTCATTAATGAGGCTGTTGTCTTCCAGAGATACACATTAGGATCACTTCTGCAGAACTAGGCTAATGAAGAAGATGGTTTTTGTTTTACACATTGTTTTGAATTAATCTCATGTGCACTGCAATGACCTGCCTGAATTTCTACAGTTAAGAGCTACTTCTAGCATGGTTTAGGCAAGAGCAATCTTACATCACTAGCACAAAAATGTAACTTTACCATGTTTATCATATGTTGTGATATCAGTGCTTGTTTTGTCCCATACAAAAATACTATCATCTGAAACTCTTCATGGTACTTGCATTGTGACCAAAAACATCCTTTCTCAATTTTAAACTGTGACTTCATTTCTTAGTCTGAATAACCAATGTAAAACCTGAATGTCTTTCTTCCCATTCTCTGTTCAAAACTAACGTGATACCTGATGAAAGTTTTTCTGTTTTCAGAGTTGAGAGGGACCAAAACCCTACTGAGGTAATACAGTTCTGCTACAGAGGGGCCAACTTTCTTTCCAAACAAGAGTATACCAACATTTATACCCAGGAAGCACAGCATTTTTTCTCTGAAGGAAAGAGAAGACATTTAGCTAAAAGACCTCAAATTAGTAGTTGTGAGAGGAAGAACAGAGAGAAGAAAATCACATATTCGTCATACATTTTTTTTGTATAAGAATGTGAAACAGAGAATATGAGCTTGTTTATACAGGAAATACAGGAAATTAAAATTCCATGATGAAAATTAAGACAATATTCTATTGTTCATATGACTGTCAATCACTGAAGCCACAAATCTAATATTAATTAATATTTTTCAGATACTGAATAGTAACATCAACAATCAGTTGCATAATCTGCCCCACTGCCAGAAAAAAAAAGCCAACAGAAAATGTGAAGGTACTGGGCAGGCTTGCAGAAAATACTCCTGTTATTCACTATTGGAGAAACTGTCAGAGGATGATATCAGGTGCATCTAAGAGCATATAAAATAATGCTCATGTATCTCAGATGAATCGCTTTTCTTCTAAAGTTAAAAATCAGAGGCATTTCTATTGCCATCATTACTGAAAGGGGATCACACATCTGAACATGCTATTGAAAAACAGAGATTCTTGCAATTTTAGAAAGCTTATTTGCAAAGACTGATGAAATAACATGGGGAGAGTTGTCAGTCAGTCACCACATCATCCACCAAACAGAATATTTACTGTTTGCTTTCATTATTTCTTCTGACAGCTTTTTAAACCCACTTACACTGAGACTGTAGCAAATTTCTCTTTTTTTTTTTTTTTTTTCCAGTCAGGAACAACACTTGGGATTTATGTATTAAGCACCACATCAAAGAACAGGGAGAGGCAATAGGACTGCTACTAATTTCTCAGGCTTCTGATCATAAGATTTTCTCCTTCTTTCATTCATTTCAATAATAAAGAGCTTTTATAGTGGAGAAATTTAATTTTTCTGAAGTATTAAATCTGTGAAGTTCTGATGCACTTTTTTCAGTCCAAGCACAAGAAACTGTGTGGTGCAGAGACAACAGGCACCGTCTGATGTGTTTGCCAGTTTTCTGATAGGATCTCATATAAGTTCTGAGGAAAAAGGGAGCCCAAAATCAGGGTGTCTTTATGTCACTCTAAGTGATGCTTTCTCCAGCTCCATGACTACTCCACCTGGGTGGAGAGGTGGCAGTAGGACCAGGAATAAAGTACTGGTAATCAAGGTATCTCCTTAACTTACTTTTCTCTAGAAATGAAGTGCATCTTACACACTGTTATGTCCTGAAAGATATGGGATAGGCAACCAAACATGAGTCCTTGACTCTTTAGCACCTTAAAAGTTTTTAAGTTGGGATCTTTTAACTCAGTCTTTGCAGTCCTTCACTAAGCCCTGGTTTTCCTTCTCCAGCTGATCCTGTCTTCCTCCTATAATGTCACATGGGTGCTGAGAACAGCACATCTCTGTCACACACTTCAGTGAAGCACCATGCTTGTTGAGGTTGTTGTAGTTGTCACTGCCTCCCGCATCTCTGGATCTCCCTACAACCCTTACACACACCTATGCTGAGTCTTTGCATCCCCTTTGAACCCTGGGTCTGAAGAGGCTGTCCTTAACAAAGCATTCTGGGCAACTTTATCATCAGAATCAGAGAACTGCTGCTCTAGGAGCTGGCTCTTCCATTCTTCCTGAAGTCAGAACTTGCTGTTGGGCAGAACTTTTCAGTGTCAATTTGTAATCACATTTTCCATAATCTGGAAGTCCATCTTTGGACTAGAGTTTTAGCAAATCACACCCAATCAAAGATACAACAATCCTGATAAATCGATGGTAGGTCTTTATCAAAGTAATTTTTTCTTGCACTCTGTCACATATGCCAAGCAGCTTGCTCTGGTACACAAACTAGACCTGACCTCCAGTAGCTCCCTCTTATGACAGTGAGGAGAACACTATGATCAAAATCTAGCAAGTCCCTCAAACTACTCTCCTTTACTCACCACAGTAGGTTCCAGCAAAACCTATTGTTCAGGAGATATTAATGGACGCAGGTGATGGAAAGATGTGTGTATTTCCCTCAGTTAGAATTAAATCTGGAGGAAATAAGGTTGAAAAACAATGAAGGTGGCACAATTGATAGGAGGTGTTGCTTTGGGAGCCAAAGAGGCAATAATAAAATCTGGGACCTTTTATCCACTGACAGTGAAGGAATGGCAACTTGCAGCAAAGAGAGACAGATTTTTTTCTCTATTATATAAGAAGGCACAACTGTAGAAGAAATATCCACTGAGGAATTCCTTGGAGACAGTAAGACCAGAGTGAAAAATCTTTTTCTGTGGTGCTAAATTCCCACCGTCGTGGTGCCTAATGATGCGGACATTTGACAACGCAATCTTTTCTGATCTCATGACTGCGCATATGAGCACTGGCAAGGAAAAACCTACAAATTTCATTTTCTTTACAGCTTCAGTTTATGACGGAATAATGCAGTATCTGCTTACCAAATGCTTTTTTGTCCTTCTTCCTCCACAATAAAAACTTTATATCTTAACATCATTATGTGTAGAAATAATAGAATAACATTCTCCTGATATAGTCATTGCACAGGAAAGCTGTGAGAAGTACCTAGCTGCTCCCCTCTGCATACCTGGATATTTTGTAGATAGCTGTATCAGACTGGGTTCCTCATCAGTGGCATCTCCTACTGATATCCTCAGCCACATCTATATCAGTTGTGGCGTTTGTCCCTGACTCTCCAGTTTATTTACTTCACTCAACTCATTTTCTCTATTTGAACATAGGGCTTTTCTTAAAGTTGCTGTTATGCGACTGAGCAGCCTTATGCCACTTGTCAGTGGGTACAGGAACAGGATCTTTCAGCATCTTAACAATTTATAATTACACATTTGAAATTCATCCAATTGTTGTGTCCCTAATCTTGCTTTCACCACCAAAGACAGAGACATTCCCATTGGCTTGGATGGGCACACAATGAGATCAGTAACTGAGTCCAGTCTGAAGCAGGGTTTTCTTCTAGAGGAAGCAGAGAGCTGCAGAGAGGCAAAAGCATTCTCTTATAATAGCCTGAAGCTGTCTGAAAGGACAGGACAAGCAGCACTTTCTGGAGCATGACTGTGCTCTCAGAACGTGACAAAAGGAGATATTTGCCCACAGCTGTGCCAGTTCTTGGTGATGAGATGATTTCATTCACAAGACACGCTGTACAGGCCCTGCAACAACAACAAAAAGGCATACATTTGAGATATGTAAATTAAATTACTTGGCTTTGCACACAAAATCTCAGTTATTAGAGGGTGAGATAATGACTTGCAACATGTTTTTGAGAAGAAACACGCAACGATAATCTTATTTATTTTACACTTTAATTTCCTACTGTGCACATGCGCATCCAAAGCTTGCCTGTGCAAATGTCAGTTATCAGAGAAATGTCAAGCTACGGTTAATTTAATATCAGTGCCCCTTAGGCTTGAGCAGATGGCCAAAGTTCAGCAACTAGCAAGGTTGCCTGCAGTAAGAAGAGAAATCAGTGATGTGCACGAGGTGGGTTCTTACTGCAGTCTTGATTAAATGCAAACACGTTCACATATGCAGAAGGTAGATAGAACAGGAAAAGTAACTTGTCAAATATTTTTTAATTCCCTACTCTTTTATTTCCAAAAGATAATAGCCTGTTTGCAATTTTACTTTTAGCTGAATCACAGTGTCTGATTGACCTGAAAAGCTTTATTTTGGGTCATGCTATGCTAAAGTGCATTTTTCCATCGTGGTGCACTCTCATGGAAGCTGCACATTCAGAACTCTGCTTCTTAAAACAGCTGTGAGTCCCGTGACAGAGCACCTTCTTCTAACAGAGCAGCGTGGTGCCTCCTGAGAGCCACACACCAGAGCTGCAGATCTCCAGTCTCCCAGATCCAGCACCCTCAACAGAGAAACACCATCTCTTGAGTGGTGACCTAAAGTGCTGTTTACAGTGAGTTCAGTTCCAAACGCTTCCATGTGAAAATGATTTGTTAATCAAAAAGGTCAGAATTAAATGGTTTTCCCGTGACCCCTTAATATATCTTTCAGAAGAGAGTCTCTCTGAGACACTTAAAGATATGTTAGTCTGTACTTTTGTCCCATAAGGTTAATACAGTAAATGCACCAATACAGGAATTTCCCCCAGGAATGGATTATTCTTTTTTTTTCTTCTAGAAAGAACAATCTACGCACCATTTTTGTTCCTTTCCATCCTCCCCCAAAGCAACCTTTTCTTAAATTTTGCAACTGACCAGTTTGGGGAGTGTGGCACCCAGGAAGCCCAGGCTCCTTTGCCTCTCCCATCCTTCAGCTACTTTGGTCCTCTTGCTCCCCTGGTAGTCACGCCATCCCCACTTGTTCCGCAGGACCATGGTGCTTCCATTCACCCTGTGGGACCCTCTTTCCCCACTCACCCTGCTGGGTCATGCCACCTGCTCTTCCTGGAGGAGGCTGCTTTTATCAGAGCTGTCATTTTCTTCTTGCCATGGATAAGGCAGAAGTCCCCTTCCATTATCACGCTGGGCTGAGAGCCACCACCCAGACAGCCTGAGGTCAGCACAGAACACTGTCCCCTTGCCACCACTTTGAAGCCCAGTGACATTTTGAAGTCAAGTGATATTTTTCTAGGTGGCATTTCAACTCTCCTGTAGCTCTAGTGTTTGAACTTCCTTGCACGTACAAGAACTGCAAATTGCTTGCCCTTCCCGGGATTTGTTCTCCTGTCAGCTACGCTTTTATTTAGGATGACGTAAGAGTACATCATGTTTTCAATCTTGTGAAGGCCAGTCACAATATTGTGCTGAGAGCAGCAGAAAATGCCCTTCAGTATAACAACATAAAATTGTATTAATGGCTTCTAAAATGTTCTGTTGTGGACTGCCCCAGTTTTCTTTTTTGTGACTGTCATAAACATCTGTCTGATTCCGTAGCAGAGCAAGGATGGAAACCAAAATATTGCTGAAAAAAGGAATAAAACCTCAGTCTTTTCTGGATTTAGAATCAGGCTTATAAAATTCTTTTTCTTATACAGTTCATGGCTTTTCCTTGCTACTTATTGGTCGTATATGAAAGCATCATGTGTACTTACCTGATCAACAAAGTGTCCGCTAAATGAAAGCATGGAGGTTCAGGGGTTGGACACCAAAAACATCTTCCTTCAGCAGTCCCAACCCAGCAGTCTGCCCTTCCAACTGTCTTCCTAAATAGATGTTATCTTCCTTGCTGTGAGCGATGAGACAGAACTAAAGCCTCAGGAGCACAAAGCTTGTTCAGCAGCTCCCCTCAAGTACTGTAGTTAGACAGATGTCCTCAGCAGAAATCTGCCTTTACTCCTGGTATTTGTGACTGTACAAGGTGGGGTGACCTTCAGTATATTTGATATACATTTTTTCTTTGCAAAGTCTTAAAACCAGACATAACACCAATGACTTTGCTGGAAGGTCTCCAGGAGTGCACTGCAAAGACAGAGGGAGGTCCATTGCTCTGAGTTTGTACATACTTCCCTGTCCTCCACTGGTCCCTGCAGAGCTCTGATGCTCTACATCCAACCAGAACAAAAGGACAAGACCAGTCCAAATCTGTAGGATTAGAAATTCATGTCTTCCAAGAAACATGAGAAGAAGAACAAATTGTTCACTGTAGTCTCTTCCTTAAATCTGTGCTCCAGAATGTGGAGCCTGGAAAATTGCCTACGGTAAAGGAAATCTACGTCAGCAGACAGCTGATGAACTCCTTGTTCAGAGACCCATTGGGACTTATGCTGTGTAGCAAGTCATATGGAGCCAAATTCATAAATGGCAGATTGAGGCAGATCTCTATCTGGTGTCCAAGCAGACACCAAACTTGAACACCAGATAAAGATATGTACCAATCTGCCATCCATGGATTTGTGATAGAGAAAGGTTTGCAGAAGACTGAAAGTGCCTGGACAAATGTATTTTTTCAAGGTCCATCAGAACTGAAGTCCTGTACTGGTTGCTGATGAGCATGGGTGCCAGTAAGTATGGATCCTAGTTCACAGTATACTTCTCTCTGCCCACCTTTCATGAGTAAATGGGTTCACCAAGATTCTCTGTGCAGACTGTGGCCTGCATCACTACTACACTGCAACCTCATAGGGTGCTACAGACTGAGCTTCACAGCTAGGTCTGCTTATTTCTCTGTAGTTCCTTCTGTTGCTTTTGTGTTTTCTATAGTCATTGCCTAGCTCTTGGCATGGCAGAGTATCTTCAGCCCATGGTTTCATTGTCCCAACAAGCACTTTCCACCAATCATCAACAGACTGAATGCCATATGTTGTAACATGAGGATTTAATGGACTAAGGTGTACTTCTTCTTAGTCCTACATATCATATACGTTGACATATTTGGTCTCTTCACCTCATCTTTTCCATTCTCCCATTCAGTTCCATCTGCTTCTTATCATTCCACTCCTCAACAATGACTTCAAGAATTAATATTTAAGTGTAATCTTTGTCTGCTCACTTGTACACGCCACTAGGACTGGTCATAGTCTTGCTACTCAGGTTTGCATCCTTTGGAATCTTTTCTAACAAATCTTTGAATTGCAAGTCTGAAAATAAGATTTAAATCAAATAAAGAACATGCTAGATCCTGATCTTGTCATCTTTAATCTCAACACATTGCTACACAAGCACAGGAATGTAACTCATGTAACATGAAGTCAGTGAAACATTAGTCCGATGATTTTCTGGAAGAGAATTATTCCTATATGCTGATTAATACTGAAGATTAATGAAAGAACTACCTCATACCCCCCAGACATGCAGGAACCAGACTTTATTCTAATTCTTCTGTAATTTATGTACTTGTTCAGTTTTATGCAAAAGTAGCCTTATTTTAGTTGTTGAAACTATCCTAGGACTCTGTATGAAGCAAATCCACATTTGAGCAGAAAACTACATTCCTGGCACTGTGAATAGCTGTTTATACTACACTGTTATTGAAGACAAGCTGGATTTCACCTTTTTTCTTTCTTTTTTTTTTTTTTTAAATGTGTTTGCTTTATTTTCTTTTTCTGGTCTTAAAATTATTCATAATTCTTTTAGAAGAAGTAAAAAATCAGCACTAATTCAATACATTTAGCACTCTATCAGATTGGAGATTCCTATAACTACTGTAGGAGGAAAAAACACATGCTTCAGTGCACACTTCTTGCACAGTTAGTAATTCAAGCTTTTCTTTTGGCACAGGCAAGGTGATCTTAAGTCAGTGGAAAAGCAAAGCTGTGTGGTTAATCTGACTAATGAAATAGAGACCTGCCTCCACCATGGGCCCCCATACAATGACAAATGACAGCTGTATTTGAGAGGTCACCCCCGGGCCCTCTGACAGGAAGAGAAAAAGGAGGATTGGAGAAATGTCCAGTTTTCCTCCACGTAAGTCCATAACTAAAGGCATCGGAGAGAGTGATATTCTCCTGGCTCAATCTGCCCTGCATAAAGAGGGTTCTCTTAGCTCCATGTAAATAGCTGAAAACAATATTCTAATGATACAATTGATAACCTTTTCTCTTACTGGATTTAAAGCCTCTGCCTTTTGAGAGGTCGCAAAATTTTTATGTTTTGTGGTAAAAACATTTGTGCTGGAATGGGAGAACAGCCAGATCTTTATGATGGCTCTGCTAGGTCAGTAACAAGTCACTGCCTTGGGCAGCAGCACATCAGAAAGCAGAGAAGAGTTCCTTTCCCTTTTAAATAATTTCCTGTTCATTTATAAAGAGCAAATCTTTGACTTAGATAAAGATTTCTGTTAAAAGCCACTTAATGCTCTTTCACATAAAGAAAACTAGCAGGTTTTTTAAACTCTGGCAGCAATAGGAGGGATGTCATCAGATCAGTCAAGACATGAAGAGATCATGTTCTGTTTTGTGAAAATGCTCCATGTCTCTCAAAAGCCCCACTGTGCAGGCCTGGTATGGAGGCTGGCTCATGGATATCTGAGCAGAAGGCTTCTAAGTGTCTCAATGTCTACACAAAGAACCATACCACAAACTGAACTCCTATTTACAATTTCAGGGAGAAATAGTGATTTTTTGCATCTAATATTGGCCAATGGTCCCCTTGATTAAGTTTCTGCAATGATAAACAGTTGCCTAGGGTCATGTAGTAGGAGACCACAGTGATCTTCATCAATAATAATTTAATTTGTGTGTCAAAACAAATAAAACACACATCAATGCAAACTGAAGCTAGCAGTGAATTAGGGGTTGTTTTGCACAGTGAGTTTCTTGCACTACTCTCCTAGATGGACTGTGGTGCTCTGCTTATGTCCCTTCTGGCAAGCTGCAGCCCAGCAGCCACATCTGCACAATGATGTGCTAAGGCTACCAAAACCTGCAGTTCCCCCAGGCAACACCTTTATTGTGTGTTTTTCCTGGAGTTTGGCATGGTAAGATCAGGGATTCTGCTTAGCAGCACTGCCCAGATTGCACCCTCTTTACTTTGGAATCTATTCTGCCTGATCTTAAATGAAGTCGAGTCTTCTTGCTATGCTTTACAGCAATTTTTAGGTTTTGTGTACTTCCCTTTTAAAGGCAGAAATCTGATATCCTTTTATGTGTATATATTTACTTAGCTGAAAGGCTGATTTTAGAATTGCAGAGTCTTTTCTACTAACAGAAGATGAGTTATTTCCTCAGTGAGAGCAGGTACTTGTAGTTCATGCTGAACATAAATGGGGGAAATGTTTGAGAATATAACATTTAAATAGCATCTCCTGAAGGAATTGCAAATCCTAACATTCGTTTGGACTTACTTAAAACTCTCTGCAGTGCATTTTAGATCATATGGTGATGGGTCTTACATCCCAAATGGCATCTTTGACCCTGCTGTCCCATATAAAGATCCAGAGAAGGACTGATGGAAGTATCTATCCGTAGACAACTCTATCTGGCAGAACAATCTCTATTAAAGACTGGGACATCAGTATATGATGGTGCACCATCATCTGGAAGATGACATGGGTATCTTATATCTGGCAACAAGCAGGGTTGTATTCCAAGCTATATGAAATAATGTTGCTTATTCTGTCATTTTAATCTGCAAGAGAACATGTGAAAATAAAGCTTGACCTCAAAGTAAAACAAATGGTGTCTTTCAGAAAATTAATACGGAATGGTATTCATACAGAAAGAGCTTATGTTCTCTTGCTAACAGGGTGACTATTTTAAAGGATGGTTACATTTATTCGCTGAGACTTTCTGTGTTTTACCACTCTGGGAGTGAGCATCTTGAGGTTGTATTTATTTATATCATGATTAAATGAATGTCATCTGCTGTCACTCCTCATGCAAACAGCTTTTTCCACTTTCCTTGATACAGACAAACTGAAAGTCATGCAGAACGTCCTTTTCTTTCATCTGAAAAGCCTATGCTAACAAATGATTACTTTCTGGAAGCCTTTTTGGTTGAAAAAGAAAATAACAGATTAAACCCCACATAAACGTTATGACTCATGGAAAACTAATAAAGGTATCTCCTTACAGACTGTCATTTTAAGCCTTGGGTTACAAAAGTTATTGCTAATTTTTATTAAACCTGTATGCATGACAACAGTCACGGTTACGTTGTAATAGTGAAAATGTAAACAAGAAAGTTTATCTTGCAAGTGCTGTAGCATTGTGCTAATGTAGCCTGCCTTCCTGCTAAGGAACAGCTTAATGTCTTTGCTATAAAAGTGCTAAGCTCCCAGGAAGGATTGTTTCTTCTCCATAACTAGCAACAAAATTGAACACGTTGTATGTACATTTTTATGTCTTTTTTATCATTGGAAAAAGAAATCACAGGCACCGAATTAGTGTTAAAATAGACTGAATCAGAAGACTGTTTTCTTCTGTTGCCACTTCCCCTTCTCTCACTTCATGAATTCTTTGTTATGGCACTGTAGAATCATAGACCATCTTTGGACCTACCACCAAGATGGTTCAAGTCTAAAACAGAAAGTCCTTTTTCTAATCCTTTCTGCCAAACAAGATCAGATGGTATCCAGACTGTGCTCTTCATCTGAAAATACATTGAAACAAAATACTGAAAATAGTTGTCTCAATTCAGAAAAAAGCTACAGGCTTCCAGGTCTGGTGGGAGATGTGGAGGTTGGGGGCTGTCTTGGATGGAGTGACCACGAAATTGTAGAGTTCTTGATTCTAGGTGGAGCCTGGAGGGAGAATAGCAAAACTGCCACCTTAGACTTCCGGAGGGCAGACTTTGATTTGTTCAGAAGACTAGTAGGGGCAGTCCCCTGGCGTTCAGTCTTAGCGAACAAAGGGGTCCAAGATGGCTGGTCGCTCTTGAAGAAGGAAGTCTTAAAGGCGCAGGAGCGGGCGGTCCCCCTGAGCCACAAAATGAGCCGGCGGGGAAGAAGACCGGCGTGGGTGAACAGGGAGCTGTTCTTAAGGTTGCGGGAGAAAAAGAGAATCTATCGCCTGTGGAAGGAGGGAAGAGCAACTCAGAATGACTACAAAGAGGCTGTTAAGATGTGTAGAAGGAAAATCAGAGAGGCAAAAGCCCAGCTTGAATCTAAGCTGGCCGCTGGGGTAAAAACAAACAAGAAACTCTTTTACAAATACATCAACTGTAAGAGGAGGGCAAAGGGGAATCTCCAGTCTTTACTGGACAAAGCTGGGAATGTGATCACAGAGGATAAGGAAAAGGCAGAGGTTCTGAATGCCTTCTTTACGTCTGCCTTTAAAAGTCATCTCGGTTATTCCCAGGGCTCCCCACGCTCTGGCTTGGTAGTCTCGGCTGGGGAGCAGACTGAACCACCTGTGATTCTTGAAGAAGCGGTCAGGGAATTACTACTCCAACTGGACTGCCGCAAGTCCATGGGTCCGGATGAGATTCACCCGAGAGTGCTGAAGGAACTGGCGGAGGTGATCACTGAGCCGCTTTCCGTTATCTTTCAGCGCTCCTTGTTAACGGGTGAGGTCCCAGAAGACTGGAGGCTTGCCAACGTGACTCCCATTTACAAGAAAGGTTGTAAGGAGGATCTGGGGAACTACAGGCCTGTTAGCCTGACCTCGGTGCCAGGGAAGGTAATGGAACGGATTGTCTTGAGGGAGATCATGCGGCAGGTGTGGGATGACCAGGAGATCGGACCTAGCCAGCATGGGTTTGTGAAGGGCAGGTCCTGCTTGACCAATCTGATCTCCTTCTATGATCCTGTGACCCGTCTGATGGATGAAGGAAAGGCGGTTGATGTGGTCTACTTAGACTTCAGCAAAGCCTTTGACACTGTCTCCCATGCTATTCTCCTGCAAAAGCTGGCAGCCCGTGGCTTGGATGGGTACACTCTCGGCTGGGTAAGGAGCTGGCTGGAAGGCCGGGCCCAGAGAGTGGTGGTAAATGGAGTCAAATCCAGTTGGAGACCAGTCATGAGTGGTGTTCCCCAGGGGTCGGTGCTGGGGCCTGTCCTCTTCAACATCTTTATTGATGACTTGGATAAGGGCATTGAGTGCACCCTCAGTAAGTTCGCGGATGACACCAAATTGGCAGGGAGTGTCGATCTGCCTGAGGGTAGCGAGGCCCTGCAGAGGGATCTGGATAGACTGGTGAGCTGGGTTGAAGCCAATGGGATGAGGTTCAACAGGACCAAATGCCGGGTCCTGCACTTTGGCCACAACAACCCCAGGCAGCGCTATAGGCTTGGGGCGGAGTGGCTGGAGGACTGTGTTGAGGAAACAGACCTGGGGGTACTGATTGATGCTCGGCTGAACATGAGCCGACAGTGTGCCCGGGTGGCCAAGAAGGCCAACGGCATCCTGGCTTGCATCAAAAACAGTGTTACTAGCAGGAACAGGGAGGTAATTGTCCCCCTGTACTCAGCATTGGTGTGGCCGCACCTCGAGAACTGTGTTCAGTTTTGGGCCCCTCACTGCAAGAAAGACATTGAGGCCCTGGAACGTGTTCAGAGGAGGGCTACGAAGCTGGTGAGGGGTCTGGAGCACAGGCCTTATGAGGAGCAGTTGAGGGAGCTGGGATTGTTCAGCCTGGAGAAGAGGAGGCTCAGGGGAGACCTTATAGCTCTCTATAACTTCCTGAAGGGAGGTTGTGGTGAGCTGGGGGTCGGCCTCTTCTCTCGTGTAATCAGTGGTAGAACTAGAGGGAATGATTTCAAGCTGCACCAGGGGAGGTTCAGGCTGGACATTAGGAAGTATTACTACTCGGAAAGGGTAGTCAGGCATTGGAATGCACTGCCCAGGGAGGTGGTGGAGTCACCGACCATGGGAGTGTTCAAGAAAAGTTTTTGGATGTTGCGTTGAGGGGTATGATTTAGCTGGGAAGTATTGGTAATGGTTGGACTGCATGATCTTCTAGGTCTTTTCCAACCTTGATAATTCTGTGATTCTGTGATATTCTACCTTTAAATGTTTTTGGTTGCCAGGTATACACGGCAGTCACTCAGTTCCATTCATCTCAGAGATCCATGCTCAGAGTGCTATTTCTAGAGCACAATTCTTCACTTTGCAACATAGATACAGTACTTACAGTCACTTCATGACAAAAATGCTTGCTCTTCTCCAGAGGCTGAACAACCACGCTGCCCACAGCTAAAGCAGGATTCAGTTCAAGATTGCACTACCTGAACTTAGGCGCCTGAATGTGGTCTGGGGCCATTCTCAGCATCATCAGTGGAAGCCTAGTTAATGCAGTGAGTTGATCCTCAAGAACAAAACAATGGAGGCATCTCAACACTAGATGCCTGCTTGTGTGCCACCAGAAACCTGGATGAGCTGAAGGCTCCCCTGACCTCGCTGACTGCAGCATGAGCTTAACTGCCAGCAATGCTATGTACACCTATGAGGAAAGGCTGAAGTTCAGTACATCTTAAATTCTATTTCTGAAAACAGGTGAGGTGAATCTGGCCCTTACAAATCTTCTGAGACCTTATTAGGTAATAAAGTCACAGTGAAATATGTTTCTTCCATCTTTTTGTAGCTAATGATGCATTTTCTATGGTAATAGCATTTCCTTAAAACACACTGAGTATGTTCATTCATTTTTCTCTGTATCTAAAGTACTGTGGAAAGTGGGTTGATATCTTAAATCTCAGAGTAAGTTGAAGTCCTCCTCATATACTTGAAAAAAGAAGATTGTGTTTATCCTAAGTCCTTGCTCCAGTTCTTTCTGGCCAGGAAGGGCAAGAGGATGTATCATAGACACCAGTCTCTGCATTGCTACATATATGAATTCTTGGATGTGCTTTCAGTGTAGTTTGTATTGAGCTATTCATTTACTAGGTTGTGTCTTCTAACTTCTGCTTCTAACTGTTAGGCATGCTGTTTGCTTCAATCCTCAGTTCCCACTTGGACTTCATCACAGTTGAAAACTGTTGCCTGAGATAAACGGACAGATCCCTCCCACCAGAAATCATTCTCACCTTTGACTACAGTGGAAACTTGCATACTAGACTGAACTCTTCTAAGTAAGTGAGGTGGATCCTGCACAGGATGTATTCTGTTGTGATTATTCAGGAGAGCCAGCACAAGGTTTAAAGCTGTGCAGAAGTACAGTTGCATTATTGTTGAAATTACCCTCAGAAGATATGCTTGATTTCAGAGGGATAGTGATTTCACATCACTAAAATAAAATGTTGCCCAGTTCTGCTATTAATAGCACATGGCAAAGGAAAATATAAATAACCCTTCACATGGGTTTGAATGATTGCATATTCTTTACACTCAATAGAACATCAGCAAGAATTTGTCCATTCGTGAGCAGCGGGAAACTCTCACTTTATAAAGTTGTAGGACAGCTGAAGTGAACTGATTGGATCATGTTGCATAAATATATGCTAAAGTCTTCCTGGAAAAAGACCGTACTTTACATTTGAAAATAACTGTATTCTGAGTATTGAAGCTCTGCTTGTGAGGTTGCCTGCAAGACAACATTACAGCTCTAATTAAGGCAGCTGAAAGCCAGAGCAATACTAAATAATAACAATAATAGTAGCACAAAGAATGTTGGGCTCCAGATGGCTTTAAAATAAATTGGTAAATTAGTAGAGAAACCAGAGATTACTTCTGCTGCACAGAAGAAAATCGTGCTGTACATCTGAAATATTAAGGCAGCAGAAAATAAATGAATAGTGCAATAGTTGTCCTTAACACTTTTTAGATGTTCATAAAATTAGTAGGTCACACTCTGCTACATCAACAGTGATAGTGTGTATGGGAAACTGTTAATCACAGCCTGAACCTCTGATTAACCATCTGAGGCAAGTGATGGGTCAGCTGTGGGAGCACAGGTGAAGGTAATTCAGCTGTGCTCCCGGAAGGGGTGGAGCTTGACTCCACCTCTCCTAGATCCCATTTAAGGACTGACTACCACTAAGGCAGCATCTCTTTTGGAGATTGCTCCTGTGTGGAGTTCCTTGTGGTGAGCATTAACTTCAACTGTGAGCCTCAGTGTGGGTGAGTTATTCTTCTATAACCTCTGGCTATCCATCTATTATAACCTTGTATAATTGCAACTATACATAGTGTATTCCTGTGCAATAAGGAATAATATTAAAATGGGGGAACCTGCAAAGCCTTTAATTAAATTTTGAAATTCCAAATGAAAGTATCCTGAAGTCTTGTCCAGAAAGTCAACTTGAACATTCTGAAATTACAGAAAGAAAATCACATTTAATATATCAAGCTTTCTCAAGAGAAAAGGGGTGGCTTTAATCAGCTTGAGATGACTAAGGGCTGTTTGGAAATTTCTTGTTGACTAGGCTAAAATTCCTCTCTATTCAATTATCTTACAAAAAATATTGATAGACAGACATAGATACAGATATATGAACGGCCCAAAACATTTCTTTCCTTTGGTTTTTTTTTTTTAAATTCATTTTCAGCAAGACTAGTGGTTGCTTATATCGCATGGTACAATTTTTGTCTGGGCAATGACAGTCATAGAAGAGAAGCAAATGAGATATTGAGCTTCAAGGAGGAACAAATTACAGACACTTATTTTCAGATAATTAATAGCTCAGTTTACAACTTACCCAAATTCTGAGATTTGAAAAAAAAAAAACTACCTTGCAACAAGACTGCCTGTGGCTAATAGGATAAATGTACGAATGACAATTGATCAAGTTTTGCCATTATGCGAGATTGCAGAAATAAGGCAGCCAGCCTCTGTGTGGTAGATTAGGTCTCAGTTTTGAAAGACAGAGGTGTGATAGAAGATTTCATCTGCCATATAGGTGGATAGTTAGTCCCAAGCTTTTTATTCTTTTCTTCTTATAGCCAAAGCAACCCAACACAGCCCAGACCTTTCCTTGTGTTAGGGAGAAAAAATTAATTCAGAATTCAGACAAATCAACAGTAGCATATGTAAAGTGAACTAACCTACTATCTTTTCTAACACAAGAATATAGACGTATCCTGCAAATTGATCTATTAGCAGGTTTCAACACAAGTACTTCTACGCAGTATGTAATTATACCATTGTCATAGGTGAAAAGATCAAAAATATGGATCAGTTCATGGAAAAAAGTCTTGAAACATCACCTAAACTCACTTAGCTCACAAGATCCCTAGGGCTCCCATTGCTCAGCTAAAATTGTGGGAGCAATAGCCAGTATGTTCACCTGACACTGATTTCTTTCCCCCAAGGATTCACTGTTTTCTGCTGCTGGAGGCACGAGACACAGTACTAGATAAAATGACCTAGTAGAGTGTCTCTTATGCTCTTTGGCCACTGTACTTGTCTTCGGGAAAGAGAACAAGTAGTTCTCTCATAATTATTGATAAGCATAAGCAATTCTCTTGTGATAGTTAATAAGAAAAACCAAGGTTTTCTTCTTTGTGCAAGCCTTTTCCTAAGGACTATGCAACTCCAGTCCCCACAAGCGCAGGATCAGCACTGACCTCATCAATGTAACATCAGCACAACCTCATGAGAATCACCAAGGTTACACGGTGCAAAATGGCATGCGGATCTCCATCAGAGGGCTGCAAAGATGATTGAGGGCCTGGAGCACCTCCCTTACGAGGAAAGGCTGAGAGACCCAGAACTGTTTGGCCTGGAGAAAACTGACATCAGTGCTTACAAATATGTAATGGGCAGGAATCAAGTGGGTTGGACCAGACTTTTTTCAGTGGTGCCCAGTGGCAAGACAGGGGGCAACAGGCACAAACTGGAATATGGGAAGTTCCATACAAACACAGGGAAATAAAATCTTTACTGTGAGGATGAAGGAGCACTGGAACAGATTGCCCAGAGAAGGTGTGGAGTCTTCTTCTCTGGTGATGTTCAAGACCAGTCTGGGCACTTTCCTGTGGTACTTACTGTAGGGCAGAAGAATATAATGATGGAGAAAATATTCGGTGTTGGAGTATCTAGTTTCTTAGTTTGGACGCTTAGATCTAGGCACTGAAGGAAAAGCACAACACTTTATAAGCAAAGGACAGTATGTCTGGATTTCTCTAATATCTTCCAGTGATACCTTCTGGTATTAAACGTTATTTGATGCAGAAGCTCTGTGATCAGTTCCACTGCAGTATGTCCCACCAGGCACCGCTATAACCCATTCTAGGAAACTCATTTTCTTCACAGTTAGGGCCAGAAAGACCCCACATTTAAATTATTTTAGACCTGTAGAGAGCTCACAAAGAGATCACAATGGTTCTTGGAAAAAAGTCATAATTTTCTCTCCTTCCACCTCTGTCCACTGGTATTTGTTTCTTCTCTTATTTACAAGGACATTTTGTACCAGTAATATTTTTCAGAAAAGGACTGCTGGAGAGGCATTCCTTATAAAGCTGGACTTGAGTACCTGTAGTCTCACATTTTTAGATCGAAAGACTTTTAGATATACAAGGCGGTTCTTAGATCGGTCAGTAGTTTGCTTCTTTAGCCTACATGATTTATAAAAAGACAAATTTATCTTTAATTAGAAAAGCAAAAATATTTGCACCGTTTTAATGAGGCTTGATTCAAAGCTGTTTTTCTTGATGAAATTATAAGATGAAAATCTGACCCCCTGCTATTAAGTGTTGACTGAACATTAACTTTAGGACTGTTTATAAGTGTTACTATAATGAACTGATTCAATTTATCTGATTGCAGCTCACTTCACATAGGGATATATATGATTTTAAAGATACAATATCTGTCTGAGGCAACCCAAGCGTAATGATACAAGTGCAGGACCTGTGCCCTGATTTACTCAATTTTTTTTTCCCTTTTTTTTTCCATGCAAGTATGCTGTTAAATTATGTGTAAGTGAGACTCAGTTTATTTTGAGTGTCAGGAATGTTCCAAGACAGCTAAGCCTAAAAACACAGAATGCAATTCTCCTATAAATATTAACTAATTACAATATTTATTTGTATTTAAAGGAATAACTTATTATAATATACTATTATGTTACTATTATATTGTAAGTATATACTAATACACTTATAACAACTAATTTAGATAGTTTATATAAATAATTTTGTTTTCAGCTTCACTCAATGTCAGTGGGAAACCTCTTCTGGAAGTACTCTATATGCATATTTTCAAAAGATATTTAATCATTTAACTTCAGTTCTCTTATTTTTAAACCATTAGCTGATCTCTCTCTGCTCTTGAAAGTGGATTTTCTTAAGAAAAGTGTTTGCTTCCCAAGAGTTTCTGATGTAAACTAAAGGTAGACAGTGATGGTGGAAGAATACTACCCACCTTTTATGTATGTGGTTTCTACTGCAAGGCTCAAGAGCATTCATGGAGGCAGCTGCTGTTATTCATATTTTGTAGATAAGGAAACAGATATCAGCGATGACACAATCTACTGAGTCATACAGTGAAACTGCAGCCAAGCTATCCCCGAAGCCCATGTCTCCCAAGTTCTCCATCCACAGTGCATCTTTGATACAGTCAAAAGATAGATTTGTTGGAATACACAAAACTTGCTGACTTGAAAATGCTCAAAAACAACATGGTAATTTCATCAAAATTCTGATTGGAGGGGAGAAAAAAGGGAAAACGTACAACACTACTGAATCAAGGTACTCTGTTATTTGCAGAATTCTGAGTTTTCATTTCTTCCTGAAATTTGAGATTTCAGGCCAAACAAGCAGGAAAATAAAAATCAAATCAAAAGATCAATTCCTCCAAAATACAGGGGTGTAGTTTTCACAACACTTCTTTCCTTTGTATTTTCTATTTCTACAGCTCTCTCCAAAGTTGCTCTTATTATATATCAGCACAAGAAGAAACTAACCTTCTTTGACTGAAGAAAATATTCAAAATGAGATCTATTTTGAAAGGCAATCTCTCACTTGTTCTAAGAGCCTCTGATTGGCAGTCAGAGGAGAAGGGGAAAGAAAAAGGAAAAATAGACTTAGTAAAGTGGATTTTTTTTTTTTTTTCCATAAGGATTTCCATTTGGGTTAAAAACTAGCAGCCTCAAATTTAGAACTGATAAGAGAGAATGGGGGGGAAAGAAAGGTTGGATGGGACCTCTGGAGATCGTGTGGTGTAAGCTCCAGAGTCACTGCAGTGCGAACTACAGTTGATTGTCCAGGAGCACGCCTAGCTGGATTTCAAATATCTCAAGGGTGGAGATCCCACAGGAACTCTGAAGGAAGTACCAGGATGTCCCTCTCAGGTTATGAAACCCGGTAGATATCAAGTTCTGCCCACTAAAATGCAATTGGAATAGCTTTCCAGGGCTGTATGGGTTAAAAAAGGAAGTTGCAGTGCCATTATTATTTTTGGAAACATAAATCAGATCCTCAGAAATACTCTTACAACCAATTTTCCAGCAGATTATTAAAACTGTAGTCATCAACAACATGTTGGATTTGACTGAACGCCACTTGGCTGCACATAAAATACTAATGTGTGAGTTGAACAAATTTAAGCTTTGAAATATTTGTATAACTGTAGGAAAATATATAAACAGTGCTTCCTAGAAGACCAGTCCATGCTACTACACCTGAAAAAAACAAGAATTGACTTTAAGGATCAGCCTTTCTCCATTCCATTTTTTCTTTTTTTTCTTTTTTCTTTTTTTAACTTTTTCCTTTAATCTGCCAGCTTACCTGTGACAGATGTGTGTTTGTTTTGCACTGGCCCAATTTTTATCTCGTGGACATGCTTTATCTCAGCTAGGAAATATTAAAAAAAAAAAATTAGACTAGTTTTAGTGAAATCACTGGAAATGCTGCCATTTAATATACTTTATATTGCTGAGTCAGAATTTGTCCCACAAGCAGGGGAAAAGGACCTCCGTTTTAAAAATTTTTTCTAAATAAACAATTTGAGATACAGATTCTTTAAAGGCAGTAAAGTGAAACCTCTACGAATTGTTATTTAATGCAGGTTGTTGGCTAATATATAGAGCTGAAAAATACACAAGCCATATCTTCAGTATAAAAAATTGTCTGTTTTTCCTATGGATATCTCCAACTGAATTTTACAGTCTTAATCTAAATACCTTACAAAGACCAAACATAAGGGATCTTTTAATTTGATGTAAGCAGACAACTTCAAATACACTGTACATAGCCATTATGTCAGTTAGTTACCCAAGCTCCAAACAGTTTTAAAAATAAACCAGTTTGATAGTAGTATATACATAAAGAGATCTCTAATGTGCAGTCTTGTTCTCCAGCTATTCTGGACACCTTAAGGCCACACCAATAAACCTATTCTAGATGACCCCATAAATTCTGTCGAGGTGACCCATACCTCTGTTAACATTTAGGCCTTTACTTGCAGTTCTTGCGCTGTTTTGAAGGAATCCCTCAGATCTCCAGATTCCCACACATCGGTGCAATCACCAGTCTGGAATTTCCACCATTGCTGCTTCCACCAGCCTGGAATCTCTGCTCAAAGGGCACTAATGATGCTTCCATCTGTGGGGTACACAAGAGCCCACACAAACAACCAAAGCCATGGGCAACTTCAAGCCATGTACAAGAGGGCTGCCGTTCCTCTGAGGGACAAGATAAAATTCAGTCTACAGGAAAAACTGAGAACCACTGGCAGTGTAAATGTCAGGACTCATCAACAGCTGCTTCATTCCCCTAACTCATTCTTGTTGTGAACTGTTTGCTAAAGTAGGCACAGCCCCTGAAGATTTCTCAGTAATTAGGACTTACAGTCTAGGCATTGATGGTTCTGTGAATACCAGGCATTTGCTAATGACTTCATGGTCATTAATTTTTGGAGGTCTGGTAGGCAGGTGGTAGAACTACCTTTGGAGATTTTGAGACTGTTTGGGTTGTGAGGAGAGGACTAGACACACGTTACTGGTTGAACATGATCTTGTTCCAATGTCGTATCCATCTACCCCTGTCAAATACAGCGACTAGTGCTCTTGCATTTAGATTGAACTGGAGATAAGATTTTCTCTGTTTTATGGTTTGGTTTGTGGGTTGTTTTTGTTTTTTTTTTCAAATTTATTAATCTTTTTTAAAGATGGACTGGTTTGGAGAAGCAGTGAGACCAAGAGGGCGAGTGTTGGCATTAAAAGACTGGAAGCAAGAAGTTATCTTGATTTCTGTGGGAAGCCAATGGTGTGGCCCTATCACCTACTATGGGCATACCTCATATTACTGTACTTCACCAAGGGACCTTAGCAAAGGCTTCAGAATTACTAAAGCAGCATAATATTTCTTGTTTTGTTCAAAAAGTCTCAAAGTTCTCTTTGATGTACCTAGAAATTGACAACCTTTCAGTTCAGATGCATCGTATTTCAGTCATGCCTTGAACTTAGGGAGGAAAAGGTTGAAAACACACTAGTAACTTTGAACGCTACAGCTTTAACAACACAAAACTCTTCAGTATGTTTTCATATATCTTGACTAATTATGAAAGATTAGAACTGCTAACAGGTATCTATAGTAAAATTTTAAAATGAGATGGTAAATACAGATGAATAATTCACCTTTTGTTTTCCTTTAGTACAAAACCTATTTTTAAATCAGGAGGGGAATTGAAGCATTAAACTAAAACTTTCTTCAAATCCTTTTGTACAGTTTTGTAAAAGCCTCATAATAAAACCTGATGTTATATTAATAAATATCTTAGTTTGCCAAAGAATCTGTAGTCCTTTCACTACTTAGTCCTTTGTTTCTCTAGCAAAAATATTATCTGAAATCTTTAAAATATAAAATTATTAATAATAAAAAGTGGTGATATTACACCCAATAGCACCCTGTCAAGAATATAATTTTTTCTTTTAAAAGCAAAGCAATCTTGATTTCTACAGCAATCATTTAATTTTTAAGAAACTACTGTCAAACCTGGAGTCTGCAAATACTCCTCCTGAGATCTGATGTTTGATCCCAGCTATTAGGAGACTGCTATTTTCATTTCCAAACAGAAATGTAATTGCATTATCATGAAAGTCACATTGCTGTTGGCTGTACTGTAAATGCCCATGGATGTCCTCTTGACCTCAAAAATGGCATCATATTGTGAAAGATTTCTGGTTGCAGAGAGCCCCGTCTGTTCATACCTGCAGGACGAAAGTAAAAATTCCACTGTAATTTTACTCAGTATATGAGTAATTCAAGGTATCTTAAAATACTTATTTGGTTTTAAGGCTACAGAAAAAGAGAGCTGCCAGCATAAAGAAGGGATAGTTCATGATCAGTTCATGATCCCAGTTGCTTGTGTGAAAATTGAGACTCATTCCAACAAAACCAGTAGAAATTTTTCTTTTTCCAGTGACACAGCTAAAATTAGAACTGGGATCAGAGAATGCCCTTTTTGTACTGTGGCACCCAGAGCTGCACCCAGTGCTTGAGGTGTGTCTGCGCAAAGCAGAGCATGACAGTCCCTTCCTTTGCCTGGTAGTGGTGCTGTGCCTGGTGCACAGTACATCTTAGCTTGGTTGTGCAGTGGCACAGCCCTGCCATGGTGGAGGCATTGGTACATCAGGCACACTGGGCTTGTCCCATCCTTGCTATGCCACTCAGACTACAAGTGGTTCTTCAAGCAACATGCACATAGTTCTTCTAATAGATAGATAGCTTCCTCTGTGGTGGATAACAGATGTATTTCTGCTATACGCATCCGTCTCCAACCTCTGCAAGAATGGAAATTAGTTTATTTCCCAGACCAGACACCAGAGTATTATAATTTATCAGCAGACTGCAGGGTCACTTGCTCCATATGATTTAATTTAGGCAATTTTCTGCTACACTGTAGCCAACAATTTCTTAAGTGCAAAGGTCACACCAAAAGTAATGCCTTTTATTTATTTCCGTGGAAGCTACAACAGATACAAAGAGCACAATAACACTTTTTGACAGAGCAAATTCTCAGTGACAAAATACTACTTTTCAGCATAGTCACCACTGTTAGATATGCAGCTTTGTCAGCAATGACCAAGTACCCACATGCCACTCTCATCAAAATCTGCAGTAGTAGAGGTGAACCACTGTTGCTGTCATCACTGTTGCTGTCAACACTGTTGAAACACACTATGCATGGCCTCATGTGCTCACAGCCACTCTTTGGTCTCATAAATATTCATCAAGTGTCAATGAATGTCAATGGATGCCATTTTTTCCGCATGGAGGAATTCAGTGGCATTCCTTCATTCATACACATTTTTATGGACTGGAGGGCAGGTACTGGGGAGTGAATTTCCTTCCATTAGGAGTCAAGATAGGGTTTGGGATCACCTGATGAACCTGAACACAAAGTCTGTGAAGCTCAATGACATGCATCCCAGGGTCCTAAGGGAACTGGTTGATGTGGTTGCCAATCCACTTTCCATCGTATTTGAGAAGTCATGGCTACTGGCTGGAGTCCCAGGTACCTGGAAGAAAAAGTTAACATCACTGTCATTTTTAAGGAAGGTAGAAAGGAAGACCTGAGATGCTACAGACCGGTGAATTTCTCTGTTCCTGGGAAGATCAAGGAGCAGATCCTCCTGAAAGCTTCATGAAGTTGTACAGATGGTAGAAAAGTGATTCAAGACATCCAACACGGCTTCAACAAGGTCTATAGTGTGTCTCAGATTGTAGCCTCCAGGTGCTCCAGTCTTGACAGAAATGGTAAATACTTCCACTTGAAAGACTGAAATTTCATCACAACCAAAATATCTCAGAGCTCTACCAGAGTCAGAAATTCTGTATTGCTTTCCTCAGGTGAGTGGCAGCATTGCTTTTATCTCCTTTGGTATGATGAAGATTGCAAGACTCAACTTATTCTGAGCACAAATACGAGCTACTTCAAATCTACTCTTTCTATATCTGGCACTCAGAATAGATGGGAAAATTGTGTCCTATATTTAAGACATATTATTGAATTTAGCCTCTGCTATCATAATATTCCTGACAGCTAAAGTGTATTTCAGCATGGCAAAGCAATTACACATTTATCAGTTAAATCTGTTTCCAGTTGAACGAAAAAAATAGATTTTGGTTAAGAGCTTCAGAGAACTTTCAGTAAGAGAGTGATTCCCTAGAATTTACAGATGAGCAATTACTGCCTTTTAAATCACTCACCATATGTTACTGCTCCCACGAGTGATACGTATACCAATCAGTATTATAAGTAAGTCAAAGCAGTGCAACAGCACAGTCTGGTCCAGGGGCTCTGCAGATATTGTAAACTTTGGGAGAATGGGAAAAAATACAGTGGTGATCCTCTGTTGGACATTCATCATGGAGCAGTGTGTCCATAGCAAGGGGTGCATCTCAGCAACCAAAGTGAGATGTTTACAGCCAAGAGGTGTGAGTTAGTGCCAGCAACTCTACATCGCTTTTAAAATCCCCAGAAAAAAATAGGCAATTTCAGGATGCAATTTCTTTGGCCTGTTTTATGCCTGCTTCATGATGAGATGGTGCAATGAATCCCCTCTTCTCGCTCAGAAAATGTGCCTCTGTCAGTCACGACAGGAGAAGTCTCTGAGGCAGGTGTTTCTCCAGGCCATTTTTCCCTAAATTGATCACTGTCCTTTCCTACTTTAGGGAAACATCTTGGAACCAGAGAAGTGGGATTTGGTCCTTCTGATAAAGAACAAAAGGATGGGAATTTCTGCAGGTCCCATACAGCAAAGGCTTTCAGTGGCACAGGATTTTCATTAGCCCTTTGTTTTGCATGTTAAACATTTACTATTTCTCACAAGTTGTTTTAAAACAAATAATAGAAAATAACTGCCTGAATGGCTTTCCAGTCAGTAAATATGCAGTTCACAGAACCCAGGTCCTTTCCTGACCCTGAAGCACTTCACTGCAGATCAGACCCTCAACTGCTGCCAATGGACTTGATAGTACAGATGTCACCAGCTAGTGATTTGATGGCAGGTTGGTCCTCCATCACAAGACTCCTGAATAGGAGCAGGTTATCTAGTTCTGTACATCAGGATGATCGCCATCAGGTCTTTTCATTAATGCAAAACTTTAATCCCTTCAAGCAATCTACTAATTTTGCCTGTGAATGGAAAAGGAACAAATGGTTTTCTAGAGAATAATATTCACTGACATTTATATCATTCAGTGAGCTACTATGTCTTGATGTAATTTCAGTAATGAGGAAAGGAGAAATATTATTTTCTTGGTAGAGGGTCAGAGGAACCAGGAAAACACTGTCATAAAGAAACTATTTCACAAGCAAGTAGTCAATTATGCCAGAATGGAAATAAAACTGTTTAAATGATGGTATAATTAGAGCTGTTATAGTTAGAGGTTTCAACAGAAATTCTGAAATGTAAAAATGTACGAATAGCTCAGTTCATAATGGATTTGCATAGTGCTATAGACCAGTTCAGACTCATGAATAACCTTGCCCATCCAACCAGCAGGTTGGTTTGAACAGAAGGGCAAGTGTAGGCAACATGAAAGGTTGGCATTGTGGCGCTTCTTAACAAAGCTGTGGTACGACTCTGTAGGTACCAACACTGCAGTTCTGAGAGCAAAAAGAAAAGCGTGTTGAAAATGAGCAAAAGGGTATGAATGCCCAAATCCTACAGAAACTTTTTATTACTGAGCACCAAAGTCCAAATTTAGGAGGTCAGATACCTCCCTTTATAAGTCTTAAATGCAGACTCTCTCTGGAAACACAAATAATCTCGACTTCCTGATAAAGCTGACAAAGGAGGATGAGGGACCCCTCTGCAAATTGAAGATTTTATCACAAAATCCACATCTTTCTGTCTTCCTACCACTCTTTCTTCATTTAATTCACTTGTACATCCTCATTCTGTCCTCCAGACAGCCTCTCCAAGAGCACTAACATGCTGAATGCTTCAGACAGGGCACAGTCTGAAGTGCGCTCAGTGAGTTCAGTCTGCCAAAGCCACTAAAGGCAACCCTGACACGTGTGCTCTGCAAAACAGTTCAGGAACAAAGGCAGAGGTACAACATTAGAAGTCACCTCTGGAATGAGCACAACACAAACCAGATCATATTTTAAAGCCTTAACAGGATTGCCCAAGAATAAAAGTTAAAACAAACCACTTTGAGTCTAAAAAGAATGGTCAGAATGTCAAATTGAGGTTTTAAATTGATGTGGAGTTTTCTTGTTTGGGGGCAGGTTTCTAGCTTTATATTATTGGCCTCCAAGCATCATTTCCTGCACCTCTTTTTTCCAAACTGAGCCCACCCAGGGGTGACTGGAGCATCACCTGCTCATAGCTCCACTGATTGATATTGTTGAAGTATGACTGCACAGTAGCTGTTAGCAAGGTTGTCCTGAGTTATTTATTCAGCCCATCAACCATAGATCAACACCATTTGTCTTCTCAAATAGCTCCCAACCAGACTAAATTTAGAGTACCTCTGCTTGAAGAAGTGTAATTAACATCCAGGAGGCTGGCAGCAGTGGTGCAGTACAGGGTACAGAGTGCAACTACGACAGATAGTGCCTCTTCCAGCCAGCACTGTACAGTACCAGAGTCCAGCAATGATCATAGAATCATAGAATGACTGGAGCTGGAAGTGACATTTAAGTCTACTCAGTTCCAACCCCCTGCCATGGGCAGGGTGTCACCCACCAGCTCAGGCTGCCCAGGGTCCCATCCAACCTGGCCTTGAATGCCTCCAGAGATGGGACATCCACAGCTTCTTTGGGTGGCCTGTGCACCAAAACTTCTGAGGGACAGGAAAGCCACAACCTGTAGGAGGAAGAGGGATCATGGACTCAGCAGGGGCAGAAGGATGGCAGGGACATGGACATGTCTGGTCCTACAAAGCTTTGGGTTGACTCCGTGCATCATTGTGCCTCCTACTGCTGCTCTTCCAGAAACTCCAGCTGGAGAGGAGAAGTAACTGAGGAGGTCATGAAATTAAAACAAGAACAAAACAATAAAATAAAATAAAATGTAAAATAAAATACATGTGTTGCCACAGTTAGACTTCAAAACCATGACAAGGACTTAAAGCATGTGGGGGTTGCTGTGTGGGTTTGCTGAAGAAACTTGGGAATTCTGAGGGGAAATTATTCAGTTGTTTTGGCGTTTGCTGGGTTTTAAGCTAATAGCATGGTATTATGTAAATTGCATGCTATGAAAATGATTTTCACTGTTTCGTGTGCTCAGCCCAATTTTATAACCATAGTGGCTAAACAGAAAGACACAGTGGGGAAGAGCTCTGAATTTAAGAACAAATTCAGGTGGAGTGCTTGCACTGGGCTGAGTCATTTAATTCAGTGAAAGTATCATCACTGGCACACACAGTTCAGAGTTGGCTTTGCATTTCTCCACCTCAGAAAGGAAAAAAAATATTCTGCTGCTGTTGCTCTTGTTGGAGATTTTGGGGCTCCACTGCAGAAAGCTCTTGGCTTTTTGTGCTCCAAGTTTTCCTATTGCAGGGTTTGCTTTACAACTAACTGGGGCCTTCGCAAGATCGAGGTCCTAATGAGGAACCATGATTTTCAAGGTTTTAAAATAACTCAAGAGCCGCTGGTGTTACAGAAGTGGTTTCCATCAGTGACCCTCAAAGGTGCAGTAAGTAGCCCAGAGGTAGGACTGGGAATCACATTAGGGATGTTCTCCATTACACACCATGATGAGGACTGTGTATGGTTGTTTGGGAGAGACATGATGGGTTGGCAGCAGTCCATGGGCCCGACTCGTTTAGGAGCCACTGATATAATTTGTGGCATAGATAGCACTTTTCCACAATCTTGAAACATTTCAGAAAATAAATAACATTTTATTTTATGGCCATATCTTGCATATCAAAGCTTGTGCATGGGTTACAAAAGATATGCAGTAACAGCCCTTAGGGGAGTCATCACTCAAATATCAAGTGACTTGACTCAGTAAATAGTTTTTATGCCAAAAATAGGAAGTAAATACAGTATATATACATCATCTTGTACATACATTGATCTTCTACCAGTGATATATACTAGCATATTTACTAGCAATTGTTAAGAGAGCATAAGCACAGTTATTACACTGTAAGTACAGCATATGCATGCCAGAGAGAAATGGAATATTTTACTCCAGTTTTAGTAAACTCTTTCCCCTGTACTCAAAATTCATTAGAATTGGAGTTTTCAGGTAAGTCTACCACCAGTCCCAAAGGCAGCATCACTATGTCAGTGCTGTGGTTTCAATACCAGGCTCCTTCTGATTTTGGATCTGGAATTTTTCTTTTCTGTCTACTTATGATACAAAAGCAGAGGGAAAGATTTTTTAGTGCCAATTACAAAGGAAAACATCACAGCTTAACAGCTTGCTTGAAGATCCTTTGCAAATGCCAGAAGCCCTCATAATACCAGGGGAATTTTTAGGCTGTTCAGAGTTTTTTATAGATAATACAACAAGAAACTCTGCAGGGAAATGCTACTGATTTACCTTAAATGAGTGTAGTTTTACTAAATATAAGATGTTTAGTGTTTTCTGCTTCTCTTTTGATTTAGTTATTAATGTATTTTCTGAAAAGGCTGTGAACACAGAGGCTCTTTCATTAAGAAGATAAAAAAATAAATTAGCTACTAATGACTCTGGTGAAGGACTTCTGAGGCACAGTCTTCAGTTTCATTGACTGGTTTCCAGAGGTGGCTTTACATCCCTTGGCTCAGTTCTTTGGCTCTCTGGCTCGCACAGGCAGATATGACCTGCCCATCTTTCCAAATGCATTAACTTGCCATAAGTCCCTGGGATGAAACAGCCCTAATTTGTTCTTCATCCATCTTTCTCCCATTTTGTGAATTTCACTTCCTCAAATCCAGTGACACACTTTAAAGTCAAAGGCTGTTGTATCTCAACAAATACTTATAGGCATAATCCCATGTAAATGCTCCAATGTCTGTGCAATGTAGAATTTTTTGTGTAAGATATGTACTCCTAAAAACTTGCTGTGTGTGTGCTAACAGATTTAGTAGGTCCTTGGCACACAGGAAATTCATTTATGATTCAAAAAAGGGCTTACAAATTGGGAAAGAATCAATACCAGTTTCTTCATTTAAATCTCTGCTCCTCTTATCTTTCCCCAGTGCTCCACCTCACCCCAGGGAAGCACAGCCTCACCAGCTCCTTTAGCCTCAGAATCAGCACTTTGATGAGATATGGTGGCATCCCTTGAAACCTAAAATACTCCTTTGTGGCCATGGAGTGACGTTAAAGTTACTCTTTTTAGTTCTTGCCCAGCCTCCAGCCCCAGGGGGAGCTCAATCTTGATAGGAGCCTTTGCTTGTAAACAAAATATTTTCAGAGCAAAAATAATAGCAGTCACCTCCACAGAAATAAACCAGTTGAAGCACTAATTACAAGTTGCTGCTGTAAAATGCAAAGATGTTTCCCAGGACTTGCAAGTACAAATTCATGAAAGACCCATTCTCCTCATCTCTGCTTAATCCTTTGTGAGAAGTCTCATGCACATCCTTGAGTCTTCTCTGTATGGAGCTGCACCAGATACAGGAACATGCAAGCTAAGCATAAGCCGTGAGGTTTTGGATAACATGCAGGTATAGATGAGATTGGCGGTGCTCTTGTGATACAGCTTCCCCAGAAGTTTTCTGAGGCCTCATGTCACAGAAAATGTCCCTGAGGACATTTTGACATGTAATTGTAACAGTTCACTGTGATGACCAGCACCCCTGGGCTGGCTGGTACTGGTTCAGAGCTTAGATCCTCTGTAGCACAATCCAAAAGAAAACCCTTGAGATCCACTTTCTTGTGATTTACAATGTGGTCATTGCCCTTTTCTATTCTTTTTATCTTTTGACTGGAACATGGGATTTTCCCTGCTTTTCCTCCCTAGAACATGACCTCAGAAGTTAGCCAGTTCCTAGGTCTGTTGCGGGAAGGCTGTTGAGAAAGAATCAGGATGTGAAGGGGTTCTCTTGGCCTAGAACAGTAACCCCCAAACACCCCTGCAATATCCCCATGACCCATCAGGGGGAATATCCCCTCCTTTCCATTTTCTGTTGCCATCTGACTCTTCACAAGAACAGTTATAAATGGTCATTCTGGCATTTATTATTTTTTTAAATAGAAGTCACAGAAAGAAATATGCAAACCTCAACTTCTTTTTAATGCCTTCTTTAATAAGTACTGAATGTTCTCAGCACTGCTAGGGAAGCAGAAGGAGCAATATAAGCAGCCTATTTTTAAACTCCGAAACATTACGTCCAGTGCAGCCAGTAACGTGCTACAGCTTTCTAAATGGTAAAGCAGCCACTGAACTCATTTAGCTTCTCAAAGCCTGTCTAAAATTCAATAATTTTCTTCAGCTGTCTGAATTTTTACTACCTTTTGTAAGTCTGGCTATACTGAGGCTTCCCATCACTTTAGTCAACTTGCTGTTTCCTACTGTGCAAATGCCTTGCAATCAGTAATACACGGGGCTCTGATGTGGTAGCAGCTGCATAAACCTGCTTCTTTTCCTGGATCACGTACTGAGGATGTAGCCAGCCTAATGGCCACAAAAGACAGCTGGGTCAGTTTCACACAAGGATGTTATAGGAAGTAGTTTCAGAACCCCGAGTTCCATGTAAGTCCCAAAAACATGTTTTTTGTGTACATTCAATTTTCATCTCTAGACAACACCACACATGCTGGAAGGGCAGAAACCTTCATGAGTGCCTGTGAACACAGCCACGAGTTTTTCCAATTTCAGTCCCTTGTTCAAACTATTTCAGTTGTTCAACCAGATGGCACATTCAGTGTGAGTTGCCAGAACTTCGTCCTCAGATATCAGCCACCAAATACTCATCTGCCCTTCAACCATCTTAGCTTTCTTGCTATCTTTTTAGAACTGTCTTAGTTTTCTTGCTAATCCTTTTCACTTCTCCATTCTCCTTTCCAAGACCAATAGAACTGTACAAACTGAAGATTGGAATCACACTGTTTTAACTAATAAAACCTATAGAACATCTATCTATCTAAAAAAGAGAGTTGCCAGCAGGTCAAGGGAGGTGATCCTCCCCCTCTACTCTGCCCTGGTAAGGCCTCATCTGGAGTACTGTGTCCAGTTCTGGGCTCCCCAGTATAAAAAAGACAGGGATCTCTTGGAAAGAGTCCAGCGGAGGGCTCCAATGATGGTGAAGGGCCTGGAGCATCTCCCCTATGAGGAACGACTAAGTGAACTGGGTCTGTTTAGCCTTGAGAAAAGAAGGCTGAGAGGGGATTTGATCCAGGTTCATAAATATCTGAGGTGTGGGGGCCATAGTGGTGAGGCCAGACTCTTTTCAGTAGTGCGTGGGGACAGGACAAGGGGAAATGGGATGAAGCTAGGGCATAGGAAGTTCCGCACGAATGTGCGCAAGAACTTCTTTACGGTGAGGGTGACGGAGCACTGGAACAGGCTGCCCAGGGGGGTTGTGGAGTCTCCTTCTCTGGAGATATTCAAGACCTGCCTGGATGCCTACCTGTGCGACCTGGTGTAGGGAACCTGCTTTGGCAGGGGGCTTGGACTTGATGATCTCTAGAGGTCCCTTCCAACCCCTACAATTCTGTGATTCTGTGATTCTGTGATTCTGTGATCTATCTTTGCTTTTGGTGGCCCTCTCTGCTTGGAGTAATTCTAGCATTTGAGACATTTTATTGACAACTTTTTCTCAGTTTTGCTAGCTTGCATGTTGGGCACAAACACTCCTCTTGTCTCCCTCATATAAATCCAATTCAACACAGGCATCTTGAGTTGCTGCTGGAGCACTTCACAGGAGTCAAGCAAGCACAGTGGGAAAAGGTGATTAGGTCCATGTAGAACACAAAAGTTCCCACCAACATCTCTTAAAGATATTGAGCTGTCATGGGTAGAAGGGTATTTCTTTCTCAGGCTAATATGCAAGAGGCCAAAAGCTAGGCATTAAAGATGAGGTTTCCAGTGGAGTGCATGAAGCTCTGGATAAGGACCATTCAATACATTCTGTATGCATGCACAGAGGCTATTAATATGAGTCCCATGAACTACTGATGGAAAAGTTTTAAGCAGTAGTGTGTGCCACACAGCCTGAAGATAATACAAAATAAATCAGGATACTCACATCTAAAGCTGACTGCAAAAATTGGCACCAGAACAATAAATAATTGGGCAATAAGCTTGCAGGTGAAATTGAGTGCAAATAAAAACATAGTCAAACACAAGGTGAAAACAATTTTAGCCATGCATGCCGATCCACAAACTCTGATTTATTTCTTCTGAGTCAGGGAAGAGCTCTTGATGTTGATGTGAATAGCTGCCTGAAAATACCTCTCAGTGCTTGGAGAGGCTCAGAAAGGCAACTAGACTGAGAAGCATGTGGTCAGTAATATGAATGCTGCAGCAGACTGCAAAACATTTATGTGTTTATATTTTATACCTTTTAATCATCTAGGCAGTGCAGCTAAAAGGAGTGCTCAGGTGCTCAGGCATGCAAACCCTCCTCTGCATCTCAGGGAGAGAGCGAACTGGGAAAGGTTATTATGGTGCTATACAAAAGCATGCACAGACACCTTCAGCACTGCTTGCAGTGCATGTCATCACGGTTTCAAAATACAGTAAATTAGAAAAATACAGAGATAGGAGATATGGAACAGCTTCTCCGAGAAAAGAAAAACATAGCTTAAGATTCTTCAGCACGCAATAAAAGATAAGACATTGGCCTCTGCTAGAAGCATACACAAGACTTGGTGCTTTATTGAAAATGAATAGAGAATAACAATTGATATTGGTTTTTTTCATAGCACGAGAACTGTGCCTATCTGATAAAGCTAACGGGCTGTAGGTTTCAAGAGAACAAATGGAAATGCTTTTTCACACTGCACTGAATTGAACGGTGGATCACTGTTTTGCACTGCTGTTCATCCTGAACAGATGAAATTCTAGGAATTCTAGAATAAAAGAAATCTAGTTGTCATTAGCTAGAAGAGAAAATGAATGTACAAATACCCATGTGTGTGCAGGATATTTAACAGGCTTGTGAAAAGAATTTATCCCATGAAAGCTCTTTATGTAGATCGAGTGTCCTTTGAATTACCGAAAAGGATTGCAGGGAGTTACCTAAAACTTGCTTGGATATGAAACAAAGAGTATTTGCCTCTTCTGCGATTTTAGCCTTGAGCTGAGGACTCTTATGACTTCATCTTCAGGCTGTGAGTGCATTGGGTAGGGATGAAAAGGCATGGGAGTCAGCAAAGCCTGGTGCGTGCAGAGAACACGGTGTGGTCACCACCTGAGCTAATTGGTGAGAGTCAAGGCAAAAGGCTCCCTTCATATAATCAGGGAATCATAGAATAGTTTGGGCTGGACAAGACCTTTAAGTCTATCTGGTTCCAACACCCTGTCATGGGCTGAGCTGCCACCCACTAGACCAGGCTGTTCAAGGCCCCATCTAACCTGTCCTTGAATGTCTCCAGGGACAGGACATCCACAGCTTCTCTGGGTGATCTGTTCCAGTGCCTCACCAGCACTGGAACATGGAAATTTCCTCCTAACATCTAAGCTAAATCTACCCTCTTTTAGTTTAAGTCTTGCCCCTCATCACCCTCAATGCATCTTTAATAGGAGCACTGGGTAACACCAGGTCTCAGTGTGGCAGCTCAGTTGGATATCATATTGAAGTGAGATGTTGCGTTCCCCTCTGCTGCCTCCCTCAGCTGCCCTTTCACATGCTGAGCATCACAGGCTATTTGGCCAAGCTGCACAGACCCCAGATCATGCAGCGCTTGCCAAGTTCATTTTTATGACATCCCAGCTGGATGTCCTTTTACTGCATAATTCCAGCCACAGCAGGTCTGGGAGCATCTTTTTACTCAAATTGCAGCTCTGATCTGTGTGAGGGTGACCTTGGGAGCTGTGCTTGCCTGCTCTGACTGCTGCAGCTGCAGTGCCAGGGAGTCCAGAGGGGCATGGCTGCTCCAGCCCCCATGGGCAGCCCCCATGTCCACTACATTCCTCTGCAGCCAGAACAAGGTCATGTTTTGAAAAAGTCCCATGCAGAAGTTAATGACCGTAAGTGTGCAACAGTACAGCAGCACCCAGGAGAGCAGAACACCCCAACTCAGTAAGCTGTGGATACTATCAGTCTCTGCTTGAGCATGTGCAGCTAAATCCACATTGAAATGGTTGTACCATTCATTTAGGCTGCAGGAATGAATGGTGAGTCTTGGTTCAGAATTGGATTCTGTCACAAACAACATTTAAGCCTTTTCTCCAGTGATGCGATCAGGTCAAGTCTGTAACAACAACTTCATACTAGTTTTCCTATTTCTTTTTGACTGCCCACAGGAGAGATGTATGAAGTGCAACCTGATAATAAGCTGTCAGGAAAAAAAAAAATATAATATTTTGTAATAATTCTTCCTTCTTTTTCAGTACTTTTGCTGTCCGAATAAATTTTTGCCTATGTTATTTTCAACCTTCAAACCTTACCTGAAATAATAGATTAAAACCAGACAAAATAAAGATGTTGTCTGATAGGATATGATGGAGCAATTTTTTAAGTATTTATCAGAGAATACCTGAGACAAATCCATAGCGTTTACCTTTTCATCTCTGCTACGGAAGAAACAGCTCCAGAGAATTCCATGGATTTATCCCTGATTTAAATTGTTTGTGAGGAGAAAGTGCATGTAAGGGTAAAAGAATGTGTTCAAACTTATAAGCTGAGAACAGGAAAATTCAGAGCCAAGAGGTCAAAGTAAAGTATGAAAAATAAGGAAGAGGAAAGGAGATAGGGTGTGTTGCCTTCTGTGGGCACATCAGCACCATGCCAGCCTGGGGAAATAAGTTTGGGAACAGGAGAAACACAAACTACACTGAGGAATAAGAGGCACGCTTAAGGCAAGATGTAGCACAACAAAGCAGGACAACTCACTGGAGACTGCAGTTAGAACAAGAAGTTACCCATTCACTGGGAGAAGTTGGATGGGGGCACAACCACAACCTTCAGTTCTTTTATCTGCATCCTATTTGGCTTTCTCTTCTGTTGATGACTTCCCATTTAGGATAATACAGCAAGCTGTTTTTCCTACAGCTCGGCTTGGATTATCCTTGTCCTGGAGGCAGAGTTTAGAGAAATCCCTGCCACACAGCAAGGGGACAGCTGCACAGCTCCACACTCTGCTCCCAGAAATTTGCTGCCTGCAAGAGCAGGGAAGTAACACCAAGCATGGTTGGGTTTTGTTTTATTTTGTGTGTGTATTGCCAAGGCAAAGATCTGCTGAGCAGAGCTTTTCAAGGGTTATTACCACTCCAAAGCATTAATAATTAGTCCATCCCTAGTGAAGTGCATATACAAGAAATTATGAAAGCTAGTGTTCAGGGCTAACCTTTGTGGCCATTATTACTTAATGAAGGAACACGTGGAGCCATTAGAAAATGAATACCAAAGGCACACAGATAGGCAGAGTGGGCTGCCATCCAGGAAAGCTGTCTCATGAAAGTAAAAATTTGTGATAAGCCACTCCTAATGAGGCCGAAGCTGTTAACAAAGAAAGACATGCTGCAAAACCTTTGAAGATGACGGAGTGTGAACTGTGCAAGCAGGAAGGATTTAGTGAGCAATCTGTCTGGCCAAAGAATAGATCCTGATAACAAGGAGAATTTCAGCTGGAAAACTACAAACCAGGCCCTGTGACTTACTTATAAAAAAACTCTCATGGTTTCTCCTACATATAAAACAGTCCAAGGCCATAGACAGATTAAACACTGCCTCAGGAAAGAGATCTAAACAACTCCAAACACTGGGGATCATCCAACCAAACAGATGCGCCTGCAGTTAAAATTGTTGCATTCAAACAGTGATGGGCTCGTCCCAGGTCCATGCACCCAGGGAGCTGTGAGTCACTCTTGTGTGTGCCAGTTTCCACCCTTTATCTACAGAGTCTAGAAAAAGAGCTCACGCTTGCCCATCTGGACTAGAGAGCTTCTAAAAATCAAGTTAAGTGCACTTATGTGTGAATGAGGTGAGTAATTTCCAGTGAAACACCCATGACAACAGAATTCTTGCTGAGCTGCTGTGGACTTCGACACTGAGACATGGGAGAAGATACAGTGATTCTGAGGCCCGATTTCTGTGGGAACGATTCTACCTGAAGTGAGGTGGCAGATGCCTGGCATGCTGTCACATGCTGCCTTCATATCTGTGTTCAGCTGATAGTAAAGGAGTTATAGCTTTAAAAAGTTTATCATCAGCTCTAGGGAGAAGATGAGGCCTATCTGTGCATCCCTCTGGCTTGCAGGAGACCACCAGCAAACCTCCTCTGAGGATTATCAGTAAGTTCTGCTGTCCTTGCATTCCTTCCAGGTTCTCACGGGCATGCTTGGCTAGTTATTTATCCACAAAATACAATGACCTGAGCATGGCACCAACACAAGCCTGTGGTAACTGTGTGCTGCACACGCAACCCAGAGCAACCAAGAGCCAGCTGCTCCCTGAGCCTCTTTGCTACTCAGCAGGTGGGTTTGGGGGACGCTGCAAAATATATTCCTTTAGTTTTCAGCTGCGGTAATGCTACTGATAACTTAAGGTTTGTCTGTTCAATCTTTTGTTCCCAAGCAATGGCAGCAGCACAAAAGAAATTATGCTGGGTTGGCTGATTTCTATACGTTCACCCCACTGATGTCACTGGAGATCTATGGATACAGCACATCTTCAGCTCCCACAACAAGAGACAACACATGAATACAAAAGTAAACCTGCTGCCACTGACACCGCCAGGCCTTTGAGCTACAAGGCCAGTAGAAGCACATGGTGAAAGCTGCCCTTGAGGTATTGTCCAGAACCAATTTCAGCCTCAGAATTTTGCTCAGCAGCGCTGCAGAAGATTTTAAGTTCAAAATCCACGTCTATTTTCATTCCCATATGTAAGAGAGCATAATGAGCATGAAATATAAATGAATTCAAGAGGAATTTCCTCCTTCTGATCTCTCTTTCTGGATCAGATTAACAGAGATCTTAGTGTTACGTAGACTGGAATTTCAAGTGTGTGTTTTTTTTCCTGAAAATTCCCCAAGGTGAGAGTTGCAGAAGATTTTAGACCCAACTCAGGTGTGCACTTCAGCTAATGCACACAGCTGTTAAAAATCACCACTTATGAGCATATCCTAAGCACATAAATCAGAAAAGGGCTGCAGAAACCATGTCCTGGAGTTCATGATCTCAAGGACTGAGGGCCTGGCAAAGAGGAGATTCAGGACCCTGAACTTCAGGAGAGCAAAATTCTTGACTTTTATAGGAACTATTGGATGAAATCCCTTGGAAAACTGTCCTTAGGGATGTACAAATGGAACAGAAAAGCACCAAAAGAGGGGTGACCAGCTGGGCAAGAGAGGTGATAGTCCCACTCTATTCTGCACTTGCGAAGACCCAACTGGAGTCCTTTGCCTAAGCCTGGTGCCCTCAGTATAGGAAGGATGTAGAGCTGTTGGAGTAGGTTCAGAGGAGGGCCATGAAGGTGATCAGAGGGCTGGAGCACCCCTCCTGTGAAGAAAAGCTGAAGGAGCTGGGCTTGTTTAGCTTGGAGAAGAGAAGGCTCCAAGGGAGACCTCATTGTGGCCTTCCAGTAGTTGAAGGGAGCTTATAAACAGAAGGCTGACTCTTTACGTAGTTTAATAGTGACAGGACAGGGGGCAAATGCTTTAAACTAAAAGAGGAGAGATTTAGAATAGATGTTAGGTGGAAATTCTTTACTCAGAGGGTGGTGAGGCACTGGTATAGCTGCCCAGAGAAGCTGTGGGTGCCCCATCCCTGGATGTGTTCAATTCCAGATTGCATGGAACCCTGGGCAGCCTGATCCAGTGGGTGACGGCCCTGTCCACAGCAGCAGGTTGGAATTGAATGATCTTTAAGGTCCTCCCCAACCCGAGCCATTCTGTGCTTCAATGATTCTGTGAAAATAAAGTGTTGATTTTCCCACCCTCTTTTTCTTATTGATTGCACTGAAGTGCTTATCAGTTTGCACAGTTAGCTATTACCTAGGAATAGAGCAGCCGTATGGAAATATTGACTTGTTGTTGGACACATGAGTTGTATTGCTAGGAATCACACCCTTTTGATACAACATATGACTAGGAGGTTGTTTGCCTGCAATGGATAGTAACATGAGTTCGACTTAGGTCTGATGAAAAGTTTCAAATTTCTGTTTCTTGAAGCATCTTTTTCAGTTTCGCTCTGGCTTGTTTCTTGCAAAGATACTGTAAATGAGAGAGAGTTTGTGAATGGATGACAAAAAGCACAGTCAGAGTATTTGTTTTATGGGTGCAGACAGGATTATTTTTCCTAACCAATTCAAATGATAGTCATTGCTAAAGATTATTAAAAATCACTGTGCAAGAGTCATAATACCACTAATTATGCTGCAAATACCAGGTGGTGTTTCAAATATGCAACAGTAATGATTAACTCTGAAATGTATCATGCCTAATTAACCTCTTTGAAGACTAATTGTAGGAGTTTCAAATACAGAACATCTGGTAAATGCAAAGTCTCCATAGACAGTTTTTTCCACTAACCTGGAGGAGCAGGAGCCAGCAACACAACCTTTCTCTTCTAAGCCTGACTTCTGCTCATGCTTTTCTTATTATCATTCTCTTGATAAACTGTCACAGAATTATTACTAAATATGTTCACAGCCAATAAACTGCTGGAGAGTGGCCGAACGCTGCCAGTGCCGTGTAAGAGTAAGAGCAAGAGTGGATCAGCCCTTTGCCTCGTCTCTGGCCAGTGGTGTTGCTGTTACTAACACAGCTGTGCCTTTCTTGTGACTGAGTGAGAAAAGTCATGAATTTCAATTAGCACCGACTTTACATGCAGTTCTTCCATGCTGTGAAAGCACCAAAACATTTTCTAAAGAATGTTTGTGTCAGGAACAATAAAATCCACTCGTTTGCTCTGTGTTGTGGCGTTCCTCCTACCTCCTTGCTGGAGGAAGATCAGTTACTTGTCCACCCCATGTTGGTGGTAGAGGGCTGTAGTTTTCTCCCCATCAACTTTAGGAAGCCTTGACCAGAATGAGGCATGCAGATCTGTAGACACTGTAGTGAATTCTGCTTCCTTTTCCACTCAGCAAAGCAGCTGAGAGCCACAGCAAAGTGTGAACGTGAGTGAGGATGCTGCCTGACTCACAATGATTTGTGTTTTGACAGTCAAAAAGCAAACACGGCACCAAGCAATTCTCAATCTACAAAAGCAAGTAAATGTCAACTAGAAAAAGCTGGTGAAAAGGAGTTAGAGTGCAAGGTTTCTGTGCTAATTAGAAAACGTCAAGGTTGGTGACATTTTCCTGTAAGAGATTTGCCCAGCACCACGAGGTGTCTAGAAGTCCCAGCGCTACCACTGGTTTGTTTCTCCTTTCTTCCAGGCAAAGCATCTGCAGTGAAGCATTTCTAGGAAGACAGGTGTGAAACAAATAGCAACTGCAGACACAAGAGCTGCTGAAAACTAAGCCAGAAATGGTTTCCCCTCATAAAAATCACTGTTAAGTCCAGGCTCCATACGTAAGTGAAACACAGCTGCTGGCTACATCTACTATTCAATGAAAACACCATGCTGCACTGAAGATCTCTGAAGAATATTACTCAACATGTTCCATAGACATCTTCGTAAGTTTCTTCAAGGAAAACAACATTTTAGAAGGGATGAGGAAGAGAAAACCAATATAAATTCACAATATGATAAGAGCAGATGCATGTATGTGTGAGACAAAGAATGTCACCTGTGTAATCACTGCTCATAACCAGATGAACCAGATGATGCTGTGTTTCGACTGAAGAGTCAGCATTTTGTACTCTGTGGTGCCTCCTTTAGATAAGGACACGAGGAACGTTTTGTTGCTGTACTGGTCTCTATGAAAAGTGTACACAGAGGCCCCATACACTGCTGAATGAAGCAGTAGTGCATTGCTCACCACCTGAAACTCCTTCCCAGGCAGTGGTTTGCCTCAAGACTTAGCATTCTCTCCACAATATCATGCATAAGCCTTTCTGGTTGTTTTTATGCTGCCTGATCTGATTCTGTGACAGTCCTCCTTTTTGCTGATAGTTCTGACAGCTCCCACAGCCTTCAGATCCCCTAAGAGAGCTGCAGGATTGCAGTAGGAGAATTGTTGGAGAGGGGACAAGAAAGCTACAGCAGCACTGGCAACTTTGGCTTCCCAGATAACCTCATCTGGGGCAGAGGATCCCACCACATTGGTTCTCCATGGCTTTCCACATCTGCTGCCCAAGCACGGCAGCTACACACCATTCTCGAAGCCAAAAATGCTGCTCAGGAACGATAATCATGGTGATAGAAGAATGACTTCAAAAATAGGAAATAGCAGGAAAGCAAGGGAGTATACCAGCAAGCAAAATGCCCAGAATAGAAAATGAGACAATCAAGACCAAAGGGCAATCAGTGGAGGCCATGGGCATGATTGCTAGACCACTCCATAATCTTGAAGGGTCTGAGGCTGATGGGAGCTGCCATAGTTCCACGGAGGCCAAGCTGGGGATTTGCCCATTTATTCTTAAATCCTACACATTGCACACTGCTGGTTATCTGATAGCATTTTAAAAGCTGAAATCCCCCGGTTTTCTCTGTGTGTTTTAGAAAAGAAGCATCAAGCTTTATACTAGTCTCTTAAAAAAGACCAGACAAGGCTTAAAAACTTAAGTGATGGTACAGAAATCAGAGGAAACAAATCTTGTTCAAAGGGCTTATTTGTTTGTCTGTTTGGAGTGCATAGAGGATTTCCATGCTGCCATTCCCTCCTTCTGAAATATGTGGCTTTTTTCTTCCGTGAATTTCTTGTTATAACAAAGGTAAGAGATTTTTGGTATTGTTCATTGTTATCCTTTTCATGTAAATGCTTCCTATACTTATTTTATATGCACCGAAGCAAGATATGATTGCTGTTTGTATGAACAGGATGAAGATATAAAGTACCAAATAATATCATACATGCTATAATTAGTGCATTTTTTCCTTAGAATGCATAGGTATTGTACCCTAACTGCAGCCCCGCAGGCTGGTTTCTAGCAGCACACTGTAATTGTGTAGGGTGAGTGTTCAGCAGGGGGAAGCACCCTGTGCAGCTGGGATGAGCCCACCCGTAGTCATATCTCTCACCAGTGATGAAGGCTTGGCTGACTGAAGGAACCCTGAGGAACTCCAGTGGCTGTGAGTCCACTGGAAAGATGACACCTCAAAGTCCAGACCTTATTGTATATTTCTATTTATTATACCTTCTGTATCACTGTGCGTGCAGCCAAACTTGCAATCCTCAGATCTTCACACCCCAGAAATGTGTGAGCTCTTTACTTCTGCAGCCCCACTGTTATAGGAAGATGGTCCTGGGGTGCTTGTGGGTGGTTTTAGGTTAACCAGGAAACTGTGGGAGGAATGGTACTGCAAAAAGCCTTAAAAAAGCAGCAAAGCAAGATGCACAACTACTCTGTCTACCAATTGCTATGACGTCATGCAGATCTAACTATCATTTGTCTTTTTAACTTGGTCAAATTCCCATTGAAAAGGTGAATCCCATGCACAGAGAAATACTGTTGTTCCAGTTACACTGTTATACATGTACAGAGATAGATCACATTTACTATTGTGCAGAGTAATACATTACTTACTTGATTTTATCAATAGCTGTGTCAGAACACGCAGGAGCAAAAATAAATCCTGATAAACACTATGGCAACAGAAAACTTCTATTATAGTGTAGGACATACCCCAAGCAATAAAGAAGAGCTGAGGGCAACCAAGCAAAACCAGTAAATGTTTTCTAATCAAACTAGAAACCCACCAGAAGCCACCTCTACTAGAAATGCACTGAGGGAAGGAAATTCATCTCTTCTTCCTGCTCCAAACAAGCCAAGCAGACACTCTGAATGTAGTGAGTCAGAGACGGTTCACCAGTGAGCAACAGAGAGGGGGGTACAGCTCCTGCCACTGAGCAACCTCGCATTTCACCTCCCCAGATCAGGATTTTATTCTGCAGTTAAGAATCCAGTTCAGTAAAGCACTTAAGCACATGCCCAATATCGAACAGACAAATAACGCAGACCTTGCTGCACAGGGAAGCTAAATCTGCATTCAGTGTAAGTCCCAGTGAATGGGATTGGGACACCTGAATTGGGCAGATTCCCCACTTCAAGTTCAAGAGCCCAGATACAGGTTCAGGCCATGGCTGCTAGAGTAGGTCCCTGGCTGTGTTTGTGCTTCTACTCAGAAACAGAATTTGTTCTACTCAGCTGAAAGGCAATCACTTAACTCTTTTCACTAAGGGTGCTGGCAGGTATAGAGGAGGTGTTCACAGGCATGTTGAGTTCTTGCCATTGAGTGTCTCCATGCGCTTGGCCTCTCAGTTCTCTTGCATTTCTGTGGCTCACAGACATGTGACTTTGCATCTGATCTGGTGAGGTGCCACCATGCAAACTCAGAGAAGGGAAGAAGCCCTGCGGCACTGCGAGATGCTGAGGCTACATCTGGGATCACATGGTAGTTCAGAGCATCCAGGAGGCACAGAGAGCCAAGGGCTCAAGCTGTTCAGCTGAACATGCCCAGCCCAGCACCAGCCCATGCTATATGGCCCTGCTCTCTCATCAGCACAAATGCAGAACTTGTGCCTCACTGCCAGCAATTTTCCCTCAATTCCAGGAGTTTACAGGACTTCATGTAAAACCCTGTGCTAAAGTGCAAGCACGAAAGGAATCGCTTTACAGAAGATCAGAAGTCAATCCTGCTTTGTCTTGCTTTGTTATGCACTGTCATTTCTATGATTGCTCCCTCTGGCTTAGCTCCACTTTCCCAAAATAGCCCATCTCCGGAAGGGCAATCAGTGGAGTTAGCAGTTTATTTTGAAGCAGGCACCTCAGGAGCTGGACAGCTTTTTCTTTTCAACCCTATGACCAAGACAAATCTTTCAGGTGCATTTCTGTGCCCAACCTTTTTCAGGGTGAGCTGACATTCCCATAATTTTCCTTTCACACTTCCAATTAGATGAAGTAATTTGGGACGGAGTTTCCTTTAATGGCATTTCTTGTCATATATTTTCTATATGAGCACCTACTTACAAGCTGTGAGATAATGTGAGGGCATGAAAGAAAAACCAAGTGTAAATATTGAAGGCTCAGTTAGCTAATATAATATGACAAGTGCTTTCTTTACAAGTTTTTCCATCTCCCGTGCTCTCTTCCACAGAGTTTCACGTTTTGTCCACTGTGTAGTATTCTTACTTTTCATGGTGCTTCCCAGAGTAGGAAATAAATGTTCTAAATATTAATAGGAGTCTTAAGGAAATAGAGTCATTGGGATCTTTGCTAAATGGACACAGCACTGTTCACATACTTAGACCTCAACACTTGCAAAAGTGCTTTTATCAAGGGTGACTTAGGGAAGGAGTAATCTCACCCAAATTACTGAGATAAAAATGACCCTCATTCTCATCCTAGCTTTCTGTACCTGTGTATGATTTCAGTTTCTGCTACCTACAGGCCCTTTTGCAGTGCTCCTTCTCACTCCTCAAATCATTTTATACTTGCTGCTGATGTATTTGGTGAAAAACAAAGTAAGGCATTTCTGCTGTGGCATAACATCTTCCCTTCCCTGGCCCAATTTCATCTCCAATTCACACCACTGAATCTCATTTCCAATCAGTACTTTAAGAGAAAACCAACTTGAAAAGCTATATTTTAAGTGTTTTTCCTTTTTAAGGTTGCGGCTGCTCAGGTAATTTGCTTTATCACTTTGAGGTTGACCCGGAGCAGCACAGTGCAGATGGAGAGAAGGAATCAAAGATGCCATGCCAGTCCCAGGGCTTTTGTGTGCCCCAGGGACAAGCTAATTATACCTTTCAGCTGTGCCTTGGGGAAAGCCAGGGAAAAATGTAACATCAAAGCTTCTTTTCGTTGTGAAGACAGAAACGTCTTCAGACAAGCTGGAGTTTTTTTAGGCTCTGCACTATAACAGAGGTTTAAATACAAGCAGAAACACTTACATACAGCTTACTTTCCCCAGAGTTTAGCTTCTCAGTATGTCTCAGGAACACAGGGCAGTGACTGTCTATTTGTTGTCACTCTTTCTATATGGCAGCATAGAAAGATACAAAGCAAAATGTGGATTTGGCCAAACCTTAGAAACTTGAAACCTTAGAAAAAATGGAAAATTTCTCAGAGAAGGGTTGTGTTGGCTTGCTTTTTCTTAGTGTTTCCAATACAGTAATTTCTGAGACTGAACACTTGAAAACATGGTTTTTCTGGCCTACTCTCTCCCCTATTTTTCCTCAGCTACTTCTGGAACTTTGCACCAATGTCACTTGGCAGGCCTGGCCCTTAGGGGGAGCTGCTGCTTCTCCTGTTGACAGCTGTCTTGGCCTCTTCTGCTGCCAAAGCTTTTTAAGGCGTGAAGAAAAGAAAACTGGATGGGATTTTTAACAAGGTTTGTTTGGCTGTTCTTTGTCACAGAATCACGGACACATGTAGTCTGGAGGGGAGTTCCAGAGGCCACCTGGCACAGCTCTTACTCAGATGTGGGCTGGTGAGAGCAGGTTGCTCATCAGAACTTCGAAAATCTTCAGGGATTAAGGTCCAACAACCTCTCTGTGCTACAACAGTCTGCTCCACAATTTGACCACATGTGGTGAATTTTTTCCCATCTATCTAATGAGAATTTCTTCTATTCCAGCTCATGACCACTGCATTTTGTTGAAGCCCTTGCTGTATCACTGCACCACCAAGAAAAGCCTGGCACCATCTTCTCTGTGCCATCCCATCTGATAGCTCTTTGTGGGGCTCACTCCAGCATGTCCATGTCTTTCCTGCACTGGGTAGCCAGAAACTGGATCCTGTGTTCTGTATGTGTATCACCAGTGCCAAGTAGAGAGCAAGGATCAATTTCCTTTAATTTCTGGCAGCACCTGCTGATACAACCCAGGACACAGCTGTCTGTCTCTATCACAGAGGCACACTGCTGGCTTATTTCCCACTTGGTGTCCACCGGCATCCACAGGTCCTTCTCTGCTCCACAGCAGTCAGCCTCCAGCATGTGCTCACGTACGTGTGGAGTCACTCCTTCCCAGGTGCCAGACTTTACATTTCCTAGCATGGAATTTCTATGATTCCTGTCTGCCCATTTCTCCAGCTTGTCCAGGTACTCCTGAAGAGCAGCCTATCCTTCAGAATGATCACTTCTCTCAATATGATATAGTTCATTTTCATGCTGAGAGTGTACTCTGTCATCCACAACTAGGATACGCTTTATAGAGTGTTGGCCCTAGTGATGCTCCTTAAGCATCATCACTAGCTGGACTTTGCACCACTGGTCACATCCTTTGATCCTGCCTGTAGTTTTCCACCACCCATTCACTGATCAAGTCCATATCTCACCAGCTGGGCTGCAAGGTTATTGTGGGGGATATGCACTAAAGTCAAGGTAAGGACTGTTCCCTTAGATATCAAGCTAGTCACTTCATCATAGAAATTGGCCAGGATGGCTAAGAAAGGCTTGCCCTTGGCAAATCCCAGTCTTGCCCTTCAGGTGTCCATTTTTAGGAGGATTTGCTTCATGATCTTCCTTAGGAAGAACTGGAACTCTATTAGCAAATTTAGAAAGACTCATGATACATTGTAGACAGAGAAAAAAGTATTGATTCCTAGAAAAAATAACTAATATCCTTGTGTCTAAAAGTCTATCTGGATAAAGCAGGCTAAAAAAAAAAAAAAAATTGATTTATTCAGCTGTCTTTACAGGAGTTGGGGACCTTTTCCACCAGGGAAGTCTTTGGTCTACTGTGGCAAAATTTGGTAGAAGTATTCCTTTTCTCTTTTATGAGCTTTGTATCATTTTCCAAGTATAAGGAGGGAATTGCCCTTTGCAGAAGGGAGACTACCTGGAGGCTGGGTTTCAGAGCTGGCTTGCCACAGTCAAAGCCATGTTTCACCACTATGGAAGGCACTGTATGTAACCCTGGATTAACTCCTGATTTTGTGGCTGAAGGGCAATAAGAACTCACGATCAGTTTCTGCTCATTTTGCTTTAGCCAAAAAACACTCCAAAAATACTATTCATGTGCTCCTAAGTATTACTAATAGTGTTACACCACCTGTAATATTTTATCAGAATGAAATTTAAGTAAATCAGGAAGTCTATAAAAATAAACATCTGTACGTTTTAGAGGCAGGTTGGATATTAAGAAAAATTTTCTTCTCCAAAAGAGAGGTGAGGCAGTGGCACAGGCTGCCCAGGGAGGTTATGCAGTCACTCTCCCTGGAGGTGCTCAAGAACCTCGTGGATGTGGCGCTGAGGGACGTGGTCAGTGGGCATGGTGGGGGTGAGTCAGCAGTTGGAGTAGGTTTTGAAAATAGGCCATTTTTATGAATGAAGACCTGGTCCAAAGCTCACTGAAATCAAGTGGAATATTTTGTTTTTCTTCAGTGGATTTGGATCAGCTGCATGATAGGCTGACGGGATTTGCACACATCTAGCAAGAGCTTGGAGACAATTAAAAGCTTATCTGAAAAAAACTGTGTCTACAAGATCCTGTTCTTAGGGAATACCACTTGCAATCAGAAGATAGTGTGCTGCCTGCTTTCCTTCCTGAGCAATAAAATAAACCCACTGGATTAGCTCCTAAATGAAATATAAATACTCTCCTGGAAAAAAATAAAGCCTGCCATTCCCTGAAGTTTCTGTTGTTGAATCCTCTAATAATTGAGACTGCTGTGCCAAGAAAAAATTGCAGGCTTCTTGGCAATTTATTGGAGTGTCTGAAAGGCTACCTGTTATCCTCTTGCTACAGCCTTTAATGCCAACTCACAGCAATCTCAGAAATTACATAGGGAATTAATAGAATTTGTATGCATTCTTCCAGTTAAAATTATTGCTGCAATAGAAGGACCATCTGTCCATTTAATGTGGGAATCTGCCTTAAAATTACCCAACTCTCTTCCTCATTTCTCAGCTAAGCATGTATATAATTTGTTAAAAACAAACAAACAAACAACAACAACAACAGCAAACAGCAAGAGAGAGAGAGAGAGAGAAAGGGCAACACCCTGAATCTTCCAAACCACTTCTGGCTGTGTGTGAGCAACCTGTTTTACCCTTCTACCAAAAATCTTCATCAGAAGTTGCATAGACACTAGCTATTGTTAACATAAATTCCAGATCTGGATAACACTCTGGGAGTAAAGCTGCTCTGAAACATGTAATAAGCATCCACAGAGATGTTTTCTGGCTTCTGTTTATCTTCCTTGTGTGGAGGTGCTTGTATAACTTCAGCTTGTTAAGCTGTCATTTGTCTGCTTCCCAAATTAAAATGGACAATGGAAATATGGACATTTTCCCATCTCACAGTGCAATGCTGGCCATGTGTTACAAAGTGTTGATCCTCTGACAGTAATAATGCAAGTGGCTGGGAAGAAAAAATATAATTAGCTCATTAAGAAAACAGAAAATCTCCCTTGTCAGGCCAGGCCTGGTTCAGCAGTTTCATCGCTCATGCCAGATGACACAAAAGGAATGCTGAGGACTTGTGAACTTTCTTTTGATTTGGTTGCAGCCTACAAAAGACACATGTAAATCTCAGAAAGAAGAATTAAGCATGCAAGCAGCTCTGGATTGCCATCAATATGTAACTAGTAGCTAGATAAGTAGGGCCCCGTTCAACAGCTTATTACTAAACTATGTTTTCAGACTTCGTTCTACAACCACAGACTCTAAGAGACACCTGGGTTGAAGCAGACACTGTCTTCTGGCAGGCTGCCCACCATCAGCAACTGATGGATCTCTTGACTCCCCTGAGGAAGGCACTGAGCCCACCATTCTACCACACTGCGGGAAGACAAAAAAAACAAGGAAATCTCACCGTAACTCCTCTGTTCATAGCCAGGGAGGATGTCTGGATGAACATTCCTGTGAACTGTCCACTTTATTTCTGTGAAGCCTGAAAGCTTCACAGATCATCCCATTTTTGAACACAAAGATGAAAAGAAAGGGTGAAAGGCATATTTCACCTGAGAGCTGGGGCTGATTTTCTAAAACAAACACTCAATTATAATTCCTTAAGCTAGTCAAAATTCATAATCTTGTTATGATGGGTAGCTCTGACATTTAAAAGAAAAAAAAAATCATTTCCTGAAAAATACTCAACTGAGTTTGAGTTTTCTTCAGCAGTAGGACCCCAATGAAAACTGTATGCTCATTGCTTTCCTTCTGCTTTTGCTAATAGATGTGTCTTCCCACAGAGTGTTTCAATTTTGCTGAACAGGAGTTTCCTAAGAGTGAATAATGCTCTGGCAGAAAATGTGCAACCAATTCCAGTAGCTCCAAAACAAGAGCCTCTTTCTGACAGAGGAGCAAGGTCATTTCAGCCTTCAGCATTCACCAAAGTAGAGTGTTTTGTGTTGCTGTGTACCTTGTGGCTGTGATCCGACACCAGGTATTAATGCTTGTTGTACGGCCAAGGCTTGTTCAGTGGATGGATCTTTGTGCTGATCTTACAAAACATCCCTTCAGGGGAGCAATGAGAGAGCCTCTTGCTGGAAACTTTTTCACAGGGAGAAATCTAAATCTCTTCTTGGCCACCCAACCATTCAGGGACAGGAACAGTGGTCCCACTGTTATTGGTCACAGTATAGAGGAAGCAGAGGTCTGCAATGCAGGTGGAGCACACTATTCAGGGCTCCTTTTATCTGGTTAATATTTGGCTTAATAATTAAGCTGCACTTGGATTAGCTGTACTTGATCAAAGGAGAATTACTCAGTGTTAGTGCACAGCCATCAGCTGATGAGCCAGGATAGGTGGGGATGCTGAATTCAACCGTGGCTGGGCCGTAAAACAGTTCTTTGATGTCAGAGGAAAAACTCTGAGCATCAGGAGGCCATGGAAAGACAAGAAGAGCATCCAGGGATAGCAGATGAGATAGCAGGTGCCAGCACAACAACAGCAGGAAGGAATGGGATCACTCATATACCTGCACTGCATTTTAAAGAAGAATTATGAGAACAAGGGGAACTGAAGAACAAACAAACCAGTTTCCCTGGAATTAAAAGAAATGGCCCAAAGGATTGCTTCTGGGTTTGTAGCTCACCTGCACCTGTATGCTCCCAGGGATCACTGGTGGGAACAAGCAAAAGCTAAGAGTGGTAGAGTAGAAAAACACACCAAGGGCTCCTGAGAAGATCACCAACTCCTAGTCATGATTCAACCTCCCAAAATCAGCAGATTTAAACGTTTTATAGAATAGTAAATGTTTGATCTCTCTTCTCTCTCTTTATGGCTCTCCAGCACACGCTCTCAGAGGCAGCTCTCTGCCATGTCATTCCATCTCATGTAACACATCTCACAGACCCAGCTTGGGGTTGGAGGAATTAATTGTGTTGGATTTGACAGAGTTATCAGGAGACTGCAGAAGGATGCTGAATGCCACTCGAGCTTCGTGATATAGCACAGCAAGCTGGGAACACTGCTGTACTATCATCTCTGGGCAGCAGTGAATCTGGGCAGAAATAGCTCTGAACACTCACAGCATGCTGTAGTGTCAGCAATTTCTTTGAGAAATAAAGAGCAATTTTTTTATTATTATTATTATAAAGGACCGTGTCTGGCAATGATTTCACTGACCCATAAACCTGAATTTTTATTTCTTTCTAAGCCGAGTTTCAAAATATCTTTAAGCAATAGGTTCAGCTTGTCTGGTGCAAAATGTTGCTGTTGCCTTCCTGTGAGCCCTGCAAACAGCCTGTCCCAGAGTCACACACAGAGCAGAGCCACTTTGAGAGCATCTGCTCAAAAATTTACGCAGAAGTTGCTCTCTTGGACTAAGCCAAGGTCTGCCACCACTGATGGACACAAATCTGTGGGCACCTATCCCTGCATTTTCTCCCTGTTCAGTAACATCAGCTCACCTTTTTCCTGTGTCAGAACATCTACTTTGTACAATCCCTCCTCCCCCCCTCCCCGCCCTCAGGCTCTTTGTGGAAACTGACCAATCCTTCAGTCAGCATGGGTACCTAGAAATGATGAAATGTTATAGTATGTCACCAGGTCACCTCCTGGTAACCCCTTTGTCATTGGGGATACAGGTGAATAGGGATCAGAACTCCAAAAACAGTTTTCCCAAAACTTCAGAGGGGAGTTTCTAAAGGATCATTGATTTCTTTGAGGAGCAAGACCATCACTACAACTCATAACATCTTCAAATACTATAGTGAATTCCCCTAAAGACCAGCAGAACTGCACTTACCATCAGATCACAGCTAAACAGAACACAGAGCCAGTGAAGAACTCCCTGCTGAGTCCCAACACAGTGTCTTATGTCTGCAGTGAGTTCCCCAAATTGCATCACAGGATTTAGAGAAATAGAGAGCAGCGTGAAGCTTTGCAAGCAGCTCTGATGCAGTGGAACATCTCTTCCTCCTGCAGGCAGGCGTAGCTCTGCGTGGGGTATATGTCAGCACAATAACTCTATTTCCCACAGCCTGCCAGATGACACAGCTGACCAGCACACACAGTGCTGAGAGCAGCACAGGGGAATGGAGCCAGTGCCTCAACAGTGTGCTGGTGTGCACGAGAGTGAGATCAGGTCAGGTGCAGCATTGCATTGCAATGTTCTCCCTAAGACAGTTTAGTTTTGTATCAAAACATATGGTGTATAAAAACTTACAACATAAGTTTCTTAATTGGCCTCAGATTTGCTGTGTTTGAGCTCAGTTCCTTTTTTTTGTGGACAGTGGTACACATCAGTAATGCTGTAGGTGATGTTTTTATAAGAAAAGGAATACGTTCATTTCACAGGATGGGCTCTGAGCAGTGAAAGACCCTGATGCAGAATGCATTTTAATCACAATGTCCACATGACATTAATCAAAGACAAGCGAGTGGAAAAAGATTAGGGAAGATGTATTAAGTTGTTTTGTTTAAAATAATGGCCTTTGGAGGAAAAAGAAGCCACATGACCATGCTCCTTGACAAGTGATGCTACCACCAACAGCAAGAAGATATTATTTATTGACTGTAGCTATAATGAATAAAGATGCTTTTAAATGACTCCTGTTCTCTTCTTGCCTCTACAATAACCACACTTATAGCACTGGATGGCTGCTCAAAGCTTCCTAAGCCTACAGAAAGAAAGGCAAGGCTGTGTCACCTTTCTGCACAAGCCTATATGGGGAAATGACACAAAGATCTTCAAGGTCATGTCACTAGTGGTAAGGAACTCTCTGCTTCAACTGAAGCTTTCCTGGATCTGCTCTCAGACAGCACCGAAATGCTTGAGAGAGAGGCTGAACTGCTGAACCACAGCAGTAGCAGATGCTTGTTTGCTTTATTATATGAGGGAACTGGGATTGCTTAGTCTGAAGAAGAGGAGGCTCAGGGGAGACCTGTATTGCTCTCTACAACTCCCTGAAAGGAGGTTGGAGCCAGGTGGGGGTTGGCCTCTGCTCTCAGGTAACAGGAATAGGATGAGAGGTGATGGCCTTAAGTTGTGCCAGAGGAAGTTCAGGTTGGATATTAGGAAAAATTACTTCTCAGAAACAGTGGTGCTGCACTGGCACAGGCTGCCCAGGAAGGTGATGGAGTCCCCATCCCTGGAGGTGTTCAACAGCCATATAGATGTGGCTCTGAGGGATGTGGTCAGTGGGCATGGTGGGGACAGCCTGAAGGTTGGACTAGTTGAACTCAGAGATCTTTTCCAATCTTAATGATTCTATGATTTTAAGATCACCTGCAGCTTGGATTATCACATGCCTAAGTACCTAAGGTCAGTTAGAATCCATGTGAATTTATGCTGATCACCTGAAGTTACAGACCCCTTATCAGAGACACTTTGGAATAAACTTTCACTATTCACCCTGTACTTCCCACTGCAATTAAATGTGATCTGATTTATTGAGAGATTTGCTCCTATTCGCTGATAATTACATTGCAATCTTATTACTAATTTATCTAGGAGCATTCTACAAAAAACAAAACAAGAGAGATCATTCTTTTAAATGAAAATCTCGTAGTCAAGTTACCATGTTGAGAAATTGAAGGCACTGGTGCTTTCTACTTAGATCAAATGTCACATTGCTGAGCAAAATGAAACACTGCATGACAATGGGCATGAACAGAGAAACTGTTATTGAACTGCTCATCTCCCATTTCTTGTGCAGATAGTAATTCACAAGGCTACATTTTTTGCTGTCTGTGCCACCAAAGACTGAAAGTAAAGTCCAGCAACAGTCTTTGTTCAGAAAGAGGAAGAATTCCTCTTCCTACTCACCTTTCACCATCATGACAATCTCCCTGCAGCTGTTTTCCTTACATCAGAGAGAGCTCATCATCACCTGATGAATGAGGAATGTCAAAGGCATGAATGCCCTGTGGTCTGGTACGTTTCAGGTGCCACTATTCCTCTCTTCACATTCCCCGTCATATTTTGCTGGCTCCCATGGGATACAGGAGGGCATGTGAAGGCCACAGCAGGTCCAAGCCAGTTGGCATGCAAGGCTTAGAGCCCCATGCACGGCCCTGCAGGCAACAGAAGTCAAGGCCATGGGAAATTCATAGGTGGTGCTTCTCTTCATTTCTCTGCCTCATTTCCTCTGTTGCTTTTCCTGCTCTCCTTTTTTTTCCCTCTTTCAGCTCCTCCCGCTCTTCCCTCACTAGTTTTTCCCTTTGGAACTTTTAATCTTTACATAATCATTTCCCTGGAAATGCCATAACACCTTTGGCATTTTAATCAGCAGAAATCTGCAAGGCAATAACCTTGTCTATTATGTACAAGAAAGCATTAATGGAGGCGTTCATTTGAATATCTCTCCATTTCGCCCAACACTAATAATGTTCAACTGAAAGTAAATATTTTGTTTTCCAGCCTACCAGCACATGGTGCAACAATTACTGAGTTGCATCACTTCAATTTTTTTTGGAAGAGAGAGTAAAAATATTATTTGCCTCATTCCAAATTAATTTCTGAGATAAGAGCAGTATTCGTTTGTTATGAATCATGTCTACTCTTTTCATGTCTTTTGCACTGCAAATGTACACCATATAATTGCAGATAAGTAAATATAAAGATATGGTGAAAGGAAGTTTCTTTCAAATATACCTAATGTGAAAGGAGATAATAGCTCTTTGCGGGTTAAAGAGATACCATCTGCAAAAGGAAATGATGAAGGCAAAGTCTGCATCCAATATTAAATGTGAATCTGAAAGTCTGTCAAGTCCAGGCAGCTTGAGGCTGCTCAGAATTCAATGGCACTTCCCTGAGAAAGTCTAAACATGCCAGCTGTCATCAGGGAGCTCCAGGGACGGATGCTGCCTGCTCCAGGAGTGCTGCTCACCTGCCACCCACACTACACAGCTGCCTGCATGCACACAGCCCTACATCTGCAGGCAGAAACAACCACAGAATCCAAGAAAGAACAACACTGGGCAAGCCAATAGTTTTGGGAGAGGGATATTCTGTGACAACAGAGAAATACCTTCAAAACTTACCTTACCAGAGTGTTGAGGAGAAATCAACCCCCAGAGAAACCCTGAGAGCAGCATTCATTACCTGCACCCAGCCTTGTTGGGTCTCAGATTACAGGAATTTTTAAAGGTGGTAAAATAAGGACAGTGAAGTATTGGAACAGGTTGCCCAGAGAAGTGGTGGACTCCCCGTCCCTGGGGATACTCAAGGTCAGGCTAGAGGGATGCTGAGCAACTTGATTTAGCTGTAGATGTCCCTGATCATTGCAGGGGATTTGGACCACATAACCTTTAAGAGTCCTTTCCAACTCAAATGGTTCTATTATTGTATGAAAATGTTTGCTGTCAACCAGAAGAGTGCTGAGATGACATTTAGTGTTAATAGATGATGCCAAATGCTCCACAAACTATGTCATGTAAGAAATCGTGACCTTCAGGATAGCCGTGGAAGTTAAAGATGAAATATAAAGCTATGAACCTTGTTCTTAAATTCCAGCGTGTTTGGTGTCAGCATGATTTGCCATCTGAATGAAAATTCCATTTGGTTTACAAGTGATAAAGCGAAACCGACTAGAATAATGCATTTAGTTAATATTTCTGTTGGGAAAAGAATGGATTAGGATGCTCTCTGATAGTAATTTCATGTTGGTACCACCTAGAAACTTTATTTTTTCTCCACTGAAGCGTGGCTCCCATTCTCTGAAATGAAGGATTTAGGAGAGCTAGTGGGGCAGAAATCATTCTGCAAGGCTCACATCACTGCAGCTAATGGTTTTGGAGATATTTAAAATGCCTTTGAAGAAGCAACTTAAATGCATAAGCTCTAAAATACACAGAGTAGAGATGAGAAATGGAATAAAACAGAAAGTTATTTCATGAGAAGAGGGAGGTAGAGAGAGAAAATAGCCATGTTCTATGGGAGTGGACCAGGATTTCTTTATTTGTCAATGTGTGAATTCCAAAACAGTGGCATAGCATCAGCTTGTAATTGCAGCTTTGAAAGTCCTAAGATAGAGTTCAAAGCAGAAAACTGAAGAACATTTTCACATCGCCTAACTTTGGAGCATGCAGAACACTTTAATAATGACATAATGAAACAATAGTATGAAAACTGAAGTTAACTGCATGCTTTCAAAGCATGTGACATAATACTGCTACAATACTGCAAAATCTTTCCTGCCCCTTTTATAGGAATTACACATCCTTCCTCAACTCACTGAGCAGTTTTATGCAGGAAGAACAGACTTTTCCTCCACTTTTTCCTCACTCTTCATTTGCTTTGAATTGATTCATGCTGTGTGGCAGTTCCTGGAAATTAAAATAAGAAAGAGATATATAGGTGCCAGGCTAAAAATAACAGCTGATGAAGCGTAGTTTAATGTCCTAGTTACCGCAGCCAAAGCTGAGATCAACCTGCATTATTATTTATGCTGAAAGGATGGGGTCCAGTTCACGTAACCACGGCTGTCTCAGGGCACTGGGTGACTTCAGCAGCTCCTTCTGCAGCTCATGGGGATAAATAGACACAGGTAAGTGTGTTTTCTACCCACCTGATTGTTGTGGGTCAAGAAAGGTTATATGAGTCACCCCCTCAAAGTGATCTCTCTGTCTGTGATTGCATGTATTTCTGCATGTCTATTGACCATATCCGCTCAATATATCAGACAGGTACGCACAGATACCACTTGCATAAGCACTAGGAAATAGAAATGCTCGAGTCTATGAGCCCTGGTAGGCACAACAGAATCAGTTTGAAATTTAGAAAACAGCCAGTGTTGATGAGGCTTAAAAATATCTATCCAAGCTAACTTGACTGTGTTGAGATCTTGGAGCTGAGTGAAATACACACTCAGCATTAAAAGCAAACACCAAAAGTGCTTTCAGGCTCTTGACCTTGAGAAGGGGGCTACGAAGCATGACGGAGAGCAAAGGGCTTGTTTGGGATTTTCACTCTCAGCAGCAGAAATTGCTGCATTATGGAAGCAGCAGGTGATCTTTCGATGCACTTGAAATCTTCAGTCCTTCAGCTTCTGATTTTCCTGGAGACACTTGGCTGTGAAAGTGCCCATAGGAAAACACCAATGCTGCAAATATCAGACAAACAGGTTGCTTGGTCTTTAGAAAAACTGGAAGAATGGAAGATTGTAAATATCATATGAATTTTATAAGCTGAAAAACTTTACCAGCAATTATAATTTGCACCATTTCATCTAAATTTAACATAACAGAGTAAATTGCCCCTGGTGTTAAATTAAAATTTCTAAACCTAAATGCATAGTGCTGGTAACAGCACAGAAAGCTGTTAATATATAATCAAATGCTAAATGCAAGATTTTAAATATACTTTCTTGCAATATTTTTAGAATTGTTTCTTTGAGTGCATGTCAGCTGATTCAAGGAGTCTCTTAAATGTTATCTTCATATAATGAAATGTCACTATTGTTGTTCCTTTTGTTATTGCTGTTGTTTTTAAATTTGCACACTGTCAGTGGCAATCTGCACATGTACAAGGTGTACACAAGAAAGTAATCATCTACAGAGATATTGGGATTTGTGTGTAAAGCCTCATCACCCATTAAAAAAAAAAATAAACTGTCATACACAGCTTGAGTCTGAAGGAAACAATATTTGGCAGAGAAGCATCCTCAAGACATCTTTTGGACAATGTTTCTACACTACCTTCTGTGAGCCCTTCTCCTCCCTAATGCTTTTCTCATAACAAGGAGTAGTTTATGGGAGCTCACAGATAACAGAGCTCACTGTGAGATGTCCGATACATCTTGTCACTTACTGCCTTGTTTTCCACTGTGCTCACACTGTGAATGCTGTAGGATCTGCTACACAGAAGGCCAACACCAGACAACAAGGACAATTAATTACCACAGGCTTTTGGGCTTTGAGTCATGTACAGTCTACCAACGTCTTTGAGCAAAACAACCAAATCCTTGCAGGAAGGTTCAGACGTACAACTAAATTCTGGGAAGTATTGGTAATGGTTGGACTGGATGATCTTCTAGGTCTTTTCCAACCTCGATAATTCTGTGATTCTGTGATTCCAAGCAGACATTTTTAAGACAGTAGCAGGTAGGAAGGTAACTTGTATGGTAAAAGCTAATTAAAGGAAAAAGAAAGTAAGGTTCATTCAGGAGTGTTTCTTTTTCACTGAATGCTTCTGGAGTGAGTATCAAGAGAATATTTGAGAATATCAAGAGTATCTATCTGCACAAAAAAAAAAAACCCTCAGGTATAGGCTCGAATCGATTTCACAGCAATGGTGTGACCCTGTTGCAACTGATAGCATAGTGACACCTACTGATGAAAACATGCATTGCAAGTACTTGTACGATCAGCGCTTCACCTCTCGGCCTATTTTTTTGTTCCATCTCTCAGCCCACACAGCTTACAGTACATATATTTGTTACCAAAAGAGCACTGCCAAGAAAATAACAGACCCCCAGACAGTCCCTCAGCCTGTGCCGTGTCTTCCTCGAGCTTTCACTACAGACTTGCCCTGCTTCAATGGAGGATCCTGTAGAAACTGAAATTATGTCGGTGTAGCCTAAGAAGAACATGCAGATCTTCTTGTCTGAACAATACACTTGCAGTTGTTTTCCATGCTCTACCCACTATAAAGTGCATCCCCAGGCCCACTAAAAAGAAGTAGAACTTCTCAACAGGAAAAGGGTCAGTTCACATCAACAGAATAATGAGGTAATATCCAGGGTTGTAAAAGGATGACTTGTAAGCATTTAGATCCCAGTAGTTACTAAAAACTTAAAGGCAAAGAGTTCCTCATGTTATATTATTTCTTTTTTACCTAGTGATTGATTGAAATAAATCATCAGGAAGAGCTAAGGGCAGAAGACCTCTCATGTATGTCTTCGGGCAGGATTTAGGGAGACGTTACACTGAGGTTCTACCTGAGGAGTATCATACTGACATGTTTTAAATATCTAACTTGAATTGTGTTCCAACACCACACGCTTTGTCACAGCTTGGGATGCTTTTTGTACAGGGCTGACTTGGAGCTCGAACCTTTCCTACAAAAATATAGGGTCCTATAAAGCACGTCCCATAGGCTTTCACAGATCACATTTCTGAGTGCCAGAGGAGACTGAGTATTCATCGGGGCATCTTGTAACTGTCTTGGGTCTCCTTTCAAATGAGGGCATGGAGACATGGTCCCTTGGAGGTCTTGCCTTAGCTTTGAGCTAAGGTCCAGCAGCACAGAGTGAGTATCACTGGTGTTTGCCAGTTGCCCAATTTATACACCAACTCTTTTGTACATTCAGCTGCAAATGTTGCAGTGCGTGAAACACTGCAGAATGCAGACCGTGCAAGGTCCCTCATCTCTGCCAAACTTCCTCCATTTGATTTGTTCACTACCATGCACCCTGATATCCATCTTTCCAGCAATCTCCAGGGAAGCTTGAAAACCCCAGTTTTGAGCTATTGTGCAGAAAGCTCTCACATGCAACCAAATTAGTTGGTCACTAGCAGTATCTTTTTGCACATGCTAGTGTCCCCAGAAAGCATTAACTTTGGATTTTCAGGTATCATTTTAAGAACCAGTACCTTCCACAAAGCTACAGTATGTAAATACTGAGCCACCAGCTCTGTAGTAGCATGTAAACTTACACCTGGATTATGAAAATCATTTTTCTTAGACTTCTTTCAATGTGTTGAGAATCATTTTGTTTTATGAAACACACCAATAAAATCCCAACAATGAAATATATGCTTTTCATTGCATTTTCTTGAAAAGGTGACAGGAGATGCTCCCTGTTCTAGAGATTCAGCTGAGCACTAACACTTCACTTTCAGTACCTCCCAAAGCCAAGAGTAGCTCTAATAGTTGCCATAAAAATGGAAAGCTGGTTACAGCAATGAAATACCACATCCATTTCAAGTCTAATTTGCATACAGTTACTCAAGACATGTCTGGATGTTTATACGGCAATTTGTCAGAATTGCATAGTACTACAGGAAGCAAACTCCATTGTGTTCATTTATTGTCTTCCTCCACTTTATTCCACATTTCCCAGTATATGTTTATTTTTATAAGCCTATAGGCTTGGAAGCTGGGATGTTTTTAAGCAATATTTTAGCCTGCGGTTTGATCAAAAATTATTTAAATATTTGCTAATAGTGTCAAACAGAAGACAAGTCCTTGGGCATCTTGAAAATGCTGCCAAGCACCTTTCTGCCTCTTTGGAAAGCATCTTTGAAAACCAGGCTCCTCATCCTCTTTAGAATGAGAGGAAAAAAACCCACATATCACAGAATCACAGAATCATAGGGGTTGGAAGGGACCTCCAGAGATCATTGAGTCCAACCCCCCTGCCAAAGCAGGTTCTCTACACCAGGTCGCACAGGTAGGCATCCAGGTGGGTCTTGAATATCTCCAGAGAAGGAGACTCCACAACCCCCCTGGGCAGCCTGTTCTGTCTGCATTTCTAGCCTGAATTGTCCCCTTTGCCTTTTCTGACCATTGAGCAGAAGCAGCCAGCAGTCAGCAGCCAGCTCCAGGTTGTCTGTACCTTCCTCATACAGAGCATGACTGGATTTAACCACAGAACACAGCCTCCCAGGTCTGATGCTGCAGACAAAAAAAAAAAAAACAAGAGAAATCCAAGATGCATCCCAACAGCATTGAAACCATCCCCCAGATAAGATGTGCTGGTATTTGCAAGGAGGCATGCTGATGTTGGAGCAGGAGTCTAAGTGTACTCCTGCTGCTTGACATGGCTGTAAAAGGGATGAATGATCCTGATACTAAATCTACTTGTGCCTCAAAACTCAACCAGTGAAGCTTTTTCTCCCTGGCTGCTCTCTCTGCTCTTTGAGAAGCCAAAATATGCCTCCTCATAGCACAACTCAGCAGCCAACACAGAAATTCCACTTGTGGCCACCTTCAGTGGGTTATCTGTTTAAATTCACTCAACTAATTAAAACATGATGGTCTCTGTGAGAAACTCATGCTAAATCCCCTGCCTTCCCAGCCAGAGGAGGTGTTATCTGAACAGCTGTGTCCTCTCTCTCCCAGCTGCTTTTCCAGAGCGTCTCCAGTGATGTTTAAACCATCTTAATTATTGTCTTTGGCAATAGTACAAGGAAAATAATTATTCTGGTATTTATCTCTATTGCTTAAATGCTGCTCTAGAGAGGCAAGATGCTTTTTCTTAATTATTTGACAATAATTAAAATTAATGCATAATTTCCTTTTAATTTAGTATTTTGCATAGTTTTGTTAAGGGCCTCATCTTTCCTGCCCCTTTGTGCAGCAGCTAGAAGGGAATGTGCAGCGATGAAAATAAGATGACAGTTCTTTTTTCCTGATGTAAAATAAGTTGAGGAAGAAACAGATCGCATCCAGTCCTTCTTAGAAGAAATGTTACTGAAGAAATTGTTGTCATTAGTAGAACCAAGCTGTAATTAACAATATATAACAATGCCTGTGATGTGTTCAGCAGTATCCACAGACTGCTCACTGAAGGGAGCTGTGCTGGTGCACCAATGATTTCCAGGTGTGTGCTTGGAAAGCCCCTCAGAAATCTTGTTCCCCCAGGTGTCTGTCTGCAGTTCTTGGCTTCACACAGCAGCCACCTCCTTCTTGGACATGCCTCAGGTTGTGCAGCTCAATGGCCGCATGTGCTGGGGGCCTCGAGCAGATCCGATGTCTTGCAGGATTCTAAGCTTATCAGCTCTGGGGGTTCCACAGTGTGATCATTCTGTGGAGCTCAGCATGTCCTGGGGGACTTCTACACATGGTCCTTCGGTTGGCACAGATGTCCTGCCGGTTTCTGGTGACTGCTTCTCCATCCAGACACAGGAACCTGCAGAGTACATTCCCTCCAGCTCTCACAGAAGGGACATTTACAGTAAATTTCTATTTTTAAAATAGAAGAGCTTTGTCAGGGTAAAACAACCATGTATAAGCCGGAGAAATAAGATGGAAAGTGAAATTTCTTTAGGAAAAAAAAACCCACTTGGTGTAGACAGGTCTGGATAGGAGGAGCCAGAAGTGCAGAAGTTCTGCCCAACAGGTAGGGCTGCCAGCTAGCCCAGATTCCAGCCCATTCCCAGAGCCCCAGTAACAATGGCAAATCAGCATTTTCCAGTGGAAGATGTCTCCTGCTGATTTTCTTTATCCAGCATGAGCACTGATCATCGTGCAAGCTCCAGTTCTTGCCATGCTCATTCACTATCCAGCATTCCTTTCCTCCCAAAAGGCACGTCTCACCTTTCCTATGCTGAGCATGTTATGCGGACACTACGAAGCAAAGCTCTCAGCAAATATAATTACTTGGTGAGGGAGCACAGAGCTGTGAAGGCAGGAGCCACATCACAGCTTCAGCAGCAGACCTCTCAAGAGAGTTGAGTGCACAGTGCCTCTGCAAAGTGTCAGAAATACACTTTAATTGGTAAGAAATACAGCATTTCTTGCCTTTGTTTTTGCCACTGTTGTTTATGTTCCCTTAGCCTCTAGAGACAATACCTTCCAGATCTATGGATGCAGTGATGACTTTAATGTTGTATATTACGACTCATATTCTGAGCTATTTGGAGGAGCTGTTCACTTGCGATGGTGCTGACACATTTCACATTGGTTCAGGCGTGCTCCTAGAGGGCTGGATGACTTTCCACATATCTCTGTGCCACTTGCTGAAAACAGGCAAAGAGACAGGATAACTTGATGTAGGGAGACAAAAATCTGTCAAGGACACAAAATGGGGCAAAAGGGGCTGTGTTGTTTGAAGGGCTTTGAGCACGTGTGCATACGTTCTGCATGCATGTGAGCTATTGCAGCTAGACACAGTTTAGAAGTAGATGGTTAAGGCAGAAAATATAACAAGGCCAACAGAAGTGAAGCAAAATGTTAGAAAAAGGTAAAGCTGGCTGGAGGTAGAAGCCTGAAATACTGAACCAGGAAATGAATGGCATCCAGGCATTCGTATCAGGGCTTCATCACCAAGCACTTCTACCCCAGATAGAGACATGGCCCCTTCCAGTATAAGGTAACCACAACCTCAAGCATCACCCTTGAGGGCTGCTCCTCCTCCCCTTGGGCTACAGAGGCAATAAGGTGCCCACTCTCAGTATCTCATAGCCCACCTCATGCTGAAAACAGCCCAGCTAAGTTCTTCCTTATCTGCTATCCTTACTTTTTTTTTTTTTTTACTCTCCTGAACCAGCTGCAACCCGAACACAGAGCTGTTTAATGGAAGATGATGTGATTGTAGCCAATTTAAATTTTGAGATAGGTACTGCCTGCGGGTGCTTTCAAACTGGTTTTATCCTGACTTGTATTTGTTTAATATGTACCAGAAGCTGCAAATCAAACAATTCTTTTTTCTAATGAAGTAGATTTCTCCTAGTCTATCTAATTTAAGATTTGTTTTAATAGTCTGACTTAAACTAGCATACTGTCCTTGAGCAGACTACCACTGTCAGGACAAGAAACAGGACTCAACAGCACTGTGAAGCACCTGCTTTCTCTGGCACAGAACATAAATAATATATTCAATAATGCTGTTATTCACATTCAGAACAAGCCCAATTAATTTCTATGGGGTATTTCAAGTTGCTTCCTGTGTGTGTAGAACAACATAATTGTGTGCAAGATCAGTCCAAAATTTTCAATTTCTCTGTCACAGGCAAATCCTCACTGTGTAGTGCCCTGGCAGTAAATAATGGAAATATCCTACTGTAAGTCACTGATTACATTGTGCTGATAGCAGAGCTGATAGCTCAGCACATCCTACCAGTACTACAGTTTTTGGGCTCTTTGTGAGAAAACCAAATTTAGAATATCATCTCATATCTTCTTTGGCCGAACCAGCTTGGCTATATCAAAGTTGTACTGACAGTCAAAATGCATCCTCCCACCATTCAGTCAATGCCATCAAAAATTATCTATGATGTGCAGAAAAAGCAATTGTTCCCACCCTGACTGGCAACACAGTGTGAGCTGTGGGACAAGGCAGGGGGGTCCATGACCTCCCAATCCAGAGACTTCATGTATCACAGAAGCACAGGATGTTTGAGGTGGGAAGGGTCCACCTGCTCCAACTCCTGCCCAATCAGGAACACACAGAGCAAGGTGCCCAGGCCCATATCTATGCAGGTTTTGGACATCTCCATGGAGACCTCTGGGCAGATTTTGCCAGTGCTCCATCACTCATACAGCGCAGAAGTGCTTCCCAGTGTTGAGAGAGAAATTCCTGTGTTCCAATTTGCCCATTTCCTCTTGTCCTGCCACTGAGCACCACTGAAAAGAACCTGTCTCTATCCCTTTTTGCACCCTCCCTCTATGTATTTTTCAGACATTGATGAGATCCCCTGAGTCTCTTCTCCAGGCTGATCAGTCCCAGCTCTCTCAGCCTCTCTCATACCCCTGTCTTTCCCACAGGGACATCTTTTCTGCTTCATTTCTTTCCTTTTTCTTTTTTTTTCCCTCAGCTGTGTTTCACATGCTCTCATAAATCTGTAGCTAGAACATATTTTGACATGAATTTAGAGCATTTAGATCCTGTTGTGATAGGAATTTAAATGTGCCAAGAGAGATTACTCCTTTTTGCTCTACGTCTTTTAGCAGAAATTCTGTGAACAGAGTAGTGGAAGGACTTCCCCCATCAGCAGGACGTCTGCCTGAGACATTGGACTACAGACTGGAGTCCCACAGCACAAACAGGACAAGTTGCAAAGTACAGGTGAGGATGGAGGCCTGCTGCATGGCCCCTGCTTGCTTCTCGGATGTTGGTGCTCATAGCTCAGAATCACTACTATTGACAAAGACCTTTTCCAGACAAGGGACCTAACTTGACTGGACAACAAGAGGATGGAGGAAAGACCACCCCTGTTTCCAGCAGCAAAATACTTTCATAAATTATTTCCAACTCATGATACACCACAGTTGCTTTAAAGAAATGGTATAAAGCCTTCAAGAGAGACTCAGAGAATGTGGTTTTTGCAAGGTCTACGCCTAATAGTCCAGAGAAAATGGGAAGAAATAAGAGACACAACAAATGTGATGCAGACACTTCTATCCCAAGAGATATGAAAAGTGTCTGTGTTAAATCACTTGGAAAATCTCATTAAATTAAATAAGTCGATGGAGAGAAATACTGTTTTATGAAGAACAGAGACGGTGGGAGGGAGCAAGACTTACAGACAAAACATAGGGAGTAAATATTGGAAAAATATAGATCTAAATAAATGAACAAGCATTGTCAGACCATACTGTCCCTAGTTTAAATAAAAAACAGGTGAGTGCTACATTGTAGTTTAATCTTACCTACTCAGCTTTAAAATTCCACATTCTTGGGAAGGGAGAGCTAGAAGCACTTACCCAGAGACTGAGAGGCTCCTTTTCCACTGATTTGTCACAAGGCTAACCACAGAGAGTGGAAATTTTTCTCCTGTTCCAGGTGGGTTTTGTGCCATGTTGCAGATCCTCACATGGGAAGGCTTCAGAAGAACAAAGACAGTGCAAGAGGATCAAAGGTATCAATGAACATGAAATAACTGCAAACCAATGACAAAAACTGTGATCACAGGCCAATTATTTGAGCTGAACTTAAATTTCCATGCAACCAGCAGGAAAACTGCAGCTGAATTTAACACTGTCAATCGTGATTTAGGGGAAGCAGGTAGCTAATGCTTTCCTGGGCAGAGATTTTAATCAGCAATGAACAGATATCACAAGAATATGTGTTGAAAAGAGCAGGGCAGCCAAGTGAAAAATGACTTGTTTGGGACTAGCAGTTAGTATAGCAGAACAACAACTGAGAAATAAAGGAGTAAGATGGGACTTGTGAAAAAGATTCCTCTGTCTCTGCCTCTGTCATTTTTGCAACCTTCCTTTAGGTATTTTCTACAAATTGGTGAGATCTCCCTGAGCTTCCTGCAGGCTGAGCAGTCCCAGTGCTCTCAGTCTGTCCTCATAGGAGACACTCTCCATCATCTTGGTGGATTTATGTTGGCTTCTCTTGAATTTTTCCAGCTCCCTCTTGTATTGAGGAGCCCAGAACTGGACACAGCACTCCATGTGTAGCCTCTTCTGAAACCTCTGCAACAGCTCCGCATCTTTCCTGTGTTGGGGGCCCCAGGCTTGGTTACAGTACTCCAGATGGGGCCTCACAAAGGAAGAGTAGAGGGAGACAATCCCAACCCTCTCACATTTGGCCACCCCTCTTTTGATGCAGCCCAGGATACTGCTGGCTTTCTGGGCTGTGGGTGCTCACTGATGGCTCATGTCCAGTTGTCATCCAACAGGCCTCAGAAGTCCAGTGTTGAGCTTTATGAGGTCAACACATATCTCCAGCCTGTGAAGATTCCAACTGCATCAGATATTAGATATTTGAATCCAAGTCACTAGAGATTTCCACAATAGCCTTGATGAACCTTCAAGCTTGCCAGAATGGTGGCTTATTTCTCCATTAAATAGCCATTTAAACCCAGATCTCTCACCATGACATCCTTCTAGCAGGTCCATATGAAATTTCACTCCAAAGTTTTTGCCTTCAGAGAACAGCATCAAGCTGTGCAGGGTAGTATACCTCTGAGGTAACATCAAAGAGGAGCTCCATACTGTCTTCCCCTATACTCCTTAATAAAGTGAACACATCCCATGGGTATAGAAGAGATCTAGCCATAAACAAGACTGAAAGAGCTATGAAAGCCAAATGGGTCATAAAATGTTTAAATGCCCTAGGATTCATGAGTATAAAAGCAGACAAGGCAAGCTTTGTGATCTAATTTCCTTGAATATGTTTCATATTTCATTTTTATTTTGTGGGAAGGAGAGATACAGACAGACCACATTCATCTATGTCATGAGAAGGTCCAGCACTCACTAACATAACAAGAGAGGGCCAAGCCAGAACAAGCACTTTCCAGTGTAATTACTTTGCCTCTGCTATTCCATTTTGTCATGGCTGATGGAAGTTAAGGTGAGAGAAAGGCACCTGAGAGAGCAACATGAAGGCAGTGTGGCACTTGGAAGGATTCAGCTTTCACAAAGACAGATTGAGTCTGTCATCTTTATCTGACGCTAATTGGGAGCTTTTTCATTATCACAGTTGAATTCTGCCCTTGGCTACCTGCCCATAAATCTTGCTGACATTTCCCAGTGGGAGCTGGAGGCAATAAATCTGAGTGCAGGATCTGAAAGCAAACTGTTAGAAGGAGTCAGAGGAGGGTGTAAGGAACTCCGCTGGGAATTTGTCCCCTGACCTAGGCATATCTGCCAGCTGGAGGACACCGACACACCCTTTTTCTCATATCAGGGGTGAAAGGTATGTGAGAAGGTTTGCTAGTTTCGCTACATAAGTTTGGATTTAGTTTTCATTATTTGCTGGGATTTTAGAGGTGCGCTAGGGAGAGATTGCTCATTTTACATTATTTGCACTGCAATTTTGGTGTAGTCGGAAAGCACTTACACTTTTGCATAGCTGCTCTTATTCTTTACATCTACCTTCAAATGCTGCCTATGAGTTACAAATATGGGAAGCATTGTCTAAAAACTCCTTTAAGTCTGGCAGCTTGAAACTGTGACCACTGCCCTGCGGAGCCTGTTCCATGGCCCAGCCGCCATCTGGTAGACAATTTTTTCTTGATATCCAATCCGACCCTCCCCAACTATGCAGCTATGCATGCAAGCAGAGCAGAGCTTGCTGCTGAGCACCCAGCCTCAGACTGGATGTGCTTTCGACATGCATGATAGCTGCTGGCTGAGCGTGCAGCCTGAGCTGGAGCTGGAAGATAAATCTCTGTAACTCTGAAGGTAGGAATAGAACAGTGGTGAAGTTCTGTCTTGTCAGTTAGTTTTTCATTTCCAATGGCTGGCACAGCTTTCTGTTTCCTTTTGGCCAATAAAGTATATATCCCTGACCTTCTTATAAAAGCTGAAATCAATTATTTCTTTTCAAAATAGGTGTATCTGAATGAAACAGCATCATATGGGGGAAAAGTCTCACCAACTCAGGCCGAAGTTGTGGATGCATGGGCCAGGAATAGAGGAACAGAGTTTTAAAGAAAAGTTATTTTGAGTACAGAATGAGCTTATTTTTGCATTTCTTTCTCTTTTAGCATGCAAATAAGCACACAATCCATAATTTCCACAGCACAGACAAAATGTTGCATATTGTGTGCAGCATGATAAGAGGCATAAATACATGAAATCCAATAGGGAGATAGTAGCATACATAAATAAGGACACTACACTGTGCAAGGGTCATACATTCATTTTGTTTGGTTTGTGTACACATTATTATTCACAATACCATTTTGGAAATCAAGTCTTCTGATTGCAAACCTGATAAAAGGAGGCACAAATAACAGTTCGGGGAAGCAATATGCTCCTTCACCTACTAGCCTTTACCTGTCTCTGTGCCTCACACACTAATCTATGTCCTCACAGACACGGTATTGGGAGCAAAGAGATACGCATCACACTGGAAATAGGGGTAGCATTGATACAGCATACACAATGACATTGCTACTTCTCAGCCCTAAACACACTTTCAGCCTTGACTTAGTGTAAAATTGCAGATTTCATATATCCAGATATATTATACATTATTAGTGGAATAGGAAGTTCAATAATTACATTTTACATCGCTTGTCTTACCTTGCTGTTGTGCAGGGTGGGCTGGAGTGCGAAGCCAAGCCGGGATATCATTACGCACATACTACTGTAGTTTACAGGGAGCACAAAGATGAATCAGGGCCCTCTCACAGGCTTAATGTGAATGCACACCAAACAGATAATCCCTGCCCTTGTCAGCAATTTTTCTGCAATTCACCTTCAAGGGATCAGCCTGGAGCAGCGGTGGGTGAAGGTTCTTGTACGGTGATGGGACTGGCTTGGCCCCAGTTCACTGCTACACACATTTTCACAGTACCCCTCCCGGCTTCCACAGGCAGCTCTTCATGACGCAAGAGATGCTTAGAAAGCTAAAAAGGGGTCCCCTGTTTATGACAGGGTCAACTTATCGTTGAATGGCTTAAGTTGGGAAGGGACCTTAAAGATTATTTATCTCCAAGACCCTGCTGAGGGCAGGGCTGCCACCCAACCTGGGCCCTAACCAACCTGTCCTTGGATGCCTCCAAAGATAAGGCAATGCAAGGCTAGCATCAATAACGCCTTGGAAGGAAGACAGAGGTTCTGCAGGGCCACCAGGGACATCAAAAGGAGCCAGGGGTTGCAGCTGGAACAGTGAGCAAACATAAAAAAAACGTAAACATTTCATAAGGAGATCAGGCTCCTAACGCTGACTGCTAGCCACCCCATCCCTGCCAGTGGTTTTTAGCTATTTTCTAATCCTTTGTCTGCGTCCCAAAGCAATTAACACATCCCAAAGGAATTAAGTCCTGTGGGCAGTGGGGAGGCTTGTCAGGTCCTGGCAGTCTGGTGCCCAGCACTGCAGATAGCACTGGAAGGACAGAATGTGGTTCTGAGATAATTATGGTGGAAACACGGGGAAAAATCAGGGAAAGCCAGATGTCATAAGAACCATTATTTTAGAATTAGCTCAAAATTGCTTTCTTTTGTATTAAATATAGGAAGTTAATGAGGTAATGCATGTTGTCATTCACACAGACTCATTATGCATAGCTTCCTTTTGAGGGTGATTAATGTCATCATTTATACAGTTAGGTCAGGGCTTATGAGACAAATGATGCCTTATTTAACAATGGAGCCAACCTTTTATCCGTATTTCAGGCACTTTATTATGGTTTACAATTGCTATAAAACTGAAGGCATTCTTGGTAGAAAAAAAAAGGGCAGACTGTCTCCAGAACAGGGATTTTGTTTTTGGTCTTTTCTGTCTTCTTAATTCAATACTACTTTTTAAATCTTTCAGATCTAATTATCTCCTAATGCTACCAGCTTTAGGTTACAAATCTAAATCATCAACATTGCAAAGATGACTGGCAAATACATCCTGGAATAAGTCTCATGATTTTCCTTCCTCAAACTCTCACTCATTTATCAATGAGAGAAAAAGGAACACAAAACAAAAGTATGCAGTGTCACTGGGCAGTATTTTATATGGAGAAAAAACTACTCCTCTGTGAAGTGTAAGCTTTAATGATATACATGTATATAGAGAAATAGCAAATGATAGTAATTAATTTTGGTTTTCTTGAAAGGCATTCATTCTAAATGTTCCTTAATTGTATTAATAAAAAAATCTCCTCTTGCCCCAAATCAGTCTCAAACCCACTGCACATCCTCACCTCAGTTACATGCCATGAAAGTGTTTGGTGTCCTATTTCTTCTGTTGTATATTTCTGATATCTGTTACAAGTTTACTTACTTTTTACTCAAGGATATGACCACCTGTAGGTGTAGATAGTATAGAATCCTCACTGTATTCTCAAAGAACAGACATCTTGTGCTTGTGCCTCCTGTGTAGGTCAGCCCATGGAACACCTTGGGTTTGGGCTGCAGAGTTCCCTATGTCATTCCACATCACTGATCAAACCATATTTTGCCAGTGTCTTTCCTCTCCCAAAGGCTCATTTTGATACCTATTTGTGGAACTAAAACCTCATTTTGTTTTTGAATGCAACAAGGTTTGGCTCTTTTGTAGTCAGGTGTACACTATTTTTACACCGTTCTCTTTCACTGTGAACAGTGAGAATTAGACCGGCAGAGTGGTAATTCTATGCCATGCTGCCTGAAATGAATTGTTGATGGGTGACAGCCCTATAATCTGAATGCTGCAGTTCACAGCATGCCATGAAGGTAATGCTTCAAACACCATGCATTCAGTCTAAGCCACATTTCAAGCAAACGAATCTGTGCCAGACTTGACAACATGGGACATCAAGGATTTCAACAGCATCCTGGCTTGTGTCAGAAAAAACACAGCCAGCAGGAGCAGGGAAGTGATCGTCCCCCTGTACTCAGTGCTGGTAAGGCCGCACCTCAACTACTGCGTTCAGTTTCGAGCCCCTCATTACAAGACAGACATCAAGGCCCTGGAACAAGTCCAGAGAAGGGCAACAAAGCTGTGAGAGGTCTAGAGCACAAGACTTACGGGAAGCAGCTGAAGGAACTGGGGTTGTTTTGGTCTGGAGAAGAGGAGGCTTAGGGGAGATCTCTACAACAACCTGAAAGGAGGTTGTGGTGAAGTGCAAGTCATCCTATCCTGCTTACCTGGGAGAAGAGGCTGAGAGATGATGGCCTTCAGTTCTGCCAAGGTGAGGGGTTCAGGTCAGATATTGGGAAAACTTTCATCTCAGAAATAATGGTGAGGCACTGGTACAGGCTGCCCAGGGAGGTAGTGAAGTCACTGTGCCTGGAGGTCTTCAATAAATGTGTAGATACAGCACTGTGGGACATGGTTAGTGGGCATGGTGAGGATGGGCTGATAGTTGGACTAGGTGATCTTAAAAGTCTTTTCCAACCTTAATGATTCAGTTGTCAGGTTGACAAATGTTTAGCACTCTGATTTCTCTGTTGACTGTAGTTTGTACACAGACCATGAGTAACAAAAGTGCAAAGAAAAGGCATGAGACAGTGACAGTTCGCTGTCTCTTCTGACACAAGACTTAGATGGCAGCTGATGACAACAGCAGGTGGCAAGTGACAGACTCAGAGAAAATTCGAGTCCTCTCCAAATATGGTTGAAGCTGCCTGACATAATTACCTGTTTTTGGGGAAAACCACCAGATAGACAATTTGGCCCCAGCCTGACCCTTGCCACACCCATCTGCAGGCTCCACTGAGGGCTAGGACCCAGCTGGGGGCTCTGCTCCCCACCAGATCCAGCTTGGGTGTGTAGGGGGAGTGTTCCAAGCTGAGCTCAGGCACAGAGCAAGCATCCAAGAGGAGGTGAAAAATCAGACGCCATCTCTTTGCTCTTTGGATTCAGTGACAGAAGCGCTGACAGTAACGTGTTTTGTTTCATACTCTCCGCCTTTCAACGGTGATGAGAGGACAGGTACATTTCTTTAAGAAAAAGAGTATCTGCGTGTTTATGATCTCAAATTTGCTAATATGCAGGCAAGTGCTGTCTGTGACTCACCCTCGCTTAGCAGGGTGTGCTCACAGCAAAGCCATGCATCTCTCCTCAGTAAGATCAAAGAGACCTTTGCATCACCTTTCTCAGCTCTACACACCCATTGGCTACTAATTACTGCCTGAAAACGAGCCAGCTGGCACAGAGCACCTTCATCTTCCAGATAGGTCCTTCCCACTGCTGCCTGCCAACAAAGTGAGCAGCTCCTGCTGCAAAGCCTTTCTTAAAGCCCAAACACAACTTGTTTAACTTTTTCCAGAGTTACAGCTCTAACTCAGAGATGGTTTAGCACAGTTTTTCATGTGTGGCTGAGTTGCTTGGCCGCTCAGCAGACAACAGCAGAAGTTAAAAGGTGCTGGAACTCTTTTGATGTTTGCTGCAGATGGTACTGACAGAGAACATCAATTACAGTTCTACAGTTTCAACAGCTGAAAGCTGAAATGGGTCGCAAACAAATCTACAGCATCTTGTTGTGGTGCCATAAATAGTGATGAATCTGAAAATACCAAAAGGAAAATAAAAAGATAATCGCAGCTAGCAGTTCAAGCATCACCATTCTAAGTCTTGCAAGTTCCAAGTAAAACAACGTTTCTAACACTGGATAATCAGTGTGCTATCAATACCCAATTAGCCTGCTAAATTGCCAGCAAAATAGCTGAAAGCACCTGTGCAATGATGCATTTGTCTCTCCTTCCCAGACATTCCACTTGCACATATTTCTTAAATCAAGACATAAAGCACACATCATAATCGTTCTTGGAAATCAACTACTAATTTCCATAGAAAATCAAAGAAAGGAGTATTTTTGTATGTAGTGCAAGATTTAAAGAAGCCTTACAGAGTGCCGCATAGTTGGATATCTTGAATAAAACAAAATTAAAAGAAAGACAGGATGGGTGGATTGAACAGGAAGAATGGGGAGTGGATGGTCTATGGTCCATGAGATGACAGACCCCAGGTGGGCTCTATGGGGCAGAAAGCTGTAAGGTCAGCTGCTGAATTAGTAGGATGCAACAGGACTGATTTCTGTGAATATGTGGAGGCATTTAATGAGCACAGAAAGTTCAAGATAATTGAAGTTAAAGAGCACTGTTACTGCTGTGAAACCAAGCAAAGGGAATTTAGGAACCAGAAAGACTAATGTCATGGGATTCTTTTGTAATCTATAGTATATCCTCTGACAGTTCTTCATAATAGGCTCATGCACAGATTTTCCATAGGATCTTTATCAGACAGACCAGTTTCTTTCAACAGGAATTCAGTTCAGCAAACGCTGCTTTGAGAGCTGAGCTATTATCAGATATGATTAAGAGATTTGTTTCAGAATTGCACTGCTGCTGTGAATCCAAATATTACTGTACATTTATCAAGACAACTAATTCAGATGTAGATATCTAATTTTTAGATTCCTATGCTTGGGGAATCTCAGGCTTAGTGACACAAATCATGAAACTCAAACATAGAATTTTAACAAATCCAATAAAAATTATTTATGTGCTGCATTTATCACAAATCATTTAGGAATGGTTTGCTCAGCAGATTGTAAAGAATGCAGAGTACAAAGTGAAAGGCATGTTTTCCATTGGAAATCAGCTAGCTGCAGAGAAGTACTAATCAAGATCTAGGCTATCAATTCCATTGATGTTAAAAGCAAACTCCTAAATTCAAAGGGTTAAAAATGACATTAGTTTAAGCAGGATTGAAAAGAAAGGCATGTAGAGCACATGCAAGTACAGATTCAGCACAATTTCTGTTTTCTTAGACGTAAGAAAATTGTGCACAGATTTGTCTCCATTATGACTGTAAAGTTTATTTTTCTTTTCACTGGACCTTCTCTGGACAAATTATCAAAGGAAAAGACCTCTTAACCATGAGCAAAGCCTAGATTTTCCAAACTCTCCCTTCTGAGCATTAACATTTTTGAAACAAAGATTCTTAATCATAGAAGGGCAAAATCCATTCTTCAACCACAAAATGACTACAAATTCCCAATTCAAACTTTTCAAAATATCTGCTAGAAAATAATATTTATTATCTTAGGTGGCTACTCTTGTTTATGAGAACATTAAAGCTTTTCTATCCTCAGCAACAACACTGAAATTGGCTGACTTCTCATCTGCTAGGTCCCATCGCTTTGGTTGCAGGGAAAGGGTAAGAGGTAGTTATGGCTGAGAAGAAAGAAAAGCTGACCAATGCCCAGTCAGTCCCTGAGCAATGGCCATCCTTCTTGCAAACTACCCTGCTTATATTGCTAAGCATGACACCATATGGTATAAGACATCCCTTTGGCCACTTTGGGTCAGTTCTTGTTCTGTTCCCTCCAGCTCCCTGTGTACCCACAGCCCCCTTGCTGGCGGGGCAGTATGAGAAGCTAATAAGTCCTTGACTATGTGTGAGCACTGCTCCATGACAACTAAAACATTGGTGTATTATCAAGGTTATTCTCATCTGCTGTGGTTTAACTTGATAGGTGGCTGAGCAGCACACAATTATTTGCTACCTCCCCCTTCGCAGTGGGATGGGGGAGAGAACTTATGAGTTGAGATAAAACTATTTACTAAGATAGAGAAAAGCCAAAGATTAATAGTTATAACTGCATATATATATATATATATATATGAATGTATAACGAGTGATATGCAAGCAATTGCTCACCACTCCCTGACTGATGGCTAGCTAGCCTCACAGGTGGAAAAGAGAGAGAGATAGACCAACTCCCACTCCTTGAAAACTCCTTCCACATGATGTCATGTGGTATGGAATATCCCTTTGACAAGTTTAAGTCAGTTGTCCTAATTCTGTTCCATCCCAGCTCCTTGGGTCTTTTGCTGTAAATGGCCTTGGCTCTATCCAACATTGCTTAGCAGCTACTATAAACGTTGGTGTGCTATCAACATTGTTTTTCTCCTAGAACCAAAACATAGCATCATACCAAACACTCTGAAGAAAACAATTTCATCCCAGCTGAAACTAAGACATCAACCTAGATCCATATCTCAGCACCATAACAGTTGCTAGGAATCAATTTACACTATTCCAGCTGAAACCAGGACACAAAGTGACTCTTACAATTCTGAGAAGCCAGATTAATGTTATAGGTTTGATCAGAGTTCTCCTTCAAATCCTCTATCTTTGTAATTTTTACCTTTGGAGTTCAAATGTCCATGAGCCTCTTCATGACAAGCCCTAGGGATTATTCACCTCTGGTTTGCCAGCCATACAGGGAGTAGCCACCTTCATACCAAAACATGGAGCTCCTTGAGTACTCCCAAAGCTTTTGCACAACTGAATCGTGTGGCATTCTTCTCGCCAAAACATGGAGCTCCTTGAATACTCCCGAAGATTTTACACAGCTGGATAACATGGCACTCTTCTCCACGATGTGGGCCAAGCTGTTCAGCACATTAAGGCTACTCAATTCGTATCTCTTCACGAATGCTCCTAGTCTGACATGGCTCAGCATCTCAAGGCTGTCAGAACTAGAGTCTATCTTTTGAGAAATCTTTATCTTTTGGCAAGATCACCACATTGATGCAGAGTCTCAAAAGCTGTATCAATTGAAGTGCAGAAGCATCTGAAATCTCTGTACATATCAGGATTTAGTTCTAGCAACAGCCTTGCTTTTATTCATCCCTATCAGCTGATTGCATGATCACCTTGGGGAGCCAAGGCTTGTCCCTTATCTTCGTGCTTCAGCACATTTTTCTTTGGCAAATATTTAAATTCACCATGAGCCCACAAGCACTCTTTGGGGTTGTTGTTTTTGGTGGGGGTTTTTTGCTGCAGTAGTCTCCACTGCTCAGCTGCAGCTTCCTTTGGCTCTGTGCAGTCATCGACTCAGATTTCAAATCTTTTTCAGATTTAATTTGAAACTATTGCAGGAAGCAGCAAAAATGAGTTAGAGAAATGTTTTTCTGCCAGCCCTCATTCCCCTATTCCCTGTCCCATCAATTTTGCTTTATTCTTTTTCTTCCTAACAGGATTTTCTGCATTCTGATCCCTAAAGTGTTCATACTTCCATTTAGGTGATAGTGTTCTCATTGTAAGCGACATTTTATGTTCTGTGCTTCAGGTGTTTCTTAGAGCTAAATCACTATGTAAATTCACTGTTACAGTGGCTCAGTGGAAGTCACTGAGACTCTGCCAATTTTTCCCAGCAAACCCTTTGACTGGATATTTTGAATGCTTTATTGACATTACATTTATTTTGACACAATTAGCATTTATATATATACGTGTACAATTTTCTAATTTATTATGACTATTTAAATCCCAGGATTCTTCATTTTAGACAACATCAATAAGTAATTTAATAACCCAGAAAAATTAATAACACTCACCACTGAGCTCTATTGTCAGGCCACAGAGCCTCAGATCCCAACAGACTGCCTGGCACAGACTCAATATCCATTATTTATCTGGAGATAATTTCTTTTTGCTCACTGTGGTGGAATTCTCAGGAATATTTCAACTGGAAGGAAAGTTACCTTGTCAAGAAGTCAGCATCTTACTCGTTGAGAATAAAATGCGAGAGATAAGAACTATTGGATAGGAAGAAAGGGTCTTACAAGAAGTAATATTCACTTGGAAGAAGTCAGAGTCTTGGACCAATAATATGCAGTGGAACATTTATTGGCTGCGCTTATCATGGGGCAGATTGGTAGGGCACTAAATTGCAGCAGCTTTCTCTGCAGCAAAAAATACAATCTCATGTGTTTTTCCAAAACAGTGAGAAAACTTTATCCTCATTTACTGTTTCTAAGGAATGCTTAGTTATTTGTTTAGTCATTTCTATGCAAATAAGCTAAGTGTTTTTATAAATATCAGGACATAAATGCTTTACCATTGACTTCATTACAAATATATTACTATTGTCAAGGCTTGTGCACACAGCTACATCAATTAATGTTGCAATTTTTTCCTACTAGTCCCAAGCAGATTTCAGCTTTCTGGCAAAACAAAACTAATGGCCCAAACAGAACATAATTGATCTATTTTGGTGGTAATAGACATTACTTATCAGGGGATTCTTTCAAGTATTCATTAATATCACTCTGCAATATATTCTTTCACATAACTTACAAGAAAAAGCAGTTTGAAGCTCAGTGGTTGAAAAATCAAAATAAGATGTTCATACAGGTCTGATACCTGCTGAAATCTGACAGCTCTGTCACCCTTCCAGAGAAAAAGTGAGTCACTAACAGCCCACAGCAGTTCATCACCTGCCACTGACATTGCAGTAGTATCTACAAGGAGTAGATGGTTGCTTGAATATTCGCATCCAGAAACTACAACTGCATCTACAGATATGTGATATGATATTTTTTAAAGCCAGGCTCTGGCTTTTTAAAGGTATTAAAACAATATAAGAAAGCTAGATGCTAAAGCAGCTCACTTGCATTTTGCTTTGCACGCTCAGCTCTGAGCACCAACTGCATGAAAGAGACACCATACCTGTATGGACATCATCACCTGTTCTGAAAAACAGCCACAAAAAAAAAAAAAAAAAATCACTAAACTCCCCCATCCCTGGAGAGAACCCCCACACCCTACAAACTGAACAAAGCATAAGATATGAAGTAATCTTGCTGGAGCTAGCCTCAGCCTGATTCTGTGCAACAGGGATTCATTATGCTCTTTTCAGCAAGCTGGAGGAACAGAAAGACTGCCGCATGCTATTCCCAAGATACCTGCTCGGCCATTGGTAAGTCTTGGATAAATACCGTAAGTTACATGAGTGCACATGAAAAGCAGCCCTTATTCTACTTTATAGTGTCTCAGTGCTTGATTTTCATTACCGTATTCTACTAAAGTGTAGAAACCACATAGCAGTTTCTAGATTGGCACTCACAAGTTACATAGAAGCAGCAGGGGCAGCCAGGACTGCAGCATGCAGGGGTGGAGCTGCTGAAGGAAAATTAACTACAGCTGAAACATCCTGCTGACCTAATGAAGGGATTGTGTCTGAGTTCTAGGTCAGAGGTGTGGCAGTGATGGTGAATGATTTTCATCTTCCACAGCCAAAGACAGAGAATGTGATTCTGATGAACGTGTTTTAACAGACTCTCACCTGCCAGAGTAAAATGACTTCTGAGAGGTCACTTCAACCTCCAAAATATTCATTCCTTCAAAAGATGTCGAGCATTTGGAGTAATGTAACTGCTACCAAAACAAACAAACAAACAAACAAACAAACAAACAAAGCATTGCTGGTGCGATATAAATGGTTTATAATCAGTTATTACATATTTTGAGTTATCAGCTGCTTTCCAATAACCCAACACAATTATTCATTTCACGCTTGATTTTTTAGATCGTGAAAGACCTACATAAAGTGTAGTAATAAGAAACATGACAAAGAAAGGAACAATTAGGGGCCAGGTTCTGTTCTGATCAGAATCATTGCCCCACCAGACAGAAAGCATTGCTCTGGTCTGAGCCCAGCACCAGTAGCAAAAATAGGCTTCAAACAACACGTGCTACCACTTACAACAAATATGTACCTACAGCTTTGTCATGGGCTTCCCTTGGTGAAATATTAATTTTGCATTCCATCTCCCAGCAGCAGCAAGGACCTCTAAATCCCATAGCACTGTCAGAACAGGACTTCTGGAAATAGCATCTCCTCCAGGATGATAATTTTCCTAGGGAAAAAAATTCCTCCCTTCCTTTCTTGATGTCTTCCAGTTTGTTTGGTCGTACAGCTATGCAGAGCTTAGAAGAGTGTTGTTATGTAGCAACATTTGAGTGTTAGAGAGCCCTCCTCTTAAAGATAGCTCAAAAAGGTGTCACTCTGTATAAACCTGTACCAATGATATTATTTTTAGGCCTGTGTTTCCAATATATATATGTATATATATATTTTTTTTTCCCAGCTCTTTGTAAAGTTGATTAAGTTGGACTGAAAGCATCTTCCTCCTGCAGTTAAATCTTTCAGCAATTATTTTTATGCTCCTTTTCCTTGATGTAAATTCAATAAATATGTAATAAAACAGCTAAGCAGCAAACTGAAAGCCCATTAAAAACATGTATTCTTTTCACATAGGGGAGCAATTTCTCTTGTGTTGGTGCAAGACAACACTGGGGCTGAGAACCAAATTAGGTAAGGTGAACCCAGATGCACAATTTTACAGAATCTTAGAAGATCTGGGGAGTTAGGAAAGAGTGACATAATCTGGTTTCTCTGGCTTCATGACAGCTTCCCTACAATTACCAAGCAATTTTTTACCTTGGAGATTTTTTTTCTCTAGAACTGAAAGGTTTCTGTCTTGGCAATGCCATTTCTGTATGGTTCCTGCTTAATTAGACACGCATAGGTGTGTACATGTGAAGTGCCAGCAAAAGAGGGAAAAACAAATTATTCATTTTCGGGGTGTGTGGGGGGGAGGGGAATACTGTTTTTCAATTGCTTTTCGTGGAATAGTAGTGAGAAAGATCCTGTCTCACACATCTTCTCCCCAGGGATGTCCTGTCAGCTGTCAGATTTCCAGTAGCCCATGGAGCACACTGACCTGCTCACAGCAGCATTTGTGGGCTACTGCACATTGTAACCAGGACTGTCCTTGAACATCCACTGAGAATCAGCTACTCACACTTACGCAGATGAGCCACAGGAGAGAAGCAGACAGTGATAATTCATACAAATTATACTTCCACAAAGTGCAAAGCTATTTAATGCAACAGTCATTCCAAGAATACCTTTCAGGTCTCAGGGATGTAGGATGCCTGAAGGGCAGTCTTAGTGAAGCCCAAGGTGAAGAAGGAATTGTGTGCTCTTCCTTTGTCACCAGTCTCCCTGCCCCACTCAACAGCTGTCCAGGGTCACTGCAGTCAAGGCCATCCCTAACCTTCACATCGTTGTGACTGTAATGGAATGGAATTAAATTTGCCTTCTTCAGGTTGCCAACCCAGAATGAACTCAGTGACCTCCTTTAATCACATAGCAGCCCCAAACTTTAGTGCTTCAGTAAGCAGTTTTAATAGAAAAATTCTTCAGAATTGCATAGCTTTACTGTCATTTCCAGCCAAGCAAAACTCTTTTTATGCTCTGATGACTATGGCTGTTTAAATCACCAGATGCTACAAGCATTAGCTGACATATTTTGGACTGATCTATATCCCCTGGGTGAAACAGAAAGAGTAGTTGCTTTCTCAAACATCTTCAAGTCTTCCTAGAAATATAAAGACAGTTTTCTTCAAGCATTAATGAAACAACTCGTTTTTGAAGAGAGTGGTGATCACAGCCAAAACCTGAAATAATGCTTACACTTGAGAAATGATGTGAGGTATGCATTTTCAAACCACTGATTTTGCAATGTCTAATTAATATATCTGTGTGCTTTCACATACACAGTGAAAAGGTCTTATGGATTGGTACTATGTATTCTGCCATAGCATGGTAAGAAAGTCAATCACAGGGCAATCATTCCTTAAATTCAGACATAGTAATAATCTGCAGCAAGTAAAATGTTCTCAAAACAACTCCAAATTTCACTCCACTGCCTTTAACTTTATGGATCTTTTCCCAAATAAGAGTAAAGGAGTAGTTACGTAAGCAGGAAGACAAAAATAGGGTGCTGGTGAGGCCTCGCCTGGAGTACTGTGTCCAGATGTGGAGTCCTCAGTACAGGAGGCAAAGCCCTCCCGCCCTCAAGCAGGTTGACAGTCCAACATAATGTGGTATCATCTGCAAACTTACTGAAGGTGCTCTCAATCCCCTCATCCAGATCACCGATAAAAATGTCAACAAAACTGGTCCCAGTACTGAGCTCTGAAGACTGACACTGGTGACCATTTGCCAGCTGGATTAAATTTCACTCACCATGACTCCGAGCCCAGCCATTCAGCCAGTCCTTCACTCGGAAAATCAAGCATATGAATTATACAGAGCTCTGTGAAATCACGAGCAAATCACATGCCCTTTCCTTTTGTTTTTCCTGCTCTGAAGTAAACTTCAGGACCAAAAACTTGCTTGGACAGCCTACAGAAGGTTTTTTTATGCTTAGAGATATTCAGGGAAATAATTCCCCTCACAGTATTTTCAACATATTTTTCCAAATTATTTTAATAACATTTTCTAATATGAAACGTCTACTACCACAATGATTTTTGTTATTTTAATAACATTTTCTAATAAGAAATGTCTACTACCGCAATAATTTAAATTGCTTATTTAAAAACAAAACAGAACAGAACAGAACAAACTAGTACTTTGAAAATGGTGTTTTAAAAAAGTCTTTCTTAAGTTTCTACCTTGCACAGAGGCTTATGGTGTGCAAGTGAGTTTTTGCTGTGGACCAGCTGGAGTACAGACAGTGCAGGAAGCTGCTGAGGGACCTCTGCTAGATCCACTTGATCTTCATGAGTTCTAGAGAATAAATTCTGTCACTTCACAATGTACAGGGACATCTGGAGCCTCACACCCCTAAGACAAAAGCCCCTTCCTCCTGGTCTGGCTGAATCTCTGCAAGTACAACAGGAAGAAGCAGTAAGAAGTCACTTCTCTCCCACTGAAAGAACTTCACTGGCTCTCTCATGGGGACATTATGTCACAAAAGCTTAGGGTTAGGATTTATAACAGGTTCTTGGAGACATACAAAGAGTTGAGCTTTTTACGGTTGCAGTCATTCAGCTGACTGCAGAAGCATTTAAAATGTGTAGAAAATAATATAATGAGCAAAGAGTTGATCTGTATTCTGTTCAGCTAGAAAGGCTGTGTTCCAAGTAGGGCAAAAACTGGCTGTGCTGGAACACGTGCTAATAAATTACAGAAAAAATCTGCTATATACGAGGAGACTTCTTGGCGTATATCATTTTCAGTTGTGAAATGTTCCTCTTGAAACTAATTTCTTTTGATATGGCAGTGATTCTTCTCTTTATGGGGAAATATGACCACAACGAGTCAGAAACTTTAAACAGAAAGAGCTAGAGCTATTTCAGATGTAGTTTTAATGACAATGTGAAATTAGGATTTTTAACACTACAAGATTCCTTCTTATTATGAATCAAGATAGCAGCAATTGTGAGCAGCCTATTAATCAAAGCAGTGCTTAGTAAATGGCATCCTGCAAAGCAGCTGTTACAGTAACTCACAATCAGATGACAAAAAGTTCATTGAAAGAACTTTTTATTTCCCATGACTTATGCAATTTCTTCAAATAAAAAAGAAATGTTTTCTGATCACAGAATTGTATTCTGTTCCAGCCTCAGTTTCTTGTCAGCTGGCAATTCAAAACTCTAGACATGCTATTTCATTTCACTGCAGGGCACAACAGAATTCAGATCCTTGTAATCATGAACAAACTGGTAAAGTTTCTCAGCTATTAATACAAAAAAAAAAAAAAAAAAAAAAAAAAGAAAAGAAAAAGAGAAAGTGAGAGAGAGAGGAAAAAAAACCTTCTGCCTTTTTGCAGGCACTAGCTCCATGCTGCCAAGGTGTAAAGGAAAGTAATTATTTTTTGCTCAAAGCCTTGGTAATTATTCTAGGCTGACACAGTAGATGTTTTATGAACTTTCTGTACATCACTCAAAAGCCTTATTGTGGACTTGCATGAATTTTGAAGAACTGACACAGGTAATTACTTAACTGAAAATAAACCTAATGTCCATAACTTGCAGGGCGTCAAATTAAGTAGCCTGATCCAAAGCCCACTGAAGTCCATAAGTCTTCATCAAATTCAGTGGGTTTGGTTCAGGTCCTTGATGTACAAACATAGAATTCACAAGGAAGATGATAAAATGAGTAGACAACTGGCTGATGAGTCAGGTTCAAAGGATGACAGTAAATGGGGTTACATTGGGGTCAGTGGCCAATCACTAGTGGGTTTCTGTAGGCTGGACTCCATTTTAGGGCCAGTTCTCAATAACGTTTTGATCAATTACTTGAATAGAGGACTTGAAGTTATACTGTCTAAGTTTGCATACAGCACTAAACTGGGAAGAGCTATGGACTCCCCTGAGGGCAGAGAGGCCTTGCAGAGAGATCTTGTCAAATTGGAGGGTGGGCAATCACCAACTCTATGAAGTTTAACAGGAGCAAGTTCTGGGTTCTGCATCTGGGATGGATCCGCCATGGATATATATATATACAGACTAGGGGACAAGAAGCTGCAAAGCAGCCCTGTGGTAAGGGATCTGGGGGTTCTGACTGATGGCAAGATGAATACGAGTCAGCTTCCGAAGATCTCCAAGGAGGCAGATTCCTCAGCCTCTCTGGGCAGCCTGTGCCAATGCGTGGTCATCCTCACAGTAGAGAAGTGTTTCCTAATATTCAGGTGGTGAGTCTTGTGTTTCAGTTTTCAGGTGCTGTTTCTTGTCCTGTCCCTGTGCACCACTGAGAAGAGCCTGGCTGCATCCTCTTCGCATCCTCCCTTCAATTATTTATCAGCATTGATGAGATTTTGCCTAAGCCCTCTCCAGGCTGAACAGACTCAGCTCTCTCAGCCTTCCCTTGTAGAAGAGGTGCTCCAGACCCTTCATCATCTTAGTGGACCTTCAATGGACTCTATCCAGTAGCCCATGTCTCTCTTGTACAGGGGAGTCCAGAAATGGATACAGCACTGCAGATGTGGCCTCACCAGTGCTGAGTAGATGTAGTGACAGAACCAGAGTGTCCGTGTGGTTGGTGTAAAAACTTCTCCTATGTTTGACATATTACATGCTTCAGAATAAGGAATATAGTTTCATACCTTTGACTAAGCTATTGTAATGTAATTACAAAATTACAAAAGTTGACTGTATGCATTACTTGGAGCATTCCAAGTTGTGGCATGTCCTTGCCTTATCCTAACATGATCCTTCTTGTTTTCCTCACAAGTTCACTCTGAATATGAGGTCTGTCATCTCCATTCTTCTTTTAGCCCTAAGCAGAAAACGCTAATGGTTTATTGTTGCTGGCTCCAGAACTTAATGAGCTTTCCTGTAGTGTGTCTGATTGAGTTAATGTTATAGCAGTGTGTTAAGCGTGGGCTTTTATCTGTGATATAATGTACTGCTGGAACAACTTTATTGTTTTTCAGTTTTAATTGTCTGAATCTACATCAAACTTCTGAATGTTACCTGTATTGTGAGCTAAAAAGAAGCATCCTGCTGTCAGAACAGCTAATTGCTAGAAATTTGGACTGATATTCAATTAGAATGATCATATCGTTCAACAGTATTTTTAAAGACTTCGAACAGTAGTTCTGCATACACTGGTTTTGATCAGGTAGTGGTGTCTGTGCATTTTTAAGTGGTGTGGATACAGACAGGAAGACTGTGTTTATGGTGCGCATTGCTGCTATGAGTTGTAAACATACCTAGCACTATCTTCTTGTACAGAGAACACTAAATCCCGTAGGTGCAGCTGACCCAGCTATACTGGCTTTTCACTGCCCTCTTTTCATCTGGAATAGAGATAAATAAATTGAGATAAATAGACTCGTTACGCATTTTCCCTGATGTGTAATACCAACTAACCTGCAGTGATAGTGTGCTCCTTGAGCAGGTTTGTCCCATGCAGGTTCGGGTACATTGACTTTTGCAGCAACTTGGGGCTCCGAGCACTGTAACCTTTCTGTGTTTTCACAGTTTGGGATCAGCAGGCAGATATGGAGGTGTAACTAAGCATGCAACACTATTAATGAATCTCATCAAAAGGAGATCACAAAATCCTTGAGCTGCATAAATCTCCAGAGGCTATCTACAGCTAATTTTCTCAGCCGTGTTCTTTCTCCAAACTCCCTGTAATAATGAAACAGCATTTATGCCTTTTAAACAACATATTGTGTAGATTGTAAGTGACATGTAACCTTCCCAGCAAGCCAAGGAAAATGACAGCATTAAATTCCCAACAGCTATCAAAATGCATTAACAATTTTAGAAGAAAATGACTCTTGAGAAGACGGATTTAAAATGAATAAACATGAATTTACCACGTTTCAGCAGAGCATGGGGCTCATCCACAGCGTTTTGCTTTAAGATCACGTAACTCCATTCGAAGCAAAGCAAAACTACCCTTGATTAGAAAGATATATGTGTGCTTATGGGGAGTTAATCTCAGCTCTGATCACAAATTTGTCAAAACTCAGCAGCTTTAGCTTGGAAGTCATTTATGCTGGAGTCAAACTGAAAAAAAGCAGCTCTTGCAAACTGCAGGGGGAGAGAAGGGACAAATTGAGACTGCAGCTAAGACAGTTTGGCTACAGCATCCTGGCAGTTTCTGCTCCCTTCTGTACACTCATGTGTACACTGTCATGGCATGAGCTTTCCAGAGAGCAGCTTTGCTTCAGTAACATGGTCTGAATCAAAACAGATGGCCTGTTTGGGTCTTGAGCCTGGCAAAGAAGCAGCACTGCATGACCTGGCATCTCCTTGACAGTGGGGCAGCTGGTCAAGTAGCTCTGGGCCAACAGAGCAGGGTTCCACATAGGGAACCACACACGGCTCCAGCTGGGATGCACTGGGTTGTTTCTCAGTTTGCTCTTACATCTGGTACATGACTCCATGTCTTTTATTAGTAGCGACAGTGGTTTCAGGGTTTCACACTGTGCTATAGTGGGGTTTGTGGTACAGCTCAAAGGGACACTTTGAGAAGACAATGTTGCTGACAGCCACCTTCGGGCAGTGAGAGGAGCTGGATTTCAGGAAGGCACAGATGATTCTTAAGCATATGTTCCTCAACCCTCTGCTCTTGGCCTAGTGCCCTGTCTGCACATTGCAGACCTTACCAGCAACTTCTGGACAGTGCAGCAAGTGAAGGCTGCAGAATCAGCAGCTCTGGGAGAAGAGAGTTAGGCCAAAAAAAAAAAAAAAAAGGGTTTCAGGGATGCCAAACCATCAAGCAATGTCATGGCATAGAAAACAGAAGGCACTTGGCAATAAAGTGCAGGAAGCAGATTAGAAGACTCTGGAGATCACTGGACAGTACTAGGAGATCAAAGGGCATGTAAACCATGCAAAAAAGTGGAATGTAGTATGTTTATTGGCATCAATGCAAATGAATTTCCATGGAAAGCATGGTTTCACACAAAGAGCCAGGTAAGCAAGTTGATTTATCATTCATGCAGAGGATGAAATGCAGTCCTGGCATTTGGCACAGTTGATAGACTAAGCAGAGGCCAAGGGTTTTGCTGCGAAATGGATGAGTAACATCAAAACAAGTGTCATGCAGAACTGCAGATGTTTGAATAAGCAGTGAAAAACTGAATAACCTAGATTAGTGCAACAAATTAATTGAGATACTGAAGGCTGAGAAGATAGAGGTTTCAAATTCTCTCATTGAGGAAAAAAAGCTGCAAATGCAGACAGTGCTGATTCCACAGAAAGCACAGTTGCAGAGAAATTCTGGTGCTCAAATGGCTGTGTAATATGTTGGAGAAGGAATGCAAGTTAGCTGGAGCTTTGAAGCGGATCCATCCAAAGTTGAACTCTCCAAGGGAGTGTACCAAGATTTTAAGCTCAAAAAGTCAGTCTAAAATAAATTCAATTTATCAGCTTCTTCTGCAGAGAAAACCTGTAGGACTCAGTCAGGAACAGTCGGAATAAATAAAAAGTTAATATAAGACTTACCTCCTTATCCACTATGTCTGCATAGCTAGCCCCTGTTTCCAGCTTGTCTGCTTGTTTAAGTCGATTTAGGGATTTTCTGAATTGCAGCAAACTCTGCCCAGATGAAGACATTTTCTCTTCTTGTCATCAGTGAGACAGGCAAAACCTGGAGCAGTGAATAGGGCAGGTGTGGACCACTCCCCAGCCTTAAAGACAATTAGTATTGATGTGTGGATCACATCCGCAGGGCCAAATGTCCTTCCACTCTTTCTCTAAGAAGGATATCTGTATATCCAAATTGCCAACTTGGCAATGGTCCCTCTAACTTTTTGTCCCATGTTTTCTGTATCTCCTGCTCCCTCACAGCACCAGCACCAGCACTTTGCTCAGGACAACTCTGAGGTCCTTTGTCCCTGAGCACATCCTAATGCTACCCAGGGAAGGACCAACCTTCCCCGCCCTCCCAGGGGGCTGCCCTGGACCCCACCACTCTGTTTCAGAGATATTTCAAATCTCCGTCAAACCAGTTAGGGTGGTTTAACTATGTATGTGGGGTTTTAAAAAGAGGGTATGAAAATGTTGTTAGGAGCGAATTTCAAATTGAGTCAGGTTAAACCAGAGATCAGTGCTTAAAACTCTGTACTCCTGTATGTGGTTGTTGAAAAGAGGTAATCCTTGGGGATAATAGTCACTGGAATATTGCAAATGGAATCACAAAATCACAGAATCATAGGGGTTGGAAGGGACCTCCAGAGATCATCGAGTCCAACCCCCTTGCCAAAGCAGGTTCCCTACAGCAGGTTGCACAGGTAGGCGTCCAGGCGGGTCCTGAATATCTCCAGAGAAGGAGACTCCACAACCCCCCTGGGCAGCCTGTTCCAGTGCTCTGTCACCCTCACCGTAAAGTTCTTGCGCACATTCGTGCGGAACTTCCTATGCTCCAATTTCTGGCCGTTTCCCCTTGTCCTGTCTCCACACACTGCTGAAAAGAGTCTGGCCTCGCCACTTTGCCCCCCACACCTTACATATTTATAGCCCTGGATCAGGTCCCCTCTCAGTCTTCTTTTCTCAAGGCTAAACAGACCCAGTTCACTCAGCCTTTCTTCACAGGGGAGATGCTCCAGGCCCTTCACCGTCTCTGTGGCCCTCTGCTGGACTCTTTCCAGGAGATCCCTGCCTTTTTTGTATGGGGGAGCCCAGAACTGGACACAGTTGGAAAAGATCTGTATCAGATATTTAAAGAGACATAGAAAATACAGTATCAAGAAAGCAACAGCAGTTGAGGGAGTTCTGATCAATGAAGGGAAATCCAATGGTATGTCTACATACTGACAAGAAGACTGATGTAAGCCTATCTAGCAGCTAATAGGCATTAATACCTGCATTATACGAGCAGTGCAAGTGCTTAATAGAATTCATTCCAGTTTGTAGCTTGGGAAAGAGAGAAATCCTTCTGACTCTCGAGAGCTCTGAACATTTATCAGCTGCATTACAAGGACTTTGCATATAAGGAATTTGAATGTAAGAGCTGGAAAATAGCTAAGAAAGCAGAAAGAGACAAATGAATGAATTTGGAAATGAAGAAAGCTGGCTACACTTAGAGGGAAAGATGAATGCAAAATGATTTAATAATTAGTTTCTCCCCAGTAACTCTCAAATGAACAAAGTTGTTCTTAGATGAGGAGAAATATCCTCATTAGATGAACAACTGATTAAAAGAGAGGAAATGTGGCTGAAATGAGCTGTACATTTTCATAGTGGAGGATGCTTAATGAAGCCTCACTGTGATCTCTGCTGTAGCCTGTGCTTTTCAGTACAAAGGATCTTGAGAAGAGATGACTAGAGAAGCAGAAGCATTTGCTGATGGTATCAAGATGCTTAAGATGAAAGTTGAATGTAGTAAACTTCAGAAAAACTTCATATGCTGTGCAATAAGTGGCAGCTAAAATTCAGTAGAGGTATATGTAAAAGGCTTTTAAACAAACTTAGCTTTACGTAGAAAGTAATGAGCTTTGACTTGACTGCTGTCTCTTTGAAGATTTCACTGTTAGAATGGGTACTATTAAAGCACTTCCACACACAGCCTGTGTGTAAATTAGGCATTACTGTTGGTTGGGGAAGGGACTGAGAATCAAATAATGCAGCTAGGTAAGTTCTTCTGCATCCATGTCATCAATATTGTGATTTGTGTTGCTCATCCCAACTCAAAATTTGAACAAGGAAAGGTGCAAAGTGTAGCAACAAAGATGATCAATGCTTCTGCATGAGGGTCTGCTGAATACATGTGGATCCTTCATCTTGGAAAAGAGGCCATATAGAAGTTTATCACAGAATCATAGGATATCCCAAGTTAGAAGCAACCCATAAGGATCACCACATCCAACTCCTGGCTCCACACAGCACCACCCAAAAATCAGACCATTTGTCTGAGTGCGTTGCCCAGAGACAACTGAGAAGGATATGACAAGTGTCTTAAAAATGACAAATGGCAGAGACAATGTGGCTCTGCAATGCCTTTATTTCCAACTCAAAGCTGAAAGGCTTGGGATGAACCCAACAGGGAGAGCTTTGCACTGAGGTTGAGTTGTGGCACATCCTGGCAGCTCCCAGTTTCTTTCCATGTTTGTACCATGCAGGATCTTTCTATATTTATTCCTACATATGCCTCAAAGCCTTGGCAAAGGATACCTTACTCATGTTTGGGGGACTCCAGCTGGGACAGCCATCATAGGAAGATCAGCCTCCAGATACAGACAGTACCCACTCCAGTCACTGCACTGAGCATTTCTCAAGATCTGGACTTGAAATCCAGGTGACTTGTGTGCACAAAAAAGGAATAATCATCACAATCCCAAAGGGACCAGCAAAAGCCTATGTGTCCAAACAGGCAGCAAAGTACTCCTCACATTTACTATTCCCTTGTCATTCCTTCTCTCACAATAAACACAGGCAGTATCTGAATGCCGACACCTAGAAAGTTATTTAACTCCCTCACTCCCTCAGAAAAGTGTAAGGAAACGTGATTTTCTCTTTTCTCCCACTGTCCCACGTATTACTGTAGGGTTCCAGCCCAAACATATCCACCTCATAGCAAGAGAAATTAAATACTCTATTGTTTCCATAGCAATAGGAGACATGAGGAAAACTGGGAAATTTAGACGATGCCCTCTGAAGGCTGAGCACTTAGCCTGGGAGTGAGCATCTCAGGTAAATCCCTTGTGTCAGAATGATCTCTCATAAATTCAGAGTTATCCCTTTAATGAGCAAGCAGCAACTTACTCAGCTCATGGTGTAGTAGCACCAGATTACTTTGGTGGTTCCGGTACAGCTCTGATAACATTTAGCAATAATTTATATGGAAGTTATTCAGAGTTCCACATTAGTTCAATACCTTTTCTTTCTTTCTTTAAAAAAGAAAGAGAGAGACAGCGAGAAAGGAAGGAAGGAAGGAAGGAAGGAAGGAAGGAAGGAAGGAAGGAAGGAAGGAAGGAAGGAAGGAAGGAAGGAAGGAAGGAAGGAAGGAAGGAAGGAAGGAAGGAAGGAAGGAAGGAAGGAAGGAAGGAAGGAAGGAAGGAAGGAAGGAAGGAAGGAAGGAAGGAAGGAAGGAAGGAAGGAAGGAAGGAAGGAAGGAAGGAAGGAAGGAAGGAAGGAAGGAAGGAAGGAAGGAAGGAAGGAAGGAAGGAAGGAAGGAAGGAAGGAAGGAAGGAAGGAAGGAAGGAAGGAAGGAAGGAAGGAAGGAAGGAAATTGTGATAAGGTAACAGGAAAAAAAATCCAGTTCAGATACAAGTTGGTGTCTCAAAACTATAATAGTTGATTTCACTGATAACCAAGGGGTTTATATATGCTGTCCTGAAGGAGTCATTAAGGAAATGATATTGCCTTCAAAATGTCTGTAGGATAAATGTGCTTGCATGAGAACAGTGCATGTTCCTCTCTGTACTGGTAGTTGTTTGATTACAATTTTGTACTCACTGACCAAAAACTCATTGACCGTCTGTGCTGTAGAAATCTTTGCAGTTAACACTGTTCTTGTCCTGGTACCATCATGAATGTCACACACTTAAAAAAACCATCTACACAGTCTGTTAACATGTAGCGCAAGACAATATTTTAGAGCTGTACATCAAAGAAATGAAAAAACAAATGCTCTGATAAAGATAGCATAAAATTAGGATATATATGTATATTTTTTTTCTGTGCAGAAAGGACTTGTTTAATGTTTGAATCAAGAATTCAGGGATGTTGGACTGAAAAGATCTCCAGGGTCAGTTTCTGCAGCTACAGGCAGATACACAATATAATCATTTAGAGAAGTGTAACAAGCTGAGGAGAGACTGACACAGCCTGTCCAGCTCCTCTTACAGGCACTTGGATTGTGTGAACCACATAAATGATAGCATACAAATGATATCTCTTCTCTTCTCTATTCTCTGCAGAGAGGGTCCTGGGTGTCCTGGCGGACAACGGGTTGGCTGTGAGCCAGGAGTGTGCCCTCGTGGCCAAAAAGGCCAATGGCATTCTGGGGTGCATGAAAAAGAGCGTGGCCGAGGGAGGTGATCCTCCCCCTCTACTCTGCCCTGGTAAGGCCTCATCTGGAGTACTGTGTCCAGTTCTGGGATCCCCAGTATAAATAAGACAGGGATCTCTGGGAAAGAGTCCAGCAGAGGGCCACAAAGATGGTGAAGGGCCTGGAGCATCTTCCCTGTGAAGAAAGGCTAAGTGAACTGGGTCTGTTTAGCCTTGAGAAAAGAAGACTGAGAGGGGACCTGATCCAGGGCTATGAATATGTAAGGTGTGGGGGGCAAAGTGGCGAGGCCAGACTCTTTTCAGCAGTGTGTGGAGACAGGACAAGGGGAAACGGCCAGAAACTGGAGCATAGGAAGTTCCACACGAATGTGCGCAAGAACTTCTTTATGGTGAGGGTGACGGAGCACTGGAACAGGCTGCCCAGGGGGGTTGTGGAGTCTCCTTCTCTGGAGATATTCAGGACCCGCCTGGACGCCTACCTGTGCGACCTGCTGTAGGGAACCTGCTTTGGCAAGGGGGTTGGACTCGATGATCTCTGGAGGTCCCTTCCAACCCCTACAATTCTGTGGTTCTGTGATAAAGCCAGAGCCATATGCTTTCATTCGAAGTGACGTAATTCTTCTATGTGGAATCCTGAATCAGGGTTTCGTTCATATTTAGAATACATATGAATGTATTTGTTGGTGGCAAAGCATTACTGACATTAAACTTCCCCGTGTGCCTTTTTAAAGTAGATACTTTTATACAGAACTAGATAAGGTCTTGAACCTCATCAGGAAAGACCCTACTTCAGTCCAATATTTTATTGAGTGCTAGTGACACAAAGATAACATGGATGAGGAATAAACATAGGTCTGGAAATGTAAGTGTACTGTGGCTTGTTCTTACTGCTATTTGTATTTCAGAAACTAACAGATTGCAATCACGTAAAAACACTTTTGTTTACAGGCACTGCTCATATCTCTGTTTTCCCAAGATGAAACAATGCCTCCACCAAGCTAACAAGTGGAATAGACAAAAGAAAATAAAAAGAAAGGAGTGTTGAAGAGATGAAGCAGAAGTTCTGGTTAGAGCAGTAGGCTCAGAAGTGCTTCTGAGGTGATCATATCCTCCATCTTATCTCCAGCTTTGTCAGGTTAGCACAAATCACAGGAGCACCTGCAATATTCTTCTTCCCACTGTCTCCAAATATGATGATGGGTACATGAGCAGGTCAGCTACACCTTTGAGAGTATCAGGCATACTATGGTTTCGAGGTCCATTCTCTCTGTCTGAGATGAATCATGAACATGTCTATGCTACAAACTCTCCTAAGCCATTAGCACAGGGTGGCCACATCTCAGCCACCTCATGGTAGACCCCACCCATGCTACTTCCCAAGCTGTGCCTGAGTTATGTTTGGAAAGTGGTCCAGGACAAAACTGTGCCAGGGACAGGCAGTGTGTAGCTGAGAACCCATCATAGTTCAGCGTGCCAGAAACAATGCACCAAGAGTGGTGCATGAAGATAGGACTTTATGTAGTGAAGGTGCTGCTCTTTCTTGGTTGGCTGTTATTAGTTTCCCAAATAAGAATAAGAGATCACTTAATACATTCCAAGCTTATTGGGAGCTGCCAAACAGAAGACCTCAGGAAGGTGAAGATTAGAGAGGGACAAGATCTGAGAGGGATGATGGTGCTCAAGAGAGGTATCTGACTCAAAGCACAGATGCTCTGGGGAAAAAGAAATGGAATTAATCACACCAAATACATCTGTTTGTCAGAGCTTCTCTAATGATTGCTTTCATAAGTCAGAACAAATTTGAAGAGGGCCAGTTCTTCAAAACTCAAGGACTTTGCACGTCTTTGTTGAGCCCAAATCACACAAAGGAAAATAAATGCAAACATAACTCAATGCCTGGCAGATGCTCCACATCTGAAAATTCTCTTTTGCTTTCAAATGCACCTTGGTGGGAATAGTTTGTCACATCAATCTTTCGAAAAACTCAGGATTATATTATTATCACCATTATTATTTTTTTTTTTTTTCCGCATTGACTTGCCATAAATTATTAAGCTGCCTCTTCTCTTAATCTGCTCCAGCTGTGCATTGTAGAGTTGCATTCTATATCAAACTTGTAATAAAATACACAGGTAGCCAAAGCCTTGCCTATCTGAATGTAAATCTTTTATAAGCTTACCAGTATGAGTTTACCTTTGAAGTAAGGTGTTACGAGTTTCACACTGTGGTCATTTCAAACATTGCAATGCTAAATGAAACTAGTACTCACTTTACAGAAAATACTGAGGATTTAGTGTAAGGCAGCTAATTTTCTCTAAGAATAGATTTACACTCTTAGAAATAAAACTGGGTTAATTTCAGAGTCTGACTCTGAAACTTTTCAGTCTGACTCTGTGAAAATGCCCAGACTTATCAGAAATCCATGCAATATAATTGCAAACTTCATTTGGCTATGTTTACAGACTTCAGCAGACCCTTACCAGTTTTTATGAGACAGTGCCCTTTTGTGTTAGCTGCTGTGGCATGTGCCTGGCTCCATTGCACTGCTTTATTGCTTCACAGGCACTGAAGCATAATATCTCCCATCCGTGTGTACCCTGCAGCTCCGTTAGGGGTCATTGCTCAAGGCACCTGCATACTTTGATGTTTTCTTCTTTCGGCAATGAGTGGAGAAAAAACATTGTATTGATGTCCTTGATGAGAAACTACTGACACATCTTTATGTGAGTCACTCCGGCATTTGTGAGAGGCAACAAAATCCCACTGAATTTAAATAAAGTTTAAATAGCAATTTAATAGGCAGCTTTTTAACAGTGATATAATCCACTGATGCTTTATGTTTTACCTCATTTTTTCCTAATTTGTAAATAGCAGAATTGTAGGACTTGAGGTTAAAAATAGTCAGCTCATGTATGTATTGCTGGATGTACAACATCCGTGGTTACCCAAGATAATACAGTATTGCATTTACATGCACACATGGCCTAATTGCTTTATCATTTAATGGAAGGTTTTCCTAGGTCTCTAATAAATTAATGCATCCTCTACAAAGTGCCCCAATTTATGTCTGTATTGAACGCTATATGCCTATTTTGAAATGAAATATTAACAAGTCCAACGTGACTAAAAAGAAAACACATCTATTTTTCATATTAACTAAGTATTTCTTGATTTTTGTTTTTATTTTTCTGCTGCAAAGCCAGGAATCAGATCTTAATACATCAGTTTAATAATTTATTCCTTTCACTGATGCACTCTGGTCTGTGCTTTGCTTTAAGTAACGTGATCTTTTTGGCAGAGAAACCTGAAACTGATTCCAACTGTAAGCTGAGCAACAATTGGTTGCAATTTTATATTTTCTCCTTCCAGTTTATTTTTTGTGTAAGTTTCTCTGGCTTCAGATCAAGGAATGAGGGTAAATTAGAAGATATCTTAGTGCTCTGCTGAATTAGTGCCTAAAGGGCAAAGCTACTGCTGACATAACATCATTGACTTCAGTGAGACTATGGCATCTTCTCCAGTCTAATGATCCAAGCAGCATGGGCGTTCTGTGGCACAGTGCAAAATGAAGCTAATTTTCAATATTCTGTCAAATGTGCTGTCACATTCAAATACTCTGCCATGGTCAGATATAAATAGCATCTGCAGTTTTGTACCTCCACAACATGAATGCAGAACGTGGAAATTGATGAAGGTGCCTGACTCTGTGAAAAGATGACATGCTAGAAAAAAAATGAGGATAGGAGAACAAATATCCTTGAAGCAATACTTCGTGGATTTTATAGCTTTTCATCTTCCTCAGATTGAATGCCTAGCAACTGAAAGGATGGGGATACTTTTTATTTTGTGGGTTCTCCAAGTAAACAGCCAGTTTAAAACTTCAAATCCTGACAGCTGCTAAATGCATTTTGTGCTGGTAGTGAGATGACATTGTTCAGAGCAATTTGTTCCCGCATTATCTGGGAAGAGATCAAGCTAAGGGTTAGCAGCTCTTCTAGAAGCACTGTAGCTACCTGAACAACATCAAGTTAAGAAAAGTGGTGCAGTGTTGCATAAATAGGGTTGCTGCAGTTTTAGTCAGGACTGAAATCATAGAAACACCAAGGTTGGGAAAGCCCTCTGTTCTGCACAGGAAGAAGCAAAATTGCTCTTGGGAGGTTCTTGATGACACTAAGCAAAGTATTCATGGATAGACTAATTGTCACACACAGGAAGACCTGAACTCACTCCCACTGGCAAAGGGGCCCTCCTGCAATATAACACTCCTTCTCAAGAAAGCAGCCTAGTCCCAAGAGATGCTCTCCCTTCAGTGGCTGCCCTTATATGAGCACAGGGTGACTCCACTCTGGGTCCACCCTTTCTGGTCAAGAGCACAGGTGCAAACAATGTGCCTGTTCTCCCTAGGCCAGCCACATCCCTTCACCAGGTGCTCAGTCACCACCAGTTCAAGCCCTGATGTAACAGTTCCCCTATAACCTCCAAGATCATCCAGTCCAACCATCCACCTATCACTAATATTTCCCCAATAAACCATGTCCCTTAGTAAAACATTTAGAAGTTTCTTGAGTACCTCCAGGGACAAGTACTCCACTCAATGGGTACCTCCCTCAATGGGTAGCCCATTACAGTGCTTAACTACTCTTTCAGAGAAATAATTTTTCTTAATATCCAACCTCAATATCCTCTGGTGCAACTTGAGGCCACACTCTCTAGCCCTATTTCTAGTTGTGCAGGAGAAGAAGCTGACCCCCACCTCACGACAACTTCCTTTCATGTAGTTGCAGAGTGATAAGGTCTCCCCTGAGCCTCCTCCAAATTAAACAACCCCAGTTCTCTCAGCAACATCCCATAAGACATGTGCTCCAGAGCCCTCACAGCTTCATTGCCCTTCTCTGGGCACACTCCAGGGCCTCAGTGTCTTTTCTTGTACTGAGGTGCCCAAAACTGAACACAGTACTCGAGGTGCAACCTCGCCAGTGTCTAGCACAGGAGGATTATCATCTCCCTGCTCCAGCTGGCAACACTGTTTCTGACACAAGTCAAGATGCTGAAGATGTCCTGGAGTATCTGGGATGTCCTCATGGACTGGGCGGACTTGTGCCTTACTGTCACAGCACCAGGCACTCATATCACAGAATCACAGAATCACAGATTCATTGGGTTGGAAGGGACCTCCAGAGATCATCAAGTCCAACCCCCTTGCCAAAGCAGGTTCCCTACAGCAGGTCGCACAGGTAGGCGTCCAGGCGGGTCCTGTCTTCACTTAGCCTTTCTTCACAGGGGAGATGCTCCAGACCCTTCACCATCTTTGAGATCCCTGTCTTTTTTGTACTGGGGAGCCCAGAACTGGACACAGTACTCCAGATGAGGCCTTATCAGGGCAGAGTAGAGGGGGAGGATCACCTCCCTCGACCTGCTGGCCACGCTCTTTTTCATGCACCCCAGAATGCCATTGGCCTTTTTGGCCACGAGGGCACACTGCTGGCTCACAGCTAACCTGTCGACCACCAGGACTCCTAAGTCCCTCTCTGCAGAGCTCCTCTCCAGCAGGTCATCCCCCAGCCTGTACTGGTACATGCAATTATTCCTCCCTAGGTGCAAGACTCTACGCTTGCTTTTGTTAAACCTCATCTGGTTTCTTACCACCCAGCTCTCCAGCCTGTCCAGGTCTCGCTGAATGGCAGCACAACCTTCATGTGTGTCAGCCAATCCTCCCAACTTCATATCATCAGCAAACTTGCTGAGGGCGGCCACTATCCCCTCACCAAGGTCATTGATGAAGATGTTGAACAAGACCGGACCCAGCACCGACCCCTGGGTAACACCACTAGTTACAGGTCTCCAACCGGACTCTGCACCGCCTGTGATAATCCTCTGTGCTCTGCCAGTCAGCCAGTTCTCAACCCACCTCACTGTCCACTCATCTATCCCACACTTCCTCAGCTTTGTTATAAGGATGTCATGGGAGACAGTATCAAATGCCTTGCTGAAATCAAGGTAGACTACATCCACTGCTCTACCCCCATCCACCCAGCCAGTGACAACATCATAGAAGGCTACCAGGTTGGTTGAGCATGACCTCCCCTTGGTGAACCCATGCTGACTACTCCTGATAACCTCCTTTTCTTCCAATTGTCTGGAGATGGCATCCAGCACAAGCTGTTCCATCACTTTTCCAGGGACAGAGGTGAGGCTGACTGGCCTGTAATTACCTGGATCTTCCTTCTTGCCCTTTTTGAAGACCAGAGTGATGTTGGCTATCCTCCAGTCTTCAGGCACCTCCCCCATTCTCCAAGACCTCTCAAAGATGACAGAGAGCTGTTCAGCAATCCCCTCTGCCAGCTCACTCAGCACCTGTGGATGCGCCCCATCAGGTCCCATGGATCTATGAACATTGGTGTTGCCTAGGCGGTCACAGACCACCTCTTCCCTGACTAAAGGGAAGTCTTCCATTACCCAGACCCTCTCACTAACCTCCAGGGTTTGGGATTCCTGAGGGAGAGCTTTTTCACTGAAGACAGAAGCAAAGAAGGCATTCAGTATCTCCGCCTTCTCAGCATCCCCCGTTACCAGAACACCCCCCTCACTTAGTAGGGGACCCACATTCTCCCTAGTCTTCCTTTTACTACTAACATACTTTAAAAAGCCTTTTTTATTATCTTTTATCACATTTGCCACATTCAATTCCAGGTAGGCTTTAGCCTTCCTCGTCGCATCCCTGCAGGCCCTGACAACACTTCTTTATTCTTCCCAAGTGGTCAGACCCTTTTCCACATTTCATGGACCTTCTTCTTCCCTTTGAGTTTGTGCATGAGCTCCTTGCTCATCCACGCAGGTCTCCTGCCACCCTTTGCTGATTTCTTGCTCACAGGGACGCACTGATCCTGAGCTTGGAAGAAGAGCTGTTTAAATGCTAAGCAGCTCTCACAGGCCCCCTTACCTTCTAACACCCTAGCCCATGGGATAGCTCCAAGTAGGTCCCAGAAGAGATCAAAGTTGGCTCTCCTAAAGTCCAGGGTAGTAATCCTACTTCTTGCTTTGCTTCTTCCACTCAGGATCTCAAACTCCACCATCTTGTGGTCATTACAACCCATGCCCTTGACCTTTACTTCCTTAACAAGTCCTTCCTTGTTAGTAAGAATAAGGTTCAGTAACACCCCTCCCCTCATCGGTTCCTCCACCACCTGCATCAGAAAGTTGTCTTCAACACACTGCAAGAACCATCTGGACCGCGCGTGCCTGGCCATGTTGCTCATCCAGCAAATATCTGGATAATTGAAGTCCCCCGTAAGCACCAGCACCTGGGATTGTGACGCTACTTCCAGTTGCTTATGGAAGGCCTCATCAACCTCCTCCTCCTGATCGGGGGGCCTGTAGTACACACCCACATCAGTGTCACCCTTACCAGCCTGCCCCTTGATTTTCACCCACAAGCTCTCCACTGCTACATCACTCTCCCCCAGGTGGAGTTCAATGCATTCTAGCTGCTCTCTCACATGAAGAGCAACTCCACCACCCTGCCTTGCCAGCCGATCTTTCCTAAAAAGCACATAGCCCTCCATGACAAATTCCAGTCATGCGAGCTGTCCCACCACATCTCCCTGATCACAATGAGATCATGGCCTTGCAACCTCATGCAGATCTCCAACTCTTCCTGTTTATTTCCCATGCTGCGCACATTAGTGTAGAGTTTACGCAAAGTGCTGAACCTTCTTGCCTACTCTCCATGACTTCTTTTCCAGACACTAAGTTGAAATCTGACAGCAAAAGGATCACATTAACTTTTAAATGTTCAGTATCCCATTTCTCACTCTGTAGCTGAGAAGACTACCCGATAGACAGTGAAGCTGAGTTTAATAAATTCATGCTTGAAGTCATTCATGTGAATAACACTACATTTTTTTGTCAAATATACTGAAGGTGTCATATTTGAAGTCGGTTTATAGAACAAGCTGACTACCAAGTTTATGCCACACAAAGATCGGTGATCTTTAAAAGCCTAATTAAAATTTTCAACTCGTTCACATGCAAAATTCTGCTTCCAGATGACTTCCATAACTCTGGTAGTGGTAGTCAGTCCAGCTGTTCTACATAAAAAAGAAAAGCATGTAACTCAGACATATTTTCTCCCAAAACTTGGTTTCTGTAGAGCATATCGTAATGTCAGGAGACAGTTTATTACCTTGTCAGTGTTGATGCTTTCCCACACTTGTTTTATGCATTCAAGTCATTGCATTATATTTGGTTTGCCACTTACTAAGTGTTATTAAGTAGTCACCACTGACCTCAGTTTCAAATGAGACCTATTACCATGCTTACCTCTATTACCGAGTTGAATTCACATGATTTGGTTTTCTATGAAGCTGTAAAGACTGGATTTAATTGGCGCCTTTGAAGATGTACAGAGCAGCCTGGTACTCCTGCAAAACTTCATATCGGTAGGATTTTTTTTAAGAGGTTACAGTATTTAGGATAGTCCATGTACTTACTCATAGCACCACTTATGATATTAATAAACACTGCCAAGTCTGAGCTCTGTACATGAAATACTGACAGTTTCCATTAGCAACTGATTGAGTAGCCTCTAACATCAACAGACAGATTTCTGCTGTCCTCAAGAGGTGTTGGGTGATGGGACAGGAATCCAAATATAGAGAGAAAATACAGCTTCTTGTATCGAAGGTACAGATCAGTCAGTTATAAAGACTGTGGGAAAAACAAACAAACAAACAAACTTTGAAAGCAAAAAAACAGGTATAATCAGCATTGCAGTTCAGATTCTTTTTACGGCATCAAACATTAAACAGTGTCAAAGCGGGAGTTATAAGGGCCAAGGGTCTGTAAACATCATTCCCGTAATATTACAACACATTCTCAAAGCAGAGTTAAAAAAAAAACAGTTTAAAAGCCTCAATAACTCTGTCTGTGTCTGTTTGATCCACTAAATGAAAGTCACTCATATTAAGACATCTTAAATTGATTCCTGGTATTACAGCTAGAAGGAGAGTGACCAAAAACACCCTAATATACCTGGGGTGGGGGGAATAATCTTTTCAAGGTAGGGTAGCTCTTGTAAATTAAACAAATCCTTGATCTTTAAATTGCACTGGAAAATACTAACATCTCCCCCGAACTAAAGGTCAGCTGAAGACACTACACTGTTTCACCATCCCCACCGCTGTCTGTGCTCCAGTCTCATCTTCTTTGAGCCACCTCACAGAAACCCATGCAATAATAATTGATATCTATAATAAACAGATTCATTTCAGGTCCTAACACTCCTGAGTTTAAAGATCCCATATAGAAATCAAAGAAATCTCTGTAAGGCATTATTTGCCAATAAATGTCAGCATATAAACTGTTCTGAAAGATTATTTTCCCCATGGACTACATAACAGCTTGAAAAAAAAAGGGGGGGGGGGAGGGGGTGAAGCAAACAAAATTAGCATGTGAAAAGCTAATTATTGACCTAATATTTAAAGAAAAATGCCCAGTTTAGTCTAGCACTTAATTTCCACATACCAGATATACATTTATGCAGTGCAGGTCCAAGTCAAGTTAACAGTCATAGCAAACATAAACCTTCCAGTGAACCTAGCTCAATATACTAATGCTAGGAACTCCTTAGACTTGGATGTTGAGTTTCTCTTATTTTAGCAATTGCTTTGCCTTTCTACTCATTTTTCCCAATGGAAAGACTTTTTAATCAATTCTTCTTAGACTTCTTAACTGATTATTGGTCTCCATCTCATACTGTGGATACTCAGAATAGTTAGCACTGTTATTACAGGGACTTATTCAAGGAACTAGCAAAACAGAATTACATTTATGGCAGTTGCTGCTCTGACAACTGAGCAAGGAGGTTGTCTTCCCTTTTTTGCCCATGCCAGAGCCAAGCTTAGCTGTGCTACTGCTGCCAGGCTGGAAAATGGGTATGGTGGTGGCAACGGCAGGTAGGTGGAAGACAGCCTTCTCCCAGGGGCACCAATCCCTCTTTGGTTTCTGCTGCTCACTGGCACTGGCACATACCAAAGCCAGATCTTCAGACTTGTTCCCTAGCTTCCCTCACCCTCATTCGAGTCTGTAGCAGTTCAGCCGCATCTGTTTGGACAGCTAAGTTCAATATTACCTACACTGCTAGGAAAGCTGGACCTACTACCAAAGGTTATTAATGGTCAATTAATGAGTAAGTGTTTAGAATAAATGTGTGATTTACTTTATTAATGTTGCTTCCAGATTAATTACAATCCTCTTTTATTGAGTATCCACCCCCTTCAGCTGTATAATCTGCAGTTTTGACGTTTTCTGCCTTGCTTCCAAATGCCAGGATTGTTCAGACTACCCCACTTTTCCCATGACAGCTCACCTCTATCAGTACACCTTTTAGAATGTCAGGGAGTTGCTATTCAAAGCTTTTTAATGCAGTCTTGATTCTTTTTTCTCTTTTTCCTTTGGAGATTTATATTCCAGCTATGTATTTCACCATGAAGCATATCATGATGCTGTACACTGCTGCTGGGATAGCAATACCACCTGTCTCCAGGAAAATAACAGGGAATATTCAAGATGCTTTTCTGACCTCTTTCAGACTCATGACTCTTACAAATATCAAGGAGAAGAAAGTAAGGAGGGTATAAAAAATGTGGGTATTAGTGCTTTTTCTCACAAATGGAACCACATGTAGTAGGAAAAACTTGTTGGTGGCAGAGTAAACAAATAGGAAATGCTAATTCCACTATGATACTCTACTCCCATGGCATCCACATCCATTTCACCAGTTCCTGGGTGACAGTTGCCAGGACAAGCAGCAGGCTGAACCTCACAGCTGTGTCTTCTGTGTCAAGAACCATTGGTAACTAGAATCACAGAATGTGTTAGGTTAGAAGGCACCTCTGGAGGTCATCTGGTCTGAGCTCCAGTTCAGGCAGTATCATACAGAGCCCATTGTCCCTTCCTTATGTGAAAGACTCCAAGGAAGAGCTTTTGAAGGTCACTGCGCCCCATCTGCTTCGCCTCTGCATTAGATTAGGATCACTGTCTGCAAAATGAGGCCATAGTCTCCTTTAGTTTGATGGTGTTACCAGAGCTACTGAGTAGGGTAGGCTGAATTTCTATCAAACATTCAGATTGGTTTGATCTATAAAGTTTAGCAAATGCTTTCAGTACCAAACAAATGTTTTCACTACCAATACAAGCTGGGGGATGAAAGGATTGAGTGCAGCCCTGCCAAAAAACACCTAAGGGTACTACTGGTGGATGGAAAGCTGGACATGAGCCAGCAATGTGCCCTTGCAGTCCAGAAAGCCAACACTATCTTGGGCTGCATCCAAAGAAGTGTGGCCAGCAGGTCAAGGGAGGTGATCCTGCTCCTCCATTCTGTGCTTGTGAGGCCTCATCTGGAGTACTGCGTCAAGATGTGGAGTCCTCAGTACAGGAGAGACATAGACCTGCTGGAGCACAACAAGAGGATCAAAAATGATCCAAGGGATGGAACATCTCTCCTATGAGGACAGGCTAAGAGAGCTGGGGTTCTTCAGCCTGGAGAAGAGAAGGCTCCGAGGTGACCTGATAGTGATCTTTCAGTGTCTAAAGGGGAGCTTCAGGAACAAGGGGAAATGGATTCAAGCTTAAAGAGGGTAGATTTAGGTTGGATTTAAGGAAAAAGTCTTTTACAGTGAGGGTGGTGAGGCACTGGAACAGAGAGCTGGTGTATGCCCCATGCCTGAAGACTATCAAGATGAGGCTGGATCAAGCCCTGGGCAACCTGATCTAGCTGTGGATGTCTCCGTTCATTTCAGGGGAGTTGGACTAGATGGCCTTTAATGGTTCCTTCCAAATCGAAGGATTCTGTGATTCAGGGATTGTTGGGATGTGCTATTACAAATTATGTCGTTTTAGTTTGCCATTCTGGTCCTCTTTAAAAGACTACATTGGAACAAGCTATACAAATACTGTTCTGAAGTTGTCTCAGTTCACAGAATTTCTACTTACAGATAATAACCCCTTCTCCCTTTCTTCTTCTTTCATGTAAGTAGCATAAATTATGTTTTCATGATTATTTTAAACAACAGGGACTGAAAATGAAAGATGAGGTTGAAACATGGGAATCTAATGGATTTTGATGCTCTAGGTAATTTTTTAATAACAAGAGTCAGCTTGTTTCAAGAGATTTTCTACACTGCCAGTTATGTTGGCAGAATTGGCGACTGTGCAATTCTGCAGTTTCTACTACCCAAGCCAAAATGCACTTAGAACTACTTCAATCTTTACTTGCTGGCTACCAATTGCTTTTATTAATCTCTCTGACTCTCCCTGCTGAGAGCACAGGGGCTCTCCCTCTTTGGCTTTCAAATGTTGCTTCATGATTGGATTTTCCAAACAGGCAAGGATTTGATGTAAGCTTTGAACATTCATAAGTGGGAAATCACAAGTAAGGATGGCACATTCAGCTGCCTTCTCAAGCAGCATGCCCAGCTTTCCAAAATTATAACTGCACTCTTATTCTGAGCATTCTCTAGTAAACTTTCTACTTTTCCTTTTGAAAACAGAATGGATAAATTCTCAGTTCTGAAGAATCTGAGCTCTGGGGAGCTCATGATGAGTTTATTTACTTGCATTATTTCTACAACATTTACTTGATAAGAAAAATATATTAACCTTGTAAAAATACAGGACATAAGGTTAAAGTAGTATGGAAATATAAAGCACATACATGAAAAAAAAATTAATAGGGCCAAACTCAGTCAACACACAGTGACACTGCAGGGTAATTAACTGTTCTATTGCAAATGGTTTCTGAGATTAGGGCCATTAAATTGTCTGATATGCATTTATTTATTTTTTATTTATTTTTTATTTTTTTTATGCATTTTTTTTCCATTAAGGAGACTGCCATCTCTAGCCGATGTAAAGCCCTATAGAACCCCTCTTCTAGGGAGTCTGGAGAGGTCTATGAAAAACGATTTCAATCAGATGTAGCTGTTTGCTGTCCTCTTTTTGCTCATGGGAACTGAAGCACAGAGATGACAAAGCTTCCCAAGGGCAGGCAGGAGGCTGTCTGAGAAAGCAGAAATGACCCAGTGTTGCTTGATGAGTGCCCTAGCCATGCGCTCAGGCTTCCCTTTAAGACCGTTGTGAAGCAAAAAGCAGTAGTGCAGCGATGTGCTCATGATAATGTATTTCTTTCAGGTGGAAATGGAAAAAAGCAATGCAGAAAAAGGTCAGATCTAGAAAAGGAGGAATTTAAGAATGCTTCGTTTGACCTTCTTCATCTCTGGAGAAAGCAGATGTGAGCCTGGAAGCTCAGAGACTCTTTGACACTTTGCTATTCTCAGCAGCCCCCTTTACAAAGCTTTCACAGACAAGCAGCCACAGAAACTTATTTCAGTTTGGCCAGGCCTTTTAAATGGAAATGAGCTCTTCAGCCTCCACTATCAATGGTGGAGCACCCTTTCTTGCCACTCTGCATGCCTTGTTAGATTTAGCTTGTGTTAAATTGCCCCCTAGAGGAGACAAAACGGGTGCAGCAGAATGACCGAAGCGCGCAGCAGCGGTCTTCCAAAAGAGCAGCAGTACCTGCGCCGTGGTGGCACGTTATTCTTTCAATAAGTCAGGAAAGAATTCACTTTGACCAACAACACTTAGTTCCATTTCTTTTCAAGGGTATAAAAATAACGTATTGTAAAACGAAACGATGTAGTTTCAAGATGAGGAGGCAAGTCTTCAAAAGTAAAGGTCTGCTTTTCAGTCAGAGTGGCGCTCCACCTATAATTAGCTTTAATGAAAAGAGGATAGGTTTTTCATCAGAAACGGATTGTGGCTGATCAAACTTGACTCTTACTGTTGTTTCACATCATTTCAATTCTGAGATACACTTTAAAGCTTTCATGTATCTCCTACCACACTTAATGGGTAGGCAGCTTCTGCAAAAGGATGCCCTAGAAAACAGAACTCATTAGTTGTTGCAACTCTTTGTTCTTGCAACAGGAATTTGATCAGATTTGTTTTGTTGTTTGTTTTCTGATTAATGAAAAGTTGTCTTTAAATCTGAGATAATGGTTACATAGACATTTTCTCCATTACTGAGTCTGACTACTAACGTTAAAAAGAACATAGAGTTATGCATCTTAAGGTGAAAATTGTGTATCTGTTGTGACAAGGACCATCTGCTTTCATTAAAACAGGTCGGAGCATTATAGGCTCTTTCCCCCCCAAAAAAAGGAAAACGTTTCTGCTAATTTAATGGGTGAGGATGTTGTCTCTGTAGAGCTAGATGAATGGAAATGCAATATCTAATAGTAATAATCTGAGTGAATTGAAGTGAAAGAAATAAAAGATTCATTCATAAACAGTCAGGCAGGAGTATAATTCATCTCTACCGACAGCTTATTGCTACGAATTTACATCACAGATGAATTGGGCTCCTTCTTGAGGAATCACAAAGATGTATATGTGTCTATTATCACATAAGCTAAAATAATGCTTCAGTTATATTTTCCAGTCTCTAGTCTTTTAATGAAATATTTTGGGAAAAAAGAATCTGGTTGCTACAACTGCCAACATGGGAGGAGGGGGAAGGAACAAAACTTGGCTGTTTTTACCAAAATAACAGCATCAAATTATTGCAGATGCAAACAGAAAAATGAGAGGAAGCTAGAGAAACCTAAGGTTTCTGATATGATATAGCAACATAAGAAATTAACTGGCTAACCTTTCAGCCTTCCTCAGACTTCCTTTCTGCCCCTCTGATAGATATTGCTTCCCCCAAGGCAAAGGAATGTGACACACTCTTAGTCAGTTTCCAAATTGCTATAAATTTCCATATTCATATATAACTATTCCTCTTTCAATATATCTTAACATAATGGGCTGAAAGCACTGGTGCTTCAGGAAAAACATGATGAATGGTTTGGATGTCCTTTTGTACAAGAAAGGAAAATCAACTGGAATGGCAGTGGTACCCATTTTATAAGTTTCCTCTATGCTAAATTTTAAGAATTGAAGTAACAGAGCTAATCACAGCATTTATTTCAGTGTGCACATATCCAGCTCCCTCCGTACTTGTAAATGCACCCCTCTAGGGCCCATGGAATTATGTCTGTGCATTTTGCTTAAGTATTTTCCAGCCTGATCTTCAACCTAAGGTAAGTCATTCTTGCTCCAAGCTTTCCCCTCAATCTCTGGGGCCTGGGATTAGTTGCAACTAAGTCGTGCTGTCACAGTATTTGGGAACAAAGACACATTCTAAATTGCACGCACACATTGTCATCTATCTTATGATGCATGAGAACTGTATAACGGTTTGACAGGAGAATTTCTGGAATTTCTCTCTGCTGCCTATACACATTACTGTTAGGGACAATGTATTATCATGGGCATGGGAAAAAAAATGAGTTAAGGAATACATTTAGCAAAGCATTAACATATAACCATAACATCAAATCAGTGGGAGCTACTGTAGAAAATGCATAAAGAAATGCCATCAATTTAGACAAATCCGTGACTTTACTGCAAAGTTATATCAAGTTTCCACACAGGCTAGTTTAAGCAAGAACATTATATTGCAAAGGTTGAGTTGAGATCTATTTGACACGTTTTAGCTAAACATTTCCTTTTAGGAACGCGTTTGTTGGTTCCTTTTGGTTTGTTGGTTCATTCAGCAATATGAGCATCCTTTGCATCTAATGTGAATGCTTTTGGAAAAAAAGTCACAAAGTATTCTGTCTGTTCTTGCCAGTGTGCTAGAGTGGAAGTAGCTGCAGCACAGCAACTCGTTGCTATCCTTCGCGCTCATATGAGGTTTTTAAAGACAATTTAATATACTGATAGTTGGTGTTCTTTAAGTTCTTTCGACTAAGTAATCAAGAGAGCTACAAAAACACAGTGAAACTGTGGGAAGGATCACGGAGGATCTAGAGATACTGTAATGAGAGGGAAGTGCTTTGTGAGGTGCAAATTTGCAAAAAAATAATCTTCAGTAGTTCCACTGGTTATGATGAAGAATCTCACCCTGTGTTTCTAGCTCCTGTAGTTTTCTGCCAGTCTTGAAAATATGGACAGGATGCCCAGCTGTCTGTTGCCATAGCCCTACACCATGGCAAGGTGTGGGGCCGAATAGCAGCTTGTGTACCAGCCACACACCCCCATCACCTCAAGTTCAGCAGCGGTGACATTGGCAGAGAGCTGGAAGCTGCTCGTGATCTGGCCAGAAACTAAGCTTACCGTCTGGAGGATTTGGCTGAGGCATGGCGGAGTCAGAGCTGAGACATGAGGTGATAGGAACACGCTCCAACAGCAGGGAGAACAACATCCTGCCATTAGTTTGGCTTTCGTCCATCATGAAATCTGAACTAATGTGTCCTCCACATTTCCCCACCAGAGGGACTCTGTATTACAGAAGTGTAGGTCCTGCCTTTGTCTGAGTTAAGCATCAGAGAAGAAACTTGGCTTGTTGCTTGCGAGAAATACAGACATTTGTAATAACCAGGCACAACAAAAACATATCCCTCAAAAGAAAACAACCTGCTCAAATTAACCACAAACTAGCCTTTTCCTGAAACCACTGGAGCATAATTCTACTACACTGAGGGGATGTCCTTAGAGCAATGTAAAATGGAAGCACATGAGACATCAAGATCTGAGATTTCCCGTACGTATCAGTACTTATTTGTATGATGGTCAGACCCAGTGAGGAATCAGCACAGCCTGTGTTCATCAACAACGTAAGAGACTGTGCCTTGAAAGGGACAGCACGTTTGTCACCGCAGAGCAGCAGGGTTGCTGTAAATCATGTGGACTAACAAACCAGCCAGCAGCAATAACTCGTGAGTGCTCAGCATTTCTAGACCTATAAAGCAAATCTCTTTTGATGTCAGAGATAAGCTACATTCTATCACCTTTCCCTGAGGAAAATCAGAAAGGGCAGTAACAGGAGATATTCATTTATAGTAGCGTCTCTGAAACAGATGTTGAGCAACTGACAACAGAAGGTGTTTGCACTGCATTTTGTAAACAATGTATAGAGCTGCATAAGAAATTAACACGCCACAGTTTGTAAACCAGTGCATATGCTTAGCTTACACAGAATAAGTGTGAATGACTAAATCAGTTTACAGCCACTGTATTCTCCCAGTAGCAAACACACAAATACTAAGCTATACGCTACTGCACTATGCTAGTGCTACTAGCTGGTATGTTTGCATCACTGCCTATCCTCACTGTAAAGTGTGAAATGATCTTGAGACACTGACATTTTAACTTAAAGTCTGTGCCACCCGAGGGTCCCAGGTAATGCTGGTCCCTGCCTCGCAGAGGTTGAGGGGGCTGTGTGATTGTTCTCATGTTTCCAGGGCAGATCGTCACAGATCAGAGAACTGTGAGACTTCAGACATTACTTTTGCAGCAAGAACATACTCTTTCTTTGTTTTCCCTGTTACCTGCCACTGGTTTTGTCCAGCACCAGGCTGGCATTTCTTTATTTGCCCACCAGGGAGCTGCTGACAGCCACGTGCAGGCTCCAGTTCCAAGCCGTGTCCCGATTTATCATCCCGTGCCTCTCCTTCCTCTGTAAGCATCCCACTTTTCCACCTCTCAAGGCCTCTGCCATCACCAGAGCTGTATTTCTCTGCACTGTGTCATTGTGTTAGAGACATAAATATCTCACTTTAGATAGAATAACTGCGCATTGCACTATCTATCTGTACAGAACCGTGGTTGTACCACACAAAGACAAACGAGCAAAATAAATTAACCACAGACACATGATCAACTGGAGAAATTGCTGCCACAGCTAAACCAAGTAAAACAAAGCTACAGGCATGTCAAGAAAAGCTCAGACAGAGCAACAGACTGCAGCCCTACTGCCTTGCAATTCAGTACAAAAGCTTATGGTGTGTACTAAGAAAAGCAATCCTGAGACACAAAGGTCAGACTTACAGGTCTGATTCCTAGATCTATAAGTCCCAAATTCTGTTTTTCTCTCTCCCCTCTGAAAAAGAAATTAAAAAAAAAAAAGTCTTCCTTCCCAGCCAAATAGATCAAACTACCAGCGCTTAGTTTTGTTTCTGTGAGTGCTTCCTCCTGCCCCATGACTGCTGAGAGTTCACCCAGTGCATCCCACCATTTACCAGTAACGTATTAGCCTAGCTCAAAGCTGGCACCTGAGCACCTGAAGGCTGTGTGTGAATTGTCTGTGTCTTGCAGAGATCTAAAGAAGTACTGAGGAGGTGGGAGGTTTTGAACAACATCCCACAATTTAGCTTTTTGATATTTGGGTTCCAAAGCCATGGGTTTTCTGTTTAGATTCAAGTATATGAAAAATCATGAAAAATTGTGCAGTTAAAATGGCACAGTGTATGCAAACTAGTGCATGTGTTTCTGCCCCTTCCTTCCCATAATCATAGAGTCATAGAAAACGCCTCTAAGATCACTGAGTCCAACTGTCAATCTACTTCCACCATGCCCACTAACCATGTCCCTCAGTGCCACACTCACATAGTCCTTGAACAACTTCAGGTGTAATTTTTTCCTATTATTCAACCTGAACCTTCCCTGACAGGCTCCCCAGGTTTTGTCAAGGAAGAAATTATCCACTTGGTTTAATAATTGTTTTACGTCTAGGTGTGGGAATTAATAACTCCGGGCTGCTCTTACCAGTTCAACCGCCCAACACAGTGGTCCAAAATGCAGCATCAATCTATTGGTTTGCTTGTGTCGAAAGCATCACATGCAGACACTGGATGTACAGGTGTCGTGTCATGGCAGAAGTTAGTATCACAAAGAGATTGTCCAAGTGTGGCAAGGCACAGTTCTGTGGCCACTGCAGCAACATCTAGCTCAGCAATGCAAGCACTTTCTGAAATGTTATTACATCAACCAGGGCTGACATTGGCATGTTGGGGTGATTTGTGATAGAGCAGAAAGGCATAGCACTTGGCTATTGGTCCCCAGCTATCCTCTTGCCCACACAGGAGATGTCCCAGAGAGAACTTGCTGTTGCCAGGTATGTCTCCATCACTCAGCATCCCATGGCACTGGGGACAATCTCTCTGCAGACATATCAGACCCACCAGTTGCCTTCAAACCTGGATCTGTGCTGCAGAGAACCGAGTAAAAACCAATTGCCATGAGAAACCTGCTGGCCAGGTTAAAGTCCCTTGGGCACTAAAAACTGTATTTTCTATGTTATGAATCCACTGAAGTTTACTGGCTGAGTAGCAACTGAGTAAAGATTGTAGCCATAATTACTTACATCCCAAATTTTAAACTTTGCCATTTCTGATGTTAATAGAGAATGACAGAAAGGCTGTTTTATGCTCTTTGAATGCTGAAATCCCCATTAACAGCTATAAAACACCTTAATGATGAAATACAACAATTTTTTAAATTGCTTGATCTGGAGTAACTGACAAAATCTGCACTTTCTCTGAATCAAATATACTGACTGACTGATAGCAGAATCAGTCAGTATATCTTTAATCAAAAACATCTCACTTATCTTCTGAATGGGTAAAGCTAATGTTTTCATAGGCAATAAAGGTGATTTAACTTCTACTTAGAATTCTTGTTACTGCTCTGGGTGCTTGGAGAGATGAAATTATTGATAGTCCTCTAGCACTGCCTATGGGGAGACCCCAAGAAGCAGTTTTATCCCACACTGTCTTCTTTGGCACACTGAGGAGAGATGGAGAGGAGCTGCGTGGTCATGGTGAATGCTTGCAGCCAGCAGAAGGTCTTTGTGAAGCTAATGTCATCTGGATGTAAATGATATAGCATATACTTACACAGCATACACTTACACACATATATTATAAAAATATAAATTATGCAAAATGTAAACGTATGACATACAGAACACATAGTATGCAAAACAGTATAGAATATTCACTGTATTATGCCAATCATTGTAATGAGATCTCTGTATCCTAACCTCAATGCACAAATCCTTCAGCTTCTTTGAGTGTCTTACAGCACTACACCACGTTATCCTTTGCAACTCTTTTCTTGTCTGAGATGGGGAACAATAAATCAGATGCAAAAGCATGTCACTTCCTTTTTTTAGCAACTATTAAATCTGTTTTTCTTTCAGACTCCTTTTCACTCCTAGAACAATGTTCTCTACCAAGGCAGTTTCTGCAGCTTTCCATGGAAAATGCTTGGAGCACTTCACAAAACCAAGAGCTGTGCCTCTTCTTTTGGCTGACTTGGTAGCATTGCATGCAAAACCTGACCAGCCACCTAACATGGGGAGGCATTAATATTAATTAATAGGTAAGTTAGTGAATGTTTTGTTTCTATGAATTACAGTATTATGCACTGTCTCATTAAGACAGATGTGCATGAATGCTGTCTCACTATGTTAATAGTTATAATTTTTTTTTTTTTACTTTTGCAAATTTTTAACTAACAAGTATAATTTAAAGTTATTCTGCCAAAAATCTTGGACACCCCTTGATGTCCAAATCTATTAATTTTCTTGTAGACGGATTTTAAAAGCACTAAAATCCTTAAAAAGTGAAGATTTGGATAAAATGGCTAAGATGCTTTAAGACTGCCTTACTTCGTAGTTCTGTTTTCAAACTAAACTTCTGTTCATTGGCATTTTGGAGTTACTTCTGGAGCTCCAGATCTCTTCGGAAACTTTGCTGTGCACCATCTGCTGCAGATAGCTTGAGTAGTAGTACGTCATGTTTTTCAGCTTTTATTCACCTAAATTTTTCTGTTGCCTCCATTCAGGTGTTTCTTGATGATGCAAATTTTAATTAAAGGTCTACTAAAGTCAGTTGAAGAACTCATGCTGTGAATAGGTGCAGAAGTTAATATGATTGTAAGACGGAACGTTTTTGTCTTGTCTTTCTGTTCCATTTCCATTCTATTCAAACCACATGAATCACGTTTTCATTCCGTTAATGAGCATTATTTCTCCAAGTTTTATCTGCGCTCATTGCTTCATAATCATGCATTCAATCCTTCTTGCTGATTCTTCACCTTGAATTGCTGCTTGAATTTCTGAACAGACACAAATGCTCTGCATTTTTTGAATTGTTTTAAAGCAGTCTATCTTAAGCGGTCTTTGCTTGCCGGATATTTTCCACCCTATTTGAGAGAGGTAGACTGTCATTAACTGTGATTGGGTTGTCTGGGCAAGTGGCCATCAAAGAACCTGGAATTAAATCTGTCTCATGTTCCTGAGTGTAGATGAGATTTAAGACTGTACTTAAGATCTAGTTTCAGGAACTCTTTAAGCAGGCATACACTAATACTATGAGCAAAATAATTTTATTATTTTACTTACAAGTCTGATATAATCAATCAAATGCTCAGCATTTCACAGGTTTTCTCACTGATTATTTTTTCCTGTACTGTTTAAGAACATCTGAAACTGAAGTCTAATTAACGGTAGAGAACTTGTGACTGCTTAGCTAAAAAATGAAGTTACCAAACCTAAGTTGTTGGGACCAGACATCACTGGACAACAGTTTTCCATTTACAACCCAAAGACAGTAAAAAAGCTCCCAGATAGCATTTTTGGTTCTAACACTCTTTCACCTGTTTTACTTTATTCTCATTGCACCTTGAAGGTGTCATGGAAACAGAAGCTGGTGTGAAAGCAGTAGAATCCACAGTGGCCGCATATTGTGTTTAGTCATTACAAAGATCCTTCAGCTGTGTTATTCCATGCATTGGCCCTGACACAGTAGTTTCAGGATGACTGCACACTCTGCTTCAGAGCTGCAGAGAGAATTTAAGACAAACATAATTTCTATTTTGGACCTTTAGGGCACCAGAAGGAGATAAAAACTCTGCTATTCCAAAAAAAATATTTACTGTGGGTGTGATCAACAACTGAAACAGGATTCCTGTAGTCCTGTGATGTCCTGTGCCTCTTAGTGTTCAAGAGGCATTTTGACAAATGGACAATGCTGTCATTAATGCAATTTAGTTTTTGGTTAGCCTTGAAGAGGTCAAGAAGTTGGACCTGATGATCTTTGATGACCTGATTACCTATGATTGTATGATTCTGTGATCTTTTCAGATCCCTTCCAAAGGAACTCCTCTTCTTCTCTTCTCTTCTCTTCTCTTCTCTTCTCTTCTCTTCTCTTCTCTTCTCTTCTCTTCTCTTCTCTTCTCTTCTCTTCTCTTCTCTTCTCTTCTCTTCTCTTCTCACCTCTCCTCTCCTCTCCTCTCCTCTCCTCTCCTCTCCTCTCCTCTCCTCTCCTCTCCTCTCCTCTCCTCTCCTCTCCTCTCCTCTCCTCTCCTCTCCTCTCCTCTCCCCTACCCTACCCTACCATCCCCTCCCATCCCCTCATCCTCTCTCCTGCCCTATCCTATCTTATCATATCCTATGAAAATATTAAATATTAAAAGATTATAAAATTCTTAATTGTCTTGATTCAATGAATCAAAATGAAGAATTTCCAGTAAGAATTCATTTGCTTTTTCAAAACAACAGGGCTTATGCAATTGTCCTGAGCGGCTGATCTTTCCTCGATACCCGTGTTTACTCACAGACCAATTTTAACCTAACTTAATGTAGGACTATCATCTCCTGCTATGTTCCTGCAAGTTTTCCTGGAATTTCCAGTCAGAGACCACAGCAGTACTTCCCTGAAGAAAATGCCAGCCTTGTCAACCTACAGTGTAGCCATCAATCAGTGCAAACACCCTGCCAGACCTGCCAGAGGATGTTGCATCACTGTCATAAGACAGCAGACTTTACTAAGAACGGGGTCTGTCTGCTGTGAAGGAGTGGATGTGTGAGCCTCATCAACAGCTATCCTATATAGTATCCTCCTATTACAACAGATATAAATAGAAGTAGGTAGTTGCAGGTAACAAATAATTGTAATAAATAAGTAATTTCTCATACACAGCCAGATTCACAACCTGTATATTATATTTCAAACAATTCTCGGCTCCAAAAGTAATGCCTCCTATTTTATTATGTTGACCCATAATGTCAGGGGCAGATGCTGGTGGTATGGCAGTAGAGGCTGAACTTTCCTACCAATAGTCCATTACATTTGGTTGCCATGTGACAGATGGCAGCAGACAGACAGTTCTACAAAATAGCATCAGTGCATAAAGTGTATATGAAGCAAAGATGTGTCAATGAATTCCTCTGTGCAGAAAAAAAAATCACACCTGCTGACATCCACTGACACCTGCTGAATGCTTATGGAAACCAAACAGTGGCTGTGAGCACAGTGAGGTGGTGGCTGATGCATTTCAGCACTGGCGATAGTGACAGTGGATCACCTCCTCTGGTACAGATGTTTATGAGCACATCAGGCAGGCTCCTGTCCATTGTGGGAGAAAATGCATAGCTAATGGTAATGACTATGTTGAAAAATAGTGTTTTGTTGCTGAGACTTTGCTCTATGAAATAGTGCAATTATGTTCTTTGAATTAATTGCAGTTTCCATGAAAATAAATAGGAGCCATTACTTTTTGAGCAATCTATGTATTTTCTATGAGTTCCTCTTCATGTCTAATCTTTGCCAAATGTATGAATCCATTAATTAAAAAAAAAAAAAAGAGGGAAGGAAGGAAGGGAAGGAAGAAAGGGAAGGAAGGAAGGGAAGAAAGGAAGGGAAGGAAGGAGGGAAGGGAAGGGAAGGAAGGGAAGGAAGGAGGGAAGGGAAGGAAGGGAAGGAAGGAGGGAAGGGAAGGAAGGGAAGGAAGGGAAGGAAGGGAAGGAAGGGAAGGAAGGGAAGGGTGGAAGGGAGGAAGGGAGGGAGGGAAGGAGGGAAGGGAAGGAAGGGAAGGAAGGAGGGAAGGGAAGGAAGGAGGGAAGGGAAGGAAGGGAAGGGAAGGGAAGGGAAGGGAAGGGAAGGGAAGGGAAGGGAAGGGAAGGGAAGGGAAGGGAAGGGAAGGGAAGGGAAGGGAAGGGAAGGGAAGGGAAGGGAAGGGAAGGGAAGGGAAGGGAAGGGAAGGGAAAGGAAGGGAAGGGAAGGGAAGGGAAGGAAGGGAAGGAAGGAGGGAAGGTGGGAAGGATGGAAGGGAGGGAGGGAGGGAGGGAGGGAAGGAAAGAGAAAAAAGGAAAAGAGAAAGAAAGAAAAAAAGCCCATGGGAGGCTTCCTAACATATCTGATTGATTTCTTCTATTTTAATAGTCATCACTGACCCTTCCTGGAGTGCAATTTCCGAGTGCTGGCAGAGGTAGCCTTCTATACAGCAGCTGGCCTCTTCAGTCTGGTTCATCAATAGAGCCAAAAGTCAAGTTTTATGTTCATCATTTCAGAAAGATGCATACCTGTAAATCACTTGCTATTTCAGAGGGAAAGATCATGCTCGGAAATGAAATGAAAACTTTAACTCATATGTATCTGCCACTGTTCTATTCTGTTCCAAGTAAAAAGTGTGCATTTTAAAATCAGATTCCTTTGGAGAGGCAACCAACAACAGAAAATTCAGTTAGACTCAATATTTTTCTACAAACTTACATTACAAGCACCATATCTGCTTTCGATCTTTTTACATCGTACCTCACTGTCTGCTTCATACTATAGTCAGGAATGAATTTATGGATCTGCCAGGCCATAAAAGAAAAAGTAGTGTCATGAAGATAAAATGCAGTTCAAGAGACCACAGCAGAAACTAACTTGCATTTAGTTCCAGCACATAACCACTCCCAGGAGTTACTGTTTTAGTACTTGATATAATTTGAGTCTCACAAATTTTCCCCTAAAGCGCTGTCAAGTAATTTGCTGCATTAGAGGATGCGATTCTTTCTTTCTTTTCTTTGCGGGAATTTCAAGTGCAACATCTTGTGGAAACAGAAAGGAAAAAGTGTTTAAGAAATTGGTGATGAAGTTCACAATGAACAAAAGAAATAGTTTGTTCACTCCTCCATTCTGATTTATCTTTTTGCAGTTGGAAAAATGGCAGTTGAATGTTATTTTGTTTCCTCATGGAAAAGCTTTAGACCGTACCAGAGAACTTCATCTTTGTGAAGAAGAGAGACACAAAACGTTAACAATTAAGCTGAGGTAACAGCACAGTGGATTGTACAGTATTAAGGTTTCCTATGTTCATATTTTCTTTTTAAAAAGTGACTACATTTTCTGATCTGTGTTTTAGAATGTCCAGGAAATTCTGTTTTTCCTAATGAATTTGCTGTAGTAGACAAAAGAAGTAACCTCTTTGTTTCTCTTTCCACAAGATGTTGCACTTGAAATTCCCACAAAGAAACTGCAGTTCCCTTGCATTATTGCAACTCTGGTTATCATAAAAGCACGAGTATTGTTTTACACAGAGATTAAGGGTAAAATTCAATTTGTTCTTCCTCCATTCTGTTTTGGAGAAAGGACCAAGCAAAGAGTGCTTTTCTTAAATATAGATTATAAGTTCACGGCCTATAAATGCTTGTAAAGGGACAGTATTTGTCATATTACCAAAGTGAGTATTCTGCATTGTTCTGCCAAAAACTTCCTTGTACAAATGCTGTAAGCCATTTAAAAGTGAGGAGGGGGTGCCCTCTTGTGTTTACAGTAGAATGATCTTAATGTTCACCCCATTCAAAATCACAAAGCAGGAAAAATTTATCCAATGTGGCATCAAACGTGGGTTTGGCTGGGGGTCAGGCCATGTCTCTGAAAGGCACTACAAGCGAGGGTGCTCATGCATTCCTATAAGGTTTCAGCCACTTGTCTTGTCCCACAGCATCCCACAGCACACATCACTTGGCCCTTTTTTTTGGGGGGGTGGGGGGAGGGGGGGAGGGGGTGTTTACTGACCAATAGGCCAATAAAAAGCTGCTGCTGGAGTCTTTCCCATACAGGCAGAAAGTCAGGAATTTCCAGATGAGCTAAGTGGGATGTCCGCAACTAGAAGAGGTCATCTCAAGACAATTAAGACTCCTGTAAGAGGATCTTGGATTGTATCTCCCATACGTGGTCTAGGGGAAGATGAATACAGAAAAAGCAAGTAGGCACTCATGGTACCAATGTCCTACTTGCTGTGGTGCACAGCCCTCAACAGGAAAAGAACTTCATCACCTGGCATTTCCTGGCAGGAAGGATGGCATTACTCGATATGTGTGTATGCAACTTGCACTTTGCATTCTGGAAACCACTCCATTGCAGGGCAACCTGCACCAGCCAAGGCCACAAAATGGTTCTGGAATTATGTCGGCTCCTGCCTGGTATCCCAATCTCCCTACACAGTACCATGGGCACTGAACTGCTTGCCTCTTCCAAGATCTGGCAGCTGCCAAACGTTTTCTACCTTGCACAAGACCCCAGGCTTCTACCCTGTCCTTATGCTGGATACCAGCCCAGACTATCCAGCTGCTTTTCCTGCGTGACCTGCTTGCAGATCTGATTGTTGACCTCTCTGAAAGCTCCCCCAGCACCGTTTGTTGAGAAGGAGCAGAGATTAGCAATAGGTACATCTCCTGGTCATCTACCTTTGACTCCCAAGAGGGCACAGCTTGGGGATTCCAAAGGGTGCTGACAGGAGTGCTCTCTGCACAGCAAATGCAAATGCAAAAAAAAAAAAAAAAAAAAAAAAAGATGCTGGGAGATCACATCTACAGCCAGCACCCATTTCATGCTTCATAGCACAACTTCTCCGCTCCACTTGGACCCATTCTTAGAAACACTGAATGCGGGCATGAGTAAATTTCATCCACCTATTAACTGCCTGATTTGAGGCCAAGAACTTACTTATTCTCTGAGATGACAAGGAATGGCAGCCTTGCCTCATACTTAGCCTACAGATTGTATATAGAACTGAGGGCCAGAAAAGTGGATGGCCTTTCATTCTCCTGTTCATCTCTCAGGACACAAGAGAGGAATATCAGGACAAGGTAGTGTGCTTGTCCAGACAATACACATTTGCAGTGCTGTGTTTCCTTTTTGGACATCAGCAACACATTATTTTACCTTTCCTTCAAGTTTTCAAGTTATACAATCTCCCACTTCCAACAACCAGACAGACTAACCTTAAAAATCCTAGGGAAGATTATCATGATTTTCTTGCTTTTAAGTAATGCCAGCGATAAGCAATACTGCTCTAAATATCAACTGTCCATATAATTTAATTGCATTCAGAGACATACTATTTATTCCTTACAGTACAAAAGCAAATAGGAGACTAACATACAGTAGAAGAACAGACTTCTTAAACCATAAACATTTATTTTAATTCTTATATTCATGAACAGTTGAATAGGTCCTACACTGTGTTTTGGAAGGATTGAAAGAGAGGATCCACATCATATTGAGAGCTGCCTGTCAAGGGAGATCACTCTGCTCAAATCTTCCCCAGCTATGGGTGTGTGCCTTCACCACTTCCCTTCTGTTAAATCTAGTGGTTAGGTGGTCACAATATGAGTCAGTTCAGGTGGCTGATTTGCTAGAAAACTAATGCTGAAAAAAAAAAAAAAAAAAAACTAAGAAAGAAAGAAGGAAAGAAAGAAAAATAAAAAGTTCTCTATCACCCTCAGCAGTTGCTTGTTGCTTGTAGAACTGTGATGATTAACCTGTAGTGATGACAGGGAGGGAGGGAAGAACAAGGTCACATCTTTCAGCAGCAGCTCATGACGTCTGCTGACCTATATGAGTTAAAATACACCTATATAAAGTGTTGTTTGATCTCTCCCTCTGCATGAAGGACTGAGCAACTAGAAGAGCAAGCTCTGCTCACAGAGCCTGATAACATACTGTCCTGTTCTGGAAAACATACTACTTTTAAGAGCAAGACAACATAGAGACAGTTCTACAATAAAAAAAGACTTGAGGATCACCAGGAAAGATTTATGCATCAACCCAAGTGAAGATGTGATGCAAAATTAAATCTATTAAAAAGAATATATTAGCACTGCAGATAATGCTGTTTCTTTTGCCTTCAAATATCCTAACTTGGAAGGGACCCACAAGGATCACTGAGTCCATCTCCCATCTCTACACAGCACCACCCAACATTCAAACCCTATGTCTGAGACCATTGTCCAAATGCTCCTTGAACTCCAGCAGATTGGGGCTGTACCCACTGCCCTGGGCAGCCTATGACATGCCCACCAACCTCTGGTGAAGAACCTTTCCCTAACCCCCAGCTGACCCTCCCCTAACACAGCTTTACTATTTAACTAATACTTGTGTTTCAATATGCATGCTAAGAGCACAATAATGTATATGCATATTTTCTTTTCTTACTTCATCAGATGGAACATTCCAGATAGTTAAGTTTCCAAGAAATCTCCACTTCAAAGGGAGTGCCTCCTTCCTACCAAGCCATCTGTACTTACCATGCCCAGATTCAAACTCAGATGATGGAATGCAGTTTTACAACTTCTACTTTGTTGTAATACTTCACATGATACTTAGCTTTAGCAAGGGTAAGGTAAATATGTGTTGTTTTTCCTGATTTTTTATATGGTGGGATTATCAGATATTTTAGTTGTAAGCAAGACTTTGAAAGGTGGCAATCTTAAAACAGTTCTGAATTAAAAAAATCCAATAGCTCAGCAGACTTGCCTTCTCAGATACAGGCTCTTGGTGAGGAATGGGAAAAGCAAGACTGACAGTTTTTCAAGGCTGCATGAAATAAAAGACTTTTTATTCTTATTCCCTGTTAATGAGTGAAGTGATTGCAAATATTAATTAACAGCTGGGCCCTCGGAATATGATAAGAATATTAAATAGCAGGTTGTTCTTCCCCATTCTTTCTGCAGCATTCCCCCTTCAACACTTTTCTCTCATCTGTTCATTTCATCTTTTAAGAAGGAGAAAAATGCAATAACATAAACAGCAACCATCCAGTAGTTGAAGTATTTTGTCTTTCAATAATATACAGTTAATGTAGAATTTGAACAAGAAGAGAAAGATGATGGTCCCAAGTACTAACAAAGCCCCACCGTAGAACTTCCCTTAAGTATTTTTGGGCACATCATCAAGATAATGAACACTTTTGTTAACCAACAAAGTAGTTTCAATCTTGTATTCCTGGAGCTAGCACATGGACTTATCTTGGCCAACAGAGAGAAAACTAGCTAATCAAAACAATTAGTATTAACTAGTCTGGCTGTCTTAATATATCATCTTTATTGCTTCTTTTAAGTAACTTCCTGCAGGGAGTTTGGTTTTGGTTGTGTTGCTGTACAAAGCTCAGTTATACTTTACTGTTAATTTTAGCCACATATAAACTGATAAGGTTGTCAGTAAAACAGAAGTTTCTGTAAAAGCAGCCATTGCACTTTTAGACACTCCATCTTTGTAGGAGCAACTAAAAGTCCACCACAGCTGGACTCAAATTTAGAAAGGGGATCTGCCTCAAAATGAAGATGCTTATTAAAAACAAAACTAGAATGTACATCTATGCACATTAGATTCTCACAAGTGATATGAAGATAAACACAGGACACTATTTTGAACGCGTAAAATCATCATTAATGAAGACTTGAAGTGTGCATAAACATATGCCAGTATAAAGGTGTTTAGCCTATCAAAACTAATAACATACCCCCTTTACACATGCAGGAGGCACAGGAAGCCCATTCAGAGAAAATTAAGCCAGGCAATTGCATTCATTTTTCCCTTCTGTATTCAGAGCTGAAGATCTTGGGGAATTTCCCACTCCCAACCACTTATCACTTATGAGGCATTCATCGCAGAAGTTGCTTCTAGCTTCTTGAAGATGTTGCGGTTGCAACATGATCAGGTAGTGTTGTAGAGGCACCCAGATGAAATGCTAATTGACTTATTGATGGACCGCAGTGTGTGAACCCTCTCTTGAAATTGCTTTGGTATTAAAGACGGTGCAAGGATGACAGAGAGCTCTGTGAAACTGTCATCTACCTGAATACTAATAGCAAAATAAAAAAAATAAAAAATAAAAAAGCCAAAGTTCAGGAAGTGTTTGGGGACAAGCGGGCCCACGAAAACCTAATAGGTTTCAGTAAGTGTGGTGCTGCACTGGGGTTGAGGCAATCCCAGGTATTTATACAAACTCAGGGAAGATCTCCTCGAGAGCAGCCCTGTGGAGAAGGACTTGGGGGTCCTGGTGGACGAGAAGCTGAACGTGAGCCAGCAGTGTGCACCTGCAGCCTGGAATGCCAACTGTGTTCTGGGCTGCATTAAAAAGAGGTGGCCAGCAGAGACAGGGAGGTGATTGTCCCCCTCTACTCGGCTCTTGTGAGGCCCCATCTGCAGTACTGCATCCAGGCCTGGGGCCCCCAGCACAGGAAGGATGTGGAGCTCTTGGAGCGGGTCCAGAGAAGGGCCACTAAGATGATCAGAGGGCTGGAGCACCTCTCCTATGAGGAAAGGTTGAGGGAACTGGGCTCAATGTTTAGCTTGCAAAAGAGAAGGCTCTGGGGGAGACCTCATTGTGGACTTCCAGTACTTTAAAGGAGCATAGAAACAGGAGGGGAAACAGCTGTTTATGAGGGTGGATAGTGATAGGACAAGGAGGAATGGTTTTAAACTGACACAGGAGGTTTAGATTAGAAAGGAGGAAGTTTTTCACACAGAGGGTGGTGGAACAGGTTGCCCAAGGAGGTTGTGGATGCCCAGTCCCTGGAGGCATTCGAGGCCAGGCTGGATGTGGCTCTCGGCAGCCTGGTCTGGTGCCTGGAGACCCTGCACATAGCAGGGGGTTTGAAACTAGATGATCATCGTGGTCCTTTTCAACTTCAACCCAGGTCATTCTATGACAATGATCAACACACACTGTATAAGCGCATATTGTGCTTGCATCTTTAATGCACTTTCAGACCACAACCTCAAAGAGAAATGAGAAAAATATTGGAAAAGAACAACAAGACTAAGGTCAAAGGTCAGAATTGATTTCCATATGAGGAATGAATAAGCAAATGAGGTTTCTGCAGCCTCTGTGAGAAGACTTGCTGTGTGTAGAGGTGTTCCTCGTGGTGTTTTATACAGTCACCAATAAAAGGGGATGGCTGTACATGGATGGCTTCTTCTAAAACTGGGCAGTCAGGTAATAGACAGCAGTCTCCTACCATGAAGATATTCAAGATCCATCTGGATGCCTAACTATGTGACCTATTGTAGGGTACCTGCTTTAGTAGGGGGGTTGGACTCATTGAGCTCTCAAGGTCCTTTCCAATACCTGCAATTCTGTGATTTTGTAATTAAGCTGTGGTACTCCTTACCATTGACACTGTGGATGCTAAAATTTTATACAAGCCCCACGGAAGGCTTGACAAGCTTATAGAAGGCAAATTTATTGAGGATTGGACAATTGTTACATTTACACACACATAAAATCACCATCCTCTGGGAGGAGTCTTAAGTTTGGTATTCCCAGAAGCTGGGTACATGTTCAGGGAAGGATTCCTATGTGCTTGTTCTGTCCCTATTCCCCTCCCTAGGAATTTACTTCTGGCTACAGTTGGAGGAAGGATCCTGGGGGAGTGGCCCTGTGATCTGACTCTGTGCAGCCAGTCTAACATTTTTATGATCTCGGTTATGAACAAAACATACTCATTTTTCTGTTACAGTAAGGTGACTAAAATTTTGAAGAGAGACCATTGAGAAATTTATATGAAGAATTCTCTCTCTAAAAAATTACAACAGGGCCAAAATCATAAGCCAAATGACATTTTCACAACTCACACATTTTATGATGCATAGTGCAAAATAGGGTAAAGTCAGCTCAGGACTTCACAGTGAGTACTATCAGTTCTGAGAAGGAAGAAATTAAAGCTGTGCACAATAGACTTCCTGCTGGGAAGCTGAGAGGGGAGCGGAACTCAGTATCCCAAAGGATGCGCTGGTAACAACCCCAAACTAAACCAAGAGATGTGAGTCATTGAAGTTGAAAAGCTGCAGGAGAAAATCAAGGAAGCCAGACTCAAAATAGGAACATAAGGGAAGTGGAGGGAGAAATAACAAGAAAAATAAATAATCTGAAGTATGAAAAGATAACTCGGAGAAAGTTACCTGGAGCTGAAAATCCCTAGCAGTTGCGTTACCACCAGCCTTTCAGGCAGGCATAAATTTGTGTGAGCCTCAAAAGAGGTAATACAGTGTGCCACCAGCATCTCAGAACCAGCACTCTCCTTTCCAGGGTTAACATTATGCGTGCAGGCACAGGTGTGGGGTGAGCTAAAATGGGATGGGCTCATTATAAATTAAGCCTTGCTGCAATCACACTCATGGCTCCAACTAGCCTTTGGATTTTGCCTGGGGGGTGTAGCTCCAAGATGGGGAAGCCTGAAGGAGGGGAAAGCAAAGCAGCTATGAAGGAACTTTATCTTAAAATATGATCTAGAATTGCAGGCTTTTTGCTGTTGCTGGTGTTGTTAACGTTTTCCAGCCTTGTAATTGTAATTATTGATCATCTGCATTAAACTGCACTTCCCTTGACCCAGAAGCTTGACCAGTGACTAGCAGATTTATGTGATGCTGAGAAATATGAGCTGTATTTCTCTTGGAATAAAAAGTTTGCATACAATTTGCATTGAGGCACCACTAGTAAACTTGTCCCCCAAAATCTAACTGAGATGACAAGTTTCTTCTGCCAGATTACAGAAGCTAGTGTGGTTCCCTCCATAAAGTGTGTGCCCGAAGGAAGGCAACACAGCTGGTGAAGAGACTGGAGTACAAGTCTTATGGGGAGCAGGTGAGGGAACTGGATTGTTTAGACTGGAGAAGAGAAGGCTGAAGGAAGGTTTTATTGCTCTCTACAACTACCTGAAGGGAACTGGAGAGACTGGAGTGAGGTGGGAGTCAGTCTTTTCTCACAGGTAACAGAGACAGGACAAGAGGTAATGGCCTTAAGATGCACCAGGGGAGATTCACGTTGGATATTAGGAAAAATTTCTTCTCTGCAAGAGCAGTGAGGCAGTGGCACAGGCTGCCCAGGGAGGTGGTGGAGTCACCGTTCCTGGAGGTTCTCAGGGACCATGTGGATGTGGCACTGAGGGATGTGGCTAGTGGGCATGGTGGGGGTGGGCTGATGATTCAGTAGGTGATCTTAGAGGTCTTTTCCAACCTTAGTGATTCTACGATGCTACAGTTCAGGATGCGGTTTCACAGCAGTTTTAGCATTGCCTAGGTTCCAGTGCTCCTGCCACCCTCACTGTAGCCCATTCCCAACCACTTTGCTAAGCACTGCCACACCAGCACAGGAGGCCATCTAGCTGCAAACCAAGCAGCTTTCTGTCTGGGACTGGAGCAAGCCCACCCTCGGGTTCACCACGGAGCAGCGATTTGACCCTCCGGCGACAAACTGCAGAAGGAAGCAATAGCCATGCCAGAAAGCGTTCCACCCGCTGTGAGCACGAGGCGATGTGTCAGCCCCGCCGACTCGGAATGCTGTACGTGGTAAAGCAGTGCGTGCCATTTCCAAAAAGGGAAAGGGCGTGCGAGCGGTGCGATTCCAGGAAGATCTAATTAGAGACAAAGGAAAGCTGAAACGCTTAGGCGGAGCTACAGAATAGTTTAGCTAGCTGAAGCCCTGGGAAACACTAACAGAACACAGACAAAACCAAACAAGAATTCAGCAGACGCATTTGTAATAAGCTCATGAGGTGCAGCTGTGTTTGGTTTCTGCCTTTACTCGTTCTGCGTTTTGTGCAAAACCCATGTGAGGTAAGAGCCCCAACAGCAACCCGCTGACGCACAAAACACTCCCTCACCAAGCCCGCTCCTCACCAGTCCCCTGAGCGGGGCGCCAAGGGAAGCACGGTACCGCCTGCAGCCCCGCCCTGCCCGCAGGCTGAGGGCCGGGCGCGAGGCGGGGCAACAATCGCCCGCCCCTCCGAGCGCGGGCGCGCGCTGGGCGGAGTGAGCGCATTCCTGTGCCCGGCCCTCACAGTCCCTACCCCCCGGCTCGCGGGGCGAGGGGCGGGGCTAGCCTCGTTCCCACCCCGCTAAGTCCATATAAAGGCCGCGAGCGCCCCCCACCCCCTCTTTTCCTGTGGAGCGGTGGCGGCAGCGGTAAGGGGTCGGTAGGGCGGGCGAGCGCGGCGCTATGCGGATAGAGCTGAGGGGCATCTGGGCTTGTTGGTTTGCGCTTGGACATCCGGGGGGCACCGCGTCGCGATGCCGCGTGTTCGTTTGGAGTTGGAACAGGCGGCGAGGCTCGTTCCGTGGGGCGGCACATACAGCGTGCGGGCGCTGCGGGGCGGCAACCGCCGTGAGGCCGCGGCCCGGGGCTAATGCGCCGCGGCGGCGAAGAGACGGAGGGGCAAACTGCAGGTCCCGGCGTGCCCCGCGCGAAGGGAGGCGGGAAAGCGATGGGCCCGGCTCCCTGCCGGAAGCGGCGCGGGACACTCTGGGAGGTGTAGTTTATGAGCGAGGCGGCCGCGTGGGCGGCGGGGTCCCATTTTGCCCTGGTGCGGGCGGTGCCCGGCGGGGCTCTGCGTGGCCCGCGCCATTTTGAGCTGAGGCAGGCGGCCGTGGCACTGCCCTCGGGGGCTGCTGGGCGAGCGCTGCCCGCCTGCGCCGGCAGCTGTGAGTCATTAGGGGTAGAAACAGCCCCTTCCTAGAACAGGGCGGTCCTTCGTTGCACTTAGTTGTCAATTACATTATCAGTTCTCACGCCGACGCATATAACGATGGGTGAGAGGTATTCTAGCACGGGATTAGGGCGTCTGTGAAGAAGTCAGTGGCCCTTTTACTTCGATGTAGGGTTGTGTGCCTTGTGAATCACCAGATTAACGCTTTAACCGTTGAGGTTTACATTTCTTGCTAGGCAATGAAAGCAGAATAAAAGAAGCTTTATGGAAATACATATATTTTTTTAAATCTTTAGCCTGAGACACTCTTTCTCTGTGGGAATGCTGTTGTCATTGAGCAGTAGTTGTCCTGGAAGAGCAGGAATGGTAAGGAAAAGAGTAGTGAAGTTATAGGCTTATCTGCAAGCAGCAATTAGGTGGTGGCTGTATTCATGTAAGAGGCTGTATTCATCGCACTCTGCTTTGAGATGGCTCATCTAATGATATCCCGAGTCAGGTGTTAGGTTACTGAGCAGTGAAGTTCTTATATCTTTACTAACTGTTGGTATACCATGGTTATTGGGTGCAGTAAACGTACTTTAATTGCTTTGATCTGAAACAAAGCCGAGTTTAGTAATCTGTCACAGAGTGCGGCCTTTATTTCATCTGCACAGTGTGTAGTAATAAACATTTTTGTTAGAAGATATTTGAAATGTATATAACAAAACAAATATTTTCTTCGCCTCGTGAATGAATATAGCTTGTTGTTCCCTTGTTGCTTAAATGGCTGTATTTCTTGCTGCCTTCTGAAAAAACTGCAAACTGAGGCTTGAGTACTTAACATTTCATTGCTTCTGCGATGTCAGAAGGTCTTAATGTGTGTTATTAAGGGACCTAGTACTAAGTATCTGCTCGTTTCAAGTGGTAAGCTTGTCTGCTGTTTATTTTTAGGTACAAAGCAGAAACTTTCAGTGGTGTCCAATATGTTGTACACGAGCATTAAGGTAATAGTTTTTTTTTTTTTTTGCTATAGGAATAGAGCTGCATGTAAATGCTTCCATTTCAGTTTCCACACTTCTCTCTGATGAAAGTATAGAATGTGTAAGGTGCTAAAGATTGTTGTCTTTGTATGGCTTTTGAGTGGAACAAAACAGAAAAATAGTTGCAGGACATTGCATTTTCACGGTCGCCTTTAAACTGATGAGGAATTACGTGAATTAAGATCAGTGCTGAGGTCACATGTTTTCAATTATCATCTTTTCTGGACCACTTCATTAAGCATGAGGGCCTACATGGTAGATCACTTGATTAACTTGCATTGTCTTTGAGATCAGCGTAACTTACTACGAATTAACGGTCTTGCATTAGGCGTGTATTGGAGCTGATGAGAACCCACATACATGGCCATATTTGAATTTAACTACTGATTCTGTAAACTTTGGGCAGTAGAACAGTTCAGTTGGAAGGAATCTACAAATGTTAGGACTAACGTTGTGAATAAATGTGTAACGTAAAACAGAAGTTTAAATGACTTGGTTCTTCATCCTAAAAAAATGGTCTAAAATGATGTCAGGCCACCTTCTACTGTGTATAGAATTTAAACTGCAAGTTCTTGACAGACAATTGTAGACTAATTGATCTTTTTATTGTATGAAAATAAATTTTAGTTCCTACCAATCACTTCCTGACATGTGACATGGCAATGTGTGAGATGGTGCTTAGAACATTGTAACAGATTTTCTGTTTGAACTAATTTTTGCTTAATTTTGATTTTAGCCCATTATGGAGGCACCATTGGAACTAGAAGAGTATTTGATACACACAAGTGGATTTTCCTGAAAGCTGTGTATGTTTTGAATGATCCGTGGGTATAACTTAACTTGTTAAACGGCTTAGCAATGTACTTATAATCAAATTAGTAACATTGTCATTAGCTTTAAAAGTGAGATATTAGTGTATTTCAGGCACATTACTTGACATGATCTATGTTGAAATGTGTAGGCTAGGAAGGTGGGTGAATAGTTTCAGTTATTTCAAACCGCTTGTGAAGGAGCTGGTAAAATATGTCTTAAGGTTTACATCATAAATGTGACAGATTACCTCAAGGTGACTTATAATTATCTGTCAGTGTACACTATTGGAAAATTAGTATAAGAGTTGAGGTGGAGAAAACGAAGTTGGCAGCTGGTTGTTCTGTCAGTATAAACAGACAAACATAGTTCCAAGTTTCCTATTAAAATGTTTTACTCATTTTTTAAGAGTATAATCTATATTGTCACTTTTTGGCAATGCTAAGAAACAATATTAGGATCTGTTCGATTTAACTTGTCAAACTCAAATGCCTACAACCAGTGGCTGTGTCTGAAAAGTAAAAATGGGGAGGAGGGGCAATCCACAAGACTAAAACTTAGTCATCCCAAGTGGGTTGTGTTACTGAATGAACATATTCTAATTGCTTGCTTTATTCCTATCTAGGATGACGTATGAACAGTTTTTAATAATGGAAAAGCTGAGCATTGTGATAAAAGATGTCCTGGCAACTTACTACAACAGATAGAGGTAACATTTACTGTTAAACTGCTGAAACTTTTTGTTGATGTATTCCCTATTAAAGCTATGTGTATTCCTTTCCAGTACGATTATTTAAGTGGTGGATTGTGATGAAGTTGCCATACCTGATTTGTTGATGAAAAATATCATACGGATCTGGCTTCTGAGACAAAACCACTTTTCTTTCAAAAGTCATTTCATCTTTCTGTCACTCTCCCAGTTAGTTCTCTGCTGTCCCCATATACAAGCTCAATATTGTGAATAAGGGTTTTGGTGCACTACTGAAACTTGGCTTATGGACGTGCCCAGCAAATGGTAGCACCTTTAAAGACAAGAGAGACGACAAGCTTAGATCCCTGTAATTAGAGGTATCTTGTCTTGGAGCATAAAAATGAGAAAGTCACCAAGTATTGAAAGTGCCTTGGTAAGAAAATGAAGTGTTGCTGGGTTTTGAGTTAGCTGATGGTGCTTGGCTCTATGACTTTCAGAAGGCACTGTTAACTTAGGATGTATTCTGATGCGGGCATTAAGGATTGCTAAAGTTAATGATTAGAAGTGAGTTGTAATGAATTAAAGCTGTTTGAGCTCGAGTGTTAAACTAATCTAAAAGGGCTAGTCTGAATTTACCTGCAGCAGGCAAAAAGTGACTGCAAGAACACTCATTGTGCCTCAGGTGTATCTGTAGCTGTTTCCTCAAGATCTTCATTCTTCACATTTTTCTGAATAACAGTTTCTTTTAAAGAATGAGTTTTGTTCCAGTATGTAAAGTTTAAACACAGGAGTGAAGCTTTTTGTGTGGGAGTGCTACCTGTAAAATAATGTGTTGTTTAGATGGGAGTCCAGAGGAAAGCTGAAAGTAGCAAACCTTGCTAATAAAATTAATTGGTGCATTTTTTTTTTTTTTGTCTTTGCAGAGATGCTTGAAGGCTGCTTCTTGAAGGTATGACTTCAGTAATGATAGAATTAAATTGTAAAAATGCATGTGACTGATTTTTGAAATAAGATTATTATTGTGCCATGACAGATAAAACATTAAAAAGATTATAGACTCTGTAGTTCTTTCAGGCCTTGAAAACTTGGCAAACTAGGTTTGAATGACTGTACTTAAAACTGCATTGTTATGTCAAACCCATTTAAAAGTACGAGGTGACATGTAAACAATTACTGCAGATGGCATATCTGAAATACAGTGGATTTTATGTGTGTGTGCATCATAGGGAATGCTGAAGTGTTTCATCATCTATATTGGCCTTAATCGTAAGTTATATCAGTTCCAGTTCAAATTGCCATTATTAATTTTCCTGTTGCTTCAGGTGTTCTGCATAGAAGAGCAGTTTTTTAGTATAATGCTTGTTGGTAGATTTTAGCTTTTAATGTTTTGATACAAGCTGAGAACCATATTCTCACTATCATTTTCAGAAATCAAGCTTTTGGTTACGGTAGAGGGTGACTTAGACTTAACAGATTAGTTGTCTGTCACAGCTTATAGCAAAGTTAAGTAGTGTCCAGGCAAGGCATGTAAAAAAAAATCTTACTTGGATATGAGAACACTTGTAGGTTAAGTTTTGTGGAGCTTAATAAGTACTGGTGTTAGACATTGCTAAGCATGCGGTGGAATGAGAGACCAAATAGTAAGTTGTGTTTTGAGTGATGGAAGAAAACATTTCTGAGCTAATAAATGTCTCTTTTTCAGTAGGAAAATGCTCACAACTGTACGAACAAATGCTTTTAATTTGTTCAGGTATGTAATTAAAAAGCTTTTGAGTATTTTATGATTAAGTCTGAAGTAAGTCTGTGTTTTCAAGTTAGAAATTTTTAGTACCGTGACTGTTGCTAAAATACTTCAGTAACCGATACAGTAGGTTTGCATGGTAACTTACTACTTACTGTGTATATGTACAAAGTATAAGGTCACTTAGTACCCAGGGGACTGCATGTGCCAGTAGTTGTGCCTAACTTTTGCTAACCTTAAAATCTACCTGTGAAGTTTTAAATACTTACCTTATTTATGTGTGAAAGGACGAAGAATGTTCAATTTTTTCATTGCAATCAGCAACACTATCAGAAAGGCGAAGTGCATCATGCATTAGATTTACTTTGTGGTGCAGTTTCTACATCTCATCTATGATGATCCTATCCCGAACCTGAATTCTTTGCTGAAAAACCTACTACGGATCCGGCATCTGAGATGAGATCAGAAGACTAGATTTAAAGTTACTGAAAAGTATTACAAGTTCTGTGCAGTTTTAGGTGTTTTTGCAAAAAAAAAAAAAGAAAAAAAAAAGTAATAAGTATACAATTCTGTGCTTATTTGCAAGTTTAAGTTTCTTCCTCAAATGAACCATTTTATTTAGACCTTGTTCTCCTTTTTCCAGTGAGTTGGAACGTTTTTGTCAGTGCTGCTTGACAAATGTGGATGATCTGTAACTGGAAGAAAGTATAACACCTTGAAGAGATGTTCTCGCTTGGAGTGGGACCATGCTTTTAAAATCCTGCTGAAACAGTTGTTGAAATTGTTTAGCAGATGCTGTTATCAAAAACTGCACGTGAACCAAAATTGCTGTCTCTGCATATTTAAAATAATGCTTTTCCCGAAACTGCCCTCGAACTGCCCTCTTTGGGAAGGATAACAGTAGCAGTAGAGAAATGAGCGGTGAACTTCAATATATGAAAAAGAAACAGACTATTGGCCCTTAGGAAATGTAAGGGTATGCAGACTTTTTGATGCTGGGTATCTGTAATAACTCAAAACAGTGGAAGTTGCAGGTAGGCCGTGCAGCATTGATACATAAATTCAAACTACTGAGTGCTTCTTGAAGATGTCACGTGGGAGATTGAAGGAAGTAGATGAGGTGGTGTGGAAGCATCAACATATGAAGCACTTGCAAAAAGAAACACTTGAAATTTCAGGTGGCATGAGGGAAGTTATGGTTACAGAAAAGGCATGGACTAAAGCTTTTGTTTTCTTCTGCATCTAGTTGGGGAGAGAAGGAAAGGGGAGTTTTCATGAGCTGCTAATTTAGCATGAAAAGACCAGTATCAGAACTGGAACTGCGCCCGCTGAAGAAGACGTTGGCAGTGTTATCTGTTCCCAGTGTGGGAAGAAAAGGAGTATAAACATTGGAACTTTTGCTTGCAGCAGTCACTAACCACGCAGTAACATGTTAACATCATGTTTGTTATATTAAGATCATCTCTCTTGCACCGAAGAAGAGAGGGATTGTAAGTTGGTTGTCTGCCTTCAAAGACAAATTATGCACAGAAGATGCAATCCACCTTAAGGTGTGGCTCTTGTACTGCATTCTCAGGAATGCTTTATAAAGGAGGGAATGTGACAACTGTGTGGTAGCCAATGATCAGTAGTGCTGTGGTTACTGAATGATTTTGGAATGTACCAAAATACAGAAACAACCCTGTAGTCTGCAGCCAAAAATGACAGCATCGGATGCTAGCAGTTTACTTCCTTTAGGGATCTGAAAGAACTTCATGAAATACACGTATTTCTAAACATCAAATACTTGAAAGACCCATTTTCCTATTAGTGCAGTACTGTAGTAGTGTAGAACTCAAAGTAGCAGCATCTGAAGCATTGGGAAGGTCAGAAATAAGCATCTGACTACAAAAATGTACGTTAATGATGTGACTGAAGTCCAGGAGTGGATTGACTTACTGCATAACCTCTGCTTCGGTTATTCAGTAACAACCAGCTGCTTTGGCTGGTCAGAGGCTGCTTCTCAGTGAGTTATGTAAATTGGTCTATTGAATGTATCATCAGATGCTGAAGAGTTTTACTACAGAAAACTTTCCCTTGATGGCTTTCATCAGGATTTATTATCTGTTAATGTTGCTGAGAAGGGTAGGTATTTCTTTGCTGTGTTTTGTACATGCTCTTTCTTGAATAAAGATGAGGATGTGGAAAACTTAACTAGCTGTTGAACATCAGTTCTGTAGTCACCTTAAGTGTTTGACAGCTCATGTTTTGTAAGGGCTGCAGAGGCAGTGTGGCCTTATTGTACTGGTACAGGGCATGCTGAACATGTGACATTCCACACACTGCTTGACTGACTCCTGGACAATGTTAGCTCCACTGGCAGTTATCTAATTCAGAAGTGCAGACAGATCAGTCTCCCATCTGAAGTCCATTGCATTTTCAGCCCTTCTCAGTGGTGTGCACACCCCTGAACAAGGGGTAACGGACAAAAATGGGAACACAGGAAGTTGCGTGCAAACTTCAGGAAGAACTACTGTGAAAGCAACAGAGCACTGCAACAGGCTGCCCAGAGAGATTGTGGAGTCTCCTCTGGAGTTTATCAAGATCTGCCTGTGAAACTTAGTGTAGGGAACCTGCTTAAGCAGGGGCGTATTGGTCTTGATCATTCCCTAGAAGTCGTTTTCAACCCCTAACATTCTTTGGTTTTTATTGAGTCGATGCTGTTGACAATGTTGAGTGAAGCTGTTCAGATGGTGAGTCAAAAGTTGACAGTCTTAGGACAGTCAACATGTCTTCTGGAGAGGAAGAAGTATGTTGAAATCCAGAAAAGGATAATAGGGCAGCGATATTTGTTAAGTTGTATATTACCTATTCTGAAAGGATTTTTATTTAGCTTATATAACACTACCGGGCAAGATTTTATTTGTAGTATGTTTTGACTGTAACGTCTTTTTGGCTGAAGCTAATACACAGCATCTGAAGCTTTTGAGGAGCTCCTAGTATGTGGGCATCTAGTAAAACTGGTGAGGATGGGCTGGTCTTCTAATTTCTGACATCAAAAGGCTAGAGATAGTTTAAGGATTATGGATGGTACTTGACTACCTGAACTCCTAAGTTCTAGGATTGGCAGTAATAGACAATAAGGGGCCAAAGAACTGTATTACTTTTGTGCTTGGGATGGTGGAATCCTGTTTCCAGAAGCTATTCTGTCATGAAAAAATGTGTGACTCTCACTTAGCCCAGAAAAAAGACGTGGCCAGTGATGAGCCTGTTAACTGCCAATCTTTTGATATAAATGCTCGCTGGGATGCAGGATATGGGTAACCAAAGAAAAATGCGCTATGGAAAGTCTGAACAAGTTTAACCATGAGACTACCTTACAGTCTTCAGAATGAGACTGATGGTTATGATGTTGGAAGCTAACATCACAAGTTTTAAAACAAAAGGTATAATATTTGTGAGCTTGCTCACAGTGGTAGGGGGTAATGTTGCGAACTACTTGTGGATTTAGTTTTTGTATTTTTTTTTTTTTTTTTTTTTTTTTGCATGATACTTCTATATAATTATGAAGTTGGCATGTAATGAATTTGGAAGGTATGTTAAAGTTCAGTTATACAAAATAACTTGCTAGGTTTAAAGCTTTGATCTCAGATGTTGCAGTAAATAGCATGGAAGCCCTTTTGCCATTTGTATTTTAAGTAGTTGTTAAAATCTTGCACTGTCATTAGTGTTTAATTTATCACGTGGGTATTGGGCTGTGATTCCCAAAATCAGGGGTTAGACAAACTTTGTTCTGGAGTATTGCTATGTTGGTCTTAGTAACTGGGCAAAAGATCAGCATTCTCCTGAGTTAAGTGAGTGTTGTGTTTAGATGAGTGTCTTGGAGCTTCAGTGAAGTAGAAGAGTGGCTGTGCAGAAATGCCTGGCTACCATTTAAGTGAGATGTCATGCTTAAGGCAGGACGTTTTGTCTGGAGAATTTGTCTTGCTTGTGGAGACAGTAGATGATAAACAGTTCCAAGTGAGCTGCAGTTACCTTTGCAAAGTACCCATGCTGCAGTGTGAGTTAAAAACACGAGCTAACAGAACGTGTGTATCCTGTCAAGGTAACTAATCTACAGAGAAGCATGCTGCCTGCTTTGGTGGCGTTACTGTCTTCTCTTTCAGGCAAACTCTTAATAGTACAAACATGCCATATAAACATTGGTGATGAGTTGTACTGACAAGGATGGACATTGCAGTTGAATTAACGGCTGGTAAGTTACAAGTTCTAAAGGTGGAAGCTCAACAATGAGTCTTTGAGGAGAGAGACTTATTGACAAGACAGTTGACTTGTCACAGCAGACTGAGCAATGTTAGACTTTGTCCAAGGAAAGGCATTTTTTCTTTTTCTTTTTTTTTTTTTTTTTAACATTGGAGAGTATATTTAACCCCAAGTTTGGGATACCATTTTTTCCCCACAGTTGCCACCCCCCTCCCACAGTTGAGAGGACAAGTTGTAATATATGAACAGAGCAAGTAAATATTACATTTGTGCACAGTACAGATAGAAGCCTGTATATGCTGTGTGTTTGTATGTGGCCAGTGACTTGCATTCTGTGTTCTTCTCATTAGAACCAGTATTACAACTATTTTTGCTTGTCGTTAATTGTCTGCTTTTCTTAGAGAAAGTAAACTGGAAAACTAAAGTAATTCAGTTTTCTTTCAAACATGATGTGGCTTTTAAATAGACAATCGAGTTAGGCTATAAGGGCTGTGAAAACAGTACTGCTCAGCCATTGTTTAAAACTTGCAGTAGGCTCTGCGAGACAAAGTAGTATCTTATGCTCAAAAGAATGACTGTATGGAGTAAGAGAAAATCTGCTTTGCTCAGTATTCTATCTGAGGATGATCAGTATAAGAAACAGGAGGATAGAGATCTTTTCCAGTGGTTTGCTTGGGAATTTGCTAAGGAGATATTCATTCTACATGAGCGTTACTTGGCAATTATGACCTGTCTCCATTTAAAAAGATGTGAAAATTGCAATAACTGGAGACTGGCTAAGACAGTGTTGTTAGGTCAGCGTTACTGTTTGAACTACAGTGGAGATGAAAATTCGGTCTACTGATGTATGTTCTCACCTTCAGTAGCCCTGAGCCATACTTCAGGCTTTTAACAAGTCAGTACTGTTTTTACTTAGGATTGAAGCTCCCCGTAACTGTAGGAACATTGTCTCAGCAATGACAGTACTAGTTTAAGGATTGTAGATGGAGAATTATTGCAGACTGACCTAAAGTAAACCTGAGTTGTGTATGTGAAAAGAAGCTAACAGATTAATAGACTCAAATGCTTAGACCTTATTTTGAAGCTGGTAGGCTGAGTGAAAAGGTTGTATTTTTAGATCGTCTAAAGGTCATTGGAGAGGAAGAATACGCAGCTACAGTGTACTTGATTAAGATACCAATTTGCTCTTACTAACAAGGTTTGGTTTGTGGGAACTGATGCTCCCCCATCTTCCTGTTCAACAGTATTAACCACAGTGCAAAAAGTTGAGCAGTCAGAATAGGAGTTACCTTCAGAGCATCTTAAAATAGTATTTTTGTTATGGCATCACGGTGTTGAGGATGTTCCTTCGGAAGAGTTACTTCATGAGAAGTAACAGTACCTGGATTTTTGGAAAAAAAAAAAAAAAAAGTTCTTGAATTACTTTTACAGTTGTCAAAACTAGTTAATTTTAGTTTCTGTGCCCTTGAACTTCTGCTGCCAGTTAAGTTGGTACCAACTATAGTTTCTGCTAATTTGGATTACAGGCAACGTTTTTTCTGTGTGAAGGAATCTTTACATGAAGACCTCTAGGTAGCATTGATTTCAGAGTCTTTTTGCTGTGTTTTTTGTCTTACGGAAAAGCTGCTATGATGAGTGGAAATAGAATGACTTCCGTCTGTGAGTTAGTAGTTTTTAACTGGGAAAGACAGAACAGTTCTGGCACTGGTAAGTACAGTTAAACCTCTTAGGTCTGTCTGAGCGTGGCAACCTGTAGTTCCTGTGACACAGCATATTGGAGAGAAAGGTAGCTTTTGCTCACAAGACTAGTAATCACAGCATGTACATATTCTAAAACTCTCAAGTCTAGCATTGGAGAAGTAAAACATACAATACTAAACAAAGATTTTCCACCAAAGGAATAAAAAAGATGGTCTTGTGAATCGGGATTTCATACTCAACTCCAAACTACTATGCCTTAAGCAGTAAGACTAGCTTAACTTTCTACCCTCATTTAGTAAATGAGATGCTTGGTAGTGCTTGCAGCCTTAGGGCAGCAATTCTGAATTATACTGTGGTAATGTCCTTCTTTGGCCCTTTTGGTTTCAGACACCGTTATAAGGAGGTTCTTAAGAGCAGTACGTTACTGGTGAACTGTTGTGTGAGGACCACTGACTTTGTGATGTCTTTTACCTGACCAACTTTGAAAGAAAAAAGCCTGTTAGCTTCAGTTTCAAGCTGAGGAAACTTGTCAGTGCCTGTGATCACTGCTTGTCATGAGACTTGAATCTTCACCTACCCATGAAGAGAAGAAAATGGTCTACAGAGTGGTCTTGGCCTTAACTTCTAAAAGAAATGCTGCTTTACCTAAAAGATCAGTTTGGATGTTCCAGTTACCACTTTACTGCTTAAGTGTGGCCAGGAAACATGAAAAAGTGTTGATTCTCAAGTAGGAACGGGCTCTTAAGCTGACAAGAGATATATGTATATCTGTTCTTTCCTGAATCCATAGTTTTTACAGATATTGCAGTAGATCTGCTAAAGCTTTGAGCTCTCTCTCAGTGTGAGCTTTCTTACTCTTGGCCAAAATTGGGACCTTGGTGACCAAAACTATTGTTGTCTTTAGCTCTGTCCCTATCTCAAGATCCTTTTCCCCCTTTTCTTTGATCCCGTATGTTAATTGGTCCCATATTGCTCTTCCCAGATATTATGCAGCAAACGTGCTAAGAACCAAGGCAAAAATATAAAATTATGAAAGATAATTACATAAGCCTCCAGTGTGAGTCCTTAGTGAAGGAAAGAAAGGTCACTAGGAATTTTTTTGTCTGTAATTTAAAGATAAATTAATAATACTCCAACACCTGTTGGGTTGTAAAAGACAACCAGTTCTGTAACTGATTTGACATGACTGCATGCTCTTCGGAAGCCATGAACAGAGCCTACAGATAAGTTGCTGATTTGGTAAACTGCAAATCTGTGGAGAATGACAGCTATTTGGACTTCACGTTGCTTCAGATGTGGAAGGGAAACATTTCCACTTTGGGATTGATATTGGGCTCCCTGTATGTGAAAGTTCCAGGCAGTGAAGTAGCCAGAAAAGGCAAAAGTGAGTTTTCTTTTAAACAAAAACCTTCTACTTGGGATATAACAAGGCAAAGTATCAACTGTAATCTGCATAGTATTCTCACTTTATTCTGGTTCAGAAAAAAATCTCAGTTCTCCACAACTAGGCTCTGAATTTGGCACTTTTCACCTTGAATATTCTGAGGTCTGGCCAGGTAAAGGAGGCACCTTGGAATTACTAAAAAAGCAGAAATGATCTGTGAAGATACTGCTCTAGCAGCAGCAAAATAACTGTCAGGAGAAAATTGGCATCTTGCTTGAAAGCAAGCATTCTGAGATTCAGCTTGAGCTTCCATTAGCAGTATGATGAAGACGTATAAAAAAATTTCCTCATCTGTCTTTATTTCATATCAAACTTCTCTCAGAAACTTGGCCATTAAGATAAAATAACAATGCGGAAGATTTTCTGTTTTGGGCCAAACTGCAGAAAGTTATCCATGAAATTAATTTGCTTTTTGTGGCTGTCTGAGACAGTGTTCCTTTTTGTATAGGAAAAAAAAATCTTTATATTAACTGAGTCTTCTTACTGGGGAGGATAGACTGCTTGCATAAGAGATTTGGCTGGCAACTGGGGAGTGGAAAGAGCCCAAGAGGAAAAACTAGTGCGTTATCAACACTGGTAACTATCAGACAGAGGGTGGAAGAAACTAACTGTGATATCTAGAGATAGGACAATAGGCATTGGTCTTTAACTGTGCTAGGGAGATTCAGGTTGGACATCAGTAAGAAATTTCTTCTCAGAAAGAGTGGTGAGGCAGTGGCACAGGCTGCCCAGGGAGGTGGTGAAGTCACCATCCTTGGAGATGTGGATGTGGCACTGAGGGATGTGGTTAGTGGGCATGGTGGGGGTGGGTTAACCATTGGACGTGGTGATCTTAGAGGTTGTCTCTAACCTCAATGATCCTGTGGTCCCTTTTGAGCTATAGAAAGCAGGTGAACAGCTAAGCTGGAACGTCTCGTGTTTGGCTTTCGTAGGTATTTACATAAAATGTGCATTCAGTGTAAATATGTTTCCACTTCAGTAGCACTCTGTTTTTTTTTCGTTGTGTCCTTGGACTAGAAGAGTTGCATAATCTTTTCCAACTAAAAGATTCTTGTGCGCATTGCTTACAGCCTCTTCTGGCCTCAGCAGATCTGTATCAATACTGTTGGTCTGAAATTGGTAAATGGCTTCCATGCATTTAATTTACCAACTTAGACTAGTCTTCCAATAGAAATTTAAAGCAGTTAGGGGAAAAAAATGTCAGCCATTACAGTGGATGTGGTGGGAAGCTGTAAAAACACCTAACTAGAAGGTTATGAGAATGTAGAGGTTCCTGCATTTAACTATCATCAGCATTTTTAACAGTTGTTTTTGTGGATGCGCTCAGATATCTCTGTGGATCCTGCAGGAACGAAGAGTTAATCTACTAGCAGTATGAATGTATATTTTCACAATCACATCGACTCCTGTATGTATATCTGAGCATTGCCGTCCTCTGGTACAGAATTCAAAGAGGAGAACCCTGGAGACGTTGGAAGTGTATTGGTTTTATTTGAATGCAAACAAGTGTACTTTATCAGTTACCTATTTAAGTAGTAATAATCTGGTATGGTTTTTATTTCGAATTGACCCTTGTAGATTAAGTTTTGAAAACGAAACTTCACTGTAATTGTTTCTATTTGCTGCTACCTTTTAAGACCTGAACTAAAAAAAACCACCAAAATTATATTTTTGCAGGATCAAAGAGACTTGTAAGTTTATTTTCTGGAGGCAGACTGGGAGAATAATATTCCTCATGTCCCCTGCAGATCAAAGAGGGGTGAGAACTTTAAACAGCAGTTTTAATTTTTTCTAATGCCCAGTTGCTAAGTAAAGTTAAGGTTTACCTAAAGAACTAGAGCGCTGCTTACCTCTAGCAGAATAATGCAGCAGTAATAGTTATTCCCATATTAAATTACGAGATTTGTTCAGGTTTGAGAACAGGTTGTGTTGTCTGCGCTTCCCTGTGCAAAACTATGAAGAAATACCTGGTCTGCTCTGCATGAGCTGGGAAGATTAAACTCGGTTATGTCTGCCAGCCAAAATAAGGTCCAACTCAGTGTTTCACCAGCATAGATTAGGTCTTCCAAAAGACTACTGGAAAGCAGCAAGCAGAGCCTGAGGTTCTGATAGTATTTATATACTGCATTTATATAGTTTATATATATATATATATGTAGTTTATATAGTCGCTTCTGCCTTGTACCTGGCAAGGAGTGTAAAGAAAAAAAGTCCGGTCTTACAGGGTCCTTGAAGATGCAAAATTATTTGGGCTCACCCATGCCTGGAAGGATTTTTAGGCTGTTTGCTTACATGTTAAATAGTATGGGACACTTAACCTGAAAGCTGTGTTGCAACTGCTGCATCAGGCACTTTCCCTCCTGGGTGATCAGCAATGTCCTTGCTAGTCAGATAGCTCTGCCACAGGAGTCCAAACACTGACATCTGACCATCTATGCTACTGGAGGGTTAGTGTAGTGCCTGAGCCAGCTAGCACTCACCTGGAATATTTGGGCATGGCTTAGAGGTTGATGTAAATGATAACTGAGCTATGTGAACAAGCTGTGCTGTTTACAGCAACCTTAGATGATCCCAGTGATCTCTATCCTGTTGTTTCTCCATTCAGTTGTTTTTTTGTTGTTGTTTTGTTTTGTTTTTGATGTGTTCCAAATATTGGAAGCCTGACAACTGTTAGCCCAGGCCAGGGATGTTTGGATGCTAATGTACAGAGAGGTAATAGGCAGGTCTGGGCAGTACTTAGAGTGGAGGAAGACCTACATCAAGCCGTTAGTTCTGCATTGACGCAGCTTATGGCTCTACTTCACAAATTGCAGCTACAGCACTTGGCTGCCTCCCCCTGTGTGAGCGAACAGGACAGCACTGCTGTCCTGCAGTGACTTCAAGATGCTTCAATTCAGATACCTGGAAGGAATGCTGTCTGCATGATTAAGTCCTTGTAAGGCAAAGAGTACTTGGATTGGGATGGAATCTGTTTTCTTCAGCCCCTCTGTCCTAATTTGAATAATATTGGAGTGGAGGGGGGAAAATGCTTTCATTTTGCTTAATGTTTTCTCTTTCCTTGAAGCTTTGCCAGATGCTGACCCAAGGGTAACATCTGATGCCTTAAAGCACCAGATGGCAGGTAAGAGAAAGAGGACCAAAAAAGCAGTTGTAGTCAAACTCATTTTTGTACCCACAGCAATAGTAACTTTTCTTCAGATTGGGTGGTTTGTTCCCATAGCTCCCTCACCCTTTATAAGCTTATGAGCTATTTGTATAAGAGATCTGTGATTTGTTAGGTCTGTAGTGGGATGAGGAATATGTTATTAGAGGGAATCTGGAGGAAGAGGAACATTAGCTTGTACATTTCGGCAAGAAGTGGGGAGGGTTTGGGATGAAAGCAACTGCTGAGCAACTGCATGTCCAGCACGTTGCAGTGGCTCAGAGGTACAGTTAGACTGAAGGGTTGCGAGCAATATTCAGTCTCTGGTAGTGGGCATTTGCAAAGGGAAACAGGCAAAAACAAGGCATGCATGGATATGATGGTACTTCTGGTATGCTCTCACAGCCTACACTACTGAACGTTGCTGCAGAATTTAAATTAGAATGATCTTTGCATCATAATAATTTTAGATGGGAATTTCTTCTGTTCAGCTACAAACTCGATAGCTGCAATTTCATGTGACACTGAACTCCCCACTGTAGCTATATGTGTGCAGAAGTAGCTCTTCTGAGCTTGTTATTTGTCAGGTCCATCTGGTCCACCTAGAAGGAGGGGTGAACAGCTATTCCCTAGTACTCTCCACCACGTTTCTGGCTTTGTAGAACTGTGTTATGTTCCTTGATTTGTCTCTTGGCCATGTTGAAGATCCCCAGTCAATTTAGTCAGTGAAATCCACCTCTTGAGCATCCTTGTTGTTCTCTTCTATGCAGCTTCTTCTTTTCTGTCTTATTGTAAGCGGAGGAATTAGAACTGCATGTGGTGTTGAAAAGGCTGGCACGATGTGGGTCTATAAAATAGTGCAGCAATTTGCTGGTTTGTTCCTTATCCTTTCTGAATACCTCCTAACACTTTTCTCTTTTGCTGCTAAGCAAAGGGCACATATAGTTCCTTGTAACAAGTCTCAGCATCTGTTTTCTGAGTGATAATCGCTTGAGATGCATTGAGTTTGCATTTCCTCATACGCAGAGAAGCAATTTTTCTGTTTTGTGAGTGTGCTAAAATAGAGTGATTTCCTACTCCACATCTTTCAATATTTGCATGTTTCAATCTATAGCATGTAGTGAAATGCATTGAATTCTACAATGATAGCTCTTGAGCCCATGACTGACAAGTGACTTAAAAACTTGCAAATTAAATTAGAAAAAAATCTAAAGGTATTAGTGGAATGTGAACTAATGTACCTTTTGCAGTTTCTGTTGTGCCTTTCTTTCTTGAAGTTAGCTCTGGAATGTTTGACTGGGGGCAGGATGTACCTGTGTGTGTGTGCGCGCATTGGAGGGCACACTGAATGCAAAGAAGAAAAAACTGTTTGGTACTGGAGAGAAGGAATGAAGCACTTCAAAGAATTAACAGTCCAGTACTGTTTCACTGGCACTCTTATAGAGAAGCAGGAAGCAAAAGGGAGAAAGTTCAGAAAAGTTGTTTCAAGGCTTTCAGTGTGTGAGTGTGTATATATGAAAACATTAAATCGGAAGGTTCTCCAAGAGTGTCTGTTCTATGACAGATGTAGAACAGGAGACTTATATTGTTATTACAAGGAGTGATATTTTCTGTATGACTGGTTGTTGACCCTGCTAGTTGTAGCCAGTGTGTTCTGGAGCTTGCTTTTAAGCAGTTATTTGGATAAGCCTAAATTTTGTGCATGCGCAGAAGATAACATCGTACCATCTTAATGGGCATTGTAGAAGCTGAAGGTAAGAAACCCACTGCAGCTGAGTCTCCTGGGTTTTTTAGTAGCTAAAAAGCCGCAAAATAGTGTTTTGATCATATGGTCAAGTTTATTTTTCTCTGCTTCATCCATGCAACTCTGTATTTGACCCCCTTACAGTCACTGGTTGCAGTACTGGGGAGTCTTAGGTCACCAGCTATGGCTTCAGTGGAGCTCTGCAGCAGTCACAATTGCTCTAGAAGCAAGGGCAGGGAACTCGTATCTCAGTAACAGTTAGGAGTTCTCACAATTTGTGTTATAGTGAGAAGTCAAACTTTCAGGTACATGTGATGAAGCCCGTAGTGTAAATTCAAGTCAACAAGTGTCTGTGAATGTGTCTGGCAGGTTCTCCCGCCCCAGTTTCCCCAGTGCCCCCCAGGTGTTCTACATATTCCAAAAAAGCAAAAGCAAGCTTTCATTTTGTGGATGTTTTCCTAGTTTCTGCCTTCATCCTACTGATAATGAGGCTATTAACTGGGCTATATTTATAGGAACTGCCTGTCTGACCCTGCTTTTTCCTTTCTGTGTAAAAAGTTCACCCAGTCAAGTAGCTGTGACTGGCTCTTGGCCAGCTGGGATTTTAAGTAGGGGCGCAGATCTGTGCTTTATGAAGCACACATCCTTATCCTTTATGAAAGAAAAGGAAAATGCATAAAGGTGTTTTTTCCCTCTAAAACGAACCTGAAAATGGCAACTTCTCTCTCAGCAGTCTGCCATCTGTAGCTAGTCAGCTCCACTGACTGAACTTAGGAAATTTTACTACTCCATTCAATAAATTAATCCATTTATGAAATTTAGATATGCCTGTGGCTCACGTGTGTATTGTAAACGCCTCAGCTTCTGGAAATGTCTGACAATGAAATGCTTGGGTGCAGTATTAATGAAAAAATGGTCTATCAATTTGTTTTTGTAGGTAACCACCGATATTACTAATCTGAAAGGTGTGTTTTTAAAAGCTCTTCATTTCTGAAGGGCACAAAATATTTTTATAAAGAATGTAATGGAATCATGGAATGCCTTGGGTTGAAAGGGACCATTTCCAACCCCCTGCTGTGGGCAGGGCTGACCCCAACCAGCTCTGACTGCCCAGGTGCCATCCAGCCTGGCCTGGAACACCCTCAGGAATGGGGTGTCCACAGCTCTGGGCAGCTGTGGCAGTGCTTTCACTGCCCTGTGAGTAAAGTATTTCTTCCTAACATCTAACCTAAATCTATCCCCTTTTAGTTTAAAACCACTCCCCCTTTGCCTGTCACCATCAGATCCTGTAAAAAGTTGTTCTCCCTCCTGCTTACAAGCTCGTTTTCAGTCTATGATTAACAGTACAGCAACTTTTCACTAAAAATAATGTTGGAGGTTTTTTTTAACTGAATGTTTTTTCAGAAAGGTTTATTTTGCACAGATGTTTATTTATTTATTTATTTTTAAATATGGCGGGGAGTGGTAAAGCTTTTAATGAATTTTGAAGAGATTTTACTCCTGTATCACTAATAGCAGTTTTGTTTTGCATATGTACACAGCAGCTCGTGAATATCTCTTGACAGTGAATTTTGACTGTAGCCTGCTAGTTGTGCTTGCTCCTCTGTATAGTTTTTAGGGAGTTTGATGCACTGGAGATGAGCAAGGTGCCGGGCTGGGCTGTGAGGCAGTAGTTCTTTGTCGATGTGATGCCTTGGAGGAAGTGAGTAACACCTAGCGTGCCTTCCTGCCTGTATTTCGTCTTTCTCTGGAGTTGCAGGTCTGGCAGAGTTTATGGGGTTGGTTTCTGTAAGGTTTGCAAGCTAGGGCTGTCGGGAACTGCAATTCAGGAGGCTCCCACATCAGGGACATACATCTGACAACGCCCTAAACGTGGCTAGATGTGCTTTCCATGTCGGCATTAGGAACATTAGGAAGTAAAATGCGAAACGAGCGCACGCTCTGAGGGGCCCGGTGACAGCCCATTTCCCGGCCTCGCCTCTCCGAATAACGGCGGTGTCCGCGGGGCTCCTCGCGGGAAGATCCCGGCCCTGAGGAACTGCCGTTGGGGGAACGGGCGGCGTGAGGTGAGCGGAGGAGCCGCCCGAGGGGGTGAGGGGGAGCCCGAGGCGGGGCGCGCGGTGATGCGGGGACAGCCTTCTGCGGGGGACCGGTGCCCTCCTGAGGTGGGGCGGCCCCGCGTTGCGCTCCTGAGGGGACGGGGCGCGGCGCCTCCCCGTTGGCCGCTGAGGGCTGGATGCCGGGCTGCGGGCTGGCCGGCAGCCACACAAAGCGCCGCTCTCCCCTCCCTTTGTCTGCGTGGCTTTGTCTTTTCCGTCCCCCGCCGCGGGCCGGGACTCCCCGCCTCCGGCCGCGGCGCTCCCCTTTGTGCCACCTGCGCACCGTGGGAACGGCCGCTCACCCAATCGTGTCCCGCCCGCCGCGGCGCTCCGTCGCACACCGCCTTTTTCACTATTTTTATTGTTTGTTTTTTTTTTTCTTCTTTCCGAGTGGTTCCCGCACAGGTGCGAGGGAGGTACAGAAGACGCCGGGCGCGCCCCGCCGTACCCCAAGTCGGCGCGTCCTGCAGCCGCCGCCGCCTCCCCTCTCGGCAGCGCGCAGTCTACGCGTGCGCGAGCCCCGCGTGCGCCCGCCCGGGCGGGAGGGGGCGGTGCTGCGCGGAGTACGCGGGGGAGGGAGGGGACGGTGGGGCGGGCGCGCGCGCGCGCGGGCAGCCCGGCGGGCGGGGCGAGGCGATAACCCTTGCCGAGCTGCCTGGGAGACCCCGGGTTTGGGGCTGCGCCAGCGCGCGCGGCGCCTCCTCCTCGCTTCCCCCCCCCCCCCCGCCCCCCCGAGCCGAGTGGAAGGGGCTGGGGTTGGTGCCAGCAGCGGCGTGAGCGCTCGAGCGGCCGCCATTTTACGCCAGCTCCAGCATACTGTCCGGACACACCGAGGGAGCGGAGAAGGGGGGCAGCTCCTCAGCACGCCGAGCCGCCAGCCGCGCCCCGAGCCCCTTCGCACGGCGTTTCGCCCCCGCAGCCGCAGGTCAGCGTAGGGCGGGGGCTCGGCTCGGAGCGGGGCTGGGAGCGGGCCGGGCCCGGCTGAAGCGGCGGAGGGCTGAGGGGCGGGGGGCGCGCGGCGGGCCCTCAGCGCTGCCGGGCGGCGCCGCGCCGCGGGCGGAGGAGCGTCGCGACCGCGGCCGTTCTGGGCGGCGAGGGGCGGCGGGTCGGGCTGGGGCGGCGGGTAGGCCCGGCGGGCGGGGGGACGGCCCCGTGCGGGACGCGTGGCTCTGCTTCATTGTCCCGCCGGCCCCGCCGCGCCATTCATTGCCCGTCACGGGCCGCGCCGCGGGAGCCGCCGGGCTCGCTCGCCTCCCGGGGTGGAGCGCGGTCGCGCTACTCGGGCCGGGGGTGCTGGGTACTGGCGGCGCGGCCCCGCATTGTTTCGGGGGAAGCGCGGCGCGGCGGCGGCGGCGCGGCCAGGAGGCGCGTGGAGCGGCCGGACCGGTGGTGAAATCGGGCCCGCGGTGTTGCAACCGCGCTCCGGGGGGAATCGGGCGAGAGGTGGGGAAGGGCCGGCGCGCGGGCGGGGGGAGCCGCTCCTCCTGCTCCCGGGAGCGCGGCGGGGAGGGGGAAGTCGGTCACTGGAGGAAGTTGTAGGACATCCGAGCGCGCAGAGCACGTGTTTCCAGCGGGCTCATGGCGGCGGCCACTGCCGCCGTGGGAGGGTGCGGGCTGGAACGGGCGCTTTGTTTCTCTGCCGGTCCGGCCCGGTCCGGCCAGCGGCGCGGCGCGGGCGGGAGGCGAACGCGGCCGCGCGGGGTCGGGGGTCGGTGGGGGCGGCGGTGGTGACGGAACGCGGCGGTTCGCTGCTTTCCGCCCCCGCCGCTGGCTCTGTGCTCTGTCCCGAACTTGTTGGGAGCTTCTTGGGGAGCGCGTTACGGAGACAGCGGGCGAGGTGAGTCAGTGTCTGGCTGCGTTGTGTAAAACCTGCAGTGAGAGCCACCCCGCCCCCGCCAGGCAGCGGCGTTAGGGCTTCCCTTTGTGTCGGGGCTCCTTTTGAGGAATTATGTGCATCTCTGGAAGCTGAAAGTATCCGGGAAGTGCTCTGTTGTCTCTTTGCATGAACTGGGTGGGCTGCTGCACGTGTTGTCACTTGAATTGTTCTGCTTGAAGGTGTTTGTAGCTCAATGATTCTGCTTCTTGTGTTTGAACAGATATCTGGAAACATGGCTACTGAACATGTGAATGGGAACGGTACTGAAGAGCCAATGGACACTTCTGCTGCAGTTACCCATTCTGAGCACTTCCAGACGTTGCTTGATGCTGGTTTACCACAGAAAGTTGCTGAAAAACTAGATGAAATTTACGTGGCAGGTAAGCAATGAAACTTGCAAAACCTTCCTAGATCCTAGAATATATCATTGGCTTCTGCTGTCTTTGGGCTAACTGAGCAACTTCTTGTGGTTTCTAGAAGTACGAGAACTGCAGTCTTAACAAAATCTGTGGTGGTTTTTTGTGGTGTTTTTTTTTGTCACTCAGTGTTTTAGTTTGTCATGATGTTTCCCAGAGACCAGTCTGGGCCAAGCTACTTGTGGTGGGTGGTGGGAAAGAGAAGCATAATATGTAAGCATAATACCACCTGGGATAGGCAACAGCTGACACTTAGAAAGAGCAGGTGATGTGGGCTTTGTGCATTTTATTGTAGTTGTAGATAATTTCAAGTCACTGAAGCCTTGGTAGTCATCATCTGATGGAAACGATGCTTTGTGGCATGGTATTGGGGCTCATAGATTGTCGTTGTATTCTGCCTTTCAGGCATGGCAGTAGCATAGTAAAGCTTGATTTTGGTGTTGTTGTGGTCACTTTGAGTGCTGCAGTTTGCAGTCTTCTCCCAGTCATCATGGTACATTGCTCATCAAGCTAAGTCAGTTTTTGATAGATCCTTCTGAGTTCAACTTCAGGACACCAAAACTAAACCTGCCCTGTGCGACGTGCATTTCTGAGAATTCAAATACATAAATGCAGTAACTCTTAGTCTAATTCTTATGTTTTTGACACTTCTGGTTAAAAGTAAGCAAAGCGCACTTAAATTTTAACTTAGGGAACTGAGTGATTTCTTAGGTATAGCAACTTTTAGTTAGTGATTGGTTCAGGGGACGCTTGAAATATATTAGGTGTGTTAAATAAGATGAAATGGAGATTGCTACCCAAATGTAATTAGTAATTTTTTTTCTTTTCTCTAGGGCTAGTTGCACATAGTGATCTAGATGAAAGAGCTATTGAAGCTTTGAAGGAATTTAATGAAGAAGGTGCATTGGCAGTGCTTCAGCAGTTTAAAGACAGTGATCTCTCACATGTTCAGGTAACATTAAGCAATTCAGAATATAATTGTTGAGGGATAAACTGCTGGTAGACTGGCAAAAGGTTTGATTTTCACTGAACCATACGTGATATGTGAAATGCGCTCTGTGGAAGTTCAAGGCAAAATTAGGTTCTGGTTTGTAATGTTTTCAGAACTGAAGATTAATGCATCTCTTGCAGAACAAAAGTGCCTTTTTATGTGGAGTCATGAAGACATACAGGCAGAGGGAAAAACAGGGGACCAAGGTGGCAGATTCTAGCAAAGGACCAGATGAGGCAAAAATTAAGGTATGTGACTAAAAGATGAAAGGTACAAAGACTGTGTTGTTGTTGTTGTTTTTCCAAAGTGATTGTGATAGAGATCTTAATTTTTACGGAACTGTGCTTTCCTAGTAAGGGGTGTTACAGATTTTGTCATTATTTACCAGCTTTCATTTATGCTTTCCTCTTAGATTGTATCTTCAAGAGAACTTAATCTGTCTGTTACTAGAACTGAACGTGTGTTGAAACATGAAAAACGTTTGGCAATTTAGTTTACGTGCTGAGTATTGTTGGGACAGTTAGACTGCTTCACAGTTGGAAGTTGTAGGAAACTTGTCAGCATAGGTATTTGAGTTCCAAGTGCATAACTTCAACTATTGGCTTGGTTTTCTTTTCTCAGTTCAGATTTAAAGCAAATCCACAATAGGGAGATAATATTTGTGTCAAAATTGTCTGAAAGAATACTTTATTTCTTCAGATGAGTCTTCTGATAACAAGAAACACCTGTGACAAGAGTTAGGCGTAGTACATTTTACATTACATACTGTGATAAGCGACTTTACCAAATGGAAAGGAAAGGAAAAAGAAGTACGCTTAGTTGAAATCTTAGAAAGTTGAGGCAGTCTTTCATCTTAATTTTTTATGAATAAAATGGAAAATCCATGTGATACAGATTAAAAATAAGTATGTAGATTGCAAAACTGGTATGTCTCTTTTTCTCCTGATTTTGAGGCTGGGGTGCAATTAATTGTAAAAATAATAATTAAACAACTGGTATACAGTTCTTGTCAGTGCCACATAAGGCATTGACAATATGTTTTAAATAACTTGAAGTAGTGTAGCTGTTACTGCTGATGGCTGCACCGTTTAGAATTGCTCTGCAATTTTCCAGTTGTGAAATCAACTAATGATTATGAGTTGTTAAGTGAGCAGTTCCTCTGCATGTAGAGTTGATCTGTCTTTATACAAAATTATTAAGAGAAGCCACTTTTCAAAGGAGCTTCTGTAGATATCTGTGTACTGAATTTCAGTTCACGTTTTCAGTTGGTAACATTTGTAACTGCGTGCAGTGATTGTAGTGAAGCTCAGTTGTGCTGCACTGCTGTATGTTCCCACAAGGAATTGAAGGGAGGAGGAGGGACGACAGCGCAGGAGGAAGGAAGTTTTATTACCACTTGAGTGGTGGGATACCTGAAGCAGAAAGAACACTGTTAGTGTTCCAGGAGTTGTAAGCAGTTGAACATGTGTTCTTTAACTTCACGCTTATGAGTAATCTCATTAAGTGAAGGGAACTTCTCTGCATAAACGTTTGCAGGATTGGGCATGCCAAAACAAGAAGTGGCTAGGGCTGCTAAGATCTTCCTAATTAAAGGGAAGCTGAGTGTTCCAATGCTTGGCCTCCTTTTTTTTTGCGTGTATGTGTATGAAAATGAAGGAATTGGGGAAAACTCCATGTGAACCTCCTAATTTTCTACTGTTTCTGTTCATGGCAATTTGCGTAATTGTTCTGCAAGTTACTTGTTGAAGCACTAGGCTTGTTTGCCTATGAGAATTTCAAAGCAATATGGTTAAAGATGAATTTTAAGCATGCCTCTTGTCTGTGAATGAAGTACATCTCAATCAGCCAAATTTCCATACGATTTTAAAATTTTAAGTTTTATACTTGCAGGCGCTCTTGGAAAGAACCGGCTACACTCTTGATGTGACTACAGGACAGAGAAAGTATGGTGGGCCTCCTCCAGAGTCTGTATATTCGGGACAACAGCCTTCTGTTGGAACAGAGGTAAGGAGGAGATACTTATGTAGGTGCATTTGTATTTCTTGGGTGTATTTTTTTATAAGCAACGCTCTGTGTCTGTTGTAGATATTTGTGGGTAAGATTCCAAGAGATTTGTTTGAAGATGAACTCGTTCCATTATTTGAGAAAGCCGGACCTATATGGGATCTCCGCTTAATGATGGATCCATTAACTGGTCTAAATAGAGGATATGCTTTTGTCACATTTTGTACTAAAGAAGCAGCTCAGGAGGCTGTTAAGCTGGTAAGTTTCTTCATTTGCCTTTTTTTTTTTTTCCCCTTTTTGTTAAGAACGTTGTGGCTTTTAAGCAGTTGTCCTTACGCTTATGTCTGAATGCTTAAAATTAAGCTGTGTCATTGTTATATCATTTCACAAATGTCCACTCAGCATTTTAAAGTATTTCTATGTTATCGTGCATATAAATCTTTGCTGGGCAGGTGTTAGGGACAGGATAAAAAAAAAAAAAGCAAGCAAGTTTGGTCCAGTTAGGTGTGCCTTTACTAATTACGAAAGCTGTGTTAGCAGTGGTGACTTCTGAGCTGTCAGTGTTTGGATGAGTTCTGAGGGAAGTGCTGTTTGAGTTGCTGCAGTGCAAGGGAGTTGGTTGGGCTTTGCATGATTTCTGCTTTTCTCATCTACCAGCAGAGGGCACCACGGTAGAAAAATGTATCTAAAGTCGCGCAATTTCATGAGATACTTCAGAGGAGAGAGAATCACTTTTAAGGTCTGTGCTGTCTGTTTAAACAGACTGGAAAATGATGGAAAAGCTACGGGTTAAAAAGTTTACACTGTTTAGACAGAGGTGTGAAGTATTCTGGTATAATAGACAACTCCTAATGAGCTTTCCTGATTTTAGGCATGAAGCAAGCTTTTTTTTTTTTCGAAGACCCCCTCACCCTTTGTCTTTCTAGTTAAGTGAGATGTGAATCTTTTTGAGCCAGTTGCTGTTGCATTGTTGTGGCTGAGGTGATCCTAAGAGTGTGAACCCTGCTCATTCTGAGTTATACTGATACTGTATAAACCCAGTAGGGTTAAAATCTCTCTTTTGTAATAGGGTGCATCTTAGACAATTAAGTTACCTGGTTGACACATTAATAATAAAAATGAATTGATAGAGACAGATAAGGCCAAAGATAGGACTGTCTCCCAAAAAGTATTGAAATATCTTAAAAAACAAAACATGAAAGTGCAAGAAAGCGGTATCTGCTGTTTAACTTTTTAAACAAGAATGTTCAGTGTGCCTGTGCTCAATCCAAATACACTTAGGAAAACTCAGCTGTTTGCGTGTACCTCTTTGTACTTTCATTGTCAGCTTAGCTATTTGTAATGTGTGTAAACTCTTCAGAGTTGTGCACATGACTTACCGAAAGAGTGGAACAAGTCAAATACGTTATCAGAGGTCCTTATTAATCAGAGAGATTTTTCCTCAGCTGCATTTTGCTTAAATGCAGCATATTGCTTTGAGGGTCTGAGAAGTAATTTGTTTCCTTAGAAGTAACATGTCAGATACCTGGCCTCAGTCTTGCACTCAGTAGTAAAACGGAGGAAGGTACTTAATGCCTTTGTGCATTTCATCTTTGATCTGCAGGAAAAAAATAAAGCAGTTACCTGTCTTTCAGTTAGACGCCTACTGAGGGTAATAATTGAAAAGTGTTAGGAATGATAGGGCAGATTTTCAGTCTTCATGCTAACCTCTCTGAGGGCAGGGTTAGTTCTGACAAATCCCACGAGATTCAGTTTAAGAGTGGTCTTGACCATAGCAGGCTGGCTGGTTTGTTGTACTCGAAGTTGCCCAAGTTGTCGAGGAGTGACTTGCATGAGAATCAGCAGAATACATCTGTGGAGCTCTGCTGAAAATAGTGGATTGGTGACTTCTATTAGTGACACGCGTGTGGGACAGGTAACTAAAGTTCTCTTACACTGAACCATTGGTCAGCTGTTTTTTTTTTTTCCTAGTATTTCAACCTCCAGTGTTCTTTTTGATTCTGCAGAAAACCTTCTGATCTATAGAAAACTGTTTTTGTAGCTTTCTGGATACAGTGAGATAGTCATCATTCTCTTCTATTTCCCATTTTCTTCCTGGTGGCTTCCCCCCCCCCCCCCCCCATTTAGGATTCTGAAATTTAGCAAAAATGAGGGTAAACGTCAGTGCGTTGCCTTAGATTTCTGGGTGGTAAGAGGCAGCTATAAAGTTTTGTCAGTACCCAAGCAGCAGAAAATACTGACTTCTTCATTTGTCAGAAGGAATCTTAGACTTAAACGGTTGGAGCTCTTATTTTGTTTACATGTAGCATTGGCAGCTTGAAAAGGGAGAGCTCCCCAAATTCTGCTTGAAATAACTTTGATGCTATGCTTCAGACGAAAAATGGAATGGTGCTGTGGCTTGATACCAAGAAGACCTAAAGATATGAACAGTAGTTAACTTTATGTCTAATACTTCATCCAGTGTGCAGTCCACCATCTCTGCCCTGCTGCCAGCTGCTTAAGTACAAGTGGCATCTCAAGTGTTGTTCATGCAAGCACCACCTGTCAGAAGTTGGGTGTGACTTCTTTCAGGCATCTCTTCTCTGTTGGCGTGTCTGGTTTGCCTTCTGATTCTGTACTCTGAATGTTGTGTTCCAATTGGTTTTATACACACACACACGCTCAGTTCGCCTTTCTACTGTTTCATACGAAGTTGTTAGTTTTCAGTTTTGGAAGTTATTTTGGAAGGATTAGTATAACTGTGGGCATGCACAGAAATAAGAACCAGGGGGCTAAGCTTGCGGGAGAATGTATACTGTATGCTGCTATAATTTGAAGTATTTTTTGACCAGAGCAAATAGAGGTTTGATCAAAGTGCAGGTACAGGTGAATTATGCAGGCATTCCCCTAAAGCAGTTTGCCAGCTATGCACAGCAGTGCAGCTTGTTCACTGCTAGAACTAAACTGCGTGTGAAAGTGAATGAAATGGCAAAACAGATCATAACCTTACTTCACCTGTCTGTGAATAGGGTCTTGAAGAACTCAGCAAAAAAAGAGTCTTCTGTGGTGTCTACATGGTACTAATGTCTGTTGGCTTTGGGCGTGGATTCAGTGGTGACAGGAGGGAAGAGCGTTACGCTGACCTTGCTCATTTGGTGGCCTGACTGTTGTGGCACTTAATCCAGAATTGGGCCTGTGTATGCCTTATCTAAGTTTGCAAACTATTTACCTAGAAAGCACCAGCTGTATATTTAGGAGCACCTAATTGCAGGCTGCCTTGTCAGAGGTAGGAGAAACATGCGATAGAAAATAGTAGTTAATACCTTGTAGCATGAAAAACTAATGTCAGTGTGGAATTGCAGTGTGTTAGAATAATTAAGAGTTGTTCTTGTTACAAGGTGTGGGAGGGTCATTTGGATTAAATGTGGAGTCAGACTTTAGTCTTAGATTTTAAAAGGAACATCAAAATGATATATTGGATAAAACTTACCTGTGTGTTCAATTTAAGAAGCATCTTTTTTGCATCTTGTATCCAGACGCATAAGGGACCAGCTTTTTTTTAAAGGTGTTTCTTTTAAAGGATTTTTCTAACCCGTTATGATTGGTTTCTTTGTTAGTGCATATGAGTCTATCAGTGTTCACAGCTATTAAACATATGAATGTATTGCTGTGTGACTTTGTTTCCAACTTTAAAATCAAGTCTTCCTCTGCCACACAGCCAACAGATACGGAGTTGCTTTTTGCTGCACTTCATTATGTTTTGCTACATAACTAGTTGGAAAGATGCCACTGAAAATGCTTTCTGCATCTACAACTCTTTCAGTTCACTTCTGCTACAGTTGTACAGCTTTGACAATTCTTAATTACGCAGGGTTGGTTTTGTTTTTTTTACTACATGTATGTCTAAATAAATGTACAGCTTCACCTTTGTTTTTAGCGCAGGAAGGGGGTGTGGAAGACTTTGCATATGTGGGGAAGTGTGCCACCAGACACAAAACCACTTGCTGGATTAAATAGATGGGTTAAATTTTGAAATGCTACTCTACTACTTGTCAATAAAACGTTGACCGCAAAACATGTTTTCCTAGCTGAAGAACTGCCTGTTGCTGGGCTTGCAATTGGAAAAGTGTTGATGTACCACCATTTGACCTCCATGCTACTAATTTGGATGATATGTCTGTCTGCGTCCTAGTGAAAGGCACTTTCTCTGTCAGCATTTGCCTGCAATGGTGTATATTTTTCCCCTTGAACTGCTGATACGTTCAGGCGGTCTGTTTTGGGAGAGGCATTTGAACAGAAATCTTAGGATTTCAAAGCAGTAGAAGGTTCTTTCTGCTGCTTACTGTCTGTATGTAATCTACATTCTTTGGAAAGAATTCAGCAATTGCTCTTGCATGCTTTGCGGAGAAGACCTGGTCATGGCCGTCTGTCTTTTGTGAACTACGAGCTTTGGAAGGGAATCTGACTTTAATTGCAACACCTGTCTTCTATTATATACAATTCAGTTTAAGAATTCACAGATGCAATCTGTAGAGAAACTTGAATTTTTTTTCTGTGCTGCTGTGAAAGGGTTACCCTCACCTGTTGTGACCTGGTCATAATTGTAACTTTTTGTAGTTACACAAAAAATCTAAAGAAACATGAATTAAGAAACAGGCTTGAACAAAAACGGAAAGGTAGTTGTTGGCTGACGCTATGAAGCCAGTCTAGGGAACATAGGTGTAGTGCAAAATAATTGAGTACATATCATAAGAATGTTTTAAATGTCAAAGAATATATACGTTACTTACTTTTATAAGTGAAGTATTTGATAGTGCTGATGTTGGAGAGAAGTGAAAGTTATCTATCTAATGGTTGTCTGTTTTTCTTTCAGTACAACAATCACGAAATTCGCTCTGGAAAACACATTGGTGTATGCATCTCTGTTGCCAATAATAGACTTTTTGTTGGTTCTATTCCTAAGAGTAAAACCAAGGAGCAAATTGTTGAAGAATTCAGCAAAGTAACAGGTAACCCAGTAACTGTTGTATTGAGCTGGAAGGTGTCAGATGTGATCAGTAATGAACTTTTTGCCATCTTTATCTTGTTGAATGATGATGACTGATAGGACTCAGCATTTCCCTTGACTTTTGGGATTTATGGCTTGTTGTCGTTTTTTTTTTTAATTTACTGTGCCAAGGGCTGAAATCTGTAATTAGACTAGGTGTGTAGTTCCAGTGTTACTGAGAAGATGTGTGTAATGTTTAGAAAGGCCGTTCAAACAAACGTGTGGTTTGATTCTTTCAATACTAACAGGTATTTAAGAAACTTTTCAAAACAGAACTGAAGCAGATTGGAGAACATAACTAGTTTTGCGCTTCAGAATTCTTAGCATTTTGATAAGGATCTATTTTTGTTAATTGCATATAAACTTGAAAAGGTAACATTTTATGGCTTCCTCTGTTACTGAATGCTATACTTTAGGTTTCCTGGAGCAACACTGAAACTCTTTAGATGTCTTGAAATCATGCAAGTTTAACCTTTTGTTCTTTGGACATCCATGGAAAAAGCACATGCTGATAAGTGTTGTGACTTAGGGGTTTGAGAGGAGGAGTGACAAAACACAACTTTTGGCTGCCCTCCCTCCTCTGATCAGTGAGATGAAAGGTACTCTTCCATAGTTTCTAAGCTTTCCTCACTTAATAAAAGGGTTGCTCAGCTGGGATAGCCTAACGTCTTTTTTGAAAACATTGGTCTTGAAAGTATGGAAACTTTAATACGTTCATAGTCTCAAAAGTCCAGCATGGTCATGCCTTTTGGAACCACTGGTTAGATGTGTACTTCCCAGAAGCATAATCTCTACTTGTGAACATAAAGTCATAGGCTAAAGCCATAACAAATAAATTCTTTGCTTAATTTCAGAGGGCCTTACAGATGTTATATTGTATCATCAGCCTGATGACAAGAAAAAGAACCGGGGTTTCTGTTTCCTTGAATATGAAGATCACAAAACTGCTGCTCAAGCCAGACGTAGGTTAATGAGTGGCAAAGTGAAAGTCTGGGGAAATGTTGTTACAGTTGAATGGGCCGACCCTATAGAAGACCCTGATCCCGAAGTCATGGCAAAGGTAATAAAGCTGTAAGAGAAACATAATAGAATTAAAGTGCCTTGTTCTAGAGTAAGTATTTCCTGATATTCGCTGAGGTTTAAATAACATCTGTCAGTATTCTTGAAAGAAAGAGGTACTGTGAAAGAGATAATAAAGATATGAATGTACTGTAGAATTGATGTCAATTTTAAAAGAATACTGACTGATGTTATCTCATTCTCCTAAGGATGAATGGTCCGTCTGCTGGTGTACTTAATTTCTCCTCTGGAAGTGGATGCGGTGACTCCAAAAATACAGATGGCTTTGTAGCTTAAGATTTGATTGCACAGAAATCTGGCCGTGGTCTGAGAACAAGCTTTAATGATTTTTAACCCTGGAAACACATGTTTATAACTTCAGAAGTGAAACATTTAAGATGTGCAGATTGGAATTTTCAGAGATGTCGTATAGCAATTGCTTTTGAGAAGCTGACCAATTGTTTTGTATTTTGAACTAGTATCTTTTTTTCCCTTTCTTTATTACTTCGGCAGAGTGTTAATTCCTTAAAAAATTGTGAATGGATTTTGACTATTTCAGTTAAGCTTAAGTCTGAACTCTTAACGTTTTGAAGTACACTACAGCACTTCTGTTCTACATGTGATATTTTGCTGTATGAATGGGTTGCCTGATTTTTCTTCCCGTCAGATAATGTCCAAGTCTGTTGTTTTCAGTTCTGTTGTGTAGCTGAGTTGTTTGATGGAAACTCTTGGCTAGCTCTTATCCTCATCTCTTTACTTTTTGCCTGTGCTTTTACTTTCGTCTAAGGCACATCACTTGCTGGAGTCCTGCTTTGATGGGCCTAGTAAGATGACTTGGCTGAGAATCTCCTCTTTGCTGATCCATAAAGAAAAAGGATTGGGGAAGAGGCTCACTTTTAGGGGAAAAAAATAATCTGCTTTTGTAGTAGCATTTTGGAGTACCCTGTTTTCAGGCTTTGTCTTTCTTGCTAAGTATTGTAGTTGATCAGCAGCAGGAAAGAATCTTAGATGCAAAATCTATTGATCTGTTTAGAGTGGCACTTCCTGCATCTCTCAGTCTGTCTGAATTTCTTGGCTCAAAAGAGAGCCATCCTAATCCAACAAACTGTTAAACTAACAAGAATTTCTGATGTCATGATCACATAGTTAAGTGGGAGGTGAAAGGGGACATCAGTCCCCATCGGTGTCTTTCTGAGGTAAGCTTACAAGTGTAAGGAATGGAAGGCTAAAGAAATTGAAGCTTGATAATGTTTTGTCCCATATAATTTTTTTTAAGGTGTCACTCTTTTAATATCTTGTGTTACTTTGTATTTAAGTGGGACATGAAAGTGAAAAATGTGTGGGAAAGAACTTGTGTGTTTTCAGTGCCATTTGCCAAATACATGCAGTTGATGGAAAAGAGAACAAATGTGTGAATGAGAAATACAGAAAAAGTATAGAGTGCAATGCTTGTGTCTGAAGGTAGAAATTGACACAGGCACTTGTGGCTGACCTTTCTGGCTTGTTGCATCCCTTAGTTTGTTCTTGTTACATGCAGAGGCTCTATTCCAGACTTGCCCACTTACTGTATGTATGTGGAAGGATCGCATCTGGTCCTTCTAAAAGTGTTAGTTCTACTTTCTGTTGTTTACTGTTGTGTTAGGTTTAAGAGCAGCCAAGTTGCTTATTGAAGCCACGGTGATCTCCCAGATGTGAGCTGCAGGTTGGCTGTTGGTGTTCCCAGCCACTGCCCTTCAGGAGCAAAGGGAGAGTGCTTGACTCTTGTATGCTTCCTTTGGTAGAAGGCTTTGGGAGAAGAGCTGTAAGAGTAGGAGGTTGCTTTTAATAGGGTAATTATTTGATCTGCAGTTTTCTCATCCAAACTACTAGAAAATAAAGTTTATAAGAGCAAACGGTGAGGGTGGCAGATTTACCTTGGTGTAGCCAGAGGATGAATGGCAGCACTCTAAATACCTAGAAGAAAAGCTTGCCATTTTGTCAATATAGTAACGCCTGGTAATTTAAATTCTGATGTGTTTTTGTAAGGTTGTTTTTTTTTTTTTCCCCCCTTTTTCCTCCACTTTTGTTTAAATGCTGCAGAGAGTTATTTTGTGGGTGCATACTTACCAAATGCTGAAACACTTAAAAGGGATGTTGCCTTAAATATGAAGCATCTGTCTTCTGCATGTTGAGGTAGAAGACTAGCTTTTTAAGCTGGACTATGTACTAAACAGGAGTTTAGTACATGTGTGAACAGATTGTATATGAATGTAGTTGTTGAAGTAATTGATTCCTTGTCCAAACAAACATTTTTTGTAACTTTAAGTAGTTGTGCCGATGATAGTTTTCTCCTAAGCGGCATTTTGATGCTGCTCATGTTTTAAATTATTTCTGTAGCATGGTTGTGGGTACAGAGCATGTGCTGGGTTGGCAGCTTAGGTAGCTAAATAAAGTCTGGTTCTTGTGGCTGCTTGGTAGATGATAGGGCAGGAAACAGGGATACTAACCCCTGGAGAATGTAGTAAGAAAGTTTGAAGCATTTGTGTTGTAGGTAGGAGGAGCAAAAGGACGAGATCCAAAAGTTTTGGGGGTAGTCCAATCTTGAGCAATGGGTCATGCATTTATAACACAATGCTGCTGTGCATTGTGCATTCTGCATGCTGTGCATGCAGAATAGTGGGGTATACTGGTTGTTAGAGGCGTACTGGTGAATTCTTGGTTGCAACCTGTGAGCCTTAACCAACTGCATTTTTTGTTAAAACCTCTTCAGCTTAAATGAAGTAAAAATGGTTTCACCATCACTCAGCCCTTGCTTCAATTTTTCTCTTAGCATTGACACCTTTGTTGACTGGTTCAGCTATGCTTTTGACCTGTAAGAAGAACAAAGATGTTAGAGATTCATGTGTTCAACTGCACAGGAGAAAATTTAAACTGTTTGTGTTTTTGAAAATGTCATGTTAGTGCAACTTGTACTAAAAAAAAGATGATAATCTTTATGGTTTGAAATCGTATCTAATACAGAGAATGTCAGTTGTTGTGGGCTTACTGTTGAAGGCTACTTAGGAATCTTGTGAGAACCATTTTTATCCTTTCCTAAAGCACAAGAATAAGCAACGTTTGTGTGAAAGAAACCAGTTCTAAAAGAAGGCAGTTATGTGACAAAACTTTTGTAATTCACTTTTTGAATTAAGGTATGGTTAAGATTGCTTGCTTGTGCTAGGAGGGCACTTTGAATAATGTTAACACAGGACAGGAAGAAGCTTTCCCTATGGAGTTGGCTGCAACTTCTTTCATCCCCCAAGAATCCTCCAGGGTAGCTATTGCCAAAGGCTGAAGTTGATTATCTGGATCAGATTTATGGTCTGTAGTGTCCTTTCATCCCATCCTAACTCTGCCATCTAGTGAGACAAGGATTTATAGAAGTCTGTTCTGTTTGTTAGTAACCTAATTACCCAGTCATATACATAGTCATTATGTATTATACATACAAGTAGATGTCTGGGTGTATTAAGTTCCTATACTTTGTAGGAGCAGGGATTATAGTTTCACTTCAGAAAGTTGAAGCATGCTTTCTTTGGTCCCTTTGTACCCTGTGTTACTTGTGTTGACCTTTAGGATTAGGAATGGGAAGTCAAATACTGTCATATAGCACGTTTGCTTTTATCATCATTGGTAGTGGGGGAGCGTGTGGACAGAGGTCGCAGATCTGCAGCTGCACTGTAGGAAAGTAGCACTACAACTTTGGGACACAATGACAACGTTTAGAAGGGACTCCCAAAATGTAGGAGAGAACTCATGGGTGATGTCATGCAAAGGTGATGATAATGCACAGGTCATTTAGTGCAGCCTTAGTCTGTATGCAGGGACAAATTTGCAAATGCTATCAGCCAATTAATGTATGCACTTCCCTGGTGTGCACTGCAGGCTGTCTGGTGCATTAGGAGTCTAATATATATGTATTTGTCAGGCTGCATTGTGTTCTCTTGTGTTAACCCCCAACTGTTTTAAGATAAAACTTTGGGCTGATGATTTAACACTGTCCAGCAGTTAACCAGATATATGCAGCCTTCATAGAGTTTACTAGCCATGTTGCACGCTTTATTGCATCTCTTGTTGCAGAGGTTTGGGGTGGGAACAGGTTTTCAGTTGGTTGGAGGTGGCTGTTCCTTAAACGAAGGGCTCAGCTTGACTTGTGAAAGTCCAAGAGTGGCCTGGCAGTATCAGCCTCAGTATCCCTTTCTGTGTTTCTCCCCTCTTCTAGCTGTGGATTCAGGTCACTGAGTGTTTCTCAGGCAAGCACGCTCCTGCTGCTCCAGTATTTGGTGTAGCTGTAGTATGGGAGCCACAGGTTAAGCAGCTTGAGAGCTGCAGGCCTGTCACCTCTGACCTAGATATTACAGTGATGACTGTTCTGCAGAAACCTGTCTAAACAATGGAATGTTTTGATAAGTTAATTATTTTGTGTGTAACCAATCTCACTTGCCTTCTTTCAAGTTTGAAAGTGTTCCTGAGTTGAAAATTAGTGCTGCTGGGATTCTTTTAAAGATTAACGAAAACGGTGTTGACTTTCAGGATGCTAGTGCTATGTAATCATGTTTGAAAATGGATCTAATATTTTTAGCAGTGAGGGATGTTTGCAGCCAACTTGTGCTTATAGGAGCGTATAAATTTCCATATCTACGTACATTAAATTATACTTAAAAGATATTTTCAGTGCTGCCAATAGTAACGATTTGCAAAACTTCATTTGGTCTTTTGGATCACACTTCTAAGTCTTAACTAATTTGCTTTCTAGGTAAAAGTTCTATTTGTCCGCAATCTTGCCAACACCGTAACAGAGGAGATACTAGAAAAGGCCTTCAGTCAGTTTGGAAAGCTAGAGCGAGTGAAGAAGCTAAAAGACTACGCTTTCATTCACTTTGATGAACGGGACGGTGCTGTAAAGGTACGTGAAGAGGGCTGTACTTGTGTGTGCATGCTCGTGCAGGTGTGAAAACAGTTACTAAATATATAATTTAGATGATGTGTATTTCTTCTAACTCTGTGGAGGTGTGCTAAGCATTTTTGCTGTCAATATTCATCTCTGGGAAAAACTGCATCTTAGATCGTAGATGCATGTATCCTAAGTAATTCTCTGATGAGTATCTAAGATAATCATAGCTGTAATTTGAAATAGAAGTGCCAGAAGTTGAATGACTCTTCTCAACGAATTTTCAGTAGATGCTAAAGCTGTTTCTCTAGGACAGGCAACAATCATTTAGGTAAAAGTTTATTTTCTAGGAACAGAGCAACTTCATTTTTTTGTGGTGTAGAATAAGCGCCTTTTCTTTTTGATGAGTGGTTCAGGACAACTGAGGAATTGTCATCCCTGGATTTTGTTAGCCTGGTCTCTTCTCTGGTCATCTGCTGTTCGGAAGGGAAAGTGCATTTCCTCTCCTGCCTGTAGTGTATCTATTTTTTATTTTTATTTTTTATGTCCTGTGGGAGGATACAGGATACAAGGGGATTTAGCTTTTCTTGTTCATCCAGATGCCTTGAAGCAGATGCTTAGGAAGGTGATGGAAAGAGTCTTCTCACAGGATACACATCCTGTTGAGGCTCATTGTATGTAGAGTACTTAGAAGTGGTAGAATCTTCAGGATTCCTCTGCTTGAAGCGAACTTTTAGCAATTACTGTGACTTGTGAGAAACATACATGTGTGATGGTTTTTTTTTTTTGTTTTTTTTTCCCTTAATTGAGAATGAGACTGTTACTTTTTGGCTTCTGGCTTTAAAAAACAAACAAAGTAACGTGTAAAAGCTCAAAACCACACTGATTTTTAGTCTTAGTAGTGTTTGCATTTATGCTGACAGTAGAAATATATTGCCTTACTGCAAATTTTTCCTTAGTGTCTTTTCAGAAAACAGTTCTCTCACTTCATTAATTAAAACAACTTACAAGGATTTGAAGTCTATTCAGAGTTTTGAGTGGAAGATTTTTAAACTAATACATGCAGTCTTGGGTTTCAGAGGCAAGTCAAGAGGAAATGCTTAACTGTCCGAAACCCATAATAGCACGTGGTCTAATTCTTTTTTTTTAGGTTTATATTGTTGTTTTAGCTGTGGATAACAACATTTAAAATGCATATTCTAAAGGATAGAATAAAATTTATAACTCCAGATATGCTTAGAAGTATATTTAAAGTCTGGTTAATTCCTTCAGGCAATGGAAGAAATGAATGGCAAAGATTTAGAGGGAGAAAACATTGAAATTGTTTTTGCTAAGCCACCAGATCAAAAAAGGAAAGAACGGAAAGCTCAGAGACAAGCGGCTAAAAATCAGATGTAAGTGTAAATGCATGCACATGTGTTGTATTGCTTCTGAAAGACATGTATGATCTTAAGAACTAGAACTTCCAGGTAGTTAGTAAGCGTATCATAGTGCTTATAGGCTCTTCAGCTTCTCTTAAAATGTTGGATGTGTTTAAGTCATTTGTGTTTTACATAAGATCTCGTGGTGTTAGTTGAGAATTCAGTTACTGTTTTGCTCAAAAGGTGTATGAGCACCAGAGGAAACGTGCAGGTTCTTCACTTCTTACTCTAAAGCTTCATGTATTTCTGCACTGGTCTGTCAGATGGATGTATTTAGTGACGTACTCCTTCTAGCAGCCTTAGGAGAATTGATATGGCCCCCCCTGAAAGGAGGATCCTGACATAAGTTTTTGCAACTTCCAGAAGACATATCTGTTTATGAAATTTATAAACTCATAAAGATCTCACTCCTTTGAATGCTTAACATGGCAAAAAATACATTTCATGCCACTGTGTTCTGCTTAGTGTTCTCATGTATTTATCTTCTTGGGTATCTTGTAACTTTCCTAACCACCTTCCCTCCCCCCCTGTGTTTCCAAAAATAACTTCTGCTATTGCTGCTGCGCAGCATACGAGAAGACAGAATAGTGAGGTTACCAGATTACTGCAGATCTCCAGATGGTGACCTAGCGTATGCAAGGAACTGCTTAAGTTTGCCCTGCTTATAGGTCTTGTAACTTTCTTGGCCCTTTTGTTCTTTCCCGTTACTGTAAGCGGTTGATCTCATTACTCTTTTGCTTGTCTTCTCTGCCATGCCTTTTCTGTTCTGCTAAATTTTTTTATGTTTGTTTGATTATGCATCTTCTCTATACTCTTTGTCTTGGCAGTAGCACAATGAATATTGATTAGTTGTAATATAAATTGCTACTGAAAGTTGTATGACTTCTTAAGGAGGGCAATTGTCTGTGTGGTCAGTAAGGGTAATTGTTTCTGGTTGGAGATACGTTTTCTCTGGTTGAATTTGAGTAATAAAAGAAGTCTAACATGACAGTAGACTGCTGTTTTGCCAGCTCTTTGTTCAGGATCTGTAATGGTCTGTTTCTGGCAGTGGAAAGGAAGATTTTCTTAGAAGGTGTTTAATCAGCTATAATGCTCTATGGCTTCCATTCCCCTGCCCCTAACTATTCTTTGTAGATGATCTGACATCCAGTATTGCTACTTCTGGATATTGTGCATGTATTTAGAACACAGGATGTCTTCCTGGTGTGTTAACAACTCTAAGAAAAACATAATGCTGTATGTGTATGTTATCTCCCCTGCCCGCTTTAACAGGCACGTGTCTAACTTTGTGGACGTAGGTGAAGCAGGGCTGCCTCTCGGTTTTTTTTCTAGTCAGAGTTATGGTAATTTCAGTTGTTCAGTCCCTCTTTCCAGTTCTTTCATTTGGGAGTTTGCTGTGTTCCTTTACTTTTAGGAACTGTTGAGGCATCTGAAGTAGGAAAGTTAGTTATTTAGGAAAGGAAGTTAGTCTGATTAAGCTCTGGGCTTGTTTGAATTTTGATTATACTATTAATGAGTGAATTGTGAATTGTAAGGGCTCTCAATTTTCTTAGGATTCTAAAAGATGTGAGAGAATAGAAGGATATGAACGTTATTAAGTCTGTATCCTAGTTTGGAGTGGCATCCTAAGATCTTAGAGGTAACCTGTAGTTTGTACTCTATTTATGGTTGTAAAAATGCTTCTGACTTTCTTCTGGAAACTTGCATGTGGCTATAGATTCAATCTGATTCATGCATTTCATGCTTAGTGATCTTTATCTGCATGCATATAAGGGAGTTTCTAGTGAGGAAGACGCATTTTGAATCAGACTTTTCCTGTTTGAAAGCCCTTGTGACTGTCAGGAGTAGAATTCTTTGTGTGTAAGTTATTTTTCTTTTTAATATGTGAGTTCTGTTAGTGGTATTATTATACCTGAGGGGAAAAATAAAAAGGAACTCAACTATGTGAATAAGAACGTAAAAAAGTTTGTGATGATTAGTAACTTGGCTCCATCCTAGGTTTGAAGGGAACAGATCAATAGTCTTGACAGTAGGGACCTCATTAGGAAATATACGTAAAATCACAGTGGTGTTGAAGAGCAGTTGAGCTGCAAGTAAAATATGCCTCCATAGGGTGGCTTTTGGAAAAGTAAAGCAGTTATACTTCCAGAAAAGTCTTGAATTTAGGATATAAAATGGAAATAAATGAATAAAAGTGCTGCTCTAAAATGCTCGTAGATAGGTGTT